>CP139765.1:10250000-12650000 GCA_034370585.1 Fragaria x ananassa | reverse complement strand
AAATGATGCAACCCTTGTAATCAAAGCATCCCATCCATTCTCTCTCAACTCTTGAAGTCTTCTTTTTGCTAATTTTAGGAAGTTTAGAGCATTCAAAATATCTATGGCTTTTTTTTTACAATGACTAACAAAGAAAATCAGTTATCTTCATGACAGATTGCATCAAAAGCAAGCAAAAGACAAAATTAAAATGCTTCATAACCTTACCCACATTTTTTGCTTCTGCTTGTATCTTTTTTGGTCCATTTGCAGCCAATTCTGCAAGAGTTGTTCGGGTAGCTCCAAATAGATTAATCAAACTTCTTATAGAGAGAAAATGTGAACCCCAACGAGTTGCCCCTGCTAGTTGCAAAGTGCAAGCCTGATTAGCCCCTGTACCTGTCTGAAGTTTGCCAACAGCCACTAATTCTGCAATCTCTTCTTCTCTGGTAGCTTTCAAAGCTGAATGTCTCTTTACAGAAGAATCTACAAAATTCACAACGAAGCTCAATGTATCAAAAAATGTATAAATATCATCCACCCCTTTGGTAGTGGCATTTAAAGCTAATTGCAAGCGATGAGCAAAACAATGCACATAATATGCATACAGACACTTTTCACGAAACAAAGCTTGTAAACCATTAAATTCACCCCGCATGTTACTAGCACCATCATATCCTTAACCACACATATTTTCTATTTGAAGATCATTGTGAGTAAGGACTTTAGATATCTCATAATATAAAGTCTAAGAACAAGTGTCTGCAAAACTAAGAATTTTGAAAGACCTTTCTCTAATAAACTCATGACAATCAACAAATCGAAGTATGATAGCCATTTGCTCCTTACTAGATGCATCAACCGCTTCATCAACCAAGATACGAAATTTGGCTGATCCAACTTCATCTTGAATCTTCTCTCTAACTTTGTTGCCCAATATATTTGCAATTTGTTTCTGTATTAATGGAGAAGTATACTTGGCATTTCTAGGAGCATTATCAAACACCCTATGGACTTCTAGATTCATTCTTCCAAATGAACTCAAAACTGCATCAAAGTTTCCACGATTAGTTGAATCTGCCGACTCATCATTCCCTCTAAAAGCACATCCTTGTTTGGCTAACAACCTTACACCTTCTATAGTAGCAATAAGCCGAAGTCGGTGATTTGCTGCTTCTTGTATGAATGTGTGCTAATGACTCTCTCAATATGCTTAGTTGGGTTTCTTAGTGTCTCTCACTTGTGCATGACAGCATTATCTGGTGAATTTATACCTGCTAGCCTCTCAATCTTCTTGACGCCCTAGTTTTCTCCTTATGCTACTATGTCCTCCGTTTATGCAGTCACAGCTTGTCAATCCCCTAGCACTAGTAGAAGGCAGCGCCATTCGACAAGATAGGGAGAAGTCATGTCCAACGCTCGATCATTCCTAGTAAAAAACACCAGTCACTCTGAAGCGGAAGATGCAAACCTCCATAGAGCAAGAACAAGAATCGTACGGTGCCAAAGCCAAGGTGTTCCGATCCTCCTCTGCGCATCACCTATCTTACAACATGTGATATGAAGGGTAAGCACTAATGTAACTATGCAAGGGCAAAAGAAAAATTTAACCTTCAATTTCGTCAGTCTGACCATTTCTGCAGCTCTAGGGCTAAGGGCAAAGGAAAAATTTAGCCTCCTGGTTCTGTCAGCTGAAGCATCAGGATTGAGCAGTATACTTAATTCTTAGTTTACTAGATGTTTCACGAATTGAGGTCTTTGTTTCCACATCTCCTCTCTTTTCCTTCATCTCCCTTTTTATTAATCGTCATAGAAGTCTCGATATTTCAATAATACTAGAAAACGGGACCCATCCCATCTATGATGTAGGCAGACAGAAACTATCAATTAAACTTGAGAGCTCGCTGTTTGGTTTGCTGAATCAACTGGGTACTGCCATTCAGAGTTCGAGGTTTGTACGTTTAGGGTTTAAAAGTTGTGTACAATTTAAGGGTCGGGATTGAACATAGAACATAACTACGCAGAACGGGAAACAAAAATGCTAACTAACAAGTAACAACCTTCTGCCTTATCCAGTAGTTACACCAAAAAATTGCCTACAACTCCTGAACTAGGCATGCATATTCAGTCTTGCACTGTATGAAGCCAGTGTAAATTGGCTAAAGACCAGCTCTGTAGACTAGAAATCAAACCCGGAGACCATATGGAGGTAACACAAGTAATAAAACTTCTTATAGCGTGTAATGAGCTATGTGAACTGGGGGAGAAAAAAAAAATTCAAATTATCAAAATGTAACTGAAGGATATTTAGAGAATCACTCTTGGTAGCAGATGGACATCATCTATTCATCGGTAATATGGACATCATCTATTCATCCACATCAAATGACAACGTAAGATGTTCATTTCAAACCCTGAGCCATAATAATGCAATGCAATTGCCTAATTTGTTGAAACTTGAATGATAACAACAACAACTCATGGCAAAGTTGGAACGAGTTAAGAATAGATCGGTACAACTTCTACATGTTCCACTAAACAATAGGATTCTTGCACATTCTCTTAAACACAGACCATCTGTAATACATATGATTTCCAATCCTATTGGTTCTCAGATTAGGATCATCCCCGCCCTTTTAAGAATCAGGGAATCAAGAGCACCAGACCCTCAGATCAAAAAGTATCAAAGAGGACAAAAAAATCCACCTGACAAATATTCATGAATAATGGTTTTAAATACTGGAGTCAGTAACGGCCGTACTGTGTTGAATTGTTCTCAGGAGGTGGAGTAGGTCTAGGCCTTGCATATTCAGCAAATATGACCCAACCATCCAGAAACTACACAAACAAAAATAAAAAGTTAAAGTTAAAGTTTGACAAAAACAAGTAACAATGAAAAAAGTTAAGTACAAGTTAATATATTTGGTATTATGATATATAGATTTTCAATTCCTATATACTTTCTGTGGATTGGGCCAATGTAAAACGGCTAGTTTTGTGAGGATACTCATCTAGAAGCGTACGACTTAAACTCTTGACAATAAAACATTTGGTTTGGTGGCGATGGAATGCTCAAGCAACCTACTTGTTGAGAAGGGTTCATCATGATCATGTTACAATTTTGAGATTATCTAGCCATGGAATACCACAAGAAATTATATAGATGTCGACCAGTGACTAGTACTAGTTTATTATATTCAATTGCAGATCCAAGTCCCAAAACCCAAAGTAAGACTACAAAGAAGGGAGATTTAAGATACCATAGAAGAAGGTAGCAGTCCTGTATATATATCATAATTTTTGTTTGTGTTTGTCGATAGAAACAAGAAAACATAACTATTAGTGCATCTATTTCATCGGAGGATTTAGGGAGAAGATGAACATTTCAAATAGATGTACAAAACAATTGAACATTTCTATGCTTCAGCAGTTCGTGACTTCCTGGCAACATTAGGAATTTCTAGCGTAACTGGTACATGTGTATCTTAGATTCTTAGATCAGTAACATCCCATGAGTATCAAGCAAGGAACAGAAAAAATAGATATATATTTTTCCAAAGGAGCTAATACTGCTGTTTTCAGCGTTTTTTTTTTTGTTGAACTTTTTTAATATATATTTTTGGTTTGAGAAGAATAATCAACAACTTTTTCTTTATCTTAGTGTCACGGAATTATATGCTTTCACTATGAATTTCACAATGGTCACTATTTTTACTGTTTGATCATTTACACGCCAATATGTGCCAAAAGAGGATCACCCTAATACTAAAACAATAGGAGACATCAAAATTAAAATAATATATATCTATTTTAACTTTTATGAAACTCTTTTCTTAAGAGAATCTATTTTAGCTTAATGTATAAATTTTAAACAAACTTTAACAGTATCAAGTATACTGCCAACTGACCTGTCCATCCATGCCTTGTTTGCCTTTGGCAGCATCTTCTAAGGTTGCATACCTTACGAAACCAAATCCCTTGGAGAATCCTGAAACCCGATCAGTCACCACTCGAGCTGTATATAATAAATCATAATTAGAGAATGTTTTAATAATTTAAATATAAAAAAAAACAACCACAATGTCACAGAACCTTGAACTACTTCACCAAACGCAGCAAAGGCTTTGTGTAGTCCTTCTGAGGTAGTACGCTTGTTAAGCCCTGGAAAGCAAAAACAAAAACAGATATTTAACCCAATACAAATCAAAGTGCATCAAAAGGGAACTGAAGTGTGATACTGATATAAAATCTAGACTACCATAGTATCCAGAAACACATATCACCATGGAAAAGAATGAAGAGAGAAGCCTATATGGAAAGAAATGACGACAAGATCAATGACATACAAGGTAATACCTAGAACACCGCATGATCTCAGTTTTATTACAACAAAAACAAATCACTCCCTTCCATTACTTAGTAACAAAAGGAATAGAAAGTCAGATACATAATTCATTTGGATGAAATGATTTAAGACAAGGATTTGTATTTGAGAAAGATAGAATTTGTTAAAAAGAACTTATTGACGTCATACAGAATTTATTGTTACAAGAGTCAGTACATTCAATGGATTTGTAATGATCATATGGAAGGAGTCATTTGAAATTTTATTGTCTCCTAACATATATGGATTGTAGGCTGAACAAGCACATGTATACATTATATTAACTAAACACATATGGTTAAGAATCAGTCTTTTCTGATCAACGTCATCGCTCTGTAAAGACCATTAAAAGGAAAGTAATTATAATTTCACTTCTTTAAGCTCACCTATGTACTATTAGCAGCGAGGAAACAACTTACATAGCCACTTTTAGTCAATTAAAAATGAAACTACTGACCGATTATTTCTACAAATGTGAGAGAGACACTTGGAGCTAATGTCAAAGAAAGGGAGATCAATAACTAGAAACTGACACTACAAGAGATTTGAAATCAATCGATGTAAACCCTACTATAAAACTCGAAACTTTGAAAGTTTGAATCAATATCAAACCAACTATACATAAATATATAGTTTTCTGTCCTCATTTTCTTCGTTTCCACAGCATCCCCACATTCATAAAGTCCAGAAATACCAAATTACAAAACATAAAGGTACAAACTTTACCTAATTTTACAGAGGAACAAACCAAAACGAACATAACCCAATAAGAAGTAGAGGTGAATCTGAAGAAAAACAGGGGTAATAATGGAAAAGAGTGATAGAGATGTACCAGAGACGAAGAGGTTGTTGCTTGGTTCAGCCTCTTGTCGAGGATTAGGCACCGGAGAGTTCATCGGAGGAACGAAGCCAGTCGAGAACAGCCGTCTCAGGCCGCGAGTGGTCCCCACCGCTGCCGCCGCCGCCGCTCTCATAGTCAAAGCCATTTGCTGTTCGCTTTGCTTCTTCTAAGGGTTTATGCTAAAACCCTCTTTCACTGGTTCTAGAGAGAGAGAGAGAGAGAGAGAGAGGTCTAGATGGGCCTCTAAATAGTTGTGGTTCTGTTTAAATAACGTAAATACCCTTGAAAAGAAGATGGAAATGCAAATGGCTATGGGCATTTTATGAAATTTAAGTGACAACTTGGGCTTTATCTAGGCCAGTTTGCCATTTCATACCCACAATCAAAACTTATTCTCTACACACCCAAAAGAGAGGTCAATGCATCACACACAAGAGGGCATTAGGCAAAATAAAACGTCTGTGTGTTTCCTTTTTCTGAAGCAGCTGGTTTCACTGGTATGAAGTTCAGCCTATGGAAGGAAGCTTGGTCATTATGGTGGACAGGGAAGACGAGTGTAGGGCGGAGAGCGGGGAGGTTCAAGAGAAGATTGTTCCCTATTGTCATTTACCCTTGTAATGAGGCCCAAACGAAATGATATATCAGAGTTCATTTTGAGGTACACAATCTTCCTTGATTTTTAATTTTTTTGTAGAAAAATTATTATCAGAGCCTTTTGTTATTTTGGTGAAGTTCTGCAGGTTTGAGGCCTTGAAGTCATTACTGATCCAATGCTTCGAAATTTTTGGGGATGATCAAATCATTAGGTGTAACGTGTAAGTCGGTAGAATTGAGAAATTTTATAGTTGGTCGTTTTGTTTTATTCATTATTAGATTTATGACATCAATTTGTTAGCATTTTCAGTCAATTCTATACTCATTTGTGTTCAATTGTCATTGGATCTTAATCTACACATGAAATAAAGAGAAAATAAGTTCTAACTATTACAGTACTCTATACTCTAAGATTTATTACCAAGACTGTATGACATATGTGTAAAAGACTTCTCAATATCTAAAATTGTGTTGCATGAAACGAGTAAAATAAAGGAGACTGATTTTTAAGTCTCCCATTTGAACTTTCAAGGATAAGTTAGTATCTTCCACCCAATCAAGTTGGGATTCCCAAATCCATGTTGTATAATATCCATGTCTAGAATACCATTTTCCCTTTCTTTCTTGTTTGAGCAGGAAAAGAAAATGACAATGTTTGTTATGTATGCAGATAGGAATGGCTATCAATTTCTAATTCTATAAACAAAAGAAAGGACGGCAATGCATATTAGTCCTCTTCTCACCAACCCAAAACTCAGGTTGATGTGGATGGTACCATTGCTCAAGGTTCGAGTCTACCCTTCACTTGGTTGCTTAATGCTTATCGTTCCTCTCAATCACACCTCTTTTCTCACCGATGCGAAAATATTGGGTGAGATAGTTATTTATGTTGGGTAAGGCTTTAGTATGTTAACATTTTTCATACATGCATAAACTATTTAATCATGTATAACTCATTTTACCGTTTTAAGAACTTATTTTATTACTTGAACACTCATGTGATGATTGAGAAAATTTACCACATTAGAACTCATGTTACCATTTTTATGACTAATATAACTACTTAAAAAAAATATAACTAATTTAAAAATTTACATATCATATATACATTAACACGTTATAGAATTTCACGTGAAGATATCGGGTGATTTGGTTGAATTTTTCATTTCTTGTACGTCTTAGCTTAAAGTCTTAACTTGTTCGGACACTCAACATCATAGTGCATGTCATGCTATCAAGCAAGTTGAAAACGAAAAAAGAAAATATCTATTCTTCCAAAAACAAATCACATGTGTCACCTTCTTCTTCGCGGCTGCTTTTGCCCGTTTCTTCTTCTATATATTCTTCACTTTACAGTTACGGCAGCTTAAACGGCCTCTATAAAATTTAGAATTCCCAAAAAGCAAGCATTATGTTCTTCAATGAGGCTGGAAAGTTACCTGGAACACCAGAGGAACTACCAGCTCGGAAACTGAAGGCTGCTTCACCATGAAACTATGCATCATCCTGTTACTGTTAACCAGGCTCTTTACAATCTCTCAATCTCTGAGCAGAGCTGATTTTCCAGAAGGGTTCATTTTCGGGACAGCTTCTTCGGCATACCAGGTACTTATGTGCTTTTGTTTTAACAAAACATTAAGGAGCTAGCTATCCTGCATATTAAGAGCACCAGTTTGATGATTATTTGGTTTGTATTTGGTAGTTTGAGGGAGCTGTGAATGAAGGAAACAAGGGAGCTAGTGTATGGAATACTTTCACAAAAGCACCAGGTAGAATTCATATTCAATAGCTAGTTTACATGAAGCACAAAGAGTCACAGAATACATCATCGGAAAAGCCGATATGCAATTGCTTAATTTCCTTCTTTGATATGCTTGACAGGGAAGATTTTAGATTTCAGCAATGCAGACACAGCTGTTGATCAATATCACAGATTTCAGGTGAAGTGAATATGACATTAGTTGACTTCAGTGTTTCCATTTTGAAGAGTTTTAAGATAACAAGCAAGCTCATTTCTTCCAACTCACTTTGTTTACATTTGATCCAAGATTTTTCTTGTTTAGACAAAGATATCTTATCGAATAAGCACAAAATAACCTGTCACATTCTGGTAGAAGGGTATTTTCTTGAACATTATGTTGAGTAATCTTGCAAAAATAATGAAACCAGTATATGATATAATGTAAGAATATTGAATGATTATGATCGACGACAGTGAGGCATTACCCTCCTTGTTGGTGTAAACAAAAAAAATTTATTATCCAAGTGAAATTAAGCATTCAAAATTTACAGGGTGATGTAGACTTGATGAAGGATATGGGAGTAAATGCGTACAGATTTTCAATATCGTGGCCACGAATTTTTCCAAGTAAGATTTGATTCTGTTCTGATTATCTTCTTCATGACAAGTTGCCTTGTAGCTGATAACTGTTTATGAAACTATCGTTGAATAGATGGAACAGGAGCACCCAACTCAGAAGGAATAAGCTACTACAATAGCCTTATAGATTCTTTACTTGAAAAAGGTAAATCAATGAGACTTTTAAGAATGTAATTCTACTTTGAAGCAGAAACATTATTGAAAGGTCAAAGAATTCTTTCCGATCAGGGATACAGCCTTTTGTAACTCTATATCATTGGGATCTTCCGCAGATGCTTGAAGACAAATATGAAGGGTGGTTGAGCACACAGACAGTGTAAGTGTTGTAATATCAGTTACAGAAAATGTTATATAAGCTAGAGTACTGATTTTACTAAGCTTATAATTACCCCAATCACTTGTAGAAAAGACTGTGAACTCTATGCCTTCACCTGCTTCCAAGCTTTTGGAGATAGAGTTAAGCACTGGATCACCTTCAACGAGCCTCATGGTTATGCGCTCCAAAGTTATCACTTGGGAATACAAGCTCCCGGGCGATGTTCTATGCTTGGTCATTTGTTTTGTAAGAAAGGAAATTCATCTGTTGAACCATACATTGTCGCTCACAACATCCTCCTGTCTCATGCTGCTACTTATCATACATACCAGCAAAAGGTACCCTCACTTCCATATGTGATACCTTCCAAATCTTTTAGTGATCATTTTTTTAAAATTATTTTTACCTTTTCTTCTGTTGGGACTCCTAGGAGAAACAAGGAGGTCAGATTGGAATTTCATTGGATGCCAAATGGCATGAACCTCTCTCGGAAACTGATGAGGATATAGATGCAGCACATAGAGCGAATGAGTTCAGTTTGGGATGGTAACTTTTTTATAAATGTTATTTATTCATGTCATTTAGAAGTAGTAACAAAATGTGTATAAACAGAACATATATAACACAGAAAAAGTGAATCAGGTTCCTTGATCCACTATTTTTTGGCGATTATCCTCTCTCAATGAAGAAGCTTGTGGGTAAGCGATTACCTGCAATTTCGAAGGAAGTTTCAAAATTCCGGGTGGGATCAGAGGACTTTATCGGCATAAACCACTACACCACATTATATGCTCGGAATGACAGGACACGAATTCGAAAATTTATATTGCAGGATGCTACATCTGATGCTGCAGTCATTACAACACGTAAGATGCCACAGAACAATGTTTTGCCACCAGGTAGTATTTGGCTGCTGGAATGAACATGGGAATGGAATGGAAAGATATCCGAATAAGAACAAATAGTGAAAGAATTAAAGGTGACAGTAGTGAAAATATATTCCAAACAAGAAAGTCAACATTCAATAAGAATGCTTATTCCATTCCAAGGTTCATTCTAGTGAACTAAGCACTACCTAGAAGGCTAAAAGTACAAGTCATATAGCCAAAATAATTCAGAATTTCAACCGATAACTGTTATACCTGATTTTGATTGTAGAATACAAAGGATGAGTGGCTATTGGAGAAAAAGTACGTCTCAACCACTTGATAAAGCCCTGAAATAAACATTGGTTTAATATTTAAGTTCATTCTAGTTCATCAGTTCTTCCTCCTCCAGGCAGCTTCTCGCTGGTTGCGCATAGTCCCATGGGGCATCCGAAAGTTGGCAAGATACATCAAAGATAAGTATGGGAACCCCCCAATGATGATAACAGAAAATGGTGAGTAGGTACAGATTTATATTTTCATCCATCAAAGGTTCTTAAAATTAATAACAAACACTTCACATTGTGAAATCAGGTATGGATGATCCTAGTAACCTTTCACATCTATGGAAAAGGCTCTACATGATGAGAAGAGGATACGTTTTCACAGGGACTATCTCTCAAACCTATCAGCTGCCATAAGGTAATAATGCAAAGTTTGAAATCCTATTATTCCAGATTTAACATTGCAAATGCTTCTTAACAGAAAACTAAATCAATGCAGGGAAGACAAATGTGATGTTCGTGGATATTTTGTGTGGTCATTACTTGACAACTGGGAATGGAACATGGGTTACACTGTCAGATTCGGGCTCTACTATGTCGATTACAAGAGGAACCTTACAAGGATTCCAAAATCTTCTGTAAAGTGGTTTACAAGATTTCTCCAAGTTAACAACAATCAACAGAGAAGCCAGACCTTGCTACATACTTCTGTACAGATATAGCACATGTAAAATGCAATGATGATTTCAGATGTAAAGATCACAAAGAAAAGAAGAAAAAAAATCCATTGGAGCTCTAGAAAGTCCAAATCTTCTCATCTCTGTATCCCAATTACCAAACTAAAAATTAGTCAAGTGAAGGAAAAAGGATGGGAAAAACAAACAGAGAGTAATGCAGAACCAACACAAGGAAAGTTCATGAAGAAAAAAAAAATTCAAAGGGCTCTAGAAAGTCCACTAATTTATTCCCAATTATGAAACTGAAAATCATTCAACTTCAAGTAAACTGAAAATCATTCTAACTTTCTAAGTGAAAGGAAAGAAGGAAAAAGATTGTTGCAGAACCAACACCAAAAAAACA
Organism: Fragaria x ananassa; assembly: GCA_034370585.1. NCBI lineage: Eukaryota > Viridiplantae > Streptophyta > Magnoliopsida > Rosales > Rosaceae > Fragaria > Fragaria x ananassa. Next base: position 12,639,276 of record CP139765.1, on the reverse strand, counting down.
GTGTATAGCAAAAAATTGAACCTGACGTGAATCGAACACGCAACCTTCTGATCTGGAGTCAGACGCGCTACCATTGCGCCACAGATCCTAATTTTATCATATCTTCTATTAAATTTATTTATATATCACATCGTGATCCTGGACCTCAAACCCAAAGTGTCTTTGTCTCTCTCATTATAAAACTCGATACCATTTTTTGTTTCTTTGCTTTTTGATAGCAAAGCTCTGATTTTGAGCCCCATTCTGCCATTTTGATCCTTGGCCATGAAACGAGGCTACTCAGAATCGTCCTCCACCTCCGTCGGGCCACCTCAATCGAGGTTCAAAGCCAACCCAGAAGGTAATATTAACATACCCTTTTGCTCTTTGGTTCGGATTTATAAGTTTCATGCGGTAAAATTTTGATCTTTTTGGTTAGTTTTAGGGGTTTTAGATATGGGTCTTGTAGTTTTGTAGTCTTTTACGTATTGGGTTGCTGGGTAAGTGAATGAAAGGGAGAAAGATGAAAGCTTTGAACTAATTATCAGTTCAAAATAGGTGTAGGCGTGTAGCACTATTATGCTGATAAATTCGAGCTGGGACACCTTGCATTGTTGGTAACTTAGTTTTTCATATTCGTACTACTAGAACAAAGCAAAAGAAAAAGGATATGGTAATAGTCATATGATGATAATAGTCATATGGTAACGCATGCAAGATGGGGAATGCAAGTGTTATGTTAGGTGTTTTGTCTTAATCAGTGTCTTGCATTGTGCTCTTAGATGATTCAAATTTCTTGGAGGATGAAAGCACAAAGATTTTTGCACGAAAAGTGGCCGATCATTATAGTGCAAGGACAAATCAAACTCTGGAAGAACGAGAAGCTAGCCCAATCATCCATCTAAAAAAGCTTAACAATTGGGTCGGTCTTTTAATATTCATTATACTTCGGAATGTTTTGAACACAACACGGTAGTTTCGTTGTTGATATGGTTCCTTTTCTTATGGAACAGATTAAGAGCGTCTTAATTCAGCTCTATGCTCGCCGTGGAGATGCTGTTCTTGATCTTGCATGTGGCAAGGTATTGGCGGTCCATTTATCTACTCCTCCTTTTGTTTCACTGAACAATTTCTAATATCTTATTTTCGGTAGGGAGGTGATCTCATCAAATGGGACAAGGCCAAAATTGGGTACTACGTTGGCATTGATATTGCTGAAGGATCGGTAAGCGCTGAATTCTTGTTTTACGTTAATTAACTCCTTTGGTTGACGTTCTTTGATAAGATAGTTACTGCGATGGAATTATTTTCCATCACTTTTCATTACTTTTCCACGAAATTACTGGTCAATGTCTCAGAAGGTGTAAATACAAACTTATAGATTTTTTGAAGTATCTTGTATTTGGTTATTTGGTTTTTGTCCTTGGTTAATGTTGTAGAGTGCTCATCAGTTTCTTATTTGGTGTGGGTTAGAAGTCTTTTTCTTGGGAAATAAACTTGCGTAAAATCCTAGTCTTTAGGATGATAATTGATGTCTGGAGGTTTGCGTTGAAAGGTTTTAACAGATGCTTCGTGTTTGATATTGGATTCTGATCTTTCCTTCCATGGAGTGTACTATTTTCTGAACTTCATTTGGTTTTTATTCTCTTGGTTTTTTTTTTCTTTTATTTTTGAGAATTAAAAAAAAAAAAATCCTGGACAAGCTCATAATATGACGATTCATCAGACTCTTTGTAACACTAAATGATTTTAATTTTCTCTCAGTACTATCCTTCCCAATTTCTTGTTCCAAGTATATGACATTTCGCTTTTGCGGGTGTATTTCCTGAGGACAAACCAACAAAGTAATGACATATATGTGCTCAAGTCCTTGTCAAGACATGCTGAAGCCTGTTTATTATTATTATTATTATTATTTTTTCAGCCTTCTGTTTTAACATGTGTCATTGATGATCTTATTATCATCTCTTAAACTGTTCACAGATAGAAGATTGTCGTACCCGTTACAATGGTGATGCCGATCATCATCAACGCCGTAAAAAGTTTTCATTTCCTGCACGTCTTATCTGTGGAGACTGCTATGAGGTAATTGCTGCTAGCTTAACCATTCTTTATCCCTAGTGAGCTTTCCTGTGTTTTGTTCAGTCAACCTTTCAGCCATTAGCATCACGTGTGGACATAATTCGTAAGAGTGGTTCGTTGCCCATTAAATATTGATGTCATGTTCACGGTTTCAGGTTCGACTGGATAAAGCCCTAGCAGATGATGCACCCTTTGATATTTGCAGTTGCCAGGTAATCCATGGAACAATGGATTGCATTTATATTGCAACTAATTAAAATAGGAAGTGCGGATATCCTTTGAAAAAAGAACCATCATAAGCCTAAGCACATTTTATCTTGCAGTTTGCCTTGCATTATTCCTGGTCCACTGAAGCACGTGCACGGAGAGCCCTGGCGAATGTTTCAGCTTTACTCCGCCCAGGCGGAACTTTCATTGGAACAATGCCAGACGCCAATGTGATCATCAAAAAGCTGAGAGAAGGTAATTTTACACCCTAGAGCCTCTGTTTTATATTGATGCTAAAGAAGCAACATTGAATCCAAATAAATAGATATCTTGCTCTTTCATTACGTCGAGTAACTTCTCACATAAGCAGTTTGAGTGGGCAGAGTTCACTAGGATAGGGGTGGAAGGACCCTTAATAGAAATTGTGGAATATGGAATCTTTGTTGGCATGTTAATCCACTTTTTAAAGATTTTATAGTACTTGTGAATGAAACCAGTAGAGTTATATGCAACTTCCCTGATTCTCTCTAGAATGTGTGAAGCCCTTAATCAACCTTACCAACCTATTCTGTCAGTGTTGGGACTTCACTAAAAGGTACCCCTCAGTGTGGATCCTTCATTGCTGAGTACTCAATTTTTGAGCATCCTACAAAATAATTTGTACATTTCCCCCTTTTGGTCATTATTGATTGATGATGCGATTTTGTCTTTGATTGTTCAGCTGAAGGATTGTTCTTTGGAAATAGTGTGTACTGGATACGATTTGATGAAGAATTTTCTGATAAGGTATCTGAAATCATTTAGTTATCCTCCAGAGACATGATTTTTATTTATTTATATGATTTGAATCTTTTATATTCTAATTTGACGTATAATTTGCGGCTCAGAAATTCAAGTCTTCAAGCCCCTTTGGTATCAAGTACAAGTTTCACCTGGAGGTATCTAACTTGATCCTTTATGTTCTTTTGCTATTAGTGGTTGTATCTTCAAAATGTTATTCTAAATGTTATATTTGAATTCTTCACTTTGCAGGATGCTGTTGATTGCCCTGAATGGATCGTCCCCTTTCATGTATTCAAATCATTGGTAGAAGAGGTATGACATCTTTTAAATGCTAGAAAATGACCATAAATGAAGATTGAAATTCATTTAGCTATTTTGAGTCGGTTCAGATTTGATGTTGTTGATACTTTACGTGTCGGGCTCTGTTAATCTTCTCATACAACTTTAACATGTATTGCACCTCTTGCAGTATGATATGGAGTTAATTTTTGCGAAGAACTCTCATGAATTCGTGCACGAGTACATGAAAAGGCCAGAGTATGTGGAATTAATGCGGAGGCTTGGTGCATTAGGTGATGGTAACCAAGATCAGAGTATGTTCGTTACTCATACTTGTTTGGCCCTAAACATCTATCACTAACATGAAGTCTCTGGTTGGTTTCGTTTTTAATACATTTTTCATTCTTGCTTTGTGATATCCAGGTACACTATCACAAGACGAATGGGAAGTAGCCTATTTGTACATGTCATTTATCTTAAGGAAGGTGGGTGCATATCGGTGCTAAATAACCAATATAAGTGTAAATTTGTGTTGCTATCACCATTCTTACATGGATGTAAATGTTGTTTTCAGCGGGGCCAACCTGATCGCACTCAAGCAAATAGTAGAAGAGATAAAGGCAAGATGCATATATCAAAAGGGGACATATTGAACATTGAACATTAGTATAAAAAGAAAGAAGCAGTTTCAAAGTTCCATTTTCATAGCACAAAAGAAAGAAGCTTTTGCAGTACACAGAAACCCTACTTGTCCAACTGGGTGAGGGAAGAGCTAACTGCCAGACTGTTCCACTACTTGCTCTGAGAAAGTCTGTAGATGTACAACAATCTGGGATATATGATATAAAACACTGAGCTCATGTTTCCCTCCGTAACAGTTATAGTACATTTGCTTATTGGAATGATATCTGCCTGGTTGTTGGTCGATGATTGATTCAACACTGAAAAAATTGGTTCAAATTTAAGGGTATTTGATAACTGAAGTTTTTAACAGTTGGTACTCGTTAGTGTTGAAAAATGGCACACGGAAATTTCTTCTTCTGGCATCCAGGAAGGCAACAACCAAACTCTACTTATGTGTACAAAATGAAGTTGACATTTCAAAACATATCAATTACGCCCAAATTTGACATTCGCATTTTCACCTTCAACTTTTCGCACAATGAACAAGGATCTAACGACAGTTGCTGTTGAAACACAATACAAATAAAGCAGCATCAATGTATTTGGCAAATTAAGATTGCCCAAGTTACGTCTGAGAAATAAGCTGTACAAACATGTCATACATAATCACATGCAAAATCCTCTAAAAGTACTGCCAAAGGATATTAAGAAGGAAAACTCGATCTTATTTATTAAACATTCATGCAGCAAGAAGCATTTCCGGATTGCTTTTTTCAGATGATTCATGTGCAGAGCGATGAAGCTTTAGGCACGCTTCAGCAAAACCACCATTACAACCATAATTGCCAGTCCCATGAACCCAGATGCTATAACAGTTCTGGGGGAGCCATTGTCATCTGCAGGGGGTTCAAAAATGTTCTGAATGTATGTCGACAAATTGCTGACAATGGTATTGACGGTAAGTTTGACTTTATCCACAAAACCATTGAACAGACGTTCCAAGTCAAAAGATTGGCTTGAATCAAATTCCTCCTTGACCTCCTTTGAAGATACAGGATTGAAAACCACAGAATCTGAAGCGGAGTCATAACGATCCGGGTTTAAGTTTTTTTGAGACTCCATGAATTGTTTGACAGCAGAGTTTTCAATCATAGCATTCCAGACATTCGGGTCACTTGCAATTGAAGCAACAACATTCTGGGAATAAAACCAAGAAATTAATTATTCCCATATTATTGTATAGTAGTCATCACATTATTATAGTATCTACAGCTGAAACACAAAAGACACTTCGATTGTCCAAATAAGACCAACTTTGCAAGAGATATATCTAAGAAGTGGAGTTCAGTCAATACCTGAGCCTCAGGACTTCGACTGAGCAGTTCAAATGCCCGATAAGCATGTTGTGGCACTGAAGTCCTAGTTACAATAACAGATTCTGTTTCAGCTCCAGGGTTTGAAAACAGAGACTGCCCAGACACCTTGTCGGCAGCAGTCGGTTCTTCCAGCTCAGTAATTTTGGGTGAAGATAAGTATGCCCTGAAAGTTCACCACTGACAGAGTTAGCTTAAAAAATGTAAACCATATACCAAAAAAAATCTACAAATTAAATCGACCTGGTATTGACAGCAAAATCTTAAAAGAAAAGAATAAAAATTGGGTGCCTTGGTAACAATCCCATGATTTCCCCAGTTTCAAAGCCCAAAAAAAAAACTAGCTACACTGAGATTTCCAGACCCAAAAATAAAAACACAGCACACTCAAATTCTACACTACTTAGCAAATGTTCAAACTTCAAAGTCTGAAACTTTTCTAATAACAAAAATTTGTTAATCCAATTGCAAACCTATTGAACAATTAACAATAAAACTAGATATAACCTATAATCATTTCCCTATCGAAATGAAAACTCTCGAAAATCATAATATCAAAGACACCTGTGAGTGATGATTTCTGATCAATCAAATGATGAATGTCACTATTTTTGTATCAAATTAAGCAATAAAACACCACCGAATTTAGCAAGAAGAAAGAACGCAATTCTAAACAGAAAAATGGAAAAATTATAAAAGCAAAAAAAAAGGCTCTAAGGAATTATACTTATCGAGAGCATCTTTCAACACAGCGGTGGCCTCTTTGGCCTCCTTGAAGCTCGGCGCGGGGCCGAACACAACCCTCGGCATCGACTCGCCTGCTGACATCACCAACTCATCTTCGCCGCCGACGACTTGCCAGTCCACAAAGTCATCCACCGTCGCCTCCACCCGCTGCTTCTCGATCACCCCGGCGTCACTCCCCTTCAAGCTCTGCGGCGATACTCCCGCCGTGACGGGGATCGAGGCCGTCCTCATCGACTTCCCGGACGACGGCACCGCCGGCGATCCCCGGATCCCGCCGTGCATGACGCTGCCGATCCCGGCCACCTTCGCCGCCGTCCTCATCACGCCGCCTCCCATTAAAACCCTAGAAGAGACTCTCTGAGATAGTCGCAAATTAATCGCCGAAGGTTTTGAGGGAGAGCAAATGAAAAGGGGTTGGGGTATTTATATGTGGCCTGAAAAGAGAAGAAGGAGCGTCATCGGAATTGGATTTGCTTTTAACGCGGGGCCGTGTTATCTTTGGTGAATATCCTCGTGCCGCCACGTGGTGGATAATTTCCTATTTGAAATTTTCGGCTCTTACTTTATTTTACCATTTCATTTGGGTTTGTCTAATCCATAATTTTTAGGTTTATTTAATGATTATATTATACCCAGTCCAGAGCAGATTGATAATCTGGGTAAGGAAAGATCCTTGCACAATTCTAATGGTGATTTCCTTCTTCATTTTGAGAGGAAAAGTACACCATTAGATCTCTAGGCCTCAAACCCAAATGCATGAAATCATAAGACCAAAAGGCCTATATCTTTCTATGATAAAGGCCATAAAGCCGAAGCTCGGGTGTGTCGCTCAGACTCGCTCTTCAGTGTGTGTCCCATTCCATGAGGAATATGCGTCTGGGCCCTCTTACAAGCTAGAGCCCATTTTTTATTGGCCCACATTCGGAATTCAACATCATAATATCACTTTGACCAAAAAGAAAAAAACATCATACAATATTACACTGGTATATGAAGACATTTTACGAGTCAGAGTGAAAGACAAAAGAACAAAAAAGTTTGAAACATGACAAAGTAGCAAAACAAAGAGGTGCAGTAGGTGATGGTGTATCCAGTTTGTACATGAGAGTAGGGTTTTTTCTTGATCATCATCAGACTATAAACTAATCGAACACGATTAATCCTTCCATCAAGATCAATAAAACTAGTGGCAAAAGATCACTTATATGATAATGCAGGCACCCACAGAATTGACAACACAAACCGTCGATCATGTTATGTAAAACTAAGTTTGGTGTAATTCGTAAAGTTAGTACTTGGAAGCGGCAAATGTAGCTAGCTAGTACAAAGCTCAATAACATGAGCCAATCCTATTGACGACGACAAACGATGTATAAGAATCACGCATCATAAGTTAACAACGATTACACATTTTGTTCGAATATTCATCATCGAATAGGTTTAGGGAGGAGTACTGGTCATCTCATCCGTGACATCAACTTATAAACCCGAGCACCTTACCTGAAATTTCTCCCTTCAATTAGGATACTCTGATCCTTTGTTTCCCATAGCCACAAGGAATGACTATGGAAACAACTTCGTCAATGGTTCTCGTATAGACAATAAGCTTTATAACATTTAACCTAATAATCCTCTAAGATTTTAGGATCTTGATTTTCTGTTTGGATTTAAATTGTTTGAATTTGCTTAGATATCTTATAACCATTAGATGAAGTAAAAATAACATAAAGATGACATGGTCACTACTAGAAAAAGGTTATAAGGTGACGAAATATTTATAATTCGTCATCTAAGAGAACACTTTAGTGACGAAAGCCGTTTCGTCTCCCCAATATAAGTTTTCGTCATCTAAGTAAGGTTTCGTCACTAAATTCTTCACCTAAGTTAGCTCTAAGGTGACGAAAACTATTTTTGTCATCTAAGTTATAGGGGAGGTGACAAAATATATTTTCGTCACAAAGGGGTTCTTTCTTAGGTATTTTCGTCATGTAAGTGATAGGTGTGGATGACGAAAAAAAATTTCGTCACTAAATTGTTCTCTCTTAGGTGACAAAAATTTATTTCGTCGTATAACAAGTTACTATAGTGACGAAAGTATTTATTTCGTCACCTTACTGGACTTACTTTTATAACATCCTGATGTGTTTCCAGATTTACATCTCTCTTTTCAAAACACTCCATTCTCTCTCAAAATTTGCTTCGATTTTCAACACCCGGTATGAAGCCCTTCAAATCCGGTCTTTGAAACTTTTGTCTACATATGCATTGATTTATAGTTTTGTATAATCTCTTTCTCTCTCTTTCTCCACCATATTTTTTCATGTTTTCCAATGAGTTTTCCGGCGAAGATTCCGGTCACAAGCATGTTGTTAATATTGTTGGGTGATGATTAATGTTGATTGATATATATATATATATATATATATATATATGTTGATTCTTAATTGTTGATTCTTAAAGTTAGTTATTCTAGTTTGTGTATTGATTAAAGTTAATTAGTTTAATTTGTTGATTATATATATATATGCTTTACTATTATTAGGTTTTGAGAAAATTATTTAATTATGTTAGGGATATATGTAAATATACTTAATTGTTTGGTTTTGTGAAAATTATTTGTGCATTCAAATGATTATATATGTTGTGTTTATTTTGTGAAAATCAAATGTAAGAATATAAGATTATATTCTTTCATTCACCTAAATTTGAACCTTAGAAATCTCGTTTGAGAATCATTTTGTCACAACTGTGTTTGACAAAGTGACAAAATGATTCTTGAATTGTCCCATTTTTGGACAGTTTAGGAGAACATGATTTTGTTCTGTAGTTCATTGTTCTTGTCTTTTCGTTTTCGGTTATGGGTATATGTTTCGACACTGTCTCTCATTATCGTTCCTCGAGTGCATACTAGGTATAGTTATTTATGCACTAGAGGGAATGTAAGGAGATGCTGCCAAAATTTTCCTGCATCAAAATCGAAAAGACAAGAATTACAAACTTAGAAACAAAATCGGATTCTCCTGAATGTGATTAGGACCCTAATCGAAGGCATAAGGTGAAGATCAAGCGATCGAATATATGATTTTGTTGTTGTGTTTTTTGAACTACTATTGCTTATTTGTTGTTTATATATATGATAGAACACGGACAAGAGATGGATGCAGTACGATCGGGGAACCCTGAATACCAACAAGGAATTCTAGATTTTTTGTTATTTGTACTTGAACATGCTGATGGCAGAACTGTACACAGGTGTCTGTGTGTTGAATGTCATAATACTAAGTGGAAGACGATTTATGAAATCCACGAACACCTGAATACAAGACGTATTATGCGTAGTTATATTACATGGAGTCTACATGGTGAAACATTAGATAATGAACCTACCTTGGAAGAAATTCGAGCGGGACACTTTAAGCATGCTGGCTTATCCAGCAGTAGTTTCAACCCTTATGTGGATCCTTTTATGAACATTATACATGATGTTTTTCCTTCATTTGCTACAAGACATGAGGAAGAGGTTGTTTATGATACCACTGATGCAGACCATGCTTTTTCAAATGTTGACAATGATGATTACGATAAATATAACAGGCTGCTTGCTAAAGCACAAACCTCATTGTACCCTAGGTGTAATGTAACTGTCTTGGGTGCCATCATTGAACAGATTAAAACTAAAGTTGACAGCAATTGGTCGAATGTCTCGTTTAACTGTAATTTGGTGAATATCAAGAAATTGCTTCCTCCAGAAAGCAACTTTCACCACAGCTTTGATAAGGTACAGAGTATGTTGAAAGATCTTGGCCTCAGTTATGAGAATATCGATGCATGCAAGAATAACTGCGTTTTTTTTATGGAGTCGTCAACAAAGACTTGAATTATTGTCCAGTGTGCAAAGCATCGAGGTGGAAGTCATCATCATCTTCTTCATCTAAGAAGAAAATGATTCCAAAGAAGGTGCTTCGTTATTTCCCATTGATTCCTAGGTTAAAGCGTATGTTCATGCCTTTTCACACACTTCAGAAAAGATGAGATGGCACGGGGCTACGAGGAAAAATGATGAAACTCTCAGACAGCCCGCATATGGGGAGACTTGGAAATCATTTGACAGATCATTTCCTGATTTTGCAATAGACATTCGAAATGTAAGACTTGGACTTGCAACAAGCGGGTTTAATCATATCGAAAACATGAATTTGTCTTATAGTATTTGACATGTTATTGTTGTGGTGTACAATCTACCTCCATGGATTTGTATCAAGAAGGAATTTAGTATGCTGACTTTGTTAATTCCAGGTCGTTATTGTCCAGGAAAATGTCTTGATCTGTACATGAGACCATTGATTGACGAGTTAAAAGAATTATGGGATAATGGCATCCTTACTTTTGACTGGTATAGTCAAACTTCATCCAGGATGAAAGCAGCAGTTGTTTGGACCATTAGTGATTTTCTTGGATACGGGATATTGTCTTCTCAAACCAATAAAAATTACAAGGCTTGTCCAATCTGCTTAGGAGACCTAAATGCTAGCTGGCACACTAGAAATGTGTGTTACTTGAGGAGTCGTACAGGGCTTCCAGAAGATCATACATGGTGATTTGATGCAGCTTCATTCGATGGGAAGCAAGAGTTTGGTTTAAAACCCCAAGAGCGGTCTAGTGAGTGGATTTTGGACATGTTGAACTCTTTTGATTTCAGACGTTTTAGCAGTGATCTTGACGTGTTAGCTCGGAATCCAAAACGTCCTTCTAGATTGGAGAACTGGACGCACAAGAGTATATTTTTTGAATTGTCTTATTGGAAGAAATTGAGAATAAGGCACTGCCTTGATGTTATGTATATAGAGAAGAATGTTTGTGACAACATTGTGGGAACAATTTTCGGGTTTAAAGATAAAGACTAAGGACAATGAGAAGGCGCGCAAAGATCTTCAACTCATGAACATAAGCCCTCACTTGTGGCTAACAACGTCGAGGTCAATGCCTCTTGCAAATTATAGGATTAATCCGGCTAATGAGAAGAAAGTTTTCAAATGGTTTGATGCTATTAAGTATCTTCATGGTTATGCAGAAAATATATATCGATGTATAAAAGTGAGATAGAATAAGCTATTTGGATTAAAGACTCATGACTGTCATATCATGTTACAACGTCTTTTTCTAGTGGTAATTCGACCAGATTTGTTTCCTGATGTGGTAGAGCCGTTAGTAGCGGTGTCTAGATTCTTTCAGAAGTTATGTGCTAGAGAGCTAAAGAAGTTAGATGTCCTTGGATTAAAAGAGGACATTATCTACATCATGTGCAAGTTGGAGCGGATTTTCCCACCTGCTTTCTTTGATATCATGATTCACCTCATGATCCACCTACTAGAACAAACACTGCTTACTGGTCTAGTACACTATACTTGAATGTTCCCACAAGAAATGTACATTACACACTTTTATCGCTAGTTTACATTTACATGTTATTGTTTGCACAATAGTAACAACGTAAATTTTAGACAACTTGGGGAGTACAAAAAATATGTCGGCAACAGAGGAAAACCAGAAGGGTCAATAGAGAATGCATACCTCTTATATGAGTGTGTAACTTACTGCGACTTATATCATAGTAACACAACCGAGGAGGAGTCATCCACAAACGTCTTCAATCTTTCAGTTGTTTCAGAAGTTGTACATTCATTTGGTAACTTACCAAATTCGTACAAGTTAACAAAAGCTAAGCTCCGTGAAGCTCATTGGAGCGTGCTGGACCACTGCTTTGAGGTTGATTGCTACAAAAAGAAACATTTGGAAATTATCATAGTAAGACAACCATATAGAGCTTAACAGATGCACAAAAGAACTTTTCCTAATTACTTTCTTAATTGGCATGGGTAAGTTCAATCTCCGTTTTATTATTTATTGGCGATATTGTTTACATAGTCTTATCACTTATGAGTTATTCATTATTTCTTTTTCAGATGGAAGAACTCCTACGAGAGAACAACACTCATTACTCACAGAAGTTGCACAATTTGACATGTAAGCCGCAACATCACAATGTACATGAGGGATGTTTTGTTAATGTTATTAAGTTTGTGACGTTCTACCGGGATGAAGGGCGGGTCACTCAAAACTATGGGGTCATGGTAGAGGGGGATGAAATTTCTACTACAGGATCATACTCTCCATTATCGAATTATTATATGGTGCTGGTATGCCAGTTGTGTTGTTCAAATGTAAATGGTTCAACACTAACCCAAATTTACCGAGGAGTACGAAGATGGATCATGGATTTTTATCAGTTAATACATCCACAAGCTGGTATGAGAATGAGTCGCTTATTCTTGCTACCATGGCAAAACAAGTGTTTTATCTTGATGATCTGAAATAAGGTGGGGATTGGAAAGTGGTAAATGTGATATCTCACCGAAACATATGGAGTGCATCTACACTTGAAGGGGATGCAAAAGGAGCATGTGATGAAGAAGAGGCGTCAGAACCATATCAAGAAGAGTTAAGCAGTTATATTCCAAATACACAAACTATTCGCATCAACAATGACCCCCACTACGTACACGGGAATGCGTTCATTACAATTCTTGGATCTTAAGTCCCACATGTTGACAATGAGGAGGATGAAGATGAGATAGAAGATGAAGAGCCGCATTATGATGAGGATGAAGAGGAAGACAAAGAGGACAATGATACGAAGGATGAGGTTATGATGTCAATGACGTTTGACTTATGTTAAAATCCTTGTATCAAAAATATTTCTTTTTAGGAGTCAGTAATTATTTTCAAAACTTCTATGAAAACCTTTTCTTTTTAAGTTTTCGTCAACTAAGTCCCAAAATTTCAAAATGGTAGAAATATTTTTGGTTCACTGAGTTGACGAAATTTAATGTATTCATCACCTAACTACTTATTTGGTTCACTGAGATGATGAGTGTTCATGTATTCGTCACCTAACTACTTAATATTTGGCGGGTCGAAAATTCCACCAATTTTTTTGGCCAAATTTTGTATTTGACTTATGTGACAAAAACAGTGTTCTAAAAGGCGCTAGGCGCTAGGCGGGCGATGACCCGTAGCCTAGAGCCTGGATAGCCTAGGCGGGACTAGGCGATTTACTTTTTTTATATTTTTAATTAATAAAAATAAATTATATAATATTTAAAAATAGTTTTAATATGATAAATTAGAAAATTTTTAACATAACCTTACTCTAAAAATGAGCAAACCAACCTGTAAATTTAGAATATCATCATAATCAAACTAATCAACAATGTTCAACATAGCTAATGATCAAATATTCAACACAACCATCATCACAATTCACAATTCACAAGTTCATACTGATTGTAAACATTTCAAAGAAACTTAAATATGTCATAGCTCTATTCATAATCTTGAGAAAGGTTAGATGGCTCCCTGCAAATCAACTTACATGGGAGGATTAGAGCACTAGCCTAAACTGGATCAGGAAATAGAAAGCATTCTCCCCCAAAACCCAATTCTGCCATGCATTTAGTCTGAAGACAAACCTGCGCCCAAACTCCCCGATTACCGCCTCCAATAATTTTGCCTCTTTTCTCTACTCACTGCCCTGATCAAATCCCTCAATGCACCAATTCTCTTGGCCTCTCTCATTTACAGGACTATACCACCCAAAATCCAATTACTCCATCAACGCCCCCCCCCCCCACACCCCTCCTCTCTAAACGTGTCGTAAAACCACCACTCCAATGATCATAAGCCTCTTCAAAATCCCAACACTAAAATAAATAACACCTAATTCGTTTCGAAAGTACATTACATCCTCTCTCTCTCTCTCTCTCTCTCTCTCTCTCTCTCTTCATAAAAAGCTATTTCATAATATATAAAAAATTAACCTACAAGAACACGGAAATAAAATAAAGACAATCAAATTCTAATCCATGAGATACTGCATTTGCAACCCCTAAATGATCAATTTGAGAATTTACCTCTTGATGACATAATCGCCGGGATTATAGAGCCTCTGCTTCGAATCCGAGAGAATATGGAGATGACAGAAGCTCATCAAGACCATCGCCGTCAATTTACAACCGACGAAAGCGCAGCAACGGTTGAGTTTTCCGTCATCGTTGTTGTAGTTGTGGACGACGGGGCTGGCACCGTGGTTCCAGTAGTAGTGGCGGTATTGGATCTTGAGATCCTCCATCAAAGCCCAGTAGTGGTCTCTGTAGCATTTCGTCAGTAGTGGTCAACCAACATCGAAGGAACTACCTCGCCGTTCTCAATCAAATTCATAATCACAGGCTGTCAAAGAAACAAAATCGAAGGCCAGAAATGTCGAAGACTGAGAAAGTGAGAAGTACCTGATGTCGAACAGTCGAAGACGGTTGCGGCGCTGGTCACGGGGGAAGTAGTTGATGACTTGATGTCGAAGACGAGAGGGGTTGGAGGTGGGGACGCAGGCGGCGACCTTGACGGTGGCGGGGCGGAGGCAGAGCCGCAGAGGCAGAGGACTTTAGGTTTACAAATGAAGGGGCGAACAGAATGCAGACTGAAACGACTCGCGTTTCAATTTGGGTTTTCTCGCCCGCGCCTCGCCTCACCCTCGCCTCCCTCGCCTCACCCTCGCCTCCCTCGCCTCGCTCGCCTCGCCGTCGCCTGGGCGGTCACTAGGCTATGAATCGCCTGGGTGCAACGACTTGCCCAAAATCGAGGCGGCTTGGCTCCGCCTATAGCCTAGGCGGCGCCTAGGCGGGGCTAGGCGGCGCCTTTTAAAACACTGGACAAAAAGTAGTTTATTCGTGGGCTAAGTTTGTAATTGTAAACCCACTCTCAGACACCCCGAGTCCTATACTACTCTTACACGAAATACAAGACGTCTCCAATCCTCCTCCACATCGCCATCTCCTGCTCCGATTCCAAGCTGTCTCCTCCTCCGATTTGAAGCCGTCTCCTCCTCCACATCGCTGTCTCATCCTCCGATTTGAAGCCGTCTCCTCCTCCACATCGCCCTCTCCTCCTTCGATTCGAAGCCGTCTCCTCCCTTGCGCCACATCCACTATGCTGCTGACTAGTCGGAACAGGAAGTGACAGGCGGAACAGTCTCAGCGACGGATGCAGGAGGTAGCTCAACAATATCGACGCCTTACAAAGGTTCCCTCGTGGCTTATGGCGCCTCTGTCAAGTTCGGCACCTCCTCTCCCTCCACCACTGCCTGATGTCGACGAACCTTCCTCAGATAATCATCGGATTGGCCAGTCATCTGCTAAGATCATCGTTCGGGGCAAACCGCGTCCTGAAAGTGGTTATTTTCCTCATCCGTACTCATCTGCCTATGACCTTTTGATTTTCTAGTTGGGCATAGTAAATTTTGGATGTTGGTTTTTGGGTTTTGTGTAGTGAATGAGTATTGGTATTGGAATGGGTTTTATGTAGTGAATGAGTATTGGTTTCTGCGTTTTATTAGGATGGTGTCCATGGATTATGTGTATATTTCGGAAGGATTTTGTTTTGCTTGTGTAGGAGTCAGTGAGCTTGGATTATGTCGTTTCCTTAACTTGATCAACATTTCAACTCTTTCTTTAGAGACTGCATTTCTGTCTGAACCAAATCTGTGACTTGGTTTCTGTTTTTTGTGCATTTGTTTTCATGAAATATTGAACAGCACGCAAACACCTAGCTAGCTAGAATCCCAAGCCAGTGAGAAAACCCTTGGTACGTTATATATATTATTGAACTCCATGAGGTTTACTCTCGCTAGCTGGATTATATGTTGTTTTGTACTTGGCATAAGTTACATTAGTGTTCAAGCTGTATCAACTTATCTAACCTAGTAACTACAGTATAGTCTCAAACTCTAAGCGATAGCAAAGGCCATGGATTGATGGGACTCATGGGAGTAATACATGGGGGCTTGATTAATATATGTATATTTTCTTTTGTATATATGGATAATCAATGTTATGTTCTATATATGATCATGTTGTTTGCCTCACATGCATTATGGATATGGATATATAGTGAATTGAATTGTATATATTGCATGCATATGCGATCATTTACATCGACTTGAATAATCAAATCTCCTTTAGCGAATAATTTTGATGCAACATGTTAGTGTAAGAAGAGATTAGAATATGCTGGGTGTGGAGTGTGATATGCATCAAAGTAGTTCATAAATTCATAACTAGTGCTTCACATATTGCAGCGTATCCATCTTCTTTTGTTGCTTGAACTACATCTTGAACTACTGTTGACATAAAAAAAAAAAAGGATTACAAAAAATAATAATACTTTTCTTGTGATATATGCACAATGCTTTGAAGTTCAATTGTAACTCTTGCAAACATGTGTCTGGATAGGAACACAATACGGGCATCAAAGTCCAACAGCAACTCAATCATCTTAACCAAGCACTTTATATAAAGAGGCCAAAGCCTCCAAAACAGGGGGAAGAAGAGAAAGGTAGAGGCAGGCGGAGGTAGAAGCAGGCAAAGTCGACACAGACAAAGAACGAAAAAGGTGAAGAAGGAGAAGAGAACAAGTGAAGCAAAAAGCAGAAGAAGAGAGGAAAAGAAGTGGCGAGCCAGTAAGAAGGTGAAGCTCTCACTCTAACTCTCTTTATTTATTTTGCAGCATCTCTATCTTTCTGTCTCTTCCCTTGCTCCATCAAAAGCCCCAAAAGCACGTCTTCAGCGAGCCATCTCTTCCTTCCTGAGCAAGGCCACAATGTCGTTCAAACTTCAAAGACCTAAGGCGCAGCGAAACGACTTCACATAGAAGCATAAGCCGTAAGGTGTGGCGAGACGAGTTCGCATAGATGCAGAAGCCTTAAGGCGAGGCGAGATGACCTAGTGTGGTCGTCACCAAAAGAAGACTATGGCCGCTCGGCCCCTCTTCTTGTTACAACAAATGTATGACCTTGCACCTCGCATAACAAGCCACACAAGGGGAGGAGAACAAACATTCCAAGCAACGTGAGTTTGAAGAACAAGAACTTACCTTTGATGGCTTGGAGAATTTCTAAGTAGATCGAAGTAAGCTTGAGTATTCAATACACGCTCTCGATCTAAGCGGAGTATAGAAACGGAGGCAACATATCACCATGTATAGAGGAGCAGTTTCTTCAAGTCTGATTCCCAATTGCATTTGTTTTCATCTGCAAACAAGTTTTTATCCTCAAGATGATATTCATCGAGATGGTATCAAGCTTATTCGAACTGAAAAGATGTCTCTGAGGAGTTATGTGGTTTACACGATCTCATCAAGGCTACAAATTATTTATGGCCAAGACAACGAGTTCCTGTTGAACATTATCATGCGAGCTAGATAGCAGTTCACATGTAAAGATGACCTCACATGGAGGCTGAAGCCCTAAAGCAAATGCAAGATGACTTCGCGTCAAAGTAGAAGCCCTAAGGTGAGGCGAGATCACTTCGCATGGAAGCAGAATCCCTAAGGCGAGGCAAGATGACCTCGCGTGGAGGCTGAAGCCCTAAAGCAAAGGCGAGATGACTTCGCATCAAAGCAGAAGCCCTAAGGTGAGGTGAGGTGACTTCGCGTCAAAGCAGAAGCCCTAAGGCGAGGCGAGATGACTTCCAGTCAAAGCAACAGTCCTAAGGCGAGGCGAGGTGACTTCGCGAAGAAGAGGAAGTCTAGGCAAGGCGAGAGGGCCTAGCATAAAAGTGGACGTCCAAGCGAGGTATGGTGACTTCGTGTAAAAGAGAAAGTCCAGGCGAGGCGAGATTTCTCCGCGCAGGAGACTTCGCGAAGGAGAAAGACGCGCAACCCGCATGCATGCAAGGTTCGCGTGCACGCGATGTCTGTATGCACGCGGAGTCCGCATAGGAGGTTGCACTTGCAGGAATCACCTACGCCCCTACTAAGAACCGTGGCCAAGACAGTTCAAGCCTCTTGGTCGCACTGATGCATCATCCGTTTTGAGTGTCCAAATCAAATCAAGAGACACTCTACCAAATTGGGTGTACACAAGAAATATAGTTGACGGATTCAAAAATATATCTGTCAAATTCAAAAATTAGCACCAAGCCGCAAAACCCAAATTCCTAATTAACTACGGTCGGTTTGATCCCACAAAGGGATATGTAGGCAATCTAGCAACCCGCTAGATGCAACCACAATTCCAAACAGAATCCTTGACACCACCAATCAAATTTGTCCAGTCCAAATGACTCCGGTCAAACTCCTAAAGCACTGGAAAATCAAATCCATAACCAAACTTTTCGAACTACATTGGTTTGATCCTTTCATAGGGTATGTATGCAGTCTTGATTTATATCTAAATGCAACCACCAATCCAAATAAATTCTCGGATTGCCTGAAACCAGAATCTCGCTCCAAAGCTCAAATGCCTTCAGACATAAATTCAAACACATTTCCAAACACTACTCTTACTCTAAAGTCAAAGCCCTCCAATGAGTCATTCACTTGTTGGAACCCTTGAGCTAAGAGTGACTTAATCCCTTCCAGGATACGTAGGCAACCTATTCCCAAATATGAGTGCAGTCACAAAAACAAACAAACATATAATGGTCTCTTGATAAACGGAATCAAAGGGGTTTCCTTGTAACAAGGGGTTGTAATTAAAAGTCACGTTCTGTCTTGAATGTGTCAAACCAGATATAATTAAAACTCTATCTTAATTAATAAGATAAAGTGAAATTTTGTTGGGTATATATGTATTTACAATTTTTGCCCAACACCTACCAAACATGTTTTCATATTGCACCGGTCTCTTCACTTATTGATCATTTGTTTCTTTTGCATTTGGTTTTGACATAAACAATTTTTTTTTCGCAGCACCTCCCCCTAAAACCAAGACAAGGGTGGTTAAAGGCTTAAAAGTGGAGGAGATAGTCAAGAGGACTGGACAAAAAATTAAAGTAACGTGGGATGATTTCTGCCACGGTTCGAAAAGTAAAGAGTTAAGCAGCATGTTAACACACGATGTTGGGCACATTATACGGGACAAAATTTTCATGGTGGCTGCAACTTAAGGTGACACTACCAAAGATGAGCAGAAGAAGCTGCCACTAAACTCTTTGTAAGGATTTTTCTGTTGTTCATGTGTTCACTAAATGCTTAATTAGTTGTAGAATTATGAGATAAATAATGTTGTTCATTTTTTAACAGATCTTTTATGAGTTTGATGTGGATGATAAGCTCATGTGGAAGTGGTTGGATGACAAGGCTAAAAATGCTTACAAAAACTGGAAGTGCACTATAAATACAATTAGGAAGGAAAACTCAGGGAAGATCCCAGAAGAGTTTGAACACCGGCTGGATGAGTGGAACTGGCTCCTCAAACACTTCGAGTCTGATGGATTCACGGTATATTACTTTCATTTTATAACTAACTGTTGCTACTTATGAAAGTTTGTTGGTTTAATCAAAAGTTTGTTGGTTTATTCAAAAAGATTAGTTAACATTGAATGTGTAGCTGCCAGTGTGCTAGTTGATGCCTTTTTGTGTACTTATTGTACTAATAAGGATTAGTTCTCCCTTATTGTATTCAGTGTTCATTTTGTGTACTTATACATGTATGTGTAGCTGCCAATGTGCTAGTTGGTGCATTTGTTGTTCTGTCTCGTTTTGCCTTTGTTGTTCTAACCATTTAATTTTTGGAAAACCAGTTTCTTGGTTCTTTTTTTTCTAGGTTTTGCATTACTACTGTTCATTTGGTCAGTTTTATGTTAGTGATTTTTGATAATTAAGCTTGATGTTAATAACCAAAGTGTTAATATGATAAAATTACAGAGAAGATCGGATGAGTAACCGAGAGAAGAAGACATTGCACCACCACACCAGGGCGAGGCCTTTCATATACAATGCGAAGGAATTGAAGGACAAATGTGAACACCTCTATTTTATTAAAAGTTACTCATATGCATATTGCATCTCAACTAGGTTTCTTGATACATTGATATATGCAGGTTGATTAACATGTGGTGGTAATCAATATAGATGGATTAATAATGCTAGATGAGAGCCTATGATTAATGACTTTCAGCAATATAGATATTACTGCCCTCAAAACTCTATTCTCCATATTAATTGATTTTGTAAAACATATACTTCTTTTGTTAGGCTAAACTGATGGAGAAGGTTGATGAGATCCGTGACAATATCAAGAAGGAATACCTTGGCATTCCGGAAGAAGATATTGATCTTCATTTTGACCAACAAACTCAAGCAATCTTGTTTGAAAAAAACATTTGAACATAGAAACATGAACAAGATCCGGGGTATGAGACTAGTAGGCAGTTATGGTTTGAGTCAAGGGCCTGATAGGAGCTGCACTTTACGTTCCCAACGAGATGCACTTGTTGATATTGTTGTGGAGGAAGACCAAAAGGCTAAGAAGGAAGCCCAGAAAGCCGGCCAAAGAGGAAGCCCGAAAAGCCAAAGAAGAGAACAAACAAATCATGACACGTCTTCAACAATGTGAGAAGTTTCTCTTCACCAAATTCGGCGTATGCCAGCCGGCAGTCCTGCCGCAAGAGCAGCCCAATGATGATGATCATGATGATGGAGGCATTGATTCAATTGATACTTCATAGTCACCAGCTAGTTCATTTTCTAGTATATATTTTGTATGAACAAGTCTATATTGATCAAGTACTATTCTTGATGAGTTTGTATATAAACTTGATTATATATATAAATTTTTGTTACTGTCCAGGTGCTTTGTCCAAGTTTTTTTTATATTTATTTTTGTTAATATTAAATGTGATTTTAATAATTTTTAATAATTAAATTTAATAAAATAAATAGCACTAATGTGATGAAAGTTCAACTTTCGTGGTCTTAGCCCGATGAACGAATTGTAAGCAAACTGAATAAATTTCGTCAGCAAAGTAAACTGGCGATGAAACAATTTTTGTCAGCTAAGTAATGTGGCGACGAAACAGTTTTCGTCACCTAAGTAACGTGGCGACGAAACAGTTTTCGTCGCGATCGGCTAAGTAACCTGGCGACGAAACAGTTTTCGTCGGTTAAGTAACCTGGCGACGAAACAGTTTTCGTCATCTTAGTAATGACTAAGTTGACGAAATTAATATTTTCGTCACTTAAGTGCTCTAATCACCGGTCTTAGATGACGACCCTTAGGTGACAAAATTTTTGTTGTTTTAGTGTTTACATGACGACATAAGCTCTGAGGTGATGAAATCACCTAAGAACTTTTCTCTAGTAGTGGGTGATCTTAGATTATACTCAATCCAATGGTTAGAAGTCATCCAAACAAATCCAAGCAACATAAATCCAAATAGATAAGCCACTTTCAAGACTTTGAATCTGACCGTCACACAAATATAAATAAATATAGAATTGGGATGTAGACTTTGCGTTTAATTCATAGTGGCTTTACTTCTAAACTAATAGTCGGTGTAGAGATCATTTCTTTAAACTGAAAGACCATCCAAAGTCAATTATGAGCTAAAATTGAAATTATTAATAAGAAAAGTTCAAGTATTTAAATGAAATGTGGAACCATCTATACCTACTCTCTGGAATACTTGCCTTGCCAATTCATACTTAAATAGTAGAGAAAAATTAAAAGAAGTTTGATCCCTTGCTTTGCTTAAACATAAGACAGAGATTAAGGAACAGGTGAGAATCAAAGGCATTTAACAAAGGTTAGAAGATTAGAAACCGCTAATATGTTGAGCACATACATCAGATTCCTCCTGGACTTAACATTTTTGCAAACTCCTCCTATTCTCTTTAAAGGCTCTCCTAATTAATTACTCTAATCAAGCTAGCCTCCATCTAATTACATGCTTATATCATTAATTAATAAGAAGACTAATCAATTTTAAACTGCTCAATTATAGAAAAAGACAAATTTGTAACAGATAGGAATCATCTCCCTAGCTATCTCAGAGCTCCAAACCCTTTTTCCTGCTTCTTCACATGATTCTTCACTACTGCACCTGCAATAGTCACATGAATTAGGCTCAAGAACCAAACCCACACCCCATTTTACATGCAAGCTTTGTGGACCAAGAAAGAAGATGCACAACACAGTGGAAATGTCGCTATTCTCACACTGATTTTGGCTACCTAGCTAGTTTTTCATGCAGAAATTAGTATAGTATAATTAAACAGTTGTTATTTATATTTCCAATTTGTCTCCATGTAACCACAATATAGATTCCACCATTTTTAAACACTCACAAAAACAAGTTTATAGCCTAATGAGGCTCATATGCATACTATTCATGCGTATACATTAGCTAATTCCATAATTTTAATGTAGAATTGTAGATTGTAGAATGCTAGAGTGCAAACAAGTAGTTAATAACAGAGGTAGCCGGCAAGCAAGCAAAGTTCCTCTGTGTTTTTGGTTTATTTGTTGTTACTTAGGAAAGTTCTCTTCTTCATTGGGTATTTGTATTTTTTAAAATTCATTCATTGTTTTATTGGAAAATTATGACTTATCATGTGATAGCACAGGTAAAATGGCCAAATATACTTTATAATAATTTCTGTTATAAAAAAAAAAAATTTGAAGCACCAGCCTATGAGTTGAATAGTTTTTCTGAAGTTATCATCAGAGACATGGCAGACATTAAAGTCCAAAGAAACTGTTGAGGTCACACAAAAGTATAACAGAAACCCACATGACCATCCATACGAACCGCAACATATGTTACAAAAACAAAACCCCCAGAAAGAAAAATGAAAAACAATGAAAACTAAACAGCTGGGCAAATGATGATCATCGGATAATCATGATGGAATTACCTGAGGGTTTACAAGAAGGAGGATCTTCAAAGAGCGACAGAGAAAGCTGTTTATGAGCTACTCCAATGTCGAAGAGTATGAGACCGGATCCCGGATCATCAACGATGATGTCCTTCACCGGCAGCCACAGAAAGAGCTCTTCCTGAGTCAAACCCTCAACTCCGATGAGACTTCCGTAGCTGAGGTTGGCCCTCACGACGCTGTCGAAGAAAACCCGGTTATCAAATTTGGTGAGGCACGGACCGTCGAGGAAGACTTGGAGGAGGCCATCGTCGGAGAGTGAGTAGGACTTGACCTCCTTAGGGAGGAGACCAGCTGGCAGGCCCTGTGAACGGAGGAGGTCATGGATGGAGGAGGAGGAGGAGAGAGAGAGCAGAACGGTAAGGAGAAGAGTCCACGGAAGGAGTAGTGTGAAGAAGGACATGGCTTGTGGGCTGTGTTAAGCGAGGAGAGTTGGAAAGTTGAGCTAGGAGGAGGATGATGATGATGGTGATGATTTTTCTCTCTCTCTTTTTTAAAGGAGAATCGTAAAGTTAGGAGACCGTTTCATAAAGGAAAAATGGGAACTGAAATTACCTGATTGCCCTAGGTTGGTGACTAGGTGGAAGGGCAAAGAGAGGTTTAATTAGTTTGTACTGTAGCACCAAATGCACCATAACCAGATCTGGGGATTGTTTATTGCTAATCATTCGGTGTTTTGCTTGCTGTTGTTGCATGACTTGTATTGTTTCTTGACATCATCATTTTTTTTGTTACCAAATCCTACAATAGTTTAAACATCTAGGACGACAATATTCTACCTCAAGAATAGCTGGATCCAAAAGGCATGATGTGTAATGTAGGAATTAAGAGCTATATATATATATATATATATCCGACCTTACGCAACTAGGGTTCTTTCTTTGTCATCCCCGTATGCACTCATTAGATATTTTTGGACGTAATTTTGGAGAAATTTCTCCCATTGTTTGTATAATGATAGTTCGATCGTCACAGTGGTGGTGTCTATTGTGGGAGGACACGTGTTTGGCACATAATTTGGATTGGTTAGTCGGTTTTGACCTAAAATTTTTCAAGAAGTGTACACCAACTTAAAATGACTATGCATTTATGTACCCAAGTTACAAATTATTAATTCTGGTACACCAAATATGAAGCCCAGACAAACAATCACACACTCCGTTAAAAGGCGCGTTATGTATTTTATCACGGGTAAAATTAATATTTTATCATAAATTTTAAACGTCGGGATTCGTTTGTTAAAGCCGAGGGTTACAATGGAAGATCTCATGCATGACGTTGTTAGCTTTTCTAAAATCCGTCATTCTGAAACCGGCAGCCATTCTCTAGGCGTTGGCTGATTATCCCATGGCAACCGGAAAGAAGCGTGATGCGCGCATCTGCTTTGATGCCTTAGTTTACAGTAAGCAAGCTAAGGGTTGGGTAGGTCCAGCGGAGGCTGAAGACTTTGGTCTAGAGCCTGTGTTGGGGCTGTCACTACCTAACATGGCTAGGACTCTTCTAGTGTCTTTGCCGAAGAAGAGAAATGTTGGGTCCTCTAAGAGCCTAAAGAGGAGTTTGTGCCTCCTTAAAGACTGACTATCACTACCAATGCAAAGAAGGATCATAATAGATCATTTAGGTCGGTAATGTAACCCCCCGATTTCCACCTCATCAAATCGAGCATATTACAGTGTTGCGTTCTCTTAGAACCTAAGCTAGGGCCTATCACTCAAGCCCTAAGAACCCGCAAAGCATTTTAATTAAACTAACTAAAACTTTCTTAAATTGAAAACAAAAATAAAATCGGAAGCGTTAAATAAATTGTGGTGTAAAACCCAATAAGAAGTCAATTTAACCTTCTTTGAAATCAAGCTATAGAGCACAAGCATTACTAACACGAAATAACAGCTTCAATAAAACATCTTCAGGGTTGACAAAAACATAGTTCCTTGGTAGTACGGATAACAATGACAGGAAAATAAAATAAAGTAGCAAAAAGAAAATGAAAATAAGGAAATGTGTCAAGTGATTAGGATACAAAATGGAAGCCTTACATATGATAATAAATTCAAAAAAAAGACATTTAACTTTAATCAAATATGCACACCCAGCTCAATCGAGCTAAATCTCGTTCTTGTGCACAAAACCTGCATCCAAAACTATTGTAGGGGTGAGCTTTCGTCCTCGTTGCTTAATAAGACTCAATCAACTAGGTTTGAAAACTATTTAATTTATTGGCCAGTATGTGAAAACAAATATAGATATAAATGATGATCAAATCATAAAGTATAAGTTTCATTTCGGAAAACATCTACGGGCTCAGAATACACAAACCAGATGACCGGTCGTCTTATGTCAACTACAACCTTACCGCAATTAATATCATCCATACCGGCAAAGGTGTAGCGAGAGTGTCCATTTAAGCCATACCGCATAGGAACGACGCCACACCTCAAAGAATGTCATACGTCCTCCAGTCTGTACAGCCCCTCTGGAGGTTTAGGGGATCGAAACCCAAGGAAGTCGCTATGCCCCGTCACTCTCATGTCATCACACAATATCAAAAACATTGAAAACAAGCATGGCAATAGAAATATCAAATCTTTATAATAAACCAATCACAGCCATGCGATCATTTTTCATATATAATATACAAAAAACCACTAGCTAAGAAGAGTCTAGAATCCCCTACCTGGTATTCCTGGAGTGTGAACCTTTACTCCACAACACTTGGCAAACACCACCATACTCGAAAACTCGAGAACCAGAGCTCTGTTCAACATTTCAAATATTAGTTCCTTAAACATCAATTAGGAACTCTTTTCAAAAACTTAACAAGATCACATGTTCTGTATCTCATTATGATCATATAAGGTGATAGCCAACAGTAGCTAGTTATGAAGACCGAGCTTAGCTCAACACACTAAGTCAACTAACAATGGCTCATACTTAAATCATTCTTTATCTCTAGTTCAAAAGAGCATCTGAACCCAATCTATTTCTTTGTCCACAACAAACTTTATTCTCAATCAGTATGGTAAACCTTTATAAGTAAAGGCATTATCCTTAACTTCAAACCCATTTATCAACTACCCTTAGCAAAATTATACAAGCTCGCATGAGCCAAATTGATTTCCATTAACTTAACCATTCAAGGTTCACAACATAACCAAATCTGTTACAAAATTCAAATGGAAACTTAACCCAATTTGGTACCTCATAGCGTGATCACCAATTCACAATAGACTCTGTAATCTAAATATACCATATATTTATATGGCTGATCTCACATCCATAATTCACTTGCGTCCAAAAGAAATTGTCGAAGACCATACCATGGCCAAGACCATACCACCATAATTCAATATAAACAAAACCTTTATATCTGAAGAACATAAGACTCTCAATAGGATGTCTATCTATCGTATCAAAGCATGTAGTCTTGTTCTAGATTGAGAACTCGAACCTTTCTTCTTCTGTTTTCATTAAAAACAAAATAATCAACAATTGAATCAATTGCTTCTGGAACCAATTCCAATCAAAAGATACGGACTTACCATTGTTATGGTCTCTCTCTCAATTTCATTCATTCAATCAAAAGATACCTTTCTTCTTCTGTTCCTTGTCTTGCTTCTCAACCCAAGGAACTCATGATCCATATCAGTTCCAGTTTACGTCATCACCAGAAACCAAAAGACAAACCAAAACCCATTATCAATCAAACTTGTTTCTTTAATAATCAAACCTTAAGCACTAAATAGGTTCACGATTACCTCACAACTCCAAGCGGCATGGTCTTCTGCAGCAAAGCCCACAAACGAGGACTAGACCAAATCGATTCTCGGAACAATAAGAACAGACGGATATTTGCATGTATGGGCTCTACTGTGTGTAGCATGTTTTTGTCGTGCTCCGTCAATGAAATAGCCTTGAGCTGACGGTTGGCGTCATACCACGAACTATATAGTAGCCTCGTCATCTTGTCAATGACAGAAACGATACTAGAGAGGAAGAGAGAAAGAGGGTGACCAAGATCGAGAGTGTTTGTGAGGGAGAGAAAACGGGAGAAGCTTCTGGTCATCTGATCAAAGCTTATCAATCTGTAGCTCATATATATAAAATTACAATGTTGCCCTTATGCCCACGGTCACATGGATTATTCCAAACCTACACCAGGCCTAATTTAAAAATAAACCTCTCGAGTCCAACTAAATCGAACAATGTCCGTCCACTGTAAAAATCGTTTACTAAAATCATTTGTTACTACTATAATTTTACGGGGTCTCACAGTTAAAACATTTACTATAACTGGTTTTAAACCTTTCAGAATCCGGTCAATTGGTTTCTGCAATGGCAGAGGCTAAAAAACACGGAGACCTCCTGTGTGTAAGATGGTTCCGGGCTCTGTGTAGGATGTTCCCAAATTTTTCTATCATTTTCATTTCTACATTAGTTATCGTTGAACACATAGTAGTTTTTTCAGGTCACTTTCGGGTTGCTTAGCACGGCTATATATTCTAGTTGCCCTTCTGTAATTTATTTATTTTTATTTAATTTTTTTTGTTATAAAGGCATGTCCATCTTTTTTCTAAAAAAAAATAATAATAACAAGAGAAAACATGAATTAGTAGAATTCTCTGATCCTGATTATTTTTGTGGTAGAAAGCCGGCCTAACTGAAAAGTGTCAAAAGCAAATACAAGTTTCATGAATTAGTGACCTATATAGTGACTTTAGGTCAAAAACTCCAAACTGGTCAGCCAAATGGGCATCCATTGCTGCAGCTCACACGTATATAAAGTAAATATCATTATTTACTATTTCTTATTTAACCTCCAAAGCATATATCATCCCCTTCCAAAGCATATTGCAACCATTATAAAGTCGTACAGGGCTACGACGCTGACATCTAACGCTCACGCCACCCCATATTGGAATTGTACCTCAGTATGGGGGAAATCACGTATAGCTAGCTAGCATTTATTTATATACATACTCTTCTCATAATCCTTAATATATGAGTATAATCACCGAAATTCTCAATTTCGGGAAATTTCGAAAAACAGAAAATTATTCAACAATAAAGCATTTCAAGCACATTATTTAAAACAAATGTCCACTCACAGATTAAGCCTAAGCTTGATGTCGGTCGGAGGTTTCTTCCGCTCCGGCCTCCTCACGTCCTGTTCCAAAGACATGAATAAAACCTTAAATAAAACACCGACGCTTAGAGCAAAACAGGCATAAATAAATATGCTTCGCGCGCTCAACCAAGCCTAACGTCCAAAAATCTTAAATCCACTGCCAACCACAAAACTCCACAAAAATTACCGACATCCTCAAAATCACTTTCCACCAAAAATAATTTAATGGCCAGATTCTAACTTAATAATCCGCTAAAAATACCAAATTTCAACAATTCTCATACCTATCCAAAACTCCTCCAAAAATTCTAAAACTTATTCCATAAAACTCCTCACAATTTTCCCCACCAAAAACACTTTTTCAGCGGCGGCCAGCTTCGGCGACCTCCAATGCTCACCAAATTTTGACAGCACTTTCCTCTCAACATCCTCTACAACTTTCCTAAATAGCACAAAACACAATTTCAAGCCTAACTATGTCAATCGGACGAAAACACACAGAAAACCCTAGAATTTTCTTTACTGATTTCTCCTTACCTAGCTCGAGATGGAAGGAGCCCTTTGGAAGGATTGCTGCATGGGAGGAGGGCTTTCTTTTGATCCACAGCTCGCCGGCTATGGCGGCCGGAGGAAGGAGTTCCGGTGATTGAAGACTTTGGGCAGTCGGACCTTTCGACGGTCTTTTCTCCCTAGAGGGGCTGCCACTGGTCTAGAAAGGAAGCTGGGTCGGAGACCGATTGATTGGGACCGACGCGGCGGTCTGGGGCGGCCGGACAGCGGCGGACGGGCTCGGACAAAATCCGGGAAGAAAACGGGTCGGGGAGAGGGAGAGAGAGAGAGGGCGCGAGAGGGAGAGAAAGGAAGAAAAAAAGAATTTTGGGCTTGGGTTGATCCGGACCAACACCCTCAATTATACCCAAATCCAAAATTCAACACGCCAAAAATAATCGCCAACAAAATTACCTTTTACTTGCAAAAATTACCATTTTTACTGTCGTCACAATATTCATTCGAATAATCCTACGAAATAATCGTCCCCGAACACCACTGTGGGGACCAATTAAATAATACACTTACTGATGAACACGGTAAAATTCTTATTACCACCATGCTAGTAATTTAAGGTAAAAAATTAAGAGTCGGGGCGTGACAATAATTATATGAACAATTTAAATTATTCCATAAGAATAGCTTCTCACAAATTAATATAATTATGATCATATGAGTCTTCAAATAACACATAGGAAAACTTGTTTTATCTTACCCATGAGTCGTTGGCGATCAAGCTCATATATTTTTAAAACCAATAAAAGTAAAATACTAAAATCACATCATAATCATTAATCCTTATCATATAATCATAATTAAACTTGGTCTAAAATGAACTTTGGTGAGATTTACTCATCTCAATATTCCGCTGCGTTTTCGCAAAACACAAGAGCAAGCCAACTCAACAAAATCACAAATCACATAAAATTACACCAACAAAACCTTAGTAAATTCCCAATAAGAATTAAAATACCCTTAACCCAAAGGTTGCCCAAAGAAGGGCAATCCTTCCTCCAAGACCTCCCAAGGTCATCGGACACTCAACAACAACCACTACTACCTCCCAGAATCAAACTTTCCAAGTTTCCGACCTAATGAACACCAAGAACCAACTTAGTACCTACAATGCAAAAACCTAATCAACACCCAATCTTCACACATAACAACACCCTAGCAACTACAAAGACTAGCTAATGTGGCAAACAAGGCATCTACCCTGCCTGGACATGCTCCCACGCGCCGCCACAAATGGCGGAGAGTGAGCCTCACGCGCCTCCACCAAACTTCAAAATTTGGGGAAACTAAAAACATGAAACTTGTAGATTGAAGCAAGGTGAGTAACTTTAATACCTGGTGGTTCAACCTGTTCGGCCGGGATCTACCGGAAAACGCCCCGCAACACCAACCCGGAAAACAAATTCCAAACCTACAAAATCGGCCCCAAAACTTGATTTCTAGATCACCAAAGGGGTAAAAACATCTCTAGAAGAGAAAGGAGAGCAAGACTCACCTAAACTTGGCCGGAACTGGCGTCAAAATCATCGACTTTCTGCCAGAACAGCAACAGCTCCGCCGCTTCGTGGCGGCTTCCAGGCGGTGCGACGGCGAGCAAGGCTGCCCCTGCAGTGGAGATGAGACCCGTGCCGACCCAATGGAACCAGCGGCGTCCAATTTGGTGATCGGATGAGAGAGAAATCAGCTGGAGAAGAGAGAGTTCGGGGAAGCTCGGGAGAGAGAGGAAAAAAACTGATTTTAGGTTTCCAAAATAACTCCCCCCACACTTTTCTACTTATAAATTTTCCAAACCTGGCAACTAACTTCTCCTGACCATAACTTCTTTATACGACGTCTGTTTCATACGTGCCGCATGTCTACGAACTCATATTGATGAGCTCTACAACTTTCATGAAGGAAGTTTTTAAAGATAACTTACGGAAAATAAAGTCAACTTTTTGGTCCTTTAACGTCAAAGCACCTAAAATAAACTCCCGAACTTCAACTTCGCATAAACCAATAAGAATTTTCATAAATATTCCTTCATTAAATATGGGAATAATACAAGGAAAAATGATATGAAAATTTGGGGTATTACAATCTACCCCCCTTAAAGGAATTTCGCCCCGAAATTCACAAGTACTAACCCAAAAACAACTTGGGGTACTTAGCCCTCATGTCCGATTCTAACTCCCAAGAAGCATCTCCCTCATCATGGTGACTCTAACACACCTTAACCAAATCGACTTCCTTCCTTCGAAGCCTCTTGGTTGATCTATCTAAGATTCGAACCGGTTCAACAACAAAGGTTGCATCCGCATTCACTTTAATAGTTCCATAATCAATCACATGTGATGCATCTGGAATATACTTCCTCAACAAGGATACATGAAACACATTATGTACCCCGTACATGATAGGAGGTAAGGCAAACCGATAAGCCAAATCTCCTACTCTTTCCAAAATCTCAAAAGGCCCTACATACCTAGGACCCAACTTTCCCTTCTTGCCAAATCTCACCACCTCTTTAGTAGGAGAGACCTTCAAGAACACATGGTCCCCAACATCAAACTCGACGTGCCTCCTCTTCAAGTCAGCATAGCTCTTTTGCCTGCTTTGCGCCGTTCGGATCCTATCTCGAATAGTAGAGACTTTCTCAGCCGTCTCTTGTATAATATCAGGACCCAACAGCTCACTATCACCCACCTCCGCCCAACATACAAGAGATCTACATGGCCTTCCATAGAGTGCCTCATATGGTGCCATGCCGATACTAGAGTGATAACTATTGTGTAGGCAAACTCAATCAGTTGGAGGTGGTCCTCCCAACTTCCCTTAAAGTCCATGACACAAGCCCTCAGCATATCTTGTAACACTTGATTCACCCGCTCAGTCTACCCATCAGTCTGAGGGTGAAATGATGTACTCATGTCTAAGGTAGTACCCATGGCTTTCTGAAAACCACCCTAAAACTTTGAAGTGAATCAGGGGTCTCGATCTGAAACAATCGAAGTAGGCACTCCGTGAAGTCTCACTATTTCCTTCATATACAACTTGCACAAGGCATCAACTATGTACGTCATTGACACTGGAAGGAAATAGTTACAATTTGTAATAGTTTGTAATAGTTTTGGGTTTTCAATTTTGTTCTGAAATTGATAGGAAACGATAAGTACATGAGGAACCGATTACACTTTACACAACCAGAAGATGATAGAATCGGAATGGTCATAGACATGATAGTATTGGGTTTAAAAGAAGGAACATAGAAGTGTAGCAGTACTTGATTTGTTTAAAAAATAATACTACTCGATTTGCACCATTGCTTCCTGTATGTGTTTAAATTAGCTATGGAACTGTATTGTTGGACTCTTTGAGTTGAAAGCAAATTCCTCCTTTCCTTGTCTATAGACTTCCATTTCATTATTCCATAAGCATTTACATTGTTCTTATTGTGTGGTATATTTTTTTTAGAACAAAATATTGGTCACTTCTCTTATTTTTAAGGCTTCGACAATTTAGTCTTGTTTTTCTCAATTTGGACATGTCACTCCCATTACTTTTCAATGTCATACAATTAGGTCAAATCGTCTACTTTCCATTCAATTACACCGTTAAGTTGTTGAGCTGTCATTTTCTCTCATGCCAAGTCAGCTAAACGAAGAGTAAAATCACTATAACACCTTTTGGTTTATTCTCGCCTCTAGCAAAAGAAGGATGGAAATCCCTCCAAAACAAAAATTGGATGATGCAATTTTTGTTTTCGGTAAATTAGCACTTTATTGATTGGCTTGCTAATTTTGAAGAATATGCAATGTATTTTTGGTGACAATAACAGTATTATGAAGAACCTATATATATGAATGTAGGTGAAATTTGTTTTTTTATTCAGTTTCCTTTAGTTATGGTTTAGTTCTTTTTTTTCGTTTTTTTATGTGTTATAGTGATTTTACCCTTCATTTAGCTGACTTGGCATGAAAGAAAATGACAACTCAATAACTTAATAGTGAAATTGGATGGAAAGTAGACGGTTCGACTTAATTGTATGACATTGAAAAATAATGAGAGTGACCTGTCGAAATTGAAAAAAAAAGAACTAAATTGTTGAAACCTCAAAAACAAGAAGTAACCAGTATTTTATTCTTTTTTTTAAATTAGTAGTTTACCTTTTCGAAGTTAATCTTTCCTGGAGCAGAGCTTTGCTACCAGATTTTATGTTCTGCAATACCTTATGTGGTGGTCCTTGAATGATTTGTATGTTTGTCGTGGGTTTATTTATGTTTGATTTGTCAAAAGGGTTGAGCTTCGTTGGTTTATTTACTAGTCATATAGGAAGCTTGTAGTAAAGGCTATAAAAGATTCAAATCATTCTTCATATCCATCCATTCATTCTGCATCTATTGCATCCAATTTCTTATGAGGTTGGGAAAGTGGAACTACTGTTGTTGCATATGTTCGTAACGAAATAAAAATATTTTGATTTGATCACAGAAGAAGAATCACTGTTCTTATGTGTTGGAGTTCCCTCCTCATGCTAGACATCTATTTAATAGGTGTTATGAACCAAGTTGGACTTTATGTCTTGAAAGGAAAAAAAAAAAAAAGATGTTTCAGTCTTGATAACTAAGAAGTATGTAGCTCTCAGTGGAAACAATAGTTATTGTTTCTTGGTAATCCCTTCGCATTCTCTAGAAGGAGCCGGAGAGAAAAGAGGCAAATATAAATCTTGTTCTCTTTATTTTTTGGAGTAGTTTTGTGAGACCTGTGTAAGAAGAGAAAATAGAGAATCAATCCTTCTTGTAATGCCTACTGTGTTATTCCTCTAGTAATCTAGAGAGATTGGAGATTGTAATCTCATTCTGTAGTGGAAGTTTTCGGAGTTTGTCCCGTGGTTTTTCCCTTCACTTTGGAGGGTTTCCACATTAAAATTGCTGGTGTCATTGTTCTTTTTATTTCTCTCATTTGTTCTGTGTTTGCTGGTTTTCAAGCTATTGTGTTTGAGTTGCTGCATAATCAGGTTTTATCCCAACATTATGCCATGTAACATGATTTTTTTCATTGTAAAATTCATGTTGCCTTTGATATGTTTTCTTAAGTTCATATATTATTACTTTTTATACATGTAGATAATAAGCAGCCATGAAAGAGAACAAGCAAAGAGAGAGCTATAGATCTGGAAGTTTTTTAGAGTGGAACAAGCAAGCATAAGTCTGCATACAAACTAGAAGTGTTCAAGTTTGTCATCTTGCAATGGATTTAGGAGAGAATACAACTTGCATATGAGCACTATTGGCATATGTTCAAGGCAATGAGTCTTCGTGCTTGGAGAGGCATATCATGGCACAATTTCTTTATTGCTGGTTTGGTTAGAGAAAAAAAGATCATGTGAACTGCTCAAGGTATCATGCCGAGGAACATGTAGATTTATGTGTTCGTAATAAAAACTAATGTATTTAATGATTTACTAGATGTATATGAGATTTGTATATTGAGAATGAATGAGAAAGCTGTTGTTGGCCTAGGAATCTCTATTGCTGTTAAGTTTTCAGTTACCATTTCTGAAAACTTTAAGCCAGTATAATCAAATATGATCACTATTCACCATGAGATTAAACTCATTCAAAGAAAAAAAGAACAACAATCAAACTGACCATAAGAAAATTTTATAGTATTAGCAAACTATATTTCACGTCTAAATTGGTCATTCTACAAATAAAAAGCACAAGTCAGTTTTAGTTTACCAAACACTTTTCACTACTTTTAGCACTCACATCACCTATTAAAAATCAGTTTACCAAACACTCAGCTATACTTTGTTTTTCAGTCACTTATTCTCAGGAATAAATAAAAATCAATTTTTCTAATAAGTTAAGCCGCACCAAACGCAGCCTTAGTGCTATCATCCATGATATCAAATTATTATCAAAGTCACTCTCAGTGAAGTTAAAGATTTCAGTTTTTCAAAAAAAAAAA
The DNA here is from genome assembly GCA_034370585.1 of Fragaria x ananassa. Lineage (NCBI taxonomy): Eukaryota > Viridiplantae > Streptophyta > Magnoliopsida > Rosales > Rosaceae > Fragaria > Fragaria x ananassa. Next base: position 12,604,791 of record CP139765.1, on the reverse strand, counting down.
AAAATCAGTCTGCAACTATACACCCCAAGGCAAGCTAACATAGACTAGCAGATCTTGGCTTTGCGACAATGAGGCTAGTGATAACAATACTACCGCAGAAATGCAGAATGGTTCTCTCCAGAATTGTTACGAGATGCTCTTTATGTACGATACAAATTGCATTTCATAATAACGTCTCTTTTATTCAAAAAAAAAAAAAAGAAAGAAAGAAAGAAGAAGAAGAAGAAGAAGAAGAAGAAGAAGAAGAAGAAGAAGAAGAAAAACAGTAGGAGCCTAGTAGTTTTAAGTTTTAACATCGAGTATGCGTGGGAAACCTTTTTTTTTTTTCCTGGTCCGAGGGGAACCATTTCAATATGTCAGATTTAGGTTGGATCCATGCTTAAAGATTTCACTTTGGATCTACCGCAACCAAATTTCAATATGATACATAATATATAGCACTTTTGGGAAATGCCCCGAGCATTTAAAAGAGCATCTCTAAACGCCAACCCCAGGAAACCATATACGTGAGGATAGTGATGCAGTTTTTCTATCAAGCTCAAGAACCATGCTATAGGACTAGATGGCCAGAGCTTCCCGGCACAGCACAACGGTCATGCAGAAGAACTCCACAAAGATGAGACAGGAAAGGAAACATAATCTTTGAGTTCAGCATAAGCCAGTCAATCTCATCTTAATATGTATCGAGAATAACTAAAAGAATTTAGAGAAGATGATGCAAGACTAGCGCACTTACACATGGATGCTAACAAGTATGAAGGGGCAGAAAAGCGCAAAAGAAAAGAACAAAACCAAACATGAATACAACCAAGTCGGATCCAAATCAACTATATATAGCTGAGCTTAAATAGTCTTGACAAAAAACACCATCACAAAGGTAATCTAAGATCAATATTTCACAAGATAATTTTGTCTCAATTACAAGCCAATAGAACACCATTGTCATCCAGGCTAGGCAACAAAAAACGCTTCACCAAAAAAATTAAGCACGACTGTGAGTACCCTGGATGAGTTCGACCACTGGATAAACTGGTAGTTTCACGGATTGGACTTCCAAATTAAACAACTGCAGAAGTACAGACAAATATATTTTAAAGCAACTCCTAGAAAAATATAGAAAAACTTCCTATATGGCAGTACTGACTACCTCAACCAGATGCTGATTCTGATGGAGTTGCTTCTTGTTTTGGCCGTGTACGTTCTGGAGGAGGCCCATCTCTTCGTCTTTCATATCTTCTGCTCTCAAACTTTGATTCTCTTCGTTTCTTAGGTTGGTAAACAGGGTAGTTACCGGGAATTATCTCTCCATTAACATACTTATCACCTATATATGAACCCAAAATGAATTTATTATAACAGCACTTGAAAGCTAAAACAAACCATTAAATTGTGATATAACCAACCTCCATAATCCTTATTTTTAACATCTATATACGAATCTGGCAACACCCAGAGAACACCAGGCAACCCTGCATCAGGTTGAACCAGGTTAGCAGAAGAAAGCTAATGTTATATGAGAAAATGAAGCAAATATGAACAAAAATGCAATACAAACCTTTAAATTTTTCAGATGTTTCTTCCGATACAGTACATTGGAATCCAGTGTAGGTGGTGGTGCTAAAAGCATACATATTCTTCTTTGCTTCTTCCATACTGTAATAGTTACAGTAAGAGATTAATAACAAAGTACCTCTCAATAACTATTCAACCTAGCTAAGTAAAGAAACCCAAATATGTTCAGATTGAGGTCAATCAATCTTAAGTTAACTCCTCTAAGCATACATTTCTGGCCTTTCTAGATTATCAGTTAAAACAAGTTCAATACGATTCCATATCCTGCCACAACAACTGATCAATCAAAGTATCATGCCCAGACTGAAACCATCACGATTTTGCTAGTTACAACTCTGCCACAACAAAAGCATTTGCAACACACTCAAACAAGAAGATAGTTCACCATATCACACAATCACAATGTACTTGCTCACTTACTAATAACTCATCAAACCTAAATAAGTTCAAACTTCACTGCATCATTCTTTTCGTTCTCTAAAAGATTTAGACACGTGAAACACATTCATTATTCTCCAATCATATTTCCTGCTCTACGCAAAAACTATTTAACCTTCCAATTAGCTGCACAAACATTTTCTTTCATCACAACGTAACTAAAGAATTATTCACACCACACCACAAAACATTCTACTTTTTTCTCAACATTGATATATTCTCCTATAAAACTTCGAAACAAAGACAACCAATTTCTTCATAGCAATAACATAATCATTTTTCCATTGAAACAAACATGGAAATGGGTACCTTCCAAGAACAGTAGCGAGGGTGTTGAGGTAGGTCTCAATCATTTGTTCTCTAGTAGGGGCAGGGTCTTTGGGGAACTCCATGACTATAAGCCAGTGGTTATAGTCACAGCCCGGTAACATTATCGTCTCCCTCTGCTCATTACTGCTGCTCCTCCTTGACGAGTACTCGCTGTCGCTCACAGCTCGGACGCTGAGCTTCGACGGCACCACCGAGCGTGTCAGAGGGCGAGCCGCAGCGGCGGAGGTGAATCCGAGGGAGGAGATGGAGGGCTGGATGTGAGGGGCGAAGAGGGGGAGCCGTGGGGTGGTTGGTATTAGGGTTTTGGGTGTGAGAGAGAGGCTCGGCGCCATTGCCATTTTTTCAGAGAGTGAGAATCGAGTTTTGGGTGTATTTTGGGAGATAAGGAGAATCGAGTGACGGATATTTTCAGGTCTTTATGTTTTGAGTTTGGGCTTCACATGGTGTTGGGCCTGCATTTTTGGGCTTGGGTCTGTTGTTACAACTAGGTAGCTTTCTCCATAAAACATTAAAACTTGAGATGTACAGTTATAGATTCTAGCCTCTAGGTGTTTGATAAGGTTTTGTGTTATCTTGCAGTTGGGAACTTGGGATGGCAAGTTTCTTGTGCTCGTCTGGAGGATGCATCGGCACATTGAATGTTACAATCCACCAAGTATTTGTATCTTGTTACAGTGATATGCAAACTATTATTATCGATCTTATCATCTTATGTGAGGAAAGACGAATCTTAACTACGTATTGAAATGTGATCATAGTAAATGTTATGTATGTGTAGACGCTACTGAAATGAACATGGATATGCACAAAGACAAGTTTTTCTAACTACCTAAGTGTAGATACGATGTATATCTTATCCCGCCAAACAACGACCTCGTAGACTGTACTCTGGCCATGACAGGTCTTGCCTTCGACCGACATCCGGGCTACCTTGTCATGGTGAATGATCATCGATAACACATTAAGAAGGTACTCCTCCAAGCTCCACAAGAATGCACCGTGAGAAGATATAAGTGCACCTTGTCCGCATTAGAAACATGTAATGCGAGGGAACTTTCATTAGCTATATTAAAAAAAAAAGGCTTCCCATATGTAGAAAGGATCTCAACTGATCCAACTTCATCCCAACTTCACAACTCCACACTTGTAACACCAAAGGCATTGACGCCTCATGATAGTAGATTCAAATGGATGTATGTAGTCATGTCTGGCATGATGAACCACTATAAATGTTGTGTCCTTATGTGTATGTTCATGTCTCATCGTGCTTCTACATAGCCTACGAGTTTATGCAGAAACGCTAAGTCATTAGAGATGACTTACTTTTGAATTGAAATAAACTCTAGCTATAGGATAATAGGAATGCATGAATTAAATTAACGATCGAGTGAGCTAACTTCAACAGTTCAACTTAGATAGATATATAAAGTCAATTTTAATACTTGGAAGTTTCATCTATATTGTCCATAATAATTGAAACAAGTATATATAATTACCAAATTCCATGATGATATATCAGAAAATGACAAAATTCACTAACAGAAACTGGAGACAGACTTGAATTTATTTATTCAAACATCAGAATCATTCCCCATTTAATACTAGAGATTAATCATCGTTCTTCATTTATAAATTAAATGAAATACGTAGCAGCTCGCAATGGAAGTTGAAACCTAGCTGTCTTGCTCTGAGCTACCAGCCGGTGGCCTGAAACCAAGTGTGCGTGCCTTCTTTTAATTTGAATATATAACTAATCAACTGATCTTGACTTGATTACCTGTTTAATTATCTGTTCACATCTTTTCGCAAGGATTCCGACTTTGAAGATCGACGTTGTTGTTTTTGTAGCAGTGTGTGATGCCCGGAAGACATTGACATGTAATCCGACGATTTCGATCCGAACACAACCTGACATTAACAAACAAGTGAACAACAAAACCATCGATCAGCCTAGTTTTGATGGTCGTTGACATGATCGTACATATATACGATCTAAGCTCTAACTCTTAAACCGACAATAATTTTGTCTACGTACTATCCCAAATAGAAGTTGATTAAGAACATTACAGGTTATCATGAAAGATGCAGTATGTTTAATTATGTTATAAGTTAGACTGGTTGAACTTTGCAGAATTAAACAAACAAAACTATTCCACAAATATTCAAAGGGGGTATGATTCACGAGTCTAATGTGTTTATTTATGTTCTTGCTATGTTAATCCTCCCCTTATGTTTTGCAGAATGTCTCAGTTATATTAATTGAAGTACGTTGTTAAATCAGTGATGAAATTAATTAAGATCATTATTATTCAAACCAAATGATTTTAGTTGTTTAGTGAACCTGTTCTTCTATGTTCCAAGTTCAAACCACAACAATGACAGTAGTGACTGCAGGCTCTTATATAATTCAATCAGGTGGTTCTTTATCCAGTTTTGTCATAGCGGTCGACCAAGGGGTTTCTGTTACATATATAATTAAGCTAGCTCTGCGAGCTATATATAGTTTTCCTTATCTATTCTAGCTAGCTTCTAGTACCCATTTAGTTTGGACAACATCAAATTCTATAATTTGAAAGGTGTTGACCTATCTAACTTGCTAGACGGGTAAGCAGCATGCAAATGTAAGCAGAAGGGGACTCTGAAGCTGATTCAACAATTCTGGGTGTTACCTAGCTATGAGGGGATAACTCCCAACTCCCAACCACTCAGTTGAATTCATTTCTCAAAAAACTAATTTAAATTAGAACACCGGTGGATAATGCAATGAAACCTGCGCAGTACGTATTTGACTACATGAGAAACGTTGTGAGTAATTTAATTGTTGGTATATGATTAACGTACTGAGATTGTCTTTTAGTTTATTTTTAGTTTGAAAAAGAAAGGAATTAGCCTTGCATTATAGTTCAAAACTTTGAGAAGGGCATAGATACAATAATGCTAAGAAGGCCACACGAACTGAATTGACTTGATCAATTGCATTATTTTTGTTCTTAGGTTCATTATGTTCAAAAAAAAAAAATGCAAGCATCACTCGTTCGTTCATGCGTGCGCATATAACTCATGTGTTTGTTTAACATAAATTTCACATATTCTGAGCACGTTGATCAGTTATTAAAGTTTTTCGAAAATCTAAGTGCTTACATCTCCTCAGCTCAATATTTTTCGGTCTTTGATCAGCATTTTACCTTAAATATTTAATTATTTATCATTCTTATTCTAGCTCTTCTTTTTTAGCCATAATTAATATAGGAGGAGCCTCATTTTCTTACACATAATTGGATTCCAATTACTGATTACAGACCAATTATTTGCAACTGAGAATACAATAAACACGATTAAACAAAACACTAGCTATAACCCAATATTCACAATATCACATATTCTGGAAATTCTAAAAAGTCAATTTCATAGTAGCTCTGTGGATGACGATCAATGGGCCCAAACAGAGCGAGGATGGCCCATCAAGTGAGCCCGGCAGGAAAACAAATCGAATAACCCCTCACGTGCGGGTGGAGGGGCCACGTACAGTGCAACAGCCCACGTGTGAAGTGAAGTGACAGTGCATGGGTGTGGCTGTGTGGGGGAAGTGATCGAGTAGCTCTTCGCCCTCCACGACCGCCCCGGCAAGTTCGACCGTCGCCTTCGTCGGAGAACAAGTGACATTTCACGTGTATTCTGGGCCATGGGGGCCGGATATATCTTTGGACGACCACCCGGTCGGGGCAGAGCTCATGAGTTTTAAGCTTAATTCAACCTAGCTCCTCCCAATCATTTATATTCTAATAATCTGGTGTTGTGTGGTGTTTTGTTGCTACACGCCTACACCACCTGTTTGTCGTCTTGGTAGGGGCCGACTCCCTTTGAGTTCTTTCTTCTCAGCTTTGAAAACCCCAGTTCAGTTCACTCCATTTTTGACTTGCTGAGCTAAAGGAAGAAAATAGAGAGGTAGAGATTGATACAGTAGTCATGTACGCGATGCTGAGTACTGTGTTGTTATTTAAAATGGTAAGTGCAGGAGATTTTGTTGAATGCGTGTGTTTTCTGGACATACGTAATTTCCTTACCATGCCAAACAAGAACAGACCAATTGCTTCTTGAACATTTTCATAATTCATCCGATTTTAATTTTTGTTAAGTTCATATGATACTTAACTATAGTCTTATCCTTCGGGAAGCAAAAAATAAATAAAAATAAAACGAAAAGACTTTTGTCTCAAAGTTAGATTCATGAAACTGAACTAGTTGAACGAATAACCCAAGTGGTGAGAGGGGTCAGAAGCTGTGTTAAGATTAGCAAGGATATATATACAGATCGAAATTTCTATACCTTCATTATTATTATTTTGGCTGAAGCAGATAAGGTTTAGACCACAGCCGTTCCGATCCTTGTGTGAATCTAAAGTGAAATAATAAGAAGAAGAAAAATAACTTAAAAGGGGAAAATATGGAGGGATACCCAATTGGTCACTAGTACAATATGATAAAATAAGGTTGATATTTTTTTTTTTGGAACTTGATGGAATATATTCTAAAGACGAGAAAGATCATACGACCAACTATTGTTAGGTCAAATAGGAGCAAATTCCAATAATACAAGTTTAGAGCAAACTCATTATTCGAATACAAATGCAAAAACTACTGAAAGGGAAATCCTAATCCAAAAAGTGGACATACTAACTAGAAAGCAATTAACCTATACGAATTAACCAAAGGCCTTGCAACCCGACATGAGGCCTGAGACCCAGCGGTGTACCTTTCCGTCAAACTGAAGGTGATCTTTGTCAACTTGTATAAGGATCCTGGTGCTGCTGCATGGGAATTACTTCCCACTGGCCTCCGACACCGAACTGGCCTCCAACTTCCTGTCTTCACTACTCTTATCTTCCCTTGAACGTCGTACCCCAGTCATCTTGACTTGAGAACTCTGGCACCTCTCGAATGGTCACTGATCTCTTCTCCTTTAGGAAGAGAGTTTAGAGATTAGGAACTGATGGAGAGATGATGGTTGCCTGTGAGTTCGCTCGAAATACCATAGGAGGTGTTGTCGAGGTCGAGGGAATGGACAGGGTCGTCGTAGCCGAAGCTTCCATGGGGACATGGCAGTCCGCCATGGTCAATTCTCATGCAAACCCTGCAACAGCCTAAGACCCTCTCGTACTTGTACGTCGCCGTAATCACATCCAAGGGTGAAACCCTAAGCCTTCATTTAAGCCTGATCGGATTGTGCAGTGGGAGAGACAGTCGAACCCTAGCTTCCCCTCATTGAAGAGCCGCTGGATCAACCTGCATGACCGGTCCAATAGTCTCTCCCACCAAACGCGTCGTCGGCGTCGTCATGAGCCTTGGTGGTAGGTTTTGGATCGATACCCAGATCCACACAAAATCAAGGGGGGACGACCGTGATATCAAAGAAGCCATCATAGTCATTAAGTAAGATCATGGCATGTTGGAACCCAGAAGGTTCTCCTTTCTTCACTCCATTCACGTCACGTTCATTGGAGAAGGTGAACATAAACCGATCTCCACGGGCTTGAACTTCCACTGGTGTGTAGAGCCTCCACATCAAGCGAACAACACTACGGAACGAGTCAAAAGCCATAACACGGGCTGTATTCAAACGGTCGACCAGGTTGTCTTTTGTCGTACACCGGAGATTGTCGAGATCCACCGGTTCCTCTTGGTGACCAAGGGAAAACTTGAAGGCTAGGCTAGCAGTCATCGCAGCAATTGATGCAGCCATGGAAGAGAGCACCGCACAACTGTTTTTCTCAGATGGAACCCTAATCCTTGGTGGATAGAGAGAAAAGTATGGGAGAGGACGAGAGAAAAAAGTCGCAGAATGATGGCCAATTACCTGCATTTAAAATAAGGTTGATGTTCCTTTCAAAAAAAAAATTAAGGTTGATGTTGTTAATACAACATCTTTTTGTTATGAACACACCCATCTATTTTTCTTATACACATTTTAATTTTATTTATAAATTTATCAATCACTTGTATTTGTTTCATGATTATCTTTCATCATAGATATAGTGTGTTAATAATATCACCCTAAATTAAAAGATGAATGAGCATTTCACCATAACAATACGATAACATTTCTTTCACATTTAGTTGATTTGGACTAGAGTTGTTGGTTAGAACTACATATTGGAATTCAATAAGCGGTTGTCTCTCAACATTAACAAGTCCATCGGATTTTTAGAATTATCTTTGTCCAACATTAAAATCACTTTTCTATTTCTTTTAGTATGTCAAAGATGAAAGTGACCCAACATTTATTATTCAATCTCAACCATTGCTGCACTTATAGCATTTTGTTACAATTAACTTTTATTTAAGTCATTATCCAAAAAACTTTTATTTAAGTAAACAAATAGTGTGACAAATTCAAATTAACTGTCCGTACATTTATATTGGTGCATCGGCTCTAAATCTTTTCTTCTTGAAGTTATCTAATTAGCATGTAATTTTTTGGAAAACTTTATCTTAAACCTCTTTGATTTCTAACCAGCTGGTTTTTTAAAGGGGCTGAAACTAATTTTGTCCATCTCAATTCCGAAAAAGACCTAAAACTTCCAGATTTCTTTTTCGATCTTGTTTTTCTTTTCTTTTCTTTTTTCTATTGGTAGGGGCCAAACCGAAGTGCCAAACAAAACGACATCTCACGTGGCGTTGCTGGGCTCTCATTGGCCCAACCAAGATGGTTCCCATAGCCCCGCAACAGAATAGTTTTACCAGAAATTCAAGGCAACGTTGTTTCACTGCCACGTGTTCATATTATGCAGATGGTCCTTTCTTCCTCTTTAAGGACGAACTAGTATTCTACATTTCTATGCTCGTCGGTCTCTCTCTTTTACCGTCTGGGAAGAATCTGTCAATTTTACCACCCTACGGTACTGCTTTATCTTGGTCAAACCAACCCTGCGGTAATTTAACCGAACATGAAACAAATGATTCTTGAATTACATGACAAAAGGTGCGCTAAAATTTTATCAAAGAGTAATTATAACAAAATTTTCGTAAATGGATTTGCAAAAGAATTATTGATATGTTTCATAAGTTTTTCTCTGATATGTGGTTTGAACACTAACTTAATTACTACTCGGTTAAAAATCTACAAAAAAATTATCTAACACGTACACGTTTGTAACATCATTCTATTACAAAGAGAGTGACAAACTTATAACTTTATTTACTAATCTTTTCATGAAGCAGTAACAAAGTTTCCTCAATAAACAATCCCCAAAAAGCATGCGTGAAATTTAACTTGGGAGAAGGATCTGAACTCATCTTGTTTAACTTCTACCCAGGTACTCATCTCCAACCTTGACTAGGCTACAGTGTGTGACATTGGACTCGACAGTGGTGGTCACTTTAATCTGGTGGTCATAAACACAAAGCAAAAGAAAAGCCAAAGGCCCTGCACCACCCTTATCTCCTCCACCTCCACCGTACCCTGAAATCATGTGTCTCTGAATCTGTCTCCACCTCTTCTTTTCTGGGTTTGTCTTCAGGGAGCTTTCATTACTTTGACTACAGGTCTGGCGGAGTAGTACCAGAGCTGACTCGGTAGAATCTGCCTAAATCAAAACAGCTTTTGTTTTTGTTAGAAGACAACAACAGCAAGCAAAAGCAGCAGGGACCAATATTTCTGAGCTAGCAACTGTACCAGCAAATGCAGCAGTTGTTGTCTTTTTGATCGACTCCCTCTCATGGATAATATCAATCTCCAACCAACACCAGAGATTTCTGTAACAAAATCAGACACACTTAACAAATGTTTGGACACAGTCACATTTTTGGTGTCTTTTTCTTTAAAACCAATCCCGAATATATGACTCATGTGTGGCCTTATAAAATTTGTTATAATAATTGTGTGTTGCCACAAGTATGGCAATATGGCATGCAATTTCTGTGATATAAATGGTTTGAACTCTACTACAAAAATCCAAAATTACAGGTGACTGTGTGAGGGTTTATCAACAATGTGCCTAATTTAGAAAATTAAACTTTTACACAAGGCATTTGAGTACTTAGTTTTTGTAGCCGTGTTATTTGATTACTTTGACAAACAGATCAAAATTGTTAGTGTATATGAAAAGTTCAGAAAGACGATCATGGTAGTAAAAAAATAAAAACGTTTGAACTGACGTATCATGATACGTGTGACAAGGCTTTCTTATGATCAAGGCATTGGAAGAGAGGATAATTTTTAATCTTTTGGTAAAGTGATTCAATTATATACTCTCTTAGAAAAGTGGGTGGCCTTTTCTCTTGAGAAAGTAATGGAATGAAAACGATCAAAGGAATTGACAAAAATAAAATAAAAAACGATCAAGGGAGAAGTACTACATCATAAGAGGTTGGCTTTCTGAGTTTACTAAGTGCCGTTATTCACAGTTGTATATGAGGCCCATGAGACTTCGGTGGCCGGGAAACCTGACTGGAAATATGAATTAACATCCCATGAAGAAACAACAGCTAGTATTAAACAAATAGGAAAACGAAATGGAGCTTCCTTCCATGAAACATGAACTAGATTTTAAACATGGTGGTGCTAATTTAAAAGTCTACTAGGACATAGTTAAAAATAAAAAGAGGTGGTGGATGAACATAAAACACAAGGTTAACCTAAAATGGGAACTTGTTACTCTTTCCTAAAAGTGATCAATTACGAGTCCAAACTGCAGTCATTCTTCTTCTTCTTCTTTTGAACCATTTTCCCTAGCCTCTTGCATTTCAATCATGGTTTTTTCACCATTGCTTGTGACCGGAGACCCATTTGGGGCACTTGGGACTGAAGTAGGTTGAGTCCACCCTAGAGTTCAAGAGCTCAACAATGGGTGCCAACTTCACACACCTTGGGGTCTTGTATTGGTTAATGGAAGCTCCCAAGCTTATGGCATAGTCCATCAGCTTGTCAAAAGTCCCAGCCTCAACAATCTTGATCTCCAGCGGTCCGATCGACTTGTCGGATGCTCGGCCTTGGCGGTACACACTGTTGAGTGACTCCTCAATGGCCAAGCAGCAGTCCTCAAACACTGAGGGTGGGATCGGAGTTGTGCCATTTAGGCTAAGTTCCCAAAAGAGCACATAGTGGCCTGGAATTGTTGAAGTGTCAGCATAGCTAGTGTACTCTCCCACATTTGCATCAAATGGCACCAAATGAGTCACAGCATTCTTCACAGCGTTTTGGAGCTCAACCTCATCAGTCTTGTCTGAATCAATGCTAAGGACCACGTTTTTCCTGCAGATGAAGTTGAATTGTGGAGCCTTGTTCTTGAACCCGGCCACTCTTAGCAAATCACCAACTCTGTAGCGGTAAAGCCCTGTAACATAAATAGCACCAAATCCATTTTAACCACCAACCCAAGTCACAAATATTACAAATTAAACTGTTTAATGAAAATTCCAAGAGAAGCAAATTACCAGCATAGGTTGTGACCACAAGCTCATATTCTTGTCCTAGCTTCACATCAACAAGATCCACCAGCTGTAGCTGCTCCTTCTCAGTTAGAGATTCGGGTACGGAGACCGAATCCGAGTTGACCCCATTGTTTCTGTTAACAGGGAGGAACTCGAAGTAGCACATAGTGGGAATGAGGGTGTAAGAAACCTCACTGGGTTTGCACATTGGGTTGAGATTGACACCAAAATAGCACTCAGAGGAAGCATACATGGTGCAAACCAGAGGAAGCCCATTGCTGTAGCAATCCAAAGTAGGAATGTACTGTGACATAGTGCCAGTCACTATAACATCCACATACTTTGTGTTAGGCCACAGCCTTCTTATGATCCCTTGCCATGATTTCTTCCCACACTCGGTGTCAATGAAACAGGCTAGCTTCGGGTCCGGTTTGAGGATTTTCGAGACCGATTCCCGGACAGAGGGGTCGGTGATTTGGGAGTTAAGAGTCCCGGATTCTATGTCCTTGCATAGAATAGACCAATGCTTCTCGAGAAAGCGAATGGCTCGGATAAATCCGGAGGCGAAAACAGCGCCAACTCGGAGGACTTCTTTGTTCTGGCAAAGGCCACAGAGCAATTGGGAGTACATGCTTTGGTAGGAGTCAGGGCAGAGAATGGTCTCATTTGGGCTGGTGTAGTTTGTGTAAGGGTCATAAGGCCTTTGCTGGAAATGAGAGCTTTTGTAATAGCTAGTGAGGACTGGACGAGCCACAAGGCCCCCAGGAGTTATGAACTCAGATTTTACGAACAAAAAGTACATTCCCTTCCCAGTTTCTAGTTCAGGCACGTATTGGCTCATCACAGGCATCAGTAGGCTATAGAGCCGTGACCTCCTCTCCAGCTCTTCTTCAATTGTTGGCATCAACTTCCTCTCACCTCCAGACGTCCCAGAGCTACATGGAAAAGTTTAGCTGAAAATCCACAAAATGATACCAAAAACAGAGGAAGAAAAAAAAAACTCAGAATTTCGAGGTATAATTCCAAACCTTGTCAAGAACTCCGAAATGGGTTTTGAGCAGAGGATTTGGGATTTGTCGCCATTTGCGATACGGTTGATGTCCGGCTGGATGTGGTCGTAGGTGATCACAGGCATGAGTTTCTTGAAAGTCTCACGGTCAGTGTGACCATTGAGGCCGTGTCGCTGCAGATACTCAACACGATCATTTTCTGCTAGGATTTCTCTAAGAACACGCTTCTGAACCTCATCAACGTCTTCTGTGACATTCTCAATGAACTTGAGAGCCTCCTCGTTCTTCTCTTTCAGAGAGTTTTTGGGAGCTTCAGGCATGGTTGGTGTTTTGAAAACAGCGATATGAGAAAGAGATGGGTTTGATAGTCTGTGAGATATAGAGAGAGAGGGAGAGAGAGACAGAGGAGAAGAGAGTGATGGAGATGGCTCTAATGAAAACCGAAGTGATGGTTTTTGGTGTGGGGGAAAAGGAAAGAGAGAGGGGAAGTATATATAGAACCAGGAATGGAGCAGAGAGAGTGGAATGGGGATTAGAAAGTAAACAGCATAGTATACTGGAGGGCAGAAGAGTCAACATGCAGCCTGGGTTTATCATTTTGTTTTTCTTTTCCGAACATGCTTATTTGACACATAAAAACATGGTGTTTCCATGCACTCCAACTATCTCACCGGCCGGAACTTCAATGGTCAGAACGACTGTGTCAGAGTCACAACTCATAATGACCTATTTTACGGCAACCAAGTCAAATATAAAATCTTCGATAACCATGTCTTTCAAGTTAGCAATACTTTAAAACTTCATGAAAGGCGATTTTTCAATATTCCGATAAGTTATATCACGGCCCATGAACAATTTTTGTTCTTTCTTTGCCTTGTATTTCGGCAATTTGCTTACACATATCGTTAGACCTGTAAATGGACCAAATCTAGAGCGGATCAACCTAGATCAGGATCCGTAATAGAAATTTTGGATCCAGATCCGACCCGTTACCTGTCGGATTATTGATAGCTCGATCCAAATTCGGATCCTGCGGGTTAACGAATACCCAACCCGTTAATCCGATCTTTTTATAATAATAAATATTTTCAAATTTTAAATAATAAATTCTTAATTTTATCATAAATTTTCATAAAGCACTAAGAAAATATTATAACAAAATAAAGGTTTACATCAAAAGTTGAATACATGACCAAAATTGTCAAGACCCGCCCCGAATTTCACCCCGAAACCCGAGATGAGTCCTGCGGAGACCACCTCCAAGGAAAATTTACCGAAGACTCGGCAAACCTCCATCGAAAATGGACAACCCTAACTTAAGAATTTAAGAACCACCATTTTATTCCAAAATAAATAAATCCTCCGCGACAATCCAAAAGTAGCCAGAATACAAAATTACACCGAAGAATTTCAAAAGTATTCAGAGCTACTAAAAATAAAATAAAATACAGCGAAAGCTAACAAACCCTTAGTAGATTAAACAGATAACCTACTGGCGAAATGTAGCTGAGAGATGGGTGACTATGCCTCGACGTCTCCTGCTAGACCTCAAGCGAACTCTGCAGACTGGGCATTTTTAAAAACGAAGAGCCCAGGGGAAAATATTCAACACGTCAGAGTGAGTGGACAAAATGCTTCCGACAACAAATAAATATTTCCCAAAAGAAATGTTTTCATCAGCGGCAAAAACAAAAGCTCCACTGGAAAGATTCTGAACTGGGGTCCAACCTGGCTAGACTCCCAAACTTTAAGACATTGCATTTCAGGCCTGGATATTATATATATAGTATGTATGCACACTCGCCTGACCCTTGGTACGATATCTATGAACAACTTGAATAAAGTAGATATCATACGAAGCTACTATGCTTGCGTCTAACGCTCACATCACCCCACACCGGAATTGTACCTCGCATATGGGGGAAAGCGGCCGAGTGGTAATATATACGTGCTTACTCCTTGTACGAAATCTTTGAATAAATAAATGCAAAATTAGAAAGTCGCACAGGGCTACAACAATCGCGTCCAACGCTCATGTCACCCATACCGAAATTGTGCCTCGCGTATGGGGGAAATCACGTATAGCTAGCTAGCATTTAATCATATACATACTATTCTCATATAAGAGTATAATCACCGAAATTCTCAATTTCGGGAAATATCCAACAACAGAAAATCATTCAAATGATAAAGCATTTCGAACACAATATTTAAAACAAAGGTCCACTCACAGGTTAGGCCTAAGCCTGATGTCGGTCGGAGGTCTCTTCTGCTCGAGCCTCCTCACGTCATGTTCCATATAAATAAAACCTTAAATAAAACACCGACGCTTAAAGCAAAACATGCATAATTAAATATGCTTCGCGCTCAACCAAGCTTAACACTCCAAAATCTTAAATCCACTGTCAACCTCAAAACTCCATAAATTTTACCGACATCCTCAAAATCACCTTCCACCACATAAAAAATCCAATGGCCGGATTATAAATTAATAATCTGCCAAAAATACCAAACTTCAACAATTCTTAAACCTATCCAAAACTTCTCCAAAAATTCTAAAACTTATTCCATTAAACTCCTCACATTTTTCTTCACAAAAATACATTTTCTCGGCGATGGTCACCAAAATTTGGCAGCATCTCCCTCTCAACCTCCTCTACAACATTCCTAACTACCACAAACTCCAATTCTAAGCTTAACCAAGCCAATCGAACACAAACACACAATAAAGCCCTAGAAAAATCAAATTCTGATTTCTCCTTACCTAGCTCAAGACGGGAGGAGAGCTTCCTTTTGAGCCAAGGCTCGCCGGCTATAGCGGCCGGAGGAAAGAGTTCCGGCAAAAAAACGATTTCGGCAGTCGGGGCTCTCGGCGTCGATTCCTCCTTCACGGCGGCGCTAGGGGGGCTGCCACCGGTCTAGAACTACAGCTGGAATGGAGACCGACCGAACGGGACCGGTGTGGCGGGCTGGGGCGGCCGGGAAGATTTTCTGGCAGTGAGGCTCGGGGGAGAGAAAACCGGGAGGAAGAGACAGAGAAAAAAAAAAGGGCTTTGACCAAGCCCGGTCCACAACTCCATCTATAAACCCAATCTAAAATTCAACATCTCAAAATAATACCCCAATAAAATTACCTTTTACTAGCAAAAATTACCATTTTTTTTACCGTCGTCAAAATTTCTTCCTTAGAATAATCCCACAAAATAATCGTCCCCTACACATCTCTGGGGATCAATTATATTTTTCACTTATTGACGAACACGGTAAAATTCTTATTACCACTATGTCAGTAACAAAGGTAAAAATTATGGGTTGGGGCGTGACAAAAATACTTCTTAACAATAAACTAATATAATCAAAATAATAGACCTCTAATATTTTTAGCAAAGAACATAAAAAAAATATAGGCATCAGTAACCTTCAAATTTATCAAATCATACTTTAGACTTAATTTAGACGTTTAGGTTATCTAAATTATTATTATATTATTTAATATTTATCAGTAATATTATATTTATAAAAAATATTTAATTATTTTAAAACTGATCCGGGTCCTTAACGAATCGAATCAACCTCGATCAGTATCCGATCAGTTTAATAAACTGGTTAACGGATCCACGAATCAAATTTTCGATCCAAACCCGTTTAAAAACCACGAATCCAGATCAAGATCCGGTCCATTTACATGTCTACATATGGTAAAACAACATTTGCAGCTTGGTCACTCACCATTCTCAAGAAAGAAGATAGCCAAGATGGCCTTAAATTTTATTAACAGGGCTAATTGGTCGGAGGAATGTTCACATCCTCATTAATTAATTATCAAAATCTTCGATTTTAGATGGTTAGAACATGAATATAAACAATGTACGACATGGTATGCTGACACATGAAAATATGCCATATGCTTATCATCGATGTCTTCTACCGTAGCCTTAACTAGAAATATTCTCGTTTTGATATGATGATGATGATCGCTGTTACATGAAGGATGTCAGCAGTTAACCTATGACTAAAACTAGTTGCCTAACTGCACTGTATTTGTATCTTCCTAGATAAGGTGTGTCTGTTATTGAGAGCTCTATTTATAGATCATATTTACTTACTCCTCGGAGCCCCTTATGCTATTACTATTATCAAAGGTCGAACTCCAGACATCATCATCATCATCATCATCATCATCCGGGCAACAATAAGTCGAAGCGGATTTTGGAAATTCGAATTTGTTCATCAAGACATTAAGCTAATCATCTCATTATTCCTTTGTCATTTCAGCATCACTCCTATTTGGAGGATGACACATTAATTTGCTGGTTGATGCAATAGCAAGTACTATATATAGGCTCCTAATGCTCTCTTTTTTTTTTCTTTTTCTTTTTTTTTTCTTTTTTTGGGATAATTTGGGTTTAAGTTGTTCTAACTTCTAAGAGCGGCTCTTTGTAACTTCACTCTAATTTTTTTGAACCGGCGGGAAAATTAAATTACTATATAAAGTACCTCCCAAGTCTTTATAAAATTGGGGGCACAGGAAGAATAAAACAAACAAAATTACTGTATCGTTTCCAAAATGCCCAATGAAAATCCCAAAATTGCATCTCGACTTCTGCAAGCTCAAGTTTTACGAACCCAGTTTTTGCTGTGACTGGCAACTCACAGCAAATGTGTGCTTGTCGTACATGGAAAATCGTAAGTACAAATTACCCGCCTTCATAAAAGTGTTTAAAGGCCGATTAGGAACCTAATAAAACTAATTTGAACGGCATTATCCGGTAAACCCAGGTTGAGTACACTCTTTAATTAGTCCTTACATGCACACTTGTACCACCAAATATCAGAAGTCAGCCACCTCCTTAAATTTTTTTTTTATTACGGTAAATTTTTGTTGGTATCATATGGAAAAGATCTATTCATCAACAATCTTTTTCTACATGTGGATGACAAAAGAGCTCTTCTAACGAGGGCCTCGATTTATAATAAGGATTAGTTTAAGATTTTTCTGTTTATGATTTAAAAAATTATTTTTCGATCACATTTTAGCATCTCATCCGTTTAATTTTTAGGTATAATGAGTATAGTTTATTTCTACAAATTTTCAATCAAATTGGTGATCGTGAAGGTAACGAACAAGAACAAATTAATGGACGAATCAAATCTATCAAACATTCATCGTTCAATTCATAATTAGTTAAATCACACTTATGAATACCTTAACAATTTTCAATATGACTGATATTTTGTATAAATGATCTACTAATAAATACATATAAACTTAATGGTCAAGATGTAGATATAAGATTGAAAAGTGAGATGAACCGAAAAATTTTCAACTAGTTCTCATTATAGAGGTCCTCATTAGAATGGCTCAATGAATGATAATACCAATAGCGTTCACCTCGTCATTAACTATTGTACATGGTTGTACTTTAGACATTTGTTTATCGGCAAAAGAAGAGAACGTTACATAGTTCATTATAAAAAATAAAAAAAAGATAGAAAATAGAAAATAGTTAATAACTTAATATAGTCTTGCATATAAAAAAAACTTAATATAGTCTTTCTTTAAAATGAAAACACAAATTTATCATTCATTAGAGAGTAAATTTTGGAAGCTTAATTAGGTGCAATTATCTAGGTGATGACATTAATTTAGTTATAAATCATGTACAACGTGATAGTATATTTCATGAATCATATATATATATATATATATATATATATATATATATATATATATATATAGTTTGTCTATATATATAGAGCTAGTACGTGTTTGCATATGTAAACTTCACAAGTTATCTTGATATATGGTGCTTTATAATTGGAATATATGTGGAATCACTTTTTATTGGAATTATTTCTTGAACGTCTCTTTAACCTATGCGTTGTAGAATGTTCAAGCACTTCCATATTTGGTTCTGGTCACGTTGGCATTTGGTCGACCGTAATAAGTTGGGTAACTAGTAGTACGTTCGATGCCAGCTGCTACATGTAGATACGAAGTTCATTGTTGCAATACTAAAATTAGTAGGGGATACACATAAGCCTCACTCCTCAAAATAAATGAGAATTAACCTAATCAAATCGACAATCGATTGGCATACCATTTTTTTTTCTTTAGAAGAAAAATTGGCATACTAGCTCGTTGGTATTGGTACTTGGTAAACATATAGATCATCATCTAGACATATGTTTGATATCAACATATGTTTGTCATAGTAACTAGAAGCTTTTGTGTCATAATTTAAGAGAATCATCTAGACATATGTTTAATGTCGACAAAATTAGTTAGAGTATTTCATCAAGTTTTGTTTTTATAAGTTTAGCGCGAAAGAAAAACTAATTAAGAAGTAGCTATATATATATATATACATATATAATGTTCATTGTTCAGCAAAAACACTGATATTATCTCTGAATACTTACGGGGATCTTTTTGACAAAACTTAACTAGGAAAACCAGAGAACGAAACCCTAGCTAGAGACGACGAGGAAGAAAAAGAAAATAACCCTAATTAAGCTGACGCGAGCAAAGCATCATCGATCAGCCCGGAATGTCTCGTGCTGACCCACGTGTCATCGCCCCACCTGAGGCGTCCCTTGTCTCGCCCGCCATTTTGCCCATAAACCCAGCCTCACGTGTCGCCCGTGGAGGCGCATTGACCCGCCAAAAGACCCGACCGGCAGTGTGATCGAACGGCCAGGAAGACAGCACAATCTGCTTCGAACGCAAAAACGGTCACTGGGAAAACGCGAAGGAAGGAGGCCGGAGAGCGGGGGCCCACTGGCTGGAGGGTGGTGGTGGGAGGGGAGGTGGAGGCGGGTGCACCGAGGAGGCAGGTAGGGCCGGTCCCAGGTGGGGAGGGCATGGTGCTCCGTGCGATCTCGTGTGAGTGTTTGGGTTTTGTGTTCGGGATTTTGGGGACTTTGTTGATCGATGATCGATCCAGTGAGAGAGAGAGAATGTGTGTGTTAATGCAAATCTACAGATCATCGGCCGGAGGAGTGTACGTGGTGCCTGTGTGGGAGACATAGACGCTAAAGCAGATCTTTGACCGTTGACTTCTCCCTTTCGTTATATCGCTCATATTTCATTTTGTTCCTCTCGATCTTTTTGTTGTTTTAACATCTCGAGAAGAAAAATGGGGGACGAAGAGACCATTAAACTATGATCTGCAGTGCAAAAACAGTCAGGATTGTAAAAGATGGGATTGGCAAAATAGTATAATAATTAACCTTCATATAAATTCGAGCTCTCTACAGTATGCAGCGGACTGTTGGGACAAGTTACCTAAGCTGTCAAGGGATTCTGTAGTTCCTTTTAACTTTTAAATGGTTGCGTCCTGATTTTGAGTTTGCCGCCTCATATACATGTTGAATCAATCTTTAGTTAATGTATCCCTGATAGTTTTACATGTGTATCAATGTTGAAATGAGTTGGATCCAAAGAGATATGGTAGTAAAATCTAAGGTATGCAATGTTACTAGTGTCATCGCAAACATCTTTGATATTAATTTATGAAAACCAAGAGGTGTTTTGGGTATTAATCAAACCATGACTTTCTCTCCCAGATGATTCATCCGCATTCGGGGTAACATATATATATATTCAACTCGAAAAAGGAACTTTGCTTTAGCACTAAGGTACATGGCATGGTTAAAATTTCTCAATGATAGCATATCTACTTGTTTTATGTACAGATAGATATTCATTTAGGTACGTAGTGAAGTGTATATAAAAAATCTGCATGGACAACTATATATACATACCACGTAGAATGAATGATGTTCACATTGTTGAATCATGTTAATAAGATTTGCGGGGGCAGATATATACGTTCACATGAAGATCTTGTAAATGGCATGGCTAGTTAGGCAGATAGTGAAAACCACTTTGTTTAATTATCGACGTTTTAATATATAATTAAGTAGCCAAGCAGTACTCCAGCTAATTAAACAGCGAAAATTCTTGCATACACTAAGGTACAAGTGAACCAAGTATTTATTAGAAAATCTTAACCGTTGATATTTATACTTAACTTTTTATTTAAATATTAAATGATAGGATAAATGTAATCTAACGGTCTATTCATCTTGGTTTAAGTACACCTTGGTGCTTTGAATCCTCTCTGATTAAACAGCTAGCAAAGATAACATACATGAGAACCTGGATTTTTGGTTTATAGCTTTTTAATCAAGGCAGGATTAACTTTAAGAGACCCAAATTGTGGTCCCTAATATCATGTTGCCCTTTGGGTGTAACATGGAAAAAATTGTCACTGACAGCACAAACACAAATGTAAAAGAGAGGAATAATTAACGTATCGCTAAGCCAGGATCCTGCTGTCTTAATTTCACACTACTTTGTGTTAATCACCCATGCATAATATTCAATACAATATGATCTTATTAAGTACTTTGAGGCTCTTGACTCCCACCTAATTGGCTGTTTAGGGCTTCAAAGTTAGTAACTATTCCTTAAACACACGCAACTTATTTTTGGGTCCAGTAATTATTAATCTTTGGGTAAAAAGAGGCAAGGCTTTGGGAGACTGTGCATGTCTGTTTTACTGTTCAAGTTAAAGCTCGTGGTTAAGGCTTTTGGCTTTTGAACCCTGCTACGGCCACTGGAACTGGAAGTGAAAAAGCTCAGTTTCCTATTCGTGCAATGATGAGCTCAGGACCCTAACGCTTTAGGGTTCATGAGGCCAAGAACTTACAGCTCATGAATTATAGGTGAAAAAGTAATCGAGTAACAAAATGATGAGGGTTTGTGAGACAATGTTGAACGCAGGAAAAACATGTGGCACTTGCATATTCTTCAAAAAGCTGCAGAAGCTAGCCAGAAGATTCGAAGCTCCAAAAACCCTAGCCTAATCCTGAATTTTCCCTCTCAAGATCATCTTAACCCTCCGATTAAGTTCCTGCAAAACCTAGCCATGCCAGCTGATATATATAATCCTGTTGTCTCTCTCAAGAACATAACATTCATAACAACCCTCGGATTTTCTTCAGAACCTATAGCTGATCTATAACGGAAAAATACTGGTTTAAATATCAAAAAGACGTATAGTTGTTCTCTGAAAATGCAAAAAGACTGTTAGTTGTTTGACAAAAGAAAATAAATTAAAAGAAATATAATTCAAAAAATCAAAAATAAAATAAGGAGAATCAGAAAGACCTTAATTTGCAAAAACGATGGTGTGTGAATAATCTCAGTTACTGGAGCAAATAATTAAACAAGCAATGGGTTTTGAGTTGGCATTACATCAAACGTGTGTGTTTGTCATGTCAAAGTATTGACTTTGTTCATCGGTATCTCAATTATTTCAAGGATTTAAAGCATATATCATGTCAATAATAATGAAAAGACTAGAAGCAAAAATAATAATTAAGTACCTTGTAATCGATAAATCCAATTCTACAGGGAACAGAATATGGATGAGGTACTAGCTGCTGGTTCAATTATTACATATGTTTACAGTTTAATTGTTGCAAATGAATTGTCCAGCTGAATGAAGAAAATTGTACATATTAGGGTACAGATTTTTGTCTCTCATTTTTCCTTTTCAGACTTTAAAGGGTCTTTTTCTTGAGGTAAGTGAACGCATGCAAAGCCCTTCATCATAAACGTCAGTACATCAATCTTGAATTTTTGACGTTTCGTCACGCACACTAATATATGCATGATTTCGTATCCTCAATTTCCTTTCATTTGATAGAAGTCTGAGAACTAACTATAGAACACAATTAGAAAGAATAATTTTAGAAGGATTAATTTTTATATACACCCAATTTTAAAGTGTGGTTTTAAATAAAACTCACGTAATATTTTTTTTGATAAACATTTAAAATATATAAATTATGATACATATTATGTCTTATTTTTTTCTAAATTTACACAATTGCCACCATTCAATTATAACATATAAACATAATAAACAAGCTTAATTTATGATATACCTCAATTATGAGTTTTTCTTCTAATACTAACATTTTTCAATCAATTTGCAAGAATCATGCACCTTTTTTTTATGTAAAAATCTAGGTGAAAGGAAATCATTCTCTGATCTATACATAAGGTAGAATATAATATAAATAAGATATTTGATTATTAGAGTAAAATGAATAAATTTTACAGTGCTACCGTAAGACCATGTGACTATCTTATGTGATCCTCTATTCCATTCAAATTTGAAACCCTAAACCCTAAACCCTAACCCTATACCCTAAACCCTATACCCAAAACCCTAACCCTATACCCTAACCCTATATCTTAAATCATATTTTGGGTTTCTTCTTTTTAGGTATATCGTCATATCATGCCCTACTTAATAGGTACATTAGAAATGTAAGTAGTTGAGAGTAAAAAGTTATATCAATTAGGATATGAGAAATGATATAATAATATACCTAAAAAAAAGAAAATTAATCAAAGAACAAGAACGTGTACCTTACAATTAGACATTTTTTGACTATGTAGAGATACACTACCAACTGTGAGCTTAGGAATGAAAAGAATCATTCTGTTACAAATGTAATACTTCTGTATATAGTATATATATATATACACTCAAGTTAGTAATAACAAGATAAGAAATTAAAGAATGTAATTGATTATGTCAAAGTTAAATCAAACTAAATTTTAGCTTAGTATTTGAGTTTCAAATTGATGTTAAAATTAATAAATATACCAAATTTAGCTTTCTACAGTCTGAAAGCCAAATCAGAGAAACATAATAAAAATTTTAAAAAAATATTAATTATAGACATATGCTCTATACGGTAAGTTTGCTTTTGTGGAGTGAGTGTAAAATGAAAGAAAATTATGTATGAGTTTATCTTAAAAGATGTCTACTATTTTGGATTTTTATCTAATTTTCTCATAATTTTATAGGTAACTCATAAACCAAACAACAAATCAAGAAATTTGACTGCTCATATTTGGATATTAGTTTTTGTTTTGTTTCATATTGAACTATGCAATATCATATTCTGTCCAACTAGACCTCAAGTCAGGACCGTCCTCAAATTCTCCAGATCGACTTCAAATGAATTAAACAAACAGAAAATGCTTCTCTTCCATGCATACAAATTCATGTAAAACGCTTGTACGTCCGTTTCTACAAAATTTCGCGGCCGCCTAGACTTTTTTTAATGTAAAATTCTTTAGGGGGCCGCCTAGACCCTTTTTGTGTAGGTAGATTTCAGCCTCTTCGATCGGTTAGTCTAAGCAATGTCTAACATTACCAAGGTCTATTTTAAAAAATATATATATTAAAAGCTTTTTTTGTCAAATATTTGAAACTGACTTTATATTACAACTCATAATATGTTCCTTTTAATTTCTTTACTATATTTTCAATCATTTAAACTAATTGCTATGTGCAATTTTTTTCAAACAGGTCCGAAATATATTGATAATTTGAGCGAGCAGTACAAAATAAGCTCACCCAAAAGGGTCGGCACTCGGCAGAAGGAGCTTTTTCTTTGAGCACAAAAACCTATTCGAAAAAACAAGTTCTCCAAGCGCTCTGAAGTATAACATAATTGATCAACGGATTAGCTCACTCTCTTGTGACCATGCTAAAAGAAAAGGCTAATGTGCTATAGTACTTGAAATGTCTTTAGATATATACTTCCCTAAGATAATTAAGGATATGGCGTAGAATGAAACTTAATGGGGAAATGGCTATTATCCAGCACCATTCCCTGTCTTTATTTTTCCAAATCTTGTAGGAGATATATATAGTTGCTAGTTTGTGTTATCTTTCACTAGCCGACAAGTACGGTTGCAGTGTCTCACACACAAATTGGCAGACAAGAAGATCATCATGATCATATGCAGAAAGGTAAAATGGAAGTGACATTGTCCACCAAAACGAAAAATTGGCCAGAGGTAGTAGTAACTTGAATTATTTTCAGTACTTGGCTTGTACCACCACCCCCTTTGCTTTCCTTTGGGCATGTCCTTGATCAATCACATGCACCCCTAAATCAAAAGGAAACATGAAGACAAAGAGCAAAAGAGAGAAACATCATTCAAAGGCGGAATGGATACTAGCTAAACAGCTTTAGCAAAATATATGATGCCATGGCCACCACGTCATGCATGAACCAAGCAGAAAAAGCTTCAACAATCTCTATCGGATTTTCCACTGTTCCATCAAGTCGTACCAAGTTGGATCTGCAATGCCCGTATTTGATCTGTGTAGTCCTTATCTGTGATCTCACTCTGTAACCATATAAGAAGAAATGGTGCCGAAACGTTTGGCCTTTTGTTTGGCTTTTCTCTTGCACTTTCGTTGATAATTTTGATACAGTGACTGTGATTTTACTGGTAAGAGAAATGGGAGCTTCACCTGCTTCAATAATAGTAATCTGTTTCTTCCATGGATGACGGTGATAATGTAAAGGCCGGTCTTTATCCAGAAGCAGAGTGAAGCTAGCTGTTTGTGCACTCCTGTCGGTCAAGTGCCCCAGAAATTAGGGGACACTGTTCATGATGTTTTTCTGCGACTAAGTCAATCCCCCACCTGGTCGAACAATCCAGATCGAGAGAATTATTGGTGTACGTACGTGCCCATGACTTGACTAACAAACCAGACCTAATCCATATTCATATATAATTCGATCTGCAATATCATCTTTCTTTCAAGTCGATCATATTCCTAGCTAGCTAGAGAGACTGGTAATCCAATACTAGCTAGTTGCTAATTAAGAGTTTGATATAATCCACGGTGCATGTGATACATGAGTCTGTTCTTATATTAAGCATTATGTTATATAATACACCAATATCTAAGATTCTAACAACACTTTCCCTTAATCCCCTGGATATATGTATTGATTAATCAATACATGTATCTTCAGTATCTTCCTCGTTTTCTCTCAGGTAAGAAAGTAAGTCGGTCCCTGGAACTATTAATTTTTTTACTCGACGAACGTTTAATCGTCTTTACGGTATTGCAATATATGTACAATATAAGTTTGAGTGATCTACTAATGATGAAATTGAAGCTTCTAAAAAGATATATAAAACCTTGAACAAAACAGGTTTATTTCGTTGATCACTGAAACCTGCTCTTGAAACCTAGAGACGGCTAAGTTAGAAAACGAACAAATTTAAGCATAAAAATACAGAAACTAGAGTTGAACTTCGATTCATGTGTGTGGTATTACTCATTACCTAATTGCTACTGGTATTAACCCGCGATTTGGTTTAATTGACAATTGAAAATTTGATTATCTTGTCCCAGTTTCTTGGTTTCTTAGTTTAATTTCCAGGCCAGCTAGCAATCTTTTTATTTTTTTATTTTAGAGATAAGGATAACAGTAAACCAAGCTATAAGCCTATAATATATATACAGGATTACAGGAACCACCTAAATAAGCTGAGATCTTATAGTTGACTAAATCACTTCATGCAATCTCTGCATGAACAGTATTTCTGTGGTCATGATCTGCATGAACATCATTACTATAATTCAAAAGGTTGATGAAATTAAAATGCTTAATCAAACATAAATCCAATTTAATTGGATTCTAGCTGGAATCAGTTTTGCCGACTCTTGGCTTCAACCGGTGACATAATCTCGGCTATTTAGCTTTCTAAGATATGATTGCAATTAGAAATCTCTTGTTTAATATTAGCCAGAGGTTTACACTTATGCTCAATCATATTTTTCATGGCTGTGGAGCATAGCATTCTAAGACATGATAAAAGAGGTAGTAATCTAAACAAAATGCATGAAAAAGCCATCACTAGATCTTAATGGCTATATCACCTACACCGAAGACCTAAAAAGGAATACTTCCTAATTGGGAAGAGGAATAAGAACATGACATTTCACAAAATCATGATTGGTGGTTTCCCAATATATTTATAATATGACTGTTTAAATTCATTTCTTAATCCAATGAGAGCATAAACCAACCAGTTAAAGTTGGTTTCATGATTGTCCAGGATAACTATAGCTAGGGCGAGAGAAATTTGGTGAGTGCTACAGCAGATAAGCAGTAATCTCTATATTTGGTTCTCAATGAAGAAAACATATATAGTTGAACTATGGTTTTAATTCGGTTTTTAGCAGCTACATTCCTCATTCTTATAGTTTTGATGCTTCATTTAATAACTAAATTTGCTTAAAATTATAGCAATGTAATGAAATGTGAGAATGAGGCACCTTACTGATCCTGATGTACACCCCTTCACAGTTGATGAAAGGTTTATTAGAAAACGAGAAACCAATTAAAATCGATTGATGCATGACTTGGTTGAGGTCACAAATCACATGGTAATGCCAACAAATATGAGTCTGTCGGCTACTTTGCAAGGCCACAATTGGAAGATGATAATTTCTAACACTGTGTCCTAAATTAACAAAACATTTTGATTATGGTCTACACTGTCTATAGTGTAGGAGAGGATAAACAACATTCATCTAAAGTCGAAGAAAAACACGACAAGATGGATCATCAAAGAAGAAAGAAAGAGTCCTCATCGTCGAAAGAAAGATATGGCACAAAAAGATAACGAGTGTGACTAATATATGTTCATTAATAATGTATAGCTAGTTGCTAGGGTTTGATTTAGTTTTGTGATTCGAAAGCAGCGATTATGCATCGTTAAGCATGATCTTAGATTCCCAATAATGGTGTCTTTGGTTCCCTAATCAAAAGCAAAGGCATAATCAAAATTGATTAAGACCATGGAGTTCATGTCCAATCCTAAAACCCTGATTCAACACATAGATATCTTTCTAATTGGTGAAAACCATTCAACCCATCGTTTCATGTCTCAAGATAGGCAAACTCTAGGGTCCCTCGATGAGCGAATACCCGCTTGACCACAAGTACCAAATATAAAAAATCTTCCTTTTTCTCAAAAAGAAGTATCTCTTTTAGACGATGATTGCTCTCATATGGGAGTAATAGTAATAGTGCCATACTAGAGTTTTCTTTCTTTGCTTGTTACTTTTGAGCTAAGCTAGATAGCTTTCTTTGCTTCTTGAAATAATGGTATGAAGTGACAAGTATGTAGAGGGAGAGATATGGGAGTTAGCTAGCAAGATTAGATTAGATTGTAGAGAGGGAAAGAGGAAGAAGGTGGTGCTTGAGTTGAGACCAATTAAGGTGGGGAGCATACTGATATGAAGGTTGAAATTAAATAAGTAATGTAGATAGGAAAGTAGGGTTGGCATGACTGTGTTCCTTTGCTTTAAAAGGGATTAGGGATGACTCCTAGAGTTTTCCAATACAAACAGTTCTTGAGAGGAGGGGGTTGCAGGTGGACCATGAATGTTTTTGAGCAATCGCTGGTCTGTCTAGATAGTGGTATGGGATAAATTTGGAGTTAGAAGCATGTTTTTTTTTTTTTTTTTAAATTAATTTTGTGAGAGAATTGGTTTGAATTTTGACTTGGAATTGTGTTTTGGGTTTGTGCTTCTGTCTACTCTGTTTGTGTATGTGGTTGTTGTGTTGAAGGATAGGGGTTTAGAGGGGTTTGGTCCCATTTGCAAATGCATCTAAAAAGGGAGAGAAGTGGTGTGTTATGTCCCCTTTGCAATTGACCCATGAAGAATGAAAAGGGGATTGCATAATTGTGTCTTGTTTTAGTATACTTTTATCCCCCCCCCCCCCCCCCCCCCCCCCCTTCCCTTCTTCTCTTCTTGTTGAATTTTAAGGGAGGTGGTGGGTGATGAACAAAGGCAGAGCTTTGAGTATACCCCAACACATCTTTCTCAATTGAATCATGTTTCTGTTCCTGATTGGTAGATATGAGTAAAGAGCATCTGGGCATGCATTTTGATCATGAACTGCAGCACCAGAATGCCAGATTGCATTATACCTGACAGCAATGAACCTACAACAGCTTTAGTTTATTTTCTTCAACTTTGATTCTAGATTGTGGAAAATATCTAGAACATATCACTGATAGGAAGATCAAAAGTTTCAAAAGTTGTGGAAGATCAACACTGCACTAGATTGTGGAAAATATCTAGAACATATCACTGATTGCGAGTTCAACACTGCACTGGGGTCTAACAATACAGGAGATCTGAGAGGAAGATCAAAAGTTTCATCAAACTGATAGGAAGATCAAAAGTTTTATCAAACTGATTAGTCTTCAAAATTTCCCGGCTGCTAGTGCGCTACACATCATTTGCAACATGACTAAATTTGCCTCTGATTTGAATAGCTGCTATAGTCCCCAATGGCTCAATGTCAAAACTTACCCATGAATTATGGTTGATGATGGCCTCTTTGATTGCGTCATACACAAAGCCTATTTGACGAGTGTCAACTCAACAAGATAAAAATGTCAGCACTTGCAAAAATCATGTCCTGAACGAAAGCATTACTTGAAGGAGTTCCAAATAAAGGGTTATCAAACACTGTGTATGATGTGAAATACACAAGTGACATGGCCTCTTTAGCCTAGCTTTTTAGGATAAAAGATCTACAAGACGAGGCCCACAAACGCTGGAGCAGTACACAACAATAAGATTCAAATCCTAAATATATGGTAGAAATGAAAACAAAACAAGCAAAAGTTCTTTGCGCAGTTATATGTCCTTTTCATTTTGTAGTTATAGACTTATATCCATCTGCATCGATCTCTCTCAGAAAAACAAAGACTGCCTTGCAATGGAAAAAGTTTAGATGAACATCTCACTCAAACACAGAAACTTCTCCATTCCAACTGCAAGCAGCAATCACATTAGGTATGATTGGGTGGACAGCAATATCTATGCTGGCCTGCTCAAATGCCTTGATTATCTTGATAACCTCAGAAGTCCCATAATCATAGAAGTATATTGAACCATCTGAGGAGCCTGACAGTAGCTTTTCCCCGTCCACGCTAAACACACATTTTATTGGAAACCCTGATACCCCATGGCTTTCGTACCTCTTGTACTTGTTCATCTTGAAGGGAGGGCTTGCAGAGAAGATTGCGATATAATCACCATTTGACTGGGCAACAAATGATTGTTCGAAAGGGTGGAATCTTACACAGGGACAGGTGAATGCTTCTACGTACACCTGATACGGAGGCATGTTAGTCTACATTCTAATTTATATAAGCAAATGCAAAATGGACAAACCATTGTCATTACTAAAAGTAAATAATGGTCCAAACACAATTTCATCTTAGGTAACAGAAAAGTGTATACATGATCAAGGCAATGGTCCACTGACAAATGTGTAAACACATGAACAAAACATAGTATCATGTGCATACCCTTAACTGAATTCGTGTAGCATATTTTGATCTCATAATGGCTAGTGTGCATACAACTCTCAAGTATGAACATTTTTTTATGATCATACTGTAGCAATCTAACTCCACACCCTTTAAAATTTCAACTACGCTATCATTAACAACTTTTCTTATAAAGGTTAATGATAACAGCAACTCAGCAAGGGTTCGTTTGAGTCACAAAAATGTTTTCCAACTATTTTCTTTTCCAATCAACAATTAGAATGGCCATCCTGTGGAAGAGAAATTGAATGTGTTATAAGGTTATCTGTTCCTTTGAGGGGGAAAAAAAAAACTTTCAGAGGCAATAAAACATCAATCCTTCTAATACAAACTTAGTCTGATGTACAAAACATCTTCTGTTTTCAAAAAACATGATCAACATATGACCACTGAGATCTTGAAGATGGCCAGACATGTGATTCATCTAGTTGCTAACATCAGAAGGCTGAGTTAAGACAATACAAACCACCTAAAGCTTTTAATACTTTTTTTTCCTTGGGTAATAGGGTGGCTCCATAAGTTATTAAAACATATATAAATTTACCAAAGTTTCATATAAATATTCAGCGTGCAAATAAGAGATGAAAATTTAGTCAATTTAGACCATGTACACCATTGGATGAAAAACGAAAAATGCACCCAAAATTCTTTTAAGAATAATTCTATTATATATTTTTGACCCATCACCTTTGTAAACCAACCCCCCCCCCCCAAATATATATATACCCTAAACCCTAAACACACACACATACGAAAACGATGTGAAGCGGACGTCCGCACTGTCCTTAAAGTGCGGACGTCCCTCCGACCTCCGTTCGCCACCGGACGGCATCGACGACAGCACACCTCCACCCCAGGGTACTCCAGCAGCGTCCCCGACCACTTTCCCTCCCCGGCGAGTCCGCCGAATTCCAGTTTT
Source organism: Fragaria x ananassa (assembly GCA_034370585.1). Taxonomy (NCBI): domain Eukaryota; kingdom Viridiplantae; phylum Streptophyta; class Magnoliopsida; order Rosales; family Rosaceae; genus Fragaria; species Fragaria x ananassa. The sequence continues at coordinate 12,573,830 of CP139765.1, read as the reverse complement.
CCGGCGAAATCGATCTTGTTTGAAGTTTTGGGTGATCTCGCCAGAAAACTGGAATTCGGCGGATTTGCCGGGGAGGGAAAGTGATCGCTACTGGAGTCCGCTTAGGTGGAGGCGGGCCGCCGGACGGAGGGATGTCCGCACATCCGGCATGTATATATATATATACACACAGATATTATCAGGTCCAAATATCCGTATTTATTCAAAAGGTACGGATTTTTTTAATTGATCCACTTTTAGATCATATTTTCTCATTTTAACCATTCACATTGTAGGTACATATGAGTAGATCATCTCTACAAATTTTCAGCCAAATTGATAATCGTTAAGAAAACGAAATTGTGAATTACAATGAACGAACCAAATCTGTTCAACAGGAACCGTTTGTGTAATAATTCATAGTTTTGAATACTTAATGATTATCAATTTGGCTAAAATTTTGTAGAGATGATCTACTCATATATTCCTAAAAGATGAATGGTTGAGATAAGAAAATATGTCAAATAAGGAAAGCCGTACCTTTTGAATATATACGGACGTACGGAGAGGAAAGTGATCGCTACTGGAGTCCGCTTGGGTGGAGGCGCGCCGCCGGACGGAGGGACATCCGCACATCTGGCATGTATATATATATATACACAAATATTATCAGGTCCAAATATCCGTATTTATTCAACAGGTACGGATTTTTTTAATTGATCCACTTTTAGATCATATTTTCTCATTTTAATCATTCACATTGTAGGTACATATGAGTAAATCATCTCTACAAATTTTCAGCCAAATTGATAATCGTTAAGAAAACGAAATTGTGAATTACAATGAACGAACCAAATCTGTTCAACAGGAACCGTTTGTGTAATAATTCACAGTTTTGAATACTTAATGATTATCAATTTGGCTAAAATTTTGTAGAGATGATCTACTCATATATTCCTAAAAGATGAATGGTTGAGGTAAGAAAATATGCCAAATAAGGAAACCCGTACCTTTTGAATAAATACGGCCGTCCGTATCTGAAAAGGCATGTATATATATATATATATATATATATATACAGGCCGGATCAGAGGTGCACGTCCGTACCGGCCTTAAAGTGCGGACGTCCCTCCGTTCGCCACCATATTGCGCCAGCGAGGGCGCGCCTCCACCTCAGCAGACTCCAGCAGCGTCCCTGACCACTTTCCCTCACCAGCGAGTCCGTTGAATTTCAGTTTTCTGGCCAGATCACCCAAAACTTCAAACAAAGTCAATCTGGCCGGAAAACTGGAATTCGGCAGACTCGTCGAGGATGGAAAGTGGTCGGGGACGCTGCTGGAGTCCGCTGGGGTGGAGGCGCGCCCTCGCCAGCGTCGTACGGTGGCGAACGGAGGGACGTCCGCACTTTAAGAGCCGTGAGGACGTCCGCTCTCAAACGGCTCCTGAAAAATGTGTTCCCAAGGCATGATTGCGTGAGTCCATGCAGCCATTACTAAAACATGAAAGCGGAGTGACACACTGACAAATACAATGTCATTGTGTGTTTTCTTTTAGGGATACATATGATGCCTTGAGCTCATCTGTAAACAAAACTACCAAATCCTTCATAAAAGAAAATTGAACCCATCCATGACAAAAGTAACTCAGTGTGAAGAACATCTTATGTTTCATCATCCTAGAAGGGCTCTTTCTTATCATACACTTATGTTTATTTGTTCTGACTCATTGAATGAATGTTATGTGTTCAAAATATAATGAAAAATGTGATTTTCCATCTAACCACAGGTCTCTCCTTTATCATACTTATCATGTTTATATGTTCTGACTCATCGAATGAACATTACGTGTTCAAAAGATAATGATAAATGTTTCAACTAACCACAGTCTGTTGCTGCCAAAGAGAAATTGTCAAAATTCCATTCATTAAATAAGCACATACCATAGCTGCAAAGTAGGATAAAATCCAACAATTGTAGATACCTCTATATAACAGGCTGAAATAATTTATATGCATGTGCAAGGAACAAAATGAATTTGTAGTCATCTTTGGTATCAGATCGCTTTCGCCACTAAGAGCACATTAGCATAACGTTGACTAGAATAACAAATCATATGCAGCTCTAAGTCTCACAAATTTTGAGCAGAAGACCAGATGACACAAATATATTGGAAGCTACAAGTGTCAAATATTAGAAAAAAATTTCTAAACAAAGATGAATGAAAATTCACAGAGGACAATGCAGAATTGCAGTACATCAAAGTTCTACCTAATACATGCAGCAGGATATCAAGACTGCCATATAATATATGTGTTTAAGGTTATAAAGTTTTGATAAATCATGAAACACAGCATTTTTAACTGATATTGAAGGAACAGTTGGAATAAGTCTATTACCTGATTAGAGAGAGGAACTTCTCGTGAAACATCCCAAACAACAATAGAATTCTCACTAAGGTTTCGTCCAGATACATCACTTGAGGAAATAATCTGCTTGCCATTCTTGGTGAATTCAACATCAAGGATAGGATCATGACCTCGAATGTAGTCATGGACCACCATGCCATTTCTAACATCCCACAGCTTGAGTCTGCCTCTTGATCCCCCAGCAATGAAGAGTTTTGAATTTTCAGGATGGAACTTAACAACACTGACAACTTGATCCTCCTTAAAAGCTTGAGTCTCCATCCCCTTTTCAACATCCACTAACCTTGAAATGGAGTCGTATCCGCAAGAAAGCACAAACAATCCATCCCGTGACCATTTTACATCTTTGACTGCTGCATTGTGAAAATTCAATACACGGGCTACCTTCTGGTCACTGTTCCACACATTCCATATGCAGATTGTATGATCCATCGAAGCAGAGGCAAGAAGATGAGCTGTAGACTATCTCCAATGAACAGATCAATAAGGAAAGTGACAATAACAGAACAGGCACATAATACACATTGCTCAATGCTTCAATTAAAAACAACTGAAAAACAAATACCATTCTACAAAAATGAATGAAAGCACTCAATAAAACTACAAATGCATTGAAGAATATTCAAGAACAAGGCCATGAATTCAAAGCAAGTACGCCAACGATCAAGGTTACCTACCATGACTAGGTGACCAATGTAGTGCATTGACAGCTTTGGTATGTCTATTTAGACCCACAGACATTCTTTCAGGCATTCCACCAGCCTTTGAACTCCCCTTCCCTTTATTTCTCAACAATGACATAATATCGCAACGAACATCACAATCCGAAACACTCCCCAACACTGCCAAGAACAAAATGATTGCATAACATAAGCACACACTATCCACATCTTACGCAATAAACACAAGAACAACATTGTCAAATTCACAGAACCAGCTCTTCTCTTCTACCTAACATTCCCAAAATTGCAATAAAGTTTCAACTTTCCATAATGAATGTAAGAAAAAACATAACAAGTTACTGCATTTGAACTCACATAGTAAGTAAGATGGTAACAAAAACTCAAATAGAAAAATACCAAAGGAGGTGGTGGGCAGGGTACTGGGGTTCGGGTTCGGGTCGGGGTGGGAGCCCAGTAGAGCCCGCTCTCTCTTGGATATGTATCTACCGGGGACATGGGTCTCTGTAGGGATGACCGGAAACTGGGTTGCGGCCGGCGGAGGATGATGAGTGCTGGTATGGTGAAATGGGTTGTTGGGTTTGTGGGGCATCCGATTCGTTTCGGGTCGGGGTTGTTTAAGTGGCCGGGCTTCTTCTTCGTCGTCGGAGGCGTTTGAGTAAGCGTTGCAGAGAAGGTCCATGTCTCAAGTCTCTAAGAATCGGGAGCTTTGGCGCTTCGGAATTGCTCCAATTTCTTATATTGTCTGTTTTCTTTCACCATATTTTAAAATGGGCTAGTAGAAATTTCACACACACGTGGGCCCAACAGAGGAAGCCCAGAATATAATATGACTATAAAGGTCCAGCCCAAAATTATGATACATGAAAGGCTGAGCAATGGTGATAAGGGAGACTAGCTAGTTGTAGATGATTTGGGTTAATGAGGTTAGATACCTTTAATTAGAGAGCTTAATAATTAATCTTAAGGTTAGGACATGAACGCAGTTCATTCTTTCATAGAGATCACTGACTCTCTAGTCTCAACTAATTTCATAGCAGGCTGATTTAGATCTTTTCCCTCCACAATGCAAGCAAATTGGAAGGGTACACCAAGGGTGAGCCTTTTATATATCTCTTCTAGTAAGGATCCAAAACCCCATGAGAACAAGCTTTTCTTAATTAAACTAGGACATCAACTCAATTTAAACCTATAAAGCCCATTAAAAATGTCCAAGCCAAATTGATGAAGTTAAAGTCGGTGTTCGTGGGGAAGGCAGGCTTCTATATATTCCAGTATCTGCAGGCAAGCAAGAGTACTGTGAATACAGTCGTGATCGGTGACGCTAATGATGGTCATGTGATTGTGTTGGGAAATAACAGAGACCTGGAATTTGAGTATGAAAAGTTGAAAACTTGTTGAACAAAGATCGAAACCAAGCAAAGTTCAGATGATTAGGGGGCCATAAGGGTGTAAGGTAGCCCCCTACAATATTATCAATCATGAAAAGTTAAGAAAGCTAGGGCATGAAAGTAAGTAAGTCCATTATGGAAACCCTTTTGTTAGTTCCTATTTTCATCATGAAATTTGAATCCTGAAAGCTCCTTCACACCCCCACCCTCATTTTCAAAGCCAAAACATCCTGTAGAAGGACTATACATAAAAGAATGCTAAATACATCTTTATACTTTGAAAATTTCATTGACGTCAATCCCAGGTCATGCTGTGTGTACATGCACGGATTCACCTGAACTACTTTGGCCGGAACTGATCGATCCGAGTTTTGAGTGACCTCTCTCAAATGCATGTATGGTAATGATCCAGCAATATCCAGAAGAAAGAGATCGGCTAAAACGAGGTGATAAACAAGAAAATAAAACAGGAATATTTTGATCAAGGGAAAAAGCACGGAGTTTCATTAATGGCATTTCCCTACGTGAACTGTAAGTCTGTAATGGAGGAACATTATGAGGAAGTAAGAACCTATATGAACTGTGAAGGAGTAACTACGTATGATTCCCACCGTTATGCAATATATACAACTCTGAACTAATAGAATTTAGAAGTATAAGAAGAAACTAAGATTTGGTATGAGTATGACCGCCATCTAATTATATATAGTTCATACAAATGCATGGCCGAAGACAATCTAAAATGAGTAATCAGAAAAAAGATAACTCCATATCAATATCTCTATGTTTACCATCGAAAACGTATTGCTCTCAAGAGTGATATGGCAGCAAACATTCTATATTACTCATAATATTGTATATATTGCGCGCAAAAGAATACATATATAATATATGATATATTTCTCATATTTCTCTTTCTAAGTGAGATGCATGTCATCACTTGCTACTATAATACTATTCACTTTAAGTAGTCAATTCATCAGAATAAGAAAAATTCATGTATATAGCTTGAATCACCAGGTCGACAAGAAGAGAAATAATAGAGAGGAAAAACAATTTTCAAAGAAAAGCATAAGAGGACAAGTAAAAAATCAGCATTAAACTTTCAAGTTTCAACCCATGTCCTCAAATATTGTAGGATTATAAGAAGGTCATAATAGAAATGGGTGGCCAATCATGACCTAGGGAATGTTTCATGAAAGAGAGTCAAGATCCATGTCAACCCCACCAGGTGGGGGAAGACTCATTTTGGTGACACTGCATCAGCTTTGCCCACTGCTAAATTATTTATTCATGATCATCATCTTGTTGAAACCCTAGCTAGCTAGGAGGACTGTAGCTTCCTTTTATATATGTTTGAAATAATTTTCCAGATGAAATTTCAAACCCCACAAATCGAAGTCAATGAAAAGAAAGATGGTCATATAATGGAGGCTAGGGCGGCGCCTTTGCTCTCTCGCAACTGGTATGGCTAGCTTGCGCAGAATTGCAAGAAGCAAAAACCTAAACCAGATGCAGGATATGATGATGAGGTTGAGGGAATACGTTGGTGAGGATGGTACAAGAACTTGGACAAGTTATTTATTTCACAATTAGAAGAGATATTTTTTCGCATTTGATTAATACCACACGTTTAGAACTTATTAGTTAATCAAACCAATTTATCATCATGATTAGAATGTACTTAGTTTACATTATTTTCCACTAAGCTAGCAATTTGTCATTTGTGAATCTTACTTGAATAAGAAACTATGATCAAGCTGCAGCCTCTTGTTTTAAATGATCCCGATCATTCAATTATTCTCAACTTATTATTATTCTATTATAATATACACCATATTTATACATATCCGCAAGCTTTGTTCATCTGGCCGGAGAGCTAAACTTTTAGAAAGTTGGCAAAGAGTCTTTCGGCTAATGCAAACAATTATAGTACAGAGTCTAGAGGAGGATGAACAAATTAAGTGGAAGTCTTAGTTGGTCTCTTTAGCGAAGATAATTAAGTGATGGGTGGGGCGCAACTCATAGTAGTATAAAATATGTACTACTTCTCTAGTGGCAGATTAGTAAGCCGAAAAATATAGTAATGGAGCTACATTTTATGATACATGACAACAAAAATATTAAAAGTTTAATTTGCATATATATCTTTTTTATTTCATACCTGCATCCATGTACGTAAGTTGAGGAAAATTTTCGGTTGATCCATTTAATCCAGTGAAGATGAACAAGATGTTCCAGTTATGTACAGTATCAATTGGTCTAGTGATATAGGTCTCCCTTTATAAGTGAGAGACCGTGAGTTCGATTAACAATAGACTCGTTGTAGATTCTAATAATTCTTAAAAGATGGCCCAACTCTTTCCCTAGCTTGTTGCAATATAGAGAATAGTAAATCCTGAAAATAATCAAGCTAGCTAGAGAGATTGAACGTAATGAAGTCTTTAATTTCCACGGTAATTAATACTAATCACCATTATTCACCACGTATATGATGATTGATGAATGTGTAAGCAATTTTGAATTTTGATATGCTTGGCCGTTAAACCTCTGAGTAAGAAAAAGTTAATTATCACATATGCTATATCCTATATGTATATGTGATGCACCGATGGTCAGAGTCAATTACAGTGACTAAAAGTAGTCAAATACTAAAAAATTGTGTTATTTTGATTATACATTGGGGATATGAGGAACATTTACTCAAACATGAAAATGATGTATCAATACATTAATGTAAACATATTAATGTAAGCAAAAGTTAGAATTAATATTAGCGGAGCCAAATTTCATTAACCTATACTTCAAATGTGACAGTTGAATTAGCTAATGAATTTGCTATACTTGAAGCTAGACTCCCAAAACCTACATATCTTAGGTTTGGCTGTTGTGCCGTCTTGCTATGCAGCAGACCATGAAACGTCGAATCGTCATAAATTTGAAATTGCTGAACGATACAATGGTTAGACGGCCTTGCACATAAATATCCATAATCATTACTTGTGTAAGACTATGTTTTTCATGAATTAGTGCAAATCGTTCACACGTAGAAAACTATTTTGACGCAGTTACCTAGCTGAAAAACAATCAAATAACATGTGATTTGAGTAGAGTACGTTGTCAATTACATGCTATATATCTAGCTAGTTAAATAAAAAGTCAAACCCCATATAATATGAACCGTCCGAATTGCTCCCGAAAGTTAGCCAAATCTCATTAGTCAAGCTCCAAAATCATGCCCGTTGACTTGTTTAAGAGGTAAATATATAAATAAATTATATATATTGACTTATGACTATGCATGCATGGTCCCCATTAACTTAGGTGATCTCAACAAGCTATATGACATATATCGGAAAGTAATTAAACAAAAATTAACTCTTACATATCATCAGTGAGTTAGTGCGAGTCTGTGTGTCATATTTGAGAGAGAGAACCAATCAGTTAATCTAGTTATTAACAGATAAACAAAGCAAGACTAATTATAAGTTTGGCGCGCGGAATATATGTCTTGTCTTGATGACCTACCCATTGCCTGGGTCAATTACGCGGTGCGTGTTTCACTTTCTCTCTCTCTCTCTCTCAGTTCTGCGGTTGACCTAAAAATCGTATAAAAGTATGCGATTGGAGTTGAGAAGATTGGAGAAATTAAGCATCAAGATAGCTAGCTAGGTAGTTCGTATTTCTTTCTTTCTGCATTTGATTGGCTTTGCTTTTGCCGCCCGGTACATGTCATGTGCTTTAAATCTGTGTCAAATCAGTGACGGAGAATGAGAATGAGAATGAGAATGAGAACGAGAATGAGATCAGAGAGTGAGAATGAGACTCAGATGGTCGGCTCGATCGGATCGATGTTACTTTCAGAGCCTCTGTCCCTGTCTCTCTCTTCTCTCTCTCTCTCTCATACGAAGGATATCACTAGTCTGTGTCTTCAATGGGAGAGTAAGCATCTTTTCTGTTTGTCAGCTTGCACACCTCAAGCTTACTGCGATATGACATCATATCTCTATTATATTATAAAACAAATGACTTTTAAAATCATCAAATTATGTTTTACCAATATTATTTATATTAAGTTGATTTAGTTTATTAAGAATACGGGTTACTATTGTAAATAACAAAATAAAAAACAAAGAAGTGGGATTACAAGATTGACAGATAAATAAATACGGAAAGTGGGATACAATAAATTGATAAATAAAATTAACCGCTCCTGAATTCTTTTTTATAATCTACAAATTTGCATAGGTAGGAGGCTAGTGTGTGTGCATATATATACATGTGTGTCTATTTTTATTTCCTTAATTTCTCTTACATTGCTCGTTAAATTTAATTAGATTCATTCGTTGATCACCATCTTCATTTGAGGATCACCTGCTATGACCGATCAAATGCGTCCAAGCATAAATCAATAATCAACTTTGGCTTAGTTTGATACTGAGTTTTGGGACAAAAAAATCACTTATAATAACCATTTTGAATAGATTTCATGTTTAGTAAAATATTATAAAGTGCTTATTTAAAATTTTCTAGGCTAAATAACAACAATTTAAAAAAACAGGTTGCTTATTTTTTAAAACTGAGTTTAAAAAAAAATTAGTTTCCTCACAACAATACCAAAACTAAGCCTTAAACGCTTTTAATTGTTCATTCATTATTTTTCAAGAATCTCACTCAACCCGCGAACAATATATTCAGCTGGTAAATGTCATCCTTTCAACTTGATTGCATTTACAGTTCGTAGATTATTTTCTCATCTTGTGCTAATTGGTTAAATAAAACACTTGTTACACGTACATCAGAACTAGTTGTTTTATAATCGAAATTAAGATATATTTACGAAAAGAAGACTTATATATGTCAATTGGCCGAATGATCATAGACACATGCAACTGAATCAGTATTTACGTCTCTCTTGAATTAAAGCATTATTTGAATGGAGTCTTCAACCTTTTAAGGTTTTCTCAAATTCATTACAGCATATTCTAAGTCACTGTCCTCTGTTTTCATAGTTGTGTCTGAAATGAGTCGGTAAAGTTTCTTATGTTAGAAATTCAATTTTGTTCTGTTGTCTTGGGAGAGTTATTATATATGAATGATAAGTTACCTGTTACCAGTGCACAATATTTGGTTTTTACCATTACCGTTTGCACTTGGTAGGATAGGTGGTATGGTCATATATAAGTCCCCATATGTAAACTTTGCATGATGTATAGGTCATCGTCTCTCATTAAAAGAAAATGCATGCTCAATGTCTCGTTTATTTTTTTTTTATATTTTTTTTATCGAAGATTTGATTATCAGTCGACTTATATAAATTGCAGAGCTACGATCAAGCTAGGAAAGCGAGAATTGAACCACAACCCTCTTAAGTGTAAATATATGTATCTTATATTAGGTTTACCTTGTACATATAGCATGTGCAGACTGCATGATTATATGAATTCCAAATTCTAGGATATTCTATATCTTTCTAGATATTCTTTATATGTGCACTGGTCTTATGCCATTAGGATATGTAGTTTGACTAGATCTATGTATTCATATCCTGACCATATTGGTACTTTGTAATTCCCTATATAAATGGCTCATATCAATGAATAAGATGATGATTCTCTTGCTATCTCTTTGTCTCTACACTTTATTCTTCATCACGTTATCATGCACTTTGTTCTAACCCTAGAGTCAATAGACCACCATTTGTTTTCTAAAACCCTAAAATCGGGCAGCCTTATTTTTCCCGATTTCGGACCAAAATTCCTACTTTCCTCCGTTGGAATTTTATATCCTCAGAAAGATATCTCCGTCCCGGATCCAACGCCGCCGACCTCACCCTGAGAACCGGCCGGAAAGTCTCTGAACCGGCCGCCGGAAGATTCCAGACCACCGCTGCTACCGACCATCGGTTCACCACCTTCCCTTGCTCCAATCAACCTGAATTTTTGACAGCGGCATCCCCATCCAGAGCTTCTCCTCCTATCAAATTTTCATCCCCAAATTTGAAGTAGAAGTAGGCGAAACGTTGTTTCTCCTCTCGGCAGCCTCTAGATACCAAAGATTTCAAGATTGCTCGTCTTCCAAGGAAAGGAAGAAAGGTTCTCAACCCTCGGTCAAAGCCTGCAATCGACTCAAACTCATCAGAGCTCTTATAAACGTAGTTTATTTGGCAAACTAGCAAGTAAACTTTAATATTACAATTATTTACTTTGGAATAACTCGGGGGGGGGGGATAAAATCATTTCTCCCTTCTTCATGTCCATTCTATGCTTGAGATTTTTTGCGTGCAGGTACCAAAAATCCTGGAATTTTATTTGCGGGTTAAGAGTGTGTTTGATCACTCTTGTTTCCTTGTCCGGGTTGTGTATGATCAACCCCGACCTTTCATCAGATTGTGTTTGATCAATCTGAGGTCTTTTTCTGAATTATTTTTTATCAATTCGCGGCTTTTCCGGATTGTGTGTGATCAATCCGAAGGACAAACCGTTAAAGCATTTTTTGTGACCTCTATCGAGTCTCATAACAACTTGGTTGTGTGCAAGAGCAATGTAACATTCTGCTCCGTTGGATATGAATCTCCACCTATAATCCGCATATGTAGAAACCTTGTCGGGCGATCTCATCCACCGCTAAATTGTGAATTGTCATTTTGATGAGGCAATATTCCCGCCGTTAGGGGGAGATAAGAACACAAGTGTTCAAGTGAAACGACGTGAATTGTCGTGGTTTGTCCCCACTAAGTCTCATCTTGATCCCAAATGCTTAAAGTGTTAAAGTAACGAGATCACATGCTGCAAATATGTCTGTAAGGATTGATGTCATACAAAAGGACATGGCGCGACCAAAAGATGTTGGTCTTGACGCCATCACCATAGATGGTGAAATGGTGACGCCATATAGTGGCAAAATTGGTGTCACAAGGCCGTAGGCTCCCCAAAAGGATGGAGGCCCTTAGGTTCGATACTTTCTCGCACTAGGAAGAAAGCAAGCTTGGTACAACCTGATCCATTGATCAGTGATACTCAAATTCGTCTCATGAAGTCTGAATTGTGATTATCGTTGGGGGATGTCTCAATGTCAAATCCAATCCATATAGAGATCTCTACAAGTATTACACTAGTGTACATAAGGACGTGAGATAATGAGTCTACTATCGAATCACTTTTCGTTGATGGTTATCAACTTAGTTGATTGGCCTAATGAAAAGATGTGATCCAACATTAACAAAGAGATAGGTCCTTGGGCAGGTGATGCCGACACCGCAAGTTAAACTCTATCAACTATGTCTTTGTTACATAGCGTAGTGAGAACAAGAGTTTAGACTCACCTTATGACGCAAGGTCTCTCACTAACACACACTGAGATCGACTACGATGAGATATACTCTCGTAATGTATGTCATTGAACTCCACTACTTTGTCAGTTTGGTAGTTTCCGAATAAGTGAACATGCAACTTATGAATGTGGTCATAATAACATCTCTACAGGATCAGAGATATACATGAAGGTCTTAATCGGACTTCATTCATCCGAATCAAGTGGCTTCAGACTACAGGAGCATGCATTTGCTAAATGTATTGGAACGCACATGGACTACTTGATTTGGAAGAGATATGGTGAATTATGCCTTTGCGTGTTTCATTCCGGATTTACATGGACTCTTGATGGATCAAGAGATGTCAATATGTATTAACATCCGAAGAAAAAGATCTTGGGAAGACACGGTCTAGAAAAGGTACTCGATGACTATATTGATGATGATTTTCTATCAATCGGCTTAGACACTCTATAACTAGTGAGACCTACATATACTCTCATGATTAGTGAAAGTCTTTGCTCTAAAGAGAGATTTGTTGTTTTGTCTAAAACAAGATGACAAATATGTGTTAAGAGATGGAGTTCTCATCTAAGTACAATAAGACGCATCAATGTACTCAACACAATATGAAAGACTTAACATCTCATTCGCTATGAAAAGTTGTAAAAGCTGTGTAGCTATGCACCCATACAATTTCAATGTAACGGCAGTAATTTCTTTTTCACTACTTAATGGTAAGAAAGGTTGAGGCTTATTCTATCCCTACATAAGAAAGATACATCAAAAGCGAAATCAAAATCTGCCAAGTTTCGTAGGTCAAATTCCACGGGACCTATAGGAAATCTCACTCACTGGAAAATGGTGAAATTGGTACTATTGGAAAGGTCTATGTGTCGAATTTCCAGGGACATCAGTCATTTGATCATACCTATCATATTGAGTGAGTTATGGCCGTTTTCCTAAAGTATGATGAATCTGTCTGAGAATCTGATTTGGGTAAAACAGTCAACTTTGACGGGATTATGTGAACAGCTCCTGATGAACCAGAATGTGTATAATATACGGTTGGAAAGCTAAATGAGTCTAGTTACCAAAACCGTTTACGGTTCGTCCATATGTACTTCATAGAGGAAGTTACGGCTGTTCAAGTAACTGAAGGTCATGCTGCGCGGAAATCTGATTTCCTACACAAACTTATGTTTTGAGTTTACAAGTGGCATTTCCCTCAAGATCTAAGTGAAAAAGATCATGTTTGAGGACAATACGGTATGATTTATTTAATCATTACCCAATGCCACATTTGAAGACATGTTAAAGAGCATGGACATGCTAAGTTGTTGAAACTTCCGTGATTAGTAAGAATCAGGAAGAGCCCTATGATTGATGTAAAGATCAGGGGGAGGTGCGAACTTCATGAGGAGTCTAACACATACATACATGTCACTATCAAATGTGAAGGGTGCGTTGTACTCTTTTTCTCCTACGATCAAGGTTCAGTTTTTCTCCCACAGGGTTTTTATGACTTGACGAGGTTTTTGACGAGGCAACAGATCAACACCATCGGCATATCAGCGCGCGGCACAAGGGAGAGTGTTCTAGGATATTCTATATCTTTCTGGATATTCCTTATGTGTACATTGACATTATGCTATTAGTATATGTAGTTTGACTAGATCTATGTATTCATATCCTTACCATATTGGTACTTTGTAATTCTCTATATAAATGACTCATATCAATGAATAAGATGATGATTCTCTTGCTATCTCTTTGTCTCTACACTTTATCCTTCATCATTCCCATATTTGTCCAACTTATTATTGTAGGGGATTATTGTACACCACTTACGACATAATTTCCAGTTGATGATGCCCTACCAAGAAGAGTATTCCTAATTACTAATAATTAATTAAGTGAATGAGATGCTTTAGGATATGATCTATATATATATATATATATATCCCTTTTTTCTTTGTCTGATTAAAACATGGCGTGCGCACTATATTTCAACAAACTCTCACACATAATTAATTGGACTCTTAATTCGAACACGTAGCTAGCTCGTTCGCTAAACATATGATTTCTTCATCATGAATCTATATATGATCCAATGGTTTAGGTCCCTCAAACGTAACTATACCATTTCCAAAGAGATATCGAGCTTACAGAGAAACAGTGTGCTCTTGTTTTGACCCTTCACCCTGTCAACTCCACTCGTCACCTTAGCAGCGGCAGCCATTCCAAACCCTAAACCAGTAAACTACTTCTTCCACCAGGTTGAGGCTGAGTGGTTGACAATAGAGTTTTGGCCTCTCTTTCACACAAAAAGTGATGTTCGAGGGTTCAATTCTCAGAGGTGAGATGATTAATCGGATATTTTGATGAAGACGACGGTGGAGGGGGGATGGTGGTGGGTGCTGTCTGCGTCTGTGTTAGGGCTGGGGGTCGGCCAAATGATTAGGATGGGAGACGAATATACAGATCATGTCACTATCGGGGCTCTGACTCTGAGGGTGGCGCAAGAATATTGTGTCCCATATGTCTCTGCACGCTTGCACGCTTCCTGCCATGGACCCCTCTCGTTGACTCTTGTTTAACTTAGTCATAATAGTATCAAATATCCAGATAATCACCCTGCCGCGCGTCTCTCTTCGTCCCCGGCCTTGTCGTTCAAATTTTATACGGTAGAAAGCTCAGAATGCCGAATTTGCTTTGGTTTTTTCTTTCTTTTTATAGTTTTATGAATTTGTTTTTTTGAAGCCTAGGAGGGTGTCAATCTATTAATGTAAATTAATGTAAAGAGAATGATACATCACATGCATAACTCATCAGGATACCTTGATTTTGTCAAAAATGAGCCATGATAGTCAAACATAAGCAAAACCTAGATTCAACTAAAGCAAAAGAATCTTAGTCCATATATAAGTCCAAAAAAAGTAACCAATGACACTATAAGGTAAATACCAATATCATTTCCAAACCCTTACCTCGATTTATTAATAATTAAAGGAGTAAAAACAAGATAGATACAGACTATCCGTTAGAGACCGAAGCCAGCCCAGATAATGAAAAAAAAAAGAATAAAGGAGATTAGGCTTGAAAAACCCAATCACTAGCCTACACAAGCCTAGATGGCTAGGTCCAAGCCTAATGCCTCCTCATCTCCCTCTAAACCTCACTAGACCACCCGACTCGCCTGCGACGTATACCGGCCCTTCATCACACCGGCGACTGTTCGCAATCTTCCGCCATGGCTAGGATCCCTTGAGACCAATCTGAAATGCTCGACCTCAAAGACAATCACCAAAGCCTTAATTGAAAATGATCAAGCACGAAACCCAAGGTTGGTTTCGGTTCAAACATACCCGAAAATCATGTCGCTGCTTGCCCTCAATAGCTCCTCCCGACATCAAACCGAACTCAAACCAAACCGCCCCCAAAAAAAGCAAAAACCAGAGCTCCGATCCTCTGCCATCTGACCAAAACCAGACCGAGAAGCCCTGGTTCAACCGCCACTGACGACGAGCAAAGTAACCAATGGACGTCGCACCATTCGACGTCGCTGTTTCTAAGTTGAAACAGAGAATCAGATCCCTCCGCCCTTAAGCAATAAGCCAAGATCCGTATCTAAGATAACCTAGACCACCACCTCTGCACACCATGTACAACACCCTTGGATTGACTCCAAGTCTGATCAGAAGACAAAAATCAGCACCCTTGATCGTTGTAACGGGACCAAAGCATGCACCAAAAGAGCAATGAGGAAAGTTGGGGAGTGCAGAAGTAGCACTTCCTCACTCCCTCGTCACCTTCTTTCGGCCGCTGCACGATCCAGGGACTGAAAGATCCCACCACCGCCACACGAAACCCTAAGGTTTCACCGCAAGGACCTTCCACAAAGTGCGGAGCTCTCCCCCTTCATGAATTTTGTGTTTATGATGTCATAACATTATTCACTACTTAATATAATTGCTTCAATTTTAAAGCCACAATCCTTCCGCTCCCAAATTACCAATTCGAGAATAGCATAAAAATTGAAAACCCAAATAGTAGAAAAACTCAATTCGAGATTAAGAAATTAACGTGGAACATTGAATGGGTGTTAAGGATTTGACCTAGACTCTGCAATTGATTCAAGAATTGAGATTAGCGAGACATTAGAAGAGGAGAAGTGGATCGGCTGTGTCATAGTGAAGAGTAGAATAACAAAAAGTTGCAAACTATTTTTTTTTCTTGGTAGGGTTTTCCCCCGAAAAAACTGTCTAGGCTTGAACATGTACAACCCTCTGAGTGATCCTCCCTTGGTAACAACTTCAATGGAAGACATGCATGTTAGATGAGATGGGATAGATGAGAAAATGGGTCGTAGACTTGGAGATTAAGGCTAGAGTTTAGAGGTCTTCTCTCCTAATGTTTTTTTTTTTAAGAAGGGTTTGGTGCGGCGACCCTTAAGCCTTAATTAATGAAACTATATAATACAAGGGAGGGGGACATAAAACCTTAATTAACCCCAAATTACAATAATTAAGTAACGCATTCTAACATGCACCAGTTAGCAAAAAGTTTTATATTGGCTACTCTATTTGCTTCGACAAATTAAGCGGTGACATAATAGAAAGATAACTGTACTAAGGACAAACAACATAACAAATAGTGTAACTTTCCTACTATGTTGCCACGCAGAATCATATCTGGCGACCCTATATTTGTTTCATCCTGCCTCTAGGATGTTGCGACCATTTGATCGAGCAAGGAACTCGGAACTTACTTGAGGCAATCAAGACATGGAAGGTGGCTACACCTGGACAACGTCCACATCTCCTGTCCTTAGGTCACCAGTCAGCCCTCCGACCCAATCTCACCTCGCCATTGAAGCAACGTTGCCTTGCCGTACTCCAAACAGATGCCTCGCTACGCCGGGTTGATTTCCCCATGAATTTGTCGCCGTATGCCAGTAGCCTGACCCAATCCATATATCTATACTCCATTAACACAGGAGAAACAACCTGTTTGGCTGCACTCACCACTCTCCGATGAGGCCATAGGTCGCTTAGACGTGGTGAGCCGCCAGATGAGAAACACAGGCAGAAGATGAAAACCCTAGTTTTTTAGAGGCGCGACGTTCTTCTAATAGTTTTCAGTCCTCGCATCCTAACGTTTCCTTATACATCTTGTTTGTTTTCATTTATCTGATGATCATTTCTATTTGTGAAAAAGTTCACTCAAACCTAAGATATGAATATCTAGATACTCAACCACACATTTGAACATGTACAATTGTATATCTAGTCAGTAGATAATAGGAGACTGCTCATTTAGCAGCTGGTTGGTTAAGCAAATTAAGAAATCCGTGGGGTCTTCATATTGAACTGTTAAAGTCCGCAGGGCCACCGCTCAATTCAGAGGCCTATATGTCTCGCAATCCTCACTGCATTGAACCAAATTTCCATCATTAGTTCCTATGTAATTATGTATATACTACCCAAAGAACAATACCAAATATTATTATTGAAAAATTGAAAAGAAATAGAGCATTACAAGACAAAAGAAAGGAATGAAAAGATATTTATTTTCAAATAGGATTTTCCCTTGTCTAATCAGCCCCTGAAATGTCAACCACATTCCATTCCGACTTCTTGTCTTTCATCTTTCACTCAGTCACTCACTCCTACCCAAACCGTTGAGCTTCACCTAATATAAATAGATATAAATACTGAGATGCAGCGAACCGCTTTCAATCATATTATGAAACCACAGCAGCTTGCAGATTCCAAAGAGTAGAAACCCCAAGAGGTTGATATATCTGAAGAAAGTTATACACCTTTACCCCACAAAGCATATAGTAGCAGTCGATCAATAGCTTTGATTTGAAGCTCCATGGCAGATGAATATCAGAATACTGGGAACTGGTGGGACTTAACATCAAGAAACAGGTTTGAAACCGGCGCATCGCCACCGTCTTCAAGCCTCAACAGCTTGGGAAGCTTTGGATGGCAACCAGACATGATTGAAATGAAGTCGAGGTCTTCTATGGATTCCGGGTCGGTCTCTGGTACTTCTTCCATAGTCTTCCATGATCCCCAGAAGCTGCAAGGGTCTGATTCTTCGAGTGGAGGCGATCCTAGCTTGCACATGATGGGTTTAGGGCTTAACTCTCAGGCGACAGATTGGAACCAAGCCATATTGTAAGTCAAAAATTTGTGTATATAGATTAATTGTTTTCCATTTTTTTTTTCTGGAGGAATTGATATCTTCAATTTTATGATGAATTAATTATGAGCTTATTTTCTTTTTTCTATTATTTCATGAAATTCAAATGTGAAAATTGTATTGATTTGATGTGTACAGTCGTGGTGAGAAGGCCGAGACCAGTTTTCGTTCAATATTACAAGACAACATGAACTCCAACGCTAACTTTCAGCAAGAAACACACGATCAGCAACAACTCCAGTGGAGAGACAAGTTGTTTACTGGCAGCTCCGGCGAAATGAGCCGGGGTTTTTCTTTAGACCAAACGCAGTTTAGTCCTCAATATAGCTCCCGCGAAAGCACGGTGACATGTCAAGGCGTGTCCACTAGTTTTCAAATGGATTCAGCAGCTTTATACGGGACTAGTCCATCAACCATATTACAAGGACTACTGGGATCACCTCATGATCAAAATCAGCCACAACCGCCTTCACCTTCTATCGTTTTTCCATATCAAGCAAGTTATGGCATTAACTCGACTGAGCTATTGCCTTCTTGGTCTAATAAGGTCCCTCAGTTTCTAAGAACATCACCTCCAAAACACCCTGCTAACAGTCATAGCCATTTACAGTTTTCTAATAACGCTGCCTTTTGGAATGCACCTCACGAGGCAGCCATGAAAGATGTCCGGCCGACCTTTTTCCCGTCATTTCAACCACAATTTTCCACGGCACGCTTCGATGAGAAGCCAAAGGTATATATCTGATAGCTCACGAGTTTGATTATTTCGATGCCATTATGTGCAGGAAGAAAACCAAGCGCATGCTATAACCTTTTCTTTCGAGATTAGGGTTTCGATTGAAGTTATTTAACTTGTTCATTGTTGAACAGAATATATCCGAAGTTCATCAGGATTCTGGTGCGGTGGTGAAGAAAAGCGGAAGTGAAGCATCCAAAAGGCCTCGAAATGAAACGCCATCAACTTTGCCAGCTTTCAAGGTACAATTACGATTTCTAAAAAAAAGAAGGTACAATTACAGCAATGAACCTTTATTTTTCTTGACAAGAGAGCGAGGGATCAGTTCAGTTAAGCTTTTTCTTTTATCATCCTACATTAGCCATAGATGAGAATTTCTAGCTTTGATCTTAGGTGAGGAAAGAGAAGATGGGGGACAGAATCACTGCACTCCAACAATTGGTTTCGCCTTTCGGAAAGGTAAATTTAGCTTCGCTCTTAAACGCTATCTATCTTCTTTACTTTCACAAAGAGTAGATTGATGGATCATTCACTTTCTGAATTTGAAAAAGCTTTCCTCTTTTTTTCTTTTATTTTTTATTTAGAATGTACTTCTGTACATGATGGATCTAAATCATGTTTTATTTTATGTCAGACTGATACAGCCTCAGTGCTCTCTGAAGCCATTGAATATATCAAGTTCCTCCATGAACAAGTTTCTGTAAGTTCAATAGTTCATATATAAAGCTAGACCTCTGCTATATTGTCATCCTTTATATATTACTATACTAGATAAATGACGATGTAAGCCATTCCTATGGGCTATGGCAGAACACAAACATATGCTAATTTATACATGTTTATCTTATAATATCAGGTTTTAAGTAACCCATACATGAAAAGTGGAGCTGCCATACAACATCAGCAGGTGCGTAATATTCTCCTTCTTGCTATTCCAAAAATATTACCATATACTGATTCTCTGATTCCAAATGCTGTACTCAGTTTGTTAATATTAATTTTATGGTAGCTGCTATTTTCACTTTCAGTTTTTTCTTTGCATTTTGAAGCAAGTATATTACGAAGTAGAAGCTTGATTTTGACTGTTAATAATACTTAAAATACTATTACATGTTTGGAAACAGTATCATATTGTTGTTTTGGTCAATGCAGAAATCTGATAAATCCAAAGACCCTGAAGGTCCCAAACATGACCTAAGAGGCCGTGGACTATGTTTGGTTCCAGTTTCGAGCACCTTCCCCGCCGCACATGAGACAACAGTTGA
Source organism: Fragaria x ananassa (assembly GCA_034370585.1). Taxonomy (NCBI): domain Eukaryota; kingdom Viridiplantae; phylum Streptophyta; class Magnoliopsida; order Rosales; family Rosaceae; genus Fragaria; species Fragaria x ananassa. Next base: position 12,553,829 of record CP139765.1, on the reverse strand, counting down.
TTTTTGGACGCCTACGTTTGCAGGAACATTCAGATAAAGAAAAATGGTAGAAACTGTACGTCTATCTGGGGATGGACGACCTTATTCTCTGAGTATAAAATCACAGGTAAATGTCTCTTATCAAACCCTAGCCAAGTTGGGGATGATAAGATCAGTAGGAAGCTACAGAAATGCTTACATGTCTGTTCGATCTGGTCCGGGATGGAAGAAAAGGGAATGATCGACGACCCTCCAAAGAACTTATGCCATTGTTGTTGGGGAAGCTACAGGCAAAATGATGCAGGTTTGGCCAATTATGGGACCAATGGGAGCATATTAATTGTTGTAATAATTGAAGGATTATATGATCTGAGAGGTGGATTAAGAATAAGAACAGATGCTGAATTTAGGGAAAGTAGTACTTTCTGATTAGTTAGAGAGAGAAAAAAAAATTAATTTGTTGTTACAGCAGCTGAGTTTAATACAAAAGATCGTAAAAAAGGGGCTTTTTATTAATCCTTTGTTGCTATATTGTGAATAGAGCTGGCACTACCTTTAGTTTATGAGAAAAAGGAAGATGGAGAAAATTTGGAAGGAATAATTGAAATTTAGAATAGGAGTGTGTAAGTGTGGGGATGGCATTTGATTGGAGATCTCACTTTTGATTTGTTTATGTGCTTGGAATATATGTTAGTGGAAGTCAGAAGATGACCCACAGTTCATCTTTTTCAGGTTTTTTTACAATTAAATTTTGGAATTTATTTTGTTACTAGAGTTAGAAAATTGTATTCTGGAGATGATCAGTTTATGCTGTCTGCTTTGTATCGAATGGTCACATTGAGGGGCATCCATTGGAAGGGAAAGACAGACCAAGACGCTCTTTCTTTCTCCATCCAACAAGATATACTACTATTTCTATCCGACTTCTGGAAAAATATGAATGGTCCCCCGGCCGTTCATCTATTTCTCTTGTTTCTTAACTTTCTTTCTGGTGGAACCAGAAGAAAGGAGTAGTCATTACAATTTGGATTCCATTGAACTCAGAAAATTACATATAACTGTTAGTGACTGCTCTAGCTAGCTAGAATAAGCATGCATGAACAAACCACCATAATTAGCATGACGCTCAGAACGGATTGAGAATAGTAGTTTATAAACGAAAATCAATATGATCCTAGTCGAAGAAGTGAAACTTTCGAATGCTAGCAATTACAATCCAGGATAACTTGAAAAGACCTAAACATAAAAATAACATTTATAATTACGTACTGTTGCCTAGCCAAAACCGTGAAATAGAGTTGTGAGACATAAATCAGTGGCAGAACTTCAAACAAAATTCTGGAGAGGCCAAAATTTTACAGAGGGGTCAATACATACCAAATTTTTAATCTGAATACTAATAAATACACAATTATATAGTAATTAGAAGATGTTCTAGGATATTCTGTATTTTTCTAGATATTTTTTATGTGTGTTTTGGTCTTATGTCATTATGATATCTAGTTTGACTAGATCTATATATTTATTATCCTTACCATATTGATATTGTGTAATTCCCTATATAAAGGGCTCATATCAATGAATAAGATGATGATTTCTCTATTATCTTGCTATCTTTCTTTGTCTCTACATTTTATTTTTCATCACGTTATCATGCACTTGTTCTGACCCTAGAGCCAATAGCCTACCATTTGTTTTCCAAACCCTGAAAAAACAATTATTTCTCAAACCAAAAGTTCTCAGCCCTGCCTCGACCCCAACATTGTCATTGCTCTCGACAGCCACTTCCCGGCCGTCAGTTCCGCCTTCTTTTCTGGTTTCGCCGATCGAGCTTTAAATCAAGAAATTCTAGTTTTTTCGAAGAAATTTTATGGTATGTTTTAAACTATAAACTCTTCAAAGTTCAATAAACTCGGGGGAGATAAAGTGTTTTCTTCCCTTCTCCATCTTCATTCTATGTTTGAAATTTTGTGCGTGCATGTACTAAAATCCCGGAATTTTATTCACGGGTTAAGAGTATGTTTGATCACTCTTGTTTTCTTGTTAGGGTTGTGTATGATCAACCCCGACCTTTCTCCGGATTGTGTTTGATCAATCTGAGACATTTTTCTGAATTGTGTTTGATCAATTCGCAACTTTTATGGATTGTGTGTGATCAATCCGAATGACAAACCATTAAAAACATCATTTATGACCTCTATCGAGTCTCATAACAGCTTGATTTTGTATGCAAGAGCAATGTAACATTCTACTCCTTTGAGTTTTGACGTACTTGATGCCTAAGCTAACTCTTTACTTGGTATCTATGGAACCTTTCATTGGAAAGGATTAAACCACATGTTTTGACCCCAGGCCAACAAGCCTAGATGTCGAGATTTCCCATCTCATGCGCTCAAAGTCTTTGACGCGCCACATCGACAAAAGCCTTCAATGACAATATGTGCAAAAAGTAATGACCACAAAGTATTATGGAATGCACTCATGGAGCGTTTATGGAAACGTCCATTCTAATTCAACTTGTTGAATTATTAATCAAGTGGATTGCTTACCGCTTCAAAAGACTACATATTGTCGATGATCTTTTGTGGCATCATGATCCATAATCTTTAGCGGATTTGATCATCATCAAGTTTTCTAGGTCTTCCAAGTTGTTTTGGAATTACCAACGAGACTTGATTTTGATCATTATGTTGCAAATGGGAATTGAATATATGCTAATGCGATAAACATATTTGAGATTATCCCCTAATGTGGGAACAACAATATGGGTCACGGTAACGGCAGAAAACGCTGTGTCGATGTCTATAAAAGAGGGGGTGGTGTCGCCGGCCTTATTGGCAACACTCCCGATCTAGACACCAATTTGTCAAAACTACTCATGATAATGCAACCTCAAATCCTGAATGGATACAAAAAGGTAAGGAAAATCAATATGAGGACAATAACGTTATCCTCATGATTACGGATTTCAAATATTCGGATCATGCTCTAGCTACTCATGACTTTGATGTCATTGACTAGACATTGATTTTATTTCCAAGCTATATGTAATAAGACGTCGTATCGATGTCCTTATATTACTCGAGACCTCGATGTACTCACATTAGCAATAATGAATGCTTTGAGAATTTTTTCGAAGTTATGAAACTATTCTCCTCTTATGGTTCGTATTGATTTACAAACAAGATATACATTTTTACATCATCCTTAGAAGTATGGCATATTTACAATCTACATGGTTATATTGTGTCGTTTTGGTCTCTTCCAAGTGAAGATGATGCACGGTCTTGCATCCTCAAGGATGATCGCCAACGTGTTTCCGGTTAAGTGTTCTACCCTATTGCGGATTTTCCATCATCAATTGTTTAACTAGGCTTATCCAAGCTCAGTGTGATGTCTTAAAATTGTCCAAAATTAAGGAGATAGTGGTTTCAAGTGTGCCTCACACTACCGACCCTCTACGGACATGTCTGATCATACTAACTTGGAGTTATACTGAAAGCTTTTAATTTTGGATCCCCCTATGCTATTAAACCAATTGTCGTCTTGCAAAAGACGTTGAAGACTTATCAAAACCGGACAATCATCATCATGATCGAATCCTCTAGGTCCTCTGAGTTAGTTTATGTTCATGTTAGGGAGCTTTTGCTAACTAGTCATGTAGTTTACGACCTTGGAACGACCAAAAGGACTTGGTTATGATCATACACACGTCACTTTTGGCTAAGGCAAAAGCCTACATGCCACCTGCAAGCTTCACAGCTTCGCACATGCCAATTCTGTGAAAAACAGCAATCTATCCATTCTGGAAAGTCAACTTTGTTTGAGCTTTGTGAACAGATCCAGACAAACTAGACAGTGAGCTTTATATCATTATAAAGATCTACGAGTCTAGTTTTCAGAACTTTCCGCGGTTCGTCCATATCTATTGTAACGAAGAAGTAATGGCTATTTTAGTGCGCATAGGTCATTCTGCATGAAAATTTTTATGCACTCTCGGGATTGCAGGCTTTTGTAGCTTTTTTTAATCCTTCTAAATGGTTCAAGTAGAACTATTTACTCTCTTATCTACTCTATTTTGTAGATCTGTCGCATAGAGACATTGAGTGCCTCGCAGATGGTGGAACTATCCACAACATTCTAAGGAACCAGCAACTATCTTTGGATTTTGTGCTTTTGTATACTTTTTGTGACTACAATACTTGAATCATACCGGTCATTTAGGGATGCGGTTTAGCTTGCATCTTGATGCCTTATGGTCATGATCAACGTCATAAATGCCCTATATGCATTGAGATGCAACCGAACCATGTTGACCTTTAAAGTCATTCATGCTACTAGTTTTCATTTGAAAACACATTGTGAGAATGAATAAAAATTCTTTTGTGTATACATTCTCATGAATGCAGACTGAAATGCATCTTAGAGAAGTTTATGAGTCAATCTAGTGGATTGTATGTCTCTATGATTCGAATATCGAATTACATGTTGTCGCTAAACATGATATTTGAGACACCGATTCATATAGGCTTTGTTTTGACCAATTCAGGTCATCTTGGAAAAGATATAATGATCCATATTTTGAGAGATTCTCATGGACATCCATTCTTCCGCTCAAAACGAAAACATTTGAGATCTAGCTTATCCATGAAGCATGATGGTGACGCCATGGTTATAAATGACGGCACCTAGGGGACATTGACGTCACTCGAACCCGAGTCCAACTTCCCGGAGGTCGTCCGGTCAATTCCTCAAGCAATTGAGGTGCACCGGCCTTTCCTCGATGTCGCATTGGCCCCCTGCAATGCTCATTGCTCGTTTTGAAAGCCTATTCTTTAGCTAAATTAGGAGTGAGACCCTACTACGCTAAATGACACAAAAGAGAATACTTCATTCATACATCAAACTATGTAGATAGATACAACCAACTTGCGAACACATTTTTATGATTTATGGTGTTGGTTGAAGTGTTAACACACTGGTCACGTGTTACACTATTATCTACTGCTTATGCTGCTTATACTTCTACGAGCTCACTACTCATTCTTTAAAGAAATTTATCGGGTTATAAGATGAAGTGTCCTGTACTCTATTTTCATACGCAGTATGGTCACACCGAGGCTACAACCCAGCAACTTTATCTTGTCGCTCGAACATTATTGATGCGCACCAATATTTCTATTGTGTCTTGGGCCTATGCAATATTTGCATGCAGCTTTACTATTTATCTACGACCTACCATCATTGAATATTTTTGTACTATAACTCGTGATTGTGTACAAGGATTGACATGAAATTGAAAACCTTGAGATCGGTAGGATTGGATTGGATCTCAAAACCTAGAGCTCAGCTAGATCTTATTTCTAGGTGCCAAATCGCATTGCCACTGCGTACAATGATGAGTCATTTGAGATGAATAAGTACTTAGGTTGATTGGATATGAACCTCCAACAATTTAATCTGCCTATATAGAAACCTTGTCAGGCGATCTCTTTCACCGCTATATTGCGGATTGTCACTTTATGAGACATTATTCCTGCCGTTAGGGGGAGATAAGAACACAAGTGTTCAAGTGGAACGATGTGAATTGTCATGGTTTGTCCCCACTAAGTCTCATCTTGATCCTAAATGTTTAAAGTGTTAAAGTGATGAGATTACATGCTGCAAATATGTCTGCAAGGATTGATGTCTTATCAAGAGGACATGACGCGACCAAAAGAAGTTGGTTTTGGCGCCATCACCATAGATGGTGATATGGTGATACCATATAGTGGAAAAATTGGTGTCACAAAGCCGTGTGGCTCCCCAAAAGGAGGGAGGCCCTTAGGTTCGATATTTTCTTGCACTAGAAAGAAAGCGAGCTTGGCACAAGCTGATCCATTAATCAGTGATACTCAAATCCGTCTCATGAAGTATGAATTGTGATTATCGTTGGGGGATGCCTAAATGTTAAATCCAATCCATATAGAGATTTCTAGAAGTATTACACTAGTGTACATGAGGACGTAGGATAATGAGTCTACTATCGAACCATCATTTGTTGATAGATATCAACTTAGTTGATTGGCCTAATGGAAAGATGCAATCCAACATTAACAATGAGATATGTCCTTAGGCAGGTGATGCCGACACCGCAAACTAAACCCTATCAACTATGTCTTTGTTAGATAACGTAGTGAGAACAAGAGCTTAGACTCACCTTAAGACGCAAGGTCTCTCACTAACACGCATTGGGGTCGACTACGATGAGATATGCTCTCGTAATGGATGTCATTACACTCCACTACTTTGTCAGTTTGGTAGTTTCTGAATAACTAAACATGCAGCCTATGAATGTAGTCATAATAACATCTCTATGGGATCAGAGATATACATAAATGTCTTAAACGGACTTCATTCATCCGAATTAAGTAGCTCCAGTCCACAGGAGCACGCATTTGCTAAAGGTATTGGAACGCACATGGACTTTACTTGATTTGGAAGAGATATGGTGAATTATGCCTTTACGTGTTCATTCCGGATTTACATGGACTCTTGATTGAACAAGAGATGCCAATATGTATCAACATCCGAAGTTAGAATGAAAATATCTTGGGAAGACACGGTCTCGATAAGGCACTCGATGACTATATTGATGATGATTTTTCATCAATCGACTTAGGCGCTCTATAACTAGTGATGAGGCCTACATATACTCCCATGATTAGTCAAAGTCTTTACTCTAAAGAGAGATCTGTTGTTTTGTCTAAAGCAAGATGACAATCTAAGTACAACAAGACACATCAATGTACTCAACACAATAAGAAAGACTTGACGTCTCATTCGCTATAAAAAGTTGTAAAGCTAAGTATAGCTATACGCCCACGTAATGTCAATGTAATAGCAGTAACACTTTTTTCAATACTTAATGGTATGAAAGGTTGAGGCTTATTCTATCCCTACATAAGAATGACACATCAACAGCGAAATCAGAATCTACCAAGTTTCATAGGTCAACTTACACAGGACCTACAAGAAATCTCACTTACTATAAAATGGTGAAATTGATACCATTGGAAAGGTCTATGTGTCTACATTCCAAGGACATCAACCATTTGATTATAGCTATCATATTGAGTGAGTTATGGTCGTTTTCGTAAAGTATGATGAATCTGTCCGAGAATCTGATTTTGGCAAAACAGTCAACTTCGACGGGACTTTGTAAACAGCTCCTGATGAACCAGAATGTGTGTAATATATGGTTGGAAAGATAAAGGAGTGTAGTTTTCAAAACTATTTACGGTTCATTCATACGTATTTCCTAGAGGAAGTTACGTATGTTCTAGTAACTGAAGGTCATGCTGCGCGAAAATCTAATTTCTTGCACGAACTTATGTTTTGAGTTCATAAGCGGCCTTCTCCTCAAGATCTAAGTGTAAAAGATTATGTTTGAGGACAATACGGCATGATTTAGTTAATCATTGCCCAATACCACATTTGAAGACATGTTAAAGAATATTGACATTCTAAGTTATTGAAATTTTCGTGATTAGTAAGAATCAGGAAGAGCCCTATGATTGATGTAAAAATCAGGGGGAGGTGCGAACTTCATAGGGAGTCTAGCACATACATACATTTCACTATCAAATGTGAAGAGTGCGTGGTGCTCTTGGATATTTTGTATCTTTCTAGATATTCTTTATGTGTGTCTTGACCTTATGCCATTAAAATATGTAATTTGACTAGATCTATGTATTCATTATCCTTACATATTGGTATTGTGTAATTCCCTATATAAAAGACTTCTATCAATGAATAAAATGATGATTTCTCTATTATCTTGTTATCTCTCTTTGTCTCTACGTTTTATCCTTCATCATAAGGCACTTATACCATAATTATACAATTACACCGTATTTAGAATTATACTATAATTATATGTAATTATACCATAATTATATGAAATTAACCATAATTGAAAGCTAATTTGAACTTGCCGCGATGGCCACAACCCCTCTGGCCCCTTAAAGGATCCGCCACTGACACATCAACACAAATGTCATGTTACTTGGTGATCGTAGTGGTGGAGTGCTACACTTTTTTTTTTAAGAACAAATACAACAACTAAAAACCAAAACCGCAAGAAACACCTTTTCCCAGTTGGTCCAACTGAACAGTTAGGGACACTAAGGGGGAGACAGTGGAACTTAACAGAAGATGCCAAGAATAATGTGCAAAATCAACAAGGCGGTCTGCGACAAAATTGGTTTCACGATACATGTGACGAAACACAATGCAGCCACACTGAGCAGCAAGCTTGAGGATGTCCTGAATGAGCACATAATCCTCCAAGAAACAGTTATCTGCCGGTGGAGATGCAATCAATAAGCATTTTTGAGTCGCCTTCAACAAAATGTCTAAAGTTGTTAAGTGAATGAAGAGCAGTCACCTCTGCAACAAGAACTCTGACTGCGCCAATAGACCTACTAGTAGATATATATGACCTGCTGTTGGAATCAATAATAGTAGAACCCAATGTAGCTACACAATCTTTAATTGATCCATTAAAGTTGAGCTTTACTTGATGCAAATCAAGAGGTCTCCAATAAATATGAGGAGCTGGACTGATCTTAGGTTTAGCAGAGATTAGGAGTGCTACACCTAAGAGGCCTAGAGTCCCTCCCTTTCATTTGACTTTTCTCATAGGAAGATGTGGTTGAACTCTTGTATGAACAACTTTGTGTAATTGGATTATATATTTGACATAAATAAAAGAAAGAAAAGAATCAGTAACAAATTAACAATCACAATCCCAGAACAGAAAAGATAACAAGTGTTATTTTTTCATTTGAAAATCTACTCCATTGGTATAATTAATATTAGCATCTACTTTACATCTGATGACTACTTTTGGCGCAACAATTGAATACAAAGGTTTCGCCAGGCCCAGATTGCAATGTTATTGAGTACTCTATAAGATATGTTTGCAATTCTTAACATTCAAGCCAAAACAAGTAAAAGTTTGGTGCATGGTATACTCTTGGTTTCTTCATTATTTGATAAGTTAAAAAAACGATGAATATCTCATTAGGGTTGTATGATATAAATTCTAAAAGTTTACAATTTATTTACAAGTCCTCTAACTTTAGTCTGAAACATTAAATCATGCATCAAGGAAGCATAATAAGCATTGATCATCATTATGTTAAATTGTTAATAGTAATATAGATCGAGTAAAAAGATTTTGTAACATCTTCTGCCTTACGTACTAGTCTTCTCTGGGAACAAGTTTACTAATTCTTAAAAGAGTTCCTTACAATTGCAATACTCCCTGTGAGTTTCTTAGTCATTGTTTATTAGTACCGGAACAACTTCTTCAGGAAATGTCAGAAATGCATCAGTACTGAGAGGGTTCAATGGAGATAGTGCTACCCAGACTTCAAAGTTCTATGGAACTAATCAAAAAAAAAAAAAGAAAAAAAAAGAGAAAAGATATCATATATGAAATCTATTCCATATATATTATGGCTGTGTGCTACCCATATTTGCTTATTTCTTGTTATGTAATGCTGATACCTTTTTGGCTGTGTATGTTCTTCTTGTTTTGTCGGCCAAGTCTTGATTCTTTAGCCTGCTTTCCTCTGTTTCTTTAGAGTGCTGACCTCTTTTGGCTTCTCCTTTTAGCTTTGCTTTTGTGTCTTCCATTTCTGTTTGGAACCGAATTAGGCAAGTTATCTGGTTACCAAGGAGCCAAAATCCTAGCATACTTCAGTATTGGTCATCAGAACAAGATGTCCAAGTCGAAGGTAATGGAGAAAACAATGAAGATGTGGTTGCAAAACAATAGCACACAAGCGCCATCAACCTTGAAATATTTTGTTATTGATGACTTCAAATATGCAGATCCTACATGTACATGAATTTTGTATAAAGTTTTAGATTTTGGAATTTTGCTGCCAAATTTGTAGACTTGGATCCTTTTGCATTGTTCACATTATTAAAATGTTGATTAATTAAGATAGTAAAGCAGAAGGCAAACATTTAGAGGCAACCATATCAGAGATTTATGGTAAATAATACGGCTGAGCAAACAAAGCCTTTTTATCATTATGAATAATAACTGTGTTAAGTATAACACACAACATAGACCAGATAAAGCAAGAACCATACTTGCAGGCAAGTAGAAATGTGAAACTGAAATATATGGAGAAAGAATTGATTAAGGCCTTCCATTTGAGTGTCTTTTTTATGCACTTGATATATCTTAAGCAGCAGCTCCCTTCAGCTTCTTTGTGATGGTGGCAATGTATTTCCCTTGGTGGAATGCTTGCTCAAGCTCAAGCTTAGTTGGCTGTCTTGAACCATCCCCGGCAAATGTTCCTGCACCATATGGACTTCCTCCCTTGATATTCTCCATTTCAAACATGCCAGCTCCAAATGTGTATCCAATGGGAACAAATATCATCCCGTGGTGAACCAGCTGAGTGATGGCAGTCAATCTATAAAACCACAATATTAATGCCATCTCCATCTAGGATACAATCAATGTTGGTTTGGTTGATTAAATGTGATACGGAAACTTACGCGGTTGTCTCTTGTCCACCACCTTGAGATCCAGTGCTGTAAAAGATCCCAGCAGGTTTTCCAGCAAGCTGTTGTGTTCTCCATAGACCTCCAGTTGCGTCCATAAATGCTTTAAATTGAGCAGCCATCATACCAAATCTTGTGGGAAAGCCAAATACAAATCCATCTGCATCAGCAAGTTCATTTGGCGTGATGATTGGTGCATCACTCTTTGGTGGTGCACTCATTTTCCCAAGCACCTCATCTTGTAGTGTCTCAGGGACCTATTCGATAAATCCAATATAGTTAGTCTCATTCTTCAACCAAGTTCACCATACTTGGAAAACAAAATATCCACTGTAATTAAACCAGAAACAGGGTCTTTCCTACGCATAGGAAGATGGATGTGAAGTTTGTGATAGTGTGCAAACAAAAAGGTGAAGGGTAGTCAAGTTTGTTGAGGCACCAAAGAAAGACAAAAATTAACTAGACACGACATACATGCACGCCAAAACTTTGGCAAATTATAAAGTTATAGTAATTTACATTCAAGACACGAGGCTATAGAGACAGAGAACATAAAGAGAAACAGTGGCACAAGAGACACAGTATTGATGAAAAACAATGTAGAGGTAGATCAAACAAGTAACCCAGATAGTGAGAGCCCATTTTTGCTATGCAACCATCTATATTGCATTACTTCTATACAGAAAAAATTAAGAATTTTTAAGAGTTATGAAAGGTCAAGAAGTGATGTTCCATGGGGTTTGAAACATGGTCAGTCTTAAAGTTCAAAAGTTAGGCCTAAAATATGCATTAGTAAATCACTAAATTTCTTAAAGTTACTTCTGAGTTCTGACTAACCAACAAGCAAGGTGCCAACATCTAATTCTTGGTAAGAGGCTTACTGTGTTATGTTTCGAATTTAGGCTACATATACACTCTGAAGATTTTTTATTTTTTTTTTCATAATTAGTTTGTTCCTCAAACAAGCTCCAAGCACAGGAAGAAAATTCATGGTTTAGAGGTTGTAATGAATGGATGAACTCATGAAAGGATGGCATGCTCACCTGCCATAGTGTGGCTTCTACTCCTTCCACAGATGCAGCTCCCTTTTTAATTTCTTCTGCTAGCTTCTCTACATGTCCGTACATGGAATAGTACCTGTAAAATCAATAAAAGATTTCCGAAAAAAGAGGTTATATTTATGTCAATAAATTGAAGATCATATTCAGAATCAATTGGATGCAAAGCATCATTCATCAACAAATTCTTAGTGCAACTGTGACTAAAGCAAAGAATCAGGTCCAATCATCATACTATGGTTGTACCATAGAAAACCTTCATTGTACTGATGGTTATTGTTGGTCTTTTCAGAGCTCAAAATGTCATAATTCATAATTCAGAATTTCTACATTCAAAATGGAAGAAGCTTTTTAATGAAGAAGTTCAAAACTTGAAAATGCCTATATTTCAAATCTTGAAATTGCCTATATTTCAAAACTTGAAATTGCCTATATAATAGTAGCTTAGCATCAATGCACCATCTCTCGAATTCACGTACCAGTCAACCCTTAGTAACAAATTACAACAATAAACCCAATAGTCAAGGTCAACTCTCTCATATGTACTAAGACACATGCATATTCATCAAACCCATGCTGCAAATCAAACAAACTACAAGGTTATGATAAAACCTGTATAACAAAGATTATGATAGATCAACAAGAGATGCTCTATGCTCCATGTATAGAGCAGACTTTCATTGCTCTTATCTACGTAACTTTAGTTGTACAAAAGTCAGTATAACCACATCCATCCACAAACAGCAAAAACGAAAGAGATAAATCTTACAAGTTACAACAAGGGACTTGTTTTGTTATTGATATTTCAGCACCAACTGATAGACTTCAATAAAAATGCTTAAGTTCTGATACAACTTTCGTTAACTAGTGGTCAATGTTCCCACCTATAACTGTTTGGTTACCGGTTTTTATATTTTAAATTTGATCAGAAAACTCAAATAACGTGCAACTTAATGGAATGAATACCTAGCAAGTCAATTTAGTATATCTATCTCTTCTATATCCAATCGAATGTACCGGTAATACCAAATACACAGAAGAGCAAAGTTCCAACAGGGTGCTATTATCCATGAAAACACATCCACAATAATGATTTGAGAATATTCAAAGATCTTTGGGACAAAAAAAAAATACACAAAAACACATCATGATCTATAAATACCGATCTAAATTTATAATACACACACAGAGATTAACTTTTCCAAATAACACTTATTCTAGTATATCTTGTATTTAAAAGTCATTAGGAATATTTACTGGGAAGGCCATACTGTGACCAATAGCTGATTTGGATTCAAATACCCTGATACATTCATCAGTCTGAACAGAACTGCCTTGGGGAAGTAAATCCATTTTCTCACAACTCCAGAAAAGACAATGTTCTATAACTTACTAAACTAAGTTCTTCAGAAAAGTAAAATCAAAGCAATTAGTTTACTTAATAACCACTTCACCAGTAGCACATTATATAGGCCTTAGTTTCTCATAAAAGTTCAGATCTTGGGCATAATGCTACTATCCGAAAGACTGTATTTGAAAGTATCTAATAGACTAATTCATTACTGCCATTGTATTTATCTATGCACTACAAACTCTTCAATCTTGAATTCACAACAAATTAAGTAAAACAAGAGCCAATGATCTATTATCTGCTCGATTTTTCGGACAGCAAAAAATCCCCGATTCTAAACTGACTCTTAATTTCTCACACTCCATCCGAACACACACAATTCTAACAAATTAATCTTCCTAAGATCAAATTCTTGGGAACGAAACCAAAGGTCAAACCTTCAAGAACCTATGTCAACAACCAGAAAAGACCCAATTCAGAAACAGTGCAAAGATAAAAAATTTGGACTACCCCATTCAGATGCAGTAACAATTACATTAAAAGTTAACAGCTTTGAACCTCCAATGACCATTTTACCAAGAAAAGAAAAATAAAAGAACTCAAGAAGAACAAATAGGCAGTTCATAGTGGGACTTACACAATATACACTTTGGTAGCCATTTCAGGGATCCTCTGGAGTCTGGTGTTTCAACTTTGCTGTGAACCCTTTCTTTCTTTCTTTTGTTTCGAGCCAAATATTTGGAACGTTGACGATTTGCAATACCAGCGGCGGAGCTACAGCTCATTATATAGCTGAGTTTTGTGATTAGTTTAACAATTTTTATTTAATCTCTTATGGAAGGTGGCCCACAATACGACGTCTTGCCATGTGGACGTGTATTTTCATTTTTCAATTTCTTTTTGTTGGTGTTCATATGAATACGATAAAGGAGTAGCCATGAGTAATGATGCTAGGGTGGTGTCACGTTCATCACCATGATGGTGGTTTTGAAAGAAAAGCTCTAGAAGAAGACGTCACTGTCTTAATCATGCCAATTCATGTTTTAATCTTGGTTAGTAAGGGAATCAACGAAGGACAAGGGGAAGGTGCTGATATGAGAGGTGAGGTAAAGGATCCATCCAATTCCAAGTGTTGAATGATGAGGAGTGTTAAATGACCTTAATTTTGCTCTAATAGTCCGTTAACTAAAATAAAAGTCCCTCCCCTACAACATCATACATTACATGCGTGGATCGTTCGGCTCGATCATCATGTATGTCTCAATTTTTTCATTCAGACCTCATGTGGTATTGCAACTTACCATATTAGCGAAATGTCAATATTACAGAAAATTATCAATTTTAGTTATTTATGGAGAAATTTTGATAAATAACCAATTTTCAGTATTCAAAATGATTTTTAACCAACATTTAAGAAACAGTTGAAAAATAACCTTTTAGTAGGGTGAAATGACATAACACCCCGAACTCCATTCTTTCATCCCGTACGACCTCATCGATCATCAACTCTTCAAATGGAGCACCATCCTCGACACCACCCCAATTTTTCAGTTTCACAACCCCTCCAATTTTGTTCCTACTTCATTGACCGGTTCCACCACTTCACTCTCCGACTCAAACTCCGATTCCGAGTTCAATGTCTCAATCCTAAACTCACCGAGGCCTTGATGACACACCCTATCTTCTTCTTCTTCTTCTTCTTCCTCCTCTCTCGACTAGTTAACTCAGTTCAAATATGCCCAACCCCGTCTTTGGTTTCTTTGAGTCCATTACTTTCATGAGGTCAATATATGCATGGAGGGATTCGAAGCAACTGATAACAATAGCAGGTGCTACATTCGATATAGTAGTACATCATTGTCAGATAAATATTTTGACTGGAGGTTGGTCTGAAAGCTTTTGAGAATATGAATACTATATATATAATCCACGGACCCAGAATAGAATGGTTCAACCTTCACTTTTGTTTCCCTTTAATGATGCTTAGTTATGGTCACTGGAATGATCCTAAAGGGTTAGTTTATACTTGATAATTATGTTCAACGGCAGCATTCATCTTTTGAATAATTGATACTTGATTTTCATCTGCTTGATCAAACTGTATGTGTACTGACAGAGATACAAATTAAAGATTGGAGGCAAGAGTGTGAGTGTAGGAAGTTGAGCAGGTGGATTGGTGTTTGAACTTGGTTCTTCTTTGGACACGAATGATAAATTATATCCATTACCGGGTGGTATGAATCAGTTATATCGGAGGGTAGTGCTCCATTTGAAGAGTTGATGATCAATGAGGTCGTACAGAAGGAGGAATGAATGGAGGTGGGGGTGTTATGTCATTTTATCTTACAAAAAAGTTATTTTTCAATTGTTTCTTAAATGTTGGTCAAAAATCATTTTGAAGGCTGAAAATTGGTTAATTATCAAAATTTCTCTTATTTATGGGCTTGTGTTAAACTGTGATTCCAAATTGGTAACGTACCAGCAGATAACAATTCAATTGGTAATTCAAACTACAGAATATGTATAAAGCCTATTTTTTAATCAATAAAATACTTCGTTAAGCCAACACAACAAAAGAAAGAAACAACCGAAACAAACAAACAGAAAAGCTACAACTAAAACACAAAACCAGAAGCAAAACATGAGAGCTAGTTGGTTACAAAAGAGAGCAAAGTCAGCTCAAAATGTATAAAGCCTTATTGGATGGGTTTTAGATGGCTGACATGTTTGAGTTTTCTTTAGTTGTAAATGATATATGGAGTTTGTCTGTCTTTGGTAATTTGATTAATGAGTTTTTTTTTCTTTCACTTTTTTGTAAGGGTACATTTCTCTTATGGTACCTTATATAGGACTATTGGACAATTAGGTACCCAATATTTAAAAAATGACATTTTGGTACCTCAAATTATGTTTAGTTAAACAGTTTGGTACTTCTGTTAAATATGATGGTAAAATTGTCATTTAAGTTGTTTACGCCTAAGTTAATATTTTACTGGACGATAATTGTCTATGTATATATTAATTAAGTTCTTGGTCTATGTCAGCCGGCGAGCCCAAGTTCCTTTTAAGTTTACAAATAATGGCCCGCCAGCGAGACCACGCGGAATGACTCCGCGCGGACTAAAAGATCTCGCGCACTTTCGGACAAAAGTACAGCTCGCGCGGACTACAGATCCCGCGCGGAGTGAGGATCCATCTCGCGCGCTTTGCGCGGAACACACAGTTCGCGCAGAATGCTTTGCGCGGAATGACTTTGGTGTCAGGCGAGGCGGAATGCATCTAGGTGCTGGCGAACTGATTCGCTAGTTCGCGAGGTAGACACGCGGAGTCCGCGTGAACACTTATAATCGTTTTGGACTTTTTACAGTCTTTGACACGCTTTGGGTCAATCCTTGTGGCCCTTATCAATTAAAAAGCTTTCTTTTGGCCCGTGAGCTGCAATAGCCCGCAAGGTGGAATTGAGCTACAGAGTCCGCGGTTCGCGCTAGTTATTTGTCTTCTACATGGACTGTAGCACCCCGCGGGATAAGATTGCTCCTAATTTCAGTCCGCATAGGACTCTACAGTTGAGAGGCGCGCCAGAAGCAGTGTCCTATTTTAAATGAACTGTGCGAGTTGGATACGTGTCACACAAGGATTGGTCTGCATGGGATGAATAGTACATTTGTGCTTCACGTTGCAGAGTTCAACACGTTTCTCATTATCTTTCGCGGCGGACTCTCTCTCCCACTATATAAAGAAGCTCCACAGCTTACACAGACACAATCACACAATCAAACAATTACTCAAGTACAGAACAAAACCCTTCAACCTCGTTGAAAACCCCTCGACCCCGTCGAAACCTCCAGCGCTCCCAGGAGCCAATTCCCTTCAAAGTCTCTTCAAAGCCCTGATTCTAAGCGCCTCGCCCCCTAGAATTCTTCAGATCTCTCCGGAACTCGACCCCGTTTCCTCGGAAACATCCATATAGTTGCTCTACTCAAGCCGCCGTGAGTATCGACCGCTTGTGCCAGTAAATTCCTCGTCCGCAAGGTGGCACCTGGAACTCATTCTGCCTGATTCAAGAAGTCAAGCAAGCACACTCAGCACATTCCTCGTCCGCGAGGTGGCACGCCCGCAACTCCTCCTATCTCTTTGTTCGCTAATCACCTCGGCTCCGCACGCTGAGGATCGTGGCCAAAACATAAGTCATAAACAAACATTAAAAAAAAATATTTGATTTGTGGGTTTAATGACCATTAGTCTTGGGTCTATATTATTTTCTAGGTCTTTTGGGAGCACACGAACATGAATTAATGTTTTTGTTTAGGTTAGGTTGATAAAATATGACATAATGTAATTTAATGTTAAGAAATATGTATTTGTGATTTGAGCACCTATTACACTACTTTTAGTGAATTAATTAGATATACCTCAGTGGAGTAGTCTCGTGTGTGTTTAGGTTACACCAACTAAATTTCTTAAATATAAAATTCAATCATGTTTCGAACAAAATATTAATTCATCATGATATAGATAAATATTAATTCATTTTTTGATATATATTGGGACATAATGCACATGAAACCACAAAATATATATATATATATATATATATATATATTTATGTTTATATTGATAAATAGTACCTAAATATTTATTTTACCCTCATATTTAACGGAAAAGTAACAGAAGTACCAAACTGTGTAACTAAGTAATAACACCTTTTATTTTGTGCCTGTTCATATGTTTTCATTGTTGTCACGAATAAGAATGATCATGTTACATATAGCTAAACAAACAAACACATGGTTTTCGGTTTAAATTTGTGACATTCGAAATATCGATTAATCTAAGTAAATCAATATGTCATTGCAGGTTATAAACATGGATTATTCAAAGGAAAGTGTAGAAAACTAAAAGAACGCAGATTGAAAATACTAAAGACAACATTGTGTATATTTGGATTGAATGGAGAATGAGGTTACAATAACTACATATAGGGCTGAAGATGTAAATGACGTAAATGCCCTTGCGACATAATAGTCCAAACCTATGGTTAACAAAACAGTATGATTTTCACTCTCATATCTTTAGTGCTTGTTTGTTACATGAAACTAAATGATATTGTCCTACATAAGAGGTGCTAAGTAGTTTGTCATGTGTTAGGTGTGAGTGAGTACAAAAATAAATGGTACTATGTAAGACTTGTTTTGGCTCTCAACCTCCTTAAGTAGTGTTAGTGTGAGTACTCATTTTTGAGGTTCCAAAATAACACCATCTCTCTCCTTCCTCTCTTCGTCTATGACTTCACTTTCTCTCTCAAGACAATCAACTGTTCTGATCTTCTTCTCTCAAGAGCGTTGCCGAAAACCCAGAGTCTTTCCCTCCCAAAATAACCTGTCTTGTCAAGCCTTCTCCTGTAAAAAAACTTAGCCAAAGGAAGTGTGACCACCAGCATAATCAAGACCTGAATCTGAAACAAAACCTTGTTACAGAGAAATTAAAGCCAATGTCAGAACGCTGCCGCTGGTGGCAGCTAGCTTCGTCGTCCTCCTTTCTCGTCAACAATGGTCGTTGATAGCCTAACTTCCGAGGTGGGTTTCTCTTCGCTGGAGGTTTTAAAAGGGTTTAGGTTAGGAAGCTTCTCAATCAGCGATTCCACATCGCCACCTTGCCGCACTTCTTCAGGAGCTCGCATAAGCATGCAGAGGAAGGCGGAAGAGGAGCTTTCGTGGGTTCAGGTTTTGGGTTTTGGGATTTTAAGAGAGAAGAGTTGAGATCAATCTTGAATCTGTGTATTGCAAATTTTCTTACTAATTTTTGATCCGGAACAATTTATGATGATTGAGGAACAATCTCATCTTACACTGTACTACATCACCAAACATGATACACGGTTGTATTGAGTAAACCTACTCAAATGAGAGTAGGACAAGTACTAACAATAGAATGACCCAAAATAATACCAAACATGCACTTATAGAACCGATATCCAGTACTAAAATTACTATTATGATCATAAGACCAACTGATAGTCGGCTACTCCCCTTCCATTATGTTCTAGTTTGATTGGAAATAATCGAAAATTCTTGGATACACCAAGGTACAAGTGAACCAAGTATTTATTAGAAAATCTTAACTGTTGATATTTATACTTAACTTTTTATTTAAATATTAAATGATAGGATAAATGTAATCTAACGGTCTATTCATCTTAATTTAAGTACACTTAGATGCTTTGAATCCTCTCTAGAAAATAATATACAGACATAGCATAATGGCATTTGACTCTTTACAAATTCATAGGGATAACCAAAAAGAAAGAAAGAAAGAAAGAGATGATGCATCAGAAGCTGCATGCTGCCCTAAACAAATCATAATATTACTGAAGTGCCTACGCCTGCCTAACTACCAACTCTAATAAGATAAACTGTTGAACCCTTTAATTTAATCTATTCAAAATGTCCAGGCCATACCAAGCTGGCACGTCTGGTGATCTGATTAATCATAATTAACTCTTACATTAAAGTTTGTCTGGATAAATAAAACTCTTTTTTTTTTTAAAGTATCAATGACAGTATTTTTAAAGATTTTCTATCTTAGAAATTAATTCGTACTGAGAGATCATGTCAGAATGCTTTCTTCCCCTGATCACTAAGAATAAATTGAGATTTAACTCCAATTAGCATCGGCTGAGATTCGAACCTAAGTATGAGGATTTCACACTTAGGCTCTTGCCAACTTGACCACTTGTGGTGGTTCAAAGCTCCGTAATTTAATTCTTTTTGATATGAATCCTTAATTTAATTATGAAAGATGGGAAAATTGATGTTTCAGCTGTAAGCTTTAAAATGGTAGTCTCTTCCATGCTACGTACAGAAGGTTTGTCATGTTGTTTAGAAGAAATTATAGTGTTGTATATACGCTGCGTTGAAAATAAGTTTGCGATTCGTGCAGACTTTCATGAAAACTAGAAAAAAGATACATTTTCTTGTTTATATACAGTTCTCACGTCTTATATATGAGAGAGTAAAATGGTCATGATGATGTATGGCTGCTCTTGATTAGGAGATGATTATCCTTGTGATAAGGGAATCGTGCATGCTTTCATGAAAGACTCTTTTTAGAAAGTTCATGTTTTTGTTGGGTGTCGGATTATAAGCTAGATAGAAGGATCAATGATAACATTTCACTAAAACAGAAAGAGGAAATATGAAATGAGAAGATCAATTTGCTGGTATTTCTGTAGCTAGCTTCCTCCTCAATAACAGTTCTCCCTTCTTATGACTAAGCAAAATGTCATGATGTTGTATGGCTGCTCTTATATGAGATCGATGAATATAATTTTTCCTTGAGTTGTGATTAAATTAGTCGAAGTCAATATAAGCCACTGGCCGTAGCGATGAATCTGAAATCCTAGAGATATATAGCCGGCAGCTAATTATCTCTACGTTTACTTTGCTGGTTTATATATATCTTCAAGCTGGACCAAATCTATTAAGCCGGCCAGAAATCTGGAAGCTACAAGCATAGTGTTTAATAACGTATATTTAGATTCCCACATGACGAACACAAGCCTGGATTAGTGAAAGAAAAGGCAACTGAGAAGGGGAACAATCAGATGTGGATTATTTTATTTTGTTTGGATCTGATGGAATCGATGCATGAATGTGCCAGAAAGACAAGTATAGTTTCTCTCTTTTTCTTAGGTTTTATTCAAAAGGTAATCACCGCAATATACAAAAGAAAATATTTTGAGACTAAGTGTGTAAGTGAATTAAACAACTAATATGTAATATTTTGATCTGGTTACACTATCATATATATATATACTAATTCGTTAACAGAATTAAAACCTAAAGAAACTAATTTTATATGGTACCGACACAGGAGGTGTGGACCTGAGGTCGAAGAAAATGTACTCTTATTGTGAGAGTTTAATTTGATCGGATCAAAAATAAAAATGAAAGGAAAGAATTGAGGGTCTCTTGTCTTCATTTTATTTTTATGTACGGCGATTTGAGTATTTTCACATTAATAATGCAAGTGCACATTGACGTAGAATCCGCACAATATATAGCTAGATGTTCAAACATGAAATAGTGATATAATTGATAAATGCATAAATTACACCGTAAACTTTTGGGAAAATGCGGTTTAGAAAGCTATTTCGAATCCCACATAAAAAAAATGAAGATCAATCTTTAAGTTGTAAGACATGGTACCATACACATAAATGCCAGAACTTTTTGGTATCAAAACCGAGTATGAAGAATATTAACATTATTAGACCCGTATATATGGTACATGTTAACCGTTCCGCATAACAAAAACCTGAATACAAATGTAACTAGATGTAGGAATGCAAATCAAATACAAAACTGGACTTACACGTAAACTTCAGAATTTTTTTCGTTAGAAGAGGTAGAAGAACCAAAAGAGACTATTTTATATAATTATGTGTTGGTCGAACAGTTTAGGATTATGAAAGCACAATTTGTAGTCATGCAAGAATATGTGATCTCAACTTTTCTGGGTCTTCTCTTCTTATCCCCCATCTCTTTCATTGATCGTCACCATTGTTTGGACAGTCCACGTACTCTGAACAGAGTTAAATTTGGCTTTTGCTTCAAGAATTTTGAACATTGTCTTGCCTATAATTGTTGAATCCCAACTTCCTTGTTCTTAAAGTTAGATCTTTTTGATGATGATTATTTGGTTCAATCAATATATATGTACGTACAGAAGTTAAAGTATGAACTACACAGAATCGGTGACCAAATGTGTAAGCGACCTCAAATTGTATTGACACGCTTTTCTGGAACAAAGACAGAGATCTTCACACATATGTATGTGTATGGGTATGGTCTTGTCCCCTAATGATATCCCTTACAGATTCAGGTAAGTCCTCGCCAAAGTGCTCTGCTCTTTATTTTTTTGTCCATCGGTCCCTAGCTACACAAGTAATGTAATTATTTAGCCACAAACTACATCAATAGTAAGTTTCTAAAAGGTAATAGGGGATTTATAGGAACACAAAAATTTAGATCGGACTTCCATAGCATGCAATATTCAATGATAAGAAAAATTATATTATTTTCATGTGTAATGTATCAAAAAGTACCAAATAACCCAACAAATATTGTAGAAGTAAAATGACAATTAAAATGAGTCTACTTATTTCATTAGCAATAACAAATATTACTGGTTAGCAATGACGCTCTCGAGTTCTCTTTCTCTCTTGAGAAACCCTACGAAAGAAGCCGCCTCTCGGTGACATCTCTTAGGAAAATTTCTTGCCTCACGGCAGCACAACTTGGATCGGGAAGTGTGGCTACGCCTTTCTTCCTTCTTCCTTCTTCCTTCCTAAGTGGCAATAGCGTTGGACTTCGTTGGCGCCCCTCTAGATCTTAGACGGATCTGATTTGCCGATTTGGTGATCAAGTAATTCAAATTGAATCAAAGTTTGATCTTATCAAAGTTTGATCTTGGACGGGTCTGTTATGAATGAGCCATTACATTCGTTGAATTGATCACTAGTTCCCTCTCTAATTTACTCTCGTCAATTACTTTCGTAAAATATTTTTCCTTCAACAAATATAACATTAATCTTTAGTTTATCTACATCGTACAAACAATTATAATTATTATTAAGAAAACTAAACTAATAAACGGTTAACTGTGATTTAAATTTATGTACATTAATCACATGAAGGTTGCTCCGTGAACTTAGAAATTCTCTAGGGTTTCAAAATCTGTTTGAAAATATAGAATGAAACAGAATATGGAAGGATTTGATCAAATTAAAACAACAGACACAAGAAACATAAGATTTTTAAGCACATAAAACCTAATCAAATTAGGTTTCTTTTTCTTTCTTAAAAAGAATAAATATCACGTGTAATGAAACTTGTTTAAATTAGAATTAAAAAAAGAAAGATATCATATTTAATGAGAGATTACTTTTGTATAAGAACAACAATTAT
This sequence comes from Fragaria x ananassa, assembly GCA_034370585.1. Taxonomy (NCBI): domain Eukaryota; kingdom Viridiplantae; phylum Streptophyta; class Magnoliopsida; order Rosales; family Rosaceae; genus Fragaria; species Fragaria x ananassa. Next base: position 12,530,904 of record CP139765.1, on the reverse strand, counting down.
CAATATTATGCGGACATTGTCGTTGGACGGGATTTGCTAGCGCCATCTGGTGTTCGTGGTGTGTAGTTCGGTGGCAGTGGAATGAGAGAATCAGGCAATTAAAGGAAATCAGTTCGAGAGCTGTTGGCGAGTTTTGGGGTGTTGCCTTTTTGTTTCAGCATGGATGCATGTTAGGTCGTCGGAGAGGAACATAGGCACGAGTTTGGAGATGAACTAGAGCGGCAGTGTGGACATGGCGTTAAAGATCTGCCCCGATCGATTACCCGATCTGAGTTTGGTCGATCTGTTGCGTTTTGCACTTTCGATGCAGATCTCTGAGATGTGACGTAGATGGTGGAGCTATTTTGGTGGCGGTGGGCTGGCAGCTAAAAGGCACTCAACTGTGTGTGGCTTGAGTAGCTTGTTTCTTGAGGTTTAGTGGGCTGTAGGTGGGCTTGGGCTCCTGTTTGGCCCAAATCAGTTTTTTTGTTTTGTTTTGGTTCTTGTATTTCTTCAGTTATTTTGGTTTGAGCTTATATTGAGTTTAAGGTCATTGTTTCTTGTTGTTATTGTAATGGGGATGTGCTGCCTCTACATATATACTGACGGTTTAGATATATGTGTTGGAAGAGGTTTTTATAACAAGGTAGGTTGTAAGGACGTGTCGAGGCTAGTTTTGGATTATGTTTTGTTAATGTTAAGCTCTATTAGTTCATTTCGTTACAATAGTTGAATTTATTAATACTATGGTAAAAAAGACAGGTATCGGTGATCAATTAAATTACAGTTTAGATCCTTTGGTCTATATTTTTTCAAGATCAATTCTTGCTGAAGAACTAATAAAAAAGTTAAAGGAAAAGAAAAACCTCAGAAACACTCGTTTCATGGAGAAGAACACCCAAAGACAACATGCTTGGGCCGAGACAGACTGCTCTCACTACCCAACATAGCAGGCTAATTCAGATCCGCCGGCTTCCTTTTGTGTGTGTGTGTGTGTGTCTGGGCCTTGCAGTATTGAGATTTAAACTTCTAGCAAATCAAAGGTTATGTAAATTTTCTTTCGGGTGTCCATACATGTACAATTTTGAGAACTTGAAATCTTGTTGGAGCCTAATCTAAATGGACATATAGATCCTAACCCACAGGAAATTCTGGATTTCTCTCATTGAACATTAAATTTCTACTGGGGCATCCTACTACCTATGATTAACGATGATATTCTACCTTAAATTGACCTGATGACCACTAAAATCACACCACCATTGTCCTCCCAAATCCAACCTTTTCTGATATATTCAACAACCTCATACTTCAATGCCGGCCTTCAAAGTCTTCAACCTCTACCTCCGCCAGTGTGGCCTACAATAGACCTTAAAAGTCACGACCTGTGGATCACGGTCAATGCATGCCCTTCTAGAGCTTCCATTATCATAATGTATGTTGTACCTATCTGAAACAACTACTGTAGACAAGTAATCGTTGATTTTACTGACTGGTTTCAGATAGTAGCTAGGCATATGCATTTTACTTCCAGGAGCAGAAAACAATGACCACTCTTTCTTTCACCTTCATTGTAATATACTTGTCTTGTTGTTTCTTCAAAAGTTCAACTGCAGCAGCAGCTGGCAGCACCTTAGTTTCCAAAAATGGCGGCTTTGAGTTGGGTTCTTTCAGTCCTCAAGGTACTATTTTCCATAGGAGTCTTCTAGCATCAACTCCTCCGGGAGATATATGTGACGCTGATGGCCGATGTGGTCCGAATGGACTATGTGCCATTAGTGACTGGCAAGTTTGCAGCTGCTTAAAGGGATTCAAGCCAAAAGTAGAAGAGAACTGGAGATTTGGGGAAAACTCGGATGGTTGTGTGCGTGTTACTCCATTAATGTGCCAAAATAAGGATGATGGGTTTTTGAAATATGCCGGGGTAAAAGTGCCGGCGAGCACAGACTCTAGGGTGAACCAGACTTTGAGTCTCGAGGAATGCGAGAAGAATTGCTTTAACAACTGTTCTTGTATAGCTTATGCAAGCTCTGATGTCAATAGCTGCGTTGCCTGGTTTGGTGATCTTCTGAACATTAGAAAGCTTGCACATGGAGGGGCGGATCTTTATGTTCGAATGCCTGCTTCGGAACTAAGTATGCGAAAGAGGACTTTGCATGATTATTTCCCTGCTTCACTATGTTCTTCAATGCTCATAATTTTGATTATAGCTGTGTTTTAACTAAAGTTTATTTTCTATGTCACATAAACAATGTAGGCACAAATCATGGATCTAAGTTGAAGATTATAATAGCAACAGTTGCATCTGGTGTTTGTCTTGTTCTCGGAATGCTCTTAGCTTTTTATTGCTTTAGAAGAAACGGGAGGATACATGAAGGTACACATTCTATCCAAACAAAATATATTAGCACATTTGATCTGAATTTTGAGGTGAAACCCATTGGTGATTGATGATACCATTACCTATAGTAAGCTCCTTATAGAGCTTAATTTAGGTCTAGAAGTTTCTTTTCCAGCCTTTGGTCACTGAAGCTGTCGTGTAAGCTCTAGAATGATGCAGAACAAAACTTCAAAGCTGAGGAGTAATGTATCCATGTTATACTAATAAATGAACTAAACTGCTCTAGGAACATTGCAATGAAGATTAGAAAGATGAAGCCTCATTCTTTAAAAGTTACAAATTCATTTCCTATCTGATCTAATATACTTGAGGAGAAGCTGATATATTGGGTTGTTCTCCTTATACAAGTGAAAATGGGAGTCATGGGTCAGAAGAATGAAGGACAGAATGAAGACCTGCAGGTACCACTATATAGTCTGTCCACAATTATCGATGCTACTGATAGCTTTTCGTTCAACAAGATGCTCGGGGAAGGTGGTTTTGGACCAGTATACAAGGTAAATTTTAAGATTTAACTCATTTAAGCATATATAATAACAGTGCATATCACTGAAATAGATGGTCTGTTTGAAATTCCATAATCCTTATGCTGAGGAGATCTTTCAGGGTAGACTAAAAGATGGTCAAGAGATTGCCGTGAAGAGGCTCTCACAAACTTCTGGACAAGGTGACACGGAGTTCAGAACTGAAGTGAGACTCATAGCAAAACTTCAGCACCGAAATCTTGTAAAGCTCCTTGGTTGTTGCATTGAGGGGGAAGAGAAATTGCTGATTTATGAATATATGCCCAACAGAAGCTTGGACTTCTACATTTTCGGTTTGGATACTATAACTTCACTTGTACTTCCGAATTTTGGTTTAGTACTACAATAATTGTATCTCATGCACTTGCCAGATCAAACTCAAGGTAAACAGTTAGATTGGTCTCAGAGGTTCCACGTTATCGAAGGTATCGCAAGGGGTCTTCTCTATTTACATCAGGATTCCAGACTGAGAATTATTCATAGAGATCTTAAAGCAAGCAATGTTCTACTTGATGATGAGATGAAACCAAAAATCTCAGACTTTGGCATGGCTAGGCTTTTTGGAGGAGATGAGATTGAAGGAGTCACAAACAGAGTTGTTGGAACCTAGTAAGTACTACATTTATGATCAATCACATCTTTTCCTATAGTATGCTTGTTTGTTTCATGAAGTAATTCTGTTTTGTGTTATATGTATCCTACAGCGGTTACATGGCACCAGAATATGCCATTGATGGTCAATTCTCTGTAAAATCAGATGTTTTTAGCTTTGGCATTTTATTGCTGGAGACACTAACTGGAAAGATGAGTAGAGGGTTTTATGATCCGAAACACAACCTTAATCTAGTTGGACATGTAAGTGTCAACCACTGAATTCATCATCAGTTATTTTTGTCAAATGAAATTTTGTGAAGATAAATGTCTAAAGTTTATTGATTAGGTGTGGAGAATGTGGAAAGAAGGAAGATTCTTCGAGGTGATTGACGAATGCTTAAGGGAATCATGCTCTCTCTCAGAAGCATTGCAGTGCATACATGTGGGTCTTTTATGTGTTCAAGAGCTTCCTGAAGATAGGCCAACCATGTCGTCGGTGGTTTTGATGCTAGGTGGTGAGAGTGACTTGCCTCAACCCAAAAGGCCAGGTTTATATGTCGGACAATATTCATAATCTGAAGCAGGTTCATCTTCAAGTAAGAATGAAACATTCTCGAGTACTAATGAATGTTCAATAACCGTGGAATCAAGCTCGATAAGACTCAAGATTCCCAAGTAGCATCTAGCTTGTTAGTATTGTTCATTCCTGTGGAGGATCAGATTACGAAAGAGTGCTCCAAAGATCAGAGATTACAAGTCATGAGCTTGCATTGAAACTTTGAAAGTCAGTTCAGTTACTTCAGTACACTAGCTAGTAGCTACCTTCATTGTATAAAATCAACATCCTAAGCCATTTCAAATGTTCCTGAGCGGCTGAGCTTCTTACTATTTCTAACATCAATTCACTGTAATATATAAAACTCATCATGTACTATGCAATCAAGATCAAAGTTAAATCTTTTAAACTCTCAAATAAATCACATTTCTCCTGAGTTCATGATGCCAAACACCGAATCACACGCAACACACAAACAGTAATGAAATTAAACATATTCAGTCTCTCTGTCTATGTAAGCAATGTCGAACAATTCAATACACCAAAACTCTTTCCTGTTTTTCTCAAAAAAAAAAAAACTCTTTCCTGTCAATTTACAGCAACCCATTTCTCAAAATGCAACTATAAACACATATACACAAACAAGTTCGAGTAAAGAAAACTCAGAGCAAAGAGTGACGTATCTTGGAGCAGAGGCATTGAGAGGAACACAAATTCGGGTGGATTTTTCATAGCAGAAAAGCTCTCAAACTTTCAAAAAGATAGAATCTTTGAAATGATGATCAGTGTGAAGACGGCAGCGGTAACAAAATTCGAAACTTGGTGGTGGACCTGGCCATGGTCCAATATAAAAAGTACGAGACTTGGTCATCCTCCTCCCCCTTAAACAACGAAATTCAAAATCCAACTATTCAAACCCCCATTTGCGAAATTTCCCATCTTTTCCAATTTTCCACCCAAACTCTGCGTATTTGAATAATCCATTCTTCTTCAAATGGAATCCAAGTGACAAAGAAAAATGGAGAACGGAATCGATCGGAGAATCGGTGAGAAATTTTCAGGGTTGACGAGCCCTGATCTCGTTCGCTCCACCGGAACTGACGACAGTGACTTGTTGCAGGTCATGAAGGCCGTCGAAGCTGCGGAGGTCACCATCAAGCAACAGGTGGAAGAGAACATCCGGTTGAGGTCTGAGCTCGAGTACAAGACTCTCGAGCTCCACAGACGTCAACAGCTCCTGGAATCATCATCACCAATGCCGCCGCGTTCTTCGTGTCTCGATCCGGTTGGATCGCATGATGAGCTGTTGAGGGCTCCCAATTCCGAGACTAGCAGCCAGCCGGAAGGGGAGTATGATCATCTGCCGCGGGTTGATTCTGGGGAAGAAGGATTGATGCAGTTGAATCATTCCGGCGAGAATAAGTCTACAATTTATGAAAATGAGAGAGAGATTATGCAGCTGCGGAGGCAGCTGGCGGATTATTCGATCAAAGAAGCCAAGATTCGGAACGAAAAGCATGTTTTAGAGACTCGGATTGCTAATATGCGCTTGGTGTTTGATCAGCAGCAACATGATCTTGCTGATGCTGCTTCCAAGGCTATGGTGTACAGGCAAGATATACTTGAGGAGAACATACGCCTGGCTTATGCTTTGCAGGATGTGCAGCAGGACAGGTCGACGTTCGTTTTGGCATTACTGCCTATTCTCACAGACTACTCATTGCAGCCGCAGGGTCATGATGCTCAGTCTATTGCCAGTAATGTCAAGATTTTGTTTAGGCATTTGCAGGAGAAGCTTATTATGACAGAGTCGAGATTGAAGCAGTTTCAGTATCAAGTAAGACCATTACAGTCGAATTCCAATCAGTCTAGCATTAGTAATACCCAACAGTCACCTCCATCTCATTCCATTGGTGCAGCATTGGAAATTTCTAACAAAGACAGGGTAGAAATAGTTACTCAACCACCATCTTCCCATGAGAAAGCACCGGCTTCTCCTCCTCCTGCTGCTCCTCAGAAACAGACAACCGCGATGAATTGGGATCAATCGACTGGCCCTGGGAGCGGTTCAGGTGGTGTTGAAACAGGGAATATGGAACAGTGAACCTGAAAACAGGAACTCTGTTGCCCCAGCTGTGCCTGCTAAGCCTACTATTGCTAGACTTGACGCAAATCGATATAGAGATGATACACCACTTGGTAAACAGGTCAAATTTCGTGAGCCTGAGATGCAAACAAACATAGATTATGATGATCATGAAGAGGAATACATTGAGAGTGGAGGAACTTCTTCTTATTATCCCAGCCCCTCTTATTCTCGGTTTCTATCACCGGTTCATGAAGATCTTTTCTTAGAAGATAATCTCTTACCAGCTATTGAAGGCCTCCAAATTTCGGGTGAAGCATTACCAGGACATGAGCTCCAAGCATCTGGATACTCGATTAATGGAACGACCAGTTGCAACTTTGAGTGGGTACGCCACCTTCCAGATGGCTCTGTTAACTACATTGAAGGGGCAAAGCAACCAAACTATCTTCTCACTGCTGATGATGTCGATACATACCTTGCTATCGAAGTTCAGCCCCTGGATGACAGGAAGCGAAAGGGAGAGCACGTGAAGGTGTTTGCAAACGATCACAAGAAGATCACTTGTGACCCCGAAATGCAAAGCCAGATACAGAAGATTCTTCAAAAGGGTCATGGATCATTTCAGGTGTTTGAGTTCACAGGGTTTCTTGACATATGGGAATTTGCTACTGTTTCAGCGTGATCTCTGGGGGGGGGGGGATCACACAGATGCATGAATACTATCTTCAAGCTCTCATATAACCTGTCAATCATGAATGAAGAGCGTCAGAGGGAAGACCGGGTGTTCCGGCCTTCGACCCTCCGATGCCTAAGTCAACCATATGTGAGTAGAAATAAGGAGAGAATAGAGTGAAGATAGAGAGACCCCAAATGAGGGGTAGAGGGTGGTATTTATAGGGATATGATGGATGCACCTTAAAAATACCACTTTGCCCTTAGTAGAGAGTGTATCACCATTATGCCCTCAAGGGATAGTGTAGGTTTCTTGGACTTAGCTAAGGCCTAAGCCCATTTTATGTGGCGACACACGTCTTCTTAGACGAGTATGACCGATGTTCTACTATGTACTAACAAGTCCCTAAGTCCGCGGTCAAGAGACTCTCTTGAGTGGGGACTTTATCTGATAGAATATCGAGAGTACGAGTCTTACTAGTGGCGACATAACCAGTCCCCATTCCCCCAAGTCCCCACGCAAGGGAGGGGATGGACCGGCTCCCTCCGAGTGGGATATGCCGTGTGTCGCTATATATGATTGAGACACTGGGTCGTTGCTCCCATGTAGTGTTTAGAGATTACAGGGCGATCGGGGGTCAAAGTTGAGGTACCGCTGGCGAGCGTCTCGCGAGGGCCACGGGTACCGGCATGTTTGTATGTCTTGGCGTTTTAGTAGCCTTTGATATGTACCAGCTATATGCTCGAGCTAGCTGAGTTATTCCAGCATATGTTCGAGGGGGAGATTATGGTGACATATTTTGTGGTTGCCTCTAGGTGAGTGCTAGAGTGCCTACGTACCAGTTTATGGGATCAAACCAAACGTAGTTCACCATTTTGCCATCGAGGCAAGTGTGCCATCAAGGTGTGGCGAGGAGTGCTGCTGAGGCACATGACGAAGGGTGCCGCTAGGACATAATGATGTTGCCGATAGGGCATGTGTAGAGCTGTCAAAAGGTGACTAACGATGTGTTGTAGTGAGAGCACACTAAGAAGCGTGGCAAGGATATTGAGAGCACGCTAGAGAGCGTAGCCAAGATGCCGATGGGGCAAGGTGGGTGGTGCGAAAGTGTACCGAGAGTACGTCATGAGGCGTGGTAAAAGCCGGCCTATAAGGCTGTTGCCCACGTCCCCTAGTGCGGGGAGAGATTATGGTGGCGGGACACCGAAACGAGGACTGAGTTGGCATGGGAGATTTCATATGGCGTGTTCGAGAGGTAAGGATAATATCATGTGTCGGGAAGTGTCTTAAACACGTTAGTGACTTAGGTGTCACGCGCAGGGGAGTGTTTATTGACTTGTCCCGGGTGACTGATAGATGATAGATGTCGTGTGCCGAGAGTGTTACTCTTCACAAGGTGTCGGAACCTCACCTTATGAGGGGCACATGGCATAATGGTTCGCGCTATTGGGCATAACGGCTCACGTTGGTGGCATAACGGTTCGCCCTGATGGCACAACAAGGTATCAAAACCACTGTGACTCTGTATTTGGAGTAACGAGTTGTCAGAACCTCACACTTGGAGAAGCGATTCTAGAGAGCAATCACAGAGAGTCGCTACGTCGAGTCCCCAAGTCCCCACGCGAGGGTCCCGAGGTGATGGGGGAAAGTACCGAGTTAAGGTCGTAACGATTTGCGAATGGTCCGCCCTGATGGCGTAACAATCCGCGCTAGCGGTGTGACAGTTCGCGCTATTGAGCGGAATGGTTCGGGCTGGTGGCGTAACGGGTCGCGCTAGGGGCGTAAACAGTTCGCTCTAGGGGCATAAATAGTTCGCGCTAGCAGGCGGAATAGGCCGCGCCTGTGGCGTAACGGGCCGCGCTAGTGGCGTGTCCGTTCGCGCTAGTGGCATAACGAAGTGTCAGAACCTCACACTTGGAGAAGCGATTCTGGAGAGCAATTACTGAGAGTCGCTGCATGGAGTGAGTGACAGGTGCGACTTTTGAGAACGTGTCGCAACTATACTAGAGGACTTTGAAACATCATGGTGGTACTATATAGATCGTATGGAGTTGTCATGAGATGTTATCATGGCAGAAGTGGTTCCCTGAAAGATCATGATGAGGTACCTTTCCTCAAGGTGAGGGTTGTTGTATACGCTTGTGACATGTGTAGCTGGAGATTGCATGTTTGAATACTGGCTGTTTACACATGTTGTGTGTGTAGCCTGAGATTGCATGTTTGAATGCTGACTGTTATTTACATATGTTGTGTGTGTAGCCTGAAATTGCATGTTTGAATGCTGGCTGTTTACACATGTTGTGTGTAGTAGCCTGAGATTGCATGTTTGAATGCTGGCTGTTTACACATATTGTGTGTGTAGCCGTCGATGGTGTAGTTTAGATAGATATAGATAGATGTATAGCAATGTTTGGCTTGTAATCATGTGAAGTATGTACATGAGAATATATGTAACATGTGTACATGGTAAATAGTGTTTGCTAACTCTATGACATGAGAATATATTATGATGCATGAGGCATGTTATTTGTATGATAATAACTCAATTGAATAGTGTAAAGTAAGACTTATCTGGAGCCGTGTAGAGCCGCTATAGACATTGTAGAAAAATTAGAGTTGTTGATATAAGTCTCGATGTCGACAAAAGAGCGTGGTATAAGAATCCCAATTGAGTAGTCATGGTGGCCAAGAAGATAATATTGGAGTGCATCATTGATGATAATATTGCTTGACCAAAGAGTAATGTATATGTACCGACGTAGGGAAGAGAAGCCATGATGACAAATATGATAGTCTGTAGCTTGTGCTTGTCATATTTGACAAGCAGATAGGTAGACAAGGCGTGGCCATTGATAGGGGCATGACTCATGAGAGTTTATTGTTATGTTGCCTACTGATAAATCATAGAGAAGTATGTAGAACTGTAGGCGAAGTGTTGTTGGCAACTTGTTGTTGGAGCTTAGCTTGATATGATTATATAGTACCGAGGGGCATGACAATTGAAGACTTTGAACTAGGTAGCGAGCTAGGCATAGCAATTGGTCGAGCTTTGTGTGAACATGTGTCTAAGATGTAACAACCTCTTCCATGCGTTGTAGGATCAAGTCGGTGGTAATAATACATGATCTTGTGTAGTATATACATGACGAACTTCATGTGTGAAGCGAGTGCGAACTGGAGTATCAAGGGGTTGAAGATTGAGCCTTGAGATACACAGCCAAAATACTTGGCTGAGCTGAGAATAGGGCTAGCTGAGTCGAGCGGAGTGCGCGGGGACTCTGGCGAGACCAGCGGAGTCCGCGACCAGTGGAGTTCCCGAGGACTCTGGCGAGACAAGCGGAGTCCGCGAGGGGAACTGGCCATAGGCGAGGCCGTGATAGTCCATTATAAGTGGCTGAAGTTGCTGCTAAGATGTGGGATTGTAACCAATTGCCTGAGAATTGGCGAGACAAGAGGAGTCCGCGAGGGGAACTGGCCATAGGCGAGGTCGTGATAGTCCATTATAAGTGGCTGAAGTTGCTGCTAAGATGTGGGATTGTAACCAATTGCCTGAGAATTGGGCGATTTATTGAGTTGAACTGTGGGTGCCAAGAGTAAGTGGCTGGGTGCCAAAGCCAGCTCTGTGTCAGCGTGGTCTCAGGATCCCGGAATGGGTGGGGCTGTACGGATGGTTTCGGGAGGGAGGAAGAGAGGTATGGCCTTGGGAGAGGCACTGAGACTCGGGAGGGGGTCCCCGGGAGAGGGGTGTCAAGCGAGTTATTTGTGTTGGCATGTTCCGAGAGCAAGGGAAGTAAGGGAGGGCTGGCGGGGGGGGGGGGGGGGGGGGCTCAGGAGCTCGGGGGGCCATGGGGGAAGGGCGCCGGGAGCTCTGGATGAAGCCAATTGTTTCCTGTTTCGGGATCACGAGTCAGGACGAGATCACGAGTCGGGACGAGACCACGAGTCGAGAGGTCGAATCCTTGGTTCCGGGTTCTGTACTAGGGATGGCAGGGAGGTTCGTCTGGAAACTGGGGTGACCAAGGGAGTCTGCGGGGGAACTGGCGAGGCTAGGGGAGTCTGCGGGGACTGGAGAGGGGAGGTGTGTCCGCGGGGGAACTTGCGGGACCAGGAGAGTCTACGGGGACTGGCGCTAACATGGGAAGGTGTCCCCGGGAGAGGGGTGCCAAGTGGGCCTCGAAGGTGAATTCATGTCCCCGTGGCAGGGACCCGGGGGGAGGGTTCCGAAATTGGGTTCGCGAGACCAAGAGCATATCCCTGCCTGGACCGTGTTGCCGCTGCGACTGTCGCGGCTGGTCTCGCTACTGGGATGGGTGTCCAGAATTTGTATCCTACGACCGGGAGAGAGGAGTCCCTGGAGGCCGTGGAGGTTCTGAGTGTCCAGATCAGTTCTGGGGGGGGGGGCTGCTCACGGAACTGGATTGGATACGAACTTGGTGGACATACGAACCAAATAATGAACAGTGCCTATAGTCACGTGGTCTCAGAGGGAAATATTCAGCCAGAGCCCATAGGCATAGATGTGTCGATGCATGTAGCACATAATATATTTGGCTGCTTGTGAGCTCTGCATTCAACACTTGGTTGATTGTGGAGGACGTGTAACTCAGTCACAGGAAGGGGAGGTGTCGGGAGCAGGCTGCTGAGACCTCAACTCTTTCTTTGTTTGAGTTGTTGTGGCGGGAACCAGGAAGAGGAGGCGCCGGGAGAGAGGCTACTTGTTTGCTGAGACCTCAGGTGCCGAAAGAGATGTGTTTTTTTTTTGTATCCATCTGCCGGGAGAGAGGAGTCCCGGGAGGTCAGGATGGAGAGCTGTGTGTGGGAGTCCGCCAGGGGAACTACTAGGGGAGTCCCCACGCGAGGGTCTGGCGAGACAAGCGGAGTCCACGAGGGGCTGGAGAGTTGAGCGGAGTCCGCGGGGACTCTGGCGAGCCAAGGGGATTCCGCGAGGACTGGCGAGACAAGAGGAGTCCGCGAGTGGCTGGCGAGACCAGTGGAGTCCGCGGAGGCTTCGAGACCAGCTGAGTCCGCGGAGACTGGCGAGACCAGCGGAGTCTGCGAGTGGCTGGCGAGACCAGCGGAGTCCGTGGGGGGGGGGGGGGTCTCGGGAGAGAGGCACCGAGACATGGGTGGGCGTCCCCGGGAGATGAGTATCAAGCGGGTGCCAAAGGCGAAGGAATGTCCCGGGAGGTCGGTGCCCGGGGGGGGGGGGAGGGTGTCGAGATTGGGGTCGCTACACCGAGGGCATATCCCTGCCTCGGTTGAGGGAAGCTGGGTGTCTAGCTCAGTATTTTTGGGCACTGTTCACCGACGGGTGGGCCTTGGTCAGAGGTCGGGGAGGCCGCGCTGGATTCATTGGAAGACGACGAGTATGATGGCTGGGAAGGTGAGTTTCCTTGAGGTGGCACACACAAGCGAAGGAGAGAGAAAAAGTCAAATCTACTTTCTCTCTCCTCGGGATTTCTCTAAAACCAAGCCAGAAGGACTTGTTTTGATAATCAAAATCAAGATGTAAAGAAGGCTAGCTCCTTGTATGCGGGCAGGGAGAAGCTTGAGAAAAAGCGGAGGTTGGCGACCGGAAAAAGAAAATTTACAGAGAGGGAAATCTGGGTAGATTATGGATATGCTCATGGTGAGCTATGTGAGGGTTTCCACTTAAGGACCCTCCTTCTAGCGCCATTGTTTCGGCGTGATCTCTGAGGGGGGTGGATCACACATATGCAGGAACACCATCTTCAAGCTCTCATATAACCTGTCAATCATGAATGAAGAGCGTCAAAGGGAAGACCGGGTATTCCGGCCTTCGACCCTCCAATGCCTAAGTCAACCATATGTGAGTAGAAATAGGGAGAGAATAGGGTGAAGATGGAGAGACCCCAAATGAGGGGTGGATGGTGGTATTTATAGGGATATGGTAGATGCACCCTAAAAATACCACTTTGCCCTTATTAGAGTCTATTACCATTATGCCCTCAAGGGATAATGTATGTTTCTTGGGCTTAGCTAAGGCCTAAGCCCATTTTATGTGGCGACACACGTCTTCTTAGGCGAGTATGACCGATGTTCTACTATGTACTAACAGCTACTTTGGCCATTAAGAGGGGATCTTACAACATTAAGCGCAGCTCTGAACATAGTGTGGTGGCGGCTGAGAAGTTTTCACCCAACACATTCGTTTCGATTCCTTATGGTAGCCCTTCAGAATTCATGATAACCGATTCTGATATTTCTGGTGCTAATGCTGATCATCCTTTAAAAGCAGATGATGGTAGTTGTTCTAGAGATACACTTGTGCGCATATTGAGATTATTTATCCTAAGAGCTGAGGAGAGAAGGACAAGAAAAGGGAAAAAGAGTCTTATTCTTTTGACTTGTATGACAATTGTCTCTTATGTTGTTGATTCCTGTAGGCTATGATCTTACACATTTGGGTGTTAGGTGTGAATGATGTTAAAATCTTAATTTTCTGATTAGTATCGGGAGCTATTTACAGTATCTTTTAACAGCAGAAAATCAGCCTGGAAATGTTATGGTGCAATAACAGAATTACCTATAAATGCACGCCATTTTACCATTGACAACTTCACTCCCATCATGTTTTAAGGTGCATTCCAAAAATCGTTTCACTTTTTATATACTACCAATATTTCCTTCAACACTGTTTCAACAATAGCTCAGAGTAACTTACATGCTATAAAATTGCAATCAAGTGAATCTTATCGACCCTCCAATACTGTTATAGTAGAGTCATAGTTTGAATATGTATGATTCTTACTTGAAGATGTTTCATTGTTAGTTGAACATGTTTCATTCTTACATGAAGAAGAATCTGCTTCAGATGAACTTTTTCTAACAAAGAAACCTGGTTTTTTGGGCTTAGGCAAGGCAGAACCACCACCTAACATGAGAACCACAGTTGAAATATTTGGCCTGTCCTCAGGAAGCTCTTGCACACATAAAAGACTAATATGGAAGCAACACATGATTTCTGATAGATTGCAGGAGTCCATTAAGCATTCACCAATCAACTCCAAAGATCTTCCTTCTTTCCACAGTTTCCATGCCTAAACAGTACACTTTTATCAGTCACAAGATCAAACACAAGCAAATAAAGAATTCACTACTGGATACTTACATGTCCAATGAGGTTAAGGTTATCAATAGGGTCATAAAATCCTCTACTTCTCTTCCCGCTTAAAGTTTCCAACAATAAAATGCCAAAACTAAAAACATCGGATTTTACAGAGAATAGACCATCAATTGCATATTCTGGTGCCATATAACCACTGTAGTATTCACAAGAAACAAGATATGTTAAACAAGAAAAAGGAAGATGATAAGCAGAGATGAAATGCATACTTACTAGGTCCCAACAACTCTTCTTGTAACTCCTTCAGTCTCATCTCCTCCAAAAGTTCTAGCCATACCAAAGTCTGAGATTTTTGGGTTCATCTCCTTATCAAGCAAAACATTACTTGCTTTAAGATCTCTATGAATAATCCTCAATCTGGAATCTTGATGCAGATAAAGAAGACCCCTGGCTATCCCACAGATGATGTTAAAGCGTTGAGGCCAAGCCAATAATCTTGCTCGATTTTCATCTGGTAAGTTTAAACTCGTGTTACTCCAACATGAAATCTCATATGAGCAAATTGAAGAGTTTCAGCACCTATTGAATAACTGTAGCATAACATAGCTGGTTTTCAAGGATGCTAACCAAAAAGGTAGAAGTCCAAGCTGTTGTTGGGCATGTATTCATAAATCAACAACCTCTCTTCTCCCTCAATGCAACAACCTAGGAGCCTTACAAGATTTCGGTGCTGAAGTTTGGCTATTAGAAGTACTTCATTTTTGAACTCGGTTGGTCCTTGTCCTGAACTTCGTGAGAGTCTCTTCACAGCAATATCTTGACCATCCACTAGAGTACCCTGAAAATCACCATTACGTAAGAGTTGCGTAATTTTTTATCTAATAACTGTCTCACTAATGTTTACAGTTGATATGCTCATATATTGGAAATATACCTTGTATACAGGCCCAAAGCCACCTTCTCCAAGTTTCTTGTTGAATGAAAAGTTATCAGTGGCAGTGACTATTGTGGACAAACTAAATATTGGTAGCTCCATGTCTTCGTTCTGATTCATCGTCCCATTATTTCCCATTTTCTCTACCAATACAAAGGAATAAAATATCAGATTCTCAGCAATTATGTTAAGTGAAACTAGAACAAAAGCAAATACATGTGAATTGATTACACATACATTTATCATTAAATAAAAAAAGTAGTGAATCTTCAGCTTTTCTTATCGTGGAGCCTTATTCTCTTTGGTTGATGAGTGATGACTGTTAAATTGTGGAATTCTATATGACAACAGATCCTGCTCAGGATATTGCATTGCAGAAACACCTAATTGAATAACAAATAGTTGATTCCTTCAAGAGCATCACTAGAAGAAGTATTACCTTTGAACTTTGTTCTCCTCCTGTGAATGCAATAAGCAACCAAGAGCATTCCAATAACAACCGCGACAACAGATGCAACGATCACCACTATCTTTGTCTTGGTTGAGTGGTTTGCCTCTTCACAGTTAATTTCAACAGGACAAAGCAATCAGAGTTAAAATTACAGCTAAAATCAAAAGTAGCACCAGAACATAAGCAGAAGAACAAAAAAATAAAAAAAATGCAGCCATCAATCATCATGCAATAGTGTAATACACAACTATTACTTAACAATTAGTCCCTGCAGATGATCCAATAAACAAATAAGGTATTAAGAAAATCAGTTGCACATACTTAATTCTGACGCAGGTACTCGAATGTACAGATCATCCCCACCATTCGAAAGCTTCTTAATGTTGACTAAATCACCAAGCCAGATAGTGCAGCCATTGACATTGGAGCTTGCATAAGCCACACAAGAACATTTGTTCAAGCAATTTCTCCTGCATTCCTCGAGACTCATACTCTGGTTAACCCGAGAATCTGTAGGGTCAGGCAACTTTACGCCAGCATATCTCACAAACCCATCATCTTTATTTTGGCAGTTCAGAGCTTCAGTGCGGTCACAACCCCCTGAATATTGCCCATTGTTATATTTGTCTGGTGCTTTAGGCTTAAACCCTTCCAAACAATTGCAAACCTGTGAATTACTGATGATACAGATTGAATAGGAGCCACAAAGGTCTTTGTTGTCGCAGTAGTCTCCCGAAGTTGGGGCCAGAAGACTCCTCCTCCTAAGAACACCCTTTCGTGTATTCAAGAAACCCAATTCATACCCGGCATGGTTGGGAATGGAATCAGCTGAAGTTGAGGTCTTTAACAAAGAGATGGACAAGCAAACTGCAATGACAGTGAATGAAAGAATGCCCATTCGCTAGCTATCTACGACTTCTGCGTTTTAGTGTTCTCACAAGTTGCAGGTGAGAGATATGGAGTACACAACCCAAGACTCCAAGAGAGCTGTATCGTCATCTAGAAGGGGCTTTGACTTCAAACTACACGTTTGTTGACTTTAAAGGCCCACCGTGAATTTGAGCACACTTGTTGGCTCCCACAAATCGAGCTAGAGGCTCATGGAGCAGGTTGGGAAAGACGGGTGATACTCTGGGGAGGAAAATCTTGTGACGCAAAGCAGTTGAAGAAAATGGATCATTCATTCCGTATTCAAAGAAAAATAAATAATAAATAAATAGAGGGAAAAGAGAGAAAACTTGTGGTTGTGATCCTGTTATTTGAGAGAAATTCTTCTAGTAAAGTGCAAGTGAACCTTAATACAATAGAATACAATAATAATATTAAAACTAATACAATACCATTAACAAAACTAAAACCTAAAAAATAGTCTTTAAGTGTTTTCAACTAAGGAGGTGGGAACACTAAGTCGAAGAAGATGTACTCTTATATGGACGTTTAATTTGATTGAATCAAAAATAAAATTGAAAGGAAGAAATTTAAAGTCTTTAATCTTTATTCGATTTTGCCATACGGAGATTTAAACACTTACACATTAATGATGTAAGTGCATCTTGGTGCGTAGAATTTGCTCCCGTTATTTTAATCCAAGGATGAAGAAAGACCCAAAAGGGGGTGGTTGTTTGTGAGACTAGATGATGCAGTTGTTATTGTGCCACAAAGACTTGGAAGAGTCATAAGTCATTGGAGTATGGGATTAAGGCTTAGAAGGATTAGAAGAAATGCCATGACATCAAAGAAATATATTACTTTGTAGCCATTCATATGATCAATGATATATTCCATCCATATATGAGGCACCGGTTATTTTAATAAAAAAAACAATTGATATGCTACAACGAGTCTATTGTGAGTCGAATTCACAGTCTTCTACTTATAGAGCGAAGACTGATGCCACTAAACCAAATAACAGTGGGCGAGACAACATTCTTCTTATGCCTGAAATTGTGATATGTTGGGTATTGTAAAATTAATTACAAATTACCAACAAATTCACTTTCATCCCATTAATTATCGTTCCTAATTGACTGAAAACGTGGTATGTTGGTTGTTTCTCTATTTCTCGTGAGGTCAATCACTTTCCTGTTTATTTTTAACTGATTCATTCACTTTTTTTTTTGCTTGTAACTGTCTTCAGTAGGATTATCACATCCATCCTACCAACTTCTATATCAAGAAGAAGGTTAGCTTTCACCAAGTCCTAGTGTAGAAATAACCGGAGCAATATGATTTTTATCATTATGTTTTGGCCACAACTTGGATTATTTTTGGGGTCAAGTTAATTGTTTTTAGAGAAAGGTAATAATTTATTGCTTTGATCAATAGCCAAAAACACTTTACAACATATGTCATACTCATAGAGGCCACAAGCACCATGAATGACACATTTATTGGTTAACATAAAGAGTTTGTAAAAACAAATTTAAAAAAATTAAATCACCTATCTATTTCCTGATATAGATTACTAGCTAACTAAGACCTCAGTTGATGAGATGACGGTAACGTGGGATCGGAGATAGATTATCTACTAAGGAGGCTGCGTTGAAATGCTTGTGGATTACCGTGACATCAATTTGCAGCAATTGAGTTTTCTCATGTTTGCTGTGAAGCGAATTTCTTGACGGATGCTCTAGCTGATTTAGGTCATAATATTTCTCTTGAAAGTTGGTCTAATAGTCTACCTCAAGAAGCCAATTCGGTCTTTCTATTTGATCTTTTGAATTCATGCTATAATAAAAAATTTAGCAGTAGTTTTCTTTTGTTTATCAAAAAAAAAAAAAACAACAGAGTCCTTTGAAAAATTGATCATAAACAAAATTACTTTGACGAAAATTTGTCTCATCTTTCATCATATTAGTTATCTTTGACTACTACTAGTGGAGCTTAATCACGAGCCTCAATCAGATATTAAATTTCAAATTGAGGTCATATCTTTTTTGGTCAAACTGGTTGTGCTCTTGATGTTATACTACATGAACATATATGCATTACCGTAGTGTAGTGGCCAGAGTAAACTTTTACAAAGATCCCCTTTAGGGCAAATGCAGCAAATTGCTCTCAAGGGAATCATTTGTATAAGTTTGTCCGTGGGTGTTATCCTTTGTAAATGCCCTGCCAGCAATGGTTCAATTTGGGGGTTGGATTGAAGATCAGGTCGAAAAACATCATCCGCCAGAGATGAATTAGTACGGGTTAGACGTGGATCCTATGTGAAGCTCACCGAACCCGACTAAAACATGTGGTAATCCTCAACCCACGAATTAGTTCAGACTAATCCAAACGTAGGACCAATACACACACCACTTTGCGCATGATGTTGGTTTAAAATAATACAAATGTCAATATAAAAAAGAAATTGCTTGGGATCCCAAAAATATATATCAAATATCTATACCAAATGATGTGGCATATGCCACATCAATGCTTTTAGTTTACCATTATAATGATGTGGATTATTTTGTGATTTAATTTAAATAAAGAAACAAAAATCATAAATCCCTCTCAATTCACAATCTATTAGGGTTTGTGAGCTTGAAATCTCAATCTTAGAAGTTCATCTCAAAGAAAAAGAAGGAAAAAAAAAATTATACTTGGAAGCTTGGTGTCGATTATTGAAGTAGGGGTTGTCAATGTTGATTGGCACCATAGATGGTTTCATTGCCTAACAACTTTAGTCATTCGATTGATATCTTTTTTTTGTACCAATAAGGCAATAATGAATTGAAAAGATTTACATAAGGGAGATTTGAAGAGCTAGATAAACATTACTCCTTATTTAGACAAGAGAATAAAATTGCAAGTAATTACTAATTAGAAGATCTTTTTGTTTCTTAATACTAAAATAAGAAAATCCACATCATCTTAACCATGTTAATTTGAAATTTATGTCATTTGGTACGGTATTGATATTTGGTATAAATTTTTGGTGTATGTAGCACTACTCATATAAAAATATTTTCTAAAATGTTCAAAGTAATTGGTCATTTGATTGATCTAGTTGTTGTATTTAGGTGAAGAGTGTTTTAATCCGGGTTGAAAATTGGTCTAACCCACCTAAAATGGTGCATTTGCTCTTAGGCACTAATTCTTAGATTTATCGTAAAATCTCTAGAAATGAATAATATTAGGACCATAGAAAATTATTACTTTATAGGGGTATACTATCGAAAATGAATAATTTATTTATTTATCGATAAATGAATATTCATTACTTTATAAAGGGTTTTGTTATTAAGAGTTTCCTTAATTTTTCATTATACAAAAGAAAAACAAAAGACTATATATATATGAATAGTTTGAGAATAACTAAATTGAGAAATTAAATTTGTTAAGAGTTTACTTTTTTTGAATTATGAACATTATTTACTCTTTCTTTTATGTATCTTATCAATTATTAATGTTTTTTGTGATATTTTTAAATATTTATTTGATCAATTATTACATTATATATTCGTTGGGAGTTGAGACCTAAAGAGATTCTAAAAAGATCATTATCCTATGCATTTAGCGAGAAACCTAGTAATATACACTGGTCCCAAGTCGGGACCAGATAAAATTATTATTTAATCAAGGTTATTAATTTATCGAGGTTGTTTTACGGTGCTGTTAATGTGTTCGAGAACATTGTGTGTGTGTGTTTTTTTTTTGAAATAAAGAATATGTTTTTTGTACTTTCTCTTTTTTTTGTAGATTTTTTAATTAATAAAGTTGTTGACTATAGAGGAAACATTGAGTCTAAACCACTAGTAGTTAGTCACGAGATAATATTTGGACTCTCTACATTTGACAAGTACTTTAACAAACACCAACCAGCAAAGAGTAATGTTGTGTCTAAGACTATGTAACACAACTACACATCTTGATGTCTAATAATTCCGTTTTCCAACTATGTTTCCACTTGAATAAGGATATGACGACACTTAGCTTCACCTTAGACAATGACCATTTGATAAAACAAAAATCCCTTGCGTATATCACGTTGAGTGTCAGCACTAGCACGAACTCCGTCCAGCCCTAGAAAACTAATGAAATCTTATTGGAACTGTCCATTTCATCCTTTGGAACCATATCACATCCCGGATCTGATGAAATATGATGCTTCATCCTAGACAACGACCATTTGATAAAACAAAAACCCCATTGCGTACAACACGTTGAGTGGTTGAGTGTCAACACTAGCATGAACTTCATCCAGCCTTACAGAACTAATGCAGAGGCTTACTACTTGCCCAAGGCGCCTATAGAACTAAACATAACAATACATGAAAAATGGTCAATTTCTAATTTGGTGTTTCAAGTTTCAAAACAATTATAAAAGTACATGAACTTCTAATCTCAACCAAAAATATATACATACCGTTATGTTTTCTGTTATCTTGTGTGCTTTCCGTTAAAATATGAGGGACAAATCTGTCACTTTCTAATTTAGCAGTAATAAATTATTAAAATTAATAATTACTAAGGAGAGAGAAATTAAAAAGATCAAATTCTCATTGCTGAACTAGTAATAAATTTTTTTTGAGGAGCAACAAAGTCATTTTTAAGCACAGAAGATCCAATTCTCATTGCTAAACTAGTAACAAAACAACAATTTCTAGAAGACCAAAATTAAAACAGAAAATGGAATAGAGTGGTCTACTTGTAAACAACAAAGTCATTAAGATTAATTTAAAAAATGTATATAAATAGAAAAAGAGTAAAACAAATATAAAGAAAATGGAGAATGGAGAAAACCGAAATCACCTTTTGGAAATTAAGAAATTATATAGAGTTAATGACGTTACTAACGCCATGTACTAAAAATATGTTGTGATTCTAGTGTCATGTACCTTTATGATTGTTTTGAAACTTGAAACACTAAAATTAAGAGTTAACCATTTGTCATGTACTGTTCTTAAAATTTTTCCCAGTAAATAATGGAAACCAAAAATTGACCCAATACCCCTTGTTCTAGCCCGGACTAGTAAAGAAATTGAGAAAGATGTTTTTAAATGTACCCAACAAATTTCTACGTAGACCTAGCAAATTTTACTCCATATAACTTTTCCAATAATACCCTTATTTTCAATTAAACCACACCCAGCAAATCTCATGCCCAAACCTACACACCCAGCAATCTCCTCTCTGAATTCGTAGTGGTCTGCTGATTCAAGGTAAGGAACCTCTCATGAGGGTTTATGAAAGTAAAGTTGGGGATTTACTTGATGCGTGTGTTGGTAACTGTATAATTAAGATGCACTTCCAATCTTCTTCCTACTGCCGTGGATTTGATAGTTGATGACTTTCATAAACTTATCCAAACATGAAGCTTTTGTTTTGTATTGAAGCCATAGTTTTTTGTATCAAAAGACACAAAAGGAACAGTACAAACGGAAATAAAGAGAAAACAAGAATAAACATGGAGAAAACAGGCATTAAACTATATAGGACAAGCCCTGTAACCAATAACAACCCATGGAGGGTGAAGCAGACTTGTATGTTTACATATTACATTTGCAGATCAGCACTTCTGCTATAGGCTATCGCTAACTACAAACTTTATGATAAACTCTGGATCCATAAACTTAAGCATAAAATCTATGATACAATAAATTGATCCTTAACGAGCCTCAAGTAGGGTAATGGTCAATCCATTAGAAGACGTTTCGTTGTTAAGAAAGGGAAAGCCTCCTTCAACCAAATCTTTCTCTGAAAAGAATCCTGGTTCTTTAGGCTGAGGCAAGGCACTTTCACTACATAACATCTGAACTACTGCTGACATGGTCGGCCTGTCCTCCGGCTGTTGTTGTACACACAAGAGACTGACATGGATGCATCGCAACACCTCTAATAAGTTGCAGGACTCACCAAACCCTTCATCTATCAGTTCTAATGGTCGTCCTCCATTCCATAACCTCCATGCCTAAAACATTTTAATGCATATTTGTCAATCGTTGCTTCAT
This sequence comes from Fragaria x ananassa, assembly GCA_034370585.1. Classification (NCBI taxonomy): domain Eukaryota; kingdom Viridiplantae; phylum Streptophyta; class Magnoliopsida; order Rosales; family Rosaceae; genus Fragaria; species Fragaria x ananassa. The sequence goes on along the minus strand of CP139765.1, from coordinate 12,508,675 downwards.
ATACACTGCAATATAAGCAAAAAAAAGCTTGTGCTTAAACTTACATTTCCAATAAGATTAAGATTATGGTTCAAGTGATAGAACCCTTTACTTTTCTTTCCACTTATTATCTCCAGCATTAAGATACCGAAGCTAAAGACATCGGATTTTACTGAGAACTGCCCTTCAATGGCATATTCAGGAGCCATATAACCACTATGGAATGTCAAGGGAACAAATTAAGCATGTTAAATCCCAAACAGATATTTAATGTATAATATAGCATGCTGAAGAAAAAAAAATATATAAACTTACTATGTTCCAACAACTCTGTTTGTGTATTCTTCAGTTTGGTCACCACCAAAAGTTCTAGCAAGACCAAAATCTGAGATTTTGGGGTTCATCTCGCGATCAAGCAACACATTGCTTGCTTTTAGATCTCTGTGTATAATCCTCAATCGTGAATCTTGATGAAGATAGAGAAGCCCCCTAGCAATACCGCAGATAATGTTGAAGCGCTTATGCCAGTCTAACAATTTTCTTCGTACTTCATCTGGCAAGTTTTGAAAATTGAACTGTCAGAAGAGTATGATGCAGTACCTAGTGCAATTAGGATTACATATAAAAAAATTAAAAAAATAAATTCAGCTATATTCAGAGTTAGTGATCATACCAAAAATGAAGGAATCCAAACTCTTATTGGGCATGTATTCATATATTAGCAATTTCTCCATTCCCTGAATGCAACAACCAAGAAGCTTTACAAGATTTCGGTGCTGAAGTTTTGCAATCAGTATTACTTCATTTTTGAACTCTTTCATTCCTTGTCCAGAACTTTTTGAAAGCCTCTTCACTGCAATTTCTTTTCCATCTATTAGTGTACCCTGAAGATTATTCACATTTGCATGAAGATTAGTTGTTATTTTCTTAACGCAGGTAATAACTTGTATGGTTCTTCTGTTAGCAAATTATATTACCTTGTACACAGGTCCAAAACCACCTTCTCCAAGTTTATTATTGATCGAAAAATTATTTGTAGCAGTCTCTATTGTTGACAAGTCGAACAATGGTAGTTCCAGGTCTTCTTCCTTCTGCTCTTCAATGTTGTTTTGAGTACCTTATATATAGTTCACAAGCAATAAAAGTTAGCTAGCTTTTGCTCTATATTATTTGACCTTGTCCATCACATGCAACAACAGGAAAAATGACAGATCTAAATATGCAATTCTACCTTTGAATCTTTTCCTGTGTCTGAGTCTGAGAATGTAACAATAGCCAAATAAAATTATTGCGAGAATTACGACAACAGCAGATGCAACTATCACTCCTATCTTCCACTTCTCATCTTTTCCTCCTTCATGAATAATTTTTAGTCAATTATCAAATATAGTTAAGAATCAAAATCTGCAGAAGTTAATTTTTACAGGAGTAAACAGGACTAGTAGGAAATAGCAAATAGAAACAGGATTATACACCAAGAAACTTCAAATAAAGGAATCACTAGATATTGTTTAAGTTCATACCTAGTTCGGCACCAGAGATCTTAATATAAATATCCTGGTCGCCACCTGGAATCTGCTTCAAGTCTACAAGATCACCAAACCAGATTGCACAACCACTACCTCCTCCTCTAACATCCAAGTTTGTGTAAGCTGAACATGAACAATTAGACAAGCATTTGGCCCTGCACTCCTTGAGATTCATAGCTTTATCAATCCAAGTATGCGTTGTATCAGGCAATTTCAACCCGGGATATATCACAAATCCATCATTCTTGCACGTCAGTGGCGTCATTCGCTCACACCCAAGCGAAAAGTCGTTTAAGATCCACTTCTCCACTGATCTAGGCTTGAATCTGTCTAAGCATTGACACAAAGGGGATGCAGTAAGCTCACAGTTTCCATTCCCTCCACACTTGCCGTAACTGTCACAAGGGTCCCTAGGAAATGCTGCATAGAGTGTCCAATTTTGGTCCGCTTCAGACCAAATCCACGACTGGCGGTTGTAGTCAGCCGTTAAATTCAACATCATCCTCTCTAATGCTGAATTGTTCACCATTCCAATCGTCGTGTAAACCTCATTCTCATCCATGACAAAGCTGAAGTTCAAAGCCGGTAGCGCCATTGCCGGTTTTCCGCTGAATAAAATACCATTCCATGGACCGCTCCGCAGAAACACTTTGCCGTCTCTGAACATAGCTGGCTCAGGGTAGTTATGCAGCTGCAACTCCCATATGAAGTCTCCAGGAGAAGGGTCATCTGGACTCTTCCACGCAGTTAGTTTCCGGTTAAGCCTGGTTCTCAAGTCCCAACCAAGCTTCATCCCTGGTAACAAAGTATCCGACGGATAGTCAAAGCTTTGCCATAGATAGTTGCCGGAGTTGGCTCCTTCTTTCTCGTCTCTGAGGATGAGATTGCCATTGTCTAATAACTGAACAACAGGACTAATATTCTGGGTCTGTTTGGTCGAATTTGATGACCAAAAAACTGTCTTGTTCTTGTTGAGAAGAACTAGAGTCCCTGTGGTGGTGTTGATCATCAAATGGCCTGAGGAGTCGTTGATCGGGGAGCCTCGATTCGCAACCCAAACGACGGTTTGGACTGGGATGTTCTTGTACCAAATCCCCAAGTAGCGGGATTTGGAAAGGCCTGGGGTGAAGAAACCCAGTTCAAACACTCCACCTGGGGAAACCAAGGAGTTGCCATCAGTGATGTTCTGAGATGAAGAAAGGGTATCAGCTGCAGATGAAAGTTTACTGAAACAGATGCAGAAAAGAATGAAGCAAAGGTTGTTCATCGTCTCACACTGACTTCTAGCTTTCTGGGTGTGTGAAGCTTAGTAGCTTAGTGATGGAAAGCTATGGATGGGTGTCTTTATGATGGAGCAAAGACTCCGGAGCTTCACGCAGTTGACTTGGGTGAGAACCCATTGACATCAAACGCAATTGGTCCCCTATAGAAAACCAGTTTGGCTGATTAGGAGACTTTTCTTATTTCCTTTTGCATTGAAGATTTCGTGTTTGATCGTTGAAATACGATGTTACATATAGCCAAATTTGTTTTTTAATAAAGTTTGTGGAAAAAAAAATTATAAAGATAATTATTGTCGATTTTTGCTCTGTTAGGGAGAGAAACTAAACGAGTTTGCAGCAAATAAGCTGATTAATAATTGAAGATTATTATGGATTCAGAACTTAGAGTAGCTAGTCAAATTACTCCAAACTAGAAAATCAGACAACTCGGTTCATATGATTTTACAAAAGAAATTCGTCTTAACAATAAAAAGAGAATAAAAAGACGAGAAAGTACAAGCTTTCAATAGCAAATTAAGTACACAACTTTGGACCCGAGTCAAGGCAGATCATGAATTTCAAAATGAGAAATATGATTTATATATGATCAGAGAAAGTTGCGGTATATGAATAGTGTATACATAAAATAGACTATTTCTATCTTGTTCTAGGATATTCTATATCTTTCTAGATATTCTTTATGTGTATTTTGACTTTATGCATATAAGATATGTAGTTTGACTGTATTTCTTATCCTTACCATATTAGTATTGTGTAATTCCCTATATAAATGACTTCTATCAATAAATAAAATATCAATCTTTCACGATTCTCTATTCTTAAATTTCTCTTACTTAATCACGTTATCAGTTTTTGGTTTAACACTTGAGCTAATAGTTTTTCCAAACCCTAAAACCAAAACCGGAGGTTCTCGGCCCTGCCTCGGCCTCCGTCGCTCCCTGACTGCCGCTTCCCGGCCGTCCGCTCCGCTACTTTCTTTTCATTCGATCAAGCATCCAAGTTTTTACGGTAGGTTTATTTTACAACCCTAAAACTCTTCCAAGTTCAATAACCTCGGGGGAGATAAAGTGTTTTCTCCCTTTCTTCTACTCCATTCTATGCTTGGGTTGGTGTATTTGCATGTTTAAAATCCTGGTTTTCCTCCCCGCGTCTAAAGTTGTGTTTGATCAACTTTGGTTCTTTCTTTTGAAGGTGTGTTACCTTCACATAGTTTTCCGGGTGGTGTTTGATTGACTCCGGACACTTATACCTTCAGGTTGTGTATGATCAACCCTAGAGAGACAAACCAACATAATAAAAGCATCGTATTTGAGTATCATTTGGGTCTTTAACAGAAAACTAATACGATTTGTTCTCTCTTGTATGCAGATGGACAAATGCATCGAATTCAATGTCCTTGACGCCCATGGTACTGAGAACCACCGCTGTGTCTCGAATATTGAGTAGACCTTCATTGCTAAGGATCTGATCGAGACTATATTCCCCGATCCAACTCAGGAACCGCCTCATAAGAGAACAAAATCTCAAGCGCTCATGTTCCTTCGTAAGCATATCGATCCCACACTACGCAGGCAGTATCAATCGAAGCATAATCCAAAAGATCTGTGGGATGCACTCGCCAAACGTTTCGGAAATATTTATTCAACCTTGCTCCCAGAATTAATTGCTCGCTGGGATGAAATATGACTATTGGATTACAAGAGGGTTGATGACTTCAACAAAGATATGTTTTGCCAACAAGCTCAACTAAGTTCTTGTGGAGTCGAGAAATGATGCAGACATGATTGAAAAGACTTTCTCGACCTTTTCTTCTGCTGCTAAGATCCTAATTAACCAGTATCGACTTGAGTTCTAAAATAAGAGGATTACAACATTTAGCGGCTTAATGACCCAACTCGTTATGGAAGTAAAGAGTAATACGATCAATGATCAGCACAATTTGCGTCTTGTAGGCACCTGAAAAATTCCAGAATCTAATTGCAATAGCAAATAGAGTAAGAAAACTCCAAAATGTAAGAATCACCATCGGAATGAACCTTACGCACGTGGGAATCAGCACCACCGTGCCTCTGGTTCTCGGGGACAAGGTAATGGCTTTAGTGGCCATACCAACTCTTGGCGCCGAGACGCCGGCGCCGCTAGTGCCCAAGGGCGGCGCCGCTCCACCTCGGAAGCAGCACGTTCGTTCTTCTTCTGCTTTTGATGGAAAATGCAACAAATATGGGTCCAAGGACCACTGGTTCAAAAGCTGTCGTGCTTCTGCAAATGTTGTTGCCGCATACAAGAAATACAAGGAATTGATGAAAGTCAATTCCACTGAAAATAATGGAGTTGAACATAATGTCACCTTCAAGGTCACAGACCCTAATGGACAATATTATGACTTAGATGCTCCTGACTTTGACGTCATTGGCTAGATTGTTTTCCTTTTTACAAGTCATGATGTAATAAGGCATCATTAGAATGTCATGCTTAGTTTTCTTCTCAATTTTTTTTTTGAGACCCTATGTACTCTTTTCAGCGCATTAATAAAAGTTCTTTTTGGTTCTTCTTGTCTCTACATGGTTCGAATTGATTTACAATAAGATGTACATTTACATCTACCTTAGAAAACATGGCATCAACGCCGTCCTTGGTCTCTCCCCTTAGAGGAGGTGACGTACGGCGCCGTGACTCTCAAGGAGGGTTACTAACGTGTTTTCCGGTTCAAGTCTTTTATCCTATAATGGATTTTCCTTCATCAATTATTCAACTAGGCTCATCCGAGTTAGTATGATGTTTTAGAATTGTCCGAAATTAAGGAGATAGTGGTTTCAAGTGTGCCTCGCACTACCGACCCTCCACGGACATGCCTAGTCATACTTAATTTGGAATTACTGAAAGCTTTTGATTTTGGATTCCCCTTACGCTATTAATCCAATTGTTGTCTTGTAAAAGACGTTAAAGACTTGTCATAACCGGATTATAATCGAATCTTCTAGGTTCTCTGGACTTGGATTTGATCATCAACACGTCCCTGTGGCTGAGCATACGCCTCCATGCCAACGGCAAGCTTCAAAAGCTTCGCTAATGCCAAATCTGTGAAAAACAATAATCTGTCCTCCCTAGACAGTCAACTTCGTTTGAGCTTTTTGAACAACTCCAGACGAACCAGACAATGAACTTTATATCATTGGAAAGCTCTACGAGTCTAGTTTTTAGAAAATTTTACGGCTTGTCTATATCTATTATAACGAAGAAGTTATGACTGTTTTAACGCGCAAAGGTTATTTTGTGCGAGAATTTTTCAGCACTCTTAGGATCGTTGCTACTTTTAGCCTTTTCAATCCTTCTAAATAGCTCGATATCGACCTATTTACTCATATATCTACTCTCTTTTGTAGGTATGTCTCTTGGAGAGATCAAATGCCTCGCGGATAGTGGATCAACCCACACCATTCTAAGGAACTGACAACTATTTCTTAAGTTAGTGTCCTGTAAATCATTTGTGACGACAATGATTGGATCTTCTTCTGTGATCCTCGAGCATGGAACCGCTCGTTTCTTCTAGCTCATGGCACTATGATCCATGTCACAGACACTCTTTATGCCCCAAAAGGGCACCGAACCTTGTTGAACTTTAAGGACATTTGCGCTAATGACTTTCACTTGGAAACTCATTGTGAAGATGGAACAGAGTTCTTGTGTATAACTTCTCATGATTACCGACATAAACGTATATTGGAGAAACTCATGAGTTAATCTAGTGGTCTTTACCTTACTACGATTCGGATTATTGAATCTCATGTAGTCGCCAAACAAGATCTTTGGGACTCTGACTCATACAAGCTTTGACATGATTGACTTGGTCATCCTAGAGGGGATATGATCCAATTCTGTGAAATTCTCATGGACATCCCTTCTTCAGATCAAAACGAAAATGTTTGGGAAATGATATCACTTTGAATCATAGTGGTGATGCCACAACTGGTCATCAAGGCCCAAAGGGGACTTTGACGTCTCCCGGGCTCGGCACCAACTACCTGGCTGCTGCTCGGCTGACCCCTCAAGCAATTGAGAATTTACATTAAAGACTTTTGATGACTATTGCATGTCTATTGAGATTGAAGTGGAGCATCCCATACCCCATGTTCACACGCATAACGGTCTTGCCGAAGCTACGATTAAACGACTTTAGCTTATTGATCGAGCGTTAGTAATGCGCACCAACCTGCCAATTGCGTCATGAGGCTATGCAATATTACATGCAGCCTTACTTATTCATTTCTGACCCACTGCCAAACAACCATTTAGTGCGTACCAATTGGTTACTGGTGTTTACGCCCAAATTAATATTTTACTGGACAATAAATGTCTATGTGAATATTTTATTAAATTCTTGGTCCATGTCATGCCGGTGAGCCCAAGTTTCTTTAAGTTTACAAGTAATGACCCGCTAGTAAGACCACTCGAGTTGAATTATAAAGTTCGCGCGTGGAATGACTTCGTGCGGACTTCAGATCTCGCGCGCTTAGTAGACTTCGCTCGGATTATAGAGCTCACGCGCGGAATGACTTCGCACGGACTATAGATCTCGCACGCTTAGTAGACTTTGCGCGTAGGCAAGGCGAAGTGATACTTCGCATAAGAGTGGAGCCTTAGGTGAGACGGAGTACATCGAGGCAAGTTGGCGAACTGGCTCGCGGGAGAGACTTTATGTAGAAGCCACAGGTGGAGTCCGCATGCATCATATTAATCGTTGAAGACTCTTACAAGTCTTTGACATGCTTTGGGCCAATCCATGTGGCCCTTATCAATTAAAAAGCCTTCTTTTGGCCTGCGAGCTAGAAAAGCCCGCGAGATGGTTTGAGTCCGCGTGGGTTAACAGTGCCCTTGTGCTATTAGGGTTTCAAAGCCCGACTTGGATTTCAAGTTAACTTTCTTCTGCCGCAAGTTGAGCTGCTATATAAAGGCCTCGAAGGCTTACAATTAAAACCCCAACAACTTTTACAACAATCAAATCTCTCATCAAATGCAAAACAAACTGCAAACCAGTTACCCTTCGAGCTACCTCGAAACCCTAACCCTAAGCGCAACGCCGCCTAGGTTTTCTCAGAGCCCTTTTGGACTCTACTCTGATTCCCCCTAATTTTCCTATAGTTGCTCTGCTCGTGTCCCGCCGTGAGTATCGATCGCCTTGTGCTCGTAAATTCCTCATCTGAGGTGGCACCTGGAAACCCTTTCCGCCTGATCAGAAGTCAGATCTCGCTCACTCAACCCTTTCCTCATCCGCGAGGTGGCACACCCGCAACAAATCCCCCTCTCTTTGTTCGCTATTTACCTCTGCTCTGCGCGCTGAGAATCGTGGCCAAAACATTGGCACGCCCAGTGGGACAAGGAGTACAAGCGATTCACCATAGGGAAGCCAGGAGAATCACTATACGTGAAACCTCGGATTTCTTGTCTCAAGCATAAATTACCACGGTACAAGCCTCATAACATGCGTGGCTTACCTATCTCTCACCACGGAATAGGTTCTTACTCAGTTTGGTAACCCAGGCTTCAGCGAGACCACAATGATAGGCTCACAGCCGACCCAAGACACAAGATCTGCTCTGCCTATGGAGCAAATCCTCCGGATGTTCAAAGAGCTGAAAGGCTTGATTGAGGGTTTGACAACCCAGGGCGCAAACCTCTCTGATCCAGCCAAACAGGATTGAGCCCTTTTGCAGGCCGACCAGGACAACCTCACCATACCCAATGAGGACTTCAATGAGCATGTCCTTTCCAAAAAGATTAAACTGCCTAGCAGCCAATCTAACAGTGAAGATTTTCCTTTGGACGAACCTATATCCAAAAAAGGAACTACGTTGTCAATCGATGATGAAGAACCTGAGATAGAGGCTGGCGAGATTTTGGATAATAATCATATCTCAAAGACTGACGTTCTTCCTCAGGAAGATAAGCTTGAAGGTAGGATAGAACAATCCATCTTAGAAGAAGAATCAGTTCGTACACTGATGGCGAACCACAACTTCGTATGATGGCAAACCATAACTTCCAAGTAGCCAGCTTCCTCATGCAAGATGTATATGTGGACACAGGTCAACTGCATGGGGGGAAAGGTGGAGCTCGCCTGCCTTCTTTGTTTAACCTCCATGATCAAGGGCATGATCCACTCAAGTTTTGTCCAATTACTGGACATTATCGAGACGCTGCCCCAAGTCATGACAAGTGAAATGACGCTGGACCAGAACCTCTTGAGTTTCCTTTTCAGCCTGTACACGCAGGGTGTCAAGGCGGGCGAGGTCTGTTTCTCCTAATGGTTCATCTCGCCAATCTTATGTTCACCAGCAAGATGACTCAGTTCGCTTCGCCAATATTAGGTCATGATAAGCTTAACTATATATGATGTGGTGGTATACCTAGGCCAGTCCGTAGTTTCACATTTCAATATACTTGGACTCTTTGCATGCAAGTTCAGAGGCCAGGATATGACTTTATTATTTGTTATTTCACTCTAGTGTGCAACAGGAGCTTGTCTGAGCATGATGCTCATGGATGTTATATATTTGCATCAGGGGCAGAGGTGGATTCACTGGACTATAGTGACTCCAAATTTGATTTTGACACAGAGCCAATTTATGATGAATACAATAAAGACTATATGTTGGTGTGTCCCTCTCATAATCATAGTCCACAGGAGTTCAATCCCAGTGAAGCTCTTGATTTGGTACCTTTCTATGACCAATGCGTGGCTGTTCCCAATGAGATGATGCATTATGACATGGTAGTCGGTGACAAGGCAGATCTTTACACCATGTTGTCTGTAAGGATGCAATTGAAGATCATGCTTTGCAAAATAACAAAGATTCTTGGGGGGGGGGGGGGGGGCAGCAAGGCAGTCCCTACGAGCAACTTTCTTCAAATTTTTGAGTCGTTGAAGCAAAATAGCTCTGGCCAACACTTGAAAATTCTCAACAACAAGAGTCTCATGCTGAGAACATAACGGCATCAAGACTTAGAGTGAAACATTGGTGGCCTCCCCCGTGGCCTTACGAAGGGTAACTAAGAATGCTATACACTCATTTCCTTTACTCTTAGCTTTATTTTAGGTTTTACTTCTGTTTTTCTTTCACTTTTCTTTCTTTCTCGCATTGAAAAAAGAAAATACAAAAAAAATCTTATAGCAGAAAATACAAAAAGAGATTCTTAGTTTTGCTAGAATGCAAGACAACGTTCTTGCCTATATCAGGCTTGAACTTTACCTTGAAGCCTATCCTTGAGGCTTGACGACAATAGGCATTCCATATGCCTTGATTTGCTGCCAGCGAAGTCACGTCCGAGAGGCAATACAACTCGTGCAATGCTGAAACGTTGCAGCAGCCATTACTGGACAGTCAAATTCGCGGACTCCACTAGAATGATCCATGAGGAATTATCCAGGGCGCCTTATATCAGCAGAAAGCCCTGGATGTATATTTTTCAAAAGATTTTACGGTTCATCGTTTCGACATTCTTGGAGAGACTTATGGAACTTTGAATGCAGACATGTCAGGATACCCAATGATTTGCAATATGCATTTTTAATGTGTTTTCATGACCTCGTAGCATGCTTTCCTCATTGGGGGGCATCAATAGAAGTTTGGGGAAACTTTATCCATACACCAGGATCTACTCAAGGTCGATCTATGACCTTTCTCGGTGTTTGCCATTTTCAATGAGGCATGGTACCACATCTCCTTCCCTGGGGGCATGCTAAAGTTTTGATGTCCTTTATTCTTCTCAAGTATCGGCGAATAGACATCAAAACTGGGGGCACATTGGGGTAGATATGTGTTCCAGTTATTTCAGACTTTAGACCTTCTTCAAGTATCTTAGTCATTATTTAGACCAATCCCTGTGGCCTCCAAATCTCCAAGGTTGGTTTACCATCATTATGCGGCCGTTCGCCGATCCTTGTGTTTGCTTCTCATTGGTTCGCACTGGGGGGGGGGGGGGAGCAAAGTGCATGGCCAAATTTTTTTCATCATTATGCCGTCGTTCGCCTACCCTTTTGTTTGCTTCTCTTTGGTTCGTGCTAAGAGGGCAGCGAAGTACATGACCATTGTCATTCCATGTTTATCACAACGTTGGTTCGGCATCTCCAAGAGTTCGCGAAGGGCCATTTTTGGAATCTAGTTAAAGCAAACATCTGCTCTAGGTGCATTCATTCAAGGTATATCCCTGCGAGCTACATCCGCTCGCGGTATATGCAATGTACTATGTCTTCTGAGTAGAGCAGACGAATGTAGAAGGAATGTAAGCGAATGCATGCGAAGTTCAAATCCAAGATGCCTAGTTAGGTCAAGTTTATCACAAAATGCAGGCGAATGCATGCGAATTTCAAATCAAAGTTAGAAGCCTAAAACAGGTACTAGGCGAACCGTACAGCAGCTTCGCTACAATGCTTTGCTGGGTGTTTGGGTTTCAAGGCCTATTCACAGGCTTGTCTACTCATACTCATTTTATGTATGACCTGAGCCAATAATAGTGGCTTCGGAGTAGCATGAACATAAACCTCTTCAGTCATTCTTAACATTTATAACTTCAAGGTTGGGGGGCAATGTTTACACCCAAAACAATATTTTATTGGACAGTAAATGTCTATGTGAATATTAATTAAATTTTTGGTCCATGTCATACTGGTGAGCCCAAGTTTCTTTAAGTTTATAAGTAATGGCCCGCTAGTAAGACCGCACGAGCTGAATTATAAAGTCCGCGCGCGGAATGACTTCGCTCGGATTACAGAGCTCACGCACGGAATGACTTCGCGCGGACTACAGATCTCGCGGGCGTAGTAGACTTCGCGCGTAGGCAAGGCGAAGTGATACTTCGCATATGAGTGGAGCCTTAGGCGAGGCAGAGTACATCGAGGCGAGCTGGCGAACTGGCTTGCGGGAGAGACTTCACGTAGAAGTCACAAGCGGAGTCCGCGTGCATCACATTAATCGTTGAAGACTCTTACAAGTCTTTGATATGCGTTGGGTCAATCCCTATGGCTCTTATCAATTAAAAAGCCTTCTTTTGGCCCGTGAGCTAGAAAGGCCCGCGAGATGGTTTGAGTCTGCACGGGTTAACAGTGTCCTTGTGCTATTAGGGTTTTAAAGCCCGACTTGGATTTCAAGTTAATTTTCTTCTGCCGCAAGTCGAGCTGCTATATAAAGGCCTCGAGGGCTTACAATTAAAACCCCGACAACTTTTACAACAATCAAATCTCTCATCAAATACAAAACAAACAGCAAACTAGTTACCATTCGAGCACCCTCGAAACCCTAACCCTAAGCGCACTGCCGCATAGGTTTTCTCATAGCCCTTTCGGACTCTACTCCGATTCTCCCTGATTTTCCTATAGTTTCTCTGCTCATGTCCCGCCGTGAGTATATTGATCACCTTGTGCTTGTAAATTCCTCATTTGAGGTAGCATCTGGAAACCCCTTTCGCCTGATCAGAAGTCAGATCTTGTGCACTCAACCATTTCCTCATCCACGAGGTGGCACGCCTACAACAAATCCCCCTCTCTTTGTTCGCTATTTACCTCTGCTCTACGCGTTGAGGATCATGGCCAAAACAACTGGATATGAGCCTGACATTTTACATCTACGCATTTTCGGTTGTTCGGTTTATATGCCAATTACGCTTCCACTGCGTTCTAAGGTGGGTCGTCAGAGACAATTAAGTATCTACGTTGGTTATGAATCTCCAACAATTATCCGATACCTAGAGCCATTAACAGGTGATCTCTTTACTTCCAGATTTGCGGATTGTCACATTGATGAGACATTCTTCCCGTCGTTAGGGGGAGATACGAACAAACGTGTTCATGTGGAACGACATAAATTGTCATGGTTTGTCCCCACTTTGTCTCATTATGATCCCCGCATCTCACAGACTGAAAGTGAAGTGAAACCTATTCTCGAAATTCAGAAAGTAGCAGATACGATGCCTGACTCTTTCTCCGAGATTGAGAAAGTGACAAGATCAGATATACCAGCTGCAAATGTTTCTGCTAGGCTCGAAGTCCCTAAAAAGAGCATGACCATCCCCGGGCACAGGACTGCCGCCGCCAGCGGCACCGACCACAGTAGGGGGATGGAGGTCGTGGCTTCCTAAAGGAAAAAGGAGAGGCCACCTGGTTTGGTTGACACGCGTCTGAGAAAGAAACAGACTGACAAGGCACATGTCAAACCCTTGATCATCGATGTTGAAAATCCTTCTCACGAGATCATCTTTAATTACAGTTATGTTCACGAATTGATGTTAGAATCTATAGGGACGCCTCAGGATCAATGTCAACATTAGAGAACATAGAGATCTCCATGTGTTATGATTACACTTATGAATTGATGAACCGGTCATCAACCCATGTCGATGATATATTTGCTTATTCTTTCGCTCATGAAATCATTGAGCATGATGACATCGAACCATGCTCTGTTGCAGAATACCAAAATAGAGCAGATTGTCCTAAATGGAAAGATGCAATCTAGGCAGAATTAGACTCTCTAACAAAGAGACAAGTCTTCGGCCCAGTAGTGCTAACTTCGCCGAGTGTAAAGCATGTTAGACATAAATGGGTCTTTGTTAGAAAGCGAAATGAGAAGAATGAGGTACTTCAGTATAAGGCCCACCTTGTGGCGTAAGGTTTCTCACAATTCCCTGGGATTGATTACGAAGAGACTTACTCTCCGGTCATGGACGTCATAACTTTCCGTTATTTAGTCAGTTTGGTAATGTTCGGAAAACTTGACATGCAGCTCATAGATGTGGTTACAGCATATCTCCCTGGGGATCTGGGTTCAAGGATATATATATATATATATATATATATATATATATATTTATATTTATATGAAAGTGCCAAATGACATTACATTACTTAAATCAAAAGACTCTAAACCATTGAGTGCGTATGCTATAAGGTTGCAAAGCTCACTTTACAGATTAAAGCAATCGGGACGAATGTGGTATACTCGTCTAAGTGACTACTTGATTAGGAAAGGGTATAAGAATGATGAACTATGCCCGTGCATGTTTATAAAGAAGACAAGTTCCGGATTTGCAATAATGGCCGTCTATGTTGGTGACATGAACATTATCGGTACTCTTGATGAAATCAAAGAGACCGCGGCTTATCTGAAATCCGAGTTTGAGATGAAAGATCTTGGGAAAACTTGATTTTGCCTAGGTCTTGAACTAGAGCATCGAGCCTATGGAATTCTTATCCACCAGTCTGCATATGTCCAAAAGATGCTTAGGCGATTTAATATGGACAAGATGCACCTTGTTAGCACTCTCATGATTTGTTGAAGTTTAGATATAACTAAAGATCTATTTCGTCCGAAAGAGGACGACTGAAAGGTCTTGGGCGCAGAGGTTCCATACCTTAGTGCAATAGGAGCATTATTGTACTTAGCTCAATGCAGTCAACCAAACATTGCATTCTCAGTCAACCTGTTAGCTAGATTTAGCTCAGCGCCAACCCAACCTCATTAGATCGGAGTTAAGAACATTTTTCGATATCTTAAGGGTACCATTGACTTGGGATTGTTCTTTCCCTACACTAATTCAAGAAGGACAGAAGATGGTTTTATGACTTATGGAAATCACGACACTGATCCACTAAGGGACCGGACCGCCGCCATGAACGCCGCCAGTATGGCTGTTAGACACGGGTCCAACACCGTGCACGCCACCGCCGTCTTGTCCTATGCCGAGACACTCAACAATACGTTGGTGGGTTTCGCCGACGCCGGATATTTATCTGACCCTCATAAAGGACGTTCTCAAACTGGTCATGTGTTCACTATTGGGAATACAGTGATATCTTGGAGGTCTATAAAGCAGACTCTAGTGGCAACATCTTCAAATCATGCAGAGATTATAGCTTTGCATGAAGCTGTTCGGGAATGTATTTGGTTAAGATCAATCATTAAACACATTAGAGGGACTAGTGGATTAAATTCTACAACTGATAGACCTACATGTATTTTTGAGGACAATGCAGCTTGTACTGAGCAAATGAAGTTAGGTTACATCAAGGGCACGTGATAATACAAAACACATTTCACCTAAGTTCTTCTACAACTAACAACAACAGGCGTTTCTTAACATTCAAGTGAACCAAGTTAGTTCCGAAAGAAACACATCAGACTTATTTACTAAGTCCTTACCTATGTCTATTTTTGAGAAACATGTGAAATGTATAAACATGTGTTGGCTATTAAGTCTCTCTGAATAATGTTCACATCAGGGGGAGTATCATTTCAATAAAGTAGATTGGTGCGTTGTACTCTTTTTCTCCTACGATCAAGGTTCAGTTTTTCTCTCATAGGGTTTTTGTGATTTGACGAGGTTTTTGACAAGGCGACATAACTGCACCATCGGCATAGCAGCGCACGGCACAATGGGAAGTGTTCTAGGATATTCTATATCTTTCTAGATGTTCTTGATATGTGCATTGGTCTTATACCAATAGGATATGTAGTTTGACTAGATCTATGTATTCATTATCCTTACTATATTGATATTGTGTAATTTCTTATATAAAGGACTCCTATCAATGAATATCTTATTCATCTTTCACGATTCTCTATTCTCAAATCTCTCACACTTAATCATATCTAAAGTTAATTGTCCAAATACGTGTTTTTAGAGTTTAATGACATCCTCTTTGGATCCTTCCTCTTGTATTCATTATCCTTCCTCTTTAAGCTATACTCAAATGCGCGCTCTAGATGATTTTGATGGTTAAATAATGACTTCCATAGTTCCATCGGTGGATTGTCATGGGGCATATTATCTCTCTGGTTTTGTTTTTCTTTAGCTGCAATAGTCAAAGAACTTCTAGAACATACAGCGACCCTCATTAGTTGACAGTTCCATCCAGTTTTTTCAACTTCTTCGATGAGTTAGTGCAGACTTGACATACAGCAAGTTGGGATAATGTAGAAAATTGCTGAAAATACCATAGGATTATAGCCATTAATGAACCCTGGGCTAGTCAAGTCCTATGATAAGATTGTTGTATCAGTAGAGTCCTAATTAACTCTGTTCCGCTATCTAATTGCAGATTGAATTTGATCATGGATCATGCCATCATGGTTACAATATGACGGAGATTAATTTTCTTCTCAACTTCTATTTGATTGTATCCTAAAAAAAAAAACCAAATAGATCATAGCTTACAAAACTTGAATAAGAAAACCCTGTCCAAGCTAATGCAAACAATTAAGAATCATTGGACACTCACATAGTCACATTTAATCAAGCCTGTATCTTGTTTTCTACGAAAGATTATCCAACTAGCTTATGTCAATCACACAAGTAAGAAACCATAAATGTCAGTCATAGAAGAATCATAGACTTAGTCGAGCTCACATAGGCTTATAAACCAGAACCTTCCATGGCGAGCTAGAGCTTAACTCATCATCTACATTGTTCTCATTCCCCTTCTTTCAGTTCGGCTTGTTCGGACGACCACTAGAATGACCTCTCTTCTCTTAGCTGCCATCCCGATAGTAGTAGGGACCTCAACCAGCTCATCTAGTTAGAATTCTCGAGGTATCACCGCAAAGCGAGGTTGCTTAATTTCCCCAGGACGAGCCAACCAGAGATCAAAGTCTCAAACCCATTTTTTTCGGAATAGTTGAAGCATCCAAAGAAACCCAAGATTATGATCCAGTCCATTAGAAATCCCAAGCCCACCAACCGCTACCAGATTGTCAAACCATCATACTAATTAGTTATTACTTATTAGTATGTAGGATTTAGTACACAAGGCCAGCAGTGGCGGAACCACTAAGGCCTGCCGGGGTTCAAGCCCCACCCCTTTTTAACTATTGAACAAAACAGATAATTAACATGTTAAATATCTATAAATAAATATATGCAGGTTAGTACATCTTAGCTAATCAGACCCCCTTCTGGTGACCTTTCAGTAATATTACATTAATCATACCAGAATTATTTAGTATTACATCATCTCATCATTATTATTTTGGCTAACTAAAAAATCGGTCTCATAAATTAGTATTTATAAAAATTTGTATGTTTATTGGGATTCAATCACATATTAGGAATTTGAACTTTACTGCACTACTCAACATTGTTAAACTTTAAAAAAAAAAACTTTGGATTGACTCCATTAGGCTTAAAGCCAATAACGACCGCAAAACGATTAATGCCTGAATAATCCGAGGACTACTACACAAAGCAAAATACTTGCTACAAACTACAAATTAAAAACCAAATCCCTGAGAAAACTAATGTCCAAAACAAGCGGACCTTGCAAACTAGAAAGTAAATAAAACAAAGGAACCTTCCTCACCCCACTTGGTCACTCTCTGAACGAATAGAGGCCTAAGACCAATTGGTGTACATTTCTTCGTGAGTTTGAGAGAGAGAACCCATGCTAGGGTTTGAAGAGGGGTCTTTCCTAGCTGCACTAGGAAATCAGTCTTCCTCGGGCTCGGCAGCATCCGCCTTCTCCTCTACCACTGGACCAGGTGCCATAGAGTCGGGGCTCTCTGTCAATTTTGGTTTCTTGTTCTTGCTGCCACGGGGACGACCCATTTTCTTTGGAGATTTCTCAGTCCTCACAATGTTGAGGTTGCCATCTCCAGCAACTGAAAGCCTTAACTCATTAGGGTTTATAGGCACATGAACCAGCACCAGTGAGTGCCTTACTCTTTTGCCGCCATCATCATCCTCCTCTTCTCTTCCTCTCTGAACACCAGCAATTTTCGAGGGAGAAGGGAAGTCAGGTACTTCTCTTATGGACACTGATCTCTTCTCCTTTGGGGTAGCTAGGGCAACAACTTGAGGGACTGAGAGGGAGATAAGTGTATTCCCTCGGAACACCATCATGGGCGGAGCAGCCGGCTGAATCACAAGAGAGACCACTGGGGAAGGGGGTTCCTTCACACTTGGACATGGAAGACCTCCTCCATGATTGATCATTGTGCAGTCTCTGCATCTCCCCAGCAGCCGTTCATACCGGAACTTCACCGTAATCAGATCCTCAAGGGAAACCCTAATCGTTCTTTCCAGGCGAACCAGATCATGGAGAGGTAGGGTAAGACGCACCCTAACCAGCCCATTGTTGATTCCACGCTCATCAACTTGGAGCACTGGGTCGATATATTGTCTCCCTAACTAGTCGCGCCGTCGCCGACGTCGTCAAAGCTACCGGAAGATCATGTATATCAACCCAAATCTACACAAAATCAAGAGGAAAAACCATTCGGTTAGAAAACCATCATATAATCATTCAATGAAATCATAGCACGATGGTAACTCCATGGTCCTCCTCTCTTGACCTGAGTGACGTCCCTCTTGTTGGTGAAGGTGAAGAGGAAACGGTCGCCTTGCGCCTGTACCTCCACCGGAGTAGAGAGACGCCACATGGATCTCACTACGCTTCGAAAAGAATCGAAGTTCACAAAACTAGCAGTGTTGAGTTTTCCGATGAGAAAAAATCGTGGTTCAACAAAGTCATTTTTCGGGCAACGAAGGTTTCCAAGATCAACTAGTTCATCTGGTGATTCAGAGAAAGCTTAGAGATCAGCCTTGCTGTCATGGAAGCGGTGGAGGCAGACATGGAGACTGCCATGAGGGATCACACCGCACAGCCAAAAAACCTTAACCCTTGCTGTCATGGAAGCGGTGGAGGCAGACATGGAGACTGCCATGAGGGATCACACCTCATAGCCAAAAAACCTTAACCCGAGAGATAGAGAGAGAGAGAGAGAGAGAGGTTGCGGTATATTTTGACACTCTCAACATCGTTAAACTTGTTAATTAGGGCTTAAGGTTAATATTATAGATTTGAGGGCACTCCCAAAATTACAAACCAGACTTCTACAAACTTTTATAATAATATTATATAGATAATATATTTTCCCTACCAAAGTTTCCCTCGTTGTCCTCCTGAAAATGGATTTTAGTTCTCTGCTCATACTTTTCCAGTTTTTCATTAAAGCATTAGCCCAATCTCTCATGTTTTTTGAGCTAGCAGACCATGAGTTTTACTTACATCTAGATGGTTACATATTATTTAGGAACCGTAATTGAGCACTTAGGCTCCTATAATATGTTTATCTAGTATCTATTTGTTTCTAATCTTTGTACTCTGCTATGCTCTGAATAAGTGGGCATCAAGTTCAAATGTAATGGTACTAAGTAGCCATTCTGGTCTCCAAATTATTATTTAATGGAACTTTCATTTTGCTCAAGAAAATTATAAGGGGAACCAAATAAAATGAATATTGATGAAGGATAAAATGTAGAGACAAGAGATAGCAAGAGATGCATCATCTTATTCATTTATAAGTGCCTTTTATATAGAGGAATTACATAATACCAATATAGTAAGGATAAGAATACATAGATCTAGTCAAACTACATATCCTAATGGCATAAGGCCATGACACACATAAAGAATATATAGAAAGATATAGAATATCCTAGAACATTCCCCCTTGTGCCGCACGCTGATATGCCAATGGTGCTGATATGTTGCCTCGTCAAAAACCTCGTCAAGTCACAAGAACCCTGTGGGAGAAAAACTAAACCTTGATCGTAGGAGAAAAAGAGTACAACACACCATTCACATTTGATAGTGACATGTATATATGTACTAGACTCCCCCTGAAGTTCGCATCTCCCCTTGATCTTTACATCAATCATAGGGCTCTTCCTGATTTTTACTAATCACGGAAGTTTCAACAACTTAGCATGTCCATGCTCTTTAACATGTCTTCAAATGTGACATTGAGCAATGATTAACTAAATCATACCGTATTGTCCTCAAACATGATCTTTTACACTTTAGATCTTGTGGAGAAGGCCGCTTGTGAACTCAAAATATAAGTTCGTGTAGGAAATTGGATTTCCGCGCAGCATGACCTTCAGTTATTAGAACAGCTGTAACTTCCTCTATGAAATACTTATGAATGAACCGTAAACAGTTACTCATTTATATTTCCAACCATATATTGCACACATTTTGGTTCATCAGGAGCTGTTCACAAAGTCCAGTCAAAGTTGACTGTTTTGCCAAAATCAGATTCTCGGACAGATTCGTCCTACGTTACAAAAACGGCCATAACTCACTCAATATGATAGCTATGATTAAATGGTTGATGTCCTTGGAAAGTAGACACATAGACTTTTCTAATGATACTAATTTCACCATTTTCTAGTGAGTGAGATTTCCTTTAGGTCCTACGAAAGTTGACCTATGAAACTTGGCAGATTCTGATTTCGTTATTGATGTGTCTTTCTTATGTAGCGATAGAATAAGTCTCAACCTTTCATACCATTAAGTATTGAAAAAGAAGTTACTGTCATTACATTGGAATTGCGTGGAAGCATAGCTACACTTAGCTTTTACAACTTTTCATAGCAAATAAGATGTTAAGTCTTTTGTATTGTGTTGAGTACATTGATGTTTCTTATTGTACTTAGATGGGAACTCCATCTCTTAACACATATTTGTCATCTTGCTTTAGACAAAACAATAGATCTCTCTTTAGAACAAAGACTTTGACTAATCATCTCTCTTTAGAACAAAGACTTTAACTAATCATGGGCGTATATGTAGGCCACACTAGTTATAGAGTGCCTAAGCCAATTGATGGAAAATCATCATCAATACAGTCATTGAGTACCTTTTCGAGACCGTGTCTTCCCAATATCTTTTTCTTCGGATGTTGATACATATGGGCATCTCTTGATCCATCAAGAGTCCATGTAAATCGAAAATAAACACGCAAAGGCATAATTCACCATATCCATGCTTCCAAATCAAGCAGAGTCCATATGTGTTTCAATACCTTTAACAAACGTGTGCTCCTGTGGTCTGGAGCCACTTGATTCGGAAGAATGAAGTCTGTTTAAGACCTTCATGTATATCTCTAATCCCATATAAATGTTATTATGACCACATTCATAGGCTGCATGTTCAGTTATTCAGAAACTACCAAACTGACAAAGTAGTGGAGTTCAATGACATCCATTACGAGAGCATATCTCATCGTAGTCGATCTCAGTGCATGTTAGTGAGAGACCCTGCGCCATAAGGTGAGTCTAAGCTCTTGTTCTTACTACGCTATCTAACAAAGACACAGTTGATAGAGTTTAGCTTGCGGTGTCGACATCACCTGCTCAAGGACCTATCTCTTTGTTAATGCCGGATCACATCTTTTCATTAGGCCAATCAACTAAGTTGATATCTATCAACGAAAGGTGATTCGATAATAGACTCATTATGCCACGTTCTCATGTACACTAGTGTAATACTTGTAGAGATCTCTATATGGATTGGATTTGACATTGAGGCGTTCCCCAACAATAATCACAATTCAGACTTCATAAGACGGATTTGAGTATCATTGATCAATGGATCAGGTTGTGCCAAGCTCGCTTTCTTCCTAGTGCGAGAAAGTATCGAACCTAGGGATCTCCTTCCTTTTGGGGAACCACACAGAAAACCACAGCATGTGATCTCGTCACTTTAACACCTTAAGCATTTGAGATCAAGATGAGACTTAATAGGGACAAACCACGACAATTCACGTCATTCTACTTGAACACTTGTGTTCTTATCTCCCCCTAACGGCGGGAATATTGTCTCATCAAAATGACAATTCGCAATTTAACAGTGAATGAGATCGCTTGACAAGGTTTCTACATATGCGGATTATAGGTGGAGGTTCATATCCAATCGAAACTTATTCACCTCAAATGACCCATCATTGTGCGCAGTGGCATTGCGATTTGACACCTAGAAATAACATCTAGCCGAGCTCAAGGATTGGAGATCCGTTTCAATCCTGTCGAGCTTAAGGATTGCAATTTCGTGTCAATCTTGGTACAAAGTTACGAGCTGTAGTACAAAAATATTCAATGATGGTGGGTCGTAGATGAATAGTAAAGCTGCATGCAAATTTTGCACAGCCTCAAGACGTAATAGAAAGATTGGTATGCATCAATAATGTTCGAGCGACAAGCTAAAGTTGCTTAATCGTAGCCTCGGTGAGACCGTATTGCATGTGAACATGGGGTACAAAACACTTCAAATTACATCCTAATACACTTTTTTAAAGAATGAGTTGTGAGCCCGTAGAAGTATAAGCAGCATAAGCAGTAAATAATAGTGTAACATGTGACCAGTATGTTAACACTTCAACCAACACCATAAAACATAAAAAGGTGTCTGCAAGTTGGTTGTATCTATCTACATAGTTTGATATAAGAATGAAGTATTTTCTTTTGTATCATTTAGCGTAGGAGGGTCTTGCTCCTAATTTAACTAAAAAAATAGGCTTTCAAAACAAACAATGAGCATTGCAGGGGGCCAATGAGACATCGAAGAAAAGCCAGTGCACCTCAATTGCTTGAGGAATTGGCCGGACGGCCTCAGGGAAGTTGAAGCCGTGTTCGGGTGACATCAATGTCCCCCGGGTGCCGCCATTTACAATCATGGCGTCACCATCATGCTTCATGGAGAAGCTAGATCCCAAATGTCTTCGTTTTGAGCGGAAGAATGGATGTCCATGAGAAATTCTTAAAATTTGGACCATTATGTCTCTTCCAAGATGATCGATTTGATCAAACCAAAGCTTATATGAGTCGGTGTCCCAAATATTGGCACAACAGTTGGTCTAAGTAAATCCTCATTTATTTCCTTCCATGAATCCACAATTTGTTTGTCGAGCACTTCGATTGCATCTTCCTTTGAGACCCCATATTGCTTCATATAGCAATCAATACTAGAATCAACATCCCCTTTTTGTTTCTCATGCTGCAAAGTAAATGTGTTACAAGATATATGGTTAGGATTGTGGTGCCCAAAATCTTACAGTTTAAAGTTTTGAATAGCTGCACTTGTATAAGATCTTGGCTTAGAAGGTCAAAGAATTTGTCTCGAATTAAATAGGGATCATACCTTGCTCCCCCCAATGTCATCCATGAACCTAAAAATGAAGCTCGAAGCCATAACAATTTTAGGGTACTTCAACCCACTCAAATGTTTCCTTGGTAATATTATCATTCATTCCAAGTAAAGAAAACACTACAGTCATACAAACACCAACAGATTGTACTCTGACGGGCAGATACTCCTCCATGCTTGGGGTACATCCTTCGTGGAGCCATTCGGCCTCAACGAGGTAGTCTCTGGCTTGATCCTTCAACTGGCCCCCAAAGTGAATCAGTTAGTCTGCTACAGAACTCAAATACAATATATCTTCATAGTTTTGGATTACAATATTTAATTAATTATTCTATACATTGTTCTTATGATGTGAAATTAAAAGGAAAAGATATCATGTTTTCCTTAATTTCTATCAGTTTTATCAATTATCACTCTTTAATTTCTACTCCGATGTTCAAACAAAAACATTTTGTTTCTCTTTGGAAAAGATTGACAACATTTTATCAGTTAAGGGAGCAAAGAAGGGAGATACAACTCGTTTTGCGTAGTGGACTCGGTCTGGCATTCCTAGCTTTTCCAGTTCTTCCTCAATTTCATTCATCACATCACAAAGTGAATGATAATATACTTTCATGTATCGTGGAAGGTCATCCATGCAACAGTTGACATCCCACCTGAAGAAGAAAAAAAAAAAAAAAAGATAACTGAATGGCTTCCTAATTTCGGCAAGAGTATTGATTACAGATATAACTTTTATAAAAAAGTTTCCTTTAATTATATGATAAAAAGACGTAAATTTTATTTCAAACATGTCTAACCTCTCAATTACTTGGCGAAATATCTTGAGTTCCTCAAATGTGCCATACGAATCGAAGATGTCATCTAACATTGTAGCCATCGCACACAGTTTTGTTCCAATCATTCTCCCAACCGAGTATTTTGGTTCATAATAATACATTCCCACCATCCAAAAGAAACACTCCACAATTCTATGCCTTGCAAAAGGCATTTTCCTTTCAAAATCTAGCTCTTTCCACCACCTAGTGTTTCGATCAACACACGCAATCAATAATTGGCAACACATACTTATATATGGCCATGCCAATCATACGCATATATCAAATCAAATTGAAGAAAAGTCACCATACCTGGAAACCTCACTAAGCTCCTCTTTGTATAAAGCTTGGAACAGATTGAAATCTAGCTTTGCAAGTTTCAGTAATGCTTCATTTTGCGAAGTCGTGGCTTGGTATATTGGTATGTAATTACTCGCTGATAGTCTCTCTAGACTTCTACATAGGTCTTTCTAGGGCTTCAGATATTTGTGCTTTTAGTGGACAGCTTACTTGGCTTATCGCCAACTCAAGGTGATTGGTGGTGAAAACAAGAGCCTCTTCTAATATTTCTTCTCCATGAACCCTAAGATGCGTGGCTTCATACAAGCTTAGCATCCCCGGAACATCAACAATTAAGCTCTCCTTGAAATTTCCATTTGCATCTTTGAATTTCTTGAATATATCTCCTTGAATATTATTGTAGAAACAGATTAGACACTGTATGAAAGACAAAGTAACAGTTTGGCATATATAGTGACACACAATATAGTTTACATACCAGATGAGATATTATATCCATGTTGTCTTAATAGACGAAAACGAAGAGAGTCATTGTATAGGTCGAGATCACCATCATGTAGTCGGGCATGAATATTTTCCAGCGCTTCTGCTAATTCTGTTTCAAAATGGTATGACACTCCTAAGCGCTGGATGTCATCAATCAATTTCAGCTGATGGGATAAACCAGCTGCAGTTGATGTCAAAAGTTCCCTCACCAATAATTTTAATTGGTTGATTTGCTTTTCCATATGGGCTCGAGTTATATGTAGGAAAAATAACGCAAATTACTTTTGAGAAACACATTTTCCTATATGCATGATTTAGAAAGGAAGATTCACAACAAGTGATTAAAACAACTGACAACTCACAAAAGAGAGACTCTTCGTATCTAATCAAATGATTGTGAGGTGCAAATTCTCACTTCAAAAAGCGCGGAGATTATCGCTTCTGCATGTTGTATGTGGTAAAATATTTGGTTCAATATCAAAAAAAAAAAAGAAGAATAAAAAAGGTTTAAATCGTTTTTGGAATCATCATCAGTCAAGCTAAAAGAAAGAAAGAAAATGCTTGTCCTAAGGAAATCAATTAGTAACTGAAAACGTCCAGACCTACGGGGTCGTCGACTACGGTGCTTTGGAGGTCTACCTAAGTTAGAATCTCTATTCCACTACCAGAAAATGGATCTTGGGCGACGAAAAATAATCGTCGCCCTGTTAAAAAAATTCGTCGCCTAAGTATTTGGGCGACGACAAGACGTCGTCGCCAGAAGTGCGTCGGTGAAGAACTTGGGCGACGAAAATTCACTCCGTCGTCGCCTAAGAGTAATTCTTAGGCGACGACACAAATTTCGTCGCCTAAGATCTATTTATCGTCGCCCAAAAATATTCGTCGCCTAAGATTTAACGCCTTGGCCGACGAGAAATTATTTCGTCGCTTAAGATATTATAACCTGGGGCGACGAAACTAAATATTTCGTCGCCTAAGATCTTAGGCGACGATAATTTTTTTTCGTCGTCTTATATGGTAAGTCCTTGACCGACGATTTAGCAATTTTGTCGCCTAAGATATATTTAAATTTTTTTAAAAATATTTAAATAATTTTTTTAAATATATAAATAATGTTTTTTTAATTTTTGCTGGAATTTTTTTCCGGCATTTCTTTAAATTTTTCTAATACTAAAATTTAATTAAAAATAACACAAATTTATAAATTTATAAATAATTTATTACAAAAATTCAGTCCATCTGCCTACGGAGAAACTCGAAATCTAATGTCTCGTGTGGTGCCACATGCGGGAGCTGCTCCCGAATCGGTCGACCCTCCTCATCAACGCGAGGTATCACCGGTATCGTCGGAGGAAGGAAGAGGCCGGACGGCACCGTAGGGACCCCGGATGGCCCGCCTTCACCGTCGGTCGGGGACGACTGTGTGGGGGCGGTGATAGATCGCGACCGGGGAAATATCTCTGGATGACGAGGGGCCGTCGCTGCGGGACACGGCTTCCCAGCAGAACGCGAGCCGCTCGCGCCACCCCTAAGCGCCGCATGTCGGGCCGTCATCTGCCACGGAAACCCGACCGACGGTGATTGCGGCGGGTTGTTTGATGTACTGTCCGAGGAATATTGGCTCCTCGCACCCGAACGTTGTCCAGAAGTTCTCCTCATGCCCATCCTGTTTAAAATAACCATAAATTTATTAAAAATATTTTACCGTCTTATAATTAATTTAACAAAAAATAACCATAAATTTCGAAAAATTTATCAACAATAATAGCACAAATAAAAAGTAATAGTTATTATAGGATTTATTATTTTTTTAATTCACATAACAAATTATTTACATTAATTCAGAATTATTACATCACAAAAATTGATTTACGAATATTTACATCCTTACTCAAAAATAATCCATTATTTTTTACAAAATTTCCACAATATATTTACAATTATAATTTATATTATTTAATTATTTAATCAAAAATTATTTAATCATTTACAATATATTTACAAATTATTTCCACAAATCCTAAACCCTAAACCCTAAACCCTAAACCGTAAACCCTAATATTTTACAATTATCATTTACATCACAATTTACCATAATTTACCCTAAAATCCTACCATAATTTACACAAATTTACCCTAATTTACCATTAATTTCCTAAATTACAACAACAACAACAATAATTTCACCAACAATTTCACAACACAACAATAATTTTGTACTTCTCCCAAATTTCAAACAATTTCACAATTTCAAATAATTTCAAACAATTTCACAATTTCAAACAATTTCAAATAATAATTTCAAACAATTTCACAATTTCAAACAATTTCAAATAATAATTTCAAACAATTTCACAATTTCAAACAATTTCAACAATTTCAAACAACAACAACAACAATTAAAATTTTCATGAACATAACCAATTTAGGGTTTTAGGGTTATACCTTAAATTGTGGGTCGGGGTCGGGGTCGGGGTCGGGGTCGGCGTCGGGGTCGGCGTCGGGTTGCGGGGTCGGGGTTGGAGAGAGGGAGAGAGAGAGGGCTTCGGTGGATTTTCGGAGAGAGAGAGAGAGAGGGCTTGGATTTGTGAGCGGCTGCACGAATGGTTAGGGTTCCGAATTTTTGCCTTTTATATTGGCGTTCTTGGGCGACGATTCTAGAAAAATCGTCGCCCTGTTTTTTGAAAATCGTCGCCTAAGATAAACTCGGGCGACGATTTTTGAAGTCGTCGCCTAAGAGACTATACTTGGGCGACGATGTTCTTCACTATAAATCTCGTCGCCCAAGATGAAGAAAATCGTCGGCCAAGAGTTCTATCATAAAATTCAGAATATCGTGATTTTGGTGATCGGAGAAGAGGAACTGAAAACCGACCGTCAGATATGACCAGCATAACGAATTACGTGGGTGGGAAAAAATTCAGCTCCATCGGACAACGACAAGGGCTCGATCCGTCCGGTCAATCGGCGCGGTCAAACCCCTAAACGGACGGAAACGGCTATTCGACCCTACAAATCACGTAATCTGGCCGGACCTTCAACTGAGAATAGTTTCCAATCGACGAGACGCTTACGGGTCTATAAAAATAAAAAACAAAACAAAAAAATACCCGGGATAGGGCTACCACTAGGTAGAAATAAGAGAAAAATTCGTTGACCGGAACAACCGGCACCGAAATTTTACCGGAATATCTTCATTTTTCACGGGTTGACGTATTTCACTGTTCCGGTCATATCTTATTTCACGACTTTTTTGCGTTTGAGGCCTCTACGTATACGTTGTCTTCAAAACGAAACTTAAACTCAACACTTGTATAAAAAAGTTATACAACATTAGTACATATATCGTGAGTTTGGTGATCGGAGAAGAGGAACTGAAAACCGACCGTCAGATATGACTAGCATAACGAATTACGTAGGTGGACAAAAATTCAGCTCCATCTGACAAAGATAAGGGCTCGATCCGTCCGGTCAATCGGCGCGGTCAAATCCCTAAAAGGACGGAAATGGCTATTCGACCCTCCAAATCACGTAATCTGGCCGGACCTTCAACTGAGAATAGTTTCCAATCGACGAGACACTTACGGGGATATAAAAATTTGGTAAAAAATAAATACCCGGGATAGGGCTACCAATAGGTAGAAATAAGAGAAAAATTCGTTGACCGGAACAACCGGCACCGAAATTTTACCGGAATATCTTCATTTTTCACGGGTTAACGTATTTCACCATTCTGGTCATATCTTATTTCACGACTTTTTTGCGTTTGAGGCCTCTACGTATACGTTGTCTTCAAAACGAAACTTAAACTCAACACTGTATAAAAAAGTTATACAACATTAGTACATATATCGTGAGTTTGGTGATCGGAGAAGAGGAACTGAAAACCGACCGTCAGATATGACCAGCATAACGAATTATGTAGGTGGGCAAAAATTCAGCTCCATCTGACAAAGATAAGGGCTCTATCCGTCCGGTCAATCGGCGCGGTCAAACCCCTAAACGGACGGAAACGGCTATTCGACCCTCCAAATCACGTAATCTGGCCGGACCTTCAACTGAGAATAGTTTCCAATCGATGAGACGCTTACGGGGCTATAAAAATAAAAAACATTTCCTAAAAATTTAAATGTGTTTTATTTATTTTAATTATTCGGATTATCTTGGCCGACGAATTACCTAATTTCGTCGGCCAATATGATACTTGGGCGACGATATTTGTTAAATTCGTCGCCCAAGAGTAAAAATAAAAAATCCTGTAGAATGAAATTTAAATGTGCTTTATTTATTTTAATTATTCGGATTATCTTGGCCGACGAAATTAGGGTAATTCGTCGGGCAAGATGATACTTGGGCATCGATATTTGTTAAATTCGTCGCCCAAGGGTAAAAATAAAAAATCCTGTACAATGAAATTTAAATGTGCTTTATTTATTTTAATTATTCGGATTATCTTGGCCGACGAATTACCCTAATTTCGTCGGCCAATATGATACTTGGGCGACGATATTTGTGAATTTCGTCGCCCAAGGGTAAAAATAAAAAAATCCTGTACAATGAAATTTAAATGTGTTTTATTTTTTTAATTATTGAGATTACTGTTGGCCGACGAAATTAGGGAAATTCGTCGGTCAAGATGTTACTAGGCCGACGAAATTCTTTTATTTCGTCGGCCAAGAAAAAATAAAAAATAAAACACTTAGGCGACGATATATTTGAGTTTCGTCGCCTAAGGATTTAAAAACTTTAGGCGACGATTTTTTTTCCTTAGGCAACGATTTTGTTTTCGTCGCCCAAGATGGAGCTTTAGGCGACGATTTTTTTTCCTTAGGCAACGATTTTTATTTCGTCGCCCAAGATGGAACTTTAGGCGACGATTTTTATTTCTTAGGCAACGATTTTTTTTTTTCGTCGCCTAAGTTCCCTCTTGGGCGACGAAAAAAAAAAATCGTCGCCCGGTTTTTTAGATTTCGTCGCCTAAAGCTTTATTTTTGGTAGTGTTCCCTTTCCAAAATGAAAAGTTTGACACTTTGACTCTGAATTGATCGATTTACCACTCCATGCCAACACCAACAGAAGACTAATTAATGAAAGTCAACTAATAAATCGCTGAGAAATTAGGTTCAAGACCTATTTTCTCTAATACTAAGAGTATCAATACTAGCTATTTTTGAATTAAATTTTAGTTAAATTAGTTAAAATGTCATTTTGGCTAGACACTTTTAAAATGCAGCTGCATTAATGCTCTCTATTTTAACTAGCATTACATTAATATTATTCTTCAAATAAAGATTAAATAATTTAAATATATTTATATATCGCGTAAATTATCTTAAAATGAATGTATTAAATTATAGCTAGTCTCATCTGAGTCATTTCGCTCTCTATATATAGCTAGCGAGATAGCTAAAAGTCATAATAGCTAAAATTTTGTTAGTCTGCTGGAGCTCCGAAAATATCAAAAAAAAAAAACTAAACACGCTCTCTAAAATAGTTAAAAACTAAAATATAGATTCTGTTAAAGTCACTTTTATTCAGAAACAAAGTACTACTCTAGTACTAGAAAAGAAAAGAAAAATAAGGAAATTACGTTGTCTAGAGATTCAAAGTAATTGAACTCATCTCCGCAAATGCCGGGTTGATAGACTGCTGTTAGACCAGCAATTTCAGACATAGTCTGTGATGGAGGAGCTGCAGCAGATTGGGATGGCATTGCAGGAGCTACTAGGACAGTTAAGCTTCAAGCTTCTGCTGATGATATTGGGTGTGTGGTATACGATATGCTTCTGCATGGAGGTATATATAGATATAGAGATTCAGGAAAGAAAGGTAAAGAATAATGATGAGCAAAAAGCTAGAAAACTAATCCGCCCCCCCCCCCCCCCCCCCCCCCCCCAACAAATAAAGAAACCTTAAAATGTGGAGAAACTGAACTTGTTCCTAGAAATCAATAGTTTTGTCAGTTTTTGTGGACTAATGGAATAACTAATTGTTCAACGGTCGCGGAACTGTGCCTTTACCTTTGATTTTACTGTGGAAGAGTATCTGCAGCTGGTGAATGTGGAAATTTATCATCAACATTTGACTGGGGCAAGAACAATTTGTTGTTATTGTTTTTATTGGGGAAAGGTCTCTATGATGTGTAACCTAATATTATCTGACTTGGGTATTCTATTACTAGTATTTTCTGACTTTTTTGAGTATAATGATGTCAAACTTTGAAATTGAAAGAAATTACAATTTACAAAGCATTACGTACGATCAGTGGGAACTGCAGCAAATATTAGAATACTAAGTAGGTGTAGAAAAATAAAACACTCTCATTCTGTAAGGACTTAGCAAGATCAGCTAGAGATGTGTGCCTCCTAGCTAGTATGTATTATGCTCCTATTCGGCAGAAGTTCAGCACCTCCACAATGTCGACATCAAGAATTCTCCACAATGTAAGGGAGTTTTTTCCTTGTAGCCAGACTTGAATCTTGACATTGCGCCAAGCTACCAGACATCACATGTTATGACTTCTCACAAGCTCTAACGCAGCTAGCTAGACAAGCCGGTAGGTACATCTTTATTTCTTATTTTTGGTGAAAAGTAAATAATATATTAATAATTAAGTGAAAAGCCGGTTTAAATTACAAAACCTGCAAACACGTAACCAGAAATATACTAAACACAATTATTAAACGGGTCCCTTTTGGTTGACATGAATGTGAAAATAGGAAAAAGATTTATTTTCTTTTCTAAATAGATATAGAAAGAAGGGGCAATTACATAGAAGTCCACTTTCAGACATTTTATTTCATATAAGTCCACCCAAACATTTTTACTCACATAAGTCCACTTAAGCCTAAATATGATTTTATATTAGGTATAAAAGTTGAACAAAATTACAGACTGCCATCCAACAAAAATAATTAGATTCTCTTCTTTATATTTACAAGAATGTCACTAGTAAAAGTCAACAACCACTCTCATCTCGAAAAAGTCTCCGGCCGACCTCCGGCGAGGTTTCCGGCTGATCTCCGGCGAGGTTTCCGGCCGACCTCCGGTGAGGTTTCCGACAATGACAAAAATTACTACTACCAGCTACAAAAGCTACTACCACCAGCTACAAAAGCTACTACCATCGCCTACAAAAGCTACTACTGTGAGGTTTCCGACGAACACAAAAACTACTACCACCAGCTATAAAAGCTACTACCACCAGCTATAAAAGCTACTACCACCAGCTACAAAAGCTACTACTACCACCACCAAATGCTACTACACAATACCACAAAAGCTACTGCTAAGGAAGTAGAAAGCTACTACCAAGGAACACGAAAGCTACTACCAAGGAACACGAAAGCTACTGCCAAAGTACAAGAAAGCTACGAACACGAAAGCTACGAACATGAAAGCTATTGCCAAGGAACAAGAAAACTACTACTAAGGAATAAGAAAGCTACTACTACCAAATGCTACTACACAATACCACAAAAGCTACTGTCAACGAACACGAAAGCTACTACCAAAGTACAAGAAAACTACTACCAAGGAACACGAAAGCTACTACCAAAGTACAAGAAAACTACTACCAAGGAACACGAAAGCTACTACCAAGGAACACGAAAGCTACTACCAAGGAACACGAAAGCTACTACCAAAGTACAAGAAAACTACTACCAAGGAACACGAAAGCTACTACCAAGGAACACGAAAGCTACTACCAAAGTACAAAAAAGCTACTACCAAAGTACAAGAAAGCTACTACCAAGGAACACGAAAGCTACTACCAAAGGACAAGAAAGCTACTACATAATACCACAAAAGCTACTACCAAGGAAGTAGAAAGCTACTACACAATACCACAAAAGCTACTGCCAAGGAAGTAGAAAGCAGTAAGGCTTAGATCAAAGAAGATCGCTGAGGATGAAGGAAGAGCTCCTCAAAGATCTTCCGGAAGGCTTACCATGGCTTCAAATCTTTATCAGAGATATGATGTAATCGGAGGAGCAAGAGAGAGAAAGAGAAGAGAGAGAGAGAGAGGAGGGGGACCACGTCATCGGAATCGGTTTGACCTTCGCATAAGTCTGATGATGAGTCTGCGAGCGTCGTTGTTGCAAGATAGACGGCGGAAGACAGACGGCGAAGCCAAGGCGTTGTCGATCCAACGGAGTTGAGATGCAAGTGTCGTCGCCGTCGATCTGGCAACATCGAGGTCAAGGCGTCAACATCAACGTCGAGCCAGCGTCGTCGTCGATCTAGTAGCGTCAAGATCTAGGCGTCGTCATCATCGATCTGGCGACATCGAGGTAGAGCTGGCGACATCGAGGTAGAGCTGTCATCCTCATCTATCCGGCGGTGCCGAGCCGGTAATGACTTGAGATGCCGCCATGGCTGGAGATTGCGGTAGCTCTGGCGGACATGCATCTTCTCCGTGTTGGTCTGAGAGCCGCCATGGCCAGAGATTTGAGCTTAGAAAAGAGAGGGATGATGAAGATGAAGAGCCAGAGAGAGAGAGAAGGGAAAGTGAAAAGTGAAAACGAGTCATGTGATAGAATGGAGAGAGAGAAATAGATTTGAAGGGAATGGAGGGTATTTTAGGAACATCATAAAAGTAAAGTGACAGGTTTAGGCTTAAAAGTGGACTTATACAGGTAAAAATATTAAGGTGGACTTATGTTACAAAAAATGTTGAGAAAGTGACTTTAGTGAAATTTTCTATAGAAAGAAATATGCTTTAGTATTTCCATGTGGGTGTTTGGTAAATATTAATTAGAAATGAAATGATGGAATCAAGTATTAATTATCATTGTAACGTTTGGTAAGTCATCATAATAATAAAATACAAAATTATATTTTTCAATAATGTCCTTTTATAATTTCCAAATACAACATTAAAATTTATTAGAGAGATAATTTATGTAATTGTGACTTTGTCGGGAATTAAATTAGAATACCACATATGATATGATATTGAATTCAGACTTTATGAGGGAATTGATTGATTTCCAGTTAGATTTCTTTTTTTTGTTTCCATTTCAGTCTCTATTACTTACAACTAATCAACCTAATTGAATGAAAAACTAAATTAATTAATTTTTCATATTATGGTTTCCTGCCAAACAAACAAGGCCAAAGAGTATTAGTTTCTAGCAACTTGATCAAACTAAAAAGAATGAGAGGAAACTGACAACTTGTTAATCTATGCACCGAAGGCCCTACAACCAAATATAGATATGCAACAATACCAACCAATCTATCACATGTTTGTACAGTCACCACTACTAGAAAAAAGCGCTTAGGCGATGGAATAGATTCGTCGCCTAAGTAACAAAATTCGTCTCCTAAGTACTTAGACGACGGAATTTCCGTCGCCTAAGTGGAGTGAGGTAGGTGTCTGGGCGACGAAAAATTGATTTCCATCGAGTCAAAATTACTTAGGCGACGGAACTGTTTCCGTCGCCTAAGTAGTTCGGAGTCGGACGTTTTCCGTCTCCTAAGTACTTAGGCGACTGATATTGTTTAATGACAAAAAAAATTTATTTTTCCCCTAGGCGACGGAATCATTGGATTCCGTCGCTAAAGCGAAATTTAAAAAAAAAAAATAACGTACATGGCACAAAGGTGCGGAGTACGTTGGCACAAAAGGTGCGCGGACTTCGCTGGCAGAGAAGGGCGCACAGAGTCCACTGGCATACAGGACGCGCTGACTCCATAATCACAAAGGGCGTGTGAACTCCCTTGGCAGAGAAGAGCACGGAGTCCATTGTCACAAAGGCGCGCGGACTCCGCTGGAAGAGAAGGGCGCCCAGGAGAGGTAGGAAGCTAAGAAGAATGAGAGGCAGAGGGCGAAGAAGAAGGAGAGGCAAAGGGAAGAAGAAGGTGAGGTAGAGGGAAGAAGAAGAAGGTGAGGCAGAGGGAAGAAGGAGAGGCAGAGGGCGAAGAAGAAGGAGAGGTAGAGGGAAGAAGAAAGAGAGGGCAGAGGGAAGAAGAAGGTGAGGCAGAGGGAAGAAGAAGAAGAGGCAGAGGTATGCATGGAAACTGGGTGGAGGAGGGAGAGAGAATATAAAAGGAAAGTTTGAAAAATTTAGTTCAAATTTTTCTGAAATTTTTGGCGGAAAAGGAGCCGCTAAAAATTTCGGTACTTAGGCGACGAAAAGTTATATTTTCGTTGCTTAAGATATTAATAATTTTATTTTTTTTTAAAAATAATAATTCCATCGTCTAAGTAAATTTTTCTGTTGTCTAAATCAATCTTAGACGACGAAATACATTTTCGTCGCCTAAGTGAATAAATTTTATTTTTATAAAAAATAATAATTTCGTCGCCTAAGTACATTTTTCCGTCGTCTATATCAATCTTAGACGACGAAATACGTTTCCGTCGCCTAAGTGAATAATTTTTTTTATAAAAATGATTTCATCGCCTTAGTACATTTTTCGTCTCCTAAGTAAAATCGTATTTTGTCGCCTAAGTTCTATTTATGAGACAGAATTAAAACAATTTTGTCGCTTAAGAGGTTTTCTCCACTAGTGCACCACCTATGCATGCTAACATTATCGTCCCATTAGCACCGCCAGCAGCTGTGACGTAGTGAGCTAGGAGTGTCATAGCAGAGCGTTAATGCCCCCACATACTTCAACATGCTCAGCAGAGAGATAAGATTATTAAGGGGTACACTACCAGAAAATAGGTCTTGGGCGACAAAAAAAAATCGTCGCCCTGTTAAAAAATTTCGTCGCCTAAGTACTTAGGCGATGACATGTCGTCGGCCAAGACGTCGTCGCCAGAACTGCGTCGGTCAAGAACTTGGGCGACGAAAATTCATTCCGTCGTCGCCTAAGAGTAATTCTTAGGCGACGATACGAATTTCGTCGCCTAAAATATACTTCTCGTCGCCCAAAAATATTCGTCGCCCAAGATTTAACACCTTGGCCGACGAAAAATTCTTTCGTCGCTTAAGATCTTATAACCTTGGGCGACGAAAATAAATATTTCGTCGCCTAAGATCACTACATCTTAGGCGACGATATTTTTTTTTCGTCGCCTAAGATGGTAAGTCCTTGACCGACGATTTAGAAATTTCGTCGCCTAAGATATATTTAATTTTTTTTTTAAAATAATTAAATAATTTTTTTAAATATATAAATAATGTTTTTTTAATTTTTGCTGGAATTTTTTTTTTCGGCATTTCTTTAAATTTTTCTAATACTAAAATTTAATTAAAAATAACACAAATTTATAAATTTATAAATAATTTATTACAAAAATTCTGCCTATGGATCGAGAAACCCGAAATCTAACTCATCATTCCCGTTCGGAGGGTCCTGAGGCGGCGGCTGGTCAGGCTGAGGAGGCTGCTGCTGAGGCTGGGGCCACTGAGGGTGGGGCCACTGAGGTAATGGTATAGGCGTAGGCATGGGCGGAAATGGCTGTCCGGCCGCATGTGCAGCGATGCAGGCAGTCATCCACTGTCCCATAGCCGCCTGGTTGGCATTGGTGACTTCATTCACCCGCTCCATATGCGCAGCCGTGGAAGCCGCATATGATTCCGCCATCGCCGCCATCTCCCTCGCTCTTTGGGCTTCCAGCTCAGACTGTAGACTTGCGAACTGATCATGTAGCCGAGTGGTCTGGCTGTTGCTGCTTGAGGCTCCGGCGGCTCCCTTGCGCTGAAATCCTGGCGTCGTCTTCAGGATCCCCTTTCCAGCGTCTCCCATACCCCGGCAGTAGTAGGTGTTGGAACGCTGCGCGAAGGCAGTGGCCATAATCCGCGCCCCAACGGTAGGATCTAAAGTGTCGATCCTGGACATGGCCTCTGACATGTCATCCTCTGCCGTGCCCGGCCATGTGTCGTTCACCATGCCTCTCATGACCTCTTGCTCCGCCTCCCTCACCCTCGCCTAATTGGATATATTATAAAAATATATTAATATAAATTTAATAAAATGTAATTAAAATTAAAAATTAGAAAATATAAGGAACTTACAAGATCCTCCTCAGAATGAGGATATGCCCTCTGAAAGGTCCCCACATAGGGGTTCTCCTTTGGCCGCTCTCGCCGCACGTCGTCCATGATGGCCGAAAACGGCCTCGAACCGGCACGATGGTTGGTTGTGTTCTGTTGCCGGTTCTCAGCGTTCACCCGGGCGAGGTGTTTCAAAAAAAAATTATCGTTAGTAAATATTTAAAAACATACAATTATAATTAATTCACTAATTAAATATTCAAATTTGTTTACGAATTACCTGTTTGTGAGGGTCGTTGAACTGCGTGACAAGAAGCCACCGCCACTCGTACTCCTGATATTCGAACTCCTTCGGGGTACCCGAACGGTGGCTCCCGTACTTCTTCCAGTGTTCCCGGAGGTCGTGCTTCCACTCCTTGAACCTACATATACAAAAAAAAATATTAAATATATTATTAAAAAAATAAAATTTAATAAATTATTAAATAGAGGTACCTCTCCCTATGGGCCTTGTCCGCCCAGTCACGTCCCTCCTCGGGAACCACAAACCAATGCTGCATTACCACTTGTTAGTATTTTTTTCGATAATTAAATAATTTATTAGTTAAAAAAATAGTAATTGATCGAGTAAACTCACCGACATCGACTGATGGAGCATCTCCTTCACTCCATCAGGAACCTGGCTCCAGACTCACCACAACATAGGGAGTCTGGAGCGGATGGTGCCTCCCGCGGCGCGCGTGTACCGGTTTCCCAACGCGGCGTCCACCGGTTTCCCGTTGGAAAACGGGATGGCGATCCGTCCAGCGGACTCGACCGCCCTATCGAGTCCCTTGTTGCCGACGGTGCCTCTCCTGTTCCGCCTTCTCGTTCCGGCGGCTGTGACATTGTGAATCAAATTTAATATTAATAATACATTTTTACAAAAAAAAAAATTAAAATCGACAAAAAAGTAATAATAAATTACCTGAGGATGAGGCTGAGCCGACGGATTCGTCTCCGTCCGCCTGCTCGGAGACCCTCACGGGATGAAGAGGCGTGGGAAACTCCCTGTAGATATAGGCCTCGTGCGGTGCCACATGCGGGAGCTGCTCCCGAATCGGTCGAGCCTCCTCATCGACGCGAGGTATCGCCGGTATCGTCGGAGGAAGGAAGAGGCCGGACGGCACCATAGGGACCCCGGATGACCCGCCATCACCGTCGGTCGGGGACGACTGTGTGGGGGCGTCGCTGCGGGATCGCGACCGGCGAAGTATCTCTGGATGACGAGGAGCCGTCGCTACGGGACCCGACTGCCCAGCAGAACTCGAGCCGCTCGCGCCACCCCTAAGCGCCGCACGTCGGGCCGTCAACTGCCACGGAAACCCGATCGACGGTGATTCCAACGGGTTGTTTGAGGTACTGTCCGAGCCGTCTTGGCTCTTCGCACCCGAACGTTGTCCAGAAGTTCTCCTCATGGCCATCCTGTTTAAAATAACCATAAATTTATTAAAAATATTTTACCGTCTTATAATTAATTTAACAAAAAATAACCATAAATTTCGAAAAATTTATCAACAATAATAGCACAAATAAAAATTAATAGTTATTATAGGATTTATTATTTTTTTTATTCACATAACAAATTATTTACATTAATTCGCAATTATTACATCACAAAAATTAATTTACGAATATTTACATCCTTACTAAAAAATAATCCATTATTTTTTACAAAATTTCCACAATATATTTACAATTATAATTTATATTATTTAATTATTTAATCAAAAATTATTTAATCATTTACAATATATTTAAAAAATTATTTCCAAAAATCCTAAACCCTAAACCCTAAACCGTAAACCCTAATATTTTACAATTATCATTTACATCACAATTTACCATAATTTACATCACAATTTACAATTATCACAACAACAACAATTTACAATTATCACAACAACAATTTACAATTATCACAACAACAACAACAACAATTTACAATTTTCAATTATCACAACAACAACAACAACAATTTACAATTATCACAACAACAACAACAATTAAAACCAATTTAGGTTTTAGGGTTATACCTTAAATTGTGGGTCGGCGTCGGGGTCGGGGTCAGGGTTCCGAATTGGGGTCGGGGTCGGGGTCGGAGAGAGGGAGAGAGAGAGGGCTTCGGTGTTTAGGGTTTGAGAGAGAGAGAGGGCTTGGCGGCTGAAGAAATGGTTAGGGTTCCGAATTTTTGCCTTTTATACTAGCATTCTTGGGCGACGATTCTGCAAAAATCGTCGCCCTGTTTTTTGAAAATCGTCGGCCAAGTTCATCTTCTTGGGCGACAATATTTGAAAATCGTCGGCTAAGATTCTATACTTGGGCGACGATGTTCTTCACTATAAATCTCGTCGCCTAAAATGAAGAAAATCGTCGGCCAAGAGTTCCCCGACCATAAAATTCAGAATATCGTGATTTTGGTGATCGGAGAAGAGGAACTGAAAACCGACCGTCAGATATGACCAGCATAACGAATTACGTAGGTGGGAAAAAATTCAGCTCCATCTGACAAAGATAAGGGCTCGATCCGTCCGGTCAATCGGCGCGGTCAAACCCCTAAACGGACGGAAACGGCTATTCGACCCTCCAAATCACGTAATCTGGCCGGACCTTCAACTGAGAATAGTTTCCAATCGACGAGACTTTTACGGGGCTATAAAAATTTGGTAAAAAATAAATACCCGGGATAGGGCTACCACTAGGTAGAAATCAGAGAAATTCGTTAACCGGAACAACCGACACCGAAATTTTACCGAAATATCTTCATTTTTCACGGGTTGACGTATTTCACCGTTACCGTCATATCTTATTTCACGACTTTTTTGCGTTTGAGGCCTCTACGTATACGTTGTCTTCAAAACGAAACTTAAACTCAACACTTATATAAAAAAGTTATACAACATTAGTACATATATCGTGAGTTTGGTGATCGGAGAAGAGGAACTGAAAACCGACCGTCAGATATGACCAGCATAACGAATTACGTAGGTGGGAAAAAATTCAGCTCCATCTGACAAAGATAAGGGCTCGATCTGTCCGGTCAATCGGCGCGGTCAAACCCCTAAACGGACGGAAATGGCTATTCGACCCTCCAAATCACGTAATCTGGCCGGACCTTCAACTGAGAATAGTTTCCAATCGACGAGAATTTTACGGGGCTATAAAAATTAAAAACATTTCCTTACAATTTAAATGTGCTTTATTTATTTTAATTATTCGGATTATCTTGGCCGACGAAATTAGGGTAATTCGTCGGCCAAGATAATGCTTGGGCGACGATATTTGTTAAATTCGTCGCCCAAGAGTAAAAATAAAAAATCTTGTACAATAAAATTTAAATGTGTTTTATTTTATTTTAATTATTCGGATTACTCTTGGCCGACGAAAGTAGGTTAATTCGTCGGCCAAGATAATACTTGGGCGACGATATTTGTT
Source organism: Fragaria x ananassa (assembly GCA_034370585.1). Taxonomy (NCBI): domain Eukaryota; kingdom Viridiplantae; phylum Streptophyta; class Magnoliopsida; order Rosales; family Rosaceae; genus Fragaria; species Fragaria x ananassa. The sequence goes on along the minus strand of CP139765.1, from coordinate 12,468,877 downwards.
AAATTCGTCGCCCAAGAGTAAAAATAAAAAATCCTGTACAATGAAATTTAAATGTGTTTTATTTTATTTTAATTATTCGGATTACTCTTGGCCGACGAAAGTAGGGTAATCCGTCGGCCAAGATAATACTTGGGCGACGATATTTGTTAAATTCGTCGCCCAAGGTTAAAAAAAAAAAATCTTGTACAATGAAATTTAAATGTGCTTTATTTTATTTTAATTATTCGGATTACTCTTGGCCGACGAAATGAGTGTAATTCGTTGGTCAAGATAATACTTGGGCGACGATATTTGTTAAATTCGTCGCCCAAGGTTAAAAAAAAAATCCTGTACAATTAAATTTAAATGTGCTTTATTTATTTTAATTATTCGGATTATCTTGGCCGACGAAATTAGGGTAATTCGTCGGCCAAGATAATACTTGGGTGACGATATTTGTTAAATTCGTCGCCCAAGGTTAAAAAAAAAAATCCTGTACAATTAAATTTAAATGTGCTTTATTTATTTTAGTACAAATATCTTCTTTAAGTACAATCATATTCTGAGTCATCCGATGAGTCTTCTTCGGTATGGAAGGCTCACAAACACGGCCGGAAATCTTTATATTAATTTGGACAACTATTACAAAGCTAAGGCTCAATTATAACTAAGCTAGCTAAGGCTCGTAATCTGAGTCATCCGATGAGTCTTCTTCGGTATCGGAATTAATATCTGGTAATCTATGCCTTAATTCGTCGTCAGAGTCGTCGTCTGTTTCTTCATTTGGATCAACATCAATAAAGGTTGAATCTTCGTCACGAATTCTGAGCACTCGACCATGTTTAACATTATTTTCACGAACAGTAGCTACATCATGAATACCTACTGCGTTCGGCTCCTGATACGCATCAGCATCTGGCCCTGGAATGGTCACTCCAAGTGTAGCCGCCCGGTAAATGTTTCGAGGATGCACAATGTTCGCTATTTTCCACGCGTCACCCTTGGCAAGGTCATCAAGATAAAACACTTGTTTTACCGATGTCGCAAAAACAAACGGGTCATCTTCGTAGGCGCTTGTAGCAGTGTTGACCGATAAATTGCCGTACTGATCCATCTTCATGCTCTGTGCGCCTGTATCAAACCATCTACACTTGAACAGATGCACTTTCATGCCTTCCGCATAAACCAGTTCGACCACTGAATGGAGAACACCGTAATAGTCAAGGCCATGACCTTTCGCCATCACCCCAGAATTCTGTGTTCTTCGTCTGCTGTCTCTCTCTTCAGATACAAATTTGACGCCATTCACTGTGCAAGTGGGATAAACTCTAGCCCGTTGCGGTTGCATCGCAAGAAGTAATAGTTCGTGCGACCAGTTTGGATTATCATCAGATTTAATCATGTCCATCTGTAACGGATATTGAACTGTAAATATCCGAAAATATATGCAATAGAAAATAATTAGATATATATATATATATATATAACAGGGAAGATTAAATTATGTACCCAGGTGCGAAAATAATTTGCGAACGTCATGTTGTGGTACTCGAGATCACCATCAACTTCCGGAAAATTTAGGTGCAACTCTTTCCAATATTTAACTTCTTCACAATTGATTAGTACCCACCAGTGCGCTATGGCTATCTCTTCATCCGACAATGCATACTCGGCGGACAGTCGTGCTCCACCAACTTCGACATCACTGGAAACTATAGAGAGATTGAACCGCGGCGCATGTTCCTCCATGGCTTGCGGAGCTCCCAACGACGCTCCTAAATACAACTTCATGTAGGTGACGCATTCATGCGCAATATATGCTTCAGCTATACATCCTTCAGGCGCGGATTTATTAGTGACATAATCTTTGTACTCACCAAGTTGCCTGTAAATATAAGATTGCAAACTATACGTTATGGTTATTGAACATGTACGTACATATATGTATTCTGGAGATGTAAGTGAATAAAACATACCTTTCCATGGGATACATCCAAGTGAAGTGTACTGGACCGGTAAGCAACAATTGCTGGGGAAGATGGATCATCAGGTGAGGCATGATATCGAAAAAATTTGGCGGAAAGATCCTCTCGAATTTACACATGATGTATATGATGTCTGCCTGCATTTCCCGGAGATCGGATTTTCTCACTTCCCTTGTGCATAACTTCATGAAGAATCTTGACAGCGCTACTAACGGCTCCACAACCTGGCCAACCACACATCACAAATTTAATATAAAATCCAACAACGACAGGTTAACCGTAATTTTAACCACAAATTTACCTGACGGTGAAGGAACGGTCGAATGAAAACAAGGAAGAGACGTTGTAGCAGAATATGACAGTCATGACTCTTCAAGCCGTATATCTTATTCTCCCGCAAGTTCACACACCGGGCTATATTTCCTGCAACGCTTGAGGGATACGTCACACAACTCATCCACCTGAAGATCTGGGTCTTCTGATCAGGCTTCACGGTGTAAGGAGCCCAAGGCATCTTTTTCTTTCCCTCTTTCAGCCAAAGATGTTTTTTGATTCCCATTTTCTTAAGATCAACGCGTGTCTTAGGACCGTCTTTCGTCTTCCCCTCCAAGTTGAGCACTGTACCTACCACACTGTCGCAGACATTCTTCTCTATATGCATCACATCTAGGTAGTGCCTGATCAACAGCGTACTCCAGTACGGGAGTTCCCAAAATATGCTCTTATGTGTCCAGAATTTGTACCTGTCTGGTCTTTCAGATATTCTGGCCACAATATCGGGATGATTGCTGAGCTGCCCAAAATCATACTCATCCAGCACTGCTAAAATCTCTTCCCCCGACCATCTATGCGGCTCCACACCTCTCTCTTCGGTCCCATCAAATGCCCCGGTATCTATCCGCCAGGGGTGATCATGTGGTAGGTAAGCACGGTGACCCATCCGGACTATCTTGTTGCAATGATTGCTGCACCCCTGGGAGCTAAGGCACTCAGGACAAGCCATGTATCCCCTAACAACGTTGCCAGACAACATCCCACGTGCAGGAAAATCACTGATGGTACCAACAATCATGGCATGCATCTGGAACATCTCATTTTTGTGGGAGTCATAAGTGGGATGACCAACCTCCCAAAGCAATTTATACTCTTCAATCAGCGGTCTCATATACACATTGAGACACTTCCCTGGATAACAACAACAACAACAACAACAACCACAACAAATTCAGATAACGACTATATATGACCAACAATATAGAACAAAAACAATAAATGGAGAAAAAATTGAACCAACAGCAATATATACAATATGAAGGGAATGTAGATACCTGGATAACCGGGCCCCGGAATCAACAAGGTCAACATGTTGTATTCCTTCTTCATGCACATCCATGGAGGAAGGTTGTAAGGCACCAAAATGACCGGCCATATACTGTACGAAAGACTCATGGTCCCAAAAGGGTTGAACCCGTCAGATGACAGCCCGAGCCTCACATTCCTCACCTCTGAAGCAAAATGAGGAAACTCCCTGTCTATATGCTTCCACGCCTCCCCGTCAGCAGGGTGTACCATGAGGTCTTTGTCATGCACCTCCCTCACAGCGTGTCATCTCATAGCTTCGGCCGTCTTTGAAGACATGTACAACCGCTCCAGCCTATCCCTCAACGGGAAATAGCGAAGTACCTTAACAAGTTTCCTGTTGCCTGCGGGAGTCCGCTTATACCTGTCGGTCCCACATACCGGACAACGATGAAGGCCTTCAAGGTCATTACCGTCTGCATCTTTACCCCAGAATAGAACGCAGTCATATCTGCATGCATGGATCTTGATGTAGGAAAGCCCGAGATCTCTCAAGATACGACGGACCTTACGATGCGTGGTGGGATGACGATGACCGTCGGGCAGGAGCGAAGCAGCGTACTGTAGATACCTATCAACAGCCGTCACGGTCGATTTTGTGTCAACCTTGATATGCATCACCTCCATCACACACTGAAGAACGGTCTTCTCATGACCTGGGCACAGAGGGGTCTGTTGGAAAGCAATAAGTCTGTTGTACTTGGCTATACCGGCAGTGTTGACACCTCTAGGGACGGCCTGCATCGGCGCCTGCGGAATGTGCTGTCGTTCAGGGCATACACCGCTGTCATGAGGAAACATGTCGTTGATGAAGGCCGTTGTTGGATCGTTGGATGTACTGCCCGTCTCATAAAACTGTCCATGATCATGCGGGCGTGATGAGGTTTCACCGTGATATATCCAAAATGTGTAACGTTCCCAGAATCCGTTACTCTTCAGGTGGTCCCATACTGTCCCCAACGGAAATCGATGCATATCACTGCGACACTTACACATCTTGCACGGGCAATAGAACATGCCACTCCCGTCAGCATTGGCCTGCGCATATTGCATAAAATCCCAAACTCCTTCAGCATATTTTCTGTGATATCTTGGAAGAGAAATCCAACTCTTATCCATATCCTGAAAATAACACATATATATATATATCAATATTTAATGAACATATCTTTTATATATATATATTAATGTAATACAACATACTAATTATTAATTACATATATCTAGTTCGAGCGGATTCCGTGGTTTCAGAAGGCAAGTGTCAATGTCACGGAGGGCGAACCCCCTACAGGAACCAGGCAGGACTCGTTTGTGATCACGGAGGCGAACCCCTATCGACCCCTTCACCGAGAAGAGTGGTCAGTTTGTGATCTTGAGATCCAGTTAAACAAACCTGTGAACCATATCTATGACATAACGGCCCCTTACTCAGCTTGGAACAAACTCTATGCATATATATATATATATCATTAATTCAACTCAAATAAAACTGAAAATCAATATATATATATGCATATATATATATATGTGCATATATATGCATATGTACGTACCTGGGAGTAGCTCCACAAACTATGTATGGACAGATTTCCACAACACCGAACGATTTGAAGAACTAGAGAAATTTATGTTTCAAATTTTCAAAGTTCTCATTCTTCTATCCCGGCCTCTCAATATATAGAAGAATCTTGGGCGACGAAATATTTGAGTTTCGTCGCCTAAGAATTAAAAACTCTTGGGCGACGAAATATTTGACTGTCGTCGCCTAAGGATAAAAAACTTAGGCGACGATATAAATATCTTAGGCGACGAAATATTGTTTCGTCGCCCTAGTTTCTATCTTGGCCGACGAAATTTATTTTTAGGCGACGATTTTTTTTTTCGTCGCCTAAGAGGAAACTTAGGCGACGATTTTTTTTCCTTAGGCGACGATTCCCTCTTAGGCGACGAAAAAAAAAATAGTCGCCCGGTTTTTTTTGTTTCGTCGCCCAAGACCCATTTTCTGGTAGTGGTACGTCTAGCCCCTCAAGATATTCATGCTCTAGATGAATCACGGATGACAAAATCCAAACCAGCCCTCTTTGTTTCAGGATAGAATGAACCATCACAGTTTGCCTTGAAAAATTGGAGGACGATTAGTATTTCAATCTCGATGCCAAACTAGATTAAGTCAAGATAGAGAGGGTGTTCTCTCATGTTTATACGTACAAATATGCTAGCTCATTACTCATTAGGAGGATTGAAGGTTTCATGCGTAGCACCTAGCTAGTTTTCTCAATGAATGAGGATGCCTATCTCAGACCCCAAATTGAACCAAAACAAGGTGTATGGCAGCTGGATGCAACTTTTCCGAACTTGAAAATATTTATGACTGAACAACCATTGCAAGTGTATGGGAAGGTGGTGAATGAGGAACCAGATAATATAGAGGACTTGCAAATTGCAGCCTTGTTTGAGGAACAACAAGAAGGTACTGAAGACGCTCAGGCTGCTGAGGGAATCAAGAGAAGCCCTCATCCTAAAATAGCTTCTTCTTGTAAGCTCTAATTACTTCTACCTAAATAGCTCCGGACAACAATCATGGATATTTAACCAAAGAAACTAAATGGACTTGTATTTCAAAGTAACTTCGCCGCTAATCCCTTGGTTTAGTTGAAGCTTATAGAGGTGTTTTTAAGTTGAAGGAAGCATCTGTTGAACCAAAAAAAAATAAGAGAGCGTCCAATTGGATCCAAAAACAAAAACCTTCAAAGAATAGGTTGCTGCTGAAGGAAATCTTATTTTCTTGTTTGCTGGTGAACCCCCAAGCCATACTATTAAGGGTAAAGAAAACGAGTGGGTTTAATTTTATTTTTCATCCTACAAATTATGATATTTTTCACAAGAGTAGACTTGCTTACCAATGGTATTAGATTTATCTAGGGGTTCCACTTGTGTGCCATAGGGTATGCATACTCAACCGTTTTTGACTTGGTATAGCAGGTTAAAGCAAACTAATACCGTTAACTCTCTGTTAAGTCTCTCTATATCTACAGTTTTCATTAGAAATATCTACCATTCAGATTTGCTAAATCACACAAAAGTAGACTTTTTGGAAATTAAAATAATTCTTAAGACTGTCTATAACTATCATAAGAAACATCTACTCCTGTCATAAAAAATATCACAGAAAATGTTGAAAATGTTGCAAGTCGTAAGACACATTTAACATAAGACACATATACTGTTTTTATTAGAAATGTCTGCCATTGAAATGAAATCACAGAAAAGTACACTTTCTGGAAATCAAAATTGTTCTTGAGATTAAACCAACCGAAGGTAAAAGTTACAAGTCTACGTTTAACATAAGACAAGTCTACTATTTTTATTAGAAATCTCTACCATTGAAATGAGTTAAATCACAGAAAAGTAGACTTTTTGGAATCAAAATGGTTATTTAGATTGAACCAACCGATGATAAAATTTATAAGTCAACATTTAACATAAGACACAACTACTATTTTTATGAGAAATGTCTACCATTTAGATGAGTAAAATCACAGAAAAGTAGACATTCAGGAAATCAAAATTGTTCTTAAGATTGAATCAATCGAAGGTGAAAGTTGTAAGTCTACAATTAACATAAGACATAACTACTTTTTTATGAGAAATGTCTACTATTTAGATGAGCAAAATCACATAAATGTAGACTTTCTGGAAATAAAAATAGTTCTTAAAATTGAATCAACCGAAGGTAAAATTTGCAAGTCTACATTTAACATAAGACTCAACTACTATTTTTATGAGAAATGTCTACCATTTGGATGAGCAAAATCATAGAAAAGTAGACATTCTGGAAATCAAAATTGTTAATTAGCTACATTAAAATGTCTACATTAAATTTCACATTCTTAAGAATAAATTTCCAAAAAGTCTACTGTTGCATGTCAATTAGCTCATGTTATTAGTTGACCTAACTCATGTAATTAGTAGATTTTGCATCTTAGAGTACGTGTTCCAACTTCAAAGAACAATCTTAAGAACAATTTTTCAGAAAATCTACTCTTATATGTTAATTAGCTCATGTTATTAGTAGACTTAACTCATGTTAATAGTGGACTTCATATCTTAACTCATGATACTAATAGATTTTGAACTGAATTGAATTAAACTATTCACCTACTATTGTGAGAGGAGTAAGAAGAGAGAGCAAACAAGAGGAGTTAGTTTCTTGCAACGAGATCGATTTTAATAAGAAATTGACATATTGATGAGACAAGAGAGAGAGATCGATGAGACAAATGTGTTCAAATTGTTTGAGTTAGAGAGAGAGATAGACGAAACTAACACCATTAGTGAGAGAGTGAGAGTTAGTTTGAGATTTAAATGGGATGATCAATCAAGCAGGTAGCAGGTCATCATTAATAGTTTGATCAATCATAAGCAACCATATGGTTAAAATATCCATACCTTAAGGCACACAACTAACAACTATTTGCCTTTATCTAGTTTACATGCGGAAACAATATTACAAAGGGAACCAAACAGATCAAGCACAAATATCATCTTATTATTATTATAACATGGCAGAACAAAGGTTACAAAGGCTCAACCAAAGCAACAGCAGCAACACAATGATCATCTTATTTTTTAGAGAGTAAAAGACTATTATTCTCTCATATATATGTTATTACACATAGGGAATACAGCATGCACAGAGCACAGAAGTTCATTCGAGTGGCAATGGATCAACGAAAAGTGCAGCGACACCTTGTTTTACTACTTTCCCAACATATTTAAAGCCATCTTCTCCTTTGTAGACCACATCAACGTTTCTTGTGAAATTAAGAGCGCGCTTTTGCACATACATTGGCTTAGCAATTGGTTGAAGTAAATCTTCATTTATATCCTTCCATGCGTCCACGATTTGTTTGTTAAACACATCGATTGCCTCTTCCTCTGAGACCCTATATTGCTTCATGTAGCAATCAATACTAGAAGCAACATCCCCTTGTTCTTTCTCACTCTGCAAAGTCAATGTGTTACAAGATACATATGGTTAGAGTTGCTGTGCCCATATATCTTACAGATCAGAGTTTTGATTAGTTGAACTTGTATGATGTTGGCATAGCATGTCAAGAATATGGTTCAAATTAAAGAGAGAGAATATATATATATATATATATATATATATATATATATATATATATATATATATATATATATATATATATATATATCATACCTTGCACCCCTCAATGTCATCCATGAGCCTGAAAATGAGGCTCGCAGCCCTAATAATTTTAGGGTACTTCAGAATCCACTCAAATGTTTCCTTGGGAATACTATCGTTCATTCCAAGTAAAGATAGCACTACAGTCATACAAGAACCAGCAGAACGTGATCTCACAGGCATATACTCCTCCATGCTTGGGGTACATTCTTCCTGGAGCCATTTGGCCTCAACGAGGTAGTCTCTGGCTTGATTTTTCAGCTGGCCCCCAAAGTGAATCAGTCAAATTATTATTCTAGGACTGCAAGTGTAATGCTATGTGTGGAAAACTTATTTTTGCATGACACTATGTGTAATTAATGTTTATTTTTTATTTTTTAACGCTCCTACCAGCTCCATATAGCAATGCTTCCAAGACAAAACATTTAGGTTTCTTTCTTCTAAAAACTAAAAAGGACAACATTTTATCAGTTAAGTGACAAAGAAGGGACTTACAACTTGTTTTGCATATTGGACTCGGTATGATAGTCCTTGCTTTTCCAGCTCTTCTTCAATCGCATTCATCATATCCATAAGTGAATGATAAAATCCTATCATGTATGGTGGTAGACCATCCATGCAACAGTTGACGTCCCACCTGAAAAAATATGTAGTCACAATACTTACGAAGGTACGGTAAGTAATTTAAAATATGTATCGATGATATTTATGAGTTATTATCGATCTATATTATGTGGAATGTAATAAATAAAAACAAAACTTATATTATTTTAACACTACAGATAAGGTTAATTTGTATGGTTTTTTGTTTGTTTGTTTAGGAAAAAGCTTATATTAAACATTTCTAACCTGTCCATTGCTGCACGAAATATCTCGAGTTCTTCGACTGTGCCCCCATATGAATCGTAGACATCATCCAACATTGTAGCAAAAGTGCACAATTTTGATCCAATCTTTCTCGCAGCCGAGTATTGAGGTTCATAATACATTCCCACCATCCAAAAGAAACACTCCACAATCCTATGCCTTGCAAAAGGGATCTTCCTTTCATAATCTTGCTCCTTCCACCACCTAAATTAATCAACAGTTGCAATAAAGTAATTAGGAACTTACACTTAGGGCCAATCATTTACATAAGAAATCAATAAATAAAAACAATCACCATACCTGGTAACCTCACTAAGCTCCTCTTTGTGTAAAGATTGCAGCAGATTGAAATCTAGCTTTGCGAGTTTCAGTAATGCTTCATTATGCGAAGTCGTGGCTTGATAGATTGTTATGTAATTCCTGGCCGATAGTCTCTCTAGACTTCTCCGCAAAGGTCTTTCTAGGGCTGCAGATATTTGTGCTTTTAGTGGATAGCTTACTTGGCTCATCGCCAACTCAAGGTGATTGGTGGTGAAAACAAGAGCCTCTTCTAATATTTCTTCTCCATGAACCCTAAGATGCGTTGCTTCATACAAGCTTAGCATCCCCGGAACATCAACAGTTAAGCTCTCCTTGAAATTTCCATTTGCATCTTTGAATTTCTTGAATATATCTCCTTGAATATTATTGTAGAAACAGATTAGAGACTGTATGAAAGATAAAGTAACAGTTTGGCATATATAGTGACACACAATATAGTTTACATACCAGATGAGATATTATATCCATGTTGTCTTAATAGACGAAAACGAAGAGAGTCATTGTATAGGTCGAGATCACCATCATGTAGTCGGGAATGAATATTTTCCAGCACTTCTGCTAATTCTGTTTCAAAATGGTATGACACTCCTAAGCGCTGGATGTCATCAATCAATTTCAGCTGATGGGATAAACCAGCTGCAGTTGATGTCAAAAGTTCCCTCACCAATACTTTTAATTGGGCGATTTGCTGTTCCATATGGGCACGAGTTACCTGTAGGAAAAATAAAGTCGAGAGAAACACAAGCTTATAAGATTTAGAAAGGAAGATTCCTAACAACTGAATAGAACCTGACAACTTACAAAAGAGAGATTTTTCTCATTTGATCAAATGATCGTGAGCTACACATTCTCATATTACAATTTGTCTTTGAATTAATCTACCACTGCAACAAAAAACCCTAATAGCTAGAAGTAAACTTTAACTTAATTTTGCTAAAATCTTTGGTTGTATTTGGCTGTATCAAAAGAATAAATCGCTAGCTACGCTTAACATATTACTAACATAACTCCTATTTGAAGAGGTCATGAGTTTGATTAACAAAATAGTTAATCTCCATAGTCAGTTATGTGACAAATAATAACATTATAATATCTCTATACTAAAAAAATAATAATAATAAATAAATAAATTCATAGCACTAGAAAATTTAAGGAAATTACGTTGTCTAGAGTTTTAAAGGTAGTGAACCCATCTCCGCAAATGCCCGGTGGAAAGGGTGTTAGGCCAGCAATTTCAGACATGGTGGTTTGTGATGGAGGAGCTGGAGCAGATTGGGATGGCATTGGATTTATAGACGAATATGCAAATCTAGCTAGGACAGTACTTAAGCTTCAAGTTTTTGCTGCTGCTATTTGGTGCACAATATTGCTTCTGCATGGATTGCCGTATATATATAGAGATCAAGCAAAGGAAGGTAAAACGGTGAATCTCAAACTTCTATTACACTAATCAAAGGGTAGGAAATCAAGATGTGGACAAAATCAATTCAGGTTTTTCCACAATCAAGATGGAAACGTGTAAGAAAGGCAGTAGTTGGGATAAAACCTAGATTGTTCAGGGTGATACGTGGAGGGGGTGCCTTTGGATTTACAGTAAAATATTCGACTCAGCAGCCGGTTATTTTGGAAACTGATGCCCTAATTGATAATCATCAATTGACTAGAGCAAGAAAACAGAACAAATAGTCTTCATGGCCGGGGATCGAATAGTACGATCTGACTCATAGTTTGACTGACTGGGGCATTCTTCTTGTAAGTATCCGACTAATAGTAACAATTAATGGCTGCTTTTGTGTCATACCTTTTTTTTTGGTTTAATTCTTTGATCAGAGTGCGCGCTTTTTCTAATTTTGCATGTGCATATTCTATCGGCTTGCATCTCTTCCTCGACCTTTCTTTCAGGAATATCTGGGAGCTTAGTTAGTTAATTAGCTAATTATAGGCGCCGAATACGTATTAATTTTTTAAATTATAAACATGTAAGTATCCTAAACTGTTTTAAAGATACAGAAAAATTTACGTTTTGTTTTATTAAATTTACTCAGATCTCATTCTATTATAAATGTTACATAATGACTATTAAAAACAATAATTATACAGAAAGATGTAATATATATTTACGGAGCCCTTCTAATGATCGATGACCCTTATAACAAGGACTAGTTAAGGATATTTTGGCTTACCCTTGTTGATGAAAAGAAATTTTTGAAACCCAATACCTTGTGATTTTTTATTTTTAAGAGATTTATGTTTTTAAACTACGGAATGAAATTGTAAATAAAATATGTAGAGTGAAAAATAATAATAATGATTAAATTTTTTATTTTAATGGTTCATTTTTTTTATATATCAACTATATATAACGAGGTTATTTTAGAAAATAGATTTACTATTTAAAAATTTGATAGGAGGTGTAAAAAAAAATAGGAGAGGCCAAGTGAGTAAATTCTTCTTATTTATCAAACATTTTAGTTATGTATATATACATAAACCATGATATATATCCAAATTTATGTTTAATTTAAATTACATATAACTACAAGAAATGACAAATATATGTCTGTTGTTTACGTTCATATTTTTCTTTACATCCCATATTAAACACTTCCGTAACGAACTTTTTTATTTTCCAAATCCGTATTTTATGGCCAAAGTTTTTTAAAAGTATTTTTCACTAAAACTTACCAAATTATATATACGTACATATTTTTAACGTTTAATTTTTGTACCAGATCTCTACTACAATAAAGCTAAAGCCAGGCGTTCACACCCATGTGAGACAAAACAGAAGGGAATTAAGGAAGGTGATCGATGTGCGCGTGGTCAATTGTTTGACTTGGGGTCTCCATTACAGGCCGAAACCTTAGCATCCAGAGTAGGTCTAATGACAACATTGCAGCAAGGTTGGAAGTCTCTAGAGGTCGAAAGCGACTGTGCTATTTTGGTCAGTGCCCTTAACCATCATGTAGAAGACAAAAGTGAGGTTAATTGGATCATTGAGTATTGTAGAGCCTTTGTAATACCCCCAAAATTCGATATTAGTTCTAATATTATTTGGAAATTTCCGAGTTTAGAAGTTAGTGTGTTTTTGAGGTTCGAAGGAAGAGCGGAAAGTGTTCGGTTCTAATTTAAGGGTCATAGAGTTGACTTTTTATTCGTTAAGTTTCTTGATAAACTTCATTCATAAAAGTTGTAGGGCACGACGATACGAGTTCATATACATGAAACAGACTTCTTACGAGGAAGTTATGGTCAGCTGAAGTTTGTGGCTTTTCAAGAATTTTTGGATAAATAAGAAAGTTTCCTTTTGGGTCCTCATATTTTTCAGAATCCCTAATTCTTCCTTTCTCCTTCTCTCTCTCCGACCCTGAGAGAATTCAAACTCTTCAGCCGACCCGAGCGGGACCAGACGACTCGACCCAAACTTTTCGACGTCGTCCGACGTCGCCCGACCGCGCCACCGGCCTAGATTGATTCCTCTTCTCCTTGTCTTCATCCTTATCCAGCTAGTTTATGCCAACTCGGTCCTGAAGCAGTGAATCAAAGCTTGGAAGTTCGGCTTAGAGACCCGATCGGATTTCCACCTCTAGCGGCGGCGACGCGGCTTGGAACCGGCTTGGATAGGAAGTTCTTGGCGCCCTTGTTCGACTCTTGGTGGTCTTAAAGCTCGACTCACAGTGTGGAGTTACTGAGTTGGTTTTCTCCTTTGCAGCGGCATTTTAAGCCTTTTCCCGACCGATTTGGTCTTGACCTCAGGTAATAAATTTCAGTTTTTCATTGAAAAATAAAACTATTTTAGCTTTCCTTCTTCTAAGTATCTAATTAAATAAAAAAATATAACATCAAAATATATAACATTATATTATATATTTATAGTACATATATATTATATAAATAATCTGTATATGTAAATCATTTACGGAAGTTATTAGTATATAAATTATTTGTTGGACGAATTATAGATAATGTTGACGAATTATATCCGAATTATCTTATATTAGTGTTTTATCTTTGATGAATTATAATTGCTTTTTGGACGAATTAGGGTTAGGGTTTAGAGTTTATTTGATAAAACTAATTATTATTTAAAAAATAGTTAATCTTCATATAGATGTAAGAAACATTTCTTATATTATACATTATTAGTGGTTTCTATTAATATTGTTTAAGAAAATTATGTTTCTGTCCTTCTGTTATGTGTCTTGCCCTAATACACGTAGGATTGTTTAATTTGGTTTCCTTATTAGAATAGATTACATTTGATAGATATTCTAGATCCTTCGGGAGACTCTATGTAATGCCTATAAATAGACATTTCTATCAATGAATGAGTAGACCTTTATTCTCGTTATCTTTTCTCCTTCAACACGTTATCAGCACTATGCTCTAACCGAGCTAGATAATGGAACCCGAGAAAAAAAAACTCTACCCAATCGATTTCTGCCCTGGCACCCAGATTTATTCTCTGGGCACCCACCTTCCCTGATCCGGCAACTCTTGCCGGCGCCGACGACACAATCTCAGCCCGCGCGCGCGACCACCATACCAGCTCCGGTCGAACAAGTTGTCCCGGCCTTCTTCGAACTCAGCGCGCACTACCAGAAAAAGTACTTTAGCCGAAGAAAAATTTTCGTCGGCCTGTTAAAAAAATTCGTCGACTAAGACCTTAGCCGACGAGCCTTCGTCGGCTATAATGTCGTCGGGAAAAGGTCGTCTGTGATGACTTTAGCCGACGAAATTTTTTTTTTCGTCGGCTATAGTCCCACAGTTAGCCGACGAAAAACATGTCGTTGGTTTTTTCCCAGACTTTAGCCGACGAAATATTCGTCGGCTAAATTGCGTAATAAATAATTAAAAAATAACTATACCTGACGAAATTTAGTATATTTCGTTAGCTAAACCTTGTAAAAAAATTTAAAAAAATAATTATAGCCGACGAAACATAGTATATTTCGTCGGCTAAACCTTGTAAAAAATTTAAAAAAATAACTATAGCCGACGAAATATAAAATATTTCGTCGGCTAAACCTTATAAAAAAATTTAAAAATAACTATACCCGACGAAATATTAGGTTATTCGTCGGCTAAACCTTGTAAAAAAATTTTAAAAAAATAATTATAGCCGATGAAACATGTCATAATTCGTCGGCTAAACCTTATAAAAAATTTAAAAATAACTATAGCCAACGAAATATTAGGTTATTCGTCGGCTAAACCTTATAAAAAAAATTAAAAATACTATACCGACGAATATAGTGTTTAAATATCGTCGGCTAAAGTTGCTGGGTTTTGAAAAAAAAAAAACTGCAGAAACTTTCGGCTAAAGTTGTTTAAACTCCTCGACCCTTCTTTCACAGCCAACTCCAAAGCCTCCAGCAACGACGCGACGTTGGGAGCAAACATGAACCCGAACTCATCGTCGACGACAATGCTTCCTTTAATACTACGAAACCTCGACGCCATCACCGGCTTCCCACTCATCATCGCCTCCATGAGAGTCAGGGTAAGTCCTTGCGGCCTTAGGGTCGGGTTCACAAACACATCTATGGCATTGTAGAAGGCTTGCAGCTTAGAAGGACTCATCGACCCGAGAACAAGTACACGAGGACCTAAATCCTTGTAACGCTGCTCCCATGGTCCGAACCCGGCCACGATCAGATACAAGTTTTGATGTTTGGCTATGAGCTCCGAGAAAGCTTCGTACAGATAATAGACTTCTTACCATCCATCTTCGCCTATATAAAGAACTTTAGCCGACGAAATTCTTTATTTTTGTCGGCTAAACTCTTTTGAAAATTTTGGTTTACCGCCAAAAAATTTTGGTTGAAAATTTTGAAAATTTTTCGACTTTAGCCGACGACTTTTCATATATTTTCGTCGGCTAAAGTCCTTTGAAAATTTTCCTCCAACTTTGGGTTACCGCCTAAAAAATTTTGAAATTTTTTTACCTTAGCCGACGACTTTTCATATATTTTGGTCGGCTAAAGTCTATAAATTCACGAAAACACTCATATCTCCCCCTATATTACGTAGTTTGGTCAAATCTTCCACACGAAAAACTCTCATGTAGATGAGACGCAACCACCTATATAAAAATTTTGAAACATTTACCTTTCGACGATAGGGCTCCCCATAAGAAATAATAACGGTAAATAGGGTTGACCGCTACTATCGGCTCCGAGACTTTACCCGATTTACGTGAGTTTTGAACCATAGCCGTATTTCACCATTCTGAACACATCTTATTTCATGAGATTTTTAATAATTTTGCTTCCTATGTAGAGTTGGTTCACAAAGTTGTATAACCTACTAAACAAGTTATACAACATTAGTAGACACGTTGTGATTCCGATGACTAAAATTCACAAACCAAAATTCGACCGTTAGATATGATCATTATGACGAAATATGTCTATGGTAAAAAATTCAACTGGATCCGACAACGTTAAGGGCTCGATCGAAACGGTCAACCATAATCCATCGTCACTTATCACACGAAAACGCTCATATCTCCCTCTATATTACGTAGTTTGGTCAAACCTTCCAGACATAAAACTCTCATGTAGATGAGACGCAACTGCCCATATAAAAATTTTGAGACATTTACCTTCCGACGATAGGGCTCCCCATTAACCCGAATAACGGAAAATAGTAGACACGTTGTGATTCTGATGACTAAAATTCACAAACCAAAATTCGACCGTCAGATATGATCATTATGATGAAAGATGTCTATGATAAAAAATTCAACTGGATTCGACAAAGTTAAGGGCCCGATCGAAACGGTCAACTCTAATCGAAAATAAGAAAACTGCATTTTGAAGCCCTAAACGGACTCGGATGGCCAAAAAAGCCTATACGTCATGGCACACGCCATGAGTTTGACTCGTAGCCCCGTTACGCTTCTGGAAAGATATCACAATAGTCAATCAGATACCAAACGCCAAATCTGCAACATAGTGAATAATAAGGGTAAGTCAACTATCGGCACCGAGACTTTACCGGAATACTGTGATTTTTCAACCGTAGACGTATTTCACCATTCTGGTCATATTTTATTTCACGACTTTTTTGCGTTTGAAGGTTCTACGTATAGTTTTTTTTTTCTCAAATGAGTTGTTGTCTAGATCTGCAAATATAAGGCACTTTAGGCGACGAAATTATATTTTTTCGTCGGCTAAACTTTTAAAAATGTCGTCGGCTAAAGTTTAAAAAGTTCGTCAGCTAAACTTTTAAAAATTTCGTCGGCTAAACTTTTAAAAATTTCGTCGGCTAAAGTTCGAAGACTATAGCCGACGAAAAAAATTATTCAGCCGACGAAATATTAATTTCATCGGCTAAAGTTGACCATAGCCGACGAAAATTTTAAATTAGCCGACAAAAAAAAATTCGTCGGCCTGGTTTTTTTATTTTCGTCGGCTAAAGCCTTTCTTCTGGTAGTGACCCTAACGTATTTGTCGGCTATAGTATGTAATTAAAAAATTAAAAAATAACTATAGCCGACGAAATATTAGGTTATTCGTCGGTAAAAACCATCTTAACCGACGAATTATAGTGTATTTCGTCAGCTAAATGAAAAAAATACATTAAAAAAACATACGATATTAGTAAATCATACTAACTTCCTGTCATCTTTAGCCGACGAAATTATATTTTCGTCGGCTATAGTCATCTTTAGCCGACGAAATTTTAATTTCGTCGGTTAAAGAAAGTTTAAAGTCGTCGGCTAAAGTCACAGACTTTAGCCGACGAAAATAAATTCTTTAGCCGATGAAGGAAAATTTCGTCGGCTAAAGTCTACTTTAGCCGACGAAAAATTGATTCGTCAGCCTGGTTTTTTTTTTCGTCGGCTAAAGTCTTTCTTCTTGTAGTGCACATTTTTTCCCAATAGTCTGTACCTAGCGTGATTCGAGTCATCTTCAAATGTCTCATGATCCAAGTCTCAATAGCTCAACCTCAATCACAAGCATCTAATTCCAAATCATGTAATCCCAATCCAAACGGGAGCTCCACGATATTGCAACTTGATCGTACAAGACACGTCCAAGTGGGCAAGTCCCAAGCGTAAGCTGGGCTCTGGTACCACTTGTAGTGCGGAATCATCAAACAAGTATGAAGTGCCGAAATATAAAAAAAGATAAGGTAAATTGAAAATCTAAGAAGACCAAAGATTTATGTTTGACTCGTAGCGCCGTTACGCTTCCGGAAAGGTATCACAATAGTCAATCAGACACCAAACGCCAAATCTGCAGCATAGTGAATAATAAGGGTAAGTCAACTATCGGCCCCGAAACTTTACCGGAATACTATGATTTTTCAACCGTAGACGTATTTCACCATTCTGGTCATATCTTATTTCACGACTTTTTTGCGTTTGAAGGTTCTACGTATAGTTTTTTTTTTCTCAGATGAGTTGTTGTCTAGATCTGCAAATATAAGGCACTTTAGGGGACGAAATTATATTTTTTCGTCGGCTAAACTTTTAAAAATGTCGTCAGCTAAAGTTTAAAAAGTTCGTCGGCTAAACTTTTAAAAATTTCGTCGGCTAAACTTTTAAAAATTTCGTCGGCTAAAGTTCGCAGACTATAGCCGACGAAAAAAATTATTCAGCCGACGAAATATTAATTTCGTCGGCTAAAGTTGACCATAGCCGACGAAAATTTTAAATTAGCCGACGAACAAAAAATTTGTTGGCTAAAGTGGACTTTAGCCGACGAAAAAAAATTCGTCGGCCTGGTTTTTTTATTTTCGTCGGCTAAAGCCTTTCTTCTGGTAGTGGCGCACCTCAGACTCGAGAACCCTGCACAGCGACCTCTGCTTTGCAGCTTCGACTTGCCCCCGATCAAGCGCTCTTTTCCTAGCTCCAGTCAAACACAAACCGACAAGCCTCTACAGCCCATCCAATCCCGCAGCTTAGCCTTGAGCGCTGTCTCAGAGCGCCGACAACCCATTTTTGCTGCCCATCAAGGAACCCAGGACCCGAATCATTCTCGGATCCGAAGGCAGAAGAACCAAGAATACATACAAGGGGCAAAACGGGAAATTTGCCCCTCCAGGTAAAAACGTTTTTACCACTAGTAAAAACAATTTATTTTATTTACAGTAGTAACTGTTTAATTATTTTTACTGTTTTTATATTTATGGTGAATATTATTAACCATATATTTTCATTTCATGAAATTTTTGGCGTGATGGATCGCTATGGAATTGCGAGAGTAACTTCGCAGCATGGAAGCAAATATGAAAATTACAAGGGTAACTTCTCTTACATGGCAAACTAGCACACAAGCTTTATAAAAGTTGTCGCTTTTGAATTTTAATTTCATATCCGGGCTTCGTATCCTTCTTCTACCCCATCTTTGTTATAACATGGATTGATGTGAGGAATTGGAACATATCAAAGTTGAAATTTATGACAGTTTGACAAGTCACAGTATTACGACAAATTTGTCGTGTTTAATAAAGGGACAAACATCTATTTGTGACGTAAACTGTCGTGGTTAATATCGATTTGTGACAGAAATTATCACGATTACATCGATTTGTGACGGAATTTGTGACGGTTTACATTGAATTGAGTTACCATAAACTATGGTCTTGATCTAATTCAATACTTGAAATTAATTATCGTATATTAATAATAGTTAATCTTCCATCTTATTGTTTGAAATAATTGACCGAAACATGAGCCCTAAATTTGACATAAAAAAAAACAGTGACGAAATTTGTGTCACACCCACACGTTTTGAAAAAAGAGGGGGAGGCAACTCCTCGAACCCCACATGTCATATAAAGATTGGGCTAATAAAAGAAAAATCATGTTATTGATGTGGTTCTACATCGGATCACTAATTGCAATGAAAGCAATATTATGTTCAATGTATACAAAATATATGGAGTTCTTGCACCAAGAAACTCATTATATGGAAGAAGATGAGAACATTATTGTCTCAATTATGAATTTTAAAAGCAAAATGTACATTGCGGAAAATATGAAGCATATGACTTCAGTTTAATAGTCTAAGTGACTACAAATCCGTTTATTTTTCCAAGTTTTGTGAAGACATACACCTCATATATTTGACTAAAGTTACTTAGTCGTTATGTTTTGAATTAAATTCATGGTTAAGACCTCATTATAATTGTTGGCATAATTATTCAGATTTTGTGTAGCACATATGGTTCGATCTATGTTAATGCAATATATTGCATTACAACATGACACTACATTGGACTACATTGGACCACCAGTTATTATAAGGTGATGTTTCTAAAGGCTAAATATCATGATGTTACGCAATGCACATCGATTTGGATCAAAAGAGGATTTGTGTCAAGTGTGGCACAATACACACTTATACAATTTCAAAGACATTACAAACAAGAGTAGTCTTCTACACTCTTGAGCGGATTTATAATTGCAAAAAGAATATTGCGTTATGTTAAATGTCATCCCAAAAATTGGATGTTGAAAAATCATCTTCTTTCTCTACAAGATCCAACAGTGGGCCATGGATGCTCACGACCAATTTTGCCAAGTTTTGATATGTTCTAAGCCTTAGTAGTATTACATGTCATGTAATGCACTCCAAATGATTTCAATACCTTTTTCAATCTCCATCGAAATTGTTAACATATTTCGGTTTCTATGTCTTGACATAAGACTGTTGTCTCTACAATCATCTTCTTTCTCTACAAGATCCAACAGTGGGCCATGGATGCACACGACCAATTTTGCCAAGTTTTGAAATGTTCTAAGCCTTAGTAGTATTATATGTCATGTAATGCACTCCAAAGGATTCCAATATCTTTTTCAATCTCCATCGAAATTGTTAACATATTTCGGTTTCTATGTCTTAACATAAGACTGTTGTCTCTACATTCGTCTTTATATTCTTGTATTCGAATGTGTCGTAGAGAGATATTGAGTGCTTAGCTTATTGCACTATTGCAAGGAATAGACAACTATTCATGGATTTAGTTCTTTATAAATTCGTTGTGACTACGATGACTAGATCATCAGAAATAATCAAAGAGCGGATTAATACTCAAGTTTCAAGGCCTAATGACATTATGATTCAAGTCACATATGCTCTTTATGCATGCATAAGGAAGCAATTGAACCGTGCTATGACTTAATGATATTCATGCCAACGTTTATCACCTAGAAATACATTGTGACAATTGATGAGAATTTCTTATGTATCATTATAATGAATGCGCAACATTCATGAGTCACTAAGATTCGGTTACTTGAATCGGTTACTGTCTCCAATAATGAGAATGAAAACATCGACTCATGTAGGCTTTAACATAAATCATCTGGGATAATTTGGATGTGTTTTGATGATCCGTATATTAAAGATTAAAGACTCTCACGAACATCCTTTCTTTTGAGCAAAATAACCATTGAGATCAAAGATCACCAAAATACAACTTGGTGGTGCTATGAGCAATGCTCACGGCCTATGGATGACATTAAAGCCATTCGTGTCATCCTCCTATACAGTGGAGGCACTACTCATGCTTTCATAAGAAAATATGACGCAAAAGAACCCCCTATGATCTCACATTGGCCATGCTCGTTACTTGTTTTGTAAAGCTTATTCTTTAGCGAAGATTAGGAGTGACAACGTCCTATGCTAAAGACAATAAAATGTAGAGACTAGCATATAAACAAAATGCTAAGTTGTTGTTCACTAATTAAGACATTAATTACAATGTCTATGAGTAATTTTATAAGAATGATACATAAGATGTTGGCTTAATGACTTCTCATTGCTCACTTTGAGGCATAATAATACTATGGTGATATTCACAATGATTTAACTCAAGCCATAACAATTAGATGTTATGAGGAACCTTAACAATGATTGAAAAGTTAAAAAAATCTTGAATTTTTGAATTTTTAGCTTGCGCATCAGTCATTGTGAGGATCGGTTCATCAATGTTTATACCGGTTCTTGAGGTTCTTTGTGGCCACGGATTCCTAATATCCAAACCTACCAATGTACAAAATTTCTTGGCATTTGGAGAAGTTGAAGGTGGTAAACAACTCAATATAAGTGTTCACGGATGTCCAGCGACTCCAACGGACGGTTCGGCAGGTTTTAGGCTGGTTCTTTCATTGAGGCTAGCAGTTTTGTAATCCTAACTTCCATTTCTATCTGCTTACAAAATTTTGTAGCGTTTGGAGCAATAGAGAATAGTGAACCATTAAATGAAGTGTAAAACAATGGTCCGGTGATGCTGGCGGTCGGTTCAACCGGTTTCTTTTTTACTAGTCCCAGCGGTGAGGCCAGCAAATATTTTTTTTTGGACTTGTAAGACCAACGACTACAGGTTGTAGCAGGATCATAGTTTTACTTATTCATCTTTACACACCATCATTCAACTCTTTATGTTAAAGTCGTAACGGTATGCATATTTGTTAACGAATTGAGTTAACGTTCTATCGTCCACATGATGTATGTGCCAAATTGCGCCTCCACAAGCGTATAATGATGAGTTATTTATGATGAATATTGTCTTTGAATAAGATATAAACTTTCGATTATAGTCCGCTTATATAAGGACCTTGACAAGCGATCTCTTTTATGTCACTTTGATGAGCCAGTCTTCCCGTTGTTAGGGGGAGATAAGAACAAGAATGTTCAAGTAGAACGACTTGAAATTGTCGTGGTTTGTCCCTACTGTGTCTCATCAAGTTCCCTAAAGTGACGAGATCACATATACATGCTGCAAACATGTTTGCAAGGATTGATGTCCGGATAAGAACATGTTGATGTCCGGATAAGAGGACATGTCGTCACCCATAGATGGTGGCATGGTGACACCACAAATGTGGTAGATGGTGTCGCTAGGCCATGACTCTCATGGTAGCGGGAGGCCACTTGGTTTGATGCATACTAGCCAAGGAAGAATGCGAGTTTGGCACAACTTGATCATTTGATCAATGATATTCATTCGTCTGTTATTTTCTCGATTATGGTCATCATATGGGGGACGCCTCAATGTCAATAACAATTCATATAGAGATCTCTACACTTAGAAATTACACTGGTGTACATGATGACGTGGTTTAATGAGTTTGATATCGAACCATACTTCGTTGAGAAAATACCAATGTTGTAGATTGGTCTAAATGGGACGATGCGATCCAGTTTAAACAAAGAGATACTGTTTTGGTTAGGTGACGCCGACACCCCAAGTGTAAACTCTATCAGTTATGTTTTTGTTAGAAAGCATAGTGAGAAAAAGAGTTTAGACTTACCTTCTAGCGCATGATCTCTCACAAATGCCCTGGAATCGACTATGATGAGATATACTCTCGTAATGGATGTCATTGCACTCTATTACCTTGTTAGTTTGGTAGTTTCTGAAAAACTGAACAAGCAGCTTGTGGTCACAACTTATCTTTTATGAGAACTAAGAGATGTACATAAAGTTCTTGAATAGATCTGTTTTCACCCAAATCAAGTGACTCCTGACCATGAGCGCGTTTGTAAGGTATTTGCTAAACATCTACTTGATTAGGGAAGGGATATGAAGAATTATGTCTATTTGTGTGTAAATTCTAGATGAATCGTGATGAACTCTTGTTAAACTAAGAGATTTCACTGATCCAAAATTAAGAATGAAAGGATCTTAGGAATACTTGGTCTCGAAAGTGAGGACCGTTATTAATGATGCTTATTCATCAGTCGGCTAGGCAAGTTAAAGGATGATGAAGTTATGCCTATATGTATCCCTTGATCGGTTGAAGTCATGAGAGGTGTTTCGTCCATATAACGAAGAAGTCTTAAGAGAAATTCTCCATCTAAGTACGGTAGCACATTCATGTACTTGTTACAATATGCTTGACTCGACATCTCATTCACTACAAACTTGTAAGGTCAAGTTCTCCTTAGTCTTTCAACTCTCTTCCTAGCGGTCGAGCAGCTTCACTCCCTCTTAGATGAGTGTGACGCAATAATAAGGTAGTGGCCGGATGCGCCCACGCAACGCCAATGTAATGACAGTAATTTCTTCTATGAAAGGTTTAACGAAATCATAATCTGCCCAGTTTCATAGGTCAACTTCTACGAGACCTACAAGATAGCCCACTCATTGAAAAATGGTGAAATTAGTACCATTTGAAAGGTCTATGTGTCTACATTCTAGGGATACCAACCATTTGATCATATTTTATAATATTGAGTGAGCTATGGCTATTTGCGTAAAATAGGACGGATCTGTCCGAGAATCTGCTTTGGTAGAATAGTCAACTTCGACAGAGCTTTGTGATCAGCTCAAGATGAACTAGTTATGGACCTTGTATGGTTGGAAAGCTACGTGTGTCTAGTTTCCATAACTTTTTACGGTTCGTCCATACCTATTGTATCGAAGACGTTATGACTGTTTAAATACATGAAGGTCATGCCATGAGTGAATATGATTTTCAACGCGAACTTATGTTTTGAGTTGTTAGGCAACCTTCTCCTTAAAGATCAAAGTAATGCTAAGTATAGCAAGTATGATCTAAAAATGTTGTAGCTAGATTTAATGACTAAATCGTTGCCCAAGTTTACTTTTAAAGTATATGAAGTGCATTGGCTTGCTCCGTTTATCTGTACTCTAAGATTGAGTTACCAATCATGAGGAGTCGTTGTGTAGACATCAGGGGAAGTCTACATGCATCACATGTTATCTTCCATTGTAGTTAGTGCGTTGTGCACTTTTCCTTCGTCCAAGTCTTTTGTTTTACTCAAGAGGTTTTTATTTTACTTGGAAAGGTTTTTACCGAGGCAACACTATAAGCACCATGACGTATTAGGGACGGAACATAAGGGGGAGTGCTTAAAAAAATTATGTTTCCGTCCTTCTGTTATGTGAGTTGCCCTAATACACGTATGATTGGTTAATCCGGTTTCCTTATTAGAATAGATTACAGTTGATAGATCTTCTAGATCATTCGGGAGACTCTATGTAATGCCTATAAATAGATATTTCTATCAATGAATGAGTAGACCATTATTCTCGTTATCTTTTCTCTTTTAACAAATATCTAATATTTGTTTCCATTACCTAATAAAGTAAATTAATATCATTGATTCACCCATTAAAATGTAAAAAGGAATATAAATGGCAAAATTGGTAATGCAATGCTTTGATTTGACAAGATATATTATGTGGAATCGAAAATAAATATTTATATTTACTTACATGACATGACACATAAAATTAAGACCACAAATAAAGCCCTCTAGCATTATCCTAATAAATAATTTAAAGATACACATGATTCCCATACAAACGGATCTTCTATTTAAAATTATGAATTTCATACAAAACGAATCTTCTATAAATTATTTATTTTATTCTAAATATTACAAAACATGAAAGGCTTTGCCTCAACGTCTCAAGGCTTTCAATGCTTGAGGCTCAACAGGACGCCTCGCCTCACACTTTGATCATTTCAAACATTGCTTGATCATAATGTCATATTGACAACATGCAAGAGTCATTTTCTGGCAAATAGTACTTATTTTATGCGATAAATGGGTTATCACCAATATAATCATGTTCGAAAACTAAAATTTGCGTATATTTGCCAAGTTTTTCGATAAAATTTGAGTCGTCACAATAAAATTTCTCGTTTTTGTTAAACTTTAAAACTCAGTTTTCAATTCTAATATAATAATTACTACAAGGCTCGTTTTCAATTCTAAAAAAAGAGGGTTGGTGTGTCCGTCCTCACATCTTATCTTGAACATAGAGGGGACATGAGAATATTTTTTACGAGCAATATTGCTAACACATATATGCAGATGTATTCGGTCGTTTTGTTGACCAGCTCGATGTATATACTAATTCAATGTCATCATATATATAGTCACACAAT
Source organism: Fragaria x ananassa (assembly GCA_034370585.1). NCBI lineage: Eukaryota > Viridiplantae > Streptophyta > Magnoliopsida > Rosales > Rosaceae > Fragaria > Fragaria x ananassa. The sequence continues at coordinate 12,443,271 of CP139765.1, read as the reverse complement.
GCTTTGAGTTTTTTCAACATATTGAAGATTCAACACACAAATTTGTCTTCAGTGTCGTCATGGTCACACAGTGCTTTAAGTTTTTTCAATATATTGAAGATTCAAAACACCTGTGCATCATCTTTGTCAGTTGTCATACAACTTTTCAACTAAAGATTCAACACACACGTGTCGTACACTTGTATTTGGATATAGTAACGTTGTACAGACGTCTCTTTATTAAGCTAACTATATATATATATATATATATATGCAGTGCCGTGCCGGTCATCTTCTCTTAGCTTTTTACTGCATATTTTTCCGGACGGCCATCTTTTCTATAAACTATAGTAAAGTTGTGGACTTGTACTCTTGATGAATTTTCATCCATTGAATTGTCGTCCATATAGTTCCAGATTTCCAGTCGTCCTTTACAAGCTGCAAACATAGTTAGTTAAATAAGAGTACGTGAAGAAATAGAAAACAGTACGTGAGACTTCCAGTCTTGGATAATTATTCGTTAGTGCCTTGTATCTTAGTTGAAATATCTGCAAGAGTGATATAAATCATATAGACTTAATATCTGACCGGTCGAGATCGAAGGGCCAATGACAGTAGTATTAGTAATGACGAACCACTTACTCTGTATGCATGCAGAGTGCAAACCCTAGCCTATAAATACACAAACACAAATCAGCAAATTAAGTATCCAACTCAAATTAGTAGCAGAGAAGATGATACCAGGACTCCTGCAAATGCTTCATGAAACCTTTTCAATCCCTTTCCAACCTTCTCCTCTCATGTACTTACTACTTGCGGCCATTTCCTTCATTCTCTTACGCAGATGGTCCTCTAATACAAACTCAGCTGTACCCCCTTCCCCACCAAAGCTACCCATCATCGGAAACCTTCACCAAATAAGCTCGCTCCCTCATCAATCATTTCATACCTTATCCAAACGCTATGGGCCTGTCATGCTGCTCCATTTCGGAAGCAGACCAGTCCTTGTCATCTCGTCGGCTGAGGCTGCGTCCCAGATCTTCAAAACCCATGACCTCATATTCTCCGACAGACCAAAGTTCATCTTCTTTGAGAGGATTACCTACAACTACAAGGACATGGTATCGGCACCTTATGGTGAGTATTGGAGGCAGATCAGAAGTGTATCTGTCTTAAATCTTTTGAGCAACAAAATGGTTCGTTCTTATCGTGCTGTGAGAGAAGAGGAAACAAAACGGATGATAAGCAACATAATAGAGTCTTGTAGTACCAAATCATCGTCATACTCAACGGTTTTGAACTTAAGCGACATGTTTAACAAGCTTAGTAACGATATCATATGCCGAGTTGCCATGGGGAGGAGGTACAGCGAACTCGGGGAAGATGGAGGGAAGCTGTTCATGAAGCTTGCTGGAGATTTGACAGAGTTCTTCACACGGGTTAACATTGGTGACTATATTCCATGGCTTTCTTGGGTCACTCGCCTCACTGGGTTTGACGCTGAATTAGACGACCTGGCTAAACGAGCAGATACGTTTTTCGATAAGGTTGTTCAAGAGCATATTGATAAACCGAATACTGGAGATGGAATCAAGGATTTTGTGGACGTTTTGCTTTCGGTTCAAAAAGAAAATGCAGTTGGTGTCCCTATTGATCGAGTTGGCATAAAGGGTACCGTCCTGGTAAGTAGTTATTTCTTTCTTGAATTCTTGAAATATATATATATATATATATATACACACACACACACCAGTCTGTATATGTATGTAATTATACTTCAGTACAATTATTAGTACTTACATTATGATATCTTACATGCACCCTATTCAACAGATTAAATGAAGCTTAATTTAGTACATATATATTGTTTCTAGAACAAACTAGGTTCAGAATTATGTAAAGAACCAGTACTGCCTGGATTGAAAGATGTTAATTTAATCACATGAGTGCACTTGCAGGATATGTTTGCCGGTGGCAATGACACCACGTTTACAACCTTAGAGTGGGTGATGTCCGAGCTACTGAGGAATCCAAGGGTGATGGAAAAATTGCAGAATGAAGTGAGGGGAATAGTTGGAAACAAAGAGGATATAACAGAGGATGATTTGGTCGGAATGCACTACATGAAGGCGGTGATCAAAGAGACATTTCGTTTACATCCTCCATTTCCAGCACTTATCCCAAGGTTGGCAAGAGAAGAAGTGAAAATCAACGGTTACAACATCAAGGCTAACACACAAGTAATGGTGAATGCATGGGGGATCGGAAGAGACCCAAAGTCATATGCAAATGCCGAGCTGTTTGAGCCAGAAAGGTTTTTAAACAGTGCCATAGATTATAAAGGGAATGACTTCCAATTAACTCCATTTGGTTCTGGTAGACGAGGATGCCCAGGAATGAATTTCGGGATAGCAGTGATAGAGACTGCTCTAGCAAATATTCTTCAAAAGTTTGACTGGAAATTACCTGATGGGGCAAAACCGGAGGATTTAGACATGAGCGAATCCACTGGTGTAACCGCACATAGAAAATATCCCCTCGAAGTGGTTGCCAAACCATATATTTCCTAATTCTGAGGAGCTATACCCCCATATCCTCTTTTCAAAACTTCCCGGCCTGCAACAATAAATGTTTTATGTATCACCTGTTATATAAAGAAATAATAAGAATCGTGAGATGTTTTTTTTTTTGGGCAGTGTATCATGAGATGTATTTGATAAGAGTAGTTTATGAGAAAACTACCCAATTCATGACTTGTTCATGCGTTACCTTTACTTTTACGTTAAGGACATTGATGATTCTCTCATGCATGTATATGTTATATATTACGAATATTAACTAAAAGAGCCCAAACAAAAAGGAAAACGTATTCAATGAGAACCGAGTTATTATATTTTCTTTCAAGCCAAAAGGTTCGGATGCAGATTGAGCGTACATGCACTGTAATTTTCAATTTCATATACTAGAAATATATAATGTATCCGTGAACTGCATTTATGCATTTTTTTGATAGATAAAGAAAAATTCCCACTGCTCTAAATCTAAAGAATTTTTTCTCACTAACAAAAGGAAATTATAAAATTACCCTTAGAGACTATTCTTGTAACAAAATCTGAACTTTTTATGTTTTTTTCCTTGACCCCTTGTTTAGATCCTTTTTCTCTTCTTTTGTTTCTCGTTCAAATCTCTCCTCTTCTCTCTCTCTCTCTCTCTCTGAACTTAAATGTCGTGTCGCAAACGCCGCCATGTTCGATTTCAGCAAAGTCCCCGGTGTTCAATTCCGACGAAGCCCTCCGCATTCGATTCTAGATTCTGACGTCCTGAGTTCGCCTTCATCTCTCGCGTCGTGGTCTCTTTGGCTTTCTCCACCGTCGGATATGCACCATCAACGTACTACCACCGGTTCGTCATGATCGGATCTACACCATCAATTGCGGCTTAGCTTCAGGCTCTGGTTCAAACCTCGGGTTCTAGAACTGGCTCTGGTTGTTTACACCCAAATTAATATTTTACTGGACAGTAATTGTCTTAGTGAATATTAATTAAATTAATGATCCGCGTCATACCGGCGAGCCCGAAATAATGGGTTTACAAGTGATGGCCCGCCAGAAAGTCATGCGAGCTGGACAGTCCGCGTACGAATGGACTCCGTGTAACAGACTTTGCGTACAAGAGGAGTTTAATTGCTGGGGGAACACCTCGCCCCGACGTAGCATCGTACCCCAACTTGTATATACAAGAGCACGTGCATGGCTTGTGGTCCTTTAATTACATAAGCATCTCGACGGCATCTTGATGGAATCTCGCTACGACTTGGAAGCATCTCGCCAGCATCCCGCCGCTCCCTTAAATAAAGGATGGAGCAGTGTTTAATTGCATTCTCGAGCCAGTACGTGAACATGCATGCTAGAGAGTATGTGGTCAGTAAGGTTCTTTGTCCTTGTCAAGTTATCATATATGGTTGCATGGGCATACGTCCACGTCCAGAGAGTCGTGTTAGAAGGCAATCATTATGCCTGCATGACATTCACGTTCAAGGGTTAGCATTCTAAGGCAATTTTGATGCCTTTGGGATAATAACAATACAGTGATATCTATCCCTACAATACCTCTATTGGATAAGAAGCAATATATATCCTTAGTTAAGCATGATTGCATGGGGAGGGGTTCATCAAGGATCCTTATCTTTATTCAAGCATGTTTGCATGGGGAGCTCACATCCACATCTTCATGAGTTTGGTTGTCTTGGTGGTTAAGGACTCTACTCTTTAATTGTATTTGCATGGGTGAACAGTGGTGCACGTCAAAGTCATCATGAGGTGTTCTTACTCAACTCTTCTAGACAAAGGCAGTTAGTCACTTCGCCAAAGGATAATCATGTCCAGCAAGTGATTAACATCGCTTGCACCACGTTTATCGTTGAAGACTCCTACAAGGCTTTGACATGCTTTGGGCCAATACCTGTGGCCCTAAATAGCTCTATATAAGAGAGTTCGAACACAACAAATCTCTCTACAACAAACAATACTCAAATACAACACAAAACAACTTTCAACCTAGTTGAAAACCCTCTCGACCTCGTCGAAACCTTCAGCGCTCCCAGGAGCCGATCTCCATTCGAAGCCTCTTCGAAGCCCTGTTTCTAAGCGCCTCGCCGCCTAGAACCCTTCAGAGCTCTCCGGAACTCGCCCCCGATCCTCGGAAACTTCCCTATTGTTGCTCTGCTCACCCCGCCGTGAGTATCGATCGCTTGTGCTGTAAATTCCTCATCTGAGGTGGCACCTGGAACTCCGCTCGCCTGATCAAGAAGTCAAGCCTGCGCATTCACTCAACCTTTTCCTCGTCCGCGAGGTGGCACGCCCGCAACTCTCCATCCTCTTTGAATCGCTATTTACCTCGGCTCAGCACGCTGAGGATCGTGGGCCAAAACATTGGCACGCCCAGTGGGACCAGGAGCATAAGCGAGACACCATAGGGAAACCAGGGTGGTCTCTGACGTCACCTTCGTTGGGGTCAGAGAAAGAAAACAAGATACGATAATGGATTGGCACGACAATTCGGCGGTTGCGATTATTGATAAACATGTTGCAGCCTTCGATGAAAGAATGGCTGCCATCCAAAGGCGACTTGATGAAATGATAGCAGCAGCCATCAGCAAACACCAAGCCGAACAGGTGGTTGCCAGGGAGGTTGTTGAAGCAAGTGTTCCTCAGAAAAAGGAGCATGAAGATAGGACAGAACAGTCCATCTTAGAAGATGAATTTGGTTCGAACATTGATGATGGCGAACCACAAATTCATATGAAAGGTGTCCAAGAAGCCAGCTTCCCTATGCAAGACGTATATGTGGACATAAGTCAGATGCATGGGGGGCACGGCGTAACTCGCCTTCTTTCTTTAATCCACCACCATGATCAAGGGCATGATCAACTCAAGTTTTGTCCTATTACTGGACATTATCAAGAAGCTGCCCCAGGTCATGACAAACTTAATTATACATGGTATGGTGGTATACCTAGGCCAATCCGAGGCTTCACACTCCAATACAATTGGAGTCTATGCATGCAAGTTCAAAGGCCAAACTATGGCTTTAGTCTTGTATGTGGAAAACGTTTTTACACCCAGAATTGCAAGTTTATTATACATGGGTGTAAAATCGAGTATTCTCAGGGTCATCTCACTCTAGTCTGCAGCAGGGACTTGGTGGCATCTAAACATGATGCTCATGGATTTCATATATTTGCATTAAAGGCAGAGGTGGATTCGCTGGACTATGGTGACTCTAAATTTGATTTTGACACAGAGCCAATTTATGATGAATATTATGAAGACTATATGTTAGTGCGTCTGTCTCATAATCATATTCCACAAGAGTTCAATCCCAGTGAAGCTCTTGATATGGTCCTCTTCCATAAGCAATGCGTGGCTATACCTGATAAGACCATGCATTCTGACATGATAGTCGGTGACAAGGCAGATCTTTACACCATTTTGTCCGCAAGAATGCAATTGAAGATCATGCTTTGCCAAATAACAAAGATGCTTGGGGGGCAACAAAGCAGTCCCTACGAGCTACTTTCTTCAAATTTTCAGGTGGTTGACGCACAACATCTCTGCTCAACACTTGGAAATTTTCAACAGCGAGGTTCTCATGCCGAAAACATAACGGCGTCGAAGCTTGGAGTGAAGCATTGGTGGCCTCCCCCGTGGCCTTACAAGGGGTAACTAGCCATGCTATACTCTCTTCTTTCCTTTACTCTTAGCTTTACTTCAGTTTTTACTTTTGTTTTCTTTCATTTTTCTTTCTTTCTCGCATTGAAAAAAGAAAATACAAAAAAAAAAATCAAATAGCAGAAAACACCAAAAAGAGATCCTTGGTTTTGCTGAAATGCAAGACAACGTTTTTGCCTCCAAAAGGCTTGAACTTTATTTGAGGCCTATCCCTGAGGCCTGGAAACAATACCGCAGGCATTCCATATGCCTTGAATTGCTGCCAGCGAAGTCAAGTCAGAGAAGAAATTCCAATAGTTGCTGAAAGTTGCAACATCCACTACCGAACAGTCAACTTCGCCGATTAAACTGGAATGCTCCAGGAATAACCAGAAGGCGAGCCATATATCCACAGAAAGCTCTGGATGTCTACTTTCCATAGGATTTTACGGTTCGTCATTTCGCCATTCCTGGAGAGAGTTATGGCAGGTTGAATGCAGGCGGGTCAGGATACCAGACAGTCCACCTCACCGATCAACCTGGAATGATCTAGGAAGAACCAGCAGGCGAGCCCTATATCAATGGAAAGCTCTGGATGTCTACTTTCCAGAGAATTTTACGGTTTGTTATTTCGCCATTCCTGGGGAGAGTTATGGCAGATTGAATGCAGGCGGGTCAGGATACCAGACAGTCCACCTCGCCGATTCAGGAAGAACTTCGCCGGTTCAGCTGGAATGATCCAGAACGACCTGGCAGGCGAGCCATATATCAACAGAAAGCCCTAGATGTCTACTTTTCAGAGGATTTTACGTTTCATCATTTCGCCATTCCTGGAGAGAGTTATGGCAGATTGAATGCAGGCGGGTCAGGATACCAGACAGTCCACCTCGCCGATTCAGGAAGAACTTCGCCGGTTCAGCTGGAATGATCCAGAACGACCTGGCAGGCGAGCCATATATCAACAGAAAGCCCTAGATGTCTACTTTCCATAGGATTTTACGGTGTGTCATTTCGCCATTCCTGGAGAGAGTTATGGCAGTTTGAATGCAGACAGGTCAGGATATGCGCGAAGTTGCAATGTGTTTTTTCAATGTGTTTCATGACCTTGCAGCGAGCTTTCCTTTACTGGGGGGGGGGGGCATACTAAAGTTTTGATGTCCTTTATTCGTCGAACAGACATCAAAACTGGGGGGCACATTAGGGTAGATATGTGTTCCAGATATTTCAGACTTTAGACCCTTCTTGAGGTGTCTTGGTCATTATTTAGGCCAACACCTGTGGCCTCTAAAAAAAAAAATTTCAAGGTAAATCTGGGCCGTTCACCGACATGGTCTTTTTGTTTGCCTCTCATTGGTTCGCACTGGGGGGCAGCGAAGTCACTCCATGATCTGAATATCAAAAAGTTGGTTCGCCATCGCCAAGAGCTCAAGCGGAGGTCATTTTTTGAATCCAGTCAAAGTGCACGTTTACTCAAGGTACATCCCTTCGAGGTACATCCATGGCGAGTCAACAAGTCCATGGCGAGTCAACAAGTCCATGGCGAGTCAACAAGTCCATAGCGAGTCAACAAGTTTTGGCCGCAAGGCGCATCCATGCGAGGAACATCCTCTCGAGGATATTATCTAGTCGAGGTGCATGCATGGTACTATGTTCTCTGAGTGGAGCAGGCGAAGCGCACAGCATCATCCATAGTCATTCAAGTTCAGGGTACCTAACTATGTTAAGTTCATGATCATCAGTTTAATATGGTACTAGCTGAATCGTACAGTGGTTTCGCTGCAATGCTTTGTTGTTAAATACTTGAGTTTTAGAGCCTATTCACAGGCTTGTTTACTCATAGTTATTTTGTGTATGAACCGAGCCAATACCAGTGGCTTTGGGGCAGCATGAAACATAAACCTCTTCAGTCATTCTTGACATTCATGACTTCGAGGCTGGGGGGCAATGTTTACACCCAAATTAATATTTTACTGGACAGTAATTGTCTTAATGAATATTAATTAAATTAATGATCCGCGTCATACCGGCGAGCCCGAAATAATGGGTTTACAAGTGATGGCCCGCCAGAAAGTCATGCGAGCTGGACAGTCCGCGTACGAATGGACTCCGTGTAACAGACTTTGCGTACAAGAGGAGTTTAATTGCTGGGGGAATACCTCGCCCCGACTTAGCATCGTACCCCAACTTGTATATACAAGAGCACGTGCATGGCTTGTGGTCCTTTAATTACATAAGCATCTCGACGGCATCTTGATGGAATCTCGCTACGACTTGGAAGCATCTCGCCAGCATCCCGCCGCTCCCTTAAATAAAGGATGGAGCAGTGTTTAATTGCATTCTCGAGCCAGTACGTGAACATGCATGCTAGAGAGTATGTGGTCAGTAAGGTTCTTTGTCCTTGTCAAGTTATCATATATGGTTGCATGGGCATACGTCCACGTCCAGAGAGTCGTGTTAGAAGGCAATCATTATGCCTGCATGACATTCACGTTCAAGGGTTAGCATTCTAAGGCAATTTTGATGCCTTTGGGATAATAACAATACAGTGATATCTATCCCTACAATACCTCTATTGGATAAGAAGCAATATATATCCTTAGTTAAGCATGATTGCATGGGGAGGGGTTCATCAAGGATCCTTATCTTTATTCAAGCATGTTTGCATGGGGAGCTCACGTCCACATCTTCATGAGTTTGGTTGTCTTGGTGGTTAAGGACTCTACTCTTTAATTGTATTTGCATGGGTGAACAGTGGTGCACGTCAAAGTCATCATGAGGTGTTCTAACTCAACTCTTCTAGGAAAAGGCAGTTAGTCACTTCGCCAAAGGATAATCATGTCCAGCAAGTGATTAACATCGCCTGCACCACGTTTATCGCTGAAGACTCCTACAAGGCTTTGACATGCTTTGGGCCAATACCTGTGGCCCTAAATAGCTCTATATAAGAGAGTTCGAACACAACAAATCTCTCTACAACAAACAATACTCAAATACAACACAAAACAACTTTCAACCTAGTTGAAAACCCTCTCGACCTCGTCGAAACCTTCAGCGCTCCCAGGAGCCGATCTCCATTCGAAGCCTCTTCGAAGCCCTGTTTCTAAGCGCCTCGCCGCCTAGAACCCTTCAGAGCTCTCCGGAACTCGCCCCCGATCCTCGGAAACTTCCCTATTGTTGCTCTGCTTACCCCGCCGTGAGTATCGATCGCTTGTGCTGTAAATTCCTCATCTGAGGTGGCACCTGGAACTCCGCTCGCCTGATCAAGAAGTCAAGCCTGCGCATTCACTCAACATTTTCCTCGTCCGCGAGGTGGCACGCCCGCAACTCTCCATCCTCTTTGGATCGCTATTTACCTCGGCTCAGCACGCTGAGGATCGTGGCCAAAACACTGGTTGAGCTTCAAGCACTAGTTCCGGTTCTGGCTTGGCTTCGGGCTCGAGGACTAGTTGTGATTCGGGTTGGGACTCGATGAGGTACTTGAATATGAAAGTGAAAACGACGACGTATTAGTGGGAGGGGAGAGTTAGGTACCTTCGGAGCAGTGAGGTTTGGGAGACGTCGAGTGCTCTCTTGGGATTCCAGTGATGCCTTATTTCTGGGTTTTTGTTTTGATTTGTTTTCAGGTCGGATCCTCTGTTTTTTTTTTCGATTACATTTTTCATCCCTTTTTATTTAAAATATTTTTTATTAATAACTCACACACCCTACATATCCGTGATGTTTGAATTCATGACCTCAAAGTTGTCAATTAAACACCTTAACCAATCAAACCACAGCTCAAAATTGTTTTTCTTTAATTACATTTTTCATCCCTTGTTTGTTTGTATTTGTGAACGATGAAATTGGATTTCTTACTACATGCGGATTCACCTTTCATTTAAATGAACTGAGTCCATAGTCAAGTCTAATTTATGGACTCGGTCGATAGCCAGAGTTTGGTCAACGGTCATTGGAATCCAATAATAAAATCTTTATTTCATAATAGACCATTATAATAATATATTGTAGTTTATTTATTAAGGGTATAAATGTCTTTGTGTTATTTAAGTTGACTCTTGAGTATTTAAATATCTGATTACGTTGGTGGGAATAAAATTCTTAAAATTAACGTGGGTGGGAATTAACCCGTAAAGAAAAAAGTTGTCACGTGCAAATATCCAAACTTCCTTTGCTTAATTTATACTTTTTGATCCATCAACCGTCATGTTACTATGTATTCAGTAATCTGAAGTAAAAATATTAAAATTGAAAATACAACCCTTTTATGCCTCATGCAACCGTATATACGATCATTTTGTGATTATTAATTACCATTTACATGCATGTCTTTTTCTTTTCTTTTTTCTTCTAACAAAGTAGTTGACAAATTAAGCACTCACTCCTTTCAACGTCTTCAATATTCTTGCTGAACTAATAAGGCTCGCATCTTCAAACGCCAGAGGTTGAAATCAATCCTCCTGTTAAATTTATTGGTCTCATATTTCGCCGAATGATTAGACTTCATAATTGAAACCAAAATAGAAAAATAACCCTAGACGTAATCTAACTCTTGATGCCACTTGTTATGCAAAAACGGCAACCAGCCTCACAAGATGTTTAACACTCAAACCCAAAAACCCTATCACACCCAAAATACACTCACAAATTAAGGAGAAACACCAAATATAACAACAACATTTATAGAACCCTACACTGCGACTACTTCTCAATAACCCTAAGTTGCGGCTATTTTGTCTCTCACCCCTTAATATATATTTTTTTGAAGGGGAAAATGGCAACATCCCCAAATTTTATTCAACATAATTATCGGCTGTTACAATCATAACTTAAACATCTCTAAGCATGATATGCATAGAATCAAGTCATGCCATTCAAGCTTATTCGATTGTTCAAAAGCAAAACTAGCTATTCTATGAGCTACACAATTTGTGGACCTAGCAGCAAAGGTGATCATTACATTTCTCATTCTGTTAAGAGCAGCATGAATGTCAGCTAGAATATTACCATACTCCATTTGCAAGAAGTCTGTGGCATTTTTGTCGTGAACAACAAGCTGGTAGTCTGTTTGAACCTCATAGTCATGATATCCTAGCTTGTGTATCCATTGTAAACCAGTTCGAATTGCTTCCAGTTCAACTTGCTTTGAAGAGGTGACATTTGTGAGATGGTGAGCAAAAGCAGTAATGACCTGTCCAGATGGGTTTCTGAGAATGCCACCAATACCACCTGATATTGTTATGCAGAAATGCTCCATCAACATTTAGTTCTAGGACTCCGACTGCTGGTGGACTCCATCTAGGTCTAGTTTGTTGATTTTTCCTTGGAACAAGAGGTTTAGTAGCTCCCACCACAAACTCATTATACCAAGCCATAGTACCACACATAATATCAGCTACAGATTGGGGTTTTTGGGACCAAAAGGTATTATTCCTGTTTCTCCATAAACACCATATTACCATTAGCAATTTTGCAAACTTTTCAGCTGAGAGAGAACGCTTGTTCAAGCATCCCTTCTTTAAAGTCAAAAATAGGTTACATGATAATAGAAAGCTTCAGAGCCCCCCTGGATATAATGTCTTTTGCTAAGGGACAAGCACACATGATATGAGCAATGTCTTCATACTCATAAGGGCAGGAGACACACTTCACTGGACCAGTATAATCTTTTGTTGTTAATTGGTGACATAAAACATATATTTATAGTGCAATAAACAAACTCATAACCTAATACGATTAGGTTGATTATATGGACATACCAAAAAAATAATTGATGGGCTTATTAATTTAAGCCACAAACCAACATCGGGATGGTTAATAAATTTGGTTTAGGCCATGCCCATTCCTGATGGTTTGTTTTGTTGAACTTCAGTTTTTCCTTTTATTTTTCCTTATAATTTTTCTGCTTGGTTGAACTTCATGGTAGTTTCGTTTAGGTCGCTTTCGAGCTATCTAGCATGACTTCAATCTCTCGGCCCTTACGGGCGGATCATGCTGTAATTACCATTTTCGTTTTGATTATCAAAGGCTTCACATCGTTCATGTAAAACACCTTTACAAATTACAACATTAACTTGTTCTTACTTTGAGGCTAGGTTTGCAATTCTAAAAGCAATTTTGATTATCATTAGCTACAGATTGGTAAATTTTCTTCTTCCTCTAATCTATTCGTTTTGTTCCCCTTTAATCTAAATACATCGAACATGAGTTGAAAGATGAAATGTGCATGTTTCAGTTTTCTGAATCAAGTTACATCACGCTGAACTATAATTTCTAGCGTCAAGATGTACAAGGTAAATATATGAACATATCCTCAACAGAGCGGCATGAACCTAGCTACACAAATCGAATCTTATCGAGCTTCCAAAAGTGAAATGGATATCTTATTGGTTGATGATTCATTACCTATAGTGAAATGGACTGCTTCATGTTCCTTTTCCAGAAAGAAGCCAGGTTGTTTAGGTTGAGATAATGCAATATTACTTCCCAACAGTATAACCACAGACGCGCCATGCTTGGCCGATCCTCAGGATGATGTTGCACGCACAAAAGACTAACTTTGACGCAACGTAACACTTCAGATAGATTACATGAGCTCTCTAACCATGAATCAGTCAATTCTAAAGGCCTTCTTTCGTTCCACAATCTCCAAGCCTGTGACACATCAAACCCCATCAATCTATGTATAAAGGTTTAACTAGTAAGAGGAAGAACTTTTTACGATTTTACTTGATACTTGCATTTCCGAAAAGATTATTGCTGTGGTCTGGATGATAAAATCCCTTGTTTCTCGTTCCACTTATAATCTCCAGCACCAATATACCGAAGCTAAAGACTTCGGATTTAACAGAAAATATCCCATCAGCAGCATATTCAGGTGCCATGTAGCCACTGCAGTAATTAAGTAAAAAGTTGAAACATCACAAATTAGTATGAAAAACCAAACCATTGATGACAATTATTCAAAGTTAAAACATGTTCAAAGGAAGACTTACTATGTCCCGACCAATCTTTTAGTATTTGCTTCAGTCTGATTTCCTCCGGTTAAGATTCTAGCCAAGCCAAAGTCTGAAATTTTAGGATTCATTTCATCATCAAGTAGAACATTACTTGCTTTTAGATCTCTATGTATAATCCTGAGCCTGGAATCTTGGTGGAGATAGAGGAGACCCCGAGCAATTCCACAAATGATGCGGAAACGCTTAGGCCGGTCTAACAGTTCTTCCCTTGTTTGATCTGGCAAGGTCATCATTCAAATAGTATATTATGACTATTATCCAAAGTCCAACTGTTTGGTATATGAAACTGTGTATCTACTATGAACAGAACTAATTCTACTGAACTTCATAATGTCTCAAAAGTCCATACCAAAAATGAAGTTGTCCAGGCTTCTGTTGGGCATGTATTCGTACAACAGCATTTTCTCTTCTTCGTGCACGCAAAAACCAAGAATCTTTACAAGATTTCGGTGCTGAAGTTCGGCAATCATTACTATTTCATTCATGAACTCGTTAAATCCTTGACCAGAACTGCTTGAAAGCCTCTTCACAGCAAATTCTTTTCCATCTGCTAGTGTCCCCTGAAGTTCATAGATATATATATTTCAAATATTATAAAATTCAACATGAAGTCATCACTCGTCAGTTCTGGCCATTATACTGAAGCAAGTTGAAAGACTTGCCCTGGAAACAGGTCCAAAGCCACCTTCTCCAAGCTTCATATCATCTGAAAAGTTATCTGTTGCACTAGAGCGGGAGCTCCAGGTCCTCCTTTTGTGCCCCCTCCCTACTTTGATTTTCTTCTTGTTTTTCTGTTTCCGATATGTTAACTAAATGTAAGCAATATATAACCTAGAAAAGAAGTGTACAAGAGGAAAGTAAACGGACTAAAACTTATTCAAAGCAGATAGTACTTCCAAATTTTCAATCTCTTTTAGCCATTTAATCACATACAAATCCAATGAAACAGAATTTGACAAAGTGTTTACAAAGTTAATCTACCTTTTAATTTGGTCCTGCTTCGGTGGAAGTAGTGGCCAACGAAGAGCATTCCTGAAAACACTGCAGCTATCACAGCAGCAACTATAATTCCTGTCTTCACTTTACCATCATCTTCAATTCATCGTTGATGATGCAGTAGAGTAGATAAATATTAGATTGCAGGCCCAAACGAAATTGAAAAAGCAAATTCAGTTACTTAATATAGAGACCAAAATAAGAATCTTGAAACACACTAGCTAAGCAAGAAAAACTGAATTCACATACAAGTATTTAAAAGCAGTTTATGTAACAAAGTGCCACATGTACCTATCTCTGAAGCTGACATTCGAATATATAGATCTTGGCCAGCATCCGGAAACTTTCTGATATCTAGTAGATCACCAAACCAGATCGCGCAGCCAGAACCTCCATCGCTGATATCCGAGCTTGTATAAGCCATGCAGGTACAGTTGTTCAAGCATTTGGCTCTGCATTCCCTGATGTTCATACTTCTGTTCACCCAAGAGTATGTAGTATCTGGCAATTTCAAGTTAGTGAACTTGACAAACTCATCTTTATCACTTTCCTGGCAGCTCAGGGGTTTGTTACGCACACATCCAAGTGACCAGCCTGTCAAATTCCATTTCTCTGGTGACTTCGGCTCAAATCCTTGTAGACATTGACATACTGAATTGTTACTGATGATACAATTCGCATTTGGTCCGCAGAGACCATATCGATCACAGAAATCTCTAGGTACTGATGCATAGGCCTTCCAAGTTTTCTCTGCTTCAATCCATGTAACACGATCGCGTGTACTCGTGGTTCCATTTAAAGAAATTGATATGGTGAAGAATGAATTTCTCTGTTTTGATTGTAAAGACTATTACAATATATACACATCTAGATGATCTATTCTAGGTAAACTAGAATTTACAAGGCAATGTTATTTTTTCCTAATAGGAAGAGATATTCGTGTAACTAGGATTATTGTCATCTTTGTCTTCAATCGAAATATCAATCCTTATTACGTAGGATTGTTTCCATCTCCATCTTCAATACTCCCCCTCAAGTTGGAGTGTATGCTAATGACACCCAACTTGACTAGTAGATTGCTGAACCGCCTCGAACTCAGTGGCTTGGTAAACAAGTCTGTTGGTTGATCCTTGGTTAGGACATGCGCAGTTCTAATCTGACCTCTTTGAATCTTCTCACGTACCACATGGAAATCAATCTCTATATGCTTTATTCTCTCATGAAAAACAAGATTAGATGCTATGTGTAAAACAGCTTGGTTGTCACAAAACAATCTAGCTAGCTGAATGTATTTGACGCCCAAATCCTTTAATATATTATGCAACCATGTGACTTCACAACATGTGGATGCCAAAGAACAATATTCTGCCTCTGCACTTGATCGAGAAACAGTTCATTGCTTCTTTGTTTTCCATGATATAGGCGTTTTACCAAGAAATATGCAGTAACCAGTAACTGATCTTCTTGTATCTTTCCAACGTGCCCAATCAGCATCACAGTATGCATTTAATTCCAAATAAACAGTGGAAGGAAAACGTATACCCTGACTTGGAGTTTGCTTGATGTACCTTAGAACTTTTTGTGTTGCTTCAAGATGTGGTTGTCTTGGCTTGCTCATGAACTGACTCAGAATATGCACAACATATACAAGGTCTGGTCTCGTGATGGTGAGATAAATAAGTCTTCCAACAAGTCTGCGGTATTGAGCAGGATCTGTTAACAACTCAGGATCTGTTAACAACTCTCATTCTCCTTGCGTCAGTGCTACATTGTGTTCTATTGGGAATTTTACAGCCTTAACACCCAAGAATCATGTGTCTTCAAGAATCTCCAAGGCATACTTTCTTTGGCACAACACGACTCCTTGCTTAGATCTTGCCACCTCTATGCCAAGGAAATATTTTAAAACTCCCATGTCCTTTAATTTGAACTGTCTGGAAAGAAAGCCTTTAACTTCAGTAATATCATGAATATTGTCACCTGCTAAAATAACATCATAAACATATACTAAAAAGGCCATGAATCGTCCTTGATGGTTTCAGACGAATAATGAATAATCAGACCATGATTGCTGAAATCCCGTACTCTTGAGAGCACCTAAAAGCTTGATAAACTAGCTTGATAAACCATTGCTGTGAGGCTTGCTTCAATCCATAAAGAGAATTGTGAAGCTTGCATACTCGTGTCTCCCCCTTTCGTCCAAAACCAGGAAGAAGGTGCATGTAAACATCCTCATATAAATCACCATTAAAAAAAAAACCATTAAGAAAGGCATTGTTGACATCTAATTGATGAAGATGCCATCCATGCAACGAAGCAAGGCTCAAGAGAACTCGCACTGTAGTGAGCTTGGCTACTGGAGCAAAAGTTTCACGATAATCAATGCTTTCAATTTGACTGTAACCCTTGGCAACGAGCCAAGCCTTGTATCTTTCAATGCTGCCATTAGGATTGTATTTGATCTTGTACACCCATTTGCAATCAATGGGATTTTTATGAGCGGGGAGAGGCACTAAGCTCCAGGTTTGATTATCTTGGAGAGCTTTGATTTCATGTTGCATGGTAGCACGCCATTGTGGATCAAGGACTGCCTGAGAAAAAGAAGTTGACTCTCTGTGCAAAGTCATGTTAGTGGTAAAACCTTTATGGCTATGGGAAAGTCGATCATAAGACAAGACATTGGAAATAGAATGATGAGTAGAAGAAGGACTAACCTCGCTCAAAGAAGACAACATAACAGTACGTGATGGAAGGGCTGCTTCAATATGAAAGTCCTGCAGTGTGATTGGTACCTTGGTTGGACGAGTGGACCGGCGTACTAGTGGTGGAGATGTTGGAAGGTGCAAAAAAGGTTCGGTTGGGGCACCTGGTTCTGTGATTGGAGCGCTGGTAGTGGTGTCGAGGGTGCCTAGGGGGGCGCTAGTGGCGTTGGGAGGCGATGTAGGTGCCAGGGGCGCGCTAAGGGCACTGGAAGGCACTGTTTTTACGCATGGATGTTCGGCTGAAGCAGAATCAGTGTTTAGTGCGGAAGGTGATGAGATTGTAGGATTTTGGCTTGGATGAGATTTTATGGTGCTTAAGGGAGAATCATTATCTAGGAGATTTGATGGAGATAGAGATATGGTTGGACCCAGATTTGATGGAGAAGGAATATTTGAATTGGCTTGAAATGGAAACAAATCTTCATAAAAGATTACATCCCTTGAAACAAAAGATTTCTTGGCCATCAAGTCATAAACTTTATACCTTTTTTTTCCCATGAGGATATCCTAGAAAGATACATGCAGTAGATCGTGCATCAAATTTACTAGGACGAGAAGGATGAGTGGAGGCAAAACATTGACAACCAAAAACTTTTAAATGAGAATAATTAGGGACGTCTTTGCGAAAAAGCATTTCAAATGGTGTTTTCCCATGAAAAAGTGGAGTAGGAGTGCGATTGATCAAATAAGAGGCAGTAAGAATGGCATCCCCCCAAAACATTTTAGGCAAATGAGCCTGAAAGAGAAGAGCGCGAGCAACATTCAACAGGTGCATGTGCTTGCGCTCAGCTACACCATTTTGTTGAGGAGTGTTGACACAACTGGTTTGATAGATGATTCTTTTAGAGGAATAGAACTCAGGCATATTAAATTCTGGTCCATTGTCACTACGAACAACCTTAACTCTTGTTTCAATCTGATTTTCAACTAAATGAATAAAATTGACAAGTAGGGTTCGAGCTTCAGATTTGTGTTTTATGAGGTAAACCCATGTGCCCCTGGAATAGTCATCTACAATATTCAAGAAAATATTTTGCACCAGAAAGAGAAGGAACTCAATACCCACCCCAGATGCCAACATGAATTAATTCGAAACAAGATTTGCTAAAAGTACTGCTTAAAGGAAAAGACTATCTGGTTTGCTTAGCCAAATGACAAACTGAACAATTATTAGAATCACACTTTGTTTTCGTAAGAAAGGGAAATAATGAAAATACTTTGCTAGAAGGATGTCCAAGTCTTTGGTGCCACAAGATAGGTGTTGAAGCATGAACCACATTGCATGTTCCTTTCTACGGTGGATTGAAGCAGTAAACGCCCTCCCTCTTAGTTCACATCCCAATCATCTTCCCTAATCGTAGGTCTTGTATGACACAAACTTGTCTTAGAAAGATGGCAATGAAAAATGAATTATAAGCCAATTTGCTTACAGAGATCAGGTTAAGATACAGGAATGGAACACAAAGAACATTATGGAGGACTAAGTGAGAAGAAAATTCAACTTTTCCTATGTGTGTAACATGTGCAGACGACCCAGAAGGTAATTTGACTGTGCAATTAAAAATTGGTTGTGAAGATGTGAGATAATGAGAATGACAAACTATATGATCACTAGCACCACTATTGATAAGCCACAATGGTTCTTGACCATTGCTTGAGAAGGTAGCAGCCGTACCAGATAATTCCTCATAGTTTTGAATTTTACCAGGCAGTCCAACATGATTGACAGTTCCAGATTTAGCTTTGCTTAGAAGGCTCATAAGTTGATCACATTCTTCTGCATAAAGAGGTAGTCCATTCATGCTTTCACTGAATTCATTAGGCACCATCACATGATTGCTCCTTGATTGGGAGGATTCACCACCCATTGCAGCCTTTCTTCGATGACAATACTCATAAATGTGGCATTTCCCATTGCAATAGGTGCACTTGAGTTGTGCACGGCAGTTTTTGGTACTATGGTTGTCGCGGTCACACTTAGCACACCTTGGCCTGTCTCTTGTGTGGGCAGCATCACTAGCGCACCCCTCGCTGTGCCCTTGCTACTCAAAATGCGCACAGCAAAGACTGTGCCTTCAACAGAATTTGGTGTTTTGCCAGCAACCTCTGCCTCCTTTTCATGGCACAAGGAAAATACATACGCCTTGTTCAAGCTCGAGAGTGGCTCCATCCCTATCACGTTGCTTCTAATGTTTGCAAAACTCTCATTTAGCCCCATCAAGAATTGCATAGTCTTTTGTGTCTCCAAGTAATCCTTGATTTCTCCTGCAGCCTCATAATGACAAGGAGGGAACGCACAAACCGCGTCCTTCTCATCCTAGAGGGTTTTCAGCTTTGTAAAGAAAGATGTGACAGAAGATGTACCTTGTTCGCAATCATGAATGGCATTCTCTATATGGAACAACTGAACAGTATTAGTGTGAGAAAATCTCTCTTGCAATTCAATCCACATACCTCTTGCAAGCTTGCAACGTGTTACACTATCTGTAATCGGTTTTGACATGGATGCCAACAGCCAAGTCCTGACCAAAATATTACAACGATCTCATTGCATTTGCGCTTCAGGGTTGACAATTGGTCTGGTGAGGGTTCCATCAACAAACCCTTTCTTGTTCTTGATAGTTAGAGCCATAGTCATGGATTGAACCCATGTTATGTAGTTGTCTTCCATCAACGGTTGTGTCACAAGTATTGCACCTAATTGATCCGAATGATGGAGGTAGAGTGGATGATTTGAATTCTCCCATGGATCTGGGGTTCTTGCATTGGTAGAGGTTGAATCTATTTTCTGAAGGACAAGTTCGCCTTCGGCATTGGTGTTGGTGTTGGTATCAGCATCTCTTGCCATTGTTGTTGTTTGCAGGGAACTAGAATTTTGATAAGTGTTTAGGTCTCAGAATCGATGCTCTGGTACCATAAAGAAATTGATATGGTGAAGAATGAATTTCTCTGTTATGATTGTAAAGACTATTACAATATATACACATCTAGATGATCTATTCTAGGTAAACTAGAATTTACAAGGCAATGTTATCTTTTTCTAATAGGAAGAGATATTCGAGGAAGAGATATTCGTGTAACTAGTATTATTGCCATCTTTGTCTTCAATAGAAATATCAATCCTTATTACATAGGATTGTTTCCATCTCCATCTTCAATACCATTTAATACCATTATCGAAAGAGTGCGGCTATTGGGACCTACAAATTTTCTCAGTATACCTCTCATACTTTTTACACTTCTTTTTTAATTTTAACTACAAGCATTTACTCAGTAGAACTCTTTTCAAATTCCTAAAATAACCTTAGTTATATTATTCACATATATCTTAATAATTTACTCATTATACCTCTTATTTATTCTCTAGACCTCTCATTCTTTGATTTTTTTTGTTTTTTCATGCTATCATTGAGACCTCTATTCCTTGATTTTTTTTTTTCGTTCAAACCTCTTTCACGATCTCAATTCCTTGATATTTTTTATTTCTCATAGAATGTCACCAAACCTCCATTATTTGATCAATTTGTAACAAAGATTTTTCAATGACAACAAATTTTCTCTTAAAAATCAAATAACACAAAGTACTGGGTTTCAAAAACTTATATTTACCAGTCCAGTACCGTCTCTCAATACAAGTGAGAAGTCGTGAGTTCGACTCACAGTAAACTCGTTATAGCATATTAATTGTTTATCTGATAAAAATAATAAAACATATAATTAATTACCAACAAGAAAATATTCTAACATACATTAGCTTTTCTTTTTCTATTTTAGTTCTGTTAAATAATGATCAATGATAACAATTGTATACTATGTATGTTCTTTTTTTTCCCTCTATTTTATGTACATCATGAAATTATTTTAATAGTTATTTAATTTTGCATTATATATATATATATTCACCTTGTATATATATGCTTTCGACATGTATGATAACAGAAAATTTTATTGATCATAGTTTTAGTTTTAATTAAATATATAATATATAATAAAATTTCAAAATAATAAAATAAGAACATAAAAAAATATATAAGGAAAATAATAAAAAATACAATCAATTAATTATCGAATTGAAAAGTATAAAGAAAATAAATATATTCTTTTTTGTATAATTATTGTCCTTAATAGGTATTATGTAAAAGGAGATAATTGTCATTTAATAAATCATAACAAATGGAGGTTAAGTGAGTAAATTTAGATGTCTCAATAGCCACACTCTTATCAAAATTAAAGAGTTGTGCTGAAGTTTGTACATGTAGCACACTTCATCATCATTATACACAAAGTTGAAACTATAAATCGGATTAGGCCTTAGTGCTGGAGCCAAGGACGTAGCCAGCATAGGACCAGGAGGTTGAACTAACCCTTCTCAACTTGTTACCATGCTGCTAATTTGTTGAATTTTTTTTACTTTTCAATACATGTAGTATCATTACACATATAATTGACCCCCCATGACTTCATCGAAAAATAGAAACCAAACCAACTTACCTACATTTTTTCTAAATTATTGACTCAAAAGAATACTATATATATATATATATATATATATATATATATATATATATTTGTTGGCCTTACATCATATTATATTTGCCTTTTATTTTCTTCTTCTCATGCTGAGCCTTAGTATCATTTCTTTTTTGTTAATGGAAGAATACTATATATATATATATATATATATATATATATATTTGTTGACCTAACATCAAATTATATTTTCCTTTTATTTTCTTCTTCTTATGCTCGGCCTTAGTATTATTTCTTTTTTGTTAATAGAAGACTACCACTTGCCCTTAACCATTGATTTAATTTCCCATAATGTTTTGTAAGATTTACTTCTTAGTTTACATGGTTAGTCCAATTAGGCATTAGTTTCAGTTTTTACCGTGCATCATAAACATTTTGGGATTAAGTTATATAGTATTATACACTATTTGCAATTTACTATAAATCTCACAACCTAGTTCTAGAATAATCTTCATGTTTAATATATGTTATTTATATTTTGGCCCTCTTGTAAAAGATTTCTGGTTATGCCACTGGCTGGAGCACCGCTGAATCTTAAGCCATTCCATGGGCCAGAACGATAATATTATTTCACACCATCTTTCCGAAAATATGCTTTAGGGTATGCATGAGGTTCCATTTCAATCCCATAAGTGAATTCTCCTGGACATGGATCTTCTGAATTCTTCCATGCTGATATTTCCCTTTTAAGATCTGTCCTGAAGTTCCATCCCAACTTCATTTCCGGTAACAATGTATCAGAAGGATAATCGAAACTTTGCCACAATGACCTTCCACCTATCTATTGGAAGCTTCTGACTAGTGTGTAGGGGTTAGCGTTTCCTATACTCCATCATGTTCATCACTCCATGGTTCTGCCATCCTTTCCATGTTTGAAGGGTGTCCTTGACTTTAAGGGATCACCATACTCTACAGTATTATTGACTTCTAGGATTTTAGCCTTACTAGTATTTAGGGTAGCTGTTGGCATGCTTGTCTCCAGCTGGTGTTCATACCAGTATATATCAGTCTATATATATATATGTGTTATGTATGTACGTTTTCATCAATCAATACAATTCTCATATCCAAAATTTCAACATGGTATCAGAGCAGTGATCCTCATAAGACCTGCATCTGTATTGTGTTTTTCATCCATTTCTTCATAATCCTTTTCTGCTGATATCTTTTCCACCAAGATGGAAGGGAAAGGTACAGTTGTAACAAAGAAGGATTCATTGGTTGTGACTACTCAACCTGTTGTTGCACAAAATGAAATATCAGAGGGCAATCCAAACCAAAGCTTGTGTTCTGTGCCTCTGAATGAGTTAAATTACTTACCTTGGTCAAGAGCTGTCACACTAGCTCTTGGTGGAAAAAGAAAGCTCAGCTTCATCAAGGATAAGGAGATCCCAGATGTTTCATCATCTGAATATGAGGGTTGGTTGTACAAAGATCAACTTGTCATGTCATGGCTTCTTAATTCCATTGAGCCAAAGATCTCAGAAATCTTTAGCTACTCTGAGCCCTCTTATCATCTTTGGAATGCTGTCAAAGACATGTATGGCAACTTGAACAATGCAGCCAGAGTTTTTCAATTAAAGAAGGACATCTCAGGGCTCCAACAAGGTAACCTTTCATTTGTTCAACATCTTGGCAATCTAAAAGCTAAGTGGAATGAACTAGACATGTATAAACCTCATACCACTGATGCATCCATTCTTCGAAAGAGAGCTGATGAAGATAAAGTGTTCCAAATGCTTGCAAGTTTGGGGTCAGAATATGAAGACCTAAAGAGTCACCTTTTAATGAGTCCTGAGCTACCCTCCTTTACAATGGTGTGTAATACCATCCAAAGAGAAGAAGTACGTAGAAAGGTGATGAATGTCGACATCAACACTGGAGGATCAGATGCTAGAGCTTTTGCTGCAAATAAAAGGTTTGCAAGCAATCGACCTTACAAAGGCAAAAGGCCAGAATTGAAGTGCTCACACTGCGAAAGCATTGGTCGAAGTGGAATAGGTCACACAAGAGAAAGATGTTGGATCCTCCATCCATAGTTTAAGCCAAAGTTCAATGAAGAGCAATGAGGACAAAGAAGCTATATGCAACGAGGTCCATTTGTTTCTAATCCCAATGCAAATCTGAGCAGTACTTCTGAAGACATGATGAACTTCACATCAAACCCAATAACTCTTATAAATGAGTTCGCAAGTTATCTTCAGAAGAAACAAGGTGGTAGGGAGAGCAATGAGACTGGAAATACAAATGCTATTCTTGGAAAATTTGCTGGTTTCTTGGCAAAATCAGATTTGACTTCTTCAGAGGACATACCAGGTATCATTTGCGCATTTTCCACAGCTCTAGATATCAGTAAAACTCATGATTTTTGGATAGTTGACTCAGGTGCCTCAGAACATATAACAAACAATGCCTCCATTTTATATGACTTTGAAACTTTGTCAAAACCTTCCCATGTGTCTGTGGCAAATGGCAACAGTGTTCCGATTGTAGGAAGAGGAAAACTAAAACTATTTTCAAAATGTATTGAGTCAAGTGCTTTATTTGTTCCCTCATTCCCATTTCAACTCCTATCTGTGGGAAAGTTGACACAATTGTTGGATTGCCTAGCCATTTTTTCCTCTTACAATGTTGTGTTTCAGGATCGAGTTTCCAAGAAGAAGATTGGTGAAAGATTCTTCCTAAATGGCCTCTACTACATTTCGACTTCATCAAGTTTTTCAAAGTGTTTTTTAACAGACTCCAAATCTGCAACACATCAACAATTGTGGCATAAACGCCTTGCTCATCCCTCATTTCATGTTTTGTCATTGCTTTTTCCTAATTTTTGTAAAGTCTCTCATGAGTGTGAGACATGTCATATGTCGAAATTTACTAGATTACCTTTTCAAACCTCACACTCGAGAGCAACTCAGCCTTTTGAAATTGTTCACTCTGATGTATGGGGACCAGCCTCCTTGGAATCCTTCGATGGTTATCGATTTTATGTTACCTTTATTGATGATTTCACTCGAACTACCTTTGTTTATCTCTTAAAGTTCAAAAGTGAAGTTTTCAAATGTTTCCAAGACTTCCATAATCCCATCATAAACAATTTCTCATCTAAAATTTGCACCTTGAGGTCAGATAATGGCACTGAATATACTTCCAAAATCATGACTGATTATTTTAGTGCGCAAGGAATCATTCACCAGACTAGTTGTGTGGGAACTCCACAACAGAATGGTATTGCAGAACGGAAGAATAGAGACTTGCTTGAAAAAGCTAGAGCTTTGATGATCCAAACAAATGTCCTAAAATGGTTCTGGTCTCCAGGAATCCAAACAGCAGCCTATATCATCAATAGATTACCTAGCAGTGTGTTGAACTTCAAATCACCTTTCGAAGTCCTAAAAGGCAGGAAAATTGATATTTCTCACCTTCGTGTTTTTGGATGCACCTGTTTTGTACATGTATAGGCTAACCACAGGGACAAATTCGATCCAAGAGCAGTCATGTGTGTGTTCCTAGGGTACTCATCCACTCAGAAAGGATACAAATGTTACAATCCTAAAACCAGGAAGCTCTTTGTGTCCAGAGATGTTCGGTTTGATGAGTCCACTTCCTTCTGTCAGTCTTCTGTTGATACAGTTCAGGAGCATCTTCGAGAGTTGTTTCCAACACCAATTGTTGCTGAAGATGCAGCAGACATCCCTCTTGCACAACAAGCTCCAATTCAACCAAATGTAAATGAACAAATAGTTCATGAAGAGGAGAAAGAACCACATGATGAAGTACCACATCTTCCATCTCCTCGAAGAAACCCTCCAAGGGTTAGACAACCACCACCAATGCTCCAAGAGTATGTAACTTACTCTTCACGTTACCCTCTTGAGCTAGGACTTCATGGTGCCACCTCTACACATTGTGCTTTTTTAAGCAAAATTCTTATTGAGACTGAACCAAGGAGCTTTGATGAAGCCAATCAGTCCTCCATATGGAGACAAGCTATGCATGATGAACTCCAAGCTCTTGATGATAACAAAACTTGGAGCATTGTTCCTCTTCCAAAAGCTCAAAAGCTAGTTGGAGCAAGATGGATCTACAAACTGAAGTATAACTCAGATGGTTCCCTTGAGCGTCATAAAGCAAGGTTAGTTGCTCGTGGCTTCACTCAAATATTTGGTGTTGATTATAAGGAAACTTTTGCTCCAGTTGCCAAAATGAATACAGTTCGAGTATTATTGTCCATTGCTGTAAATGCTAGCTGGTCTCTTTATCAAATGGATGTCAAGAATGCATTCTTGCATGGAGATCTAGAAGAAGATGTGTATATGAGATTGCCCCCTGGTCATCCTCGTGAAAAAGAAGTTGGCATGGTGTGTAAACTTCACAAGGCGCTATATGGGTTGAAACAATCCCCTCGTGCATGATACTCGAAATTGAGTTCTGTGCTTCTTGCATCAGGGTTCCAAAGAAGTAATGCAGATTTCTCCTTATTTGTGCGCAATAGCAAAGCTGGAAAGCTAGTTGTCCTTGTGTATGTAGATGATCTCATCATCACTGGGGAGAATATGGATGAAATCACAGCTCTCAAAATTGTGTTACATAACACTTTTGCCATTAAAGATCTTGGTTCATTGAAGTATTTTCTGGGAATAATTGAAATAGATCAATCACCACATGGTCTCTTTCTAAATCAACGAAAATATGTTGTTGATCTCCTAGATGAAGCAGGAATGAAGGACTGCAAGCCTGCTCATACTCCTCTCGATAGCAAACTCAAACTAGACATTACAGGAGAAAATCTCTCTAATGTTTGCAGCTACCAGCGTCTAGTAGGCAAGTTGATCTATCTGATAATCACAAGACCAGATCTCACCTATGTAGTAAGCTTGGCCAGTCAATTTATGCATTCTCCCACAACTCATCACCTCTCAATTGTAAAAAGAATTCTGCGTTATCTGAAGGGCACAGTTAGTAGAGGAATAGTCATGAGAAACAATTCTCATTTCAAGATGGCAGGATACTCCGACTCAGATTGGGCAGGAAATACAATTGATAGAAAATCCACAACTGGATATTGCACATTTATTGGAGGTAACCTTGTCACTTGGAAAAGTAAAAAACAAACGGTGGTTGCAAGATCAAGCGTTGAAGCTGAGTATCGTGCCATGGCATCCACAGCTTGTGAGCTCATTTGGCTGAAAAGCTTGTTGGCAGACTTAGGCTTTCGAAGCTCTACACCTATTCCTTTGCATTGTGACAACCAAGCTGCTATGCATATCGCAGCCAATCCAGTTTTTCATGAACGTACCAAACATATTGAGGTTGACTGTCACTTTGTTCGAAATCAAGTCCAAGCTAAGCTCATTGAAACAGTCTACACCAGATCATGTGATCAACTTGCAGATGTTTTCACTAAGGTTCTTGCTTTCGCACAGTTTGAAAGATTACTCTCCAAGCTTGGATCAAGGAACTCCCTTGATCCAGCTTGATTCAGCTTGAGGGGGAGTATTGGAAGCTTCTGACTAGTGTGTAGGGGTTAGCGTTTCCTATACTCCATCATGTTCATCACTCCATGGTTCTGCCATCCTCTCCATGTTTGAAGGGTGTCCTTGACTTTAAGGGATCACCATACTCTACAGTATTATTGACTTCTAGGATTTTAGCCTTACTAGTATTTAGGGTAGCTGTTGGCATGCTTGTCTCCAGCTGGTGTTCATACCAGTATACATCAGTCTATATATATATATATGTGTTATGTATGTATGTTTTCATCAATCAATACAATTCTCATATCCAAAATTTCAACACTATCACATCTCTTACTACTAAACTTCCAGAATATAATAGCTGTACCATTACACTTTCTGCATACTTAGCTAAAATTGTCCACCAAACACTCTTATTCTGACCCAACAGCACAAGATATCCGGTGCTGTTTATCATCAACACACCGAACGAGTCATCAATCGGGTTGCATCGATTCGCAACCCAAACAACAGTTTTGACTGGAATGTTTTTGTATCAAATTCCCAAGTAATGATTTTTCGAGTTATCTGGACTGAAGAACCCCAACTCAAAGCTTCCATCAGTTGAAACCAAGGTGCTGCCATCATCACGGATAGACTGCGAGGGACTGATGCTGTCAACTACAATGAACATGTGAACAACAAAAAGAGCATACTAGTACTAAACACCGAAGAACGAAGATCACCCGGCCCATTTGATTAGAAATTGTGTTCATTAACTACCGACACTTCTGGGTTGCTTTCAAATTCCAAAGATGGAAAGAAAACATATGGTTGGGGATAGAGAAGAAAATATACAAGTCATGACACGACCTATTGATCAATAATAAGCATGCATGTTAGAAGCCGGCAATATTTAGAGTAATATTTAATCTATCCAAAATTGTAAACTTTGTCAAGAATGAGAGCGCACTAATTCCCAATACATCAAACCCGACGTTGTTTCTCCTGTATATATTCATCCTCATCCAACAGTACGTCAAATCATGGTTGAAAAACAGTATTGCTGTTTGACAAGTCAGGGGTATACTTTTCTTTTGATTTCTTGTACGAAAGTGTGTATATACAGCCCCCTTTTTAGGGTTTAAAATATGTTGTTTAGAGCACAGGAACCCAGTAGCATGGGGTGTGAACAGACAATCTTCTGAATCTCTGTGACCTCCATCTCAATCTTATTTAAGACCAAAACGCATTTCCTCAAATTCAGAACAAATTGCATAATCTGAATTTGTGGGAACTGCAGAAACATTGAACATATTTGGCTCCTTGTGAATCCAAACTTCAGTAAGAACCCAATTAACGAAAGTGTCCTTTCTCCGGAACTCTTAAACAAAATATCTGGATGCTGTCCAAGAAGTTCAACCAACTGCTTGTTGCTGCAACCCATCTCATTAAACAACCTTAGCACCTCAAGCATCCTGCTCCAACTAAAAGAATTGTCTTCTGACAAATTCCCTTCAATCCAATGGGTCTCCAATCCCAAACTTTTCAACTTTTCTAGTAACATAACAAATGGCACATTGACATCCCCAACTAAAATATAAGGGCTGCAAACAATAAACTTAACTAAAGCATATCGACTGAGACCCAGTTCTTCATAAGCTCGAAGTTTTGATTTGGGAGGACGAAGGCTTAGAGACGCGACTTTTCTCTGGGTTACTGGATTTCAGATCTATAAAGTGACTCTTCTCTCTCGGCCAGAGTTGGATATGCAATTTGTGGAGGACGAAGGCTAGAGACGCGTTTGGGGATCGATGTCCACTAAAATCTCTGTTCTGCTCTCCAGTATCGCAGTAAAATCAGGCAGTTACTGTGACAACATCAAATTACAATATTGTCCTTGCGTTTAACAACTCCGTCTGTAGTACCATACAACATGTGTATTCCAGTTTTTGCCTATATATATGCGTTAGCAAAAACAAAAAAAACTAAATAGAGAGAATGGTTGATCCATATAGCAAGTGGATTGTCCTGTACATGATAGGAAAAGCCAGTGACTTTGCCTAGACTAAGGTCTGAAAAAGGGACTAAAATATCTATAATAATTTTTTTTAAAAATTAAATTAAATTTTTGTTTTTTAAATTTTTAAAAAATTAAATTAGATTTATTGACACACTCTTAAATACTAAATACACATGCTTTTATATATATATATATATATATATTTATATATCTAACATCAAAAAGTTTAAGTATATTAAATTACTGTTGATGCCCAAAAAATCATGCAATTAATTAACACTTCGTCATGCAATAATTTCATGCAATCTTAGGTTAAATCCTTGATTTAACTCAAGAGAACATACTCATGCATTCATGTGGGCCCAAGCCACATACATGCATTATTAGGGCTTGTGAAAGTGGGTATGGTGTGGATGGTTATGGAGTCACATAACGCTCGTCCGCCGATTTAATGTTGTTAAGAAGTTTCGGTCTTGGGCCTGAAACTCAAGCCCGACGACTTAAGTCGGCGACGAATCGGTGAAAAATGTGAGAATTGAATTGCTCATTTTAAAACCCAAAATATCTTTAAATCCAAAGCCCAACACCCCTTTTCTTTTAGAAAAGCCCAAACTCTCTTCTTTTAGGAAAAAGCCCAATTTATTTCTATATTCTCATTGAAGAACCAGATATCACACTTTATTTCTTCCCCGCAGCAGTACGACAACAATCTTTGCAAAACAGAAAGATCTCATTCATTCCCAACCCGAGGAAGAAGAAGGTCAGTGACTGGTTCCAAAGCAGCTCTTTCATCCTTGGATGACAAAATCGTGGGATTCAAGTTACTTGGTCTGCCTCGTTCCAGGATTTCCGTCTCTGCAGCCGCCCTCGCAGCGCCCTTGCAGTACGTCATATCTCCCATCTCTCAAGGTCAGCCTCTCTCTATCAGCTTTCGAGGCTAAAATCATGTGCTTGAGAAGAACCAATCATTTTACACAGTAGATTAGGCATCGCGACCCACCGCAAAACCCACCAATTGAACTCTATAAGAAGAGAAGTCTGGGAGTTGCGAAAAAAAGGGGGAAACAATCAACCGAGAAAAATCCCCAATCACTCAAAACTCTCATGCCTTCAAGCCAAAACCCCACCAGCCATCCTTCAATCCATATTCTTAAACCCAGATTCTTCCCAGAAATCTAATCATAAAACCTAGTCCAATTTTCATCACTGCAGTGTGCCTTTAGCTCCCACTTTGGCTCACGCTCAAGCTTCTTTCGTCTTTGAATCACACACAAGTTTAACTCAATAATCCAAATCTCTGGGTTAATTTTGGCCTAGTAACCTTTCAATCAAAAAGAACCCTCACAATTACCAAATGAGGTCTATATTAATTAGATAATATTATTGAAAACTTGAAATACACTACACCTCACTTTAACGTTTTTTTCTCTCTACATGAATGAAGTTTCAAACTTAAAACTTAACAATAGACATATTTTTAACCGAATTGATCGAGAATTAATTATGGTCTCATGGGCAAGAGTTTAATGATTCATAACAATGGATTCCCCCATGCAGGTTTTGGTTGGCTTCGACCATGCAAAGACTTAGAATAGTATTATCTGTCCTGCAAACAAGTGGAGTATCCATGCTCGAGGTTTTCAAGCAGAAGAGACTGGTGATCTAGTTTGACATCTGTTTTGCAATGATCTAAAACATGTTTAGATGCAAAATGTCCAAAATAATGAATATGTTAAAGCATTCTACACAGTGGCGTAACTAGAAACATGATTTTGAAGTGTCAAGATTTAAGTGGCTATTAAGTTAAGATAAAATATCGATCGATAACGTAGTTGCTTCATAGAAAATCTTTTAATCGTTGGATTATACCTAAAATTATAAATTATCTGATTAGATTCATTCATTAGAGAACCATCGGTTATGAATTCCTCTTTCATTTGTATTTATAAAGGCTGAGAAGGAATTTATCAAACATTACCAATAGAAATAAAGTAATGACATTTTT
This sequence comes from Fragaria x ananassa, assembly GCA_034370585.1. Lineage (NCBI taxonomy): Eukaryota > Viridiplantae > Streptophyta > Magnoliopsida > Rosales > Rosaceae > Fragaria > Fragaria x ananassa. The sequence goes on along the minus strand of CP139765.1, from coordinate 12,412,298 downwards.
AGGAACTTAATTAGGAGGGTCATTTCTATGTAGAACATTTAACTAATCAACCAAAGATTATGTATGAGAAGGGTCAATTGACCCTTCTCGCCCCCCTCTCCCTGCGCCCCAGATTCTACATATATTGATCAATCATGGTGGAGAAATTTGAATGCTCTTGAGTTTGCAAGAAAAAATAGTCTTCTCGTTGTTTAGTAAGGAGAGAGATAGATTTTATTTTCTTTCTAAGACGAGATGATATGAAAAGGGAATTAATGTGTATTTAGAAAATATTTATGGTAGTATCAGTATATTTTAAATGAGGATAATCTAGGAAGTTTAAAAATGTGTATCTAGTTAAATGTTAATATTATAGGGTGCGTCGATCTATTGCTACCTCACAGACCACTTTACTCACCTCAAACGTTGTTGATTTATCGAAAAACTAATATACATTGATGTAAAATTACAGCAATAAACAATAAGTTGTTACAAATTACAAAAAAAATTATCATTTTTTTTTTATAAACTTGTACTTCATAAACTTTAGCCCATAATTTATTATATTCTATTTTTTATGAAGTTTGAAGATACTATCATTCAACCTAAACATGAGGTGAATTGCTTGTATTTTTTTTCTTTGTTAATGCTTCGTCTATCCATTTACTCGTTATTTCTTATGTCGATTTTGAATGTAAATTTTCATGTCTAGTCGCTCACTTATATTCAATATTTTTTTCATGAGTGCTGTTATTAAGACCTCCAAGTTTGCTCAGTATACCTCTCATTCTCTCTACGTACACCTCCATTTTACTTTTAAACATTTGCTCATTAGACATCCTTTCAAATTCCTAAAATAGCCTTGTTTATGCAATTCATATTTATATTAATATATTACTCGATCATTACACCTTTTATTCACTCACTATACCTCTAATTCTTTTTTTTAGATGCAAACATCTATTCCCGACTTCTATTCTTTAATTTTTTTTCTTTTGAACACAAACCTCCATTCCCGACCTTGATTTCCTGATTTTCTTTATTTTTTGTATTTTTTATTTTGCATAAAATGTCACTAGATAGACATTCATTTCTTGATCCAATTATAAGAAATAATTTTCAATGCCATCAATTTTAGAGAAAAGTTAATTAGAATCATGAAGAATACTATTCTTTTAAAAATTAAAAAACAAAACAAGGATTGTGTCTCAAATTTTATTTATCGATCATCAAAAGAATGTTTTTACATAAATTATATTCTATATTTTTTTTACTTTTTGTATTTCTATTTTACATATACCATTTTTTTTTTGTAAGTTTATATGTTTTGTTTTTATACCTCATGATGATAAATTATTTTAATAATTGATAGATTTTTGTAAAAATATTATGATACTTATTTATTTATTTTTTAATAATTTATTTTTAAAAATATTTTTTTTCACTTTGTATATGCATGTGATGACATGTATGATAATATAAATATATAAATGCTTTAATAAGTATGTGGTAAAACTAGAAAATAAAAATCAATAAGGAAAATAATAAAATGCATTAATCCATTATTATTGAATTAGAAAGTTTAGAAAGAATAAATGTAATATTACTTTTTTTTAATTAATGTTCTTAATAGTAATTGTTGAAGAGGATAAATATGTCATATAATAATTCATAATAGAGTACGTGAGGTCAAATGAGTAAATTTGGAGGTCCCAATAGTCGCACTCTTTTTTCATTGGCGCTGGAACTTTTTTCAAGTAGAGACAAACATTGTGCATCTTGACATCGACGGATACTAAAGAGTTAAGTTTGAGAGTTTTTTTTGTTCTTTAATTGGAATTTATACTTTAATGTGATTTTTTTGTTCAGTTGGTGATTTCATTTTACCCAAATGATATTAATGTTATGGGTTTCTTCAATTTCTTTTTGTTTTTGAAGTTCAATGACTATTGAAAGAGTCTGATATTGTGTGTATTGCAAATAAGTGAATAAATTGAATTCAAAATTAAAAAATATATATGCAGGGTGAGAGGAGACCAAATGTAGAGTGAACAAAGCGAATATGAAATTGAAAAAATATATATAGGGTGAAAAAAGCAGAATTGAGAAAATGATATGTTAGGTATTGTAAGTGGGTGAATAAAGTAGACTTACAATTAAAAATATATAAGTGAGATGTGAAGAGAATGTGTGGTGAAAAAAGTAGTTTGTGGGAGTGGCAATAGACGCACTCATATTATAAAGTTATTTGGTGGTGTATTAAGTGTGAGATGTGTAATTAGTATTTAGCCACATGTGAATAAAATTTGGGTGCATTTATTGCCACTCCACAAACCATTTTGCTCACCCCACACGTTATTGATTTATTGAAATACCAATATATCCTGATGTAAAATTACAGTAAGGAACAATAAGTTATTACAAATTACAATTATTCAATCTTTCTATGAAATCTGAAGACGCTAGCATTCAATTGATGATGACGCGAACTGTTTGTATTTGTTTTTTCCTTTTCTTTTTTTACTTTGTTGATGATTTGTCTATCTCTTTACTCATTATTTCTTATGTCGATTTTGTATGTAAATTTCTATGTTTAGTCACTCACTTATATTTGATTTGTTTTTTTTCATCGGTATCAGAGCTTTTTCCAAGTAGAGTATACAAATATTATGCATCTTGATATCGACAGATACCAATGAGTTGTTAAGTTTGAGAGTTTTTTTTATTCTTTAATTGAGATTTATACTTGTGTTTTTTTTTTGTTCAGTTGGTGATTTCACTTAACCAAAATATTAATGTTATTGTTATAAACTAAGAATGAGATAGAGAGAAAAGAGAAGAACAAAATGTATGGAGTGGAAGAAGTAACATCTTATTATGTCTTAAATGCCTCCCTTATATAGAGGTAGGAATTACATGATAAGTCTCTATACTATTAAGATATTACATATAAGTCCACGGAAGATGAATGAACATACACTTGATTGTAAATATTTACATTAGTTATGGTTTTTCTTCAATTTCTTTTTGTTTTTGAAGTTCAATGGCTATTAGAAGAGCTTAATATTATGTGTATTGCAAATTGGTGAATAAAGTAAATTTCAAATTAAAAAATATATATACGGGTGGGAAGAGATGTAATGTAGGGTGAATAAAACAAATCTGAAATTGAAAAAATATCTGCAGGGTGAAAAGAAATGTAGGGTGAAAAGGCAGAATTGAGAAAATGGTATTTTAGATATTGTAAATGGGTGAACAAAGTATATTTACAATTAAAAATATATAAGTGAGGTGTTATGAGAACGTGGGGTGAACAAAGTGGTTTGTGGGGGTGGCAATAGACGCATCATAAAATTTCTCACATTAATATGAATTTTCATATCTTTTTGATATTTTATATTTAATCTATTTTTTATCTAATATACAATTTTTATATAAAATTTTCGTAATCATTCTTTAGTGTGAAATGAAATTTTAGTTTCCAGCTCAAAAGATTCCAGCTTTGAGTGAGCACATGTGAATTCAAATTGGGACTGGCGAACTGTCTGTAAGGTTTTGTTGAAGAGGACAAAAGTCAATATGTTTCTTGACAAAAATATTTGGACAGGCAAAATAGGACCTAACTAACATTTTAGTCTAGCGTTGTTGGGCAAAAATTGTAAAAACATATATACCCAACACAATTTCACCTTATCTCATTAATTAAGATAGAGTTTTAATTATGTCTGGTTCAACCTATTCAAGATAGAATGTGTCTCTTAATTACAATCTCTTGTTACAAGGGAACACCTTTTGATTCCGTTTACCAAGAGACCATTGTAGGTTTGTTTGTTTTTGTGACTGCACCCACATTTGGGAATAGGTTGCCTACGTACCCTGGAGAGGATCAAGTCACTCGTAGTTTAAGGGTTCCAACAAGTGAATGACTCGTTGGGGGGCTTTGACTTTAGGATGAGAGTAGTGTTTGGAAATATGTTTGGATTTGTGTCTGAAGGCATTTGAGCTTTGGAGCGAGATTCTGGCTTCAGGCGATCCGAGAATTTATTTAGGTTAGTGGTTGCATCTAGATTTAAATCCAGACTGCCTACATACCCTTGTAAAGGGATCAAACCAACGTAGTTCGAAAGATTTAGTTATGGATTTGATTATCTGGTGTTTCAGGAATTTGGCAAGAGTTATTTGAACTGGACGAATTTGACTAGTGGTGTCAGGGATTCTGTTTTGAATTGTGGTTGCATCTAGTGGGTTTCTAGACTGCCTACGTACCCCTTTGTGGGATCAAACCGACCGTAGTTCATGAGAGGTTTGTAGGCTTTATGGCTTAATGCCGACTTTTTTTTTAATAGATGTATTTTGAATCCCAATTTGGTAGAGTGTCTGTTGATTTGATTTAGGCACCCGGAACAGGTGATGCAGCAGCGTGATAAAATGCTTGAATGACTTTGGCCACAGTCCTTGATAGTGGCGTAGGTGATCTCCGCGTGTAAGCGGACTGCCCCTTCATGCGGACTCCGCGCGTATGTCGGTGAGCGGGCTCCGTGTGTATACTTGTGAGTGGACTCCGCGTGTATATCTGTGAGCGGGCTCCGCGTGTTCACTTGTGAGCGGACTCCGCGTGTATGTCTATGAGCGGGCTCCGCGTGTATGTCTGTGAGCGGACTCCGCGACTTGCTTCATCTTCTGCATGAATGGATCTCGCCTCGCCTGTGACGTCATCTCGCCTCGCCTGGGCTTAGGGCTTTTGAATATTAGCTCGTCACCCCTATGGGACTCTGCTTTGATGTAAAGTCACCTCGCTACCCCTTAGGTTTCCTGCTTTGACACGAATTCGACCTCGCCACCCCTCAGGGCCTCTGCTTTGATGTGAAGTCACCTCACCATCCCTTATGGTTCTTGCCTTGACACGAATGCGACCTCGCCATTCCTCAGGGCCTCTGGTTTGACGCGAATGTTGGCTCGCCACCCCTTAGGATTCCTGCCTTGGCGCGAATGTTAGCTCGCCACCTCTTAGGGTTCATGCTTGACATGAATGTCATCTCGCCACCCCTTAGGGTTCATGCTTTGACGCGAATGTCATCTCGCCACCCCTCAGGGCTTCTGCTTTGACTCGAATGTTGGCTCGCCACCCCTTATGGCTTCTGCTTTGGCGCGAATGTTAGCTCGCCACCCCTTAGGGTTTCTTGTGAAGTCACCTGGCTTGCCTGGACTTCCATTCTTGTGACGCCATCCTAGTTCGCCTTGCCTGGACCTCAAAGACACCGCTCGCCTTAGGGCTTTTGCTTTAAGTTTTCAGCTTCCTAGCGAGGTCATCTTGCATGCTGACTGCTATCTAGCTCGCCTGATAATGTTTTAGTAGGAATGCTTGTTTTCTTCTCTTGTACGACTTGTTATGCGAAGTGCAAGGCCTTGTATAAGAGAGTAAGGGCCGAGCGGCCTGGTATTCAAACTCGCATGGAATGTTTGTTTCCTTCTCTTGTACGGCTTGTTATGCGAAACGCATGGCCATGTGTTCAAGAGTGAAGGCCGAGCGGCCACATAATTATCGCAACGAAAGGAGGCAGGAGCGAGGTCATCTCGCCTTCTTTTTGGTGACTACCTAGCGTGGTCGTCTTGCCTTAGGGGGAGATGGCTTGCGGGCTTCCAGCGGAGTAAGGAACGAGGCCGGAGGATAGAGATACTGCAAAAGAAATAAAGAGAGTTAGAGTGTGGGCTCCACCTTCTTGTTGGCTCGCCGCTTCTTTTCCTCTCTCCTTCTGCTTTTTGCTTCGCTTGTTCTCTTCTCCTTCTTCTCCTCTTTTGTTCTTGTCTGTGTTGACTCTGTCTGCTTCTGCCTTTCTCTTGTTCCCTGCTTTTTGCTTCGCCTCCGTCCGCCCCCTGCGCTCTGTCCATATGTCCTTTCTTATTCTCTGTGTCTCTTTATATAGAGTGCACGGTTTGAAAGATTAAGTTTGCATTGGACTTTATTGTTTAGCTGTTTGCAAGAGTCACAGTTGAACTCCAAAACATTGTGCATGTAGCACAAGAAAAATATTTTTATATATTTTTAAATCTCTTTTCTTTTTTTTCTTTTTTTGTTATTTTTTCGCGATCAACAAGCGTCAATTACTTCATGAGAACAGTATTCGCCACAAATCAGATGACTATTCAAATGGACATGGATCTTGTTCCTAAGAGGGAGAAGAATACGTGTTTGCATTTAAAGAAGAAGTGTTTGGGCGAGCCTTGTGAGTCGCGGTTTTAGATGGAAGACCATAATGATGTGCTCCCGAAGCTAATGGCAGCTTCTTTGGAGAATACATGGGGTTATGAATAATGTTACAAATGTAAACAGCGGTGTCGTAATAGAGGATGGTCTTGATCCCATTGACACTTTGCTTGTTGATAATCATATAGAACCTACTCCTGCAGTAACTCAAGCTCAAGCCAAATTTCCTTGGGGTGATTTGAAAGAAGAACCCCATGGTCATCGCTGCTCTGGTTGATCAGAATTAGATTGTGATAATTTTGGGCTCGACAAAAACAGAGCTAACAGACAATGAAAATCTTATTCGCACGCTCTTAAAATTTCATCACAAGAAAATAAAAGTAAGACAAGACTGGTTGCAAGCAAGACCAGATCTTGCATATGTTTTGAATTGTTTTTGGAATTTTTCTTTTCTTTGAGGGGTTTTGGTCCCCTCTTAGCTATTCTGTCTTGCATTTAACAAATTTTTCTTGCTAGAAGAAAAAAGAAACCATGGGTTCAAGACCTGAGGCTGCTTCAAAGAGTGATATGATCACACATGCCCCGGGGAAGATCTGACCAGTCTACCCTCTACCATGGTAAGAATATTCCACCAAAAACAAAACATCTTTCTTCGAAAGTGTACATTTTAAGTTTAAAAATGATCTGGCTGAGAATTTGAGGCTTTCTAGGAGAATGAGTTGATAAAATAAAAAAAGGAAGAAAGCACACTTTCAGCGAAGCTCCCTACGCCAGATTCCAGAATCGAAATGAACGTGCTTTGCTGCATTTTCTATTCCACCAATCACCTAAACAAAAAGAATCAACTGCATTTTGTGATTTCATCTAAAACATAATCAATCCCATAATCAATTGATCTTAAACGAGTCTAGAGATTAAACAAGAACACACAGGATGATCTGGAAACAATGAGTCAAATGTCAATTCATTTCTGTATACTTTTTCCTCCTTAATCCAACAACAATAACAACAACGTACAACCACTGGAAAAGGAAATTAACAAGAAACATAAAATTAGTTCTGAACAAATCTCGATCAACAATGCTTAAACTCGTGTTGAAGAACATCGTCGAGCCAGATGCGAGACTCCTCCATAAGCTCGGGACTCAATCTAAACATCAACACACAAAACTCCATCTGATTAAGCGCCCCATCGCCATCGAAATCGCCCTCCTGCAACATCGACCGTAGATCGTCGTCGCTCAGGTCCTGCAGGCCCATGAGAGCCGAGTTCCTCTTGAGGCTCTCGAACGTGATGACCCCCTTGGCGGGATCCATCAAAAGATTGAACCCATTACAGAGCTCGCCGATCAAGCCGTCCCCGCCGATCTTGTCGGCCATGGTGGGCAGCAAGTCTTGGAAATTTGCTTGTGCGTTTTGCTGGGGAGACGCCATTGATAATGAAAGAGTGAAAGAGAAAGAGTGAGAACTAGGGTATGTTTGTTGAGGAGAGGATATGAGAGATGGTTATATAAAGGAAGAGATGGGGATGATGGGTTTTCCAAGAAAGAGGGGCCATGGAAGACTACTAAGGAACAGAGAGTTCGGTAGCTCACTCGGTTTGGTTCTTTGGTGAAGGCCGTGAAGCTGCCTTCGGGGTTCGGGGAAAGTCGTCGAGGGGTATAATAGTCCGGCTACGTGGAGTATGTGGTCAAGAGAAAGGTGCTATAGGGGTGAATGTGTCATTTTTCTCTCAGGGAGTATTTTTAGATGGAAAAGCTGAAGACTGGTAGCGGAGGCCTTCCTTGGTGTTTCTGATGGAAGTGAACGACATGTGTGAGTGGTGTGGAAGCTTGCGACGAAGTTTGTGAAGTTGACACATTAGAATTGTCATCAGGTGGGGACTAATCAAGTCGTAATAACACTAAAGTTGATAACCGCGTATTGGCGAGCTATATAATTCACATTAAATATATGAAATATATGTATAAAAGTTATCATAAAAGTCAATTTTATATAACAAAATATGTAGTCTTGTGTTATACACTTTTATCAAAAATATAAATGCTTGTTTTAGGATATTATGTATTTTTCTAGATATTTTTTATGTGTGTCTTGGTCTTATGTCAATAGGATATGTAGTTTGACTAGATCTATGTATTCATAATTCTTTTTGATATTGGTATTGTGTAATATCCTAAATAAAAGACTCCTATCAATAAATAAAATAAACATATTTCACGATTATTCTCAAATCTCTCTCACTTCATCACGTTATCAGCTCTTGGCTCAATCCTTAAGCTAATAGTTTTTCCTAAACCCTAAAACATCAAAACCGAAGATTCTCGGCCCTGCCTTGGCCGCCGCCGTTGCCGCCCCCGATGTCATTTCCCGACTGCTGCTTCCCGGCCGTCTGCCCCGCTGTTTTCTTCAATCCGATCAAGCATCCAAGTTTTTTATGGTATGTTTATTTTACAACCCTAAAACTCTTCCAAGTTCAATAACATCGGAGGAGATAAAGTGTTTTTCCCTTTATTCTACTATATTCTATGCTTGGGTTGATGTATTTGCAGGTTTAAAATCTCGGTTGTCCTCCCCATGTCTAAATTTGTGTTTGATCAACTTTGGTTATTTCTTTTTGAAGGTGTGTTTGATCACCTTCACACAAGTTTTCCAGGTCGTGTTTGATCGACTTCGGACACTTAGGGTTGTGTATGATCAACCCTAGAGAGACAAACCAAAAATAAAAGCATCGTATTGAGTACCCTTTTTAGGCCTCTAACAGAAAACTAATATGACTTGTTCTCTCTTGTATGCAGATGGACAGAGGCATCGAATTCGACGTCCTCAACACCCATGGTACCGAGTATCATCACTAGGTCTCGGATATAGAGTAGACCTTCATTGCTAAGGATCTAACCGAGACCATATTCCCCGATCCAACTCAGGAACCGCTTCACAAGAGAACAAAAGCTTAGGCGCTCATGTTCCTTCGTAAGCATATCGATCCCACACTGCGCAGGGAGTATTAATCAAAGAATAATCCAAAAGATTTGTAGGATGCACTCGCTGAACGCTTCGGCAATATCCATTCGACCTTGCTCCCAGGTCTAATTGCTCACTGGGATGAAATCTGACTTTTGGATTACAAGAAGGTTGATGACTTCAATAGGGATATGCTTTGCCTACAAGCTCAACTGAGCTCATGTGGAGTCGAGAAAAATGATGCCGACATGATTGAAAAGACTTTCTCGACCTTCCCATCTGCTGCTAAGATCCTAATGAACCAGTATCGACTTGAGTTCCAAAATAAGAGGATTACAACATTTAGTGGCTTAATGACGCAACTTCTTATGGAAGAAAAGAATAACATGATCAATGATCAGCATAATTTGGGTCCTATAGGCACCCGAAAAATTCCGGAATCTAATTACAATAGCAAACGGAGTAAGAAAGCTTTGAAACGCAAGGATCAACATTAGAATGAACCTTACGCACGTGGGAATCAGCACCACAGTGCCTCTGGTTCTCGGGGATAAGGTAATGGCCGTACCAACACATGACGCCGAGACACCGGTGCTGCTGGCCCTAAGGGCGGCACCGTTCCTCCTCAGAAGCAGCATGTTCGCTCTTCTTTTTCTGCCTTTGACTGTCAATGCAACAGATGTGAGTCCAAGGACCACTGGTTCAAAAGCTGTCGCGCTTCTACAAATGTTGTTGCCGCATACAAGAAATACAAGGAATTGATGGAAGTCAATTCCACTGAAAACAATAGAGTTGAACATAATGTTACCTTCAAGGTCACAGACCCCAATGAATAATGTTCTGACTTAGATGCTCCTGACTTTGACGTCAGCAGCTAGATTGTTTTCCCTTTTACAAGTTATGATGTAATAAGGCATTGTTAGCATGTCGTGCTTAGTTTTCTTCTCAACTGTTTTTTTGAGACCCTATGTACTCTTTTTCAGCGCATTAATGGAAGTTTTTTTTTTGTTCTTCTTGTCTCTACATGGTTCGAATTGATTTACATTTACCTTAGAAAACATGGCATCAACGCCATCTTTGGTCTCTCCCTTAGAGGAGGTGACGTACTGCGCCATGACTCTCAAGGAGGGTTACTAACGTGTTTTCTGGTTCAAGTCTTTTACCCTATAGCGGATTATTCATCATCAATTTTTCAACTAGGCTCATCAAAGTTAGTATGATGTCTTAGAATTGTCCGAAATTAAGGAGCTAGTGGTTTTAAGTGTGCCTCGCACTACCGAACCTCCACAGACATGTCTGGTCATACTTAATTTGGAGTTACCGAAAGCTTTTGATTTTGGATTCCTCTTACGCTATTACTCCAATTGTCATCTTGTAAAAGACGTTAAAGACTTGGCAAAACCGGATCACCATCAAATCCTCTAGGTTCTCTGGCCTTGGATTTGAACATCAACATGTTCCTATGACTGAGCATAAGCCTTCATGCCACCAGTAAGCTTCAAAAGCTTCGCTAATGCCAAATCTGTGAAAAAAAGTAATCTGTCCTCCTTGGACAGTCACTTCGTTTAAGCTTTATAAACAACTCCGGACGAACCAGACAGTGAGCTTTATATCATTGGAAAGATTCACGAGTCTAGTTTTTAGAACATTTTATGGTTCGTCTATATCTCTTTTAACGAAGGAGTTATGATTGTTTTAGTGTGCAAAAATCATCATGCGCGAGAATTTTTCAGCATTCTCGGGATTGTTGCTATTTTTAGCCTTTTCAATCCTTTTAAATGGGTTGATATCAACCTATTTACTCATATATCTACTCTCATTTGTAGGTATATATGTCTCTTTGAGAGATCGAGTGTCTCACTGATAGTGGATCAACCCACACTATTCTAAGGAACCGACAACTATTTCTAGAGTTAGTGCCATGTAAATCATCTGTGACGACAATGATTGGATCTTCTCCTGTGATCCTCGGGCATGGAACTGCTTGCTTCTTTCTGCCTCATGGCACTATGATCCATGTCACGGACGCTTTTTATGCCCAAAAAGGGCACCGAACCCTGTTGAGCTTTAAAAACATTCTCGGTAATGGCTTTCACCTGGAAACTCATTGTGAAGATGGAACTGAGTTCTTGTGTATCACTTCTTATGAATACGGACATAAACGTATATTGGAGAAACTCATAAGTCAATCTAGTGATCTTTACCTTACTACGATTCAGATTATTGAATCCCATGTAGTCACCAAACAAGATATTTGGGACTCTGACTCATATAAGCTTTGGCATGATCGACTTAGTCATCCCGGAAGGGGCATGATGATCCAAATTCTACGAAATTCTCATGGACATCCCTTCTTCAGATCAAAACGAAAATATTTGGGAAATGATGTCACTTTGAATCATGGTGGTGACGCCACAACTGGTCATCATGGCCCAAAGGGGACTTTGACGTCTCCCGGGCTCGGCACCAACTTCCTGGCTGCCACTCGGCCAATCCCTCAAGCAATTGAGGCGCGCAGTTCTTTCCTTGATGTGTCGTTGACTCTTTCAAACGCTCATCATTCATTTTGCAAAGCTTGCTCTGTAGCGAAAGTAGAATCGAGACCGTCTTACGCTAAAGATAACACCGAGAACATTCCATTTCTACATTGTATCCAAGGTGATATTTGTGGACCCATCCATCTTGAATGTAGACCATTTCGATATTTATGATCCTGGTGGATGCTTCAACGTGTTGGACTTATGTCGCGCTCTTGTCCACACGAAATGCTGCATTTCCAAAGCTCCAAGCACAAATTATTAAACTTCGGGCTCACCACCCGGATTATCCCATTACGTCAATTCGACTGGATAACGCTGAAGAATTTACATCAAATATTTTTGATGACTATTGCATGTCTATTGGGATTGAAGTTGAGCATCCGGTACCTCATGTTCACACACAAAACGGTCTCGCCGAAGCTATAATTAAGCAACTTCAGCTTATTTCTCGAGCGTTGGTAATACGCACCAACCTCCCAATTGCGTTATGGGCCTATGTAATATTTTATGCAGCCTTACTTATTCATTTCAGACCCACTGCTAGACAACCATTTAGTGCGTACCAGTTGGTTATTGGATATGAGCCTGACATTTCGCATCTACGTATTTTCGGTTGTTCGGTTTATGTGTCAATTACGTCTCCACTGCGTTCTAAGATGGGTCCTCAGAGACGATTGAGTATCTATGTTGGTTATGAATCTCCAACGATTGTCAGATACCTCGAGCCATTAACAGGTGATCACTTTACTGCAAGGTTTATGGATTGTCACTTTGATGAGACATTCTTCTCGTCGTTAGGAGGAGATACGAACAAACGTGTTCATGTGTAACAACATGAATTGTCGTGGTTTGTTCCCACTTTGTCTCATTATGATTCCCGCACCTCACAAACTGAAAGTGAAGTGAAACGTATTCTCGAACTTCAGAAAGTAGCAACGATGCCTGACTCTTTCTCCGAGATTGTGAAAGTGACAAGATTAGATATACTAGCTGCAAATGTTCCTCCTAGGCTCGAAGTCCCTAAAAAGGGCATGACCATCCCCAGGCACGGGACTACCGCCGTCGGTGGTGCCACCCATGGTGGGGGGATGGAGGCCGTGGTTCCCCAAAGGAAAAAGGGGAGGCCATTTGGTTCGGTTGACACGCTTCCGAGAAAGAAACGGACCGACAAGGCACAAGTCAATCCTTTGATCATCGATGTTGAAAATCCTTTTCACAAAATCATCTCTGATTACAATTATGTCCATGAATTGATGTTAGAATCTATATGGGACGCCTCAGGATCAATATCAACATTAGAGAACATAGAGATCTCCATGTGTTATGATAACACTTATGAATTGATGAACCGATCATCAACCCATGACAATGATACATTTGCTTATTCTGTTGCTCATGAAATCATTGAGCACAATAACATTGAACTACGCTCTGTTACAGAATGTCAAAACAGAGCGGATTTGCCTAAATGGAAAGATGCAATCCAGGTAGAATTAGACTCTCTAACAAAGAGACAGGTCTTCGGCTTAATAGTGCTAACTTCACCAAGTGTAAAGCCTGTTGGACATAAATGTGTCTTTATTAAAAAACGTAATTAGAAGAATGATCAGGTACTTCGGTATAAGGCTTGCCTTGTGGGGCAAGGTTTCTCACAGCACCCTGTGATTGATTACGAGGAGACTTACTCTCCGGTCATGGATATCATAACTTTTCGCTACTTAGGCAGTTTGGTAGTGACAGAAAAACTTGACATGCAGCTCATGTGGTTACAACATATCTCTATAGGGATATAGATTCAGAGATATATATAAAAGTGCTCGATAACATTACGTTATCTAAATCAAATGACTCTGAACCACGGAGTGCGTATGCTATAAGGTGGCAACGCACACTTTATGGATTAAAGCAATCCGTACGAATGTGGTATACTCGTCTAAGTGATTACTTGATTAGAGAGGGATATAAGAATGATGAACTATGCCCGTGCGTGTTTATAAAGAAGACAAGTTCCAAATTTGCAATAGTGACCGTTTATGTTGATGACATGAACATTATCGGTATTCTTGATGAAATCAAAAAGACCACGACTTATCTAAAATCCGAGTTTGAGATGAAAAATCTTGGGAAGACTCATTTTTGCCTAGGTCTTGAACTAGAGCACCGAGTTTGTGGAATCCTTATCCATCAGTCTACATATGTCTAAAAGATGCTCAGGCGATTTAATATGGACAAGATGCACTCTGTTAGCACTCCCATGATTGGTCGAAGTCCGGATATAACGAAAGATCCATTCCGTCCAAAAGAGGACGATGAAGAAGTCTTGGGCGCAAAGGTTCCATACCTTAGTGCAATAGGCGTATTATTATACTTAGCTCAATACACTCGACCAGACATTGCCTTCTCAGTCAACCTGTTAGATAGATTTAACTTAGCACCAACCCAACGTCATTGGACTGGAGTCAAGAACATCTTTCGATATCTTAAGGGTACCATTGACTTGAGACTGTTCTTTCCCTACAGTGATTCAAGAAGGACAAAAGATGGTCCTATGGCTCATGGAAGATATGGCACCGATACACCATGGGACCAGACCGCCGCCATAGACGCCGCGAGTACGGTTGCTGGACACGGGTCCAATTTCGTGCACACCACCGCCGCCTTGTCCTATGCCGGGACACCCAACAATATGTTGGTGGGTTTCGCCGATGCTGGATATTTGATCCTCATAAAGGACGTTGTCAAACTGGTTATGTGTTCACCATTGGGAATACGACGATATCTTGGAGGTCTACTAAGCAGACTCTAGTGGCGACATCTTCAAATCATGCAGAGATTATAGTTTGCATGAAGTTGTTCAGGAATGTGTTTGGTTGAGATCAATCATTAAACACATTAGAGGGACTAGTGGATTAAATTCTGCAACTGATAGACCTACATGCATTTATGAGGACAATGCTGCTTGTATTGAGCAAATGAAGTTAGGTTACATCAAGAGTGATAATACAAAGCACATTTCGCCTAAGTTCTTCTACAACCAACAGCAATAGGCATTTCTCATCATTCAAGTGAACCAAGTTAGTTTTGAAGGAAATGCAGCAACTTATTTACTAAGTCCTTACCTAAGTCTACTATTGAGAAACATATGAAAAGCATAGACATGCCTCGGTTATCAAGTCTCTCTGAATAGTGTTCACATCTAGGGGAGTATCATCTCAATGAAGTAGGTTGATGCGTTGTACTCTTTTTCTCCTACGATCAAGGTTCATTTTTTCTCCCACAGGTTTTTTGTGACTTGAGGAGGTTTTTTACTAGGCAAAAGATCAGCACCATCAGCATATCAGCGCACGACACAAGAGGAAATGTTATAAGATATTCTATATCTTTCTAGATATTCTTTATGTGTGTCTTGACCTTATGCCATTACAATATTTAGTTTGACTAGATCTATGTATTCCTAATTCTTACTATATTAGTATTATGTAATTCCCTATATAAAAGACTCCTATCAATGAATAAGATGCACATCTTTTACGGTTCTCTATTCTCAAATCTCTCTCACTTCATCAATGCTCCAATTGTTTTGATTTGTACGTATACAAAGCAGAAAAGAAAATGACAAAAATAGTTCGGTGAAACAGTGGGGTAATAGATAAAAGGGTATTGTTATTAATACACTCTTTTTTGCTATTAACACACCATTTATTTTCCTATCCACATATTTTTATTTTATTTACAAACTTGTCACTTGAATTTAATTGATGATTGATTGTCACTATATATAGGGTGTGTTAATAGCAAAAATGAGTGTGTTAGTTGTCACTATATATAGGGTCACTAGTGGAAAAAATCACTTAGCCGACGGAAAAATAATATTTTCGTCTCCTAAGATCTACTTAGCCGACGGAAAACCTTCCGTAGCCTAAGCTTTTACCTAGGCGACGGAATATTTTTCCGTCGGCTAAGAAAATCTTAGGCGACGGAAATTTTTACCTAGCCGACGGAATATTTATATATAAATATAAATGATTATTTATGATAACTTAGGCGACGAAAAATTATTCCGTCGCTTAGGTTATATCTTAGCCGACGGAAATATCTACTTAGTCGACGGAACCAAATTTAAAAAAAAATAAAAAAATTTTTTTTTTTGGCGGGATAACTGCCGGTTAAATATTTTGAACTTAGGCGACGGAAAAATATATTCCGTCGACTAAGTTCAAAAATTTTAAGCGGCAGTTATCCCGCCAAAAATTAAGAAATTTTTTTCGGTTCCATTCTATAACTTTCAGCTCTCTCTCCCTCATCCTCTTCATCTCTCTCTCCCTAGCTCGTCTGCTGCTCTCTCTCTCCCTCGTCTGGTTGCTCCCCCACCACAGCGGCGCCTCCTCCTCCTTCGCCGCGGCACCTCCTCCTCCTCCAAGCAGTGCCGCCTCCTCCTCCTCCTCTTCTCGGCGGCAACTCCTACTCCTCCTCTTCTCGTCGCCTCCTCCTCCTCCTTCGCCGCGGCACCTCCTCCTCCTCCAAGCAGCGCCGCCTCCTTCTCCTCCTCTTCTCGGCGGCAACTCCTCCTCCTCCTCCTCTTCTCGGCACGCGACACCTCCTCCTCCTCTTCTCGGCGGAAATTCCGTCGGCGAAGATCTTTGCAGACGAAATATATGTTTTAACCGACGGAACGGTTCCGTCGGCTAATAGCCATAATCCAGTAGTGGGTGTGTTAATAGCAAAAATGAATGTGTTAATAGCATCACACATAAATTATTGCGGTAATATATTAATATCTCTAAACTCTTCTGCTTTTTGAGAAATGTTGGAGCTATTTCGAGAAGAGACTAGAGAGTGAGAAAGATCGAGAAATATAGGGCGAGAGGGAGAGCGAGAAAAATTATACCTAGAGTTGAAACGAAGCGTAAATACGAAATTACACAGCCCATCAGCAAGGTAAAAAGGTTTGCACATTGTTCACAGTGCTTATAAACAGTTAACCAAGTAATAGTATATAGGTACAAAATAGAACAATAGTGAAAGAGATGAAACGAAGTGACAATATTCTCTGAGATGTAAAGACAGAGAGAAAGGAAAAATAAAAATAAAGGAGGCCTAAAGAGGCAAGATCGATCCGGAAGATTCAAGAGGTAGAAGAAAAGTCAAAAATGGAGGGCAAAAAATTCTTTGCCGAGAGAGAGCCTATCTAGAAAAATGTAAATTACCTGTTTCAGAACCAAAAAAAAAGTTCACGGTTGTTAATGAACAATGTTTTCACATGTTTATGAACAGTCGACCAATAAATGTATATAGTTAAATAGGCATAAAATGGAACAATAGTGAAAGAGTTGAAACGAAGCGGCGATATTGTGAACAGTCGACCATGCTATAGTATATAGTTAAATTAGTATTTCGGAAGCCAACTAACGGTATTGTTTATACTTGGGCCATTTTTTAGCCTAATCACTCTAATAATATGCCAAATGACATCTAAA
Source organism: Fragaria x ananassa (assembly GCA_034370585.1). NCBI lineage: Eukaryota > Viridiplantae > Streptophyta > Magnoliopsida > Rosales > Rosaceae > Fragaria > Fragaria x ananassa. Next base: position 12,395,133 of record CP139765.1, on the reverse strand, counting down.
TGAGACTTAAATTATGACCCAACATATATGATCTATGTTGCACGAACACGGACACGGACACGACATGACACGGCACGACACGCCAACACGGCAAAACTCAAAAACTAAGTTTCCGACACGGCTTGGACACGGCAAACAGAACTATATATTTATGTATTTTTAATAAATAAAAAATATACTAAAATATGAAATAAGTTCATTACATTACCAAATAAAGTTCTAAATTCAATCTATTTCATAACCATAAGAAATAAGTAATCAGTTTGAGCAATTGATTGAATATAGAATAAGCAGTTTGAGCAACAAGGAAGATGTTTGTAATCAGTTTGAGCTCAACATCATGAAAGAAAACATTGAGGACTTTCATAAAAATTTCAAACCACACAATTTGATTTCAGAAATTCCCTTATTTGCACATATAATATCATAACCATAGCATAAAATCACACATTGAAACAGACGAAGGCCACACACTGAAACAAACGAAGGGTTTTCTACTTCTTGCAACTGTTTGAATAACAAAAATCTTAGGTTTCCTTCATATCATCTGTAATATCCCGAATTTTGAATTTCTATTTTTTAAAAGGAAAATTATTTTCAAGCTATTTTTATTATTCTTCAAATTTTTTGTGGCTTTCGAAAATTATTCAAATTTTTAGTTTGTCGAATTTTGTCTTTCGAGCCCGTAGGATTAATCTAGACATTGTTATGAGTTCATAGGATTTTTTGGAGCTATTTTTAATGATTTTTGAAAGGTGGTATTATCTAAAGTTTTATTAAAAATAAATTTTTAAGGTGGCTTGATCTGGACTGTTGGATTTATTAGACCGCAAGATCTAGATCGTATATTTGGGAGTATATAAGAATGTGGATAAGTTTGAACTCAATTAGTTCGAGCTTAGACCGACTCGGTCTTGAGCTGCTTTGCAGCGGAGGAGCTCGGAGGAGTTCTCCGTCGTTCAGCAGTATCCCGGCGTCCAACAGGTGGCTACGGCTTCGTCACGTCGTCCCTAAAATGGCTGTGATGTTGGATTATGAAGAGGAGCTCCAGCGAGAGAGAAAAGAAGTAAAGGAAGAAAATCTGGGTTCGTCGGCGATCTTTGGATTTCGGCCACCATGACAAGCATATGACTGTTATGGATAGCTTCGTCTCACCCTCCCCGACGTCACTTTAGTATTGGATTTCCATGGGAAGCTGAGGAGAGAGAGATTCGAAGAAGAAGAAACTTTTCTGGGTTCGTCGGGGATTTTTCAAATCCGGCCACGGCTGCAGGCATGGATGGTGCTGGTAGCTTCACCTCGACTTGGAGAACCTATCTATGTCTTTGATTGTCCACGACGAGCTCTGAGGTGGGAGAATCGAAGAGTAGAAGTTTTGAGATTTTCCGACGAGTGTTCGATCTTTTCCGGTGACCTCCAAGTCTGAAACGCTAACGTGGTGTGTCGCAATGCCGTGTCAGGGTCGGTCAACGTGTCCAAAAAGTCAACTTTTTCGGACACTCCATATGACGTGTTAGACACTCCCGTGACACTCCGACACTCCACTAGCCGTGACACTCCGACACTCCATTAGCCGTGTGCAACGTAGTATATGATAGTCTTATGATCTCCACTTTGATAAGTCACACTAAGGGCATTATGATAATCGAACAGTGAAAAGTCCAACCCTATCTTCATAAATACAAGCATCTTCACTCATTTATTAAAAGCCATCTACTCCATTTTCTCCTACCTCCCTCTCTCTCACACTTGCCTAGCTAACTTGGACATCGGAGTGCGGCAGGCCTGTAACCCCGGTCTTCCCCTCTAAATTACCTTGCTTGCAGATGAATTCTTCAATTCTCGGCGTTGAAATAAGAGGAATCCAGGTCGTGGCACCGGAAGATGGCGGAGGCGTCCCAGAAAACCCAGAAACGATATATATCAAGTATTTGAGGTCACTTCTCTTCTCTGTTTGACGTAGATGAAAGAAAAAAATAAATAAAAAGTTGTTAAAATCTCACTTCTGGTGGTTAGATTTGTAATAGTGTTTGACAGTCATACCAAGGGCCTTAGAATCCTACAAAATCAATCAACTATGAAAATCCTAAAAAGAGTTTTGAATACCATTAGAATTAAAATCATGATTGAGCAGAGCGGATTCAGCGCACCACGGTTTACTTGAATCATTCACGTGTGTTAACCGATGTCGGTAAGACAGAGCAAATCCGTTGGTTAGTCAAGTGAAGACAAAAAAAGGCAACTGCAGCAGAAACCAATAGGGCAGGAGTACATCCACCCATCACCACGTCTGTCGCCGTCAACACCCATCTTCGAGCAGGACCTCGACTACCATGGCTTCCTCCTCCACCACACCACCGCTGACCTCAACCTCGACCACCTCAACAAGGTTTTCGTCGCCATCAGGTTCCCCAAACGATAGAGAAGACGCCGAGATGATGGCGTTGAAGACGCCGTCACCGGTGGCCCTGGAAAAGGCGACAAGGCGGTTGGTATTGTCGTACTCGAGCCTAAGGAGGGCGTCGGTGTGGTAGAGAGTGATTCAGACAGGCTTTTCCGGGCAATCCTAGCTACCAGATCTTCCAAAGTCGACGCCCAAGCCCGTCAACCTTGCCGTCCGCACCCGAGATTCTGCCTCCCCCACCGACGAGGGACTGTGCAAGGGTCGACGCTGGGAACTCCTATGTCGCCGCCCTCGTTGCGCTGGATTATCTGAAACCTAACAGAGAAAGAAAAGCGACGCTAGAACCCTAAACCCAGATATAGAGCGTTTGATTAGAAAATTTACCTTGGTTTAATTTGATTAGTGGAATATTTTTTTTTGGGGTGTGTTTTTACCACGTTTTACTTTCATTTTTTTCTTTTTCCAACTCTGTTAACAATGTTAGTGTCTTTTAACTGTGTTAGTATTAATGTCAGTGTCTTTTAATAAGTAGATTAATTGAACGACTGAAATTAAATTAAGACTACTGATCGAATACTACAAGATTTTTAAAATACAAAACAATCTTACATAGTCTTAATTGAATACACCGTAAAAAGTGCGAAATTAAATTGACAAATTTATCAATTATCTATGCATAGCTAAAACAATAGTTAAGTCTTCTATATTCTTTCTTGCCAACGTGTCATTTTACAATTTATTAAAATATAATAAATAACAATGACTGATAGAATAATATTGTTAAATCGATATCTAAATTTTAAAATTTTTGTTAAACATATTAAGAATTAAATTCATTTTACTCCTGATGTTTGAGGTTAACTTCATTTCATTCCCCGTTCTCTCAATTTTAAACATTTACTATCTAAAGTTTCTAATTTTCATAAATCATACGCAATTGTTAAAATTCCGTCTAATTTGAATATAAATTTTGACTTTATAACTCATTTTAAGGGCTTCTAACAACAAAAACCGCATTTTGAGACTTTTTTTCTAGAATTAATATATACTTACATTTAATGTTTAAATTTGATAAAATTTCATCAATTAAGCATAATTTATAAAAATTAAAAATTTTAGAGAGTAAATTCTTAAAATTTAAATTATAAGAAATAAAATAATATTAACTCTAAACCTGATAAATTGAAATTAATTCATATATTAATTTCTAAATCTCACTCTTGGATATGAAAACCTCGAGTCATAATACGATATCTAGGCCTCCACATGGCACTAAACTAACTCCGTCATGAAAATTGACACACAAAAAAACGAGTCAATGGTGTGGTGTGATTGGCGGCGGCAGTGACGGAATCGGAGCTCGCTAATCGTGGACGGAAACGCTCTCACGAGTTCACTTCGAACCCTGTAGTGACGTGTAAGACGGCAGCGACACGGTCGAGATTGGAGCTGCTGATCGTGCAGGGCTTGGTAGTTTGATTCTTGTGCTACGTGTTGAATCTCGGTGGCACCTCGGTGGTGGGCTTGCTTCCTGTCATCGAAAGAAGGCCGGATCGTGGTTCTTCTGCGTTGCGGGTTGTGGTTGGTTGAGGGGACAATGACGTCCGCTCACGAGAACTTTTCAACTGACCATTTCTATGTTTTGTTTCAGATTATATCAAAGAACTGCCGAAGTCCCCATGGCGACTTTTGATGGTGGCTATGCACTTAACTCATTAAAGTTTTCAACTTTCAAGAATCATATATACAACCCAAGTGAGTTTGTGCTTTCAATTCTCGGAACCAATATTACATGCCTGAGTTTGGTATTGAATCTTTGTAATGTGTTTATGTGATGAATTATTTGCGAATGAAACTTACAAAAGATCCTTAGTAAATAACAAATCTCGCACAATTCAATTAGATGCATAGATTGATAGATAGCTAGAAACACACTGAGCTTTAGAAGAGGCAACCATGGTTTCCCATCAACTGTATTCCACCACTGCTTCGAGGAAATGATAATCTACCGTGCCTCTAACTCTGTTATACTCATGTCATTTATCGAATGTGATTCCAATTTGCTTGATGATGAGTTCTCTGCTTCAAACGGATTCCTTTCAGTAAAGAAACCAGGTTGCTTTGGCACAGGCAGTGAACCCTCTCCGCCCAACATTAGGACCACAGATGCCATGTTTGGCCTATCTTCTGGTTGTTGTTGCACACATAAGAGAGCTATGTGAATACATCGGGACACTTCTGATAGAGCACAAGACTGACCCAACTGCTTATCTATTACTTCCAGTGGTCTTCCTTCAGTCCATAGAGTCCAAGCCTGAAATGATAATGGGAGTTGTGTATGAGTTAGGGTCCATCTGATTGTATTATGTCTTTTGAGAGTAAACAATATTTGTAAAGAGCCATCTACAACTTCACAGAAATATAGCATTGTCTTGGATAAGTTGTGCTTTGAGCTTACATGTCCTAGAAGGTTAAGTTGGTGGTCTGGATGAATATATCCCCTGTTCTTTTTCCCACTGACTATTTCCAAAACCATGACACCAAAGCTATAGACATCAGATTTGATTGAGAAGAGCCCATCAACCACGTACTCAGGCGACATATAACCACTGCAAGATGGAATTGCTGAAATAGTTATTGACTAAAACAAGATAGACTATAGAATAAGTTGCATGAGAGTTACGTACTATGTTCCAACCACTGTTTTAGTATTTTCCTCAGTTTGATCTCCTCCGAATGCTCTGGCCGTCCCAAAATCAGATATTTTTGGGTTCATATCTTTATCTAGTAAAACATTACCAGTTTTAAGATCTCTGTGGATGATCCTCAGTCTAGAATCTTGATGAAGATAGAGAAGGCCTCGAGCTATTCCTCCGATAATGTTGCTGCGTTGAGCCCAACCAAGCACTTTATTTCTTGTGTCATCTAACAAGTTACTTATAGAAGTTAGTCCAATCCACACAAAACTCTAATATGTATGGATTAAGTAAGACTGAGATTAGTATGGGTAAATAGAGGCTTAACCAAATATGAAGTAGTCCAAGCTTCTGTTAGGCATGTATTCATAAATTAACATTTTTTCATCTCCATCAACGCAGCAACCAAGAAGCTTCACAAGATTTCTGTGCTGGAGTTTAGCAATCAACATTACTTCATTCGTGAATTCTTTTATTCCTTGTCCAGAACATTTCGAAAGCCTTTTCACTGCTATGTCTTCCCCTTCTTTCAACGTGCCCTAGAAACAATTGTTCAAATAAGTTAAACTATATATTATCAGAGGAAGTAACAGATGCTAGTCATTATGTTTTGTTAGTTACTACCTTGTATACTGGTCCAAAACCACCTTCTCCCAGTTTATAATTGTCAGAGAAGTTATCTGTTGCTCTAGATATGGTGCACAAATCAAATTTTAGCAACTCCATATCTTCATTACCACCTTCAGTGTTTCCATGGATGTACTTCTTATTTACTGAGGCAGTAGAACAGTGAAGAGTTAGTGACTCGATAAGAATAGGTTCATGATTGTTTTGCAGAAGAATATAAAGATATCTACAAACAGGGATATCATTTCTACCTCTTGATTTCTTCTTCTGTATGTAGAAAACCAAACCTAGCATAAGCACTCCCATGACAAATAACCCAAAGCTGACTATTATAGCCACCTGCTTCTTCATGCTAGATCTCTTGTTTGTCTTTATGTCACCTATAATAGATGAGTCAATTTTGTGTGAACAAGTTTCTTGATTTTGATGAGCATATATAATTATAGATTATAATCCAGTCCAATCAAATATATGTTCTGTTCTAGTTTGCTGTTTTTTCACATTACATTATTGTTTATGTAAAAAGCTGTGGCAAAAAGTTGAGATAGGATGTAATGTGAATGTTGGTGTATGCATATAGCTCAAAAAAGGAACATAGTTGGAGAAGAAAGTTACCCAGTTTTACAAATAGGTCTTGCCCACCAGTATCGAATTCGTGTACGTCATTGAGTTCACCAAACCAGAGCAAACAGCCAGTTCCTCCTTCCCTTACATCCAAATTTGCATAAGCAGTGCAAGAGCAGTTCTTCAAACAAGTTTTCTCACATTCCCCAAGGGTCATTGTCAAGTCAAACCAGGACAAAGTTGTGTCTGGCAATTTCACCCTTGTGAATTTCTTGAAGCCATCTTTGTACTCATTGCAACTCAATGGAGTATTACGATGACAATATTTCTGCAGAGAATTTGGTGCAAAACCTTGTAAGCATGAACAATGAGGAGAATCAAGACTGCAGAGAGCAAATGCACCACAGAAATTATAAGCGTCACACGGATCTACTGGATCTGCTGGAGCCGAGTAAATGACACGATTGATATTTGTTGTGCCACTCCACATGAAGCGTTGCAAATAACCTGACCTGTTGAGCACTAGTCTTGATTCAACTGAAGTGCTCAGGAGCTCATATTTGTAGTAGATTTCATTCTCATTCGACACAAAGTCGAGTTTGAAGAACTGGCTCTGAGATCTAAGTTGAGGACTTCCTGTGAAGCCAAGGCCATTCCATGACCCCAACCTAAAATGTGGTATGGAACCATTCATAAGAACTAGTTGGGGATACCCACTACGATCGATAGAAAATGAAAACTGTCCTGGAGCAGGATCTTCTGCTCCTTTCCAAGACGACAGAAACCTGTTTAGGCCGGTTTTTAAGTCCCATCCGATCTTCATTCCTGGTAGTAAGGTGTCACCTGGATAATCAAAGCTCTGCCACAGAATCTTCGAGTTCTCATTTGATCCATCTTTCACAACAAAGTTGCCCGAGTCCAAGAGTTGAGCAACTGGGTTACTTGTGCTTGAAGTCTTGTTGGATGATGACCAGACAATACTACGTTTGCCAGTGAACAGAACAAGAACTCCTTGGCTAGTGAGATTCAAAGCCCCTGAGTGATCAGTAAGGGGAGTTTCTTTGTTGCACACCCATACAACTTTCTGAGGAGATATGTCCTTGTACCATATTCCCACATATCGGCTCTTTGAACTACCAGGGCTAAAGAATCCCAACTCGAAACGTCCTCCAGCCGAAACTAAGGTACTCCCTACATCTTTGATTGATACTCTTAGACTAATGCTAGTGATGTCTTGTATACTGGCAGTGGAGGTGTTTAGAATGGACAAGAGAAATGCTGAGATAACAAACAGCATTGGAAAGATTTCCATTAGAAAGCAGCTTTGAAAAAAAAAACGAAATTTTTTATGGAAGTTCTACTTTGGAGCTATAAACTATGCTCTAGTGATCCTTCAAAGTTCAAAGTAACTGCTATTAGTAGTAAAATTAGAGTCTGAGCTCACAGCAAAACCTTAAACTGCTGGTAGAAAGTGATAGGCTATTAAGTTGGAACAGGGCAATAATGGTGATTTAAGTATGGTCATTACAGTTGGGTGTTTTTTGTACCTCAAATTTAATTTTTGAAAGAACAACTTTTCCGGCCATTAAATGATCAGCAATAAGGAGATGGAATCTGTAGACTTCTATGAATTGGAACACCAAACCTTAAATACCACTAGCTTTATTTAATCAACTGTGAGACAAATTTGATTATCTGTATTTCATTTCATACATTCATCTTGGCTATAATGTTAGGGTTCATTTCATTCATTCATCTTCGATGGATGAAGGGTTTGTTCATGCTTACATGACCTGCAATTAGTAGTCTAGTCTTTGGGTTCAGAAGAAGGCATTCTTCTAAAAAATTTAACTCCTTGTTTCCGGTGGATTTCTTAGTTTCAAGTTGCTCTATGTGAAATTGAATCACTAATGCTGGAATTAGGTTTAATAGAGTTTAGGGCTTCAATCCCAAGTCTTCACGACTAGACGTCTAAACCTTGAACCCCAAATAGGATCCAACAGTGAATAAGGTAAGTAACCTAAATGTGGTTCTTCATTATTTTTAGGTTTAAATTGTTGCTAGGGGTATAGGATTTAAGAATAAGATGGAGGGATTTGGACATAATTCTTGGAGACTCTAGCTCAAGCATTCATTGAATCCTCCATAGAGCTTTTCCTATCAAACACTAATTGTTAACAAGCCTCTACTCTATTATCTGTTCTCTTTCTTTAGTATGTACTGTACGTTGATCTGACTTCTAAGTCAAGACATGTTTTGCTTAGTTTCCTTATGGTCAACTTGGGATTGTATCCATCCTACCAGTTACATTGAATTAGTCCAGCTTGACCGTTATTATTGAACGAGCCCTGCTGAAGAAGCTAGCTAGCAACAAAAGATCTAGTAAAATCCTTTCTTATATGTATGAGTTTTTCTGGTCAAATGATATTGAGATTGGAATAGTTCTCATCTGTTACTCTTAGACATTTCCTGTCACAGTCTTCCAGTTCTGTATATAAGATTGTAATGGAAAGACATCTAACTACTGATCAAATTATGTTTTTCATCAAATCAAAACAAAGTAATTCTCTTACTACTTCTGAATCAAATTGAAAATGTCAGTAATCTGAGGGTTTAGCTAGTTAGGCATATCTGCAGTAGAGTAACTGATAGTCTGAATGTCTGATAGACCATGGTAGAAGAGATTATTTGTTGCATATCTGAATGTCTCAACTTATAAAATAGAGCAGAGACTTGTTAAATGGCCAATACATCAGCTTCTTAAACCAATTCAAACTTCAATGGGTTTGGTTTCTGATTAAGACAATTAGTTAAAATTTCTAAAGCTGACATTCATAGCTCTACATTTAACGTTGTATTTGGATAAAGTAATTTTAATTTCTATAGAAATTTCAAAATTATAGGAGTTACAATTCCATGAATTTAAATTCTATTAGTTAAGAATTCAATTGTTTGGATTTCATGATATAGAGTTTTGAAATGACAAGAATTTATATATAGACTAACCTCAGTTAAGAGAATTGACAAATGACATTTATTTTCTGAGGAATTCAAATCGGGAATTTAAGCTTCTAAATTCCACGATTATTTTTCCGTGGAAATTGCGAATTCCACGAGATAAGAATCCAAACGGGATAAACAATCATAAAAAATTAAGAATTCCTTATTTTTGATTAAATTCTCAGGAATTCACCGGCATCCAAACACACAGTAAAAGAATTTGCAGCCTCTGCATCTCATAGCTTGCTTTTGCTAATCTTACTAAAAATCACAGTTACATGATAAGTAGGAGGATCTCAGTTTTATGTCATGTTACATAAAACTCAAACTGAACTCCAATGGCTATGCAGGCACGTATATAAGGAATTTGATGGTTCTGTGACCATGACACTAGAAACTAAGAAAAATGACAAGAGGTTAGTAATATAACCAAGCAATTCTTTTCATGGTTTCTTGGTTATACCCTGCATGTTAGTTGTAATTTCATACAATCATACCTTAATATATATGTTCATACCTTGACATATTTCGTACCCTAATATACAGTTCTCTGAGCGGAACATCGCTTTGAAATTAAAGTATGTTGCTCCTCATTTTGTTTGCTTTTATGTCACATTTTCACATCTCCACCGTTCAGTGTCTAGAACATAATGTGTAGATCATTATTGCAAAGTTTCATCCAATTTAAAGATAATTTGGGTACCGAGTTAGATTAAATGAATCAACTGAACAAAATCTGTCCAAAATGAAACCGTTAGTGTAAATCACAATTACGAAAGCTCAAATGATCTCCAAATCGAATGAAACTTTGCAGGAATGATCTACACATTATGTTTTAGACACTTAACGGTGGAGATGTAAAAATGTGATCTAAAAATAAACGAAATAAGGAGCACCACACTTTAATTTTGGAAAGGAACTGGACTAATATATATGTTAGTCAACTTTAAAAATGGACCAATACACATATCAGTTTATCACAATGATCCAAACTAGATTTGTTAAAATAAAATGATATCTTATATGGAAATTCAACTATTTTAACCAATTCAAACCTCAATGAGGTCTCTTTCTGATTGAGAAGTTTACACAAAATTGTTGTAGTTTGATATTGCACTACAAAAAGGACTTGAATTACTTATGTACCCTGTGCATCTCATTTCCTGCTTTTTAAAATCTATCAATGCATTTGGTTCTTTGAACTATTAAGGAACACTTAATTCAGGAACTCAATGAGATCTTTTATCATTCATCTCTTTGTTTTCTCTTTTTCACCAATCTTTATGTTTTCTGCTCCATTAGACACCATTAGTGCTACTGAGTCACTTAAAGATGCCAAGACCATAGTTTCAGCTGGTGGGAGCTTTGAGCTAGGATTCTTTAGCCCCAAAAATTCCAGTAATTGGTACTTGGGAATATGGTACAAGAAGATATCTGCTGGGACTGTAGTGTGGGTTGCCAACAGAGATACCCCATTATATGGTTCAGCTGGAGTTTTGAAGTTTTCTGGCCAGGGAATTCTTACACTTGTAAATGATGCTAACACCACAATTTGGTCTGCCAATTCATCTAAATCAGCACCAGCCCCAGTTGCACAACTTCTGGACACAGGTAATCTAGTTGTTAGAGATCACAATGACTCGGAAACTTTCTTGTGGCAGAGTTTTGATTATCCATGCAATACGATTCTGCCTGGCATGAAATATGGAGTAAACTTGGTAACAGGTCTCAACCGGTTTCTGACTTCATGGAAGAACGATCAGGATCCTTCCAGAGGGAACTATACAAATCAGCTTGATACAAACGGGTTACCACAATTTTTACTAAAGAAAGGTTCTGTGGTGCAGTTTAGATCTGGAGCTTGGAATGGTCTCAGGTTTACTGGAATGCCTAATTTGAAACCAAATCCCATATACACCTACGAGTTTGTATTTAACGAGGAGGAAATATATTACCATTACCAACTTGTTAACAGCTCAATTTCTACAAGGTTAACACTAAATCCCAATGGAAACCTCCAGCGTTTCACTTGGATTGATAGAATTCAGGATTGGAGCCTTTACTTGACAGCACAGATAGATGACTGTGACAGGTATGCAATATGTGGTGCATATGGTAGCTGCAACATTAACAATTCCCCTTCTTGTGGATGCTTGAAAGGTTTTAAGCCGAAGTCCCCCCAAGACTGGGAGATGGCAGATTGGTCACATGGCTGTGTACGAAAGACTCCACTGGATTGCCGGGATGGAGAGGGTTTTCTAAAATATTCTGGCATTAAATTGCCGGATACACAACATTCCCGGTATAACAAGACTATAAACCTCAAAGAATGTGAGCAGGTTTGCTTGAAGAACTGCAATTGCACAGCTTATGCTAATTTGGATATTAGAGGAGAAGGAAGCGGGTGCATACTGTGGCTTGGAGAACTGATTGATACTCGAGAATTCTCTGATGCAGGCCAGGACATATACATAAGGATGGCTGCCTCTGAGCTAGGTAAGGGTTTACGAATTTTCTGATCAAACAAAACTAGACTTCCAGATATCATGGATACAAGTGCATTCTTAGAACTACTTAAATATCGGTTTTTTTGTGTGGTAATTAACTGGCAGTGACATACAGAAGCTTGAAGGGGAAGACAAAAGTTAAAATCATAGTTCTATCTGTACTAGCTGTGGTTATAACTCTTGCAGGCCTATGCTTGATACTACATTTATACAAGAAGAAGCAAAATAAGCAGACTAAGCTAAAAGGTAACTTATTATTCTATCTGTACTACTGATACCAAATTTGATCACAGCGGATATATCCTTTGTCTTTAATTCTTCAATAATGCATTTGAAGTGTAGGAAATGTGCTGCATACTCCAGAACAAGACAGCAACGACGAATGCCAAGATGAAAGTCTAGAGCTACCATTATTTGGTTTTAGTACTATTGCAGATGCCACCGATAATTTTTCTGTTGCTAACAAGCTTGGAAAGGGTGGTTTTGGTCCAGTTTATAAGGTAAGAAATAAAAGAAATGCTGTGAAACTCCGCACACCTGGATGGTGCCATCAATTAATATGCAATTTTATTTCAAAAACTTCACTTAGCATTTATGCACATTATTTCACTGTTTGTTTTATTCTGTTGCATATTGATAACATATATGTTATGTTTCCGTATCAGTAAAAAGCAATGAGTATTTCAAAAATCAAAAACTTCATGTTTTCAGTTATTACCAGTGGCATGACAGGATTTTAGTCTACAGTTGACTGATTTTAGCATGAAATTTGTGAATAATAACAAGAACAACATCCCACAGGGAAAACTTATAGAGGGGCAAGAAATAGGGGTTAAAAGGCTTTCGAAAAGTTCGAGACAGGGTATCAAAGAGTTTAAGAATGAAGTATTATGCATTTCCAAACTTCAGCACCGCAACCTTGTGAAGCTTCTAGGGTGTTGCATTGAAGGCCAAGAAAGATTGTTGATATATGAATACATGCCCAACAAGAGCTTAGACTGCTTCATATTTGGTTTGGCTTTTTCTCTCCCTTTTATTTTTAGCTCTAACTCACTTACTGCTGATTTAATAGCTAGTAATTATTATTCAAAATCAGCCATCCAGGTCTTCTAACCTATCCTTCCAAACTTGGGCAGATGAACAGAAAAGTACAATTCTGGATTGGCTTAAGCGTTTCCACATTATCAATGGGATAGCTAGAGGGTTACTTTATCTTCATCAAGATTCTAGACTGAGGATAATCCATCGTGATCTAAAAGCTAGCAATGTCTTACTAGACTATGAACTGAATCCAAAAATATCAGATTTTGGCATTGCTAGGAGTTTTGGAGGAGATGAAACTGAAGCAAATACGAAGAGAGTGGTTGGAACATAGTAAGGACCAAGGACCATAACTACATGTAGTAGGTCACTACTTAATACAATTACGTATGGCAATAACTTATCACTATGGTTTGCAGCGGTTACATGTCTCCAGAATATGCAATTGATGGTGTCTTCTCGGTGAAATCTGATGTTTACAGCTTTGGTGTTTTGGTACTTGAGATAGTGAGTGGAAAGAAAAACAGAGGATTTTCTCACCCAGGCCACAAGCTTAACCTTCTTGGACATGTAAGTGTTCCATCAAACAAGTGTACTTTATTCCAATTAGTTAAAAATACCAAATGCAGTAACTAATATTCTGAACAGGCCTGGAAGCTCTTCAAAGAAGGCAAGCCATTTGAACTAATGCATACATCCATAAGGAACAAAAACACAAGCAATATGTCCGAGGTATTACGATCAGTCCACGTGGCTCTGCTATGTGTGCAACAGAATCCAGAAGAAAGGCCTAACATGTCAACTGTGGTTCTGATGCTAAGTAGTGATGATATTACACTGCCACAGCCAAAACAACCAGGGTTCTTCACTGAAAGGCATCTTTTATGTATGGCTTCCTCATCAAGTCAGCATGAAAGTTTTTCATCCAACAGACTAACCATTTCACTAGAGGCTCGATAGAGTTCACTTTTACTTGAGACTTTGGAGATTATATTATGCCGACATACAATGATGATGATGTTATCCATATTTCATAAAGGATTGAGGTTGTATTTCGAAAACTCTCTGCTCGTGAACATGAAAACCACAAGAACTATGAGTTTACAGGTCAGGTTTTTGTTGTTAAACCAGAGAGATATACATCAGTTTAGACAACAGATTAAATTAGAATAGATGATCTCAATCTGATTAGCTTTCTTGTATTAGTATATGATTCATATTAATATCAATACATTATTCCATTCTATCAATTATTCATTTTTGGGTCCAGGAATTGAAACAGAAATTGAAAACTTGAAAACTTGGAATCCAAGTCGGACCATCATGTCACTTGTATAAGTGTATAACAATTCAAATGTACACCGAGTGAGTCTGGTGTGACTATCAGAATCTCTGATTAGATTTAAGAGAAAATGACATCTCACTACCATAAACAGTTGCAAAACAAAAAAAAAACTCATCTTTTAAAAGATTTATACAAACAAGGACGGAAGCACAAACCCAAAACAATACAATATCAAGTCTAATCCAAATTTTAAATACATAATGATCATAATACCCAGAATTTTGACAAAATTACATACCATGTCACTCTCTCTCTCCTCTCTCCCCTAATCTGATTTTATTTTCTCTTTCTCTCTCTCTCTCTCTCTGACAACAATGTTCAACAAAACCCAGACTCCGGATCTATCAAGGAAGGGAGGAGAAGCCGAAGAATGAAAGGATGAATGGCGATCAAGGCTTCAATGAATCAAACCAGATCTGATTTGGTTCTTCTTCTTCTTCTTCTTCACCAGATCTATTGGCGTTGAAATCGCAAGAAGGCAAGGAAGAGAGGAGGAGATGAAGAATGAAAGAAACTTCACCGAATCCAACTTTAATTCTTCTTCAATCTCTACAACTTGGTTTACTCAAAGAGTCATCGTAATTATCATAGTTTTGAATTTGACAGCAAAAATTGATCCTTTGTAGCTAATTCGTGCTCCTGCTTCATGTTGCTGTTGCATTATGCTATGTGCTAACACTGTGTGCTGACACTGTGTGCTGCTATTGCTTGTTGTTGCTATGTGTTGCTGCTACTGCGTGCTGTTGTGTGTTGTTGTGTGCTGCTACTGCGTGCTGCTGTTGTGTGTTGTTACTACATTGTATTATGTGCTGCTACTGTTGTCACTGCGTGCTATTGTGTGTTACTGTTGTGTGTTGCTGTATGCTGCTACTGCATTCTACTATGTGCTGCTACTGTGTGCTGTTGTGTGCTGCTACTGCGTGCTGTTGTGTGTTGATGCTGTGTGTTGTTGTTGTATGCTGCTACTGCATTATGTTATATGCTACTACTACGTGCTATTATGTGTTGCTACTACGTATTGTTGTTGTGTGTTGTTACTGTGTACTGCTATGTGCTGCTACTGCGTGTGTTGTTATTGTGTGGTGCTACTACGTGTTGTTATATGCTGCTACTGCGTGTGTTACTTCTTGTGTTGTTGTGTGCTGCTATTGCGTGTGTTATTGTTGTGTGTTGCTCTGTGCTGCTACTGTGTGTTGCTCTATGTTGCTACTGCATGTGTTGTTGTTGTGTGCTACCACTACATGTTGTTGTTGATGTGTGTTGCTACTGTGTGTGTTGTTGATGTATGCTGCTACTACGTGTGATGTTACTTTGTGTTGTTACTGCAAGTTGTTAATTCATGTTGCTGCTACTGCGTGTGCTGTTGTTGTGTGCTGTCACTGCATGTTGTTGATTCATGTTGTTGTTGATGTGTGCTGAATTAAAGGATTGCCTAAGCATCATTGTGCTACTACTGGGTTGTTAACACATGCTACTACTTCTACTAGGATGTTAACCCTTGCTACTATTTCTACTAAAATTAACTGCTACTACGTACACTAAACTATTGAAAATCTGTTACTGTATTCCATTTACTGAAAAATCTCAAAAAGAGAGACTTTTCTCTTTTAAAAGTATATTTAATTAGTGTAGGATTATTTTGAAAAATTAAATCATGACTCATGGCCTGTAGAGAAAAGATTGTCCTTAATTGTTAAAAACTATCTTTATTTGTTTAACAACAACACAAGTAGATTTATTTGTGTTTCAAATCCTTTTGGATGATGTATATGTGATTTGTTATAAATTTAATAAGATTACAGTGTCTTCATCAAAATTATATCTATAGGGTCCATGGATGATTTGCTTGTATCAGCAATTTTCAACTTTTAAAATTAGTCTTGTTCAGGAGCCTCTTTTTCTTGAGGTGTTGGGTTCTGCACTCTTGTACATATGTTAGAACTTGTTGGGATAGAGTCCTACGTTGGAGACAAGTCTCCTTCTTGTATTGGACTTAATTCAAATTCCAATAAATAAATTTATTTTCTTTGGAGTTTTCAGATAAAAGAAATAAAAATACTAACTGTTTTTTTAGTAAATTACATATTAGTTACTAACCAAATTTCAGTTTATAAATACATCTTTTACACATTTAAAGACAAAAATTAACAAATTAGGACAAACTAATATTCACATGTCATCTGTCACTACATATTTTACCAAATTACCATTCACTACATATTTTACTACTACTATGGACGTACTACTGCAGTGTTAACGAGAGACGTGCTACTGCCGTGTCGACCGTAGACGTGCTACTGCCGTGTCGACCGGAGACGTGCTACTTCCATGTCGACCGGAGACGTGCTACTTCCGTGTCGACCGGAGACGTGCTACTTCCGTGTCGACCGGAGACGTGCTACTGCCATGTCGACGAGTGATGTGCTATTGTCGTGTCGATCGGAAACATGCTATAGATGTGTCGACGAGAGACGTGTTACTGCCGGGTAGGAATGTGTTATTACTATGTTGACGAGAGACGTGCTACTGCCGGGTAGGAATGTGTTATTACTGTATCGACGAGAGATGTGTTATTGTCATGTCTATGAGAGACGTGTTACTGCCGTGTCAACATGAGATAGTGCTACTACCGTGTCAACATGAGACAGTGCTACTGCCCTGTCGACAGAAGACGTGCTACTGCCGTGTCGACCGGAGACGTGTTACTGCCGTGTCAACCGGAGACATGTTACTGCCGTGTCGACCGGAGACGTGTTACTACCGTATCGACGAGAAACGTACTACTATCGTGTCGACACGAGAGACATGCTACTGCCGTGTCCACGAGAGACATACTACTACCGTGTGAACGAGAGACATGCTACTGCCGTGTTGACATGAGACGTGCTACTGCCGTGTCGACCAAAAACGTTATATTGTCGTATCGACGAGAGACATGTTACTGGCGTATCGACATGAGACGTGTTACTGCCATGTAGACCGGAGACGTGCTACTACCGTGTCGACTGAAAACATGATACTACCGTGTGGACGAGAGATGTGTTACTTCCGCGTCAACAAGAGACGTGCTACTGCCTTGTAGGAAGATATTATTACCGTGTCGACCGGAGACGTACTACTACCGTGTCGACTGGAGACGTGCTACTACAGTGTCAACGAGAGACGTGCTACTGCCGTGTCGACATGAGATGTGTTACTGTCATGTTGACGGGAGACATGCTTCTGCTGTGTCGACTGGAGACGTGCTTCTGCCATATCGACTGAAAACATGATACTACCGTGTCGACGAGAGATGTGTTACTGCAGTGTCAACAAGAGACATGCTACTGCCTTGTAGGAAGATATTATTACCGTGTCGACGAGAGACATGCTATTGCCGTGTCGACATGAGACGTGTTACTGCCCAGTTGACGGGAGACATGCTTCTTTCGTGTCGACCGGAGACGTGCTACTGCCGTGTCGACCGGAGACAGAGCAAAGCCAAAGTTTGTTTCCTCCGTCAAGAAGTTGACTGGTAAGCCCTTCCACCTCCAGACCACCAACACAGCTCGTCCGGCCGCACCAACCCGACATCGACGAGGCCAGAAGCCAACGCCGGCGTGGGGGTTGCCGCTGGACAAGCCAACCAAACCTCACTTTTTCCAAAACGCTCTCCCTATTTTAACGGAGCAAAACCAAACCCCACACAATTATCTCCACACTCATTCTAAAAGATAATAAGATTTGAATCTATGACTTCAATAGTGTCGGTCATTTCAAATGATCACAGCTCACCAACAGTAGTTAGAACGATGTGACGTTTTTGCATATTCACCCAAAACAAATAACATGTCAAATGTTTGGTGTAGTACACAGGTTTAGAGTTTAGACAAGGATTATTGCTATATTTGCGTCTTGTGCTATGATTAACAAGAAGTTCTTATGTTTGTAATTTGTAATCATGACTGACCTTAAAAAAGACGAGCAAGACTAGCGATAAGTAGAAATCACTCAATTCCTATACTTGGAATAAATAAGATCACTATGATTTGAATGCACGACCGATATTAATTGGAATGAACTTATCAAGGTCGAATTTGATGAAACTATGTCATCGTCTAAATTAATGTCCAGTACAGTAGCACTCATGTAAAATGTTATAGCGACATCGGCTTTGCTTTAAGGAGGGAAAGATGAAGGAAGTTGCATTGAAATTTCCTACTTTGTTCGACTGATATATACAACCAAATCAGTGACAACACGTACCATCAAAATTTTAACTTGGAATAATTTCTTCTAGAACGAGTGACAAGCTCACAGAGTCACAGGGGTAACAATTCTAATTCTGAAGATCGATATCATTGTCAAAATTTGGCCTACCAGGAAAACCTTGAAGTCCCACCCAGTCACTCATGTACGACGAACTTCAAAACCTCTCAATAACCTTAAAATTTGAATTCCAACTTTAATGTAAATGGAACAAGATCTTGTATAAGCTTGTTCAGATAGAGTGTCGTTGGTGAGCGATGATCTGGTTAGTTGGGTATCTGAGTTGATAACGTTAATGTTATGGGTTCAGGCAAATGATATGTAAGATTTTGTTGAACATAAGTTCTCACTTACCGGAGAAAACGTACAATTAAAGTTCAAAGTAAATTAATTTGGTGCATGCAGTTAATAATCTGTAATTTCCTGTACTAATTAAACTACTGAGCCAAGTTAATCTATCTCTGCTTGCTATCGCCTATATACAACTGCATATATAAGAAAATCATGAAGATCCCATGCAGCAGCTTCCAGGAAGGAGAAGAGAAAGCCATCACTGAACCGAAGAAAAAGAAACGAAACTGCAACTTACAACATATGGCTAACAGTTGAAGCAAGAAACTCACCAGCAATTATTTTTTTCTTAAACTTTCTTGCGATCCGTACCTCACCATTGATTGGCCTCCTCCTCAATCCTCGGTTGTTAAATAGCTACACTCACACTCCCATATTCTTCATCTCTCAAGTTTCATAAGTTGGAAACCGATGGCCACAGTACTAGATCACCATCACATGAATAATGCAGCAGTTGAATTCGTGGACTACTTCCCGTCCATGATCCTGCGTCTCGGAGAAGAAGCGTTCCTCGCCGAGCTGTGCAGCGGGTTTCGGCTGCTGATGGACTTGGAGAAAGGGCTGATCACGTTCGAAAGCTTGAAGCGGAACAGCCTGTTGCTGGGGATTCCTGACATGGGGGACGATGAGCTTGTGTGGATGTTGATGGAAGGTGATCTCGATGGAGACGGGGCTCTCAGCCAGTTGGAGTTTTGCATTCTCATGTTTAGGTTAAGTCCAGGTCTGATGGATGCAGGACCAAATAAGTAGGTTTGGATGGAGAATAATGTTGATCGTCCTCATCATCATGTCAATGATCAGATACATGTAGGGTTTCAATGATATGCTATAAGTTTTCAGCGTCTTCTTTCTTGTACGTTCTTTTTTATTAATAACTTTGATCAATAATAATCCAACTGTTCATCTTTCTCTGCTAATGATGGAATATCATCGATCATTTCTACAATACAACATCTTCTTAATATATTGTTGTCAATAAATTAATCTGTTTATCATCTAAAAGTTCTAACTTACATATTAATTTCCTTCAGTATATTCATGAGTTGATGAACATGATCTTACTTGATCAGTAGCTCAAAACCTTCTAATTAAGGTCATGAAAGGCAGCAATCCGATAATAATGAAACCATTTTAAATTCATCAGTTCCATTTGGTATCACCGTCTTGTAAGACATATTTTCTTCTGTTCATCGATTTCTCTCTCTTCTGTTCTTCTTTCCCTTATGTACGTTCTCTCCTCCTTATTAGATAAAATGCAGAAAATCAATCAATCTCTTTCTTTCCCGCATAGATTTCCTCAATCAGAATCAAAACTCGGAAATCTCACAAAAAGAAAAAAGCCTGCAGAAACCTTCAATATTTCAACTATCTAATTTACCCCAACCAGGTTTCGGACAGAACCAATTTTCCAAACTCGTCTCCTCTATTCAAAGCCCTCACCTCCGAGACTTCCTTCCTCTTTCAAGAAGCTCAAGAAGACCAATTTTGAAATAGCTCATTTTTGTAGCGCGCCTCCACAACTTTAGTTTGCTGCTATTCATCTAATGGCTGCTTATCAATTTTTGTTGACGGCTTAATCAAATTGGGTTGAGATACTGTCCTAGTCTCAACCTCTACTGCTATTCATCTAATGGCTGCTTATCAGTTTGTTCAACATAGATATACTCAGACTTGATTCTTATTCTCAAAAACAAAAACAAAAAAACAAAACAAAAAACAAAAAAGACTGCCAATTTCTTTTATAAATAATTTTAGTTCATAGCATCAGGCAAATGCAGCCTACCCCGATTTTCATTCCTGGTTCTGTCCCTGCTAGCTAGCTAGTTCTTAAGAAACAGCTATTTCTTTGGCTTACATTATATTTGGTGATCATGGATAACCTGCTCCAATAGCACACTTCCACCTGAAAGTTGCTCGTGGTAGAAAACTCTTTACTTATAAGTTATAATCTCCTTGCCAATTGCATGTAGGAAGCCTCTCTGGTCGTGCAGACGCTTTTTCTTAGTACTTGGCCGATATGACACCCGGACTTCTCATGCTGGCACATATACGATCCTCTTTTCCCAGGTCTCCGAATTAAGGTGTGTTTTCTTAGTAAATTTTGCAAATTTGCAATCTGCTTGGGGAGGACTGCAAGTTTAATAGTTACCCTTTGATACTGGCAAGAATATAACTATTAATTGCAGCGTTGATTAATTTAGAAACTCAATCAATTCGATCGTTAAACTTAAACCTTGAAGAATGTGGGAAGAAGCTCCCCCCCCCCCCCCCCCTCGCTAGCTCGTAAGTAATAATGATGCTGTCACGGTCTTCTGGGCTGCCTTGGCCTCTCCTGCCTTCCATGCCATGTATCTCCACTTCTGCTTACTACCCTACCTTCGTTTAGTTTATTTAGTTGTCTCTTTTGCTTTCTCATGTGTATGTTATGATCAGTACCTTACAAACTTACAAGCTCTCTATTAAATAAGGTTACGCACTGATCATGATCAATTTACCTATCACTCTCGTAGTCTCGTTGTAAATTACCAGTTTTCATCTTGGTCGAACGTTAATGAGATAGGTACGTACTCAAGTACATGCATGTACAAGGTGGAAGATCCATTATTCGCATCAGGATAAGGGTTATCATAAATAAAGCAAATTATAATATTTAAGATAGTAGGTACATTTTTGTTAGGTTCCGAGAAGAGATCGAGCATGTTGATCTAGGTCAGATGGCCGGCCGGAAAAGTGAGTGATAATTAAGGGAGCATCCATTGATCACGGGAAAACTTTAGATTACAACATAGTGCCGAAGTTCACGATCAGAACTGTTCGTTTATTGTTGAGGTAGCTAGATAAACCTTTAAAATTATCTCAAGTGAAAATCAATTTAATTTGGGATTACCATATCACTTAACGTTATTAAACAAACGCATGAACGAGATAATTAAGATAATTTCTTTACGACACAGCATCAAGGGAATAGCATTGTTCATTCCGCTTATGCAATGATTGTGCTGCCCCTAACTGTGATTGATTTACGTTCATGTCATTTCTTTCAGACCAATAACGAGACTTGAGATTGAGTGATTGACGCAGCTCGATCTTTTTCTTCGCCTCTCTCTCAACCGAGCTTTCTCCTCCCTATGCTTTGGTAGCAACTGAAGAGATCGCCTTTCGGCTCCTAGAAAATTAAATTTCGATCCAAGGTCCTCATAGTTCCGATCAGCTCCACTTAATTTCACCTGTTCCCAGTTACATTCCTTTCAAGATCCAATTTTGAAGATGATAAAGTTGTAAGAAAAGCTGCGAGCTGGTGGTGGCATATATAGACGGTGGAATAGGTAGAGTTGGTGGAGCCGGAGAATTTTGGCGAGGGGGGAGGCCGTGGTAATATTGATAAAGAATATACATTATACATTTATACATGCAGCTTGCTTTAAATAAGTGGTCTTGGAAGAAATTGCAGTCTGGATAAGAGGCAATGCTCCAAGTCCCAACTTTCTTGAACACAACATGGCTATGCTGAACTATGCTCCAAATGTAACGTTCAATTGTTAATCTGATTTTGTACAACCACTAAACCAACAGTTGTTGACAGGTATTCCTAGCCCGCAGCAACGCGGGTTTTACCTAGTCCTTATAGGATGTCTTCGATTTCTTTTTTCACAACTGAGCGTTGAGCTGCGAGCGGGTAGAAACAAGTTAAGTAAACAAGGAGAGAATTTGAACATTTTGTCTGCATAATTTAGACAGAAGACATAAATATATACGTACCTAATATGGATCATTAGATGGAGAATCAATATATGGTGGGAGGGCTTCAGTAGCTAGCTAGGGTGGAGAAGTGGAGTCGGTGGACCTCCTTTCTGCATCGATCGATCATTCTAGTCGTGCATGCCCCATTTGGCCCCTACTCCATACTGCTCTGGATTGTGATTTCAGCGAAAGAGCATGCACCTTTCATTATGTGTCTTGATGCAGAGAACCTCCTCCTATATATCTATCTTCCATCAATCCATCACGTACTCTCCGCCACAAGAACTCTAGCGATAAATCCATCTTCCATACATTTCCAATACTACTAGCTGTTTTCCATAATTCAACTTGATCTCTATCAACCTCAGGCCCAGCATACAAAATTTCCTCCCATGGAACCGTATATATATGCCACCTATGCCGACCATTCCAACCTCGATCATGAGATTAACAAATCATTACCTTCCAAAAAATAAAAATAGACCAACTTTTCACAACGGTGTAGCTCAAGATCAAGTCAATACACGAAATGGGGTAGCTCTTCATTGAACCATTGTCCTTTTAGAATGTTATAGCTAATACATTGTATAAGCAATTTTTCTTACTCTTGATCAACATTGCAAGTTAGGTATCAAACATATCAATCCTTATCACCTGGTCAGTAATTGATAAAAAAATTTATGGTTAATCAACTTTAGATGTAAATCCAACGATGAAGATAATTATTTTATTTTTAATCTTTAAATGTAAATTTAAAAGTGATTTGATTATAATTCTTTTTTTTAGTAATTGACCACACAAACACTGTTATAAACATAATACTCGAATAAATCCATCCCAACGATATATTCCTAACACATGGCCACCATACCACCAACGACCCTGCCCATAACCTCCCGGGCCCAAATATTATGTCCCTCATTTCTTTATTGGCTGATAAACCAATAATGTTATCTGCCCAAGATAAAATGGATTTCTTTTTTAAAAATAATAATAAAAAATAAGGCAAAGAAATCATATTACTCATTCCCAGCCAAAAGCCAATGCATGGATCATAATCTCTTCCCACTAGGGCCCATTGACGAAAGCCCACCTGCGAGTCACGTGGCCGCCAAGTCCTTTGTGGCGCAAAACCCTCCACGTAGGACCAGACTCGAACCGCAGCATGTCACGTCGTCACAGAATCCAGACACAGTGAAATACATTACTTTCCCCGCGCTCCATAAACGGAGAGACACGTGTCGCTCTCCGGGAGCTCCTGGTTTCGTAGTTGCGTTTTTAACGAATCCTCTGTTTTGCGTAGTCTCATACATCGCTGTCAGCGACCAACCGCATCTCGCCACCGCGAGTCGAAAGTCATAGTCACGTGAGAGGCACGTGACGCATCTGTGAGTTATTGGTGGAACTGGATTGAGCGACTTGGACGTGTGAGCAGGGTATAAAAGATACGGGGCTGCCGCCGAAGTCGTAAACAAGGAAGCTAAACACCTTCGGAATTGGCGGAGATATTTTCCAGTTTCTCTCGACCGTTTTAAATTGACCGAAGTATCCCTGACACCTTCCAAGCACGTAAAGGAGCTCCCAGGGTTGTTTTGGTAAACTAGTGTGTGTATTGTAGTGTGGGAGACTGGGGGAGAAAGCTAGCTAGCTAGGGGGATGAATATGAAGATGAAAGCGTGCGAGCTGTGTGGAGTGAGAGCTCGGATGTACTGCGAGGCCGACCGGGCGAGTTTATGCTGGGACTGCGACGGGAAAGTTCACGGAGCTAACTTTCTGGTGGCGAAGCATCCGAGAGTGCTGCTCTGCCACGTGTGCCAGTTGAAGACGCCGTGGACGAGTTGCGGAGCCAAGCTGACACCAACGGTGTCGGTCTGTGAGAGTTGCGTGGGAAGGAGGAGTAAGATTGAGCTGAACGAGGAGCAAGAAAGCGAGGCAGATAATGAAGAAGAAGAAGAAGAAGAAGAAGAAGAAGATTATGATGATGATGAAGAAGATGAAGTAGATGAGGAGGTTGAGGATGATGATGAGGAGGATGAGAACCAGGTGGTTCCATGGTCGTGCTGTTACTCGCCGGAACAGCTTCCACCTGCGGCGAGTGGTTCGGATAGTGAAGCCGAGGTTTCGGCGTCGACGAAGCGACTGCGAGAGAATGTAGATTTGGATTGTTCTGATGTATGAATCATCATCTTCTTCTTCATTTCATTCTTTTTATTTTTGATTAATTTGTAAGATTTTATGGATAAACTAAACGTTTCAGATTATTAACTATAGATGCAGGATGAGGTAGGGTTAGACGGGACGGCGTCGTTTGGTGGTTCATTAAGACCGTTGAAACGGCCGAAACCAGGTGAAGAGAGGAATGGTGACGGAGATGATGGCGGTGAATCGGAGTGGAGAGCAACGGCGATAGTGAGCTCAATTCAGAGGCTGGAAAACGAAGTGATCCACGGTGGCGGTCATGCATCCGCCGTGGTTCTTAGGATTTGCAAACTTAGCAGAGATGAGTGAAGCCATTGATATATAATTAGTATCAACTTCAATTATCCTGAACATAAATACGTATAACCTTTTGGTATCAACTAGCTTTGTTGTTGTTAGTTTTTTTTTTTTTTTCCTTTTCTTCTTAATCTTCGATGAGGTACAAAGCTTTGTTGTTGATGTTGTCCATAGCCATATAACCACATATTCAGTTAACCCCGTCATTCATATGAACAGAGAAAGATGCTTTATTGAATAAGGAACGGTGTTAATAGAAATGTTTTGTTTTCTAGGTCTCTTTTCGACTTAAATTGCGTCATATTTTAGGTGGATATACTTTGTTGTTTTGTAACGGTGACTAGTTGCTATCTTGTTCTTGGGGGTAACATGCTTGATGCGGAACCAACATTGGACAAGAGTATAAGATAAGCTAAGCTAAGCTGTACCATCTAGAACAGCAGTTTCTATAATACGAGAGCTGGTGAGTATATTATTACCCTATCCTGTCTCGTTAAGACTTTGATTCCATCTCATCCGATCCAAAGCTCACCGACAACAGGGCACATTGTTAAGCCACGTGTATATACAACACTATTCACTAACAGACAATTTCTTATCCTGTGACCATCACAAGGTTTGACATTAGGGGTACAATGATGTTGATCGCTTCAGAAGGTGCATGCATGTATTTTGTACACAAAAACAAAACCCTGAGGATAAATACACTACTTTTGGAAGTATAGCCATTTGGCTCATCTCCATATTACCCTATCCTATGACTTTCTCAAAGACAAACACAGAAGACCGAGTCCTATAACACAACTTATAACTAGGGTATTAGGGTGTGAAGAGAATCGACTATAAGACACCGTTGTCGTCTTGATTTGATTATTTCGATGAAGTCACACTAAACACTGTCCTATACACCCCCGCACATTAGAAGGGTAGGTGGCGAACCACATTAGAAGGATAAACTGAACATGAACCAAAAGCAATAACATCCAAGGATAGTGTTAGAGGGTAGCTAGGGTATGTCCACAAATCCATGAATAACAATGCAGATTCAAGATAACATGTGTATTACTGGCAACAACAACAAAGCACATCCTTGAAATTGAAAACGAGTAAGATCGCACATACAGTAGACAAACAGAGTTCTTACGCCTCACTGAATTCCAGAAATCTCATTCATTAACCATACAAATACCGACTCCAATCCCTCCCAAAGTCACTACGGCAGATGACAAAGTAGTTTGGGAGGACAACGGGACGAGAAAGAGCAGTCTAGCAGCACCAGTCTGGACTGACTCCTCTACATGTCAGCTAATCCAGTGACTTGAATCCAATCCCAGTTGACTCAGACATCTACACAAACTGCATAATACAAAGTAAACTCGACCACATTCTAACCAAGTAAAGAAATACAACCGATAAACACCATTTAGTGAAAACTTAAAACAAGCAGGAAACAGAAGATGAAATTTCCAGTAATATAATTGGATAAAAAAGATATGGATGTATGGATGCTATAAGTTCATGTGAGCATGAGTCTGTCTCTGAGGTATTGATTCAAGAGGATAGAAGAATATAATCTATCCGAAAAATAAGGAAGCCACAATAGCATCAACGCTTCAACAACCAAACAGCCAAAAAAATGCTTACCTTTACTTGGGAAGATCAAACTTTTACTTGGACGACCTACTAAGCATCTGCCACAAGACAAACAACCATTAACATCACATATATGCAAAAGAAATACATATAGACCAGTATAAAAGTTCATGGCAAATTTCAAACCAGGGCAAGCAAACATGAGGAACAAGCTTTTTGTTAGATACAATGCAGAAATCCCTTGTCAAT
This sequence comes from Fragaria x ananassa, assembly GCA_034370585.1. NCBI lineage: Eukaryota > Viridiplantae > Streptophyta > Magnoliopsida > Rosales > Rosaceae > Fragaria > Fragaria x ananassa. Next base: position 12,368,271 of record CP139765.1, on the reverse strand, counting down.
TTTGAAACTAAATATCTGTTTTTCTATCTAAGTTTAGACATATTTTTACGTAAACTGCACATTCATGTATATGCGATAATTAATACAACATGCCGAATCTAATCAAAACTTTTGCAATTCGAATCGAATCAAAGTAGATATGGCAGAGTTACAGACTCATGACACATTGCTTGTGAACAACTACAGAAAAATTGTTTCCAGATCTTACTTTTGGTATTCTGACATAGATACCCTGAAATATGATTTTTTTTTTTATAGGAACCTTAATGTTCTTTCAGTGGCCATGAAAAGTAGCTTCAGATATGTTCTCAAGGGAAAAGCTAAAGGATAAGGCAATGAGAATGAGCATTTTGAGAAAACATGGTAAGTTTTCTATTTTCCTTTCAGAGTATTAAATTACATGAGGGCTTTATCCAAACATCCAAAGTATGTAATCAACAGTATAAACTCGACAAAACAAAGTCTCCTACTCGGATTAGGAAACCAGAAGTGGTGATGGATGTTAATGATAACTGTACTCCTACCTAAACAGCTAAGGTTCTCTGATATTGATACATACTTGGGTCCCTTATGAAGCTGTTCAATTCAAAAACATCCATGACCGAAAATTTGTGAAAAAAAATACACCTAGTTCGGCATGAAAACGTACTCTGCCACACAACTAGTAAAGGCATAACCTGCACAGCACTTTTGCATTCAACAGAAAGTTATGGGAAAAGCACAAATGTCAAAAACAAATGCATAACCGTGTAACATTTCCTAGAACCCATGCACATCTTGATCTCAATGAAGGATCGTTCAAGCAAAGAAAAAGGTCAATCCATTAGAACTTTTAAGGTCAATCCATTAGAACTTTTCTTATTAAACAAACTCCACGATGCTTTCAGAGAATAGTCACCATCTTATTTATTAACATAGCAAAGATCAAATTTCGCTTAATCAACTTTGCTCTAAAAATATACAAGCTAAAGTAAACATTTACCGTTCAATCTACATTGCAAGCAAAGGATGATGACGAGCTCCATCCAGTTACATCCAAACTTAACCAAATCAAAAGAACCACTAAAACTTTCATTGTGATCACTTAAATGACAGATAGACCAAAAGCATAACTAAAATAAAGGCATTAGAATCAAAATTAAACCACCAATGAGTCTCGAAACCCCTCACCTTTAAGATGCGGTTTCTTGGCGGGGACAGGCTTGATCACAGCCTCCTCCTCCTCATCCTCCTTAGTAGCAACCACAGCAGCAGGAGCAGCGCTAGCTCCGGCAGCATTGTCATCATCCTTATCCTCAGGATAACGCACAACCACAACAGGACAGACACAGTGATGCACGCAGTAATCGCTGACACTGCCAAGCTTGCCATCACTGCCGCGCTTGACAGCACCAAAGCCACGGCTGCCCATGATGACCGCGCTGAGCCCTAACCTCTCGACCTCCAAGCAGAGCCGCTCCTTCATATCGTGGTCCTTGACGATGTGGATCTTGTAGGGAATCTGAGCCTCCTTCAAGGGGCGGGCGAGATCGCCGGCCTTGGCGGCGGTGAAGGCGTCGAAATCGTGCTCGAGGTTCTGCTTGGAGGCGTGGTTCGGGGAGTTGGGGTTGAGGAGGAGGTCGTCGTTGGCGGCGAGGGAGAGGTCGGTGGAGCCCCAGTCGGCGCCGAAGAGAACGGAGGTAGGGCTGACGTGGAGGAGGATGACGGCGTCGCCGGGGCGGATGTAGTGGTCGACGGCCCAGCGGACGGCGTAGGCGCTCTCGTCGGAGAGGTCGACGGCGACGCCGAGCTTGCGGCGGGCGCCGGCGGTGGGGGTGGGGGTGGCGCCGGCGGGGGAGGAGTGGTGGCGGGGGGAGTTGGGGTGGTGGATTCTGATTTGGGGGAGCTGGGGGTCGGCGTGGTCTTGGGGTTGTGGGTGATTCATTTGTTTAGATTAGGGTTTGGTTTTCAGAGAGAGTTCACGGGAGAAAATGGTGAAGCGTGGATAGAGGGTTTTTGGGTATATGCCGAATTTCAACTCCGAATGACAGGTGTTTCTTTCCACTTCCCTTTCAGCTCTTTTTGTTGGGGTTTGGGTTTGGGCTTGGGCTTGGGTTGTCTATCCAGATTGTGTGCCTCGGCCCAGTTTCATTTTACGCAGTGTATTTTCAATTCATTTTTGCGGGTTACAGTGTGTTTGCATTTGTATACGAGTGCATTTGTACACGAGTGTTGTCAAGTGAGTAAATTTGGAGTTCTTAATAGCTGTACTCTCTTGGATTTAAGTATTCAATTTCTTGATTGTGACACCCTACTCTGAGAGTCTGAGCTACTGTTCTGCATCTGTGAAAAAAAAATTGGCGAATTATAAAAAGATATTAGATTCTTTGCTTCCAAAATGACTTTCACCTACATATACGAAACAATTCATAAGTTATCAAAGGATGTGAATTACAGAGCTAGTCGATTCACAGTAGATCAGTTTGCGACAGGTTGTTGGACATAAAGCAAGCAAAAATACCACAATAATTTTTAGGTGATGTTAATCACTCTTCTTTCTCTTCAAACCACTATTCACATTTTTTTTTCTTTTTTTAAAAGAGGATCAATAGTGGTTCCTCACTTACCCCCCAGGAGACTCGAACCCGCGACCTAACGGATGCAGGTGAAGCAGCTTACCACTGAGCTATGACCCACTATTCACATTTGACTTTGAAGAGAAATGGAGTGAGGATAGCGTGTGAATATCAACCCCCTACTTACGGGCAGTTTAAGAATTTGACTGGAAACTTCCATAGAGGGAATAGGAAATGCCAAAAGGGATGAGGTTTTTTCTTTTTTTGTTTTGTTTTGTTTTTTAATGAAAAAGAGAACACACTAAAGAAAAGAGGTACCACAAGAGCACCCTGAATTTACATTATCAAGGGCAACATAAGTCTCCGGGGAGACACAATCCTCCCAAATCGAGTGCGACTCAACTGTATGTCCAAGATTTGCAAAAGAATCAGCACAAAGTTGCTCTCTCTAAAAACATGCTTGAAACTAATTGCCTCAAAGCTATAACATAGCTTCCTAATGTCATGGAATAATCTCAAGAGTCTCCAAGGTGGATCGCTGGTACCATTGATCCCATCAATGACAAGCTTGGAGTCCCCTTCCACTTCAATCTTCGTATATCCTCTCTCCTTGGCACAGGCAAGGCTATTTCTAAGCGCCAAAGCTTCTGCTACCGGAACAGATGTAGTACCAAAGTTGAAGGCTGCAGCAACAAGGGGTTTACCAGAGTCTGATCTTAGAATGAACACTCCCGATGCCGCGTTCCTTCTTACTGAGCCATCAAAATTAGCTTTGATCCAGTCCCTTTCTAGTGGTGACCATTTGAGAACCTCCTCAGATAAGGAAATCTGGTTCCCTGAGCTTTTCATACCTACAGTTGCCAAATTGCCCAAATGGTAAGCAGCAGCAGCTGTAATATTCATCGGTTTAGGAGTTTTCTTCCTAAAAACAACATCATTCCTTGCCTTCCAAATTTGCCAACAGATTGTCAAAAAAAAAATTCAAAGTTTTCACTGTCGAACCAAAAGACATGAGTTGCTCCCACAGCCCACAGCTATAGAACTCAGAGGATAAACAGGAAATGGAAGTCAATGTGATATATAATATTTTCAAAATGGTATGGTGTGGAATGTGGATACCTCAAATTTGCTTCACCTGACTACAGAACCATATACATCTATGATCTATCTAATTTATGTACCACACTAGAGGATATGGGTATCCGGTATCACGAACCCCAGCTCTTGATCTATATTATATATCCACTGGATTTGCAAAAGCTACACTTTTTGGGAGGATAAATGATGCGCACAACATCCATTTTCCTGGTGCAACAAGGCGAACCCTACGCATTTCTACATCTACTGCCACTTCTGCCAGTGCGATTCTTATTCTCTGCATTGATTTACAGAACAAAAGGGGTGAAAAGCTGATGACAAGTATAAGTAAAGCCTGAAATACAGACATGTGAGTGTTCAGCACGGTACCTGATGGAAGTCAAAGTCAGGATCTTCAGCTTTGGAGAATCCATAAACATGGATCATTGGCAAGCTAAATTCTTCATCCTTGGATCTATCTCTTAAAATTCCCCAAAATGCATCTGTTCATATAGGCATAATCAGAGACAATTCGTTGAATTAATGCGTAACAGTAGCAATCAGACTCTGAGTTTAACGTCGTGAGCAACCAACTGGTTTTACAGGTCACTACTTTTCCACACATTGCAGAAAAATAGCTGATATCAACTCAGTTGTCCCTTCCCTATGTTCTAGAAAAAGGGTTCTGTAAATAAGGCAAAACCAGAGTCTAATGAACACTAACAGATTAACCCAACTAGCCCAAATTTGATGAATCCCTGAAAAACAAGGTGAACACTGCATATGACATGACTACCAAATTTATCTGTATTACTAAACACTACAATATTACATGATAAAGTCCTATTGTAAATTTAATTGATAACAAAAAGATTTATTACATGTTGATTAAGTATAGACTATAGAGCATTCCACAAACCAATAATTAACGGATGATTTACTTGTAACCAAAAGGGAAGAAGTCCACATTACCAAGATACACTGCAGCATCCTTTGGAAAATTCATCACCACTTGTGTGATAGATTTAGCTTTATCACTTGCAAACATGGCTCTTATGAACCTCCTTCCATCCATATTGAAGACCTAGTCCAAAGTAGACAGGTAATTAGTATGCAGCAAAACATTTCCCTGTTCACATAAAACATCCTTTGGAAAAATGCAAAGAAAAAAAAAATACTATTAACTGTAGTATGGGATTTAGGAATGCTACTGCCTACAGACCAAAGAAAAAAGAAAAAAAAAATGCTACTGCCTTTGTTATCTACAATGCTAAAGTCTCCCCTTAAATCACAGGACTACAACAATGAAGATGATTGATTTGATCCAGGGAGATCAACAAAGAATAACAAAACACTGCAGAGGAGAGAGCGTATGAAACAATTTTGTACAGATAATAATTAGCAAACTCATGAACTCTAAATATTATGACTGAAGGGGTTTGCTATTTTGCTTTTTATCAATCACAACTAATACATAGCAGCTTGAATTCTGAGCAACAAACGGAATTTTACTTGGAACCTTTTTTAACACTACACATAGGGTCATAAGTCTTGCTTCCTTAATCAAGTTAAAACTCATCTGGGCAAAGTATATATGATTTTTTTGACAGATCAAGCATATGTTGTACTTTGATATTCATGTAATCTCTCTTACAAGGAAATAACTGTTATGTAGTAGTCTACTTCTCAATTCCCATGATTCCTCTCTCAATCAAAAACAGAAAAAAGCATGGTGATTATATATTACTGCAATGAGTTCTTTCATACCTTAACCTTCTTATCGAGTTTGTTGAGACCACAATTTCTTTGCAGATATTCAACAGCATGGGGATTCAAATCATTGGCATAAACTCGTTTTACAATCTTTGCTGCTGAGATAGCTATTGGACCAACCCCAGAGAAAACATCACCTGTCAATATCAAAAAATACGACTACATGAAACTAGGCAGCTCAAATTGATGCTTTAAAACTGTAGAAGATGAGGAAGCAAAATTTAATTTCTATGTGTTAACAATACCCTAATTAACACATTATCATCTGACTAAATGTACAGTTCTACATAATCATTAGAGTATTATCTCTGTAGGGAATAGGTGTAAAATGCTATATGGCTAGTGAGTTTTCTTTATTTTTCAGGGATATAGCATATGTGTAACTGTAAAGGCCAAGATGAACACATACACACAACATCATTGCGGGTAAAGCTCTTCAAAAGCCTTTGTCTTTCTGTTGCAAGTCTGGAATTTCAGTACCTGCATTGAAGAACATAAGAATGTGATCAACAAGCCATTCAATTCAATAAACAACAGCTTTATTGCTAACAGAATAAGGAATAAGGAAAAGTGAAACACAGATCATAAGATGCACACTTTTTTCTTTCTCATAAGAAACCAAAAAAACACAAAAAGAAAATGGATAAGGATTCCGCTGTAAAACATCAGGGTAACCTAGAAGCCAAATAGAATCTGAAAGAAAACAACTTTGGTTTAGAATCTCAAGCATGAGATCAGAGCTCAGTTGGTGGTGATAACATCATGAACCAATTATCTAGACAATGTCCATGAACACTCAATTACTACGAGAATAAAAATAAAAAGTAAAACAATAAACTATAGAGATATGGAGGTCAAGAGAAATTTGTAGTATCAATATAGCCAGAAATTTCCTCACAGTAACATTATGAACACAGAAACATATCACTTTTGTGCTCTAGTAAAAGAAAAGGTCAAACCATTTGCTAAGGAACATACACTGTTGCTAGGTCAACCTGAAATCGCAAACCATTCTCAACTACTTTTGTCACAAGCGAATGATTCCCAGCTAAAACTTCAAGCTGCATTGTTCTATAGTCATTTTGAATGGCATCGATTTTATTTACAACTGTCTGAATCTTTGGCTTATTTTTATCAAGAATCACCTGCAAATTGAACATAAATATTTTCTCTTATTAATTTATAGTTGTTGTGCAGCATAATATTGAAATGCTAATTATATTCTAGGATGATTACCTTAGCTATAAACTTTCTGTAAGGTAAGTGTTCATCTCTCAGGTTTAGGTGGGCAATATGGCCAACTGTTTCAAAGGCTGAAGGAACAATCATACCTTCGGGCAGCAATGCCTCCAATATCTGCCATAACAGTTAAAACCATAGATATTATAACCATTCAGCAGGTCTCTGGCCTCAAGCTTATTCAATGTACATGTTTAATTGATAAAAAGTTAAAAATCACTCCTTGATCAAACAAAAAAAAATCTGAAAAAAAAAAACCAATGCATGATTGAAAAGTCACAACGAGTCCTTCAATTGAGGAAACAGATTGGCTACGATATTTAAATCTGTTTTCATAGTTCAACTTGGTTTGGTAGAACGATAATGTACCGCATGAGATGGAAGAAAGGTTTCCAAAGATTGAAGAAAATAGAAATGGCAAGATAAGGACAGCATGGACTAAATAAACACACCTAAGATATCCTTGTTTGAAATACCTCATTCATCTGCCAGTAATCATAAAAAAGAGTCAATTTGCATCTCACAAGCTCAATGATCGGCCTCATACTTTTCCCAGTATCTTCCTTCATCACAGCCTGTAAAGGGAACCAAACATTACATCACTGTATCCTAGCGTCACAAACCAATGAAAATATAAGGCCTCAAAGCAAAACCGGATTTCGACTTTTAACTCTATCCATACTTTGCATTCTGGGATCCTGATACATCTTTAAATTACTCCAATTCAAAGCATAACAAAACCATAGCATTATGCAGCTACATTACAGCATACACCACAACTTTGCTTCACATTTTCGGATCACGATTCAGATACTTGAAACATACAAGCAAATCGTTATCGAAACAAACCTGGATTGCCTAAGGCAACTCCTCCACGCCTCTATCCCCATACCTTTCATCCAATAGCAACAACCGCGTCGAACCCCTCCATTTCTTCCTCCCCTGAAACGCATCCCCCAGCAAACCCTTCAAGTCCTCTCCTTCCTCATCTTCATCCTCCACAACCTCCAGCACCAAAAACTCACTCTTCCGGTTCCTCCTCCCCCCTTCACCGCCGTCACCTCCCTCCGCCGCCCTCCTCTTCTTCTGGTTCGGCCTCGACATCTTCGCCAGGTTCCGGAAATTCACATACCCGCGCGAGTCGAACGTCTTCGCCAGCTTCTCTCTGTACAGCACCGGGCTCAACGGCTCGCCGTCGCCATTGGATTTCCCGTACACCCGACGGTTCAGAGAAACGACGCCGTTTTGGTCTTCCTCCTCGCCGTTTTGATAATTAGCGAGAAGCACGGCGATTTCGCCTTCGACTTCGTCGCCGGGGACCCGGCCGATGTTTCGGACACGGGGCCAGTTGAGGAGGTGGCCTCGGAGGCGGCTCTCGAGGGCAAAACAGTCTTTTTCGGGGACACGGAGGGCGGCGATGTTGAAAACCCTAGTGAAGCTCTCTTCGTCGATTAGGGCTTCTTCGATTGGTTGGTCGGTGGAGAGAGGAATGGGGAGGGGGGGCTTGGTGCCCTTGTGGAGGGAGGGTCCATAGGAGAGGTCCGGGTCTGGGATTTGGGGGTGGGTGGAGAAGGAGAGGGAGAGGATGGGGAATCTTTTGGGGAGCGAGGGTAGTTTGGGGAAGAGGAATTTTGAGGGGAGAGTGAAGAGGGGAAGAGAGTGAGGTCTGATGAGGAAGAGGTTGGCGACCATAGTCGCTCTGGGTTTGTTGATTGGGTTTTGGCCCGGGAAATCAACACCCCATAACGGAGGATTCAGGGTTTAAGACCATGTGATACGCACGTGACTCTTGTGATTTACTGATATTTCAAACAACAAGTGTAACCCGATTTACTTTAACCGTGATTGGTCCATTTTCCTTTTTTACTTTTTAAATGTTGCGTGGAAGCTATAGTACACACATAGGGAAAACTGGAAAAGCTTCCAAAAACCTATTTTAGCTCTATGCATATTATATTATAAAAAAAATAGTAATGCATTACTATCTATAATCGGTCGATAAGTACGATCTACTAAGGACTAGTGTGGTATTATTGTGACTTTAAAAACAAATGATGTTTTTTAATGGTTTGTTTTACGGATTGATCACACACAATCTGAAAAAGTCGCGAATTGATCAAACACAATTTGAAAAATGTCTCGGATTGATCAAACACAATCTGGAGAAAGTTCGAGGTAGATCACACACAACCCGGACAAGGAAACAAGAGTGATCAAACACACTCTTGAACTGTGAATAAAATTTAAGAATTTTTACCTGCACGTACAAAATCCCAAGCATAGAATGGAGATGGAGAAGGGAAGAAACGATTTTATCCTCCCTGAGTTATTAAACTTGGAAAAGTTTAGGGTTTCAAAACATACTTGAAGAAGTCAAAATTTGTAGTTGGAGGAAACCAAAAATCGTCGGCAGGCGGCGGCTAAGGGATTGGCAGTTGATGATGTCAGACGGCGGCCGGGAAAACGGGCGGCAGCGGTAGTTGGACAGAGCCGAAAAACACTTTTTAAGGTTTCGGAAAACAAATGGCGGGCTATTAGTTTTAGGGATAGAACAAAATGCATGATAACGTGAACAAAAATAAAGGGTAGAGACAAAGATAGTAAGAATCATTATCTTATTCATTGATAAAAGCCATTTATATAGGGAATTACAAAATATCAATATGGTAATGATAAGGAATACATAGTCTTATTCCAACTACATATTTGTTAGTACATAGCCAAAATACTTGGCTGAGCCGAGAATAAGGTGCAATTACCCGGTCACCGAATGTCATTCCAGACAAGATAGCCCTGGTAAGCCCTTCACGGATATCCAAGGAGTGAAGGGCCGGTAACAAACCGCTTGCCAAAATCACTCTAGCGGCAAAACACCCCCAAAAGGGGAAACACTACAAAGGCTAACAAGTAGTCCCACATCGGAAACTAAGGCCAAAGTGCCCAACCTTGGCCTATAAAACAGGCACAAGCTCCCATCAAAGGTACATATAAGTCTCTTCCGCACTCCCCAACATTGCAAGTGCCTAAAACTAACTTAAGCATCGAAGAGTCGAAGACTGGGCCACCCCAGTCCCGACTTCTTGACGCTGTCACTTGTGCAGGTTCCGAGTGTAGGACCAAAGGATTCTACCTCGCCCCGGCTCGCTACCCTTCTCGGCTCGGGACCTCGGGACGAAGCAGGTAGAAGCAATTGGCGCTAGAAGGAGGGTCCTATCTTGTGGAACTCCCATTTGACTCGGCACCATGGTGGAAATCATTGATGACCCTACGGACCCTGGCACTTAAGCAGAGGAGGAACTTTTCTAACCCGGCGACACATCCCTTCCCCAAACCAGCGATGCAGCCCCCATTAGCCATCCCGACCACGCCACAGCCCTTGAAACCCTCAAGCGGGACTTCCATTCGTTCCGCGAGCAAGCGGCGAAAGAGAAGGCAGAAGCGGAAGCGTACCGGGTACGCATCGCCGAGTTGGAGAAAGAACAATTCTTGCTCCGCGCCACGTTAGAGCATCGTAACGTGTACAACGACAGCCTGGACCGCGCGGCGCGAGTTGCCGGAACCCCGGACGCCCTTCCTAATCAAGGCCAGACTGGTTCCATGCTCCCGGGAGGGCCTAGCCAGATCATATATGTATCTCATCCCCTAACCCACCCCTCATTTCCACTATCAGCCCCCCAACCATCTCCAATCCCCAATGACTCCCCCCTGCCACATCAGCCTAATCCATCTGCCCAGCCTATCTCCACTTCAACCACTGCTGACTCCCATAACCCACCTCTCGACATGCCAACCCGTCTACTACTCCAACTCAGCCAAACAGTCACACAGTTAGCCTCGCGGATTGAAGGCGTCGAGAGTCGCGGGGCCCAGCGACCCTTGTTCTCTGGCTATGGACATCGTCCAAGCCCCTTCACACCCCGAGTGCAGATGGATAAACGGCCTCTAGGAACCAAGCCATTCAAGATGGACAAGTATAAAGGCACCGGGGACCCTTATCTCCACCTCGAGACATTCTTCTCGCTCTGTAGCTCCTCTGGCTATAGTGACGCCATAGCCTGCCACGCCTTCCAAGGGACCCTCTCGGACGAGGCTCTCAGTTGGTTCCTCAATCTGCTGCCCAACTCCATTGACAACTTCGACCAACTCTCGGAACGCTTCCTCAGCCGTTTCATGCTGCACACCAGCATTTATCGTAGTGTAGATGCCTTGTTCCGTATCAAGCAGAAAGACGGCGAATGTCTCCATGAATTGCTGTCCCGATGGCAATCTGCCACAGCGAGATGCCACAACTTGGAACCTCGCGTGGCGGAGCAAGCTTTCCGTCAGGCCCTGCTCCCTGGCAATTTCCTAATAGAGATCAATAGGAACCCTCCAGGATCCTACGATGCCGTGATCGACCTGGCTATGCGGTGGGCCAGCGCTGAATTTGCCACTTTCGGACATTCCGCCCCCGCCCCGTTAGCACTTCCTGCCCCTCCACCAGATGAGCACTTTGACCGCGGGCAAGATAAAGGGCAGTCACGTGGATCCTCCCGAGACCAAGGACGCGGCTCCGACCGTCGCCATGGGGGACAGAGAAACCGCGACCACCCATATAAGTCAAGGGACCAGAGCCCTCCACAACAACAGCGCCGTTCCGCCCCGCCACCTCATTATGAGGTCCACACTACTCTGACCACCACATATGAGGACATATGGGCCAGGCACAAAGATCTCATTCCCCCATCTCCTAAAAGCAAGTATCCAAAAAAGCCCCGGTGAGCAACCGGCAACAGGTACCGTGCTTATCATGATGATAACGGCCACACAACAGAGCAATGTCATGGCCTCCGCAATGCAATCGAATATTTGGTCCAGAATGGGCAACTCCACCAATACTGTGCTCCCGCCACAGGCGCTAACGCCATTGAAGTACATGGCCAGATTCTAACCCTGCATGGTGGAGCCCCACGGTTCCCACCACGCAAGCCTTCTGTAAAACGGCAATGTACGACACCCTCGGAAATCCTAGACATCCAACGCGGTGTCACGATCACCCCATCAAGGTGGGATCAAGTGACATTTCACAGCGATGAGGATACCATAAATTGCCACCACTGTGATCCATTCATAATCAATGTACAGGTGGATCATTACAGGTGCCACCGAGCTTTAGTGGACACAGGGGCCGCCGTAAGTGTCATGTTTTCCGATTGCTATAAAGGACTCCGGCGAGACCGAACTAAGCTATACAATAACCACGACCCCCTTATCAGCTTCTCTGGCGAGACAGTGCAACCGTTAGGCTCAGACCGCCTAACCGTGTCGGTGGGAACAGCTCCTTGCCGCTCTTCCATCGTGGTCCGCTTCCTCTTTGTCGATTGTCCCTCGTCCTATAATCTCATCTTAGGCCGGGACATCCTCTAGGGGATACAGTGCTTCATAGCCGGTCACATGCTTCTCATGAAAGTTCCCACCCCAGGTGGCTCCCTGACCATTCAAGGGGATCGAGCAGCCATTGAGCATTGCCATCTTAACGCCATCCAGCAGAGGCGAGGAGCCTATGAGATGTTGCCTCTCAGCCCCTCGGAACCCATCAATGACCCGCGGGACGGCCCAGAGGGGAGCGGGAAAGAGAGCCCCGCGACCTAGTCCTACAACAAAAAATCGTCCCCCACCCCTGGAACGCTCGCCACCATCTCTACCCCAGTTAACCAATTTTAACCTTAGCTTCGAAAAGCCATTACTTGTATATGTACAATAGCCCAGTAGCGGCTCCAACAATGTACACTTCGCCCGCTAGCGGCTAAATCTAAGTGCAATGAAGTGTTTTGTCATTCCAACATGCTACACTTCGCCCCCGCAACGCAGGGCCACAAACATACAAAAGTAAACAACAGCAAGACAAACACAAAGGCTACACATAACGCCAAAACATCAACCTGGACTCCAGGCAAATTAGTATAAAATAATTACAATGGCCAACCACGCCACTTACATTGTTCAAAACAACAGTCAGTCCTACAAACTATCAAAATGCCCAAGTACATCTCACTCTCCCCCAACGGATGAGTCGCCAAATTTGTTGACACTCCCCTTCGACCCGCCACTACGGCCACGAACCTGGCTCACATTCCCCGCCATCCTCTGTCCAACCAGCTGCTTTGACTGGTCCCGGGACAAAAATGAAGGTCTCACAGCTGCGGCAGGGCGCACAAGTGAACTGCCAGGAACTCCCTCAGGGCCGGAGCGCCCCCTCACTGGAGCCTTCTGAGCTTCAAGGCCCGCACGTGCCAACAACCCCGGAGCCCGAGGATCGCGAGACGGGACGGCAGAAGAAGCCACATGCGACGCCACTACTTGGGTTGGTATAGACCCCTCGGAGCCGGTGGCTCTCACAGATGACGCAGCCCCAATTGCAAGAGGTCGCGGGTCGCCCGCAGCTGGCATCCCCTTCTGCCCAGCAAACGTTACGCGCCACTCCTCATGCTGCTTCGCTAGAGACCGCGAGATCTCGGCTTGCTTCCTCTGTTCAGGCGTCATTTGTTCCCATGCCACCTTTGCAGCATTCTTCTCTGCGTACCACTTCGCATGGCCGCCTCGTTAATCCAGCCCACCTGGCAGCCTAGTCGGCTCAAATCATCTTGCCCTTTGTTATAGGCATCCTTCAGCAGCTGCTGCTTATACACTTCGCCCTCCCAGAACAACTTCTGCCATGCCCCGGCAGCCCGCTCTCACTTCGCCTTCCAGGACACCTCCAGCTCGGCAAGTGCCTGCGTCAGCTTCTCCACCTCAGCTTCCAAAGACGCTACCTTGGCAACCGCCACTTCCCCAGCCACCACCTGCTCATCCTTCCTCCTTATAACTTCTTTCAGCTTCGCCACCTAGGCCTGGAAGACAGTAGCGTTCTGCTCCGCCTGCGCTAGCTGCTCCGAAAGGCCACGATTGCATTCTTCAGCCTCCCTCAACTGCTGACTCTTCTCCTCAGCATCACCCTGCTAGTGGGAAGCAGCCCGCTCACTTACAGCATACATCAACAATGTAGACTGCAGTCACACAGCAACACATAAACCCCAAGCTCAAAACAGTGGAACACAAAAGCGTGCAGACACTTACCCGAGTCAATTTCTCCTTGGTGAGAGCCATACTCACCGGCGGATCCACCTCCTCCAACACATGCATATCGCGAGCGCGGTGACGCATGTCATATGCCATTTGAGCTAAGTATGGCTGCGCGTCCCCTGTCCCTTCCAAGGCTTTGGCAACCTCAGCTAAGCTTGCCGATCCCCCGGACCGACTGTCCCTCCGCGACCTCTTAGACTAGCCCTCGCGAGCCGGCTCCGCTCTCTCTTTCCTCTTCCGAGTCCGAGCCGCACCAGTTTCTTCCTCACGGTCCGCAACCTCCTCCAAGACCGGTTCTTCCCCCTGCGCCTGGTCGGGTTCACCCTCGTGATCACCCTTTACCTGCGCCTCCTCCAACTCCACCTCCTGGACGCCTAAACCCATCGCTTCCGCCACCAGCGGAGGCACATTGGCGTAATCCTCATCTGCCAAGTTCAACCTCAAAAAATCTTCACAATCGCCTAGCTCCACCTCCCGTCCCTCCCCCGTCTCCAAGTCAATGTCATACTGCTTGGCATGGTCAGCCTCAGCCAGTAGCACATCCAGCACGTCCTCGTCCGACACCTTGTCATACGGACCTTCCTTCTTCCGCGAACCACCGTCGCGTGGCATTGTCACTACAACAAACAAACAATAGTCAGGCAACGACTCACAAGCCTAAAATAGAGAACGCAACCACTAAAATACAGACCCGGAACCCGGGCATAGCCGAAGTGGCTGTATATGCCAGGCGGCATATCCGATACGAGCTCCTACATTCAAATGCCCATATCACCCAGCGAATCCGGCGCTCCATCAGCTCAGTTAGATTATACTCTTGCGGCACTGCACAAAGCTAGTTGTCAGCAGCGACAGAGCAGCACAAAATAAAACAAAAAAACACAAGGCACAAGTACACGGTACCTATTTTTTGGAAACTTCCCGAGACCCGGAAAGGGTGCCCGTACCACTCCTGCCACTGCCCCCAACAAGAAAACACTTGCGCCTCCAGGTTTCACTTGTTGAGGTGGGCAAGTCTTCCACCAGGACCTTAAACTTCCCACGTGACTTTATTGTCACACAGCCCCGGCTGCCCTTTTTCGCGCACCACCTCATGTGCCAGCACGCGTTGAACTCTTCACAATTTGGGAACTCCTGCTTCAGCAGGCGAAATAGCACGTATGTTCCCAAAATCTGCTTCAGCATGTTAGGGGTAACTTGCCCCGGGGCGACATGCAGACACGCCAAGGTGTACTGCACAAACGGGGGTAGCGGGAACATCAACCCGCATCTCAGTTGGTACTCGTACACTAACGTAAAGTTACCCGGGGGATCCCAAAACTTCACCCCCTGCCAAGCGGCCGTAACAAGACCTCATCTGGTATACTCCAATTCTGCCGAAGCGCTTCAAGCTCTAACGATGTCATACTCTCGCCAGGAGGTTCCCAAAACGAATCATCATCCTCTCGAGATCTCGCCATGATAACTTCCTCTACCTCCTGCAAGAGAGGGTTACACGAGGACACATGAGACCCGGTATCCATCACAGGAATGCTTTTCCCCAAGTCAAGGACAATATCTGCCATAAGATTATCCAATCCCTCCTCCATCCGGTGCAAAGTGTCCGAATCTGAACTAGGCGAACAAGAGACAGCCACAATCTCTTCACTGGACACCCACACCGGATCTGCCATACCCCGCTACCTTAACCCTAACCAGCCCGACAACAAATCTCTCATCCTAGAATGCCTACCAACATCACAAACATGTGAACAATCCCACTCACCCCAAATAACCCAAAACAACAGCACCACCACATACAAAAATCCAAAGACAAAGAAGGCGACAAATTCATACCTTGAAACAGTGGATTTGCGTAGTGGCAGTGAAGCTGGTTGCAAACAGCCGAGCGCTCGCACCCACTCGATCAAGGATGAAATTAGACGTTTCCCAGTCTGAAGTTTATAGAATTGCCGAAACCCTAAAACGTAAATTGCGGCTCACCCAATTTTCAGTTTCGAAATCACGCACTCCCCCTTCCAGTTCTCCCCAACCCTATATATAGACATTCCCCCAGACCTCACAAACCTGCACAGACAGGGCAAAGCCACGTAGCCCTCGTTTATTGCAAAAAAAAAAAAAAAAAGCGGGGGGCGCTACGACATCTCGTCAACTCGAGATCTCGCCACGACATCTCGCCACCCGAGAGTCTCGCCAACTAGAGCGAACTGACTCGCCCATCAGCGGCCCGCCACACCATGAGAGTCTCGCCAACTAGCGTAGACTGACTCGCCCAGCAGCGGCCTGCCACCCGAGAGTCTTGCCAACTAGCGCGGGCTGACTTGCCCAGCAGCGGCCCGCTACCCGAGAGTCTCGCCAACTAGCGCGGACTGACTCACCCATCAGCGGCCCGTCACGCCGCGAGAGTCTCGCCAACTAGCGCAGACTGACTCGCCCAGCAGCGGCCCACCACCCGAGAGTCTCGCCAACTAGCGCGGACTAACTCGCCCATCAGCGGCCCGCCACGCCGCGAGAGTCTCGCTAACTAGCGCGGACTGACTCGCCCAGCAGCGGCCCCCCACCCGAGAGTCTCGCCACTTAGCGCGAACTTACTCGAATGCCATTAGCGCGTTTCCTCGCCACCTAGCGTGAACTACGTCGCCCCGTAGCGGCACGCAACGCCATTAGCGCGTTTCCTCTCGCCAACTAAACTCGGAACTTCACCCCTGTCACCTCGCGACCCTCGCTTGGGGACTTGGGGATTCGGCACCATGCCTCCAGCACCCGGGTAAAACCTATTCTCAGCATCTATAGAATAACTCCCCACCCAAGAGCTCTCTCTGACTGGGGACTTGGGGGATTTTTAGTACATAGCCAAAATACTTGGCTGAGCAGAGAATAAGGTGCAATTACCCAGTCATCGAAGGTCATTCCAGACAAGATAGCCCTGGTAAGCCCTTCACGGATATCCAAGGAGTGAAGGGCCGGTAACAAACCGCTTGCCAAAATCACTCTAGCGGCAAAACACCCCCAAAAGGAGAAACACTACAAAGGCCAACAAGTAGTCCCACATCGGAAACTAAGGCCAAAGGGCCCAACCTTGGCCTATAAAACAGGCACAAGCTCCCATCAAAGGTACATATAACTCTCTTCCGCACTCCCCAACATTGCAAGTGCCTAAAGCTAACTTAAGCATCGGAGAGTCGAAGACTGGGCCACCCCAGTCCCGACTTCTTGACGCTGTCACTTGTGCAGGTTCCGAGTGCAGGACCAAAGGATTCTACCTCGCCCCAGCTCGCGACCCCTTCTTGGCTCGGGACCTCGGGACGAAGCAGGTAGAAACAATATCCTAATGGCATATGGCCAAGACACATATATGAAATATCCTGGAACAGTAAGAATAATTTTATGTTATGGATTTTTTTTTGTATTGGTCATGTACCGTTTTTGAGAAATTATAATGAGCAAAATAAGGTAAAACTGAGAATTTGTTCTAGGATATTTCATATGTGTGCTTTGGCCTTATGCCATCAAGATATGTAGTTAGAATAGAATTATGTATTTCTTATCATTATCATAGTAGTACTTTATAATTCCCTATATAAAATGATCATATCAATGAATAAGATGATGATTCTCTATTCTCTTACTAGATATTTTTGTCTATACACTTTACTCTTCATCACGTTATCATGCACTTTGTTCTAAACCTAGAGCCAATAGCCCACTATTTATTTTCCTAAACCCTAATAAAAAAGATTTCGGCTCCTATGTCCCACCGTCACCGCCGCCTATTTTCCCGTCTCCGTCCGACATCACTAGTTGCCAATCCCTTGGTCATCGCCCACCTACGATTTTTGGTTTCCTCCGACTACATTTTTTAGACTTCTTCAAGCGTTTGAAGTTTCGAAAGGTATGTTTTGAAACCCTAAACTTTTTTAAGTTTAAGAAGTCGGGGAGGATAAAATCATTTCCTCCATTCTCCATCTTCATTATATGCTTGAGATTTTGTGCGTGCAGATAAAAATCCCGTAATTTTATTCGCGAGTCAAGAGTGTATTTGATCACTCTTGTTTCCTTATCTGGGTTGTGTGTGATCAACCCCGACCTTTCTCCAGATTGTGTTTGATCAATTCGATGCCTTTTTCCAAATTATATTTGATCAATTCGCTGCTTTTCCTAATTGTGTGTGATCAATTTGAAGGAAAAACCATTAAAAACATCGTTTATGACCTCTATCGAGTCTCATAACAGCTTGGTTTTGTATGCAAGAGCAATGTAACATTTTCCTCCTTTGAGTTTTGATGTACTCGATGCCTAAGACGAATCTTCGC
The DNA here is from genome assembly GCA_034370585.1 of Fragaria x ananassa. Classification (NCBI taxonomy): domain Eukaryota; kingdom Viridiplantae; phylum Streptophyta; class Magnoliopsida; order Rosales; family Rosaceae; genus Fragaria; species Fragaria x ananassa. Next base: position 12,350,213 of record CP139765.1, on the reverse strand, counting down.
TTGGTATCTATGGAACCTTTCATTGGAAAGGATTAAACCCCATGTTTTTACCCCCAGGCTAACAAGCCTAGATGCCGAGATTTCACATCTCATGCGCTCAAAGTCTTTGATGCGCCACTTCGACAAAAGCCTTCAATGACAATAAGTAATGACCACAATGTACTGTGGAATGCACTCATGGAGCATTTCTTGAAACTTTCATATAACTCTACTTGTTGAGTTATTAGTCAAGTGAATTGCTTACCGCTTTAAATGACTACATATTGTCGATGATCTTTTGTGGCAACATGATCCATAATCTTTAGCAGATTCGATCATCGTCAAGTTCTCTTGGTATTCCAAGTTGGTTTGGATTACTAACGAGACTTGATTTTGATCATACAATTGCAAACGAGATTGTATATACGCTAATGCGATAAATGTATTTGGGATTGTCGCCTAATGTCGGGACAACAATATAGGTCATGACAACGGCAGAAAACGCCGCATCGATGTCTAGAAAAGAGGGGGAGGTGTCGCCGACCTTAATGGCGACACTCCCGGTCTAGACACCAATTTGTCAAAACTACTCATGACAATGTGACCGTTGTGGGTCTCCAGATCACTGTTCAAGAGTTGTCGAGCTCTCCTTCAAAATATGAATGCATACAAAAAGGTACGGAAAATTAATATGAGGATCACGGGTTTCAAAGGTTCGGATCATGCTCTAGCTACCCATGACTTTGACGACATTGACTAGACATTGATTTTATTTCCATGCTATATGTAATAAGATGTCTTATCGATGTCATTTGTTTATTTGAGACCTCAATATATACTCACATTAACAATAATGAATGCCGTGAGAATTTTTCGAAGTTATGAAATTATTCTCCTCTTCTGGTTCGTAATGATTTACAAACAAGATGTACATTTTTACATCATTCTTAGAAGCATGGCATATTTACAATCTACATGGTTAGATTGTGTCGTTTTGATCTCTTCCAAGTAAAGATGACGCACGGCCTTACTTCCTCAAGGAGGATCGCCAAGGTGTTTTCGATTAAGTCTTCTACCCTATAGCGGATTTTTCATCATCAATTGTTCAACTAGGCTCATCCAAGCTCAGTGTGATGTTTTAGAATTGTCTCAAATTAAAAAGATAGTGGTTTCAAGTGTGCCTCGCACTATCAACCTTCCACGGACATGCCTGGTCATCTGAATCTTCCTCTTCATCGTCAATGAAGTCCTCAGTTGGTGGAATGAATGGAAGTGAACCGAAGTCAAACTCTAAATTAGAAATGGGAACGTACTCGCGGGGTTGGAAGTGGATATCGTTATTGATGCGAATAGTCTCCGTGTCGAGGATATTAAACGTCGAGGCTTCTTGATATGGTTCAAGAGTCACATTCTCAATATCTCTATTTGCAATACCCATCTCAAGTGTAGTTGCACTGTAAATACCTCTATCTGACATCACGTTAACAACTTTCCAACCCCACCCTCCTTTAGATCATCAAGATAGAAAACTAGTCTGGCCATTGTGGCAACAATAAACGGTTGATTCTCATACCAGCTTGTGCATGTATTCACTGATAACAGACATCCATCTTGGTACTCCTCGGTATATTTGGTTCATTGAACCATCTACACTTCAATAACACAACTGGCATACTAGTTGCGTAGACTAGCTCGACAACAGATACAACGACCTCGTAATATTCAAATCCGTCTTTCGTACCTACACACATCACGCCACTGTTTTGTGTTTTTTGACCATAATCTCGATGCAATGTCAAAAACTTAATGTCGTTGATTACACAAGCAGCATATATATTCACATGTTGCTACTCATCATCGGTTAATCTTTCAGAAATTGGTAATTTCCCAAACAAACGGATATCATCATAAACAATTGAAAGGTTGAACCTAGGCGTAATCTCACTGCCAACATACTCTATCTCATGATGGAGATAATTTTCACTATATTTTACACACTCATGTGTCTGCTATTAACCCCTCCGGACGATATTAATTTACTTTTAATGTGCCCCTTATATATATATCAGCCGAGTTGTCTTAAAGAAAATAAAAAGTCGGAGTTAGTTTATTGAGCTCGTCAATAATATATAAATAAAAGACATAAAGTGTTAGGAAATAATAAATTTTTACCTTTCCATGGGAAACATCCAGGTATTATGTACTAGACCGGTAAGCAACACTTGTTCAAGTAGGTGGATCATAAGGGGAACCATATATAATAGAAAAAACATGTTAATTTGGCTGAATCACAAACACATGATTTTTTTCACTGTTTGAGATGTTTTTCGATCTGGAAGTGATGCAGAATATAAAGAAGATTTCACTTAAGCGACCAAATATAGCTAAAGTCAAAAATACCGTCGGTTTTATTATTAATCTAAGACGACGGAAATTAAATTTGTCTGTTAAGTGCATGATATCATGCGACAACAATTTTCGACGCTCAAGAGTCAAAAGTTTCGTCGTTTTAGTTTAAAACTAAAGCGACGAAATGTAAATTTGTCGGTTAGGTGCAAGACATCATGCGACAAAAATATTCGTTCCTCAAGAGTCAAAAGTTCAGTCACTTTAGTTTAAAACTAAAGCGACGAAATGTAAATTTGTCGGTTAAGTGCATGATATCATGCGACAAAAATATTCGTCGCTCAAGAGTCAAAAGTTTCGTCGCTTTAGTTTAAAACTAAAGCGACTAAATGTAAATTTGTCGGGTAGGTGAAATGTAAATTTGTCGGGTAGGTTAAGGATATCATGCGACAAACTTATTCGTCACATAAGTGTTAACATTTTCGTCGCTACATAAATAATTTGCAACAAAATCTTTGTTGTCGCCTGAGTAGGACCTGTGGCGACGAAGTTTAGGGGACAAAAATATTTCATCGCTCCAGAAAATTGTAGCGATGAAAAATGTATCTTTAGCGACGAAAAATATATCTTTAGCGACGATATTCGTTTTTGTCGCTTAGGAATTTCTTAAGCGACGAAATATGAAAATACCCGTCGCTTAAGCCTTTATTTCTACTAGTGCTATGATTAATGTAAAGATCAGGGGGAGGTGCGAACTTCAGGGGGAGTCTAACACATACATGTCACTATTAAATGTGAAAGGTGCGTTGTACTCTTTTTCTCTTACGTACGATTAAGGTTTAGTTTTTCTTCCACAAGGTTTTTGTTTTTGACGAGGTTTTTAACTAGGTGACATATCAGCATCACCGGCGCGCGGCACAAGCGGAAGTGTTATAGGATATTTCATATGTATGTCTTGGGCTTATGCCATCATGATATGTAGTTAGAATAAGACTATGTATTCTTTATCATTATGATATTGATATTTTGTAATTCCCTATATAAAGAGCTTCTATCAATAAATAAGATAATGAATCTCTATTCTCTTACTAGATATCTTTGTCTTGACATTTTACCCTTCATCAGAATTCAAATTAACTCACCATTCTCGCACAGTATTAATTAGTCTAAACAACTGGCATGTTTAACGGTTTTAGCCCGTTGTTTTTACAGAACCAATTGCGTATGAAAACGGTCGTCCCCTATCTATAAATTCAGCAAACAAGTGCTCGATCGTAATAGATCTACAAAAACTTGTTTTTATAATAATCTACTTTTTTTAGCATATATATCTATGAATAAGATTTGTGAGGTATAGCTGCAAAGAACGAAGATGAAGTTGATATACTAGCGGCAAACCTTGCAAAAAGCTGTTGATCGAATTAATCTATTATTTACCGAAGGTATACTTTGACGTTTCATTTCATATCCTTTAACCAAATATTGATTGGTTTAGGTCCATTTCTTAGTTCTTGAATTGATTTAAAACTACTCAAATGTTGAATTTTATTTAGCTTGTATTATTTTAGGTTAATTTGATCATAAATTTCATTTTCATTGAAACCTAGTCGTGGAATGTTGAAAATTTTGAATCATAATCGTATCAATTGCAATATTTTGCAATGGGAATGCTTTGTTCCCATATTTGGAATCGCCTATCATACTTCGATGACTGGTTACCACTGCGGTCACACTGATCTCTGATGCTTGTTTAATTTCCAATAACCGAAAATTGAAATATTCGGAGCGTCAGGTCTCACTTGTTGTTGTAGATCAGCCGCTACAACTGATGGAGCATTTGAAGATAAGAACTCGGAACCTTCTAGTGTTTGCAAAGCCAGGCAAGAAACAATGGAATCTGATACGACTTAAAATCTCTCTGAGTATTGTAAGCAAGTACAGCAACCTCTGTTGCACTCACTTCTGCCAGCTTCTTGCTTCTTACTACCTGACCTGTAAAATATTCTCCTCCAATCTCCACTGTTGAAACAAACCTAAGCATGTGAGGTTCAGCTGATCTCGTTGTGATATATATAGTGGTACATATTGAACTTCTTTTTGAAGTAGTTCTTGTCAAACCAGAATCATCTTCTTGGACTCTAGTTGACAACGTCGAGATGAGATCAAAGCAACTTAGGCAACAGCATGTTCGTCATCATTACAACGGGAAGAAATTCTTGTCCCTGATTGATAGGTCTATCCATCGATTGTTACTGTACATTTGAAACGATTGGCGCGCATGAGGAGGACCTTCACGCTGACTAGAGTAGATAGGTAAATTGAGCATAATACTGCAGCTGGTTTTATGCAAATGTTGTATATCACCTTCAACACTTCATGTTCAGCTATTGACATCGAGCTCCAGCTGCTCTGAAGTAGACTCTATCTTTAGTTGATCGGTGATCTTCAGTGCGGCGACATGACTACAAGAAAATACCTCATTTCCGACCAAAATTTCCGACGGCAGATAATTACCCTCGAAAAAACAAGCTTTTTCCGACCATTGCATTTTGTCGTCGGAAATAATCTAAAAAGACATACATTATTTCCGACGTACAAATTGTTGTCGGAAAAATGTTCAAATTTGGTCGGAAAAAACAACAGTGGCTGGAAATGTTGGACGTATTTTAATTTCGACGACACTTGAACTCATCGGAAAAGGGTATAACTATTTGCAAGGGGAACAACGATACCGTCGGTAATAATGAAACATTTCGGTTATTTACGACAACAATCACCCTCGGAAATACTTATTATGAATGACAAATTTAAAATGTAAGAAATTGATCATTTAGAGACGAGTGAAAAGAAAATATATGAATTTTATATACTCCATTCTGTGACAACAACAAGGATATGGATGGATATCGAGTTTTGGAGACAAGTACTTACCGATAAAGACCTCTTACCTATCAGTTCGTCAACATATATGCACTGTTGACCAAAAAAATGGTAAATACTCAATGAACTTCCAGGTTTTTATTCACTGATGAGATAAAGTTCCCACCTAGCCAATTGACCTAAAAGAAAAAGAGGGAAAATTTCCCGCCAAGGTTAGCTAGCTAGGAGCCTAGGCAATAGATTCATTTTTTTCATTTTTCTATTGAAGGGGAGGGCTCTAGGCTCTAGGCTCCTTGCTCACCAAAAACTTCATTTCTCCGCCCATCTCTTCCTTATAATTAAATTTCTCCGCCGGAGAAGATCGGAGAAGCTTCTTTTCATTGGGTAAGATTACAGTTTTAAATATTCAATTGAAATTTCAATCCCTAATTAAGATGACAGCTTCTTTAATTTATTTGTTCATATCGTCTTCTAAGTAATTCTCTGTTCTTTCGTTTCATTGTTGGACAAGTACAGAGTGAAGATTCATTGTTGATCGAGGACTTTGTTTCCCAAGAAAGGTAAAATATCTCTATGTTTTCTGTCTTTCTCTTTAATTTTTATTTCCTGGTACTCTATGTTTATGTCTACTGGCATGAACACTCAAGATTTGGATAATTGAATATGTAATTATTTGGATATATTAGTACAGAGACAAATATTTTCTACTTTATTTCAGTATTTATTCTCATTGTTTGATTTTGATGCAAATGATTTCTATTGACCAGTACATTCTTATTTTTGGTATAGATTTATAAGTAGCACAATCTAAGAGGATGGAGACACCGATTGACAAGTCTTGGATGAAATTAAGTAGATCAAACCCAAAGTATGATCAAGGAGTTACTGAGTTTCTTGACTATGCATATAGCCATGAGAAGTGGGTAGAGGAAGGCATGATCATTTATCCATGCAAAGTATGCGGATTAAATAGAGACAGACTTGTACGGTCTGAAGTGAACTGGCACCTACTTAGATATGGAATTAAACAACACTATATTTTCTGGTATCTGCATGGGGAGGCTGATGAAGATGATGATGATAATGATGAAAGTGATGATCAGGGTAATAGTGAGAATGCTGCTGATTATGGAGATGTTATGGAGCTATGTGATGATATGCAAGATTTGATAGAAGAAATTTTTCCAGAAGATCCAAATGAGAATGCGCAGAGATTTTACAAGCTGTTGGAAGAGGCAGAGACACCGTTATACAAGGGTTGCAGAAAGTATTCTAACTTGTCATTTCTTGTCAAGTTGATGCACATCAAGTGCAGTGGTGCTTGGAGCAATGACTCATTTGGAATGTTGTTAAGACTGTAGAAAGATGCTTTTCCTATGTGCAGAAAACTTTGGGAAAATTGGGAAAAAGAGTATTCAAAGAGTTGAGCAGTGAATTGCACAAGGTTGCCCACCATTTTGTGTTAACAAACTGCAAAGAGACTGACCGTTTTGTGAAGTAAGCACTTTACACTACAACCAAATGCTTTCAAAATACGCACAGTAACTATCTTATAGCTTTTAAACATTATTGCCTGTGCATAGAGCATAAGAACATTCTTCGCATGCGACATGGTGATGCTGATGTGGAGAAGTTGCATAAAAAGGAATTTGTCGATTGGTTCTCTATGAGGGTAAGGATGATTTGATAACAACTTATATTTTATTTATTTGATTAATAAGTCTTCATTCAAATTTATTGTAGATTGAGGAATTATATGAGGATGGGGAAGCCAATGAGCATATGATGTCTTTGGCTAATGGTCCTGAATTCCGAGCCAAGCATTATCCTATCTACAATGTGCATGGATTTAGGTTCCACACATCGCCTCGTGATGTGGCAAAACAGACACAAAATGATGGAGTTATGGTGAAGGGAGAGGGCCATACTGAGGGATGTGTGCCTTGGTATTGAAAGATAAAAGACATCATTGAGTTGCGGTATACAAAGGGGAATAGGGTCTTCTTGTTCAATTGTCATTGGTATGACACGGCAACAGAGCAGATTGGTTATAAGGTGGATAGTTACGGGATAACAAGTGTCAATACACGAGCGATGCTGAATAGTGATGAACCATTTGTGCTAGCTGATCAAGCTACTCAAGTTTATTATATTCAGGAAATCAAAAATAGTACATGGAGTTTTGTGGTGGAAACAAAACCTAGAAACGTTTTTGAGATGCCTACAAAAGAAGAAGCTCAACATGGTTATACGCATGATAACCAGACTGAGGATGAAGATTTGGAATAGAGTTGTCAAAAATGTTAATATGATTTTGCTACGATTGATTGTTATCGATTTTTTATTTTCAATTCCAGTTTCAGTCAAGTGTGTCATATTTTTATCTACTACCGTAAGTTCTATGAAAGATTATTTAAGCTTCCTTTGTCTACTTTAGTAATGAATGTGTCTTATAGTTATGTCAACAAAGAAAGCAACAGGTCGCATGATGACAGTCTGTAGATCCGAAGATACCATTACAGATAATGCAAGACGACAAACAGGTACTTTGTTTCCTTGCATATTTTCTGTAATACGTACTTCAACTACTGCTGGTCGTATATATTAATCATTCTGTTTGTAATGAATTATGTGCTAGTTATAGGAAAAAAAAAACTGCAGTTTACAAAAGGGCATTGAGCAAAACACAAGATGGCTCTACGTCATTTAATGTTAGTGGAACAAAGGAGCCTGGTATGTCATGTTCTTTTTTCTTCTTTTTTTTTTTTTGAAGCTAATTCCTATAATAACTATTGTTTTTCAATAAATATTTAGTCTATGCAAAGCAAGCAAAGAATCGCCAAAGGGTATTCTGCACACAGAATCCTAGTAATAGGGAAGAACATGAAACTGATGAGCCCAGGTCTGAGTCTCAACCTTCAAATGCATCAGGTAATGTGTGCTTTATTTATTTTTGTTCTTTGCATCATGTAATGGTATTGATAATTTTGCTTGTTTTTTTCTGTTATACTTCAAGTTAGATATTATAATTATCTTCTTGTCAAGCTTCAGGTCCTTCTAAGAAGAAAGACAGAGAGGGAGGTGAAAAGGAAAACGACATGCCAAAATGTCACAGAAGGCAATTAAGCACAGAGAATAATGAAGAACATGAAGTTGAAGGGGCCAGATTTGAGTCTGAACCTGAAAATGCAACAGGTAAATGATCAGAGTGCTCCATTTTTTTTCCTTTGCCTTATGTAATGGTATTGATAATTTTTCTTGCCTTTTTCTGATTTACTCCAAGTTAGATATTATATTCATCTTCTTGTCAAGCTTCAGCTCCTTCTAAGAAGAAAGGTAGAGGGGGAGGTGAAAAGGGAGGGGGAGGTGAAAAGGACACGGCATGCTAAACAGTCGCAAAAGGCAAGTAAGCACAGAGAATAGTGAAGAACATGAAACTGAAGAGGCCAGGTCTGAGTCTCAACCTGAAAATGCAACAGGTAATGTGTGTGCGCTCCATTTTTTCCCCTGTGCATTATGTAATAGTGTTAATGATTTTGCTTGTCTTTGTAATTTTACTCCAAGTTATATATCATAATCATCATTCAAAAACCAAAAAAATATATATCATATTCATCTTTTTTGTCAGCTTTAGGTCCTCCTAAGAAGAAAGGCAGAGGGGGAGCTAAGGGTGAAAAGGGACATGGCATGGCATGGCAGCTGATATACATGATGGAAGGTAATTTTTAATTTCATGTTATTAATTATATACGGCACAAGGACATTAATACTTGTTCAATATAGATGATTTGATTGTGTTGTTGGTAGGATCATAACCCCTTTTGCAACACGTGCAATACTCCCACTCTTCAAGCAAGAGATGAAAAAGCCACTTATAACATGGCCCAAATACAAAAAAGAAGGGGGGGTGCTTGACTAGGCTATATGACCGCTGGAAAGAATGTGACTTTAAATTCTCATGCTCTGAAGTGGATGTAAGGAAAGCATTTGAGAACTATGTCGAAAACCGATATCCCGACTGGATGAGCTCAATAAGGAACAACATTTTTGAAAAATATAAAACTGCTGCAGGTCGTTATTCTCATTGCGCAAAAGGTATAAATAGAGATGTGTGGCCCGATTTGGTTCAAGCATGGTTGAATCCCGAATGGCAGGTAACTAAATATACTATTTTTCAGTTATAAAATCCTTTGAACATTTTCTCATTGATTGATATGTTTTGCAGAAGGTGAGTGTAAGAAACAAAAACAATCGGGATCAATTAACAATTGTTCACACAGCAGGTTCAGTCCCAATTGCAAAATGGCGTAAAGAGGAGGTATGGAATATAAATTTGGAGTTGGTTATTCTATATAAGTTACTGAGTCAATATTGGTTATCCTATTACTATATATATATATATATATATTAAAGTTTCTAAAACACATTTTCTTCAATTTAATATAGCTTGATCGGAATGGAGTTGAACCTAGCCCAATAGAGTGTTGGAGAAAGTTCCATGTAAGTAAAGCAAAGGACGGTAAAGAAGAACACTGGAAAAGTCAGAAGGCTAAGAAAATTTATGTATGTTTCCATACCTGATACTTGAATCATAATTTTTCTATTCATATTATATTGTGATGATTATTACATAGATTAAATTTTCATTCTTTCATTTGAAGGAGGATCTTACTGCAAGAAAGGAGAGGGTGGAAGAGGAGAATGGTGAAGTTGATGATTGGGAGGTATATCAGAAAGTCATTGATGAGTATAGTCATGGCAGTTGTCATAGCCGTGCACTTGGTTTAGGTGTTGGGGTCAAATACAAAGATAAAAGACATCTACCGACTCAAACTTGTAACAAGCCTGCATGTTTGGAACTAAAAGGTGAGGTTGAATTTCTGAAAAATAAATTGGAGAACTTGACTCAAGTTGTTCAAAATTTGCTGCCTCGTAGCTCTGACAATTCTAAATGTGCAAGAAACTCACATTATGTGGTACGACTTCTACCTTCGAATATATTTTTTATTTTTTATGGTGCTGTTGTTTATGCTCTTATAGTTTGTTGTGCATTTGCTTTTTTTATTTTTGATTGTGAACTGTGAATTGAGAACTCCATGTTATGCATTAGATCAATCAGAGTGCTAACTGAATTGAGACCTCCATGTTATACATTCTTGATCTGTCTGTTTTCATAGCGAGGTGCTAATTAACTGAATTGTATGCATTTGAGTTTTGTTTCAGTAGCAGTATATGAACTGATTAATCAGAATAATGTGGTCAAATTTCTAGCTTAATTTCGATGGCATTTTGATTAGTTAGGATATGATAAGCATCGCATATTTTTATTTCTTTCTTTTTTTCATCTTCAAAAGACAACAGATTCAAGTGCACACCATGATGAAGATGGTAGTGATGGAGATGAGACTGATGAAGATGATACTGATGGATATGGTGCTGATGAAGATGGGACTGATGGAGATGGCGCTGATGAAGATGACGTGAACTTCGATGAGGCATTTTACAACCGCACTAAATAATATCATATCAAGTTTTAGTTAGCTTGACCTTTCTAGCCTAAGTATATGCTAGTTTTGAACATGTGTAGTAGCTATGTTTATTCACTTCCTTGTAATACAATTTGATTCCTAAAATTTTACTTTTCTCCTTTTATGTTTAATGAAATAATTATGAAAAATTAACCACTCCTACAGTTAAGTTTACAAGTTCCATTGAATGGGGGGGGGGGGGGGAATTTAATAAATAAAGTTGGTTGGAAAAACATTTCCGACCAATATTTTCCGACCACTTCACTCTCGGAAATAATCAAACATATTAATTTCCGAGGAAAAAATGTCCATTGAAAATACTTATTTTCGATGAGAAAAGAGTTATTTGTGACAAACTTTTGTCGTTGCAAATAATATTTGTCGTCGTCAGTGAGACACAATTTCCGACCATTAAAAATATATTTGCGACCACAAGAATTTGTCGGAAATAATATGTTTTTCTGAGGGTTTGTCGGAAAAAGACTTTTTCCAACTAGATTTTTTCCGACGACTAGCGACGGTCGCAGTTCGTCGGAAATAAACTTTTCCGACAGGAAATCGCTTTTTCCGACCATTTTTCACCCTTGGAAATGATTGTGATTGTTGTAGCGCGCGCGCTCCAGCTGCTCTGAAGTAGACAGAGCTTCGGTTTTCTGCGGCTCCTCCGGCGGATCATCCTCCTCATCGGCCCAACGTTTTACCTCAGGCTTCTCCAGCGGCGGGGACGCAGTAGTGGCGGACTCAGCGGAGGGAGTTTCGACTGGTGGCATTGTTGTTGCGGTGACGTCCGTCTCGGCCATGTAGGGCTGTAAAAGATGAAGTTTGGATCGGAGTCGAGCGCAGAGGGTTCTGAGTTTTGGGTGGCCTTGAAATTGGGTACCATGGGTATTACCATACCCATAAAAAAAAACCCATAGGTATTTTTCAATTACTCATTACCCAGAAAAAATACTCATACAAAATATCCATACCCATAATTTAATACACAAAGGAATATTTACCCACGGACACGAATACCATACCCGTGGGTTTTAATGCCAACTTTATTCTCCATCTTCTTGCAATGTTCTTTAATTGTTAGATTTGTTTGCAGTTTCCGGTTCAATTTTTGTAAAAATCAGAAAGAAATTAAAACTCTAGATCGAATAAAACGGAAATTGTTCTTAGTCAATCAACATACATACAGAGAGATCACTCTTCATATATACTGCATTAGAAACTTACAAAATTACAACTAAGAGACTAACTAGCTTGTCTCAAGCAGTCCAAGCTAGCTCTCCAGAATCCTACATATAAACAATTTTGAAGAAAAATCCTTTTTACAATCAACCAAATAAAATGTCACTCGGTCTTAAATCACATCAGAAACCAGACTAACTGACAATACAATTACACGAAAGAAAAAAAATTATTTACTTTGTTACCGACTTGGAAAAATTCGAGTTCGTGTTCGAGGTATCCCTGCAAGCATTCCTCCACCCTTGGTGACTTCCTTCTTCTCAATAACCACCTTATTTGTTGACGATTTATGATCTCCTAAACTAAAAAGAGGAATACAGACCAGCCACATTGAAGTGCACAGTATGGCCCAAAGCTTACCATAAAATATCAACCCCAACAAACTCATAAGCAAGAAGCAAAGACCCGAAGCCGAACGGTAACACTTTCCTTTATTCTTGTTCTTCTTTTCAGTTTGAGCCACATCGTCTGCAAAATGTGCATGGTGCTCTTCTTTCAAACCATTCGAGTTAATGGATTCTAACGAAATCTTATTTCTCGAATTGGATTTCGAGTTTGATCGGATTTTGTCGGACAAATTCCTCAAATTGGCTTTTATATTGTTTGATGAGATTGATCGGAAAGATCTGATTCTCTCGGATATAGACCTCGAATGTGAGGTGGAGCGTGACACTGCTGATGAACTTGTTGTAGATGCTAAAGTAGATGAAGTGAAGACAGAAGAGTTGGTTAACGAAGATGCAGACTGCGATAACTTTCCCGGGTCATCATCACACGATTCACAAGTGCTGGACCTTAAACTACTCCCATTTGATCCATACTTTTTCCCAACCTTTCTTGCTTGAATCTTCCTGGCCTGCCGTTAGCATTATAGTAACTAATTAAGGTTATGAAAAATTTCATGCATTGTCCGAAAGATCTACATTTTATTTTGGGAAAGTTGAAACACTAACCAGTGCTGTCTCGAACAATACGGCCTTTAAAATGTTAGATAATCGATGTCGTCCTTTGTTGAGCCATTGATCTTCTTCATTTTTAAGCAACGAAGACGGCATCGTCGGAAAGGCAATTTCTTCCTTATCTTTGACGTAAGTGAAGATGGGATTACCCCCCGCCGAAGTTGTTTTTGTGATCATTTTTGGGACATCTTCGTGATCTGACCATTCTTGAGCATGCCCTGAAGTAATAGCTCTCTCCTTTGCAAAAGTTTTGCCGGACTTCCTTTGTTGAATCTTTTTGACCTGGTAATATATAGAGGTCATGGATGCTGTTAATGGAGAGGAAAAATCGGTACTACCATGATAATGACCACATTAATTTTGAGAAGGAAAAAAAAAAATCAAGCTTGACCAGTAGATTGAGAATTTTTCTTTCTTCCAATTTGTTTTTATATTTAAAACTAAAGAATATTGCAGAACAGACATTCATGTCTTTCAAAAAGAAGAAAATATAGATTCGAGAAGAAGAATTTTACGAAATGTACTGGGAAGCAATAGTAAGATTTTAGAAACTAAAATGAGAATGATTAGAAGAAGAAGAAGATTTAACAAACTAACCAATAACATCTTGAACAACATTGCTTTCAAAGCGTGAAAGAATCCATGTCGTTCTGGCTTCCTTTGTTGATTGCTACATTTTGGTACTTCCAATTCACTATCCGATGTCGCCATGGATGACGAAACCACCGGCACCACCCGTTGGAGCGCTACATCGTCTCTATGAAAGCATAGAAAGAACTTTACAGCGCTCGTCTTCTTCTTCTTCTTCTTCTTCCTCACTTGGGCCTTTGCAGGACATCCATGGGGGGTAGTGCACGCGAGAGGAAAGGTGGCGGCGGTGTCCTTTTCAGTATCCATGGCGAAGTTGGCATGGAGACAGGGGATTAATATGTTCTATCCGAGATAGTTGGAGCTTGAGAATCTGAGACACAAATGTTGAGAGAGAATTTGGTCTTCTTCTTCTCTCATTTGTTTTGGTTTTTGATGAAGTTGGTAGATTTGTAACTTGCAAGAGAAGTTCATTGGATGGACATGTCGCGCTATTTCTTTGGATCCGTTAATTTGAAATGTAACTGTAAAATGAGAGTGTACAAAAATAAAAAGAGGATTATGGGATTGCCAACACAACACGTAGAAGTGCTTAATTTTGGACTGAAAAGGGGACTATTTTTGAACCTATATGGATTAGGTGCTTTTCTGTTTTTAGGTCTAGTGTCCTCGTCCAAAATTATCCGAAAAAAATAATACAGTGATTCATTGTTCATTTTTGTGTTGTCCCGAACGTCATCATTGTAAAACAAAAGTCGATGGATTGGTTTTGTTGGTTCGTGGCCTCGTTTGGTTCGTTGAAGGTAGTTACATCAGGAAAAGAAAGTTGTTCCTTACATGCGTTTGAGTACGCTGAAAGAAAGGAAATACTTTCTTGAAAGTTGGGAAAATATGAAGAAAAGTTGTTCATTCCAAAATTTATAAGAACTACTTTCCCTAAGGCTGACAATTTGGGTCATGTCGAAACCAACCAACAGAGTACCAACTTAGTTGGTATACCAAAGATTTGGTAATCGACTTACTTGGTACGGTATACCGTACCAGTCTTGGTAACATAGTTGGTACTTGGTATTGAGATTTTCATATCATCAGCATATCGTACCAACCATCTATGTGTAATTATGCAAAAATACACTCATATCTATGTATGAAACGAGAATTGAACCTCTAACTTCTTACAAACAACCTATAAAATGTATAATATATGTAAAGACAATTAAAATATATGTATAATATATAATATATTTATTGTTTTATATTTATAACATACTATAGATATAAATACAATTAAAATATAAAATGTTTAAATTTTAGCAAGATGTATGTTTCAAAACCATGACTGCTCTGATGGAAAATATGACTACATACCATCAGACCAAAGCTATCATTGCATTATATTTGTGAAATTTTTTTTATTTATCACTTCATTTTTTTGGTACACAATCTAAACTTGGTAGAAACCTCTATTACCAACCGTACCAACTAAGTCCGTATACCAACTTCGGTGGTTGGTTTTGGTACAAGATTTTGCCTATCAATCATGAGTTGGTTGGTACTTTGCCTACTAATCATAAGTTGGTTGGTACATGGTATTAGTAAATAAAGTTGGTATACCTACCAATGTCAGCCTTAACTTTCTCATCTCATTTTTTGTATTTATTACTCAAAATATATTATTTAATTATTTTAATTAATAACTTTCTGGAGCAGAAAGTCATTGAGAAATTTCATTTCCGTTCTTTTTCCCTTCTCGTGAGAAAAACAAAAGAAATTACATTCCTTTCCACAAATACAGTTGCTCAGTGGCCAACTGAAAAAAAAAAAGGAAAAAAAAAAACAATATAAAAGACAGTTGCTCTTCCTTTTCTCTCTGGATAGTCAAAAGTCAAAACCCTCATATACTAAACCGCAGCTTCACATATCAGAGTTGCAGAGATGGTAAAACGCCGTCATTAGCAATGGCCGGTCGGTTCTCATTTTCCTAGAGTTGGTGTTTCTCAGCGATCACTCACAGCTTTCATTAATATTCATTCACATACTTCTCCCGGACCAAATAATCAGGTACTTATTTTCACAACTCTATGGCATCCCTTAGATTTGGTTACCATGAACACTGAGAATTATGTGTACCAGAAAATTATAAGTCGATTTTATGTAACTTTTGGATAAATGGGTATCCAAAGATTGCACTTTTACAAGCAACGGTAGTTACTTTTGTACTGGTTTAGAAATACTGATGTTAATATTTTCAGGGACATGAAATATTTTACTTGGTTACCATGAATTGAAAGTCTGAAACAATGTTGTACAAAGTCATCATGGATTGATGAGTAAGTTTTTAACAAAACATATTGGTACAGGATTTGATGTCAGAGGTTCAAGCAAAAAAAGTTAATAAAGATAGGATCAGTGAATGGTGATTGGTGAGGCATGAGGCACATCATTTTTATTTCCATAAAACTAATCAAACATCTTTTAGATGCTTGTTTGATAAACTGCTTTGTGTATTTTGTTCTTAACTTGTTATTATTCTTTCCTTGTACCAAACATGCATAGTGACTGCAAGCATATCTTTCCATTTCGAACGTAATGATTGAATAGTACATATTGCAAAGAATACCTAGTTTCTGCTTCCTTTTGCATGATCAATATGGTTTCTCTTATGTAGGGTTGTTGTCTTCCTGTCTTTGATAAGTTGAGGCGATTGGAGCTTGCTCTTTACAATTGCTATTACTGGGAACTGCTAAAAGTGCTTCTCAGGAGATCACCTAGACTGGAATATCTTGTCTCAGAGCTGAAAGTAAGATACTAGGTCATACTACTCATATATATAATGACTATTACATGCAGCTGTTAATTAATCTTATTTCATCCATTGTCTTAAACACTCCTCAGGACTTCATGTGTCCCGGAGCATCTTCAGATCATCAATGGAGTCCCCCAGATTCGGTACCTATCTGTTTGTTGACGCACCTCAAGACTGTCTCTATATGGGGATTTAAGGGAAAACCAGATGAGATGGATGCAGCGAAGTACTTGTTAATGAAGAAGATGACTTTTTTTAGTGAGGATCTTTCACAAGGAATTGTCAATGTGCAAATGGGGTTCAAAGACTTGTCAAGTTAAATTTTAGGGAGATCACCAAAAAGATGAAGTCTATTCGCTTTTTGGTTTGCGCTCTTGGATCTAGGATTGTCACTTAAGTGTATCGTGTAGGTCGAAGTTGAATCTTTTTGTACAAAATGTTCTTGAGGAATTTAATTATCATGATATGTAATGGTTTATTTACAGAAGCCCGATTCATGAATTTTCTCATACACGATATCACAATTTTCTGGAAGATCCTTTTCACTAATGTAGCCCCAAAAGCTAAAAGCAAACAAGGAAGCCCGGTAACTCCGAACTCCGAAGGCCCAAAGAGAAAAAGTATCAAAACACAAAAGGCAGTAAAGGTCTGTAAGTTACTCAAAAGCCCCCATGTTCAGCCTTTGAGGAAGCTTCAACACTTCAGAGTTGCAGAAATGGTGAAATGAGGCTGTTGTTTCTCAGCAACCAGTTCATGCTTTCAGTTTCCACAAACAACCTTTTCCCTGGGAAAATTTTTAGGTACTTCTGTTCATAATTTCTTGGTTGTCTATTTGGTTACTCAGATAAAGTTGAAGCATTACGATTTATGTTTTGTTGGGTTTGATACATATATATAGAATTTGGGGTTATGTATATGCGATGATAATTGGGCATCCAAAGACCTTGTTGAGTGAATTG
This sequence comes from Fragaria x ananassa, assembly GCA_034370585.1. Taxonomy (NCBI): domain Eukaryota; kingdom Viridiplantae; phylum Streptophyta; class Magnoliopsida; order Rosales; family Rosaceae; genus Fragaria; species Fragaria x ananassa. Next base: position 12,332,929 of record CP139765.1, on the reverse strand, counting down.
AAAAGTTTGTAACCTTTTGCATTGGTTTGGAAATTTCACGAGTTTCAGTTGACATATAAAGATAGATTGGCATAATAGTGGTATATTCTTCATTTTCTCAGTAACTAAACAGAATGATGAATTTTCTAGGAAATAATGCTCAGAGAAGCTTCTTAAGCTTCTAAAGTCACCTAGCATTGCAATTTTGGTAGTCTAACCAAGCATCTGGGTACAGATTTGATGTCAGAGCTTGAACCAAAAAGAGTTAGAGATAGAATCAGTGCATTACCAGATGCAGTTCTTTGTCACATACTTTCGTTCCTTTCAACAGATGAATCTGTGGGTACCTACATTTTGTCTAAGATATGGAAGAAAGTTTGGGCCTCTGTTCCCAATCTTGACTTTGGTGATACAAACAGAGAGGAGTCTGTTTCTTTTTTGAGGTTTGTGGATAATGTACTGTTTTATCGTGACTCAACAGACATTCAAACATTTCGTCTTCAGTCTTCCTGCATTGGGGATTTCGCTCGTATTCTTGGTTGGATTGAAACTTCTGTTAGGCGTAATGTTGTGGAATTTGATATATCTGTTGAGGATTATCCAGGTGATGAAGATCACCGTTGGTTTTTGGAGTTGCCTGAGAGCGTTTTCAGATGCAAAACGCTGGTGGTTTTGGTGTTGTGTTCAAACTTTATTATCAATCCTCCTGCATCAGGGCATTTCCCAAGCCTCAAGTCTCTCACTGTTTATATTAGTCGCCGTATCTATAAATCTATTGAGAAGCTTTTTTCATGCTGCCCTGTACTTGAAAATCTGTACATACATGGATCGCATGGAATGCAAAGAGATGATTTCATTCTGAATTTCAGTATTTCTGCGCCTGAACTGAAGACATTAAGTATATTTTGGTCATTGTATGATGTTTTTGAGAAGTGCTGCAAGTTTCACATTATTGCCCCGAAGCTGGAAAACTTTCATCTCTGGCAGGATCCTCCTATAGATTGTTTTTTGGAGAGCTCGAAAATTTTAGTCAAAGTTACCATTACTCTCCATGACCCATTACTCTACGTGACAATTCTGCAGATGCAGATCATCGCTTTGCTATTCGTGGAACTGTGCTGCTGGCAGGAATTTCTAGTGCTAGGTCCTTGTATCTTTCAGTGCATCGTTTGAAAGTAAGTATGCCCTAACTTCTTCCTTACACCATATTTGGTATGCACATATAGGAAGGAAAGAAATGTGTGGTTGCGAAAGAGCTAGGAAGGAAAAATATAGTTTCCTTCTTTTAATAAACAGGAACTGTAGGGGCCAGGAACATCATTTTTATTGCTTTAAAAGTTGTACAGTTTGAAGTAAATTCTGCATACCTAAGACAAGGTGCTGTTTCTGCATAACTTTATTATTCTTATTAATAAATTTTCTCTGCTGAAGGAGTGTTGTCTGCCTATTTTTGACAAGTTGAGCAGATTGGAGTTGATTCTTTACTATTGCTATTACTGGGAATTGCTGAAACAGATGCTCAAGAGCTCGCCTAATCTGGAAAATATTGTCTTGAAACTTAATGTAAGCTGAGTGCCACCTTATGCTACATGGTACCAATTGCATTGAGCTGTTTATGATTCTTATTTACTGCATTCTGTAAACAATTGCCAGGAATGCAAGTGTGGAGAATCCTCGGATCATCCATGGAGTCCACCACAGTTCGTGCCTAGATGTTTATCGTCACAACTGATGACAATCTGTATAAGGGGTTTCAAGGGTAAAGTAGATGAGATGGATGTGGTGAAGTATTGTTGGAAAATGGGGAAGTTTTGAAGAAGATGACTATTTACTATAATGATCAATTGTGCACAAAAGAAGAGTTACACAAGCAATTCTCAATGTTTCCGTGGGGTTCAGAGACTTGTCAAGTTGAATTTTTATCAGACTAGAGAGAAATAAAACTTGCCTCTTTAGGATCAATTCCGCAGTGAGATGTATATCATCAGTATTGGTAGAAGACTAGAAGTTTAATCTATTTGCGGTTGATTGTTTTCCATTGTATAACTATCTCTGTTTAGCTTCTTGGCTCTGGATAAATGGATTGTTCTGACATATCATGGTCCAATTCGCAATGGAAAGTGTGTTGAGTTCAGTATCATTGAACTATTATTTTCCTCTCCTTTTATGTAAATGGCCAAGTAGAGATTTTATAGGAGCATTGAGCTCTGAAACTAATTAGATACTTTGTTTTTGGTTGGTGTGAGCAATGAAATAGGAATGTGAATCGAAATAGAATACATTCTACTATTGGTTGAATGATCTATTTCATCCCATGTTTTTTTTCGACAAGTATTTCATCCCATGTTTGGTACTTTGGTAAAATGTCTAATAATAACCTAAACTTTATTTTCTTTTTGACTTACCCAGAAAAAAGATGTTACACATTTCTTATTCATCTGAGACCATGTGAGCTTATTAGGGAAAATCAAAGTGTAATGTGTTATAGGCTATTTTTTTTAGTTGTTTTTTAATCAATTCTTGGTTATTTTGTTTTCATTCAATAACTTTCCTCAAGAAAGTAGAATGTAATCGATGCTGATTTGTTTATGGTGATAAATAAGTACTCGAGGAAAACTTACAACTTTGGTTATTGATTTTGCAATTCCCTGAAAGAAATCGTTAGTGTAAATCTCTTTTCTCCATTTCTTGTTATAGCACATTTTCCTCTGCTTAGAGTTGAAACATTTAGAGGTAAACAGTCTTGATGAAGGAAGCGGTATGATAAAAGAAAGGTTGAGTCATAAGAGAGTTCTTATAATTGTTGATGATGTGAATGATTTGGACCAACTAAGCATGAACTTGATTTGGTAGGGTGCGTCAAACCTTGTTATAGTGTAATACAAAGATGACACATGTAAGCCCTAATAACAAGCTATTGTAATGGACTCACTCTTTTAAAAAATTAATTTAATATTGTGTGAACTACTGGTCTACATATCAGATATTAAACTGATAAGAACATATACTACACTTGATCTTAACCAAAAGACCGAGAAAGGTACAAGTGTTTAATTATAACCTTTTTTTTTTACACATTCTTTACTTATGTATTTTTGTCATATGACTAATTAGTCATGTGGGATTATAAACGCTCTACAAACACCAGATGATTGGTGAGGTAATATCACTTCCTCGTTGGTAAAATAAATTTAAGACCTGGCATGGGATAATCAACTACTATCGTTTTACATCTTCTTCAGCTCAAAGTACATATCCCTTTCTTCTGCCATCTCCCATTCTCCCATACGATTGGCAAGGCTGCTCATCTAGCTTTGTACATTACACAGCGGCACTACGTGTTTCAACAATTTAAACTAACAACAAGTGTTGTGGTTGCATGTGTGTTTTCATGAATAATTTCCTCTGTAGAGATTACGTTATCTATATTGGTCTGTATTGAAGATCTCAGACTATAATTTACAATACTGTGTGTGCTTTGCAATTTTTTCTAGGAATAAACAAGAAAAACATGAAGCAATGAGACAAGCAAATTATGAACAAACGATTCCCATAGCACGAGAACTGAACACTATCACAGGCAAGGATATGGATGTAAAAAGTGAAATTTGTCAACTAAATTTCTAGGGTGCACCCCTCAAAAATTGGTGTATGCCACTAAAAGCATTCTTTAGTAAAAGGCCAAAGAATAGTTCGTTCTGTGCTCAACGCATGACTCCGTATTTGGTTACGGTCACAGCTGCTTTGTTTTATGATGATCAGACTGAATACATCATTTGTCACGCCCTGATCCTTAATTTTTACCCTATTTACTAGTAGAGAGTAAATAAGAGTTTTACCGTTTTCGTCATTAAGTGTATAACTTAATTGATCCCCAGAGAGGTTGTAGGGGACGATTATTTCGTATGATTTATTCGAAGGAAGAAATTGTGACGACGGTAAAAATGGTAAATTTTAGCTAGTAAAAGATAATTTATATTGGGGTATTATTTTTAGGGTGTTGAATTTTTGGAATGAATATATTTAGTGGTGTTGAACCGATTTGGGCCAAGCCCAATTTTCTTCTCCCTCTCTTCTCTCTCTCCTCCCTCCCGATTCTCTCTCCCCGAGCTCCCTCCGCTCGAAAACTTTCGGCCTCCCGTTCGCCGCCGTCCGGCAGCCCCAGACCACCGCGCCGGTCCCAATCTATCGGCCTCCGATCCAGCTCTCATTCTAGACCGGTGACAACCTCTCTAGCGCCGTTGTGAGGGAGAGAAGCCGCTCGAAAGTCTTGACTGCCGTGGAGGTCCAATTGCCGAAACTCCCTCCTCCGGCCGTTATAGCCGGCGATCCTTGGCTCAAAAGGAAGCCCTCCTCCCGTGCAGCAATCTGTCCAAAGGGCTCCCTCAATCTCGAGTTAGGTAAGGATAAACCGGTAATAGAATTTTTAGGGCTTTTTATGTGTTTCCGTTCGATTGGCATAATGAGGCTTGGAATTGTGATTTGTGCTAGTTAGTAAAGTTGTAGAGGAGGTTGAGAGGAAGGTGCTATTAAAATTTGGTAGGCATTAGAGGTCGCCGAAGCTGGCTGCCGCTGAAAAAATGTTTTTAGTGGGGAATTTAATGAGGAGTTTAATGAAATGAGTTTTAGAATTTTTAGAGGAGTTTTGGATAGGTTTGGAAATTTTTGAAGTTTGGTATTTTTGGCGGATTATTAAATTAGAATCCGGTCATTGGATTATTTATGGTGGAATGTGATTTTGAGGATGTCGGTAAAATTTGTGGAGATTTATGGTTGGCAGTGAAATTAAGATTTGGGGCGATAGGCATGGTTGAGCGCGAGAGACTCATTTTTAATTATGCCTATTTTCTTGAAGCGTCGGTGTTTTATTTAAGGATTTATTTATGTTTTTGGAACAGGACGTGAGGAGGCCCAAGTGGAAGAAACCTCCGACCGGCATCAAGCTTAGGCCTAATCTGTGAGTGAACCTTTGTTTTAAATAAGGATTAATTACTGGTCACTCCATTAACTTTCATGCGCTCGACAGTTTACTCCATTAACTTTCATTTTCAATCGATTACTCCATTAACTATCCAATGTCACACAATTAGGTCCATCCGTTAAGTGGCCGTCCAAATCAGTGGTTAAGTTGCTGACTGGACATATTTTTCAACTGGAAATTCCATTTAACACCCTAAACTAACTCTCTCTCTCTCTCTCTCTCATCTTTGAGAGAATTTGAATTTCAAACCCTTCAAATTCTTCTTGTTCTTTCTAGTTCTACCACAACCCAGAAAAGAAAGATTGCTTCTTTCGTTTTCTGATCGATTTTCCCGGCGGGATTCTTGGCATCTTGACTGGACAAGCATTTGTGTTTGGCATCTTGAACTGATATATTGTTGTTGATTTTGAATCTTTTTCGTTATCAATTTCTCTTTGGCATCTCATATTACTGTCCAAAGAGAATTGGTGTTGTCCTTCTGATATTAAGTGTTTATTGTAGTAACAATCTTTGTTGAAATGCAGAAGAGAAGATGGGCCAAAGGCTGGGGTGTCTATTGGTGTTTCGACTTTCAAAGACAGAGGAAGAGAATTGGACATGCTGTCATTCTCCCAGAATCAACTTCTCTTGGATACGATGACCCTAGAGCTGAAAATCTTACCCAAGCACCATCCATTGTACTTCCCTTTGCTGGACCTCCGTCCTCTCCTGCTTCATTTCTTCAGTCAGAACCTCCTTCTGCCATGCAATCACCATCTGGTTTTATCTGGTCAGAACCTCCTTCTGCCATGCAATCACCATCTGGTTTTATCTGGTCAGAACCTCCTTCTGCCATGCAATCACCATCTGCCATGCAAACCCTAAACAACACCATGCACGAACCCTAAATCCTCTGTATCGATGGCCTGACAAGGTGGTGGACCGGAGCCTTCTGAACAATTGTCAACTGACGACGGACCAGACCTCGCCGGCCGGCCGCCGCGCAATACCTCGCCTAGATCGATCCGAGTGGAATCAAGGTCCACTAATTCGGGCTTCTCCAATTTGAGCGGCCGGGTTCGACTACCACTTGCATGCCCAGTTTTTTTCCCTTTTTGACAACCGCCGATGACGTCCAGACCGGAGTCCAAGTCAACCGACGGACCAATCGCTGGGTCTCTGCGTCACTCGCTGAGATCGGATCGGATGACCGGTCACTAGTTGGTGGACGACGAACAACTTCAACCGATGGATCTGAGTTGTGGACGACCAGTCCTCCAAAGCAGGTCCACCTATTTGTTTATCTGTTGCCAAAGAACCTTGGCGAGGAAGAGGAGGGTGATGAGAGAAACGGCGGAGAGAGAAAAATGGGAAGCCATGGCTAACTGCTGATGGGTTTTAAAAATGAGAGAGAGAGAGAGAGTTAGTTTAGGGTGTTAAATAGAATTTCCAGTTGAAAAATATGTCCAGTCAGCAACTTAACCACTGATTTGGACGGCCACTTAACGGATGGACCTAATTGTGTGACATTGGATAGTTAATGGAGTAATCGATTGAAATTGAAAGTTAATGGAGTAAACTGTCGAGCGCATAAAAGTTAATGGAGTGACCAGTAATTAATCCTTTAAATAATGTGCTTAAAATGTTTTATAGTTGAATAATTTCCTTTCGTTGGAAAGTAACTGAAATTGAGAATTTCGGTGATTTTACCCATATATATGTTTATGAGAATATTATGTATATAAATAAATGATAGCTAACTATATATGATTTTCCCCCATAATGAGGTAAAATGCCATTATGGGGTGACGTGAGCGTTAGACGCGAGCGTCGTAGTCTTGTATGACTTTCTATCTTTCGAATCCATTCATAGAATTTATACAAGGAATCAGCATATATATATATATATCCACTCGTGCGATTCCTCCATAATGAGGTAAAATGCCATTATGGAGTGACGTGAGCTTTAGACGCCAGCGTTGTAGCCTTGTATGACTATCTACTTTTCGATTATTCATAGATAACGTACAAGGAATAGACGAGTGTAAATACATAATGATTTATATAATAATCCTAGCCTGAGAGGCCTTTTTCTTAAAGTTTGGGAGTCTAGCGAGGCTAGACACTAGTTCAGAATTTTTGAGTTAAGCTTTTAAGCTGTCGCTGGTAAAGCGTTTTCAATGAAAGTATTTTTGGAGAAATATTCATGTTTTGTTGAAATTTTTTTTGTCCACTCACTCTGACGTATTTGAACATTTTTCCCCTAGGCCATTCGTTTTAAAATGCCCAGTCTGCAGCATTTGGGTGGGGTATAGAATGAGACGTCAAGGCATAGTCACTCATCTTTCCGCTACATTTTGCCAGTAGGTTACCTGTTTAACCTACTAGGAGATTGTCAGTTTCCGTTGTTTTTAATTTTTAGTAGCTCTGAACACTGTTGGGATTTTTGTATAACTTTTTTGGATATTTATGGGTTGTAGCGGAGGATGTTATTTTAGTAAAAATTGGTGATTCTAGTTTTTCCGGTTTAGGGTTGTCCATTTTCGAGGGAGGTTTGTCGAGTTCTTCGGTAAATTTTCCTTGGAGGTGGTCCTCGCAGGACTTACTTTGGGTTTCAGGGTGAAATTCAGGGCGGGTCTTGACAGTTGGTATCAGAGCTCTAGGTTCGTTTTCTGTCTCCTATTCACTATCATATTTGCCTAAGTAGCCGTAGTGTCTATAGAGTGATGATCCGACCGCGGTGGATTCATCAGCAGTTTATGCTTTGGATGTTATGTGTTATTGGGTATGTGTGATAGTTATGTTAGTCTTGTTTATAGACTACTAAATATCTTCCTCCTCATGTACTATGCCTCGTAGACACTGATCCCGTGTGGCTAACTCGACCAATGCCAATGAGCGTGACGATGTGAGAGGTTTAGCCGATTCTATAAGAGACATGTTGAGAGTTGTGTTGGATAGGGTTCAGCACCCTCGATCTGTGAAGAAGAGAGTTGTTTCTGATACAGGGGCAGTAGAGTTCAAGGGTGTCAAGGGACCCCTTGATGCTTACTCTTGGGTGGACAAGATGGAAATGGCTTTCGAGAGCACAGAACTACTAGAAGAAAAGAAAGTGAAGATGACAGTGTCCTTTCTAGACGATTCAACTCATCATTGGTGGAATCTCACCAGAAGGAGTAATGATGGTGCTCAGACTATAACTTGGGAACAATTTAAGACGCTCTTCTTGGGTTAGTATTTCAATCACTCTCATCGTAGTAAGATTCAATCAGACTTTCTGAACATGAAGAAAAGAGACAATGAGGGAGTCATCGAGTTTGAGCAGAGGTACACTACTTTAAATTACCATGTGCTATATTTGGTTCCTGATGAGAGGACTAGGATTGATATGTTTATTAAGGCACTTGGAGGAGTGTTTGTAGATAAGATGGTCGGTGTTATCTATCCGACATTCCTTGATACAGTTGGGGCAACTATGGCCATTGAGACCAGGGGGGCTTATAGTGTTCAGCCTCGAGATTCGAGTGGTCCCAATCAGGATCCATCTAAGAAGGCTGCTTCATCGTCCGCTTCTGGATCTTCAGCGGGTAGTGGTAGTAGTGGGGGATCTAGTTATGGTCCTCGGAGTAGAAATAGAGGACGTTTTAGGAGACCCATCATGAGCCAGCTGGGTAGGCAGTAGACCAGTCAGTTTAGTGCTGGTGGTAGTTCCCAAGGGGGATCATCTAGTGGTTAGACTTTTTCCTTTAGTCAACAGCAGTGATCTGGATGCTTTGAGTGTGGTGGTCATGATCATTTCAGGAGAGACTGTCCTTTGTTGGCACAGAGGACCGCCCATACTCAGCCAAGTGGTCAGTCTTCAGCTAGAGGCTCTAGTGGTGGTTCTCTCGGTGGTTCAACAGCTAGGGGTGACTCGCAGCATAGGAGTGGTCAGTGTGGACATCCCATGACTCGCGCTAGACTTCATGCTATGACCCAGCAGGAGGGTCGTACTTCTCCAGATGTCATCATTGGTACGTTATTAATTTTTGGTCAGCCATCTTTTACTTTAATTGATCTCGGAGCCACGCATTCATTTTTGTCTAGTAGATTCGCCATTCATGCCAATGTGTCATCATCGTCTCTTCCAGGCGAGTGACATGTATCTCTACCCTTTGGTGAGGTGATGAGAATAGATTGGGCGTTTAGTGGTTGTGAAGTGCTAGTAGAAGGATTTAATTTCAAGGCTGATTTAATTCCTCTAAATATGGTGGAGTTTGATGTGATCTTGGGGATGGACTTTTTGGAGACTTATAGAGCTATGGTAGATTGTTTCCGAAAAGAAGTAGTGCTTCAAAGTCTGGATGGTTTTGAGGTTGTTTTTCAAGGGGAAAGAGATGTGATTTCGAGTTGCCTGATATCAGCTGTTGCCGCCAGAAAATTGTTAAATAAAGGCTGTCAGGCATTCTTAGCTCAAGTAGTGGATACAAGTATATGAGTGTTGGAAGTTGGGGATATTCTTGTAGTAAGAGAGTTTTCGAATGTGTTTCCCAAAGACTTGCCTGGTTTACCTCCTGTAAGGGAGATATATTTTTCTATCGAGTTGCTTCCTGGAACTATGCATATCTCTCAGGCACCTTACAGAATGGCTCCAGCGTAATTGAAAGAGTTGAAGACTCAACTGCAGGAGTTGGTAGTTAAGTTAAGAAGAAAGATGGTACCATGAGACTATGCATTGATTATAGGAAGCTGAATCAAGTCACAATGAAGAATAAGTATCCGTTGCCTCGCATTAATGATTTGTTTGATCAGTTGAGGGGTGCTTCAGTGTTCTCAAAGATTGATTTGAGATCTGGTTATTATCAGTTGCGGATCCGAGAGGGTGACGTAGCCAAGACTGCTTTCCGATCACGCTATGGTCATTATGAGTTTGTGGTGACTCCTTTTGGACTTACTAATGCACCTGCTGCGTTCATGGATCTCATGAATAGGGTGTTTAGTCCATATCTTGACCGTTTCGTGATCGTGTTCATAGATGATATTTTGGTGTACTCAAAAAGTGAGAAGGAGCATGCCAAACATCTAAGATTGATATTACGGACTTTGAGAAATGCTCAGTTGTTTGCCAAGTTCAGCAAGTGTGAGTTTTGGCTGGATAAAGTGGGGTTCATGGGTCATGTAGTTTCAGCCAAAGGTGTTAGTGTGGATCCCCAGAATGTGGCAGCAGTGTCAAGTTGGAGAAGACCTACCACTGTGACGGAGATTCGTAGTTTCTTGGGTTTAGCAGATTATTATCGGCGATTTGTGTAAGATTTTTCAAAGATTGCAGCTCCACTAACTAGATTGACCAAGAAGGGAGTTAAGTTTGAATGGTCAGATCAGTGTGAGCAAAGTTTTAAAGAATTAAAGAATCAAAGAATCGCCTGACTAGTGCTCCTGTTTTGGCGCTTCAGGATGATAGTGGGGAGTATGTGGTATTTTGTGATGCTTCTAGACGAGGTCTAGGCAGGGTGTTGATGCAGCATGATCGAGTGATTGCCTACGCTTCTAGGAAATTGAAGCCTCATGAGGTGAATTATCCCATCTACGATTTAAAGCTTGCAGCTGTGGTTTTTACTCTCAAGTTGTGGAGACACTATCTTTATGGAGCTAAGTGTCAGATTTTTACCGATCACAAGAGTCTTCAGTATGTGTTCACTCAAAGGGAGTTAAATATGAGACAAAGAAGGTGGAGGGAGTTGATCAGTGATTATGATTGCACTATTGAGTATCATCCAAGAAAGGCTAATGTGGTAGCTAATGCTCTTAGTCGCAATCCCTCCGTATCTTTGTTTCACTTGAGGATGGTTCGAGTTCCACTTCTTTGTGAGAAGATGTCCTATTGTCGCTCTGCTTATCACAACCTAAATCTGAGGCCCAAATCAATTCTGGGGTCCAATTGGGTGGAATGAGTTGCTTGGTGTTGGACTCAAATGTGGACTAGAACCTTGGGTTTTGATTCTCTAGGGTTTCACATTTGGGATCCCGGAGGCTTGGTCCAACGATACCTTTTTGACAAATTGAGTACTCTTGCCTATGATCTTTGCATTTTCCCTTCTTTTGCTATTTCCTATTTTCCTGTTGCGGTTAAGATGCCTATAGACTATAGTCAAATTACTATGTATTTATAGGCTCAATTGTGTTTTCAAGAGAGCGGTACTGTGTAATGAGTACATGAATCACTCGATCTTATTTGTCCTCTGTACGCAAGACAATGGATCGATTTATGATGTAACTTCTATTTGTGATGAGTGAAATACTTTTAACTCAAGAAAAAAAAGATAGGCATCAATTATTTTTCGGTTATTTTCCACTGTAATCGCTGGTTGTAACGTTAGATTATATATTATTGACATTTTTCTTTAAAAAAAAGAAGGACAAGCGAATCAACTCTTTTCAAACAAAACTTGGAATAGAAGTAAGATACTTGAAGTGCTTGAGGATAATGTTGTTGACCAGATTTGTGGTATCCCAATCCCTGATAATGATCAAGATGATTATTTTGTTTAGGGAGCTAGCTCTACAGGTGAGTTCTCGGTTAAATCTACTACTTGGCTTCAATGTGAAAACATGGAACCTCATGAATTTAGTAACTTGCTAAAGAAAGTCTGGAAAGCTAATTTGGCTCCTAAAATTAAGGTTTTCAGTTGGCTTCTCCTCGAGAAGATTAAAAACAAGAAGTAGGCTGCATAGATTTGGTTTTGTGGATACTAATCTTTGTCCTTTATGTAATCAGGAGGAGGAAACTATATCTCACCTCTTTTGTAGTTGCCCCATTTCAGACTCAGTTTGAAGGCTTGCAAATTGCAGGGATATATGTAATGCAGATGATCTGGCTCGGAAAATGGATGATCTTTTTATTAACAGTTCTTATGATGGGCATAAGTTTAAGAAGATCCTCACTTTATGTCGGCAAATTTGGGAGAAGAGTAATGATTGTGTTTTCAGGCACAAACTTTTTTCAGCTCATTCAGTAGTGGCTTGCGCAGCCTCTTATTTTCAACCCAACTCCTGTGCTATCAGTAACACTAGATTGTCTCCTAGATGTGACTCAATCAAGTGGACTCCTCCTCCCCCTGTTGTTGTGAAGATCAATTTTGATGGTTCCGTTGTTCAGCCGAGTTCTAATGCTGCTATAGGTTTTCTGCTTAGAGATGATGCTGGTTATCCCATCGTTGCTGCTGCGCGTTCCATTGAGAAAACAACTGTCCCAGTCACAGAAGCAATAGCTCTTAGGGATAGCCTGCTTAAAGCTAAAGAGAAGGAGTTCAAGAAAGTGATAGTAGAGGGCGATTCTTCCCTTATCATCAATTGTGTCAACTCAAAGTTTAAGTGCTCTTGAAAGCTCATTCAGATCATGAAGGACATCAAAAGTATTGCCGCCTACTTTGAGCAAGTTTCTTTTCATCATGTCTTCCGTGAAACTAATTTTGTTACCGATGCTCTTGCCAATTTAGGGCATAACCATTCAAATATGAGCTGTTGGGAAGATGTTTTTCCTACTGTTGTTAGACATGCTTTGAGCTTCAACCTCTTTGGGGCAGACTGCTCCACATGTTTTTCTTTATAATTTCAGTCTTTTAGCATAAAAAAAAAACTCTTTTCAGCTTTTACTTGGGTTAAAAACTTTAAATTCCTTTTCACAGTTTAACTACGAAGCTTCTGGTGACAGGAAAGAAGAGCAAGGGATCAAACAAAACGTGTACAATATATACACAAAAGCAATTCTCTCCTCTCTTCTTTCTCGTGACTTTGCTCTAATTAAGCTTAGGGCAAACAAAACATAACAAACATTTTTCTCTCTCTTTCTCCGTAAATCCTAAAACCCTCCTTCGTCTTCTTCCTTGAGAATTCGCAGAGCGATGCTTGACCCGATGGACCTGCTCCGATCCAACCTCTCCCGGGTTCGGATCCCGGAACCGACTAACCGCATCTACAAGCAAGAATGCTGCGTCTCTTTCGACACTCCGGTAAACCTCCATTATCGCCGTTTTACTCTGCCGCACTTACTTTCACTACTTGAAGCTTTTCACCGCTCTCGCTCTTCTTTTTTACTTTTTGTTTCTTGAAATTTCGATTCTGTGTTTGTGATTAGCTCGCTGTTTAGGGTTTAAGTCTTGCGCTGCTTAGTGTTTCTTTGATTTATGTTGCAGTTCGTGATTGTGTTCGTTTCGAGCTTTTGTTTCATTTTGATTTCTTCGAAATTTGCTTTGGGAATTTCGATTTATGAACTGGATTAGTTGAGTTAGTGAAGCTGTACTGGAAATGGAATTGTAGTTTGATTTACGGCTTCGGTGTTTAATTATTTGGTTTTCATTAGGTTTTTCTTTAATTTTTACTTTTGTTTGATATTCTTGTGAGGAAATTTGTTTCGAAACTCGTAATGAGGTTTCAGTTGCTCTCAAGAATCGACTCTTGAAAGTTTCGATTGAGTAGGTTGGTTACATATTTATGTATTGTGCTTGAAGATTGGAATTTTAACAGTGTTTTTTGTTGTTGTTATTGTGAGTTTCAGAGATCGGAAGGTGGTTTGTTTGTTGACATGAACACCTTTCTTGCTTTTGGGAAGGATTATATAGGATGGCACTATGAAAAGACTGGAAACCCAGTTTATCTGCATATAAAGCAAAACAAAGTGTTGGTTCCTGAAGATAGGCCTTTAAAGAAACCAACGCTCATGGCTATAGGTAATCTTTAATCAGTATGATTTATGCTTGTGCCTATGGCGGTTCTATTAAACTTAACATTGTATTCCTGTAATTGCTGAGTTCGGGTAGTATGCTTATTGAATTTTTGCTATATGAGTGGACCATTGAGAATGTTGGATACTTACTCAAGGTGTGGAAATGAATAGTTGATGAAAATATGCAGTATTTAGACCACGATATGTATAATCATCCAGCAGTATGTGTTTGAAGTTTTGAAGCTACTCAGTTCTCACTGAACATAAATATAAGAAAGCTGAAAGAGGTGTGCGTGTGTGTTCTCATTGGTCATATTGCTCATGATTCATGAATTTGCTGAAAGAGATGTTCTTGATGTTGACTTACAGTACTTGATGTTTATATTATTCTCAACTGTATATTAACTAGTGTAAAGTTTAGTTATATTTTCTTTGGCTTGTAGGTATTGATGGGGGATTTGACAACAATGAACTGGAATATGAAGAATCTCACAGTATTGTTGTGTTGCCTGATTATCTGAGTCTACCATTTCCTTCTGTTGAGCTGCCAGAGAAGGTTTGCATTCTTATGTATTTGAGACATTTACTGATGTCAAAGCAATATAGCTATTATCTTAAGCGATGATTCAATTTTGTAACTCCAGGTAAGATTGGCTGTTGATAGCATTTTAATGGCTGAGGGTGCAGAGAAGAAAGAACAACTAGCAGCATGGACAGCCGATAAGAAGCAAACGAGTGCATATGCAATGAATTTGCAACAGGTTGACAATGGTACCATCGTTCCTTCGTCTGGGTGGAAATGTTCCAAGTGTGATAAAAGAGACAATCTTTGGATGAATCTAACTGATGGAACGATTCTTTGTGGGAGAAAAAATTGGGATGGTACTGGTGGAAATAACCATGCTGTTGAGTACTATAACGATACAGGATATCCTCTTGCTGTAAAGCTAGGGACAATTACAGCTGATCTAGAAGGAGCAGGTAATGCTGCCATGCTGTTTTATACAGATGAAAGTTATACATATGTATGCTAAACGTCATAAACTACATGTTGTTTGGCACAAAGCAAATATGGCAATATGGACCTGGAAAGTATAAATTAAGAGCTTAATAATCTAAATGTAGCTGATTCTGTGGAGAAATGAGTTCTGTTACATGTATGGATTACTAATCATGAGTAACATATTGTGGCAGCTCAGATGTTTTCTCTTATCCAGAGGATGATAGTGTTGTAGATCCACTTTTAGCACAACATCTGGCATTTTTTGGCATCGACTTCTCCTCATTACAGAAGGTTGGTTCTCAACTGTTGTGTTGGATTCTGATATGGTACTACTTTAAGAATTGCTAAATGGGCTACTAGTAGCTTTTTGCTTCTGTGATTAGAATAAAACAGGCCATTTGTTTTCTTATTATTTTCTAAGAGAATAAATCACTTTCTATCTCATGTAGGATAAGTATCTTTGTTGTGTAGTACGTCTTTTATGAATCATGGCTATAGAAGTAAATAGGTGATTATGAAGTAAGAGATATTTTAATATATAATGTTTCAGGGTGTTATGAAGTGAAAGCATTGCTTTTATAATAAATGGAGGCATGAAAATTTTGATTTTCATCTCTTAAGATAACAATTTCTGTTGCATGTGATTATGATACAGTGATGATTTTTTTTTTACGGCAAAACTCAAAATTCTATAGTTGCTGGGACTTCTCTGTTCGAACTTTTTTTGGGGGTTCTTTCTTGTGGTTGAAATAAATTTTTTTCTTCTCACAGGGGGGTTTGTACTCATAATGTGTCTTATTACCAACTACCAGTTCCACATAACCTATTTCATTAAGGGGTATGCCCCTGGCCATTTGGTCGAAGCTTGCAGTCAATTGTAAGGTTTAGAATGAAAAACCATAGAACACTGACTATAGATTTATCTTTTTTATCTTTTGGGAAGTTCAGTAAATTTCTGTTATGGAATTAGAATAAATTCCCAATGACCTGGAAATAAGTATGGTCGTTTAACTTTAGTTGTATTGTTATGCTGATGTTACTGTAAAAGTGCCGTTTTTCTTTTTCCAGACGGAGATGACTACTGCTGAAAGAGAGCTTGACCAGAATACCAATTTTGACTGGAACCGTATTCAAGAAAGTGGACAGGAAGTCGAACCGATATTTGGGCCTGGTTACACTGGCCTTGTCAATCTTGGAAATAGGTAGCTTCTCTACCTGTCTAGTGCTACTGAAGATATCAAACTTTTAAATTTATATTAATATCTCCTTTTGTTGTCTTGCAGCTGCTACATGGCAGCAACTATGCAAGTAGTGTTCTCTACGCACTCTTTCTATTCCAGGTTAGTTTCTATCATATGAATTCAGTAAAATGTAACATTCATGGAAATTGTGCTTATTAGTAGTTATTATATTTTCTCAGGTACTACAAAAATCAAAGTTTGAAAACAGCATTTGAGAAGGCGCCAGCTGACCCAACTGTAGATCTGAACATGCAGCTGTAAGTAGTTAGTTCTCAGTGTCGATTCTTTATGTTCATATCTGTTAACTAGTATAATTAATCTTGCTACATGAATTAATATTGCTATTTGTGACAAAATACTAAGTTGTACTCCTTGTTAGTTGTGCATCATGTGGCCATTACTGATTGCTCTTTATGAATCGAATTTCTTATGTCTGCAAACGTTTCTCCTTTTTCCTCTTGCCCTTCTCAATCGTCACATGATTACGTTATGTATAGAAGGCAGGTTTACGGAGGTTTAGTCTCTGTGAGTGTATTAAAAGCTTTCATGTTGTATGGCAGAACAAAGTTGGCACATGGTTTGCTATCTGGCAAATACTCTGTTCCTGTTTCAGAGGTATGTTTGTTATAGCAGAACGGTTCCTTTCCTATAACAGCTTCTGCTCCTGTTCACTGATTGGCTTACATTTTCTTATGTGTCATCTAGGAAAAAGATCAGACAAATGCTATTACCCCAACAACAAATGTGGTAAGTCTTCTGGATAAACATACATATTCTTGTTGTGTTTTGGCTCGTTGATATGATTTGGAAATTAAGGATTCAGCAGGAAAATCTTAGTCTAGAAAGGAAAGAGGATTTTCTGTAAGTTTTAGGAAAGTAATCTTTCAAGATCTGTTAGGATTTTGTCTGCTAGGTTTAGGAGTCCTAAAAATCTTATTGTATCAGCAGCCCCTATAATAGGGAGCCGCAGGGGGATTCTCTATGTGTGAGACAGAAAACCTAGAGAGTCAAGAGTGATAGAGAGATAAGAGATCTAGCAGGGAGTTGGGGATTAGCATAGGGATTTCAATAAGTACTTGTAATCAAGTTGTTATTCTCCATAGTGCTAGTGATTCTCTCAAGAGAGATCACAAAGTGGACGTAGGCTAATTATAGCTGAACCACTATAATTCCGCTGTGTCTGTTTCTGTGCTCATTTTGCTTATATCGTAAAGTCTGAGTAAAGATCCTAGGGACTTAACCACTATAAGTGGCATCAGAGCCTGGTCTCAGGGTACTTTGCGATGGTGAAAAGCAAAGGGATGGTCGAAGCAGGAGATGTGAAAGTGTCCATCAAACCCTTTGATGGCAAGGATGATTTCACGCTTTGGCAGAGGAAGATGAAGAACGTCCTGATTCAGCAAGAGACCGACGAGGCTATTGGAACAAAGCCTACAAGCATGTCTGACGCAGAATGGACGAAGAAGAACAAGAAAGCAAAGAGCTGTATTGAGTTGCATCTTGCTGATAATGTCTTACTTCACATTGGAGAGACAATGACTGCAAAGGAAGCATGGGAAAAGCTTGAAAGCGTCTACAGGGGTAAAAGCATCGGCAACAAGCTACTCTTGAAGGAACAGCTCTTTGGCCTCAGGATGGAGGAAGGGGATGATCTTAATGATCATATATGCAAGTTCCAGAACTGCATAGCAAACTTGGAGAAGGTCGGAGCGAAGATGGATGACGAAGACACGGCTGTTATGCTACTGCATTCGCTGCCACCTTCATTCAAGCACTTCAAAACCACCATGATATTCAAGGAGTCGATCACACTCTCTAAAGTGTGTGAGAACCTGGAATCTTACATCAGATTGGAGAGAGAAGAAGATAGTTCTCAAGCACGGGGACTCTATGTCAGAGGCAAGGAGAGAGGAAGGTCAAGGAATAGAGGTGGTGGATTTCAAGGAAGGGGCAGGTCTAAATCCAAGGGAAAAGGCAAAGAAAAGAAAGATGGTTGCTTCATATGTGGTTCACCCGACCACTGGAAAAGGAATTGCAAACAATGGAAGGAGAAGAAGGCGCAGATGTCAGGAGAAAGCTCCCAGTCAGCCAACGTCGTCATTGGATACAATGATGAGGATGGAGAACTCCTCGCAATCTCAACCAGCTCCGGCGCGCCTAGACATTGGACCTTGGATACGGCCTGCACGTTTCATATGTGTGCACACAGAGATTGGTTCAACACATATAAGGAGAGGAACACCGGATCAGTTTTGATGGGAAATGATTCACCAAGCAGAATTATGGGAATCGGAACAGTAAGGATCAGAATGCATGATGGCATTGTCAGAACACTGGGAAACGTTAGACATATCCCAGGTTTGAGCAGAAATCTGATTTCATTAAGTACCATGGATAGGGCTGGATTTTGGCATAAAGGTCAGAATGGAGTGCTCAAAGTAGGAAAGGGACAAATGGTCTACATGAAGGGTGCAATACAACCAGATAACATGTATAAACTCACAGGTTCTACAGTAGAAGGTGGAGCAGCAGTTTGTACGGAAGAAGACAAGACTGAGCTTTGGCATAGAAGGCTAGGGCACATGAGTCAAAGAGGGTTGCAAGAATTACACAAGAAGGAACAGTTAGATGGTGTAATGAGTGCAGCTTTAGAATTTTGCAAGTATTGCACACTTGGGAAGCAGACCAGAGTGTCATTCAATTTGAGCAGCAGCGAGAACAAATCCAAAGGAGTACTGGACTATATTCACACAGATGTCTGGGGGCCATCAGCAACAATATCAAAGGGTGGAGCCAGATACTTCGTGTCCTTCATAGATGATTTCTCAAGAAAGGTCTGGATTTTCTTTATGAAGACTAAAAACGAGGTTTTCACCAAGTTCAAGGAATGGAAAGCTGAAGTAGAAAATCAGACGGGCAGAAAAATCAAGTGTTTGAGGAGCGACAATGGAGGTGAATATAGAGATAAGAAGTTCTTACAGCTGTGCAAAGATGAAGGCATCACAAGGCACTTTACTGTTAAGAAGACTCCCCAACAAAACGGTGTTGCAGAGAGGATGAACAGAACTCTCATGGAAAAAGAAAGGAGCATGAGATTTCATGCAGGGTTGCCTGAAGAGTTTTGGGCAGAAGCGGCTAATCATGCATGTTATTTGATTAACCGATCACCTTCTAGGGCTATTAATTTCAAGTGTGCAGAGGAGGTATGGTCTGGAAAACCGGTTGATTATTCCAACTTAAGGGTGTTTGGTTGCAGTGCTTATGCACATATTCCCAAAGACGAAAGAACCAAGCTGGAACCTAAGTCTCTTGAATGCTTGTTCATCGGCTTCGAGAAAGGAGTAAAAGGTTATAAGTTGTGGGATATAATCAATGAGAAAAAGGTGATCAGCAGAGACGTTGTCTTTGATGAAAAGACCATGCCATTAAATGAAGAAGCTAATAGCAAGAAGGGGCAGATGGCTGTTGATGAAGGAGAAGCAATCAGTATTTCATTAGCTAAACCATCAGTTGCAGATTCCGAAGCTCAGGTGGAGCAAATTGAGCAAGGGAATGATGAAGTAGCTATTGAGGAACCAGAGCATCAACAACAGCCAACCGTTATGGCTCAGGTGGAGCAATCTCCACAAAGAGGACAGAATTCTCCTATCCCACAAGCACCTGAGTCATTCAAAAGAAGCATAGCACTTGACAAACCCAAAAGGAATCGAAAACCAATTCAGCGTTTTGGATTCGAACCGGAAGAAGATGTGAGTCGTGCTCTGAGTATAAGTCAAGGAGATCCAACAACATACGAAGACGCCATAGAAAGCGTGGAAAGTGCAGGTTGGATTGGTGCTATGACCGAAGAGATGGAATCTTTGCATAAGAATTCCGTGTGGGAGCTGGTTCCTAAACCCAAAGAAAGAAAACTTGTTGGCTGCAAGTGGGTGTTTAGGAAGAAAGAAGGAATACATGAAGATGATGCCATAACTTACAAAGCACGTTTGGTGGCAAAAGGGTATTCGCAGAAAGAAGGAGTGGATTATGACGAGATTTTCTCTCCAGTCGTCAAACACACTTCAATCAGATTGTTGTTGTCTATAGCAGCTCAGTATGATATGGAGATTGAGCAGATGGATGTGAAGACTGCTTTTCTTCATGGGGACCTCGAAGAAGACATTTATATGTCGCAGCCAGAGGGTTTTGTTGAAACAGGAAAAGAGAATCTGGTTTGTCGCTTGAGGAAGTCTCTATATGGGCTCAAGCAATCACCAAGGCAGTGGTACAAGCGTTTCGACACATACATGCTGAAAATAGGCTACACAAGATGTCTATATGACTGCTGCGTCTACTACCATGTATTCGAAGATGGGGAATTCATTCTACTACTTTTGTATGTAGATGACATGCTAATTGCATGCAGGGAGATGTCGAAAATTCAAGAACTTAAGAAGAAGTTAGGAGCTGAATTCGACATGAAGGATCTAGGAGCTGCACAGAAGATCCTTGGGATTGAAATAAAGAGGGATAGAAGCGAAGGAAAAATATGGCTGTCACAAGAAAAGTACATCATGAAGGTACTTGAACGCTTCAACATGGATGGAGCCAAGTTTGTTTCTACCCCATTAGCTGCACACTTTAAGTTGAGTGCACAGCAAAGGCCATCAAATCAGAAAGAAATTGATGTGATGAAGAATGTTCCATATGCAAGTGCAGTAGGGTGTCTCATGTATGCAATGATATGCACAAGACCAGATTTAGCTCAAGCATTGAGCGTCGTCTCCAAGTATATGTCAAATCCGGGTAAACGCCATTGGGAAGCAGTAAAGTGGATTTTAAGGTACTTGAAGAGGACTAAGCAGCTTGGAATTATGTTTGAGAGAAAACAGGGAGAAGCATGTGTTGCTGGTTTTGTAGACTCTGATTTTGCAGGAGACTTAGATAAAAGGAGGTCCACAACAGGTTATGTTTTCACCTGTGGAGGAGGACCTGTGAGCTGGAAGGCAACTCTTCAAGCAGTCACAGCTCTATCTACTACAGAGGCAGAGTATATGGCATTAACAGAGGCTTCAAAGGAGGCTATTTGGTTGAATGGGCTGGCAAGTCAGTTTGGGATTCACCAAGAAGGCGTGGTAGTGAAGTGTGACAGCCAAAGTGCCATTCACTTGGCAAAGAATCAGGTGTTTCATGCAAGAACGAAGCACATTGATGTTCGCTATCACAGGATCAGAGATTGGGTAGAAGCTGGAGATATCATTGTGGAGAAGGTTCACACAAATGACAATGCAGCAGATTGTTTAACCAAGCCCGTTTCTGTAGAGAAGTTCAAGCATTGCTTGGACTTGCTCAGTGTCACAGCTTGCTGAGTTGTGGTGGAGCACCTCCTCACTTGAGGTGCGTTAAGGCAAGAAGAGTCTTGCCAAGGTGAAGGTTCTTGGAGGTTTTGTTCAGGGTTACTTCAAGAAGATTCAAGATATCCTGAAGGGAGCAGCAATCATTTGGTATCAACTCACCAAGGTGGAGATTGTTGTGTTTTGGCTCGTTGATATGATTTGGAAATTAAGGATTCAGCAGGAAAATCTTAGTCTAGAAAGGAAAGAGGATTTTCTATAAGTTTTAGGAAAGTAATCTTTCAAGATCTGTTAGGATTTTGTCTGCTAGGTTTAGGAGTCCTAAAAATCTTATTGTATCAGCAGCCCCTATAATAGGGAGCCGCAGGGGGATTCTCTATGTGTGAGACAGAAAACCTAGAGAGTCAAGAGTGATAGAGAGATAAGAGATCTAGCAGGGAGTTGGGGATTAGCATAGGGATTTCAATAAGTACTTGTAATCAAGTTGTTATTCTCCATAGTGCTAGTGATTCTCTCAAGAGAGATCACAAAGTGGACGTAGGCTAATTATAGCTGAACCACTATAATTCCGCTGTGTCTGTTTCTGTGCTCATTTTGCTTATATCGTAAAGTCTGAGTAAAGATCCTAGGGACTTAACCACTATAAGCTTTGCTGTTTACTATACATTCACAAGACTAGTGTATGCATATTGAGAATTATCATCTATTTGGTTGTCCCTGTATATCTTTTCCCATTTTATTTAATTATATATCAAAATATAGAATTGTTTAAAATGAAAAAAGTAATCTTTCCATCTAAGGATATACAGATTTCATGTTGATCATTCCTGTTGACTTGTTCTGATTTCTTTTGTTTTGGCAACCGTCTGCAATTAGAAACAAGATGGGATATCTCCTCGTATGTTCAAGGCTGTTATAGCTGCCAGTCATCCTGAATTTTCTTCCATGAGACAACAGGTACATTCACCATCTCTTGCGATATAGTGCAAGTTTTGATTCTTTTGTCTAATTTACAGGTTGTTTTATATTATGAAGAAGATAATTGAAAGGACTTCTGCCCTTTTTATCTAGACTATGCAATACTTCTGTGCTACTGGAAAGCCTTTTCTGTTGTTGTTGAAGCTACTCTATTAATTTAGTATTGTTGTTTGATGTTTAATCTGATTGCTTGAAAACCTTTTCGGTTAGGATGCCTTGGAGTTCTTCTTGCACTTTCTTGACCAAGTTGAACGGGCTCATGGTGGGAGACCTGAAATTGATCCTGCGAGGAGTTTCAAGTTTGGTATTGAAGATCGTATTAAGTGTTCATCTGGAAAAGTTGCGTACAATAGGAGACTGGACTACATTCTTTCCTTGAACATTCCGCTGCATGAAGCTACTAATAAAGGCGAGTTTTTGAGTTCGTTATCATTGTTAAACCATCAGTCCAATTATTGATTGTCTAATGTGTGTGTGTGTGTGTGTGTGTTATTTTTTTATTTTTTATTTTTTATTTTTTTGTAAAATGCAGAAGAGCTTGCAGCATTTCAGAAACTGAAAGCTGAAAAGGCTTCGGAAGGCAAGGAAGTGTAAGTTCACATGGTTGTATTATTTTGTTTCCTGTTGTGATCACTTATAAGTATTTGCTAACCATGTCAATTTCTACCAGATCCAGTGATGAAATTGTACGTCCAAGGGTTCCCCTAGAAGCATGCCTTGCAAGCTTTTCGTCACCTGAGGAGATACAGGATTTCTACAGCACTGCCTTGAAGGCCAAGACAACAGCAGTAAAGTAAGCTTCTAGTTATTTTCTGGTGTCAATTTCTCCTAGATGATATTATTTGTCAATTTCTGCAAAGGATATATCAGCATAATATAATGACAATAAGTCACTGAGATTTGATATTGGATGAGGCTGATCGTTGGACAGCAGTTCATTTAAAGGACTTAAAGTGAGTTGGAAAAAGACTTGTGTTGATTTCTCCCAAGTTTCGGAATAAAAGTTTGGTTTAGGTGAAATTGACTGAATATCCCGCAAGCCATGCTTGTGGTTTAGAAGTTGTCGTATGCTTGTCAGGTTTTTGCTACTTAAGCTATATGCGTTCAGATATTTTCAACAGTAGACCATGAATATTACATTCTAGTTTTAACTTTTTCTTTGGAAATTGGTCATTTCTAATCTACTACGGAGCTGGGTGTTTCTTTTCTAAACATAACAAACATGTTTTGCATAGAAGTTTATTCCTCTTGATAAATCATATTTCTTACTTTTCTCCTGTTTTATACCCCGCAGGAGTGCAGGTCTAACTTCATTCCCTGACTATTTGGTGTTGCATATGCGAAAATTCGTAATGGAGGAAGGCTGGGTGCCAAAAAAGCTTGGTATTCCTCTTGGCTTTTTAAGGTTGATCTGCATTTAAATTGCAATTTTGCATGGTTCTCAATGTTCGTTCATCTGTTTGCAGATGTCTATATAGATGTTCCTGATATCATAGATATTAGTCACATGCGCAGTAAGGGACTTCAACATGGAGAGGAGTTGCTACCAGAGAGCGGTATGTATTACGATTTTGGTTTTCCTAACACAGTATCTTACTGGATTTTATTTACAGAAACTTTAAAGTTCTCAAAATGTGCCTGTTTATGTGTATCGGTTATTATCTATCCCCTTAAGTGTACCTTTTGTAAACTCTTTACCTAGTCTGTAGTGCATCCCATTGAAACTATATACCTTTTGTAGACTCTTTTCCTTGTGCTATCATCTGCAAAGCATTGATCGCAGTTATGTAGTTTTATTTCAAGTCATGAACTTGCATACAAACTTAGGGTTATAAAGATATTTGTACATCTAACTGCATAGTCTACATTACGCTCCATTTGCACTTTTGACCTTCTACGGTATTGCCCTAGTTAGGCATATTGAAGATGATAGATTCTTGTTCTCTTGTATTATGTCTGTACAGTTCCTGGAGAAGAGGAGGAACCAACTAAGCCTGTGGCGGATGAGAATATTGTTACTCAGCTTGTTTCAATGGGATTTAATAATCTTCACTGTCAGAAAGCTGCCATTAATACCTCAAATGCTGGAGTAGAAGAGGCAATGAATTGGCTACTTTCTCACATGGATGATCCTGGTACTTGCTATCTTGAGTTCTTGACTACAATTTTTTCATCCTGGAACGCAGCAATCTTGCTAGCAATAGATGGCTACTCAGCTGTGTTTGTGACCTTAATTTGCTACTCTAGGGCACTAAATAATACTGATCCACTCTTTCCTTTCCAGATATAGACACACCTATCTCTCAAGGCGGAGGACAAATTGTGGTTGACCCATCAAAAGTGGATATGTTGATTTCATTTGGTTTTCAGGAAGATATTGCTCGGGCTGCATTGAAAGCATCAGTGGGACTTGCACCATCATCTTGTTCTATTTCTTTTCTTTACTATAAGAATTAGTAGCTTTTCTTATGGTTTTTGTATGAGTTGTACATTGCGACTAGGCAGTGTTTTCTTATTGTTGCACTTGCCTTTTACAGGGTGGTGACATTGAGAAAGCCACAGATTGGATATTCAACAATCCTGGTGCTTCTGTCTCAACTGATATGGATGCAACAACATCAGAGACTACACCTACTGCTGCTGATTCGGGGCTACCTGATGGAGGAGGAAGTTAGTATCTTATACCTTTTCCTTAAATGTAGCATATGATACTAACATGTGTTTCATGTGTGTTGATTGACAGACAAAACATATCCTAATGTATATATTTTATGCTTTTGGCTTCATGCAGGATATAGACTTATTGGAATTGTAAGCCATATTGGAACCTCTACACTATGTGGTCACTACGTTGCACACATCTTTAAAGATGGTAGATGGGTAATTTTCAATGATGCGAAGGTTGGGGCTTCCGTCAATCCTCCGAAGGACATGGGTTATCTTTATTTCTTTGAGAGATTAAACAGTTGAGAGACACCAGTATTTCGACATTGGAAGATTAGTTTGGTGATGATCAGAAGTGGAAAAGATAAGTAGCGCACAATTTTGTGGAACCCCAACAATCTGCCAACATGCACTTGGTTTTTTTTCTTTTGTAGAAGCTTGGCCTTGGAATTTTTATCAATTTGCTGCATGATTAGATGAGGTTTCCATGATTCAGATTAGCTGACCGTTACTCAATGTCGGCGTTTTAAAGATTGAAGTAATCATGTTACAGAAGAAAAATTCCAAATAGATATGCAGAACCTTCCGTTTCTAATGACTAGAAAAGTTCTGTACTCAAACTTAGCTCGTTACTCCAGCACATCTCTTCTTTATTATTTATTTTTGTGATTTTCTAGTCTGTTCTGATTGAAAAAAAAAAAAAAAAAAAAACAGGGAAAAGCGGAACAGAAAAAATGTGTCCTTGGCCATAGGAGAAAACAAACAATAATGTTGCTTGTTGTACTTAGAACTGTAGGTTTCTGCCTAGCGTTGAAGTACTTTACAGCGGAGGGATGGATGATCATGGTTATTAATAACGACTCAAACAATTTTCTCATTTTCTTGATTTTTTCAAGTTTTATTGATTTTTTAAGTTTAGGGAATATTAAGTTTTTTTTAGGTCTAACAGATTACTTGTCTCATGAAAGAGAATGATTCATTCATCAAATTTGCAATGAAGTCTTCATTTCCCAAACTTAAGTTCTTCACGAGCTTGAAGTTAATAAATATATAATATTTTGTTGAGTATTTTATTGTTATAATAAAATATATAATATTTTTTTAGTAAGTGAAATTCACACACTCCAAATTGTAATCCACACATCTATTTTTTATTTTTAATAACTTAAATTTTGTCCTTAATAATTTAAATCATGTCTTCATATGAAAATGATTATTAAAAATGAAAAGTATGTGTGTGGATTACAATTTTGGCTGTATGGATTTCATATCCTTTTTTTTTGTTATAATGAATAATGATGTTGCATATTTTATTGTTGTAATAAATATCGAAATCTTTAAAATGGAGAAGTTTTATTGTTGTAATAAATGTACAATTTTGAAGTTTTTCTAATAAGAGTATCTTTAGCAATTTAGCCATTTTTACGTTAAATTTTAGTCAAATTAGATAAAATGTCATTTTGGCTAGCCACTTTAAAAATATGGCTGCATTAATGCTCTCAATTTTAACTAGCATTACATCAACATTATTCTTCAAATAGAAATTATAGTTTAAATATATTTATATATCACATAAAATATCTTACAAAGAATGTATTAAATTATAGCTAGCCTCATCTTAGTCATCTCGCTAGCTAAATATGTCTAGCAAGATAGCTAAAAGTCATAATAGCTCAAATTTGACAAGTCTGCTGAAGCTCCTAAAACATTCAAAAATACTAAACACGCTCTCTAAAATAGTTAAAGAGTTAAAATAGAGTCTATTAAATATATTCTAATAAATATAAAACCAGCTGAGTGTTAATCTGGACTGAATTTCTAAGTTTATGACATAGGATCGGATTTGACACCTGCTCTGTTATTATGAAAGAAAAATTATTTGGCTGAACGAATACTAGGATACTAATTAACGTGAATACATATACAAAACACGAGAAATGGTGTGATTGAGTCTAACTAGGAAACTATCGTATGATTATGAATTACATTGGGAAACATATATTCATTCACATATATATAACTACATTCCTAATACAGAAGATACAATAAGATTGTCTTTCCAACACATAGCCTGCCAGTGGATTTTTTGTCCATCTGTCATGACGAAAAATTCTTACAGAAAGAACTCAAGCAGATCGTAACATTTCAATCCGTTCAAACCATGGCCGTTGTTGGTCTGATATTCCAGTTGACCTATCAAGATCAGTGGCTGAACGTCTCATATATCCTGATTTTCTTCGCTTTCGTGCCGTATGCAAAGACTGGCAGCGAGCTGTTTCCGACGACGACGACAATCAGCGACGTGCAGTATTTTCCTTCGTACGTGTCGACAGTTCTCATTACTTCATTACACCAAAACCCAAACCCTGTGAACAGCACGCTTCTTTGATATGCTGCCCCCATTACATGTCTTCCCCATCAGAAACCTCCCTATCAGATACGTGGTACAAGAGCAAGAACAAAAAGAGAACCAGCTCGTGCATGCAAGCTTTTGTTGTTCATACTCGGGTTGGTTACTGTTGTTAAAATCACATCCTGATCGCTATAACCGGAAACGGAAAGATTGTAAACTTTTGGTACGTAATCCTTTTCGGTACGAGTCTCTGGAATTCAATCTGCCTTCATTATATCCATGGCCGTACGTACCTATACAGAGAGGTAGAGGTTGCAGGCTTCTCGACCAATCCAGCTTCTGGATATTGTGTTATCTTTGTTCTGTGGAAATGTCGTAGAGTCAATGGCTATGATTATCGTGCTTACAGGGAGTGGGATGAGTTCTATATAACTACATACCACAGAAAACGTCGACACCGGAGACATAGAAGCTGGAGTGTCTATAAACTTAAGGATCGCAATCCCAACAAGGAGTGGAAGTTCATCAAGGACGTGGCTTACGTGAATGGAAGTTTCTATGGTGCTGTCTTCATTGTCGCACATCAACAGTGGCATATGATGACAAAGAGATCCTTGAGACTAGCATCTCGTCCTGAACAGATGAACTGGTTAAATCTGATGAAGGGCTTCTATGGGCAGTTTGTTACAAGGAGCAAGGTGATGATGATGATGATGAATATTTCTGCCATATTTACGAGTTTGATTTGTTACGACAAGAATGGACAAGAGTAAAAAGTCTGGGGAACCGAGTATTGATGTTGCCTAGCTGCTCGTCGGTTGCGACTCCGGCGATGGGGGTGATCAGTAGATTAGCAAACATGATATTTGTTCTTGACTCGGATTCGGATAGCAATGTAGCTTTTACTTGGAAAATTGAGGGCGAATGGAGATGGCCGCAACATACTAGATAGGATGAATCTAGGCCTCATTTGGTTTGCAGAAAGTAAGGAAAGGAATGGGAAAGTAGATATCAAGAAAGGAAAGGAACGCATTAATGTAATAGTCTGAAGTTTTATCTCCTAACAATAAAATTGTTCTCCGTTTTATGTATGCTGGCAGTATATGACATGGTTGATGATTACTCGTCTCTTCCGACAAATTCAGTGAGGTTCTTCTGCCAAAGTTGATATTTTGTAATAAAACATAAAGCAATAGGATTTATTTCTCTACGAGTACAAGTGTAGAACGTATCCTTCTGTTTCTGTGTCAAAACTTTGCAAGGAAAGGAAATCAAAGCAGCAGCAGCAACTTCCTTGGGGTTTCTTTTGTGTTATCTGATGAATCTCGTATGTGTTTTTGTAAGGAAAAAAGAAGTAAGAAATAAAGATGATATGATGGTACATTTTAAGGGGCAATGAGTCCTTCAATGGTGTAAGAAAAAGACTCTGCCCAGTCCGCCTTAAAAAGCAAGGTCTGTAACGTGTGCATCATGTCATATCCTGGATCAAGTTTCCGCTGCCATCCCTATAGAAAGTAACACAAAGTTCACATATCATAATTTCCATAAAGTTCAATTTCATCAAAACTGACCGGCATAGATATCACATGCCTCCTGTTAACACCTTAAAAGAAAAGAGAAACCTGCAGGAAACTAAAAATAAGAAATATAATTGCAAACATCCTTCCAGTTCATTTGGAAGACGGCCTACTATAAACATTCTGCTAGGCTATATCAGCAGATAATGCATTAACAGGAGGGATTTACTTGTGCGGCCAATGTGTAAAGCAAACAAAATCAATAGGAAGTATAGACTTCAAAACAATGGTGATGCTGAATCAAAATCAATGGGATTCAAGATACGACGACAAAAGAGCCTCAACTTGCCTTTTTTCGAAAACCGCTAATTACAATGAAAGTGAAATTGTTACACTTACAGCTCTTTGAAAATTTTAACAGCACAATGCAACTGCAAATTCATGAAAGGGCAAATAACAGAGGAGACAACCATGAATAGAAATTTATTATTCTTTTGTAAAACATGAGTATTATATATGTTAAATCTGTCATTGCTTACTAAGTATTATCATGCATGGCACTCGTTTCTCCAAGCCTATTTCAAAAACTATAAATTTGAGTTGAATCCAGTCAGGTATTGGGTTTATTCATGGGTGATATTGTCAAGGTGTTTGACTTTTACATATATGTTGGAACAAAGTAAGGCAGTTACCTCAAGAACCAAAGTGGTTACAATCACTGTGCAAACATTGCCATCTATTCTGACTTTGTGCCGCCTAACTTGCTCAAGCAATTGCTGGATGCAGTCTCCAGGATGCATGATTTCACCTTCTGGGGAGTCCCATAATTCGAAAGATTTATCCACTTCCTGTTGAAGAAATTTGTCCTAAAGTTAAACCCAACATGACAACAATATGTGACAGTGATGCATCTTAACCTACTCACAATAGAAATGATATGATTAAAGCATTAGATTTGCACAGGGTATGCCTAATTTTAGGAAGAAAAGGATAATTCATGGACTTCAAGAATCAAGTTTCCGAGGAGATGATCAGGCATGTATTACGGAAGACTTCAGAATCCAAGTCAGTCATTTGAGGCTTCAGAATCTGATATCAAATGGTGATACCCCGGCAAGCATTTAAGTACAACAGCATAAATGCAACTGAATCATAATCAGTAATTCCAATTATGGCAATTACTTGAAGGTCAACAGAACAGGAAAAGAATAATGTCAAAATATTTATTGATCAATGAATCAGTTAAATTTGAATTTATGTCTCATATGATCAATTGCATCTTCATCTCTTTAGATATAACAGTGTCATACTGGTGAACTGAAAACATACTTATGCTAGAAAGCTCAATTGCACAAACAGCATTTCATTAAAATGAAGGTACAATATAATTATCTTGCAGTAGTTATTGCTGCGAATCACATAGATAGAGCAGCGTGAAGTGTCAACAGTCAACACTCAACAGACGGCCAATGGCCTTTCCCAGTAACATCTCCTATCCCTTGGAGAGAGGACTGAAGAGTGAGTTTTGGGATTCTATCCTTGGCTGGTGTATGTCTTGAACTTACGAATAATGATCTTATCGCTTGTCAGAATTTACGTTTGTTTTACAGTAAAGGAATACGATGAGTGTGAATGGCTTCAATCTTGATATCAAGAAAAAACAGTTTACCTCAATAAAAGCACTTGGATTTGGGCAGTTTTGCTGTCCAGATAATCTAAGTGTGCACTCTGCAACACTTCGACCATCATGAAGAGCCACAGCCTTAAAAAACTCCACTAAATTCAGTTGATCCCTCTTAGAAAGTTCGGCAGTCATGCCCACATCAAGGAAAACAACATGAGGCCGCAATCTAAAGAGCTGTTTACTTGGTACCTTGCTACGAGTTACTCTGACAAGAATATTTCCAGGATGCATGTCAGCATGAATAAAATTATCTACCTGAAAAGATAAAAACAAATAAAAATGTTTAGCAAACAACACCAAAGAAGAGAACTATCAAAGTTAAGCTGCTTTAAAATCACATCAGATAATTAGTTAATTACAACTAATAGAGTAAAAAATTCACCATTATTTAACTCTTTTACAAGGATCATACAGATTACTCTTAATGTAATATCACAATTACGAGTGTCAGAGCATTTTACTTTTAGCTTCAATTATGAGTTTTAAGCTTTGACTAACAATAGAACTTATTTTTACTGGCCACCACCTGAATAGGCGCAAAGAGATGAATATATATGCACTAGTGACAACCTTATGAATGTTAATCCCAACACACAGTGATCAAATGAATAAGTTCTATATTATACTTACACAAACATTAAGCTACATCCTATTCCTATCATTCTATGATCCAGGCCAACAGTAAACGAAGATGAAGATTAATACAAACTAAAAAAAAATATTAAATGAAAAGAAAGGAAAGCAATAGTAACGAGATCACGATAAATGTATACCAGAAGCATCTTCAGTAGTGCATTGGTTCCGATGTGAGCAAGGGCATTTCTTATTGGTTCATTGCCTTCAAGTTCATCGACGTAGTGCTGAACACTTTCACCGTGCTCGTACGTTTCAACTAAAACAGATGGGTGCACCAGGGGGTATAGAGGTCTTGGAAATGAGACATCTTTCGAATTTCGAAAATTATAGCTAAAACGACTGAGATGTGCGGCTTCCCTTGACAGATCAACTTGTGACATCATATAAACAGAAAATTGCTGTAGGCTTTCATCCAATCTCCACAATTTCAAAGAAGGGATGAACCTTGAAATTTTGGCTACACAATTGATTATCATAAAATCCCTCCTAATTGCATCACCAACACCTGGATGTCTAACCTTAACAGCAACTAAAATGGGCTTGATCTTCTGACCTGGGTATCTATACTTGAGTATAGCTTGATGAACTTGAGCAACACTTCCTGACGCCACAGGTTCCTCATCAAATTTTTCAAATATTTCAGGCAGCTTGCGACCAAATGCCTTTTCAATACTACATTTGGTAAAGTCAAAACTATGTGCTGGAGCTTTACTATGGAGTTTCTCAAGTTCAGCACACAAATCTCTTGGGAAGAGATCCGGCCTTGCAGCAGCCCATTGACCCCATTTTATAAATGCTGGGCCTGCTTTTTCCAGTGTTTGACGAACAACATGAAGCCATTTTTTTCTAAACTGGGTGCCAAGGGAATCCTTAAAAAGTGTCATGGCTATACACGGTGAGAACAAAACTGCTAGATAAATTGCTCTGACAAACAAGATAACACACTCCAGAAGTGAAACCAAAAATAAGGCCAAATAGATATGTCCATCTTGGGCATGAATATATAAAGACTCCTTTGTGGGGAGGCCTGCTGCTTCTACACATGTACGCTGCCCCCGAACAAACTCTCCAACTAGAAAGGAAAAAACACCAGGAGCCACTAAATTTGAGCGGGTCAAAGACAAGCTGAAAGCACGGGCAATTCGACCTATTGGCATGAAGGCTGTTTCCCGATAGAAATATAAATGAGAAAGCTTTCTCCAGGCAAATTGGGCATGCTGAGAAGCTGTACTCCCTGCAGATACGCTATATAAATTCCTATAACCACCACCATTCAAAATCTTATCTTTTGCTCTATGTAGCAGAAACGGAGATTGCCCTCTTAAAGTATGTTTATGTCTCAAAAATAACCGGCAAAGCCTGTAAGGAGCTTCAACTGTGTTATCTGCCCTGTTACTTGTAACTTCCCACGCAACCCTCCTTACATTTCCATATGCCAAAAATCTGCATATCACCAAATCTCTTCACGATACCATAACACAGTCCACCTAATCTACTAAACTTATGAAAATCAAACACAAACATGAAATCTAAATAAAGACACAATTCCACCATACAAACTATGCCCATTGCACAAGCATTGATAAAACTGTTGGCTCAAAACTAATTCCCAAAACTTTCGAACTAACAGTATAACTATATGAAACAAGTTCAACAACAATCTTATACTCTTGACAATCCCACACGGAAATCCGAATTCTTTTTGCTTTTTCGAACTCTTTCGGAAAAAAGTTATACCAAATGTAAACGATTATTATTTCACAAACAAATTCCGAAGAAATGAAAACTCTATTCAGCTAAGTGAGCATCTCTGGTTAAAATAAATTGAAAATTACTTGTAACCTGGACATGGTTTTTGGATTGAAATAACAGCCGCTGTAGAAGACGGAGTTCTCTCAGGGCGGCGTTAACATCAAAACGACGGCGTGAAGAGCCTTATTGGGGGTATGGAATATGAGGATCCTGAATGCTCAGCCACCATATGGAGGGTGATGGTGGCGCATCAAGGTGGAGATGGATGTTGATCCGCCGCAAGGGTTTTTCTGTTCTGAGGGTAAAGTGTCGAGAGGTGGATACGGTGTGAAGAATCAAGATAGAGATTGGGGGCTCTGCTCTGTTCGCTCACGTTCAGCTTTGTACATATTTTTGCCCTTCTCGCCTATAGAAAATACAGGAATCTATTTGGACCCGGATTCTATTGATAAACAAACGACTGCAGATGGCAGTGTGGTAGAGTACCAGCTAATGCATATTCGAAAGACAAGGTATATTAGTCAGTTAGGTTTTTGTTTGTCCTTTTGTGTTTGCCACATCAACACATTGACGGAGGCGTTAAGGAAATTAGACGGAGGTATCATGTAGATTCCAATACAACATTGATACGTTTTATAGTTCGGGTATCAAATTAGCTTTGATAAAATAATTTAGGGACTGTTACTGAATTTTTCTCTTTTACATACCATAAGTCTAAAAATCGTTTGAATTACTTTTAGTCATTTGAGATGATGAGATAACTTTATATTAATTTTTTATAATTTTTTTATTTTAGAAATAAGACTTTTGCGGATGTAATTCGACCTTTATTAATAAAACAGATGAATACATAAGGAGGAACATTATGTCTAGACTCTATATTCTCAAGAGAAGATTCTGAATGATAACAAAAGTCTCTACAAGTACAATAAAGAGTGGTAGGGATTTATTGTACATAAAGTATACACTTCAATTTTAAACAAACTATAATCCAACCCCCTTCTTAAACTGCAGTAGGTCTTGTGTGTGAGATTCCTCTGGTCACCATTGTAAACACGAAAAATTTGCAACAAATAACAGAAAGACACGTGTACAAAGAATAATATTTAATTTTATCAATGCGAATGCGGGTTACAATCTTTGTGAACTCCTCTAATTCTATCTCCGAATATAGATTTAACTCAAGGGTGACAAACACTTAATCTTGAATCGAATTGTTTGTAGTCTGGACTTCTTGTAGTGTTCACGATTTGTAGAAGTTGATTGACCAATGGCCGTAGAAGCTTGTTCTTGATAGGATTTAATCCACAAGCGGTTTCACGTGGTGGTTTATTCTTCGTCTTGAAATTGGTGAAGATGTCGGTTATTTGGCAGCTTGATGACTCTTCGGGATTTGACAACTTCTAGGCTTGAGGTTGATGAAGAACCTGCTATTTGGAAACTTGATGATTCTTCGGGATTTGACAACTTCTAGACTTGAGGTTGATGAAGAACCAGTTATTTGGCAGCTTGATGATTCTTCAGGATTTTGGGAGACTTCTGGACTTGAGGTTGATGAAGAATCGGCTATTTGGTAGCTTAATGATTCTTCAAGGGTTTTGAGAGACTTCTGAACTCTTGAGAGTAATCTCTCTCTCTCTCTCTCTCTCTCTCTCTCTCTCTCTCTCTCTTTCTCTCTCTGGTTCGCTGCCTCCTTGGTTTTCCCCTCTGCTGGTCCGCTGCCCTATTTTTGCTCCTTTTTGCTCCTTTTTGCTCCCTTCTTGATATGAGAGGGAGTATTTATAGTGTTAACATTTCTTTGCTTATGGTATGTAATGAAGATATTGAATCAATAATATTTCCTTAATCGAATCAATGAATCTTGACTGATTGATTTACTTGCCAATTTTAGCCTAATCAATCAATCAAATCTTAAGATTTAGATATGCCCAGATCGCTTTGGATTGAATATCCTGTTTTGACCAAGATCCTTAGTAAAGGGGCGTGCCATCTCGCGGATATGGAAGGAAGGGCACAAGGAATCTTGATTTCCAAGCAAGCGAGGAGTTCTGGTGAAGTACATTTTCGCATGCATGCGAACTCTGCTGACTAGCTCCTTCGCGAAATCTCCTACGCAGGGCCATCTTGCCTCGCCTTCATGTACATCTACGCGCACGAAGTCATTTCGCTTTGCCTTCATGTACGTGCGCGGAGCCATCTCGCCTCACCTTCATGTACTCGTGCAGAGCCATCTCGCCTCGCCTTCATGTACGCACGCGGAGCAATCTCACCTCGCCTTCATGTACACGCGCGGAGCCATCTCGTCTCGCCTTCATGTACCTCTACGCAAAGTCCAGCTCGCCTGCGAACTCCACTATCTAGCTCGCCTGACCTTTGGCGCGCCATCACTTGTAAACCCATAGCCGGACGGACTGACTGGCCACCTCGTGACAGTCCCCAACCAAGCGCGGACTGACTCGCCACATAGCCACAGTCCCCAACCAAGCGCGGACTGACTGGCCACCTCGCGACAATCCCCAACCAAGCGCGGACTGACTCGCCACATAGCCATAGTCCCCAACTAAGCGCGGACTGACTGGCCACCTCGCGACAGTCCCCAACCAAGCGCGGACTGACTCGCCACATAGCCACAGTCCCCAACCAAGGCAGCGGCCCGCAACGCTCAATCACGAGTCTCCCCAATCAAGCGCGGAATGACTCGCCACATAGCCACAGTCCCCAACCAAGGCAGCGGCCCGCAACGCTCAATCGCGAGTCTCCCCAATCAAGCGCGGAATGACTCGCCACGCAGCGGCCGCAACGCCACATAGCGACAATCCCCAACCAAGCAGGGACTGACTCGCCAGAGCAGCATCACACGTTTCTTCTCGCCAACTGGTTTTCAAACCATCACCCCCGTCACCTCGTGACTCTCGCGTGGGGACTTGGGGACTCGACACCATGCCTCCTGCACCCGGGTAAAACCTATCCTCGGCATCTTTAGAATAACTCCCCACCCAAGAACTCTCTCGGACTGGGGACTTGGGGACTTGTTAGTACATAGCCAAAATACTTGGCTAAGCCGAGAATACGGTACAATTACCCGGTCGAGATAGCCCTGGTGGACCCTTATAAAACAAGCTCAACCTATCATAAAAGGTACACACACATATACATACTCACGTATATTCTCTCCCTCTTTCATTCCTCTACCCGTACAAATGCTCAAAGCTAACTTAAGCATCGGAGAGTCGAAGACTGGGCCACCCCAGTCCCGACCCCGTAATGCTGTCATTTGTGCAGGTACCGAGTGAAAGATCCCAAGGATTCTACTTCGTTCCACCCCGCGACCACTTCCCGGCTCGGGACGAAACAGGTAGAAACAATTGGCGCTAGAAGGAGGGCTCCTATCTTGTGGAACTCCCACTTGCCTCAGCACTCGGCACCATGGTA
Organism: Fragaria x ananassa; assembly: GCA_034370585.1. NCBI lineage: Eukaryota > Viridiplantae > Streptophyta > Magnoliopsida > Rosales > Rosaceae > Fragaria > Fragaria x ananassa. The sequence continues at coordinate 12,296,696 of CP139765.1, read as the reverse complement.
GGAATCAGTGATAACCCTGTAAACCCTGGCACTCAAGTGGAACTTCAACCCGGCAACACATCCCTTCCCCAAACCAGCAGCCCAGCCCATATTAGCCATCCCGACCCCGCCACAGCCCTTGAACTCCTCAAGCGAGACTTCTATTCGCTCCGCGAGCAAGCGGCGAAGGAAAAAGCAGAAGCGGAAGCATACCGGGTACACATTGCTGAGTTAGAGAAAGAGCAATTCTTGCTCCGCGTCACGTTAGAGCATCGTCACGTGTACAACGATCGCTTAGACCGCGCTGCGCGAATTGCCGGGACCACGGATTCTCTTCAAGGCCAGACTGGTTCCATGCTCCCGGGAGGGCATAGCCAGATTGTTTACATATCCCATCCCCTTGACCATCCCTCATTTCCACTCCCAGCCCCCCAACCATCTCCAATCCTCAGTGACTCCCCCCTGCCACATCAACCTAATCCATCTACCCAACTCATCCCCACTTCCACCAAATCACTGAAGATGGAGAAGTGTAAAGGCACGAGGGACCCCTATCTCCACTCCGAGACGCTCTTCTGGCAATATAGTTCCACTGGCCACAGCGACGCCATAGTCCAGAATGGGTAACTCCACCAATATTGTGCTCGTGGCCAGATTCTAACCCTACATGGCGGAGCTCCACGGTTCCCCCAACGCCAGTCTTCTGTAACACGGCAATACATGACACCCTCAGACATCCTTAACATCCAACGCGGTGTCACAATCACCCCATCAGCGTGGGATCAAGTGACATTCCGCAGAGATGAGGATACCACACATCGCCACCACTGTGAGCCTTTAATAACCAATGTGCAGTTGGATCATTACAGGTGCCACAAAGCTTTAGTGGATACCGGGGCAGCTGTAAGTGTCATGTTTTCTGATTGTTACAAGGGACTTCGGCGGGACCGCGCCAAACTGTATAACGACCACGACCCCTTGGTCAGTTTCTCTGGTGACATAGTACAACCGCTAGGCTCAGACTGCCTAACCGTGGCGGTAGGAACTACTCCTTGCCGCTCCTCCATTACAGCTCGTTTCCTCATAGTTGACTGTCCCTCGTCCTATAATCTTATCTTAGGCCGGGACATCCTGTGGGGAATGCAATGCTTCGTAGCCGGCCACATGCTCCTCATGAAAGTTCCTACCCCAGGTGGCATCTTGACAGTTCAAGGGGACTGAGCAGCCATTGAGCACTACCATCTTAACGCCATCCAACAGGGGCGCAACGCCTCTCCGCCCCTCGGAACCCATAGATGACCCACGAGACGACCCAGAGGGGACTGGAAAAAAGAGGGCCCCGCGACATAATCCAGCTGAAGACACGGAATGGATATCCCTGTCCCCCACTACCCCGGAAAGGAAAGTCCGCATTGGCTCAAGTCTCAGCCCGGAACTCCGCCACAAGCTCATTACTTTCCTCCAAGAAAAACAAGCAGTCTTCGCTTGGTCCTACGCCGACATGCCGGGGATCTCCCCTGACATCATCACCCACAAACTCAACATCCTCCAAGACCACCCCCCTGTCAAACAAAAGAGACGCGCTTTCCACCCAGACAAGTATCGAGCTATCCAAGCCGAGGTTCAACGGCTCAAGGAAATCAAATTCATCCGGGAAGTTTCCTACCCGACATGGGTCTCCAACGTCGTCATGGTCCCCAAACCTAACGACAAGTGGCGCATGTGTGTTGATTACACGAACCTTAACAAGGCTTGCCCTATGGACAGCTTCCCCTTGCCACGAGTCGACCAGCTGGTTGATTCCACAGCTGGCTTCAAAACGCTTAGCTTCCTTGACGCCTACTCGGGCTACAACCAAATCAATATGCACCCCGCCGACCAAGCTCACACAACCTTTGTCACCGATAAAGGGTTGTACTGTTACGAGGTCATGCCCTTTGGCTTCAAGAATGCGGGGGCAACATATCAACGGCTCGTTAACGCCATGTTCAAAGATAAAATTGGCGAGATTATGGAAGTGTATGTCGACGACATGTTGGTCAAGAGCAAGACAGAAGATGACCACGTTGCCAACCTCGACAGAGTATTCACTAATCTCCTCGAACACGGGATGCGTCTCAACCCTCAGAAATGCATCCTTGCTGTGGGAGGCGGCAAATTCCTTGGCTTCATGGTCAGTGAAAGAGGCATTGAGGCCAACCCAGAAAAAGTCCAAGCCATCCTAGACATGACTGCTCCGACGTCCCGGAGCGAGGTCCAGTGCCTTACCGGACGCCTGGTAGCCCTAGCACACTTTATTTCCCGCCTCACAGACAGGTGCAATCCCTTCTTTCAACTGCTCAAGGCACAGCATAAAAAAGAAATCACTTGGGGCCCGGAACATGACGAAGCCTTCAACAGCATAAGGGCATACCTTGCCACTGTCCCTCTCCTTTCCAAGCTAATTCCCGGAGAGGTGCTTTATTTATACTTAGATTTTTCCGTCACGGCCGTCAGTGCGGCGCTCACACGCCATGCCCATAATCAAGAACTCCCAGTATACTATTGTGGCAGAGGATTCGCGGATCCAGAGACTCGCGGATCCAGAGACTCGCTATCCAGACATAGAGAAACTTACTCTCGCCCTCATCACTGCCGCCAGGAAACTCAGGCCGTATTTCCAAGCCCACACAATCCATGTACTCACCAACCATCCTTTATGGCAAATATTGCAGAAACCTGAAACCTCAGGCCGCATGGTCAAGTGGGCAGTTGAGCTGGGAGAATTTGACTTGCACTACAAGCCGCGAGTGGCCATCAAAGGGCAGGCAGCTACAGACTTCATTGCTGAATTCATTCCATTGGCAGATAGCAATTCCCACCTAGACACCCCCGCCGGGGACGCCATCTAGGAACTCCAAGTGGATGGATCCTCCAACAGCAAACTCAGCGGAGCAGGAATCATCATCACAAACCCAGAAGGTCACTCGTATGAGTATGCCCTTCGGTTCGAATTCAAAGCCTCTAACAACATTGCTGAGTATGAAGCTCTTATCGCAGGCATCCAACTTTGCCGAGAGCTCGGAGCCCAACACCTCCACATCTTCAGTGATTCCCAACTTGTTGTCAGTCAGGTGGCAGGGGACTTCAAGGCTAACCAGCACAACTTGGAATCCTATAAAAGTCTCGCGGGGGCACTTCTGCAAAGCTTCACCTCATATAAACTCACCCAAATCCCGCGAGCCAAGAACTCTAAGGCTGACGCCCTCGCAAAACTCGCCACGGCTCCTCCCGAGTCCACGCCCCTGGATGTCCACATAGAAACACTGGACAAGCCTAGTATCTCAAGAGCCTATTCAGAAATTTTTGCCCTTAAGCCCAAGGAGCAGCCTTCATGGATGGACCCATTCATCGCTTTCCTCTCGGATGGCACCCTACCCCAAGACAAGCATGAAGCACAGCGGCTACGCCGCAAAGCCTCCCTTTACTTGCTCAGAGGTGGAAAGATGTACCGCCGAGGCCAATCATGTCCCCTACTGCGGTGTCTACCCACAGTAGAAGGGCACAAAATGCTGAAATCGCTCCACAGTGGCATTTGTGGGAACCATGCAGGAGCCCGGAACCTCATGTTCAAAACGCTTTGCGCGGGATATTATTGGCCAACCCTAGAGCGTGATGCTAAAGCGGTCGTTCAAACGTGCCTTCAGTGCCACAAATTTGCAGATTTTGCACATCATCCCCCGGTACCCCTCTCTATCATCATCTCGCCCGTCCCTTTCAGCCAATGGGGACTCGATTTCATCGGACAACTCCCCACAGCCCCAGGACAGTTCAAGTACGCCATTGTCATTGTGGATTACAACACAAAATAGATTGAGGCAGAGCCCCTCGCCACAATCACCACTGAAAAAGTAATCAACTTTCTTTGGCGAAACTTGTACTATCGTTTTGAAGTGCCCCAAGCCATCATTACTGACAATGGCACCCAGTTCGACAATGACACATTCTGGGGATTCTTGTCCGATCAAGGCACAACAATCTTTTACACCTCCCCAGCACATCCCCAAACCAATGGCCAGGCAGAAGCTATCAACAAGCTCATCAAGCAAAACCTGAAGAAACGCTTGGATGAGGCCAAGGGTTTGTGGGCAGCAAAGCTCCCGGACGTCCTCTGGACACTCCGCACCACCCCCACAACGGCCAAGGGAGAGTCCCCATACCTCTTGGCTTACGGCACCGAAGCGGTGGTACCAGTGGAAATGGAGGTCCCAAGTGAACGAATCACAACTTACGACCCCGAGACAAATGCGACAGGGCTACGACTCAATATGGACCTCTTAGAGGAATGCCGAGACAAGACATACCTCAGAGTCATCAACAACAAGCAGAAAATAGCCCGATACTACAACAAAAAAGTCGTATCTCGTCCCCTGAAGATAGGCGACTGGGTCATGAAAGAGGTCATTCCCCACCCTACTGGTCTCAAGGCAAAGTGGGAAGGCCCACTCGAGATAGTTGACGCTTCGGGGCCCGCCACATTCTACCTCCGCGATTGCGATGGTCGCGTGCTACCCCGCCCTTGGAACGCTCGCCACCTCCATCTCTATCCCAGTTAATTACATTGTTTATGTATTTTAGCCCAGTAGCGGCACCAACAATGTACACTTCGCCCACTAGCGGCACCAACAATGTACACTTCGCCCACTAGCGGCTCACTCTAAATGCCATGAAGTGCTTTGTCATGTAAACATGCTACACTTCATTCCCACAAGACAACACCACAAACCTATTCGCCCCATAGCTGCCCACCACGCGGCTAACACGGTCCCTCTGGCCAACTCGCACGACCCGTCTCGCCACCCCTCCTTCTAGCGCCAATTGTTTCTACTTGTTTCGTCCTGAGCCGGGAAGTGGTCGCGGGGTGGAACGAAGTAGAATCCTTGGGATCTTTCACTCGGTACCTGCACAAATGACAGCGTTACGGGGTCGGGACTGGGGTGGCCCAGTCTTCGACTCTCCGATGCTTAAGTTAGCTTTGAGCACTTGTATGGGTAGAGGAATGAAAGAGGGAGAGAATATATGTGAGTATGTATATGTGTGTGTACCTTTTATGATAGGTTGAGCTTGTTTTATAAGGCAAGTATGGGTACCTTTGCCTTAGTCTTCAATGTGGGACTCCTTGCCCTCCTTTGGAGTGTCTTCCCTTTTGAGGGTGTTTTGCCGCTAGAGTGACTTTGGCAAGCGGTTTGTTACCGGCCCTTCATTCTTTGGATGTCTGTGAAGGGCTCACCAAGGCTATCTCGACCGGGTAATTGTACCGTATTCTCGGCTTAGCCAAGTATTTTGGCTATGTACTAACACTATGCATGTAACTATCCATGTAACTATCTATCTATGTAACTATCCGTGTAACTACAGATTGATAGTTACTTGGGTAGTTACATACATGCTACACTTGTGCAACTATATTAACTTGTCTATGTAACTATCCATGAGACTCATCATGTAACTTGCTTAGTTTCATGAGACTGACCATGTAACTTGCTTAGTTTCATGAGACTGACCATGTAACTTGTCATATAACCGTCGGTTACATTACCAGTTACATAGCTTGTTGCATTCCAGTCACTTCTATTATCAATTACATCACAAGTTACATGACTAGTTCTTACCAACTTGAATATGCCAAAACAAAAACGAAGAAGAAGTGTCACGCCCCAATGTTAGAAGGATAAAATTCCAAAAAATTTGGGCATGATATATCTCAAAAACTTAATATCCCAAAACCTACTCTACAACTTACAACTAAAATCAAAAACTAGAAATGTAAATGTCAATAAACTCATCAACCGAGTTAAACATTATATCTCCTTAATTACATCAACTTCAAAAGTTTAGTAATAATAAAGTCGCTCACATGAGCTTAAAAACAACTACCATAATATAATAAAATAAAGTGCGCAGAAACTAAAATCCTGTGACTATGCCTCTGTCTTAACCCTGTTGATCATCACATGCAGGTCTAACCCCTGCACCATGAATTGGTGCACTGAGTTGTAAACAACAAACCTGGTAAGCTAAAAAGCATGTATGAGTAACTCCCAAAAATAACTCAATTCAACATTGCATCAAAATAAAACCGGTAATTCCTGCTTTAGAACTTAGTTCAGAAATTGCCTCAAAACAATAAAATTCAAAAGAGAATAGATAAGAAAACACAACAATTCACAAACAATTAAAATCATAAGTGAATCTTGCAAAAAGGATAGGTCAGGAATTCCACTAAAAATCACACAATTAAAATTAAAGAATCTCATGCATTAAGTATAGTTCAAGAGATACTCAAACAAAGAATTTAAATAACAACAAATAAGAACAATGTTAAAACCACATAACAAATACTTTTACAAATATACATGTTCCCTCCTATGACCTACAACAAACACATGTACCAATGAGTTCCAAATATTAATAAATACCTCTCATGACATATAACAACAATTTATGTACCCATAGATTCCAGATACCTTAGGGTACCTCCTATGACCTACATCAATAGACGGACTAGAACTCTATTTCTAACAGTAACCAATCACCAGGCCAAAGGCTTGGAACCCAGTTTGACTGTCCAATATAAAATCACAAAATAATAATAGTATCATAACCCTAACCAATCACCCGATTAAAGACTTGGAACCCAGTTTGACTATCTACACAACAAATCACAATATCTCCAAAAATACTATTTTATCATTGGCAATTTAAATTATTCTAATATTTTTTTAATAAAACAGAAAAAGAATAAAAACTCATAGATACCCAGAATTTATACCCATAGATAAAAATAAAAACTCATAGATACCCATACCATGGGTTTTGTTGCCATCCTTAAACCCAGCTCATCGTTATTGGTCAGTTTAGCCTGCCTTGGCTTTTTGGTTTGTTTACTTTTACTTGCAGATTTTTATTCGAGTTGTACACGTCTTAAATTTGTTTTCTTTTGTCAGTACACGACATAAACTTGACATCAACGTGCTAAAAGTATTTCAAAACCCAGAGAAGTAAGCAGCTGATTTCAAAAACCATTACCAGAAACCTGGGAGCTCAAGTCTGCCAAATGAATCCCAGATCCGGTTTCACTGTGCTAATTCTATTCCAGTACCTAGTTTCACTTCCGCAAAACTTTCTAGAAAATTTTCCCATACAATAAGTTAATAGTTCCTCCTATATATTTGTGAACCGCGGCATGCTCTATTCAACAACACACTAAACTACACCAGCTCAGATAAGTGATCATCATCTCTAAATATCTTTCTTTTCCATCAGCTGCTTTGTGTTCTTGATCGGACAGAGAAAAATGGGCTGTAAACAAAGGCAGATGTGCAAGTTTGAGATGGAACTGAAGTCGATGATGCCGCAGAAGATGAATGCTTTTGCCGTAGCAGATTCATCGTCGTCGTCGTCGTCGCCGTCAACTGGTAATAATCAGACCAAAACGACATTGCGTATGTTTGGAGGTAGTGTGAATCACCAGCCACAGAGAACGACCGTTGATGACGAGAGAAGAAGAAGAGAGAAGGCTGAAAATCTGGTGCACTTGATTTGCTGGGGACCCAATTAGTCACAAACTTCTGTATATCGATCTCTATTAGGTAATGCTGAGGGTTGAGGGTGTGCTTTTCATTTGTGTATCTTCTTGAGCTTAATTTGAAGAATCATAACAGCTCCGTTGTGCAGCTAATTCGTTGCTCCTCTCTCAAGTCTAGAAGACTAGAACTTAATTATGGGCGCGCGGTGCCACTATACAAGTACATGCATATGTATATGTATACATGTATCTTTTTTACCAGATCTCCTTATTTACTGGTAGAACTTGCAATCTTGCATGATATATATTTGAGAAGTTGAGATGGATTTGCGGGTGCCTGTCCGAATAGAATGAGCACATTGAACATATATGGACCAGATAGAGACCTATATATGTATGAAATTCTTGCCTCCGGCCGAATTCTAATTTCTGAACATTAATGAAATTCTTACCTACTTACTCGTTAAAGGTACGTATATGCATTTACAGAAATGCAGTCAGTTGATTCAGTATTTCAGTTCTTGGCATGCCCTTTCAGGAGTCGCTTAATCGAGGACTAACTATCTATGTAATACAAACAAACAAGAAAATTGTCGATTTCTATGGTACACAAGAAGAAATGGCCAAGTTACTTTCATCGAAATCTATCTCTAATTTTTTTTTTTTTGGGTCTTAATGCTAGGCAACAAGAAGAGCAAATGGAACCGGGGAATCCATCATTTCCTAAATGAGTTTAATAAACTCAAATAAATTTTTTAGGATACTTATATATTTGTGATATCTACATTTACCGATATGACAACAAATTTGTTATTGTTTTGGTAAAGATAGTCATTACTTGGGTAAATTTTATTTTATTAAAGGTAATTACTCAACTTAAGACAACTTATAAGTTTATGAACAACTTGTTGTCGTTGTAGTAACTTGGTTTTTTTTTTAAAAAACTTTTTATTAATAACTCACACACCATACATATGTCAGTGAGCTTTGAACCCATGACCTCAAAGTTGTCAGTTAAACACCTTAACCAACCAAGCCACGGCTCACCGACAGTAACTTGGTTCAATTATATGTAAATGTGTAAAACAAATGTAGTAATTTTGTTGTCAACGTTGTAAATTTAACGCATTTAACTTATTATTTTTATTCAATTAACGGTAAAATGAGTGTATGATACACATGTTAATACCGTAGACAACCCCAAACTCAAATTCTCCTTACAAACTTGGAGTTGGTCTAGACGACTAGAGAAGCTAGCCGCATTGCTGATGACGCGGCCAAGCTATCGAGAAAGAGGTTGTGCACTGAAGTTTAAACTAATGGTCCTCCAACCTCTAGGGTCTATATTCTGGTGAATGAAGGCCTCCCATGTCCAGATAGCTACGTCTATATGGAAGTCATCCCAGTCCCTTAGACTATTTGCTGCAGCTTGCTGATGTGCACTTTTTTATGTTCCTTTCTTCTTCTATTTTCTGTTTTTTATTTTTTAAACAACTTATTACAATGAAAAGTCTCTTATGTGAGCAATGAAAAGTCTCTTAGGCTGAGTCTAGCAATAGGGTCTTTATGCTTTGAGGCGGAAGACTAACACCAAGTCACCAGAGCATCTAAGAAATTACCAATCGACACAATGGCGTCGACAAGATAGTTGTTCCTTTCTTCTTTGTTGCCATTGTTCAGTTATGCTTATCTTCCAAGTCTGCTCATTTTGTAAAACATCTCATGTCTATGATTGTTTGAACATTGTAATAATAACTATCTTTTCTTTTAATAAATTTGATAACTAAATCTACTTTTGATATGCGTAAAATAATGTAAAACAAATGTGGTAATCCAATTTACAGTTTTTTTTATCCTCCATCAGTTGCTCTTTAGTAAATTCTAAACAAAAAAAGTTCCTCTTTAGAAGTGTGACAGTGCTTGGTCTCTAAGTTCGAAGGTTGTGCTTCGGTTATAAACTTCTAATGTATCGATTTGCAATGTAGTGTATTGTTCGAGTGTTAGGTATAGAATGTGGTTGGCCATCGATAGAACCATATTTGTAGCGCCTGAACTTTTAGGTTGGTTTGGCACTGTCACATATTGGTTCTTTTATCGGCATAATATAAGTTCGGAATTTAGGTCCAAAACTCAAAAAAAAACAAGTTAAGGTTGAAGATGTATTTCACATGTTGTGGGGTCATATATATGCTTGCTCTTCGTCTCGATCCTTTACAAGCTAAGTTGTACGGACACGGACACGGTGACACGACACGGCGCGACACGGAGACACGGCAAAACTTAAAAATTGAGTTCCTGATACGGGTTGGACACGGCAAATAGAATTATATATCTATATATTTTTAATAAATAAAAAATACTAAAATATGAAATAAGTTCATTACATTACTAAATAAAGTTCTAAATTCAATTCATTGTATAACCATAAGAAATAACATTAAAGAGAGTCAAAAACAAATATGATAAAAGTGCATAACTAACAATTAAAAGTAGTAAACCTCTAGCATCTAAAACATAACATTAAAGAAAAACAAAATGAGCAGTAGGTTGTTTTCAAATTAGATAGCAACTTGCTTTCATAAACTAGGCAGCAGCAACGAAGCAACCAACAACCTCTAGCACCTAATAGACAAGAAGATGAACTAATGGGTGGAGAAAGAAGAGATTGAATGGGCAACGTCTTCATCTTTTTCTTCATCTGCGTCGTTTCCTCTCTATGTTTGTATGCGACTGCGAGACCTCTGCTGCTTATTTAGGTTTTCGTTCTATTTTTATTTTAAAAATAAAAAATAAAAAAAATTAACAAAAGCTGACATGACGAGTCGGTCAACGTGTCGCACATGTATCGAGCTCGTGTTGCCGTGTCGGGAGTGTCCCGACACTTCGACACTTCACCCATGTGGACTGTCCATGTAACATAGTTTACAAGTTAAGGTTTAAGACGTATTGGTTTCGTAATTGGGCCTTGCTAATTTCATTGCACAAATATCTATATACAAGTTTATTTTGGATAAAAGCTTACTAATTACTAATTGTTATAAATAAAGGGGAAAGAGCCTTACTAGCTAGCTAATGGAAGAGTAGAACTAGTAAGAGTAGAAGAATAAGAGAGAGTAGATGGGGGAATAGTGTTGTTGGTGTTGTCTCATTCATCATTCACTCACCATTTATATAGGGTTGAGATACTTGGTTATTACACATGCAAAGCTTGATAGAGAAGCTTGATAACTTGCTGAACACACACAAGTTAACTTGCTATACACTCACAAGCCATGGTAGCTTGTTTAGTACAAGTTTTCTACATAAGATTACAACACAAAGTAATTTGGATAACCATACATATTTACAACACTCCCCCTTAGATGTCCACCAATTAGTTTGGTGTTGGATGCACTTAATGTTGTCTCATTAAAAACCTTGTCAGGTAACAAAAAACCCAATGGGAAAAAATAACACAAGTTGAAGGAGAAAAAGAGTACAACGCGCATATGTCTTTTTTAGAATGGTTTTAGGTGCTCCACCTGATCACTGCACACTTCTTCTCGTAGTTTGTTGAGTTGATGCATTCCAATGCCTTGTACTAACTTCTTGAATATGCATTTTGGTAGAGATTTGATGAAGAGATCTGCCAAGTTGTCAACTGATCGGATTTTTCTAACTTTAACTTCTTCATGCTTTTGAAGCTCATGTGTGAAGAACTTTGGTGCAATGTGTTTTGTCTTATCTTTTTTGATGCAACCTTCTTGAATTTGAGCTATACACACTGCATTATCTCTGTGTAAGATTGTAGGAGCGTCTGTTACTGATGGTAGATTGCATGTTTTTCGAATATGGTGAATCATTGATCTCAACCAAACACATTCTCGGCTAGCCTCGTGAAGCGCAAGTATTTTTGAGTGATTAGAGGAAGTAGCTACCAGTGATTGCTTTGTCGATCGCCATGAAATTGCAGTGTCTCCACAAGTAAATACATAACCTGTTTGTGAGTAACCTTTGTGCGGATCAGAGAGAAAACCAGCATCTGCATATCCAACAATACTCGGACTATTTTTGTATTTTTAAGTATACAATAAACTCATGTCCGTTGTACCACGAAGGTAGAGCAAAATATGTTTTACACCATTCTAATGGCGTAATGTTGGAGCAGAGCTTATCTTACCAATAAATTTACTGCAAAGGTAATATCTGGTCTAGTGCACTATGCTAAATAAAGTAGGGCACCTATAGCACTCATATATGGTACTTGTGGACCAAGGATATTTTCTCCTTCTTGTCTTGGACGGAATGGATCTTTCTCAACGTCCAAAGACCGAACGACCATTGGGGTGCTTAGTGGATAGGCTTTGTCCATACCAAATCTTTTCAAAACTTTTTCAGTATAAGTTGATTGATGAGCAAGAATCCCAAGAGCAAAAAGCTCGATCTGCAGACCGAGGCAAAATTTTGTCTTCCCAAGGTCTTTCATTTCAAATTCTTTTTTTAAATATTCAGCAGTCTTTGTAAGCTCTGCAGGGCTCCCAATTAAATTCATGTCATCAATATAGACTGTTGCTTTGCAAAACCATAATTTGATTTCTTGATGAACACGCAAAGACATAGCTAGAGGATCATTAATATATCCCTCCTTAGTTAATTAATCATTGAAACGGTTGTACCACATTCGTCCGGATTGTCTCAATCCATATAATGATCGTCTTAATTTAATTGAGTACATGTTACGTGATTTTGTAGTTGCTTCAGGCAACTTAAGTCCTTCTGGGTCTTTCATGTATATATCGGTATCTAACTCCCTGTATAGATATGCAATAACAACATCCATAAGTCGCATATCAAGTTTCTCTGAAACTACTAGACTTATGAGATACCGAAATGTAATAACATCCATGACGGGGGAATAAGTTTCATCATAATCAATCCTAGGCTTTTGTGGAAAACTATGTGCAACAAGGTGTGCTTTATATCTTGCAATCTCATTCTTCTCATAGTGTTTTCTCGTAAACACCCATTTATAACCGACAGGGTTCACATTGGGTGGAGTTTGGACTACTGGTCCAAAAACATTGCGCTTTTTGAGAAAATATAGCTCTGCTTGGATTGCATCTTTCCATTTAAGCCAATCATATCTCTGTCTACATTCATCGATAGAGCGAGGTTCAAAGTCATCGCTTTTAACGATCTCAGTAGCTACTGCGAATAAAAATACATCGTCGACGATCGTTTCTCTTCGATCCCACAATTCATTCGTGTGCACATAATTTATGGAAATTTCATGATTATCAAGTACCTGATCAGCCTCTTCATGGGCTTGTGTCTCAACATGGACACTTTGATCTTCTGTAATTACATGATCATGAATTATGGATCGGTTATCAATGTTTTGCCCAATAACGTTTTCAACAGCGATGCCATTATGTTTCAGTTGTGCTTTCGCTTTCCTTTTTCCAGGAACTAAATCCTTTGAACCTACAAGTCTACCACGCTTGAGGCGTGCAACAGATGGCTCATTAGCGGCCACATTATTTTGTCCAGTTGGGACATCTATCCTTGCAAGTGCATTAGCCGCTGGGATATGTGATCTTGTCACTTTTGCTATATCAGTAAATGCATCAGGCATTATGTTAGCAACATCTTGAAGATGTAGGATCCTTCATACTTCATTTTCACTTTATGCGATACGAGGATTAAGATGAGACATAGTGGGTGTATCCCACGATAATTCATGTCGTTATTTAGGAACAGTCTTTTCTCCCCCTAACGGCGGGAATAATGTCTCATCAAAATGACAATCTGCAAAACGTGTAGTAAAGATATCACCTGTCAAAGGTTCCAGATATCTAATGATACATGGTGAATCAAAACCAATATAGATTCTCATCCTCCATTGAGGGCCCATCTTAGTACGTTGTGACGGTGCAATAGGTGTCACGTCCCGAACCTTAATTTTTACCTTTATTACTGGCATAGTGGTAATAAGAGTTTTTACCGTGTTCGTCACTAAGTATGTAATTTAATTAGTCCCCAGAGGGTGTTGAGGGACTAATATTTTGAGGGAATGATTATAAGGAAGAAATTTTGACGATGGTAAAAAATGGTAATTTTTGCTAGTAAAAGGTAATTTTATTGGGGTATTATTTCGGGGTGTTGAATTTTGGATTTTTTTTGGGTTTATAGAGGGTTGTTGGACCGGGTGGGCTAAAGGCCCAAGTTCAGTTTCTTCTCCTGATTTTTCTCACCGCACCCGGTTATTCCCTCTCTACACCCAGGAAACTTCCGGCCGACCGTCCGCCACCGTCCGGCCTCCGTTCGCCGCCGGACCGGTCCCGTTCGAACGGTCTCCCTCCCAGCTACATTTCTAGGGCCGCCGTGAGGGAGAAACGCTGCCCGAAAGCCACGGCTGCCGAACCGGTTTTCTCGCCGGAACTCCCTCCTCCGGCCGCCATATCCGGCGAGCCATAGCCCAAAAGGAAGTCCTCCTCCCGTGCTTCAATCCCTCCAAAGGGCTCGCTCCGTCGTGAGCTAGGTAAGGAGAAATCGGAATTTGAAATTTCTAGGGCTTTTTGTGTATTTCTGTTCGATTGATGTGCTTAGGCTTAGAATTGGAGTTTGTGGTAGTTAGGAATGTTGTAGAGGAGGTTGAGAGGAAGATTCTGTAAAAATTTGGTGACCATTGGAGGTTGCCGGAAAATGGCTGCCGGCCGCCGCCGGCGCTGCCGCCGAGAAAATGTTTTTGGTGGAGAAAAATGTGAGGAGTTTAATGGAATAAGTCTTAGAATTTTTGGAGGAGTTTTGGATATAGGTTTAAGATTTGTTGAAGTTTGGTATTTTTGGCGGATTATTAATTAATAATCCGGCCATTGGATTTTATTTGGTAAAAAGTGTTTTTCGAGGTTGTCGGTAAAATTTGTGGAGTTTTGAGGTTGGCAGTGGATTTAAGATTTTGGAGTGTTAGACTTGGTTGAGCGCGAAGCATATTTAATTATGCATGTTTTGCATTTAAACGTCGATGTTTCATTTATGGTTTTATGTATATGGAACAGGACGCGAGGAGGCTCGAGCAGAGGAGACCTCCGACCGACGTCAGGCTTAGGCCTAAGTTGTGAGTGGACCTTTGTTTTGAATATTATATCTGAAATGCTTTATCATTTGATTGATTTTTCTGTTATTGGATATTTCCCGAAATTGAGAATTTCGGTGGATTATACTCGAGGTACAATTCCGAGAATAGTATGTATATGATTAAATGCTAGCTAGCTATACGTGATTTCCCCCATACGCGAGGTACAATTCCGGTATGGGTGACATGAGCGTTAGACGCGAGTGTCGTAGCCCTGTGCGACTTCCTATTCTTGCATTTATTTATTCAAAGATGTCGTACAAGGAGTCAACACGTATATATTACCACTCGGCCGCTTTCCCCCATATGCGAGGTACAATTCCGGTGTGGGGTGATGTGAGCGTTAGACGCAAGTATAGTAGCTTCGTATGATATCTACTTTATTCAAGTTGTTCATAGATATCATGGCAAGAGTCAGGTGAGTGTGCATACATACTATATATATAATATCCAGGCCTGAGAGGCAGTTTCTTAAAGTCTGGGGGTTCTAGCCAGGCTGGACCCCAGTTCAGAATCGTTCCAGTGGTGTTCGTGTTTTTGCCACTGTGGAAAGCATTTCTTTTGGGGAAATATTTATTTGTTGTCAGATCAGCTTTGTCCACTCACTCTGACGTGTTAAATATTTTCCCCTGGGCTCTTCGTTTTTTAAAATGCCAAGTCTGCAGAGTTCGCGTGAGGTCCAGCAGGAGACGTTGAGGCATAGTGACCCAACTATCAGCTACATTTCGCCAGTAGGTTACCTGTTTAATCTACTAGGAGTTTGTTAGCTTCCGTTGTATTTTATTTTATTTTTTAGTAGCTCTGAATACTATTGGAATTCTTATGTTGGTATTCTTGCTACTTTTGGAGTGTAGCTAAAGAATTATTTGTTTTGGTTTAAAAGGTGATTCGTAAGTTTTTAAGTTAGGGTTGTCCATTTTCGAGGGAGGTTTGCCGAGTCCTCTGTAAATTTTCCTTGGAGGTGATCCCCGCATGACTCATCTCGGGTTTCGGGGTGAAATTCGGGGCGGGTCCTGACAATAGGCACATAAACAGCACAACCAAAAATTCTTAGATGGGAAATATTGAGCTAATTCTTAAAAACAAGTTATAATGGGGAATATTGATGGTTGACTATAGGCCTCAACCGGATTAATGATGCCACATGCAAAATGACATGTCCCCATGCAGAAGTCGGCAACTTTGTCCTCATGAGTGAGGTGCGCGCAATTATCTACAAGCGCTTAATAAGAGCTCCTACCAAGCCATTTTGGGTATGAACATGAGGGACTAGATGCTCAACTTCAATTTCCAAAGACATGCAATAATCATCAAATGCTTGGAATGTAAATTTACCAGCATTATCTAATCGAATTGATTTGATAGAATAATCTGGGAATTGTGCTCATAATTTAATTATCTGAGCAAGAAACTTGGCGAATGCCATATTACGTGTTGACAAGAGACAAACATGTGACCATCTTGTAAAAGCATCAACTAAGATCATAAAATACCGAAATGGTCCGCAAGATGGTTGTATAGGCCCACAAATGTCCTCTTGAATTCTTTGTAAAAATGATGGGGAGTTTGCATCAATCTTTGCAAAAGATGGCCTAATAATCAACTTTCCTTGTGAACATGCTTTACAAGGATTATTGCTTGGCAAAATAACATTTTTATTCATCAATGGGTGTCCGTTAGAATTAGTAATGATCCTACGCATCATCGTGGATCTTGGGTGACCTAGACGGTCATGCCAAAGCATTAATGTGTGTTTATCAGTGAATTTTTGGTTCATGACATGGTATGCCTCAATTGACTTAATGGTTGTATAGTACAAACCAGATGAGAGGGCAACCAATATACGCCTTTGGCTGTAAGTATTGGAAGTAATGCAAAGATACTCCACATTGTTCTCATTTGTGGTTTCTATGTGGTACCCATTCAAACTTATATCCTTAAAACTCAACAGATTTCTTTTAGATCTGGAGGAGTACAATGCCTTTTGAATGGATAATTGGGTACCATTTGATAACCAAATTTGAGCTCTTCCAGAGACTTCAAT
Source organism: Fragaria x ananassa (assembly GCA_034370585.1). Taxonomy (NCBI): domain Eukaryota; kingdom Viridiplantae; phylum Streptophyta; class Magnoliopsida; order Rosales; family Rosaceae; genus Fragaria; species Fragaria x ananassa. Next base: position 12,279,992 of record CP139765.1, on the reverse strand, counting down.
TAGGTCTGCAGGACCTGAAATGGTTGTCACTTTTGCTCTTGTCAAATTTAAAGTGGAGAAATATTTTCGATCTCTAAGGATCATGTGCGTGGTTGCACTATCTGCAAGACATATATCTTCTCTATCTTGAGAGCATCCATTTTCCATTTTATGCCTTCATAGAAAATAATATAAATACCAACATAAATATAGATATATAGTATGCAAAATAAAATAAACATACATTTATTTAATAAAGGAAAGGAAGTACATATTTTTTATTCAATAAAGCATGAAAGGGAAATACTACATTAAACATGAAAATGAAATAGCATAGATATTAAACTAGTTAACGTTGGGGACGCCACCACCATTCATGTCATTAACATGACTCCCATCGTTCGTAAAGAAATCTTAAACATCAAGAGAAGTTATATCTAATGGCCCAGATGATTCCCAAGGATCAGAATGATCAATGTGGTTTATTTCCACATTTTTTCTCTCTAAGGAGGCTTCATAAAGATCTACCAAATGCTTGGGTGTACTGCAAGTCTTAGCCCAGTGGTTTGATGAACCACATCTATGACAATTATTGTCATTATTTTGGGGCACTCTGCTTGTCTGACCATTCCCTTTGTTGAACTTGGCAATATTTTTTTGTCCTAAATTTTGGTTATGACCTTTATGACCACGACCATTGTGTCGTCCACGGCCACATTACGACCATGGCTGCGGCCATGATTATACCAATCGTCATGCCTTCCTCCATGTCCATTACCATTTCTGCTAAAATTTGATGCATTTGCTTCTGGGAATGGTTGTGACCCAGTTGGACGGGATTTGATGATTTCTCATCAATAGCTCATTATTTTGTTCAGCCACAATAAGACAAGAAATCAATTCAGAATATTTCTTGAATCCATGCTCTCGATACTGCTGTTGTAGGAGCATGTTTGAAGCGTGGAAAGTAGATAATGTTTTCTCTAGCAACATGTCTTCTGTGATTTGCTCACCACACAACCTTAGCATGAAGCTGATCTTGAACAAAGCTGAGTTGTACTCCTTCACCGTCTTGAAATCTTGAAGTCGCAAATTCGACCATTTAAAGCGAGCTCTGGGGAGCATCACATCTTTTTGATGAGCATATTGCTCGGCTAAGGCTTTCCAAAGCTCGAGCGGATCTTTGACAGTGAGGTATTCATCTTTCAATCCTTCATGAATATGATGACGGAGAAAGATTATGGCTTTGGAGCGATCTTGTTAGGATGCGGTATTGTCTTCCTTGATAGTGTTTCCAAGGTTTGAGGCCTGAAGATGTATCTCAGCATTGAGGACCCATGAAAGGTAATTCTTGCTGGATATGTCGAGTGCGACAAATTCCAATTTCGCCAAGTTTGTCATCTCCTATACCAAGAAGATGATTATTTCTGAACATTGAAATAATTCAAACTTCATGAGGAAGTAATCCACTCGAAACTTTGTGTTCAAGGTTGACATATCTATTTGAGCAATGGAACATGGATGAGCCATGTGCTCGAAACTTTGGGTTCAAGACTTTATTATTATTAGAACATGAGGTTCTAAACGTTGGTGGTTTGAACATGGGGTTCAAAACGCTTAGCACTCCAAACTTCGTGTTTGAGGTAGACCAACCGTTATAAGATATGAATATATATTGCACAAATATAAACATGCATGGTAATAAAATCAAGATAACAACAATGTATATATTTTACCTTTGCCGATTAAGAGAGACATAATATAAATTTAGCATGAGAGAATCATATATCATACAAGGTGAAATGCAAGATAAATGAATTTGATTTGAGAACTCAGAGATCGTGAGCATTGGTTAAAAACAACATTGTTGCACCACTGATCATCATCGAGAAGCTTGGTAACTTGGTGAACACACACAAGTTAATTTGTTAAGCACTCACAAGCCATGGTGGCTTGTTTAGTATAAATCTTCTACATAAAATTACAACACAAAGTAATTTGAACAACCATACATATTTAAAACACTAATTACTTTGGAATGAGTTTTACTTCGTAGGAATACACTACTACAATATTTAGCATCTACAGCATTTTGACATCAACAGTTTTTACCTCATTCATTGGATCATATAAAAGTAACACTTCTTACCTCATTCACAGGATCAATCTAAGTGAGCAATACTTTCGACCTCTATGTAAGATCATATCAAAGTGAGTACGTCTTGTAAGCCCCACTCAACCATATTGTAATTCCACACAGCAACTAAATTAAGCACACACCAAATGTCATGATTCACCAAATCAATTCCTAACCTCCACACTAAATACTCACCGACAACCTTAGCCACAAATCTGTTGGTCCCTCAATTCCTAACACAGTTGAGAAAGTTGTGTAGACAACCGTATCTAAGAATTTCAGATTCTCGGATAATTGGATTATATATAAACGAGGCAGTTGAGGATATATATGCTGTTACCAACTTACCATAAATAATTTCACTCCAACGACACGTCGCTGTCCACAAGAGAATTGTCAAACAACGACACGTTGTACGCAGTCGCAAAAATCAACCCCACATGGCCGCCTCGGAACCTGTGCAAAGCAAGCAAACACCGAATAGAAATCTCACGCGTGTCCGGGTGCAAGAAAATGGGAAACACCCGAACACTCTCTCCCAACCGATTTATGTCCCTCACACCCTGGCCACTTCACAAGTTGCAACCACCATCAAATTCTGAACAGTTTGTTACAGAGCTCCGATTTCAATGGCCTAAAGCCGCCACGTGTCATATTCCGGCGAAGAAACTAACCATGGAGCACGACCACCACCACGAATACAGCCACTCCCACCACCACCACCACCGCCAACATAAGTCGCAATCCGATGGCAACCTCTTCTCTCTCTGCCCGTTCTGGCAGTCAGGTTCCCAATCGTCGTCGTCTTCGTCTTCGACTCAGATCCTACGGAGCCGCGTGGACGGATCGAAATCCAAGCCCAAAACGGTGTCGTCCGTCGCGAGATCGCTCCTCCCGCCTCGGCGTCGGCTCCGGCTCGACCCCGCCAACAAGCTCTACTTCCCCTGTACATCGTCGTCTCCTCAAGTTCAACGTTCATGTTGACTTTGCGTAATTTTTAACTGCTTTTGTGTGACGTTATGTTAAGCTTCGAACATTCTTGATTTTCGGTTTTTAATTTTCAATTATGTTTTGACTTTTCGTTTACTCTCCCCGCGTTTTTATAAAGTGCTTCATAAAAAAGCACTTGATTTTTATTTTTAGTTTTTTTGGCTTCAAAGTTTACTGAGAATTGATCATGTGTTTTGATGTCTTGAATTTTGAAGATGAACCTGGGAAACAAGTGAAAAGCGCAATTCGGCTGAAGAACAGTAGCAAGTCTCATGTAGCTTTCAAGGTATTTCCTATTTTATTCTTTTATTCCTTTTTAGTCCGTGTAAGCTTCACTCTTTTACATTTTTGTTACAATAAGATGATTTTACTTTCTTGAAATTTAAGAAGATCAAGGATTTAGATGCATTGTGTTTGTTATGTAGTGTAATTTTTTAAGGGGTGTGAAATCCACACACCCAAATTGTTTCAATGTTTTTTTTTTCTTTGATATATTTTTAATTAAATGACTCTGCTGCTTCAGTTTCAAACTACTGCTCCGAAAAGCTGTTACATGCGGCCTCCGGGTGGTATTCTTGCGCCGGGAGAGAGCATAATTGCGACTGGTAATGGCCTTGCACTTGCTCCAATGTAACAAATGTTTTCTGTCGTTTTGATGTTCTAGTGTTGGATAATATGAAATGTTTATGGCTTCCGTCTTATTATGGTTACGGTGATGACAGTATTTAGGTTTGTGGAACAACCTGATAGCAATGAGAAAAATTTGGATAAGAAGACCAAGGTTAAGTTCAAGATCATGAGTTTAAAGGTCAAAGCTGAAACGGACTATGCTCCTGAGCTGGTAAATATAGCGCTCTTCCCTCTGTTATGCTCGCTGTGGCTGGTTAAGTGTTACATGCATGCATACTGTTTTGGGAAGTTCGAGTGAACTGTCCAGGTGGTTGTTTGATGCCTGCTCTGTGATCATTTAACTGACCCTTTGTTGATACAGTTTGATGAGCAAAAGGAGCTAGTTGCAGTTGAGCGAATTTTGCGAGTTGTATTTTTAGATGCAGAGCACCCTAGTCCTGTAAGTTGAAATCTGCCTTGTTTAATACTAGTGTATTCTTTTGATTGGGAATATTGTAATGATGACATTTGTGTTTCAGGCTTTAGAAAAACTGAAGAGGCAGTTGGCTGAAGCTGAGGCTGCACTTGAAGTGCGTAAGAAACCTCCCGTAGACACTGGTCCTCGTGATGTTGGAGAAGGCCTTGTAATAGATGAATGGGTATAACTATTACCTCTGATCTGTATATGTCAGTAGAATGAGCTAAACTTTTCGTGTTTTCTTTCTCTAAAGTGTCTTGGTTTTTTTTTTTTCCTCAGAAGGAGCGAAGGGAGAAATATTTGGCTCGGCAACAGGTTGAAGCAGTAGGTTCAGTTTAAACCCTGATTTTTAGCTTTTGTTAAAAGTTGATTTGATTTTGATGAGATTTTCTTGTGGTGCAACATTGCATTCTTTCTGCTCATCAATCTTTGGATAAGTGGTGGAGGAAGGTGGAGAAGTAATAGTCATATTTAGTTATGGTAGCTGAGAAATAATATGTTTTCTTGTAAATAATGAGTTTTGTCCTGGGATGATGAAATAGGTGTATGACTCATGTATCAATGTTTTTGCATATTCCTATGTTTGAGGTGCCCTTTCAATCTTTGAATTTCAGTATTAAGAAATTCGATAGGTCAAGTTCCACATTTTGTGTGTCATATTTAGCTATTGGTTTTTGTACCTGGCCATTACTATAAATGGGCAATGCTATAAGCTTCCCTTTGATCTGCAATTTGAGCTTTTCTCATCTTGAATTTCATTTTTGGTTTCTATTTGGCATATTTGCGTGCATGCTCAACTTGATTTCTTTAAACATTCATTCTTGGGTACTAACTACCTGTGTGGTTGGGTGTTCTTTCATGACTGTAAACCTATATTACAAATATACAATGATTTTGGACTGGTTGCAATCTTGTTCTCAATCCAATTGATACGGGAGAACGGAAGTCTGATCTCAACTACACCCTTCTCCATTCACAGGGCATACCAATGGCAATTAGGCACAGTAGTAAAGCAAAGCATTTGAGCGAGAACCAAAAGGAACATAGTGCATCTTCATCACTTAAATACTGGAACAAAGAAATATTGATTCAAACACAGAAACTTGGAATCTGAAAAGAACGTATACATCACGAATGCAAATCTCTCTCCCATATTCTAACGATTATAAAGGAAAACAAATCGGCACCCTATTATCAACACATCCTGTACATAATGGCCAGAGATCTGGGCCGGCTGCCTACTTGCCTGAGCACAAGAGCACAGAAAAGATCGACTATCCTTTCAATCTCTGTCACTTCTTCTCAATTCTCCGGCAGCTGAAACTTCTGCGAACTAAAGATTTGATGCGAGCTGCTCTGAATGAAGACGACCATCCCACATTTCGTTGAATTGAAACTTTCCCATAATGGGAAGGTAACAGTCCCTGAAATGGTCTTCTTGGCTGTAATGTCCTTAACTGTGCAAAGCTTTTCGAGTCTTCTTACAACATAGTCGTTGGACAGAACGCGTCCCTTGTTCTCTCCCGAGGGGCAGTCAGTGACTAACCCACTTTCATAGAGCGCCACCATCACATTGACGCCATTGCCATCCACCTTTGTCCTTAAAGCTCCTGTTAGACACACTTGCAACGAGTCCGAAGAAGCAGATCTTTCGAAAGTTGCCTGCTCATCACCCAAACAAAGCTCTACCAGTCATTTTTTAGATATTCGAAGATTTAAGAAAATACTTTTCTTGTAACGTAGCAAGCAAGGTAAATGGTAACATTTCGTTTTGTACATTTTATATATATGTTATTGGAGGAAACTGCCACCAAAAGCGGTCCCATGGTCTAGTGGTCAGGACATTGGACTCTGAATCCAGTAACCCGAGTTCAAATCTCGGTGGGACCTTTTTTTTTGTAAAGTTTGAACTTAATTTGAAAATGTTTTTTTTTGGTGAGGCAAATAACGCCATTTTCATGAAGAACATGATTGGGAACACGTAAATTTGTTTGATCAACATTATAAAACTTAACCAGTAAAAATTAAGAGATCGATTCTTACTAACCTGGAACGTGGGAGCAGCGTATCTAGGTGCCTCTTTGATGCAGGTTAGCAAATCGTTTTCATCGTTGCCAACACAATGAGCCGAACCCTGAACCACCACCTGAGGCGTGAACATGGTGTCCAGCCTCAAGGCCTCAATGTAATTCTTTTGCCGAACCGTCCACTGGCTCGAACCATAGGGGTCCTTCCACCCCATGTAGTCCCAGTAATCGACGTGGTACGCGAGCACCACCACCGGAGGCACGTCACTCCCGTTGAAATCCCCTCTCCCAAGCCTCGAACAGAGCAGCTCCGCCACCGGCGATGTGGCGCAGCCCTGCGACGAGAACAGCTCCACTAACACCGGCCCGCTCTTCCTCTGCTCCTCGGCCGACACGTCAGCAGTAGAGGCCACCGCTGACGTGCGTTTCTCACGCGAGGAGGGAGAGGAAGAGGAGTGGCCTTTTCCAAAGCAGGCGAAGAGACGACGCCCCATGGTGATCCGTCTCGTCGCCTAAATGGGGAAGGCCGCGGCGGCGGTGACGATGATTTAGCTCGGAAGACAAGGGGAAAAGAAGGTAGAGAAAGTTGGGGAGTGAGTGAATGTAGGGTGGGAGAGTATGGTGCGGGATTGGAATATAAGGAGAGGTGCAACGAAAATGTGATTCTGGTTTTGGTTTTCGGGTATGGGAAACAAGACGCGAAATGTGTAATGTGGGAATGGGGAATTGGGGAGGAAGGTGTGGGTGGTGGAGAGGGAATGGTGGCGAGGAATATTGTTGGGACGTGGAAGGTGACAGATGGGGGTGGTTTGATTTGGTTTGGGAGAACAAAACGTTGCGTTGCCGACAAGGAAAGGGTTTGTGGGTGACACGTAGGTTGTCGGGGTTTGGCTGGATGTCAGTTTTGTACCTTATTTGATTTGATTTGATTAAGAAAACTGATCGATCGGGAAAGATGTTGTTTTAGCGTTGGGTTAAAGCACAGCCAGCATATTAACCTTCTGGCAACGTTGAATTGTATTGTTGATTTGTTGCTTATCTTATTTGGGTTCTAGTGACCATTTGTTTGTTCTTAATTGGTTACTACACAGTGGGGAAGTTTTAGACTACTCTGTGTTGGCGAAATTTCAATGGGACTTCAGGCCAGCTGATATAGTTGAAAATAGGACCAATATATGTTTTGAGGTTTTGATCATTCATGTGTTCACAGTTTTGGAAGGCAAAATCCGATGACAATTGTGGAATTTCCATGGAAGACGGTGCTTTGCATGAGGGTTGGTTTTGGAAAATGGTAACTGTAATTCTCTTGCAGAAGACGGTTGAATATAGTGGGGGTGACTTGTCATCCCTTGAAGGCCCACTACAACAATATAGAGCAAAGGTCACACATCTTATGTGAAGATGTGTGACCTTTAGAGGTGTTGCAAATCACCTTATGTGTGACAAATGAGAGTATTAGTGTAGGTATTGGTAGGGTATGAGGAAAAATACCACACATAAGGTGATTTGCAACACTTCTAAAAACCACACACCTTGTGTGACCCCATATTGTTGTAGTGGCGGTTGCAGAAGAAATAACATGACATAATCATTACTGATTAAAAGAAATAATGCGACATAAATAATAATTAACGAGTATTGTTGTTATGGGGAATAATATTATTGTATTTTCAGTTTTAATGTTTTTTGTTTAGAGTATTGTATAAAGAGTAACATATGGAACTGAAAGTATAACGTGCGGGGAGGAAGTTTAGACATTTGCATCCATAATTTTTATTTTATTATAATAAAAAGAAAAAGAAACTCATACATTCCAAACTTTTTGGCTTGAAAGAAAACATTATAAATAGCTTGGTTCCCTTAAGATACAAATAAAGGTCCACATGAACAAGTCATGGACCGGGTAGTTTTCTCATAAACTCCAACGACAAAAGCATCTGACGTGAAACTTTATGATTATTATTATTTTTTTTTTTTGAAATAAAAGTGAAAACACAGTTATTGTTGCAAGGGAAGTTCTGAAAAGAGGATTAGATAGCGCTCCTCAGAATTAAGGAAAATATGGTCTGGCAACCACCTTGAGAGGATATTTTCTATGTGAAGTTACGCCAGTAGATTCACTCATCATGTCTAAGTCCTCCGCTCTTGCCCCATCAGGCAATATCCAGTCGAACTTTTGAACAATATTTGCTAGAACAGTCTCTATCACTGTCACCCCAAAATTCATTCCTGGACATCCTCGTCTACCAGAACCAAATGGAATCAACTCGAAGTTATTCCCTTTATAATCTATGGCACTGTCTAAGAATCTTTCTGGTTCAAACAGCTCGGCATTTGTATACGACTTCGTGTCCCTTCCAATCGCCCATGCATTCACCATTACTTGTGTGTTAGCCTCAATATTGTAGCCATTGATTTCCACATTTTGTCTTGTCGACCTAGGAATAAGTAATGGAAATGGAGGATGTAAACGAAAAGTCTCTTTGATCACCGCCTTCAAGTAGTGCATTCCAACCAAATCATCCTCTGTTATATCCTCTTTGTTTCCAACTACTCCCCTCACCTCATTCTGCAATTTTTCCATCACCCTCGGGTTCCTCAGTAGCTCGGACATCACCCACTCTAAGGTTGTAAATGTGGTGTCACTGCCACCGGCAAACATATCCTGCATGTGCATTCAATTAATCAAATTAACCTCCTTCAAATAAAGCTAGCTAGATAAGGTGAGATTCAAAGTTTCAAAAAAAAAAAAAAATCACGTTTTTGTATATCGGTTCCAGTATTGTTTCTTTACATAAATTTTGTTACATTAGGGTCGTCTGTCAACTTCATTATTTTGTTCTAAAAACAATATTTATTAAATTAACTAATTAAGCTTCATTTAATCTGCACTATGACGTACTGTAAGATATCACAATGTAATACATACTAGTTAATCACTTAATTGTGCTGAAGTATACTTTTACATATGCATATCAACTTCGCACTTTAATTTAAAAGTCAAACTTCATTCTGGATAATAACTGTATTATATATATATATATAGAATCATTCTACTAAGGGATTCTTTCTTTTGACATATATGAGGGATGAGGAGTACACCAACTTTTTGATTATGTTTTTGAATCTCCATCATTCAGCTTGTTGGTCCTTATATATAAATCAATTCTGTAAATTTTCAACCAATTTGGTGATTGTTAAGGTGTCGAATAAGATTAAATCAATGAACGAACCAATCTACCAAACTTGAATCATTTATGCTTATAATTATAATTCGTAGTTTTAAATGCATGTCTTAACGATCACCAAAATTTTTAAACATTTACATAAGTGATCTACTCATATAGAACTACATATTGAATAGTGGAGATGTGATTTTGTGATAAAAAAGTTAGTGTAATCCCTCATCCCTTATATATGTCAAAAAAATGGATCCGTTAGTGGAAGAGCTTTGTGTATACACACACACGCACACATGACCCTTCCACTAAGAGATTCTTCTTCTTTTTTAACATATTTGAAGAGCTCCTTAAACGATATATATATATATATATATATATATATATATATATATATATAGTCCGGATCTAGAGATGACCTCATTAAACTCTTAAAGTGAGGATGTTCTTAGTTCTAACATGTATTTTGATAATCAAAGCCGCTCAATCCTTAGCTACCTACACACATATGAATCCTATAAAAAATTAGTCAAAATGAACAATGTTTAACCATTTGATTAACACTATTCATTTTAATTTTATCTAATAGCCTACAATTATTTACGTCAATTTGAATGACCAAACGATTATGAAATTAGTTGAAATTTTGTAGACATGTATCTTGCATATGAATCTAAAAGATCAATGGTTGAGATCGTTAAATGAAGTCATCTACTAAGATAAAATAGTAGAAATCCTCAAATTCTTAAAGTAAGGATGTCCTCTTTAGATCCTCCCTATATATATATATAGGTTGGATCAGAAGCAGACGTCCGCACAGAGGTTAAAGTACGGACGTCCCTCCTTTCTTCACCGTCCAGCGACGATGACTGCGCTCCTCCACCCAGGCGGACACCAGAGGCATCCTCGATGACTTTTCCTTGTCGGCGAGTCCGCTGAATACCAATTTGCAGCCGAGATCGATCTTGTCTGAAACTTTAGGTGGAGGTTGCTGCCCAGACCTTCAAATCGATCTCGCTGGCAAGAGAAAGTCATCAGAGATTCCTCTGGTGTCCGCTAGGGTGGAGGAGCGCCGTTGTTAGCGCCATCCGGTGGAGAACGAAGGGATGTCCGCACTTTAACCTTTGTGCGGACGTCCGCCTGTGAACGCCTCTGTGTATATATATATATAATTTTTTTTTTCCAAAAATTCAAGGAAGTATTAACAACGTACGTACCAGGATGATACCCTTTATGCCAACTCGATCAAGATTGACACCAGCTGCATTTTCTTTTTGAACCGAAAGCTGTCCACAAAGTCCTTCATTCCATCTCCAATATTCGGTTTATCAATATGCTCTTGAACAACCACATCGAAAAACGCATCTGTTCGTTTAGCCAGGTCGTCTAATTCAGCGTCAAAACCAGTGAAGCGAGTGACCCAAGAAAGCCACGGAATATAGTCACCAATGTTAACCCGTGTGAAGAACTCTGTCAAATCTCCAGCAAGCTTCATGAACACCTTCCCTCCATCTTCCTCGACATCGTCGTACTTCCTCCCCATGGAAACTCTGCATATGATATTATGACTGAGTCTGGTAAACATGTCGCTTAAATTGAAAGCCGTTGAGGATGAGGAGGATGATGACGATTTGGTACTACAAGACTCTAGTATGTTGCTTATCAACAATCTTGTTTCGTCTTGTCTCACAGCACGATAAGAACGAACCATCTTGTTGCTCAAAAGATTTAAGACAGATATACTTCTGAGCTGTTACAACGTCTGTGTAGTTTAAGCAGCTAACTTTCTCAAAGAAGATGAACTTTGGTCTGTCAGAAAATATGAGGTCATGGGTCTTGAAGACCTGGGACGCAGCCTCAGCCGATGAGATGACAAGGATTGGTCTGCTTCCGAAATGGAGCAGCATGACAGGCCCATAGCGTTGGGATAAGGTTTGAAATGAGCGATGAAGGAGGGAGCTTACTTGGTGAAGGTTTCCAATGATGGGTAGCTTTGGTGGAGAAGGGGGCACAGATGAGTTTGTATTAGAGGACCATCTGCGTAGGAGAATGAAGGAAATGGCCACAAGTAGCAAGTACATGAAAGGAGAAGTTTGCAAAGGGATTGAAAAGGTTTCATTAAGCATTTGCAGGAATTTTGGTGTCATCTTCTCTGCTACTAATTTGATCGAGTTGGATACTTAATTAATTTGCTGATTTGTGTTTCTGTATTTATAGGCTAGCTAGGGTTTGCACTCTGCATGCATGCAGAGCAAGTGGTTCTTCATTACTACTGTCATTGACCCTTCGATGATATTAAGTCTATATGATTATATCACTTTTGCAGATTCTTCAACTAATATGGATCATTATGAAGACATATTAAGAAACAAGAAATTATTTAAGAAATATCTAACACCGGAAGTCTCACTATTAATCAACTAATATGTGCTACAAGCTTGCAAAGGACGACTGCTGAACTATACGGACAACAATTCAAAGGAGGACAATTCGACCAGACTACAAGTCCACAACTACACTGTTTTTTTTGGCCAATAAGTCCGCAGCTATACTCTAGTCAGCAAAAAATATGACTGGAAAACTATACGACAAATTAGCTACAAGAGGACGACCGGCTTAATGAGACTACATACATATGATAGTTAGAGTGACATATGCTGCTACGTCTGTACAACACTACAACAGTACTTACTAGACAATCATGAAAGTAAACGTGTGATTGTTGAATCTTCAATATATTGAAAATATAAGGGAAGTGAAATCCACCCTTCTCAAATTGTAATTTACACTCTTACTTTTTATATACACCTAATTTTGAAGAGTGGTTTTAAATAAAACTCATATAATATTTCTATTTGGTAGACATCTAAAATTTATCAATTATGATAAATATTATGTCCTATTTTTTTAAATTTTTACACAATGGCCACCATTCAACTATAACATATTAATATAATAAATAAACTTAATTGATGTTGTCTTAAATACCTTGATTATGAGTTTTTCTTCTAACACTAATATTTTTCAATCAATTTGCAAAAATTATGTAGCTTTCTTTATTTTTATAAAAAAAAATCTAGATTAAAGGAATTCATTCTCTAATCTATACATAAAGTAAAATATAATATGAATAAGATATATGATCTAAACCCTAAACCCTATACCCTATACCCTATACTCAGAACCTATACCCTAATTCTATACCCTAAACCTTATATCCTAAACCCAATTTTAGGTTTCTTCTTTTTAGGTATATTATCATATCATACCCTTCTTAATAGGTACATTAGAAACGTAAGTAGTAGAAAGTAAAATGTTATCTCAATTAGGATGGGAAATGATATAATAATATACTTAAAAAAGAAGAAAAATAATCAAAGAACAAAAACTTGTACCTTACAATTAGATATTTTTCAACTATATAGAGAGACATCAAGTGTGAGCTTAGGAATAAAAAATATTATTCTATTACAAATGACATACTTCTGTATATAGCATATATATATATATATATATATATATATATATATACAAACACACACACTACCAGAAGAAAGGCTTTAGCCGACGAAAAAAAAAAACCAGGCCGACAAATTTTTTTTCGTCGGCTAAAGTGGACTTTAGCCGACGAAATTTTCCTTCGTCGGCTAATTAAAAATTTTCGTCGGCTAAAGTGGACTTTAGCCGACGAAATTAATATTTCGTCGGCTGAATAATTTTTTTCGTCGGCTATAGTCTGTGAACTTTAGCCGACGAAATTTTTAAAAGTTTAGCCGACGAAAAAATATAATTTCGTCGGCTAAAGTGTCTTATATATATTTATAGATTTGGACAACAACTCATCTGGAAAAAAAAACTATATGTACAACCTTCAAACGCAAAAAAGTCGTGAAATAAGATATGACCAGAATGGTGAAATACGTCTATGGTTGAAAAATGACGGTATTCCGGTAAAGTCTCGGTGCCGATAGTTGACATACCCTTATTATTCACTATGCTGTAGATTTGGCGTTTGGTGTCTGATTGACTATTGTGATACCTTTCCTGAAGCGTAACGGCGCTACGAGTCAAACTCATTGCTAATGCCATGATGTAAAGGCTTTTTTGGCCATCCGAGTCCGTTTAGGGCTTCAAAATGCAGTTTTCTTATTTTCGATTAGAGTTGACCGTTTCGATCGAGCCCTTAACTTTGTCGAATCCAGTTGAATTTTTTGTCATAGACATCTTTCATCATAATGATCATATCTGACGGTCTAATTTTGGTTTGTGAATTTTAGTCATCGGAATCACAACGTGTCTACTATTTTCCGTTATTCGGGTTTATGGGGAGCCCTATCGTCGGAAGGTAAATGTCTCAAAATTTTTATATGGGCAGTTGCGTCTCATCTACGTGAGAGTTTTTTGTGTGGAAGGTTTGACCAAACTACGTAATATAGAGGGAGATATGAGCGTTTTCGTGTGATAAGTGACGATGGATTATGGTTGACTGTTTCGATCGAGCCCTTAACGTTGTCGGATCCAGTTGAATTTTTTACCATAGACGTATTTCGTCATAATGATCATATCTGACGGTCGAATTTTGGTTTGTGAATTTTAGTCATCAGAATCACAACGTGTCTACTAATGTTGTATAACTTGTTTAGTAGGTTATACAACTTTGTGAACCAACTCTACATAAGAAGCAAAATTATTAAAAATCTCGTGAAATAAGATGTGTTCAGAATGGTGAAATACGGCTATGGTTCAAAAATCACGTAAATCGGGTAAAGTCTTGGAGCCGATAGTAGCGGTCAACCCTATTTACCGTTTTTATTTCTTATGGGGAGCCCTATCGTCGAAAGGTAAATGTTTCAAAATTTTTATATAGGTGGTAGCGTCTCATCTACGTGAGAGTTTTTCGTGTGGAAGATTTGACCAAACTACGTAATATAGGGGGAGATATGAGTGTTTTCGTGAATTTATAGACTTTTTGCCGACGAATAACCTAATATTTCGTCGGCTATAGTTATTTTTTAATTTTTTAATTACATACTATAGCCGACGAATACGTTAGGGTATTCGTCGGCTAAACCCTAAAATTTTTCTATTACCCACAACATGCCAAATGTATAAAAATACTTTTAGCCGACGAATTTCAAAGGTTTAGCCGACGAATTTCCAAGTTTTAGCCGACAAAATTGGTACCTTTAGCCGACGAAATTTTCAAAGGACTTTAGCCGACGAAAATATATAAAAAGTCGTCGGCTAAAGTCGAAAAAAATTTGAAATTTTCAACCAAAATTTTTTGGCGGTCAACCAAAATTTTCAAAGGACTTTAGCCGACAAAAATATATGAAAAGTTGTCGGCTAAAGTCGAAAAATTTTCAAAATTTTCAACCAAAATTTTTTAGCGGTCATCCAAAGAGTTTAGCCGACGACTTTTCAGAATTTCGTCAACTAAAGTTCTTTATATAGCCGCAGAGTAGGGTAATGCAAATTGAGCAAAAATGAAAGGGGGTCTTATGATTATGATTCTTCTTCTTCTTTTGGGTTTGGCAGTCGAGACCACTTAGTGTATCATCAAAAGAACATGCTAGCACCCCACCCAGAGGTTGGAATTCGTATGACTATATATGATTTTCTGCACCACTATATATGATTTTCTGCACCTAGAGGTTGGAATTCGTATTTCTGAGGAAGAGTACTTGGCAAGTGTTGATGTCATAGCTAAGCAGCTACTTCCACATGGATATGAGGTGCTCATTGAATTCACAAGAATTGAATTTGCTTTTGATTTGCTTCATTTGTTTCAAGTATGAGTGTGTTATAACTTGTAATATGATTTTTCAATGTAGTATGCTGTTGTGGATTACCTGTGGTATAGGAGAAAAGTTCCAGGTGCTTATGTCGATTCTCTTGGATTTGATGTAATCGATAAATAGGGGAGGCCTATATTTTCTGCAGTTTTTTTTTCAAAACCCAGCAACTTTAGCCGACGATATTCAAACACTATATTCGTCGGCTATAGTATTTTTTAATTTTTTTTATAAGGTTTAGCCGACGAATAACCTAATATTTCGTCGGCTATAGTTATTTTTAAATTTTTTTTTATAAGGTTTAGCCGACGAATAACCTAATATTTCGTCGGCTATAGTTATTTTTAAATTTTTTTTATAAGGTTTAGCCGACGAATAACCTAATATTTCGTCGGCTATAGTTATTTTTAAATTTTTTTTATAAGGTTTAGCCGATGAAATATTTTATATTTCGTCGGCTATAATTATTTTTTATTATTTATTACGCACTTTAGCCGACGAATATTTCGTCGGCTAAAGTCTGGGACTATAGCCGACGACATATTTTTCGTCGGCTAAAGTGGGACTATAGCGGACGAAAAAAAAAATTTCGTCGGCTAAAGTCATCACAGACGGCCTTTTCCCGACGACACTATAGCCGACGAAGGATCGTCGGCTATGGTCTTAGCCGACGAATTTTTTTAACAGGCCGACGAAAATTTTCCGTCGGCTAAAGTGCTTGTTCTGGTAGTGACACACACTCAAGTTAGTAATAATAAAGTAAAAAAATTAAAGAATGCAATTGATTATGACAAAGTTAAATCCAACTAAATTTCTGCTCAATATTTGAGTTTCAAATTGATGCTAAAATTAAGAAAGATACCAAATTTAGCTTTCTACTGTCTGAAGGGCAAATTAGAGAAACCGAAAAATGAAGAAAACTATTAATTATAGATATTTGCTCTATATGGTAAGTTTGCTTATGTGGAGTAGGTGTAAAATGAAAGAAAATATGTATGGATTTATCTTAAAAGAGACCTAGTATTTTAGGTTTTTATCTAATTTTCTCATTTTTTTGGCCAATAAGTCTGCAGCTATACTCTAGTCAGCAGAAAATATGACCGGAAAACTATACAACAAATTAGCTACAAAAGGACGACCGGCTTAATGAAGACTACATATATATATATATATATGACAGTTAGAGTGACATAGGCTACTACGTCTGTACAACACTACAACAGTACTTACTAGACAATCATGAAAGTAAATGTGTGATTGTTGAATCTTCAATATATTGAAAAAATAAGGGAAGTGAAATTCACACTTCTCAAATTGTAATTCACACTCACTTTTCATTTGTGGTAACTAAAATGTTATCCTCAATAACTTAACTTGTGTTTTCTTCTGTAAATGATAACTAAAAATAAAACGTAGTAGTGTGGATTACAATTTAGAAAGTGTAGATTTCACATCCCAAATATAAACGTAAAACATAGTGTGACTATAATGTCAGCACTACTAGGTACGTACGTACTAAACAACCATAAAAGTAAATGTGTGTGTGTTGAATCTTCAATACATTGAAAAAAATGTTTTACATTCTTTTTTCTTTTCTTTTTCTTTTTGGAAAATGTTTTAGACACCAAAAAATTATACCAAATATTAATACTAAATGATGTCGCACTGGCCATGTCATTGATTGTCATACTAGCTAAGATTGTGGTGATATGGGAATAAATTGAAAGGGAATAAATTAAACGAAAAAAATATATAAATATAACGTCACATCCCAACCCTTAAATTTTACCCTATTTACTAACAGGGAGTAAACAAGAGTTTTACTATTTTCGTCATTAAGTTTGTAATTTAATTAGTTCCCAGAGAGGTTGTAGGGGACGATTATTTCGAAGGATTTATTCAAAGGAAGAAATTGTGATGGCGGTAAAAATGGTAAATTTTAGCTAGTAAAATGTAATTTTATTGGGGTATTATTTTTAGGGTGTTGAATTTTGGAATGGGTTAAATGGAGGTTGGACCGGCTGGGCCGAGCCCAACCCATTTCTCTCTATCTCCTCCCGCTCGCGCTCTCTCTCCTTCACGAGTCTCTCTCTCTGCCAGAAATTCCCGTCGCCAGTCTGCCGTCGTCTAGCCGCCGTTGGCCGGCGCACCGGTCCCAAACGGTTGGCCTCTGACCCAGCTCTCATTCTAGACCGGTGAGAGGCTCCCTAGCGCCATCGAGAAGCTGCAGCCGAACCCGGAAGTTCTAACTGCCCGAAACTTCCTGTCGCTAGAACTCTCTCCTCCAGCAGCCATAGGAGGCGATCCTTGGCTCAAAAGGAAGCCCTCCTCCCGTGCAGCAATCCCTCCAAAGGGCTCCCTCCATCTCGAGCTAGGTAAGGAGAAACCGGTAATGAAAATTTTAGGACTTTTTATGTGTTTCCGTTCGATTGGCATAATTAGGCTTGGAATTGTGATTTGTGCTAATTAGGAAAGTTGTAGAGGAGGTTGAGAGGAATGTGATGTTAATATTTGGTAGGCAATGGAGATCGCCGGAGCTGGCCGCCGGCCGCCGCTGAAAAAGTGTTTTTAATGGGGAATTTTATGAGGAGTCTAATGGTATGAGTTTTAGAATTTTTGGAAGAGTTTTGGATAGCTTTGGGAATTTTTGAAGTTTGGTATTTTTTGCAGATTATTAAGTTAGAATCCGGCCATTGAATTATTTGTGGTGGAAGGTGATTTTGAGGATGTCAGTAAAAAATTGTGGAGATTTATGGTTGACAATGGAAATTAAGATTTGGGGCGATAGGCATGGTTGAGCGCGAGAGGGTCATTTTTAATTATGCCTATTTTCTTTAAGCGTCGGTGTTTTATTTAAGGATTTATTTATGTTTTTGGAACAAGACGTGAGGAGGCCCGAGCGGAAGAAACATCCGACCGACATCAGGCTTAGGCCTAATCTGTGAGTGGACCTTTGTTTTAAATAATGTGTTTGAAATGTTTTATTGTTGAATAATTTTCTTTTGTTAGAAAATAACCGAAATTGAGAATTTCGGTGATTTTACCCATATATATATATGTTTATGAGAATAGTATGTATATAATTAAATGATAGCTAGCTATACATGATTTTCTCCTATAACGAGGTACAATTCCAGTATGGGGCGACGTGAGCGTTAGACGGCAGCTTCGTAGCCTTGTATGACTTTGTAATCTTCGTATTCATTCATAGAATTCGTACAAGGAATCAGCACGTATATATATATATATATCCACTCGTACGATTCCTCCATAATGAGGTAAAATGCCATTATGGGGTGACGTGAGCGTTAGACGCCAGCGTCGTAGCCTTATATGACTATCTACTTTTCGAGCTTATTCATAGATAGCGTACAAGGAATAGACGAGTGTAAATACATACTGATTTATATAATAATCCTAGCCTGAGAGGTCTTTTTTTTTTTAAAGTTTGGGAGTCTAGCAAGGCTAGACATCAGTTGAGAATCTTTTTGAGTTAAGCTTTTAAGTTGTCGCTGGTAAAGCATTTTCAATGAAAGTATTTTTGGGGAAATATTATATGTTTTGTTGAAATTATTTTTGTTCACTCACTCTGACGTATCTGAATATTTTCTCTTGGGCTCTTCATTTTAAAATGCCCAGTCTAGAGAGTTCGGGTGGGGTCTAGAAGGAGGCGACGAGGCATAGTCACTCATCTTTCCACTACATTTCGTCAGTAGGTTACCTGTTTAATCTGCTAGGAGATTGTCAGTTTCTGTTGTTTTTTATTTTTAGTAGCTCTGAATACTGTTAGGGTTTTTTTATATAACTTTTCTGGATAATTATGAGTTGTAGCGGAGGAGATTAATTTTGGTAAAAAAGGTGATTTTTTTTCCAGATTAGGGTTGTCCATTTTCAAGGGAGGTTTGCTGAGTTCTTCGGTAAATTTTCCTTGAAAGTGGTCCCCGTAGGACTTACTTCGGGTTTCAGGGTGAAATTCGGGGTGGGTCCTGACACATAAATTTTTCCTTTAATAAAAAATGGAAAAAAAACCCAAATATAATCTTCTTCTTCGAGTAGTTAACATATATCACATTCATTTTCATGGTGTTTTTAGTCGGAATATGGGAGAGAGTTAAAACTTTTGTTCTTAGCTCAATAGATGAATTGATTAAAAGCCACCAAAATTACCAAAAGTTCTTTTCACCTATATACTCTCTTCTCGTTTCACAATTTACACTTCTAACATTTGAACAGCAGGATTGAATCAAATGTTCAATCTGTAGGATAATGATCACTTGATTGTTTGAAAGCTATTCTTTAGTTTTGCGAAAAAAAAATAATGGAGATAAAAAATGATATCGCAGTACAAAAAACAAAATTCATCAAATCGTACCTATAAAGTTAATGGTAGATGATCATCTCCTCTTCATCAGGACGACGACCATGCAAAATATTAGCATTTTCCTTGATTTTAAAAACATTAGTTAAGAAATTTTTGGATTTATTTCTATAGTAAAAAAAATTAATAAAAGAAAATTCATTTAAGCAATTCCTTCCAAATAAAGTCGATATGTTGGCATATGCTACATCATTTGGTACATAATTTTGGTATGAATATTTGGTGTCTCTAGCATTATTTTTTTTTTCTGAGAAAAGGAAACATTTTATAAAATAGAATCCAAAACTACAAACAATGGGAGTTATTGAGAGTGGAAATAAATTCTCCACTCGCCTCTTTACAAAAAACACTGACATTACATTAGACAAGAAT
The DNA here is from genome assembly GCA_034370585.1 of Fragaria x ananassa. Lineage (NCBI taxonomy): Eukaryota > Viridiplantae > Streptophyta > Magnoliopsida > Rosales > Rosaceae > Fragaria > Fragaria x ananassa. Next base: position 12,260,048 of record CP139765.1, on the reverse strand, counting down.
TGATAGAGTTCGACTGTAAATTTAACTTATTCCAGAAGCTTCGATATACATTTTTACAGCCAACCTCAAGAAAAAACAGCATCTTCACGCACTATATATACCAAAACTGTTAGGGTAAAAATATAATTGTCTAACTCAAGTCTTAGTATAAGTACATGAACATCATAATTCATCAATAGAATTGACGCCTTTGTTTTCGTTTTATTAGTTTTATCTCTATGTTCATCTACTCTTCAGCCTCTTCTTCATTTTCATAAGAATCAATCCTTTTATGGTATCAAAGCCCCAGGTTGTGACCTAGGAAGACTAATCTCTATGTTTTCCGGCAGCTTTTTCCTACGTCGCTTCATATCGAAGCTCCAGTTCTACATCTCAGATAAGAATTTTGATTTCTCTTAGAGAGGCTCTTCAGTTTGCTTTATGCTACTCTTGTAGTGTTGATCATGCTCTTTTGATTCTATACAAAGTCATCAAAGCTTTGGAAATGTGTTTTGAGTACTCTGAAATTGATTGAAGCAAGTTATTCATGGAGATTTGTTAAAGATTAAGGAAAAGTAAAAACCCTAGAATTTGGGAATTTTAGTTCAGAGGTTCTATTTTTTATTTTTCGAGTGTTTCTTATAGACTTTGGTTGTTGTCATTGGCTTCTGATCATCTACTAGGTCTTGTTGAATCATTGAAATGCATCTGGTAGTATTTAGAATTGACATTGCATAAGTTGGAACTTTTGTTAGAGCTTAGTGGTGTTTATCAGATACTCATTGGACCACTGTAATAAAGAAAGTTGAATTCTGTTGGTATCTAATCTAGTAGAGGCATCTGGTTGCTTGCCATCATGGATAATAGAATCGAGTTAAGCAATTGCATATTGTCCAATTTCTGCAATCTCATCTTTGCCCGTTTAGACAATTCTAACTATATTACATGGAAGTTTTTGGTAGAAACACTATTAAAGGGTTGTGGCCTTATGAGATACATCGATAGATCATTTCCTTGTCCTCAAAAACACAAGACTACGAAAGAAAATGAGGTTCCATCTTATATAGCAAATGAGTACATGAACATGGTGCAAAATGATTCAGCAGTGACGTCTTTGCTTGCTGCTACTTTGTCCAATGATGCTCTCTCCTTTATTGTTGGAAGCAAGTCTTCTAAGGAAATTTGGTGTCGATTTAAGAAGAAATATGTTGATACTTCACGGGATAACATAATGAAGCTCAAGACCTCATTGTACAACATCCAAAAGGGCTTAGACTCTATTGACAAGTATTTGATGCGATTCAAGTCAATTTGTGATGAGTTTGATATTTTAGGAGTTTTTATGGACGATGAAGACATAATAATCTCAGTAGTTAATGGTATGCCACTAGTAGAAATAAAGTCTTAAGCAACGAGAATAAATTGTCGCTTAAATGCCAAGTTTTGTCGCCATACGACTTAAGCGACGAAACCGGCTTCGCTTAAACTTCGTTGCATATGACGCGTCTCATAGGCACTTAAGCGACAAAAAAATATTATCCGTTGCATAAGAAAACGGAACAGACGACGGGTACAGTTTATGTCGCCACAGATTAAAGCGACGAAATAATTTCCTTAAGCGACGAATTTTTATTGTAACTGAACTTATTAAGCGACGTATTTTATTTTGTCGCTTTAGTATTAAGCGATGAAATTTTTAGTTTAGCGACAAGTTTTTTTTTTGTAGCTAGATATAATGCGATGAAATAATTTCTTTAAGCGACGAATTGTTTTCGTCGCTGAACTACTCCTTGAGCAACGTATCTTATTTTTTCGCTTTAGTGTTAAGCAACAAAACTTTTTAATTTAGCAAAAAATTTTCTTTCGTCGCTAGATATAATGTGGCGAAATAATTCCTTAAGCGACGGATATTGTTCAATGATGCAAAAAAATTATTTTACCCCTAGACAACAGAATTATTGAATTTCGTCACTAATCTGTAAAAAATAATTTTTTTTTAATTATATCTGATCCTCAACCATTTCAACCAGATCCTACACCACCTCCGACTCCAACTTCTTACAACCAACCCCAAACAACCCCAATATCTTACAACTAATATCAAGCAACCCAATTTCAACTGAGATCGATAAAGGCGAGAAAGAGGCCGTTGGCGAGATGCACGCAGAGTCCGCTGGAGTCCGTTGGCGAGATAGGTGCGGAGTCCGCTGGAGAGATGGGGCGGAGTCCTATTGCGAGATGGGCGCGGAGTCCGATGGAGGAGAAAAATTAGTCCTTCCATGAAAATGGCTGTCAAGGAGAGGCGAGGCGACAGTGGCGAAGAAGAAGGGGAGGCAAAGGGAAGAAGAAGGAAATGCAGAAGGAAGAAGGAGAGGCGACGATGGCAAAGAAGAAGGAGAGGCAGAGGGAAAGCTACAGTCTTGATCGGTGCGTGGAAACTGGGGCAGAGCAGAGGAGAGGAGGGAGTGAGAAGAGAGTCTAAAGAAGAGAGAAGAGAGATCAAGTTCAAATATATAGAGAAATGAAAAGTGAGGCAGAGGATGATAGGAAACTTTCACAAATTTGGATCAAATTTTTCTAAAATTTTAGGTGGAATAGGTGCCGCTAAAAATTTCGGTACTTAGGCGATGAAAAGTTATACTTTCGTCGTTTAAGTGATTAATAATTTTAATTTGTTTAAAAATAATAATAATTTCATCGTCTAAGGAAATTAATACATATCACAACTAATTATAGAATAAATTTATTACATATATAAAAAATTCATGACATAATTAAATTGAAAATTTGACGTTTTAACACACAATGAGTTTTCAATCGCTATCAACTTAGTCTCTATGTAATACCCTAGATTTTCATATCCTTTCCCTTGTATAATTTTCATATTTAATGAAGAATATTTATGGAAATTTTCTAGTTTGTGCGAAGTTGAAGTTTCAGAAGTATTTTAAAGGTACTTTAACTTTTAAGAGGCTCAAAATTTGACTTTATTTTCCGTAAGTTATCATCGAAAACTTCCTTTATGAAAGTTGTAGAGCTCATCAATATGAGTTCGTGGACATGTGGCACGAATGAAATGGACGTCGTATGAAGAAGTTATGGTGAAAGGAAGTTTGTTTCCTAGTATGGAAAGTGTTTAAGTAGAGAATTGTGTGGTAGCTGATTTTAGAAACCTAAAATCAGTTTTCTCCTCTCTCTCTCCCGAGCTCTCCCGCACTCTCTCTTCTCCAACTGATTTCTCTCTCATCCGGCCACCAAATTAGACGCCGTCAGTTCCGTTGGGTCGTCACGGGTCTCCTCTCCACTGCTGGGGCAGCCTTGCTCGTCGTCACTCCGCCTGGAAGCCGCCACGAAGTAGCGGAGCTGCTGCTGTTCTGCCAGAAAGTCGACGATTTTGACGCCGATTCCGGCCAAGTCTAGGTGAGTCTTGCTCTCCTCTCTCTTCTAGAGATGGTTTTACACCTTTGGTAATCTAGAAGTCAAGTTTTGGGGCCGATTTTGTAGGTTTGGATTTTATTTCCGGGTTGGTATTGCGGGGCGTTTTCCCGCCGATCCTGGCCGAACAGGTTGAACCATCAGGTATTAAAGTTACTCACCTTGCTTCAATCTACAAGTTTCATGTTTTGAGTTTCCCTAAATTTTGTAGTTTGGTGGAGGCGCGTGAAGCTTACTGGCCGCCGCTTGTGGCGGCGCATGGGAGCTTGTCCGGGCAGGGTAGAGGCCTTGTTTTCTGCATTGGCTAGTCCTTGTAGTTGCTAGGGTGTTGTTGTGTGTGAGGATTGAGTGTTGATTAGGTTTTTGCATTGTAGGTGCTAAATTGTTTCTAAGTGGTTGTTAGGTCGGAAACTTGGAAATTTTTCGATCTTGGAGAGTGGTAGTATTGTTGTTGAGAGTCCGATGACCTTGGGAGGTCTTGGAGGAAGGATTGCCCTTCTCTGGGCAACCTTTAAGTTAAGGATATTTTGATCCTTGTTGTGTTTTTACTAAGGTTTTAATTGTGTAATTTTAGGTGGTTAGTGGGGTTGTGGTTAGCTTGGCTCGTGCGTTTTTGTGAAGACGCAGCGGGAGTATTTAGGTGAGTAAATCTCACCAAGGTTCTCTTTTGAACCAAGTTTAATTATGGTCGTTTGTTGATGATAATTGCTATGAGGATGATTATGATGATTGATTTTTGATGATGAGGATTATGATGATTAATGTTGATGAGGATTATGATGATGATGAGGATTATGATGATTACTTTTGATGAGAATTATGATGATTTATTTTGATGATTTTAAATAAATAATTTAATGAAGAAAAATAATATTATGTTTGTTTGGTTTTAAAAATATATGAGCTTGATCGTCAATGGCTCATATGTAAGGTAAAACAAGTTTTTTTATGTGTTACTCTAAAGCTCTTATGATCATAATTTTATTAATTTGTGAGAAGTTATGTTGTTGAAATAATTTTTATTATTCATATAATTATATCCTTGTGAATGATATAATTTTTATGATGTAAATCTTGTGATGTTGTTAATGATGTTGTGATATGATGACTGTTGAATAAATAGCCTAACCGGGTTCCAAGCCTTAATTAGATGATTGGTTACGGTTAAGATGCTATTCATCATTTTTATGTTTTGATATTAAATAGCCAAACTGGGTTCCAAGCCTTTAATCGGGTGATTGGTTGCGGTTCTGAAGCTATTTATTATTTTGAGTTTTGTTGTTGGACAGTCAAACCGGGTTTCCAAACCTTTGGTCGGGTGATTGGTTACGGTTAGGAATAGAGCTCTAGTCCGTCTGTCAGTGTAGGTCATGGGAGATACTTGATGGTATCTGGGACCCATGGGTACACATATTGTTGTTGTAGGTCATGAGGAGTATTTACTAAATATCTGGGACTCATGGGTACATGTCTTGTTAATGTGTGGTTTTTTTTCATTGATCAAAATTCATTTGGATGTGTTAAATTGTTGGATATGATAAATGTGGAGTTTACTTTGAGTTTACTCATACGAGCTTTTTAGCTTACCGGGTTTGTTATTCTACAATCCCGGTACACCATTCTTGGTGTAGGGGTTAGACCTGCAGGTGAGGATCAGCAGGGGTGAGGAGGCATAGTGGCAGGGTTCTCCTTTCTTTCTTCAGACTCTGTATAGTTTTAATTTTTGAATAGACAATATTTATGTCATGAGATTGTTCTCATGTTCTTGTTTTGCACTTTATGTAAACAAGAAAGTGTAATATTAATTCAGTGATAGATTTTGTGGAAATTTCTATTCTATATTTGAGTTTTGATGTTGTTGTTGTTGTCATTATGTTGTTGTTGACAACAGGTTGGGATGTTAAAATTTTAAGTTAGATCATGCCAAAATTTTTGAAAATTCCATTCGAAAATTGGGGTGTGACAGTTTGGTATCAGAGCGTAAGGTGGCATATTTGGTGATAATCAGTACTTCGGAGTGATGGCCCGACTGCAGCGGATCACCATCATAAGCTCTTCGGTATTGATATGTCATTGGGTATGCGGGAGTACGGGGTTGTCTTGAGCGTTAGGTCGCTAGGGCATAGGTTGTCTCAGTAGATGAAGTGTGGGAGCTTGAGTTTGGTGTTTTGAGTTTTATTCTTTGAGAAATAAGAACCTCTAGATTGAATTATTGCTTGACTTCACAATTTGATTGTGGGAGTCTGTGTTGTTTTGTTAAGGTGGTCAATTGTTTTGGCTTTTTGATGGGAGACTTTTGTGTTCTTTTATGGGTAGGGTTCAAATGATGGTGGAATTTTTGTGCCAAGGTTTGAGGGTATGTTCTCCTTTTCATGGGAGGGTTTGCATTACTCTTCTAGAAGCATATGTCTATTGGTTTTAACGTTGTACTCTGTTTGGGGGACTATGATTTTTGAGATTTTTGGTCGGGCAATTGGTATTGCTATTGATCATTTGTTAATGTTGTGTTTCGTATTGAATTACTGTGTTTCTAATTCGATTACTTTTATGTTGCTTGTGATCTCTTGAACTAAATTGCATGCAGGGATCACTATTTTCATAATTGTTTGATCTCAATGTAATCACCTGAACTAAGCTATGCGCAGGGATTACTATGTTTTCAATTGTTTGTTTTAAAGTAATTTTCTTCTTTAATTCGTATGCATTGATTTCGATGATTGCTTATGTACCCTTCACTGATTTAGACAAATGCAAGGGTTTTCCGTTGTAGTTAGTTAAGTGTGTATGTCATTGGTCAGCGTGGTGCAGGAGTGGAAGGTACCATTCTTATTTTTGATCTGCTTGCTACAGTTTTGTTTGATACGAGGGAAACCCATTCATTCGTATCTAGCTCGGTGGTGAGGGCATTAGGCTTGACTCAGACACCGCTTACTAGGTCATTGTGTGTTTCATCGCCTCTCGGTGTTTCTATCGAGTTAGGCACCTTGTGTAGTGCTTGCCCTTTAGTGATTAGTGGGAGAGAGTTTCTTGCATCTCTGTTTGTGATTCCAGACTGCTCCTATGATGTGATTTTAGGAGTGAATTGGCTAAGGCCAAACCATGCTGTGATAGATTGTTTTAATATAGCGGTGTCATTTCACGTTCCTGGACAGCAAAGCTTTCGCTATCGTTGTCATAGGTCGGACACGACCATGTGGAAAGGAGTGTTAGCTCACTTTGAGGCTATCGGTAGTACCGTGGGTATTGCGGATATTGCAGTAGTCTCTGAGTTTAGTGATGTGTTTCAGGAGATTCAGGGATTACCTCCTAATAGGGTAGTGGAGTTTGCTATTGATGTGATACCAGGTACTTCACCGGTATCAAAGACTCCTTATCAGATGGGGAGAACTGAACTTCAGGAGTTGAAGGTTCAGATTGAGGGTCTTCTTGAGCAGAGATTCATTAGACCTAGCACCTCGCCTTGGGGTGCACCAGTGTTGTTTGTGAGGAAGAAGGATGATACACTCCGGTTGTGTGTAGATTACCGAGAGTTGAACAAGGTGACCATCAAGAATAGGTATCCTTTGCCTAGGATTGATGACTTGTTTGATCAGCTTAGAGGTGCTACGGTATTCTCTAAGGTTGACCTGAGGTCCGGTTATCATCAGTTGAGGGTGAAGGAGGAGGATATTCTGAAGACCGCTTTCAAGACGAGATATGGCCATTATGAGTTTGTTGTTATGTCATTCGGTCTGACCAATGCGCCTGCTGCATTTATGGATTTGATGAACCGCATGTTCAGTCCTTATCTGGATGTGTTTGTGGTAGTATTTGTAGATGATATTTTGATTTACTCCCAGTCCTTGGAGGATCATGATAGACATCTACGAATCGTACTGCAGGTTCTTAGGGAGGCCAAGTTGTTTGCTAAGTTTGAGAAGTGTGAGTTTTGGAAGGAAGAGGTCAACTTCCTTGGTCATGTGGTATCAAAGGAGGGGATTTCGGTGGATCCCTCTATGGTAGAGGCTGTGTTGAATTGGAGTCGTCCCACTACTCCTACGGAGATCCGTAGTTTCCTTGGGTTGGCAGGATACTACAGGAGATTTATTGAGGGATTTTCTAGTATTGCCTCTTCTTTGACCAAGTTGACAAAGAAGAATGCCAAGTTTGTGTGGACTGATGAGTGTGAGAAGGCATTTGAGGAGTTGAAGACTAGACTGACTACGGCCCCAGTGTTAGTCTTTCCTATTAGTGGGGTCGGCTATGTTGTTTATAGCGATGCATCTCACCGAGGTTTAGGTTGTGTGTTGATGCAGCTTGGTGGTGTTGTGGCATATGGCTCTAGACAGTTGAAGGTGCATGAGAAGAATTACCCCACTCATGACCTAGAGCTAGCTGCAGTAGTATTTGCCTTGAAGATTTGGAGGCATTAGTTGTATGGAGAGAAGTTCGAACTCTTTTCTGATCATAAGAGTTTGAAGTATTTATTCTCTCAGAAGGATTTGAACATGAGGCAAAGGAGGTGGGTGGAGCTCCTTAAGGACCATGACTTCACCTTGGAGTATCACCCTGGGAAAGCCAATGTGGTGGTGGATGCATTGAGCAAAAAGTTTAGGGGTATAGTCGCTTCTATCTGGGTGCAGGAGTGGCTCATGTTGGAGACTGCATCTGAGTTTGGCATTTTGCGATCAGACAAGGAGCAGGGGATCTTCCTTGGAAGCGCCTCTGTGCAACCCACTTTGATTTCCAGGATCATCCAAGGCCAAGCACATGACGAGTTCTCACGTGCAAAGTTGGCGGAGTTAGTGGTGGATTTGTTGGATGATTGTCTTTCGGAGTGGTCGGTTGGATTGGATGGTGGATTGAGGTATAGATCGAGACTGTGTGTCCCAGATTTTAGGGATCTTTAAGGGGAGATCCTTTGAGAGGCACAACGTTCTCGTTATACGGTGCACCCAGGGAACACCAAGATGTATAAAGATTTGCGTAGGCAGTTTTGGTGGAATGGGATGAAGAAGGATGTAGCTGAGTATGTGTCCAAATGTCTCACTTGTCAGCAGGTGAAGGCGGAGCATCAGAGGCCTGGAGGTATGTTGAAGCCATTACCTATTCCTACTTGGAAGTGAGAGCAGATCTCTATGGACTTTGTGACTAGACTGCCTAAGTCCAAGGATGGACATGATGCTATTTGGGTCATTGTTGACCGATTGACAAAGTCAGCACATTTCCTTCCTGTGTCGATGACATACAAGGTTGATGTCTTGTGCAAGTTGTATGTGAAGGAAATAGTAAGACTTCATGGAGTGCCTACTTCGATTGTTTATGATCGAGACCCCTGATTCACTTCAAAGTTTTGTTGAGGGTTTTAGAAAGCCATGGGTACTACCTTAGACATGAGTACAACATTTCACCCTCAGACTAATGGGCAGACTGAGCGGGTGAATCAGGTGTTAGAAGATATGCTGAGGGCTTGTGTCATGGACTTTAAAGGAAGTTGGGAGGATCACCTCCAGTTGATTGAGTTTTCCTACAACAATAGTTATCACTCTAGTATCGGCATGACACCATATGAGGCACTATATGGAAGACCGTGTAGATCTCCTGTTTGTTGGGCGGAAGTGGGTGATAGTGAGATGTTGGTACCTGATATTGTGCTAGAGACGACAGAGAAGGTCGCTACTATCCGAGATAGGATCCGAACGGTGCAAAGCAGGCAAAAGAGCTATGCCGACTTGAAGAGGAGGCAAGTAGAGTTTGATATTGGGGACCATGTGTTCTTGAAGGTCTCTCCTATGAAATGGGTGGTGAGATTTGGCAAGAAGGGGAAGTTGGCTCCAAGTTATGTACGGCCTTTTGAGATTTTGGAAAGAGTAGGAGATTTGGCTTATCGGCTTGCCTTACCTCCTATCACGTCCGGGGTACACAATGTGTTTCATGTGTCCTTGTTGAGGAAGTATGTTCCAGATGCATCACATGTGATTGATTATGGAACTATCAAAGTGAATACAAATGCAACCTTTGTTGTTGAACCGGTTCGAATCTTAGATAGATCAACCAAGAGGCTTCGAAGGAATGAAGTTGATTTGGTTAAGGTGTGTTGGAGTCGCCATGATGAGGGCGATGCTTCTTGGGAGTTAGAGGCGGATATGAGAGCAATGTATCCTAGCTTGTTTTTGGGTTAGTACTTGTGAATTTCGGGGCGAAATTCCTTTAAGATGGGTAGATTATAATACCCTAGATTTTCATATCTTTTCTCTTGTATAATTTCCATATTTAATGAAGAATATTTATGGAAATTTTCTAGTTTGTGCGAAGTTGAAGTTTCAGAAGTATTTTAAAGGTACTTTGATTTTTAAGAGGCTCAAAAGTTGACTTTATTTTCTGTAAGTTATCTTCGAAAACTTCCTTCATGAAAGTTATAGAGCTCGTCAATACGAGTTCGTAGACATGTGGCACGCATGAAACGGACATCGTATGAAGAAGTTATGGTCAGAGGAAGTTTGTTTCCTGGTATGGAAAGTGTTTAAGTAGAGAATTGTGTGGGAGCTGATTTTAGAAACCTAAAATCAGTTTTCTCCTCTCTCTCCCAAGCTCTCCCGCACTCTCTCTTCTCCAACTAATTTCTCTCTCATCCGGCCACCAAATTGGACGCCGTCAGTTCCGTTGGGTCGGCACGGGTCTCCTCTCCACTGCTGGGGCAGCCTTGCTCGCTGTCGCGCCGCCTGGAAGCCGCCACGAAGCGTCGGAGCTGCTGCTGTTCTGCCAAAAAGTCTATGATTTTGACACCGATTCCGGCCAAGTCTAGGTGAGTCTTGCTCTCCTCTCTCTTCTAAAGATGGTTTTACACCTTTGGTAATCTAGAAGTCAAGTTTTGGGGCCGATTTTGTAGGTTTGGATTTTGTTTCCGGGTTGGTATTGCGGGGCGTTTCCCGCCGATCCCGGCCGAACGGGTTGAACCACCAGGTATTAAAGTTACTCACCTTGCTTCAATCTACAAGTTTCATGTTTTGAGTTTCCCCAAATTTTGTAGTTTGGTGGAGGCGCGTGAAGCTCACTTGCCGCCGCTTGTGGCGGCGCATGGGAGCTTGTCCGGGCAGGGTAGAGGCCTTGTTTTCTGCATTGGCTAGTCCTTGTAGTTGCTAGGGTGTTGTTGTGTGTGATGATTGAGTGTTGATTAGGTTTTTGCATTGTAGGTGCTAAATTGTTTCTAAGTGGTTGTTAGGTCGGAAACTTGGAAATTTTTCGATCTTGGAGAGTGGTAGTATTGTTGTTGAGAGTCCGATGACCTTGGGAGGTCTTGGAGGAAGGATTGCCCTTCTTTGGGCAACCTTTAAGTTAAGGATATTTTGATCCTTGTTGTGTTTTTACTAAGGTTTTAATTGTGTAATTTTAGGTGGTTAGTGGGGTTGTGGTTAGCTTGGCTCGTGCGTTTTTGTGAAGACGCAGCGGGAGTATTTAGGTGAGTAAATCTCATCAAGGTTCTCTTTTGAACCAAGTTTAATTATGGTCGTTTGTTGATGATAATTGATATGAGGATGATTATGATGATTGATTTTTGATGATGAGGATTATGATGATTAATGTTGATGAGGATTATGATGATGATGATGATTATTATGATGATTGATTTTTGATGATGAGGATTATGATGATTACTTTTGATGAGGATTATGATGATTTATTTTGATGATTTTAAATAAATAATTTAATGAAGAAAAATAATATTATGTTTGTTTGGTTTTAAAAATATATGAGCTTGATCGTCAACGGCTCATAGGTAAGGTAAAACAAGTTTTTTTATGTGTTACTCTAAAGCTCTTATGATCATAATTTTATTAATTTGTGAGAAGTTATGTTTACTACCAGGACAAGTACTTTAGCCGACGAAAAATTTTCGTCGGCCTGCTAAAAAAATTCGTCGGCTAAGATCTTAGCCGACGAACCTTCGTCGGCTATAGTGTCGTCGGGAAAGGATCGTCTGTGATGACTTTAGCCGACGACACACGTAGAAGTCGTCGGCTATAGTCCAGAGTTTAGCCGACGAAATAATCTCGTCTGCTATAGTCCAGACTTTAACCGACGACATTATTTCATCAGCTATAGTCCATACTTTAGCCGACTAAATTTTTTGTCGGCTATAGTCCATACCTTAGCCGACGACATTTTTTGTCGCCGGTTATCTTCCAAACTTTAGCCGACGAATAATTTAAAATATTTGTCGGCTAAAGGTTGGAATAAAAAAATATAAAACATCTATGGCCGACGAATAAAGGCTAAAATATACTATATTTCGTCGGCTTTATAGGGATTTAGCCGACGAATTAAAGCATATTTCGTCGGCTAAAACTTATTTTAAAAAAAAAAACTTTAGCCGACGAATTAAGGCTTTTTTCGTCGGCTATAAGTCCATTCCAGTAAAAAAAAACCCCGAAATTTCTGAATTACCATTCCAAGCAAGCTGCAAAATACACCAAAACAATTCTATATAACCAACAACAAGCACATAAAAGTATATAATTCATATATAATTCATCAACTACATAAATTCTATATCGTCTAAATTAATATCCGCTTCTGGGGGCTGCTGCGGAGGTTGCGGCGGCTGGGGTAGCGGTATGGGCGGAGGCGGAAGTCCCTGAAGCTGGGCAGCTGTAAAGTCCTGCATGTACTTGGAACATCTGCTGCTGCTGGGCCTGCTGGATGGCATGTATCTCGGCAACATAGGCTGCCTGCGTGGCATTATAGGCAGCCTGAGCAGCTTGTTGTTCTCGTAGTCTCTGAACTTTCGACTCTAGCTGAGTCGTCCTACTGATCGTGGACGTGGTCCTGCTGCTGGTCAAGGCTGCCTTTCGTTGAAATCCTGGAGTGCTCTTCAGGACCCCCTCGCCTCTCTTTCCTAGACCCCGGCAGTAGAAGTTGTTTGCTCTCGGTGGGAAGGCTGTGCCCATGATCCTCGCCCCAATCGTCGGATCCGAAGTGTCGATCCGGGACATGGCTTCGGACATCTCTTCCTCCTGCGTGTCGGCCATGTCTCCCTCACTAAGGCACTCATCACCTCGTCACTAGCCTCCCTCACCTTCGCCTATATGGATAGGAAAAAAATTATTAATTAACATTTTTACATAAATTTAAAAATTTAAAAACGTAAGGTGACTTACAATATCCTCCTAGGAGTCAGGATATGCCCTCTCGTACGTATAGACGTACTGGTTGACCTCTAGATGTTCTCTGGCCGCCTCGTCCATGAAGACAGCGAACGGTCTAGAACCGGCATGATAGTTCCTTGTGTTGCGTTGCCGGTTCTGAGCGTTCACCCGGGAAACCGCCTTCAAAGAAAAAAGTAAACTATTAGTAAAATATTTTAAAACGCACGTACTTAATGATAAATTAACTAACTAATTTATTTAAATACCTGTTTACAAGGGTTGTTGAATTCTGATGTCAGAAGCCAATGCCACTCGTACTCCCTGTACTGGAACTCAGCAGGGGTACCAGAACGTACGTTCCCGTGCGTAGTCCAATGGGTCCGCAACTCGTTCTTCCACTCCTTGTACCTACAGATACAACAAAAATATTAGAAATATTATTAATATCACATACAATTTTGTTTTTCATTAACTTCCCAACGTACCTTCCCCCATGCACAACGTCGGCCCAGCTGTCCCTCAGGTGCTCGGGAACCTCAAACCACACCTGTATTTAACCGTTTATTAGTTTAGCTTTTCGAGAAATCAACAATGTAATACATAATATTATTTTGTAAACTCACCGACATCGCGTTGTGGACCATGTCCTTAACCTCCTGCGGGACCTCGCCCCAGTCTGACCACAACATAGGGACTCTATCCCTAATGAGAGCTCCCACGCGGCCGGAGTACGTCCTCGACTCCCCGCCCGATACTATGTGGCCATCCCCGTCAGTATTGATGACGATCCTCCCCACGGTACCCAGGATCTTCTCGAGAGCCTTCCCTGTGACGGGGCCTCTCTTCTTCTTTGTGCCTATCACATGATAAACCAAATTGATTATTAAAATCGGAGACCCTTTAAAAATAATCATGCATCACTGATTACCTGAGGTGCTCGCGGCGGATTCCGTCTCTGTCGCCGATGATGATACCCTCGCAGAAATAAGAGGCGTATCAAAAGGCACGAACCGGTACGCCGCTGATGGAGCCACTGGCGGGGGCAGTGGATAAATCGGCGTCCCTGAGCCATCGACTACAGGTAAGGCCGGTATCATCCGCGGAAGAAACAGATGAGGCGGCGGCATCTGTACCCCAGATGACCCACTATCCGAAGAAGTAGGACCCGGAGTGGGCGCCCGGTGTATCTCAGGCATACGGGGTGCAGACACCTCCGTCTGGGTCTGAGGCCACAGCTGCCTCGAGGAACGAGGGACGACCGCCTGCCTCGATGAAAGGGGCACCTCCGGCGCCGTCTCCAGAAGGCTCGCACGTCTGGTTGTCATCAGGCCCTGAAACGTCGTTTGGGGGTTGTTAGAGGTTCCCTCAGACGATTCGGACCTTTGGCCCTTCGAACTCGATCTTCTTCGATCGAAAAAAGCCGCTCATCCTATTTAAAATATTAATTTGAATCAAGGCTGAGACAACATTGAAAAAGTAAAAATTCAAGCTTATCCTTCTCAAATCTAAGGCTTTAGATTATTTTGTCTTTATTGTATAAAAAATATTTTTGAAACCATATTTTTTCATTATGTTCATGCTTAAATTTAAACACTTAATATAATGTGAAATATATATATGTTTAAAATTATACTTATTCAAAAATATGAATTCAATAAAATATATATATATTTAAAACATATATATGTTTAAAATTATACTTATTCAATAAATAGATATACATAATTAATAATTACATAACAATATATATAGATATACTTAATTAACATAGCATAAAAATAAATTCGAAATCAAAAATAACTTCATACCAATATATATATATATATATATATATATACTTAATTAATAATTACATAACAATATTATTAACACATAACATATTATTAACCAATATTATTAACATATTATTAACCAATATTACATAACAATACTTAATTACATAACAATATCAACATCATTATAAAAATATAGCATAAAACTAAATTCGAAATCAAAAATAAATTAACACATATACATAAAAATATAGCATAAAAAAATATATGCATAAAAATATAGCATAAATCTATACCTTGGAGACCGGGAGAGCGAGGGATGAGGGAGGAGGTGGAGGTGGAGACCGGGAGAGGGAGGGAGGGAGGGTGGAGGGAGGAGGGAGGAGGCGGAGACAGGAGAGGGAGGGAGGAGGGAGGAGGCGGAGACCGAGAGGGAGGGAGGAGGGAGGGAGGAGGGAGGAGGGAGGAGACCGGGAGAGGCAGAGATGGGATAATTAGAAGGGAGGAGGGAGGAGGCTAGGGTTTCGCAGTTAAACCCGAAAACTTTAGCCGACAAAATAATTTGTTCGTCGGCTAAAGATACCAATTTCGTCGGCTATACACTAATTCGTCGGCTAAACCTTTGAAACTCGTCGGCTAAAACTTTGAAATTCGTCGGCTAAACTTTATAAATTCGTCGGCTAAACCTTTGAAATTCGTCGGCTAAACTTTATAAATTCGTCGGCTAAACCTTTGAAATTCGTCGGCTAAACCTTTGAAACTCGTCGGCTAACACTTTGAAATTCGTCGGCTAAACTTTATAAATTCGTCGGCTAAACCTTTGAAATTCGTCGGCTAAACCTTTATACATTTGGCATGTTGTGATTGTGATGATCAAACTTGAGAAACAGAAATCCGGCCGTCAAATCTGACCATCATGATAAAATACATGTATGGGAAAAAATGAAACTTGATCCGAAAAGAATAAGGGCTCGATCCGGACGGTCAATCTCGTAAGTCAAACCCCAAAACGCACGGAAAAGGTCGTTCGACCGTATAAATTTCGTATTTTGGCCGGACCTTCAACTGAAAATATTTTCAAATCGATGAGACACAATAAGTCGTATAAAAATTTTACGCAAAATAACCACCGAAGATAGGGCTACCCATAGGGAGAAAGAATGGAAAATTGCATTGACCGCAACTATCGGCACAGAGACATGACCGGAATACCGTGATTTTTCAACCGTAGACGTATTTCACCATTCTGGTCATGTCTTATTTCACGACTTTTTAACGTTTGAAGGTTCTACGTATAATTTGTTTTTGAAACGGAACATTTACTTAACACTTGGTAAACAAGTTATACAACATTAGTACACATGTTGTGTTGTGATGATCAAATCTGAGAAAAGGAAATCCGACAGTCAGATCTGACCATCATGATAAAATACATGTATGGGAAAAAATTCAACTTGATCCGAAAAGAATAAGGGCTCGATCCGGACGGTCAATCTCGTAAGTCAAACTCCTAAACGCACGGAAAAGGTCGTTCGACCGTCTAAATTACGTATTTTGGTCGGACCTCCAACTGAAAATAGTTTTAAACCGATGACACGCAACAAGTCGTATAAAAATTTTACGCAAAATAACCACCGAACATAGGGCTATAGTAGGTAATAGAAAAATTTTAGGGTTTAGCCGACGAATACTCTAACGTATTCGTCGGCGATAGCATGTAATTAAAAAATTAAAAAATAACTATAGCCGACGAAATATTAGGTTATTCGTCGGCAAAAACCATCTTAGCCGACGAATGATTGTGTATTTCGTCGGCTAAAGTGTGTAATAAAAAAAATAAAAAACATCTATGGCCGACGAAATTAAGGCTTTTTTCGTCGGCTAAAACTTATTTTTTTAAAAAAATAAAAAACTTTAGCCGACGAATTAAGGCTTTTTTTGTCGGCTATAGTATGTAATTAAAAATACCGGAATAGCCGACGAAATATTAGGTTATTCGTCGGCAAAAACCATCTTAGCCGACGAATTATAGTGTATTTCGTCGGCTAAAGAAAAAAAATACATTAAAAAAATAGACGATATTAGTAAACCATACTAACTTCTTGTTCATCATGTATCACCAAAATTCATATAAAATAACTGAAATATGAATTCAACATATGTAAACTATAAAGGAAAAGGTCTTTGAAAAATTATACAAATTAATGGATTTCGTCCTCTAAATTAAAACTAAGGCTCGTAATCGGAATCATCTGATGAATCTTCTTCGGTGTCAGAATTAATTTCTGGTAATATATGTCTTTCCTCATCGCCAGAGTCTTCGTCTGTTTCTTGATTTGGATCAACATCAACAAGCCTTGGCTCTTCATCACGAATTCGCACCGAACGACCCGCTTTAAAATTATTAAGGCGAACGATAGAGGAGTTAGGAATACCTATTGCATTGGGCTCTTGATACGCAACATCCTCTTCCTTGTCTTCGGCCTCTCCAAGTGTAGCCGCCCGGTAAATGTTTCGAGGGTGCACAAAGTTGACTACTTTCCACGCGTCACCCTTAGCAAGGTCATCAAGATAAAACACTTGTTTTACCGATGTGGCAAAAACGAACGGGTCATCTTCGTAAGAACTTGTAGCAGTGTTCACCGATAATATTCCGTACTGATCGGTCTTCATGCTCTGCGGCCTAGTATCAAACCATCTACACTTGAAGAGGTGCACTGTCATGCCTTGCCCATAAACGAGTTCCACCACTGAATGGAGAACACATTAATAGTCAACTCCATTCTGCCCACAATGTGCCATGACCCCAGAATTCTGTGTTCTCCTTCTGCTGTCTCTTTGTTCGCATATAAATTGCACGCCATTCACCTTGCACATCGGATAAACTCTTGAGACTATCGGCTTCATCGCTAGAAGTCTTAGTGCGTGCGACCAATTTGGGTGACCATCAAATTGAATATGGTTCATCTGCAACCAACCATCTCAACTGTAAATATGGATAATTATGCAATAAACATAAACCCGTACAGAAAAATTAAATTACGTACCCAGCCGCCAAAATAATCTGCGAACTCCCTGTTGTGGTACTCGAGATCACCTTGAATGTCTGGACAATATAGATGGATGTCTTTCCAGTATTCAACTTCTGGACAGTTAATCAATACCCACCAGTGGGCAGTGACTAACTCATGTGGTTGCAACTTGTAGGAGTCTGGCAAAATTCCATACACTTCAACATCACTAGAGACTATGGAAAGATTGAACTTCGGTACATCTACCGGCATGGTTTGCGGAGTTTCCTTCAACGCTCCTAAATACAACTTCATTTAGGTGACGCACTCGTGCGCAATATTTGCTTCAGCTATACAGCATTCAGGAGCGGATTTATTAGTCACATAATCTTTGTAGTCTCCAAGTTGCCTATAAATCAAGTTGCAAAATGTTATGATTATTGAACATGTATATATATTGAGGAATTTAGGTGTAAAAAACGTACCTTTCCATGGGATACATCCAAGTGTAGTGTACTGGACCGGTAAGCAACAATTGCTCGGGAAGATGGATCATCAGGTGAGGCATAATGTCAAAAAAATTTGGAGGAAATATCATCTCAAATTTACACATAATATAAATGATGTCCTCTTGCATTTCCCGGAGGTTAGATTTTTTCACTTCCTGTGTGCATAACTTCTGGAAAAATCTTGCCAACGCTACTAACGGCTCCACCACCTGACGGGGAAGGAACGGTCGAATGAAAACAGGGAAGAGACGTTGTAGCAGGATATGACAGTCATGACTCTTCAACCCGTACATCTTATTATCCCGGAAGTTCACACACCGGACTATATTTCCTGCATAGCCTGAAGGATACTTCACACAACTCATCCACCTGAAAATTAAGTTCTTCTGGTCAGGCTTCACGGTGTAAGGAGCTTGAGGCATTTTTTTCTTCCCTTCTTTCAACCACAAATGTCTTCTTAGTACGCATTTTTTTAGATCAATGCGTGCCTTAGGACCGTTTTTCGTCTCCCCCTCTAAGTTCAGCACTGTGCCCACCACACTGTCGCAAACATTCTTTTCTATGTGCATCACATCTAGGTAGTGCCTGATCAACAACTTACTCCAGTATGTGAGTTCCCAGAATATGCTCTTATGTGTCCAGAATTTGTACATGTCGGGTCTTTCAGGTATTGCCGCCACAATGTTGGGATGATTGCTGAGCTGCCCAAAATCGTACTCATTAAGCACTGCTAAAATTTCTTCCTCTGTCCATCTTCTAGGAAGCACACCGTGTTCTACGGTCCCATCAAATGCCTTGTCATTGAACCGCCATTCGTGATCATATGGAAGGAAAGCACGGTGACCCAATCTACATATCTTGTTGCAATGACTGCTGCTCCCCTCATCGCTAAGGCACTCTGGACAAGCCCTGTATCCCCTAACAACGTTGCCCGACAACATCCCACAGGCAGGAAAATCACTGATGGTACCAACAACCATGACATGCATCTGGAACATCTCGTGCGTGTACTTGTCATAAGTGGGATGACCAACGTCCCACAAAAATTTAAGCTCTTTAATCAAAGGTCTCAAATACACATCGAGACACTTCCCCGGATAACCGGGCCCCGGAATCAACAAACTCAACATATTGTATTCCTTCTTCATGCACATCCATGGGGGAAGGTTGTACGGTACCAAAATCACCGGCCATACACTGTAATGAAGACTCATGTTGCCAAAAGGGTTGAACCCGTCGGATGAGAGCCCGAGCCTCACATTTCGGACCTCTGAGGCAAAATGAGGAAACTCCCTGTCTATATGCTTCCAAGCCTCCCCGTCAGCAGGGTGTATAAGGGTATCTTCGTCATGCAATTCCCTATCAGCGTGCCATCTCATAGCTTCGGCCGTGTGTGAAGACATGTACAACCGCTCCAACCTATCCCTCAAAGGGAAATACCGAAGTACCTTTACAGGTTTCATGTTGTCTGCAGGAGTCAGCTTATATCTGTCAGTGTGACATACCGGACATGCGTCAAGGCCACCAAGGTCATTCCCTTCTGGATCTTTACCCCAAAAGAGAACGCAGTCATATCTGCATGCATGGATCTTGATGTAGGAAAGCCCAAGATCTTTCAGGATACATCAGACCTTACGATGAGTGGTAGGAAGACGATGACCGTTGGGCAGCATCGAAGCAGTGTACTGTAGATAATCATCAACAGCCTTCACGGTCGATTTTGTCTCAACTTTAATCTTCATTACGTCCATCACACTTTCAAGAACGGTCTTCTGACAACCGGGGTACACAGGGGTCTGTTGGAAAGCAAGCAGTTTGTTGTACTTTTCAATACCAGCAGTGTTCACAGCTCTAAGGAAGGGCTACACCGGGTCAGGCATATACTGTCCTTGAGCGCATACACCGCTCTCATAAGGAAACATGTCGTTGATGAATGCCATTGTTGGATCGTTGGATGTACTAGTACTGCCCGTCTCAGAAAATTGGCCATGATCATGCGGACCCCCTGATGATGTTTCACCGTGATATAACCAACATGTGTACTTCTCCCAAAACCCGTTACTCCTCAGGTGCTGCCATACTTTGTCAATGGGAAATCGATGCATATCGCTGCGACACTGACATTTCGTGCACGGGCAATAGAAAATTGTATTCCCGTTAGCATTAGCCAGCGCATATTCTATAAAACTCATAACTCCTGCACCGTATCTTTTGTCCCATTTTGGAAGCGAAATCCAACTCTTATCCATATCCTGAAAATATAACAAAATATATATTTATAACGCTGCTAGCTAATTATTAATGAAATTTCATGCCATATATAAAATCTCAATTCATTTAGTATATATATATATATTCTACGTACTACAACTAATTAATAACAAATTAATTAACACACACACACATATATATATATATATATATACTTAATAATTACAGAACAATATATATTATACATATATATATCTACATCATCACAAAATCATCATTGTGGTATATACCATCAACACAATATTATAAATTACTTAACATATATATATATATATATATATATCTACTACTTAATTATAAACAACTTCATATATATTATATCAAATCATCAACCAAATCGATCAACATATATGTATATATATACATCCAACACACTCAAAATCAATTAACTCGATCACAATCAAAATCATATATCAACATCATCACAAAATCATCATGAACTCATATATATCATCAACAACTTCATACCATATCAACACAATAATATTATAAATTAATTAACATATATATATATATATCTACTATTTATTAACAACAAATTAATTCATATATATTATCAATTCAAATCATCAACCAAATCGATCAACACATATATATATATACATCCAACGTACTCAAAATTAATCAACTCAATCATAATCAAAATCAATAAACTCAATTAATTAATCACACTTAAAATCGATCAACTCAAATAAAACTCAATTAATCAACATATATATACATATACATACATATATATGGCTCCACAAACTAATTATGGACAGATTTCGACAACACCCAAACTTTTTATCCCTTTTTTTCTTCTCCCGTTTTTTTTTTCAGATGAGCTGCTGCTGCCCAGATCCGAAAATATAAAGCACTTTAGCCGACGACATATGAATTTCGTCGGCTAAACTTTTAAATATTTCGTCGGTCATAGTTTGTGAACTTTAGCTGACGAAATAAATTCTTTAGCCGACGAAAATTTAACTTAGCCGACGAAAAAATGCTTCATCGGCCTGGTTTTTTTTTTCGTCAGCTATAGCCTTTCTTCTGGTAGTGGTTTGAAGTACAAATCTGTCACTCCCTAATTTAGTAGTAATAAATTATTAAAATTAATAATTACTAAGAAGAGAAAAATCAAAAAGATCAAATTTTCATTGTTGAACTAGTAACAAAACAACAATTTCTGCAAGACCAAAATTAAAACAGAAAATGAATTAAAGTAATCTACTTGCAGACAACAAAGTCATTAAAATTATGATCTGAGTTAACAAAATTGAAAAAAAAAATGTATATAAATAGAAAAAGAGTAAAACAAATATAAAAGAAAACGGAGAATGGAGAAAATCTGAAATCACCTTTTAAAAAATTAAGAAATTACATAGAGTTAACGGCGTTACTGACGTCATGTACTAAAAATGTGTCGTAATTCTAATGTCATGTACCTTTATGATTGTTTTGAAACTTAAAACACCAAAATTAGAAGTGGATCATTTGTCATGTACTATTCTTAAAATTTTCCCTAGCTAAAATGTCATTTTGGCTAGCCACTTTAGAAATGTGGCTACATCAATGTTCTCTATTTTAGCTAGTATTACATCAACATTATTCTTCAAATAAAGATTAAATATTTTAAATATATTTATTAAATTATATTAAATTATAGTTAGCCTCATCTGAGTTATCTTGCTCTCTGTATTTTAGCTAGCGAGATAGCTAAAAGTCATGATAACTAAACTTTGGCTAGTCCACTAGAGCTCTGAAAAATATCAAAAAAAACTAAACACGCTCTCTAAAATAGTTAAAAGTTAAAATATAGAGTCTGTTAAAGTTGCTCTTAACACACCCCATATATAATAAGAGCCAATTATGAAACAAATTCAAGTGGTAAATTTGTAAATAAAATTAAAATGTGTGGATAGAAAAATAAATGAGGTGTGTTAATAACACGAAAGGTGTGTAAATAACATTAATCTAAATCAAAGTCATTTCACTTCCTTGTCGATCAGTGGATTACTGAAGAATGAAGATCATGATTCTTGAGAAAACAAATAGTTAGACTGTAGCTATAGTGCCATATATATGTGAATCCACGATGGTTAAGTAATGAAGAAGTCATCGATAAATATATATATATATATATATATATATATATATATATATAAATAAAAGGAAAAGTTTGTCTACTGATGCCCAAAGTATTGGGTTAAAACCATATTACACACACACCTGATTACCTGTAAAATCTGTAAATATGTAAATAAGTGTATCATATATATGCATGTGGAAGTATTTTAGAATATTCCCCAATCGGATCGTGTTGAACTCCAATATTATATCTCCGGGCAGACCCGTACCTGAATAGAGTCCTAAGAGTCGATTGACTCAGGGCCCGGAGCCTTAAGGGGCCCAAAATTTTATTTTCTCTTTGTGTGATCACATTAGTTTAGTTAAAAACAATAAAAAATAATTAAGAGCATCTAATTAGGGTGGTGTTAAATTACAAAAGAGAAAAATAAAGATAAAATCTTACCCTTATATTACTATTATTAGTTGCTATTTTAGAAAAAATGAGGAGTCTAAGTAAGAGATTTGTTGTATTAATAAGATTTTTAATATAAATAGAATTTATAATTTTTTTGTGGTTAGATTTTGAGTTTATAGTTTTAGTTTGTGAAAATTTTTGTGTGTTTTTTAAAAAGAGAAAATAAAATTGAATGTATACTATATTTTAAGGGCCCAAATTTGAAAGTTCGACTCAGGTCTAAAAATCTCAGATCCGGGCCTGTCTCCGGGGACCGAGTAGATAGGGGGACTCCGCAAGAAGAGGTGGCATGAGACGAGCATGCAAGGCGGCCGGATTGGAGCAATGCAATATAGTCGGATTTGAGCATCAATTCAACTAGATATATGATAATTCATTTTTCTATAGAATGTCCCTTACATCTTCACAAGTCCATTAATCCTTTATTACCTAATAATTAACCACTCAAATGTAATGGCGATTCTTTTGTTCCATTTATTCATCCGAAACTGAGGTGTTGATAACATGATGAGCAAACGTCCAAATGCATATACATCTCTTGAATTACCTCGCTAATCAATCAAAAAAATCATCTTGATCATTTGGCTTTGGAGAAGTCAACAAAGCTGTGTATAGTCTCAGCCTGTCCTCTCCCAACGAAGAACATCTCGACAGAGGTCTTCGAGGCCTTATGAATGACAATGAAGTTAAAGTTAAGCGATGCTTGTACCTCCTCCAAGCCAACTGAATTGCCACAGCAGCCCATGTCCTCCAACCCGGTGAGTAGTACCGCGCACTTCTCTTGACCTTTTCGTTCACAAATGTGTACCGAAAATGTTGCGTCACATATTTGACATCCTCCGCTTCAAGGCTGAATGCTTCTGTGGTTTCGAGAGTGATTAGCGTCGAGGAAGATGGTGGTAGTCTTTCTATGAAGGGCCTTCGGAGACACCATGACAAGAGCTCGTCGCCACTGAAGTTTCCAGGGCCTAACATGCAGCAACTTTTCACACCGTCTCTGAGAACTTGGCTGCTTTGAAGATGTCCCCTTACTACAAATAGCATTCTTTGAACTGGGTCTCCCTCTCTTGTGATCTATATCAAAAACTCAGATATAACTACTGAAATGGTACAATGCATGAAATTTTTTTAGTTCAATTAGCTAGCGTTGGAACTCACTGTTTCTCCTTTTGGGAAGATAAGAGACTTGACGCGATCACAAATGTTCTCAAGAACCAGATCGTCCATATATTGGAAGAACGGTACCTGAAACAAACTTCAAAAGCCTAAGGAATTTGCAACAGATAGAATGAATGTGCAAACTTTACTTTTGTTAGTTGATCCCAACTTTAGCATGGAGGTGTGGCCTGGAGACCTAGCATTATACATTTGGGTAATTGAGTGTGCAAAGTTTAGTTTGCTTCTGTAAAGATTATGCATACCTGTCTGACCAAGTCCAAGCACAGGTGATACTTGATGTCCCTTCTGAGGCCCTCAGGCAGGTTCCTGATCATCTCACATTCATCCACTCCGCGCATGGCTGCCCATCGCTGACGCTCGTAGCTGCGCACCCGTTGCCTGAACTCCATAGGCAAGTGCCTCTTCCTCATCCACCACTCTATGTTTCTCATCTTCAATTGCATTGCTAGTTTCTTTGAAGTGGTTGCATGCAAAAACACCTGCTCATACATAGCATCCAAAAAAATTATGCAACATATATAATTATAAAATAAAAGGAGTTTTCTCTATCCAAACAGTCTGCAATTATGTTTAGTGCATATTATGAAGAGACCTCTTTGAGGTATTTCTTTGTGACAGATGATGATTACCTTTATGTTTCCTATCAACATAGTGACCAAAAGGAGTCCACTGGTTAAAACAATTATGTTGAAAACAACCTCTAACCATTCCGTTGAGCTTTCCAAGTTCCCAAAGGTGCTGCAGACATATTAAACATACATCTAATCAGATCAAATAGCTAATGTGCAAAGAACTAGTAGATATCGAATCGAAATCTAGCTAGGTGAATATGTGTGTGTGTGTGTGTGTGTATGCTAAGAGAATGCAGTGAGTGCCTGAGAGTCATTAGGCCCCAAAAGATAGGGAATAGTATCTTTTCCAAGCGGCTGGTGTTTGTGAAAAGCTGAACAGTCCATGCAAAGGCTCCATAGTCGTAATGGTCAGGATTATCCAAGCATGTAGACCTTGCTTGCTTGTTGTTTGCCCATGCTATTCTTGCTCTGTCTCTCAAGTTGGTTTCTTTTCCATAGTAAAATGGGTCTTTGCAAGATAATATTCTCAGTCCACAACCAGCTGTTTCCCTGCATTGCTCTTTCAGGCATTTCTCGGCTCTTTGGATTCCTAACAAGTACCAACATGCTCCTGCAGCCTGCAAATATTAATCGAAATGAATTCGTCTTGTATATATCTTGTGAACAATCACCCTATAGATTCTAATTAGAGAAAATGAAGAATAATGAATCGAGAACTTAGGAAACTATTTGAATATGAACTCATTGAAGCTTAGGACTTTGAGTAGTTGTGGGAAGATGAATCTATCAGGATTAAAGCCATTATCATGCTCGGTAACGTAATTTATTCCAAAGTTTTTGACCTTTAATCTACAATTTCACTCAATTAACATTATAATTACATGCCAGAAGTTCTCAGATCTCATTGCTGTAGGTTGAGAAAGGTTCAAAATATAATCTTGATTGTTTTGATTCGGCAATCATGCAAGGGAAACTGTTTCCAGAAACATGGATCACGACTGGACCAATTATTCCTCTGATGCTCCTTTTAACGTATGCCCTATATATTCAAACCCTAAACCTAATGCTTCATCTTATATTCCATAAATTCCCACACTTCTATACAATCATGTTTCTTTTGTCACCTAACCATTAGTATATGTGTACCTTTCTTCAACTGAATAGTGAAAACTACTGTTGAAAGTTTTTAGTTCTTTGTGGACCAATCAAAGTAAATGTAACTATTTCTACAGACAATTGATACATTTTCTGCAACTAACCAGTATTTGTCGAGAAAAATAAAGAAATGATAGGCTCCAATAAATCAACTATTAGTTGCAAGTTGCAAATGAAGAACAAGATGACATTTTTCCTGAAATGCAAAAGCTTCTTTATGTCTGAAAAGAGGGATTTAACCAAGTTTGAAGAGGAGAAGGATATACTTACATGGGCGGCAACAAAATAAGCAATCAAGTTAAGGGCTATTCCCCACCAAACGGTGCCAAAGATGTAGCCTGAAAGGTTTTGCATTCGCCGCAAGAGGCAAACCGAGTGATAGATTTTCGGGAGATATTGAATGAAGAACATCAAGAACACTGTCATCACCACCGTCACTGATCCCCTCTCCAATAGTGCAGGAATCACTACCCATAATACTATCTGCAAAAGTTTGATTTATGACAAGGAAAAAAGGAAGAATTAAGGATATATATATGTTTTGATATTGCTGTGACATAACATAAAGATAACTCCCGAAAACATTAAGGATATGTTAAGGATATGTTAGGGTGGTCGGAAATGTAAAAAATATGTGATGGATAAATTTGATACAGTAGATATCGCGATCACTGTCCGGAATTCAAACCCCCACGTTTAAACAGTACCTCTCTTCTAGCATGATCATAGACAAAACAATGGCGGGTTCACTCTGGGTAATTCTGTTCTAAAATGAAAGACAAACTCTGATGAGTGATGAAGGATGATGGACTCTTATTTACAAAAAAAAGACAAAACTATTTAAGAAGGACAAAGACATTTAGCTATTTGTTTTCTCAGTTTCTGATTAGTAATAGTCGTACTATTTAATATGAAAAAGACGTCCATATAAATAAAACCATGGGTGGGTGGCATCATTCATTCGAAGATATTCTAGCATGGTGAACCAGAATTATAGGCGCCACATTATTGCACCACAAGAAATTGGCATATGTGAGTACAAAGTTCATTTCCTATATTTTCATTTTTCTTGAACTTTCACATAAAAAAGAAGGAGAAGGATATCCTGCAGTCTCATGGGGAAATTCTAAGCACATAACATGTATTTTTTTTTCTTTTTTTCTTTTTTTGCATAGTTTTGATTCTATATGAGGTAACAACAAGTTTATTACATGTGAAAATAATTTTTTTCAATATTGTAACTTGACGCAATTATATGTAAACAGTGTAGAATGAACATGTTAAATTCTATTGTCAAATTAATGAGTGTTCATCTACATCTCACTGCCATACAAGCCTTGCTTTTATATGTTTTGTCGTCCAGTATTTACCATTATTCCTAGATACAAAGAAAAATAGAGATATGAAAGAAGAAAAACGAAGAAAGTGGCAAGTTTCGTGTTGTCTTCTACTCGTTACCCCTATCCCTAGTTACAAAGAGAGTCTTGAGAGAAGGACATAAGCTAATATTCACATGTTGCAACCTTTCCCCTGCATATGAGTCTGTTACTGCACTTGTTTGCATATGAAAAAAAGTGAAGTCATGTATCTATCATCTCAAAGCATACGATAAAGAACCTTAAACAGAAAACAGGCATATTTCTATAATAATGCCAAAATTCCGAAATATAGCCATGATCTTCCTGATAATAACAGCATCGATCCATTAGTCATCATAGAACCATCAAACACAAAGAACTAAAACTTAAGCTGATATCATAATTAAGGTTCTAATAAACATAATAAATTAGTGGATATAGCAAATTAGCAAAAATAACACTACTCAGTTAGCTTTTTGTGTTTCTGTAATTAGTGTGAAAGGATTTGAGTCATCGAATCCTCTCTTTTTATTTTTTATTTTTTATTTTTATCAAAGTTCATGTTCGCGCTGGAAATCGCAGGCAAACGATTTGAGCTCAAGCAGCCTCGATCATATATAACTATAGAAAAAAGAAAACCAAAAAAATGAGTCTCTATCTGCTCTTAAAAATATTGAAGAACCTGAGTTGTGTTTGGACTAAGAAAGCTTGTTTTATATAAAATTGGAATGCTGTGTTAGCCTAATTAACAAGCTGAGTCATAAAATTAGGAAATTTATAAATTTCATACCTGGGGGATAGGCAGAATGACAAAGAGATCAAACAAAAACCCCTTCTTGCCCTTCAAATATCTCATCGCTACAGAGCGAGGACTGGTGTCACGCAGCCCATTGTTTGCCCCTTCACCACCACCAACCATGGCCGTGAAGGAGTACCTCTTCGCCATCTTCAGCTGCAGACACATGTTCCACACGTGCAGAACGTCCGTCATGCACCGGAGCACCGTCACCGTTATCGCAAACCACCCGTCCACAAACAGACACATACATCTCCCGCTGATCGACAGAGCGTAGAAGAACAAAGGGTCGATCACCAGCCCGGTGGCGCAAACCAGGAGGAAAACCCGGTTCCAATCCTGGACCCACTTGGCTCGCGGGTCCAGGACCTGGCCCAGGGACCAGCCCGGTCTCCTGCGGCGAGAGCCGTCACCGCTGCACGCGGTGAACATGCAGAATTTACTCCCTTTGCCACTGTCATCCTCTTCCTCATCGTCGTCTTCATAATCTTCGAAAACTCTCTCTTCTGATTCCTCAGAGCTGTCGTCGTCGTCGTCGTGTGTGACGTAGTGGTGCATGCGGGACGAGTGAGAAATCTCTTGCTCTACAGACATGGTGTTGTTGTGTGATCAAGGGAGGGGGGTTTGATTCTGATCGAGCAGGAGTGTAGCAGAGATATGTGTTTTTTGTTTCATAAACGACATAATTATTGGAGAGGAGGTCTGGTGGTGATGAAGAGTGACTTAGGTGTTGAAGGGAAAGAGGAAAATGACAATGTTTTGGATGGACCGGATGGCCCTCCGGTTATAATCCACCCCGTTTAGTCCGCATACGAGAAAAGAATTAATTTGGTTTGGTTGTATATAGAGACAGAAAAAGAAACAAAAAAAAAAGATCGAACTCAAAATTGACTCTCTCATAAAACCTTAATTCAATTAATTTGTCAAGAGGTGGTATTCTAATTTCATTTTTTACTGTTAAAACCACAATTATATAAATTATCCTCTAATAGATTTTAATGTTATACAGTACTTATACGTATTTGAAAAATATAAAAAGGCATTATTGAAAAATATAACTTTGTATTTCATTATAATGACTTACCAAGCATTACAATAAAAATTAATATACTTGATTCCATCATTTAATTTCTAATATGTACCAAACATCCACATGGAAATATCAGAACATATTTCATTCCATATTTGTTTGGAAAGGAAAAGAAATTTATTTCTCATTTTTAATTTTCTATCAACCAAACGGGGCCTTACTAAATATTGTACATGTGTCTTTTGAGAGAGGAGTCTGTACTATTTGATTCACAATAAATATGCCGCATACCAATATAATCAAAAGTATGGATATAATCATTACAATCATCAATAATCTGAAGTTAACATTTGTGTTCGCCTGATCAGTTATTGACCAAGGGAATCATAGTCAATCACCATTCGATGTAATCCAATGGTGGGGATTATTATTTTAAAGTTAAGTTGTTTTGTTTTCAACCATTGAATTTACATCTAACGGTAGTTGACCATGAATCTCTTGGTCAGTAACTGATTAGATGAACATGACTGCTGAAGTTAATTCTTATAGATAGATTATAATCTTTTATCCTTTACATCCATTAAGTGATTGAGTAGCAAAGTATTCTTTCTTTGCTACTCGATCATCGATTCGCTCCATTACGGCAACGCTTGGGCCAGGCTGGTTATCGGGATGCAAACTAGCTTGATCGTCTAATGAATTCCGTAGCCGTATGGAACAAGTTGTACCTGCAAAGCTGATCTTCTTTGGAGAGATTCTCCCAACTTTGGATATGTTAGGCGCCATTCATTTTCTAAACATGGTACTATATATATGATGGATGCAGAAGTTTGAAAGCTAGCGTTGGACAAATTAACCTCACTGGTAGTACGTAGTAACTGTAACAATAGGGGGTAAAAGGGTAGTTTAGGAAATTGAAGAGATAGATGAGTGTAAGATTAGACATAGAGGTACGTAGCAAGCTTTAGAAGAGCTAGCTGAAATGATCAGTGGGGCAAAAGAAGCAGAGAGAAAGAGACTGATATATATGAGGAGGAGGAGGAGGAGGGCGTGGGTCTCATTCACTTAGACACACATAAGTTCGAAGAAGCAAGGTTCCATGCAGCTTCGTCGTTTTTGTTTGTTTGCTCATCAATTATCAGTTATCACCTTTCTCGATCAGTTTTGCTTATTTTGCTTCGAAGTCCCTCGCCATCGCAAAATAATCCATTGCTGGACCTCTTAACTAGCTAGCATGGGGATCCAGGCTTAATTTGGATGATATTATAATTGATATAATGGACAGTTAACTACCTGGACAGACTCTCTACCAATTTCAAAACTCCATCATCATATGATATGTGTTTATTTCCAACTCGGTACGTAACTGATCTTTCTGGCTCTCTCTTCTGCAGAACCTGTTTGTTTCATAAAGCTGCTTATTATATATCCTGAATGATTCTGAAAGCACTGGAGGAACTCAGTGATCGAAATGACACAGAATGATTGTCATGGATGTAAACTGGATCGAGAAGAATCAATTCTTTCATACCCTGGCTCTAGGACTCTAGGTTGCATCTCTCTTAAGGAGTCGAGTATGAGTATTGGGCACAGGGTGAACCCTAAAGAGATAAGCTTGTCTATCCGGTCTCCATGTATATAATGAAGCTAGCTAGAGCTATTATTTAGCAATTTGGGACCCTAAGTCGACGCCGCGACGCCTAACAACTCTATTGCCCAGGCTGACCCTGCCTCCAGCAGAAATATCTGATCTCAATATATCAGTTCTTTCCGATAATGAACCCTATCATATTCATACCACCACTCGATGTTTAGGAATGTCAAATGTGCAATTAAATTTCTAAATTGCCAGCTAGCATTTATGCTAGTGGTGAAGGTATTTATCTTCAAGAATCTCTTGCCCTGGCCTTTTGATTACACAAATGTTAAGAGCATCTCTAACAACCTAATTAGGCCACCATAATGCACACACTCGTACAATAATTTTCATTTCTGCATATAATTTATAACAGAGATTCAATATAACACGTCAATATAATGCAGTAAACATATGTGATTGAGAATTCAACCACACGCACCCCATATAAGTTCATAGTCATGTTCACCTAGTTAGTTATTGACCAAGAAATTCATGGTCAATCACCGTTAGATGTATATTAAAGGGTTGAAAACAAAACAAATTAATTTTAAAATAATACTTTCCACAATTAGATTTACATCTAAATATGATTAACCATGATTCTCTTGGTATGTAACTGACTATGTGAACCCTACTGTGGTTCAACTTATATAGAAGTTTCCCGATATGTAAGTGTTTTCAATCCCTTTTATCATTTGAAGATCAAGATAAGTGACTAGTCTTAAGCATAATGGCTCGATCGCTGCATAAAACTTTGAGACTCATAAATGATCGAGGGACATCAAGGAGGATGGGGAGTAATGTAGGAGAGATGGCCCAACAGGACACTAGCATATGGTGGAGTCGACTCGATCTGGTACCTCTTCTGATCGAGTCCGTTTGAGATGAAGTGATGAATCATGACCGTGGTCCATTGAAAGGAGGACGGGGGCTTAATTAGGTTTGTATTGTTTGGTGTTCTATTCTATATTCATGCACTTTGGCATTTGCATATCAATGTCCGGTCGATAGGATCTAGCTCGCTGGCGCCCTTCCCCCATCGTACCCCCTTACTTAATTGCGTGAATGTGTGAAACAATGCATTCATAGATAGATAGTTTTACTTGGTTGTTACATTTATTTACTATTCACTAATTACTAACGTACCATATACTTTTGCTTTCCATTCTTGCAGGTGTCATTAGCTTGAAAAAAAATATATAATGGTTATACACTTTCAAATTAACTATCATTGGGAATATAATTTCACGAAATACCAACATCAGCCCGATAACTAGTTGGTTTTTAGGCGAATGCTCTCGATTAATTTCATGGATACTATATACTTCTGCTTCAAATGACTCTTGTACTCTAAATTCTTACGACTCTCGAATTTCTAGCATATATACCCCATACTTGTAAGCTAAAACTTGAACCAACATTAGTTACATACATCAACCAGTTATTATATATATAATGCCTTAGCTGTGTCGATCTTTCAACGTTATGTCACATAAAAAAAATAAAAATCATTTCATTGCATTCATATACGAATCTGAAAATGGACAAAGAACTTTACAAATGCAACATTGAAATTCTCTGGAAAGTTGCAGAGTAATAAAATTACGTGAAATACAAGAAGTTGAGATCTAAATTGTCGACATAAAAGTTTAGGAGTGGCGACCGGGCGAGTTTACTGCAAAAATTGGAGGTTTGGTCACGCAATTTTCTTTGGTCAGGTTCAATCGATAAACAGGGTTGTGCCTTTAATTGCATGGAAGTATTGTTGCACTTCCTTTGAGGAGGGTGGTCTGGGGCTAAAGCGTTTAACCATCTTAAATCAGTCTTTCCTTCTTAAAGAAGTGTTGGGAAGCTCTTTCTTCCGCTTCGGAAGGCTGCAATTTTCTTCGCGCACGCTTTGTTAGACATGGTATGCCTCAGAGTTCTTATGCAATTTCATCTTTTTGGCCTGGCTTGAATTTTTTTTTTGGCCTAAAGTCATATTGCATATACGAGCGGTTTGATTAAAAAAAAATTGTCAGAAAAGTTGTGGTACAAAATGGTAATATACTGTCATTTACCCTTCACTTACTTGTGTCCTAATAACTCCTAAGGTTTCTATATATATGCATGATATCCATGGTAATAATCTCACTTACAAAACCAAGCAAGAATAAGCAATATTGATGATCCATGATCGAGAATAATTGAGAAAAGAGAACCAGTTGCCAGTGCAAATGTCATTGGACCACACGTTGGGTATGTACGTATGATCTATGAAGAGCATCTTCTAAATACATTCGAATCTGTCAAAAGATCGACGTCTAGCAAAGAGTCCATCCCTACCTTCCTTAATTCGATTCAGAATTTGCCACTAAAGATACACATGTGGTTTCTGACCTTGTGGCAGTTCATGCCTAGCCTTGGCAATCGAGTTTAATCGTCCGCAAAGAGCATCATACTGTAACTCCGTTGTTCTTGGACCATTAATTCATACTGCGATGCTTAAGATTCATACCTATAGTTAAACATAAAACTTTAGATTTTATGACAGATTTTAAATCAAATGTATGAGTAGCAGAAATACTAACTTGACTGATTCATGTTAGTTTTCATCTCAGTCTTCTCCTAGATTTCACTTCTTAATACTTTTTATTTGGCTGATAGGACAAAATGAATGAGGATGTAACATATTGACCAAATATTGCTTTTGCAACTGTCATTTACAGATACATGACAGTTCCTTCTATAAAGAATTGTCTAACAGTTTATCATCCTAATCCAATTTTGTATTGATGACATTACTTTGAATTTGAATTCAAAACAGATGTCCATCTTACATTAACTGAATCCATCGGTTCAACTATGTAAAACTTTAATTATATCATAAATTCAGTATCAAGTTTAAAAAGTTCATTTACTGATATACAAAGTATATGCCTAGTTCCATATTCAGTAGAACTAAAATACTAATATAACATAAAGAACTAATGTAAAGTCTAACGATTGACAAACATTGCAGACTAAAAAAAGGTGCTAGTTCAAACAAACAATTCAACAAATGCCTAAACAGACACATGCATATTCATCCATCTAGTAAGGAGGATCGAGGTGGATGCTGCCATAGGCGTCATTGACACCGCAATGAAAATTGCATGCCGCTACACAAACAACAAAGATCTAGATGATATAAATGTGGAGGAAACGATGAAGATTTCGATTGTAGAATTTGCGTACATGTAATTCATTGTTTCAACAAACTCGATTTGCTATTTGATGATTAATTGAAATTGAAGTTAAAAGAATGGAGATAGAAGTTCTTAATTTTCAATAACATTGAAAGAGACTGGGAGGTTTTAGTCAGAGAACGAAACGTACGTACCAATAAGATGGCCACTATCCGAGAGAGATGGACATATGGCTACTAGTAGCTAGTTTTGTAGTTTTGCCACAATGTGTTTTGGCTGCATTTGATCTCATCAGTTATCACAATTTGTACATATGCTACAAAGCAGCAAGCATTCACATGGCTTCCTTGGTGAACTGTCCAATACTGATCCGTACATTTATCCCTAGAGAGAGCCAGAGGACATTATGAGGGAACAAATGTTGGGAATGTTCTTCCCCATTACATACAATATGGTATCAATTATCAAACCAAGCAAACAAACAAATTAATAAAAAAATTTAGAGATCAATATCATAAAAAAATTATCATCAATATTAATTAAGTCAATTTAGCTTATGGAAATGCTAAAAGTTAAACTTTCATAATTCATACTATTACCCCTCACTTTATATAGGTCTAAAAAAATTTAATATAATAAACAAAGAGTAAAACAGTAACTTAGAGAAACATGACAGTTTCAGTTTCATTCAAAAACTGATGCGCAGTTAGAAACCGTCGACATCGTGATAGATATGCTATTCTCGCTCATCTCTATATTTACTCCTTGGAAGCGTAGCAAAATAGCCAAAATTTGGGAAAAGGAGTACATATCAACATTGATTATGAGTTTGGTTTTATTTTTGTTTGGTTATATCCCTAATTTTTTATTTTTGTTTTATCTATTCGAACCTCTTTGCATCATTGTGCAAATGTAGTAATTGATGCAAAGTTATACTATTCTATAATGTTATATATTACTTTTGGCTGATTTCTTTTTCTAAATTGTTTTTAAGTTTGACAATAAACGTGTATCATGTTTTCTTATCGTCATATACGATCAGAACATCAAGATAGCATGATCGATTTATTTGGTTGACCACATTGCTTTAGGGATACTATAGATTGCAAGATAGAAGTCACTTTTTCACTGTAGTTTGTACCCTTTTTGTTGAGGTAAACATAATTAAGTGATTTCATGGGGTTTTAGTTAGTTAGATCATTGCCAAGAAAGAGCTTCATTTTAAGTTAAGTTTTCTTTTCTACTCATGGTTTTTTCTTCCTTCAACTATTTTTTCTGTATGTAGACGAAACAGATCATAAGCTCGGATCGAGAAGAAGTAAGCATCAATTTATAGATGCTAATCAAAGGTTGGTTGAGGCAAAATACTTATCAAGTGAATCAAAGATCATGGCCCGACCTAAGGGACACCGCCCTCTACCTAAATTGGATGCCCCTTTTGATTCATGTTATTAAATATAAGCAAGGATAAGGCAATACACTTTTTATAAATTGTTTGGTTTTTTTTTTAATTCAGTTCACTATAAATGATTCTTCTTCTTTTTTAGAACAACTCAAAATGATTCTTTTGTAAATAGTGATTGATTTTGGATAAAATTATTTACGTCCTTCAATTTCTTCTCCTCAAATATTATCCTTTGTGTACCATTCAACACCTCTCCAGCGGCGGCTTATATGATCTTCGTTCTTACTAAGATTCCAATACTCCTTGGACCTCAAAAACACTCCCCATCAACAATTCAACGTGACCATCAGAGCTAGCTACTATAGGCACGAATCTTAGTCGACGACCATCCCATTTTCTAAATTCTTAGGAGATGAATTTTGTTACCTAGAAGAAGAAACCATTCCGTCTCCTAAGTGATATTTTCCAGTAGTGTAGAATATTCTGTAATGTATGTCTTGACCTTATGCTATATGAAATTCTCATTCTATATAGTGATAGGTTTACAAATTAGAATATGATTATGTTTTCCTTCTCCAAACCGAAAAGGTACTCTGTAATTCTCTATATAAAAGACACATATCAATGAATAAAATACAACAGTTTCACGATTCTCTACCGCTAGCCCACTTGTACATGTGGACAATCTTGGTCAAATCCTTTTAAAACCATAGTCTCTACCGAGACCCTTATTTGCCTCTCTTATCGAAACCTTACTTGACAACTGCACTCTTTGCTTCGACAAACCTTCCGACCCCTCATCGATTGCAATGACACTTAAGAAGGAAAAGGCTCCCCCACTGTCCTCGAAGCCCGCCAAATTTGGTGGAGGCAAGCAAAAGAAAAAGAAGTGGAGCAAGGGAAAACAAAAGGAGAAGGTGAACAACATGGTGTTGTTCGACCAGGCCACTTATGACAAGCTTCTCTTGGAAGCTCCCAAGTTCAAACTCATCACTCCTTCTATCTTGTCAGACAGGTTGAGGATTAATGGATCATTGGCACGCCGTGCCATTAAGGATTTGATGGCAAGGGATTCTATTAGGATGATTTCTACCTATGCTAGTCAGCAGATTTACACCAAAACCACCAACACTTAAAGAGAAGTTGTTTGTCTTTCTCATGAGAGGCACATACATGAATAGTAGGACATACCATATGACTTATATGTCTGTCATACTTAAAAATTTCTCAGCTCAATATAGTTGGACTCATAATATAAGCTAGGTTATTACCATATAAATTAATGACCATGATTGTTCTCTTGGTCAGTTGTTGATTAGGCGGTTTGATCTGGTTCGGCTCATTTTGGTAGATTCGGCCACCGTGGCAAGTTCAGATCTTCATGGATTGCCCCCATTGGCCCATCACAGTCCGCCCAATCCAAAGTGCAGAAACCCCACCCAAACAAGCCCAAAGGAAGTATTAGGACACCATCGTCAATAACCAGAAAAACAAGGGCAATAGGAACCGTTGGGCTTTTGCTTCGAGTCCTAACCCCTCTGCCTTCGTCCCTCGTCGGACTTCACTCTGTTGGCGCTTTCAAAATTCCCCGCCACCGTCGCCGAGTCTCTCACTCGTTCGCCTCTCGCCTTCATCCTCACCGCTCTAAACCCTAACTCAGGTAACTCCTTCTTCTTCTGTCATTCTTTCTCTCGCTTCCGAAATTTCGCAGTAAAACGAAACAAATTGAAACGAAAATCGGTGAATTTCTGTGATTCAGTGTGGAATTTTTGATTGTGTTCAGTAACTAGAGTTTGCGGTATAGTAGTTAAGCTTTTTTCTTGTGCTTCACTCTTTACTAAATTTGTGTGCTTTGCTGATAAACCTCTACGCTAGGGTTTTAGGTTGCTCTAAATGAGCTTTGGGGAATTTTAAATGAATTTTGACTTCTTATTCCGTTTGTGCTAATTGTTTTAATGTTGATGTGAATTGGAATTTGTCGTTTTTGGTTGTGATTTCTGAATTAGAATAAGAAAACAATGCTGTTGATATGTTCAGATTAAAATGGATGTGGAGGATTCTTGAGCTGAAGTTTTGTGTTTTCTGATGTGTTGTAGGGAAAAATACTAGCAATTGTCAGTATGGGAGGCTCGTCGAGGTAAGACCTATTATCTTTTACTATCGTTGTGCATAGTAATGTGTTCAGAAACCTTTTGGAGTTTGGGTTATGAATTTTCTTATGTTCAACGCGTCAATTGGAGTAGGTGTTCTGTGATGAGGATTTAAGACATTTTCACTTACATTCTCCGTTTAACATGAGAGCTTCACTAGTTTTAAATGAATACGCTGATTACATCATGTCTTCTGTTACGAGGAGTTCCATGTTAACATCTCCCGTCTCTGAATGTAGCAATGGATGTAAGGAAGTCATAAAACAGGAAACTTTGGTCTAACAAAAGAATTTTCAGGGAGGAATTTAGCGATACGCTTCGAATACTTGTTGCCACTGATTGCCATCTGGGCTACTTGGAGAAGGATGAAGTGCGGCGGCATGATTCATTCCAGGCATTCAATGAGATATGCTCAATAGCGGAACAAAAGAATGTAAGAGCTTTTTGTCTTTTCTGCTGTGATTTTTAGCATCTCAAGGCAAAACCTTCTTGCTTGTGTGGATTGTTTCCTTTGTTCCCTTTGTATTTCAAGTCCACAGTTGGGGAATAATGAATTGCAAAGCTCAACTGAACCGGTTTCCTCATACTTTTTGTGCAAGCTGATAATTTGAACCCAACTTTCTTATGCATACATTTTATGTGTCTGCTATCAGGTGGATTTTGTGCTCCTTGGTGGTGACCTTTTCCATGAGAATAAACCTTCAAGGTCAACACTAGTTAAGGCCATTGAGATTCTACGGCGACATTGCCTCAGTGATCAGCCAGTGCAGTTTCAAGTTGTTAGTGATCAGACTGTGAATTTTGCAAATATGTAAGGAATTATATGCAGTTTGTTTTTCGGTTGGACTATTTATTACAAATGTCATGTTGAATTCAAGCTTTTATTTTAGTACCATATACATGCCTTGAGATGTGCAAAATTGCAAGAGAAATCAAAGTTTTCTTAGGTCTCTACTTTAGTGTGTGTTTGCGTCCTGTTTACTAGAGCGTATAACATGTTTGTTTTAACAGGTTCGGTCATGTAAATTACGAAGATCCTCACTTCAATGTTGGCTTGCCAGTCTTTAGTATTCATGGAAATCATGATGATCCTGCTGGAGTGGTATGGATTTCTATTTATTTATTTTCATTTCTGTGCAGCAGATGTTCGATCTGAGGAAGTGTTTTAGGGCCATGGATTTGTTGAAAAGGGTTCTTTTCATTCTATTTATTTCCTTGCTTCAACCATATTATGAGGAATTCCTCAAATAGCTTAATGAGTTTGTTGGATGTAGTGTTGAAGTAGTCATGGGAATCAAGTTACATGCTTCATCAGATCTAAAATGCCATATTAAATCTTAAGATATAAATTTGAATGACATTTTATTTAGATATCGTGAAATGATATGTTCAGTTCGTCATGGAACCATTTGAAGAGAACCCTTACAAATTTGATTTTGTTATTTTCAGGAAGATCCCCTTTCGTGTATTTAGTATATGTTAATATACATACCTAAATACATATGGGCTATAGTTTGTCAAATGTTTGCTTCAGCTGTTATTAGTTTTATGAATTTGTATTTCTTAATGCTGTGACTGCTGTGACTGTCTACAGGATAATCTTTCTGCTGTTGATATCCTCTCGGCTTGCAATCTTGTAAACTATTTTGGGAAAATGGTTCTTGGGGGATCTGGTGTTGGTCAGATAAGTCTCTCCCCTATTCTTATCAGAAAGGTTTGTTTCTAGATTTGATAAATAGAAGGCTTAGGGGATTTAGTCTTTTGTTGCATGATTTGTAAGTCCATTTGTATTGCAGGGTGCAACATCAGTAGCTCTGTATGGTCTTGGAAACATTAGAGATGAACGACTCAATAGAATGTTTCAGGTATTTTGGAGCATCTTTTTTCTTGTGTTTACTTTCGAGCTTTGAGTGCAGCCTCAGACATGATACTATATTATTCATGTTTCAGACCCCCCATGCTGTACAATGGATAAGACCTGAAAGCCAAGAAGGGTTGCAACTGTCAGATTGGTTCAACATCCTTGTGCTTCATCAGAACAGGTTTGGTGTGTGTATTGTATAGTGTGTGAGAGACCGGTAAATTTGATTAATGAATTAAATAATGAAGGAAGGAGGTTGATTTATGTCGAAATTTCATGTAATAATGGTTTGAACCTAAATTTGTCAATCTTACTAATTACCAAATTTACCTCATAATCCTGTGTGCAGAGTGAAGGCAAACCCAAAAAATGCTATAAATGAGCACATGTTACCAGAATTCCTGGATTTCATAGTGTGGGGACATGAACATGAATGCCTTGTTGACCCTCAGGTGCCATTAAGTATTGCTTATTCCCATATATGCAACAACGTACATTTGCCTTCTCATGCACACAAGCTGGAGTGTAGATTATAGTCTGCCTGTGTTAGTGTCTGGTTGTGTCTTTTGGTTCAGTTTGGAATGGGGGATTCTTATAGAGTTGGGCATGGATTTTGTATCTTAACAGGAGGTTCTCGGGAAGGGGTTTCACATTACACAACCTGGTTCTTCAGTTGCAACATCATTGATTGATGGAGAATCGAAGCCAAAACATGTGCTTCTTTTGGAAATTAAGGTTCTCCTTCATTCAATCTCATATCTTATTGTGTACAAAGAAATCAGCATCTTTTTTATCCTTTTCATATATTAACTGTCTTTCTTATTGATACATTTCTACATAGGGGAATCAATATCGACCAACCAAGATTCCTTTGACGTCAGTGAGGCCTTTCGAGTACACCGAGGTGATTTACAGTTACCGATCTTTTATGTGTTGTGAGTTACTGTGAATAACTTAATTATTTGATACAGGTCGTATTAAGGGATGAACCTGAGATTGATCCCAACGATCAAAATTCTATTCTTGAGCGGTTAGACAAAGTGGTGAGTTTAAATGTCAAGTAGCTTTCGTCTGTCATAGTCCATTTTTGCCTTCATATTTTCTGATGCTTGGACTATATATCAATAACATGATTTCGAAAATCTACAGGTCAGAAGGCTGATAGATAAATCTAGGAGCAATGCTGGTAACAGATCAGAGTTCAAACTTCCATTAGTTCGGATAAAGGTAACATACCCATTTCAACTAAGATGATGGACTGTGCTACTGCCCTTCATATCATAGTTTTTCTGATGTAATATCCTTCCCATCTATGGTTCTCAGATGTATTTTTAAATCCTGTCTTGTAAAACCATTTAACTTCTCTGGTAATTGGCAGGTAGACTATTCTGGTTTTATGACAATAAATCCTCAAAAATTTGGACAAAAGTATGTTGGCAAGGTACATTACCTCCACTAGTCTTAGATTACTGCTGTAGTCCTGAACTCCTGATTTCTTGTGTGGCACATTCTAGAGATAAATTATTGTGACGATTGATTTTTAGGTTGCAAACCCGCAAGACATTCTTATATTTACAAAGGCTTCAAAAAAGGGTCGGAGTGAAGGTATCATTCGCACCCGTACACTCTTGTCATTGGCTGATTCAGTTGCTTTGATTCAGATGCTTTATCTATATTCTTCTATTAAAAACACATTAAAAAGGAGGGGGTGGTTCTTTTTTCTTGTTGTTGGGTTCAATCCCTTAAGCGGAAAGGAGTTCAAAGTGATTGTTTCTCCGCTTTCTCTCCACTTATTTTACTGTATTGATTTGTAGTACTGTAATGAAAATAAAATACTCGCTGATTCTATTTGTAATCTTTATGGTGTCTTCTGAGTACTTTTTGGAGTTGGTTTCCCAAGGCTTAATGCTAGGTTGTTTTCTAGTATCCACTAATGAGTCTAAGGTTAATACTATATGGAGAACATGTCTACTTGTAATTTGGTACCCAAAAAATGTATGCCCCAGAGTTACTCCGATGGAGTGAGCTGGACCTTGTTTTTATTGTTGTTGAAATTTACTGTTTGATGTTTTTGTGTTATGTTGATTGTGGTGATCCTGCATCACTTAACAGTGGAACATTTACTTAGCGGTGATCGTGCGTCAGAATTAAGTTGCTGACCTTTCATTTTACTAACAATTTCTTTGATATCTTTTATGTAGGTAAATTTGATGATTCTGAACGGCTTCGCCCAGAAGAATTAAATCAACAAAACATAGAGGCTCTAGTTGCTGAAAATAATCTGGTATCAACCATCAACTTTTTCATTTTCTTTTCATCGCACACATTTTTCAAACTTGTTGATGAGGCCCCTGACATCAGTGGACTCTAGATTGGTTTTCATATAGAATAGAGGTTTTTAGGTCCTTTCTATTAAAAAGTTTGTCCAGTACATGAGAAACATGTACTGAACTAACATAAGGTGAAGATTTAAGGGAAACCGGATCTGGTTTGCAACTAGCAAATTTCTTCACATATGGCTTCTAGTTTGAAACCAACAGAATTTTGTTTTGCCTATAAAATATGATTCTGTTTTGGTTCACCCATAGAATAAGATGTAAAAAGTTGAAGTTAATTATGGACTTACTATAGCATGATAGATTTTTATTTCTAGGCTAAAACCTTCATCGTCTGATCATACAGAAAATGGAGATCCTTCCTGTCAATGATTTGGATGTTGCCCTACACGAATTTGTTAATAAAGACGATAAAAATGCTTTCCATTCCTGCGTGTTGTACAATCTTCAAGAAACTCGAGTAAGTATCCTTTAGACCTGGTTTTTGTAGATACAGTAATTTTTTTTTTTTTTGATTATATTTATTTGTTGCTTTAGATTACAATATTAATTCTGTTTTCTTTGCTTAATTTTTTATTTTATTTTTTCTATTTGCACAGAACAAAATTGCCATGGATTCAGATCCTCTGAAATTTGAAGAAGAAGATTTGATCCTTAAAGTTGGAGAGTGCTTGGAGGTAAGAAAAATGGATTTTAAGATTGATTTAGCATTAAGTTAGTAGTGAATGAATACCTATTGTAGTCAGAGTACGGACATATTTCGCTTCTGGGGCTTCTTAAAATGCATAGAAGTCTCCACTTAGTTTCTTGAGGTCTTGTTTGCTGAGTGTATTTTTATTATTTCCTAAAGGATATAGTTCTTAGACATAGAAAATTGCACAATCAGGTTAGATTTTATTAATAAAAGGAAGCCCTTTCAACATAAAAGTCTAGGTTTTGGCTAAAACAAGCCTTTAAGTATTTTCAGTTTAGGTAAGAAAATCAAGTATGTGCTACTTTTCTTGATGTAAATAAGACTAAAAAGAGTCTATGCTTCTCTCACCCTCTTGTGGCCTAATGAGGACCTTTAAGGAAGGCTTAGTTCCAACTTCCAATTTACCATAGAGTGGGGTTACTCCAGTTCAGCATCATGTCCAACTTTCAACATCTGGCATCATTTTGGAGTGAGATTGAAGTTTTTATTCCCTGGAGTCCAATATAGTAATCATATACATGTTGTCGATGTTTCTCAATGATTTGCATTGTACTGGTGGAGATGCTACCTTTTGTCTTTTTCCCTGTTTTGTTAGTGCAACACTTGTTGTAGTGTAAAATTGAGGCGGTCTTTCATATGCTTAATTCCAGTCCCAAAAGACTTACACCTCGAGACCCAAGATGCTCACATTATGCTTTCGCATTTTATAGCATGGCCCACTATGATATCAATTGTTTATAACTGCAGGAGCGCCAGAAGGAAAGGTCTACACTCCCCAAGGATAGTTCTAGATTCACCTCCACGGCTTCATCCTTGGAGGTAATTCGTATTTCAGTCTACTTTTGAAAAAGTTGTGTTGCCTAAATGGCATTGGTTTGTTTCAGCATCTCTTTACCCCTACTATCCACATTGGACTTTTGCTCTTCTTGTAGGGTTTCAGAGGTAAAAGTGCGGCAGGACTTGGAAGTGCAGTTTCCTTCAGTGATGACGAAGACACAACCCAGATGACTGGCTCAAAGTCTACTGGCAGAGGACGCAGGGCTTCTGCCAAGCCATCTTCATCAGAAGTTGGTAAGGGTAAAACATCTACAAGAGGAAGGGGTAGGGGCAGAGGCAGAGGATCCACTAACTTGAAGCAGACTACTCTTGATACAGCTCTTGGGATTCGCCATTCTCAGAGGTTCGTTCTTTGACCCAAGTATGAGGGGATGTTGAATCTCAATGGACCCCATTTACTCGAAAATGTGCACTATTGGATAATTTCAATTCAGAAATATTATTACTGTCTGCAAGACAAGAAACATGCGTAGGAACAGATTTAGGGTCAAATGTGATCGAGCCACCTCTCTATTTCTCTTCCTCTATCTGTGGAATTGCATGAGATGTGTATGGTACTCACTGGTATGCATTGTTAGCATAACACAAAAGGCAAAGGCAATAAGATTAAAAACATTTACGCACAAAAGTCATTTTATTAACATAGCACAAGAGGCAAAGGCTATAAGATTCTAAACATTAGCCCACAGAAGTCATTTTTTATATTTTTTTTTCCCTTATATTTCATTTCCTATCGTAGCTGATATAGCTCCACTGCAGATCTGCATCAGCTTCTGCGAGTGCTGCAGTCCGCAGTATTGCCGATGACGACGATGATGTCGATGATGTGAATTCTAATTCGAGTGAAGAAGCCATCAATGAGGTCGATAACAGTTCGGTATGGCTTACCTTCTTGAGCATATGCATCACTTCTAAACTTTCTTTATTATTGTTAATATTATTGATTTAAATGAAGGAGGACTTTTATTGGGAAGGAAGTGGAGAAAGGGAGAAGGATCACCTTAATAAGTGGAGAACTTGGTTCCCATAAGTAATAAGAACGGTGGGACGGAAACTGGGAATTTTGGTGCAAAGAATCTCTTATTGCAGGGGAAATAACTCTGGAAATTTCCTATTGAGAGAGATTCTTATTGGCACGGTGATAAGAAGTATAGTTATCATGGAAGTGTTTTTCTGAGTGCAGTTGTTGGTAGTGAAAATTATCTATCACTTTAATAGAAAGTGCAGCCATTCGAAACAAATTCCTGGTGAGCTAGAACTTTGGG
This sequence comes from Fragaria x ananassa, assembly GCA_034370585.1. Lineage (NCBI taxonomy): Eukaryota > Viridiplantae > Streptophyta > Magnoliopsida > Rosales > Rosaceae > Fragaria > Fragaria x ananassa. The sequence continues at coordinate 12,215,975 of CP139765.1, read as the reverse complement.
TTTATAAGTTTAAATGATGAGGCGACAAGGGAAGTTAGATTTGTTTGGCTTTGTAGAAAGAGTGAATTTGTTGAGTTGATGATGAGGACATGAACTCATGCAAGTCTTTTCACTATCTTCTGAGTGAGGATTGGTCAGAGAACTTTTCTATGGGATTCAGTTAGTGAGGCTTTTACATATTATAGTTTTTATTGTATTACGATGGACTGGAGACCAGTAGCAGTTTAGGAGTTTGATTTCCTCTTATGGGTGTTTTCTTCTGGGTTTCTTGGTTTTCATGGGTTTTCCTTTCAGCTTCTGCTGTGCACGTTTGTGTGGATATCTTGGCCACGGTGTTGTATCTGTCCTATATTTAGCAGAAATGTCTTCTTTTTTCGAAGACATTTAGCAGAAATGTCTTTTCTTTCAGATAAATATATATAAGAAAATAAGAAATGTGGTTGATAATTTTGAAGGAAAATGAGGAAAGTGTTCAAGGTAGAGGACGTAAGAGGGCTGCTCCAAGGGGAAGAGGTAGAGGTTCTACACAATCAAAGCGTGGAAAGAAAACGGACAGTACGCCAATTTACAGAATGCTGATGAACCAAAATGATGATGATGACGACGACGATGTGACAAAAAGATTTAATAAGCCTCCACCCCGGGTTAGTATTTTTCTTCATTTTCATTTGTATATTTTATGAAAACCAGTGTGAACTACTAGTGCTTTTCGTTTTTTTTTTATGTTTATTTATTTTTATTTTTTTATGAACAACTTGGAATTGGTGAATTTTGTTACTGGTAACTAGTAATGTATTTCTTCTCACTTGTAGGTCACAAGAAATTACGGGGCTTTAAGAAGGGGTAATTAGCAATCATTAAACCTGTGTACCTCACCTATGCACGGTAAGGCCACCCTGATGTATCGTTCTTGCCTTGTGAACCAATTTGGAGCATGAGGGGTAGGAGTTCTATCTTGTCCACAGCTGGAACAAGATGATCCTTACGTAGAAGCCTACACCAGAAGTCGATGTTCAAACTGTGTGGACGAGTTGATCCTGGTGTTTACATGAGAATGTCTCCGACCAAAACAGTGTACATGAGTAGTTTTAAGTGGTTTTGCCAATTTTGAATGGGATTCCAGAAACTCATACATGGCCAATCTTAAACTTCTGGTGCGGAAACGGAGTACTATATCCCAGAGAATTTTAGTTTTGACAACCCCTTTATGTGAAAGTCATTAGATAAAAAGTTATGAAATTTGGAGCAGATCCATCTCCTATCTCTGAAGTCATTTGGCTATCATCTGCAGAAGAAAGTCATTTGTTCTTATTTGCATTTGCACTATTTTTTTTTTTGGCGAAATCGCATTTGCACTATTTAAGCCCTACAATATGGGATCAAAGACCCAAATAAATTATTTTAGCCCTCACAAAAAGAACTGATTCTTAAACCCTTTCACGTTCATGTTATGTCCAGGCAATGCATAAGAAAAAACTAAAAAATCCGATCCAATTTATCGTAAACAATTAGTAACATGTTGGTTAACCGTATTCTGAAACACAGAAAAACACCATTGGCTTGTCAAATTATCTATCAATCCATGAAAAAGATAAAGACAAACAACACTCTCTGTTTTACGTCAAGCAATACGTGAAGTAACTTCGGATTAAGCAGTAAAAACAAGTCGTGTAGGCAGATTGACTCAAAGTTCTTGTTGAAATACGATTCACTCAAAACAAAGCACCTGCCCTTCGTTGGTTAGCAGGGGCATCTCAGAACGTCCGGGTCGAATTATGGTTTTCAAGTTTCAAATTAGTGGATGCTGAGGCAATCCCATATGCAAAAAGGAAGAGACTCACAGATGGCAGAGGCAAATAGAGTTTTTACATATTTTCATTAATCCATGAACAGGATCCATATAGTAGAATAGCACAAGAAAGCAAAACGCGTCACCAAAATCTTGGGAGGCTGAGGGTGAAGCTTACAACTTAAGTTAGGGTTACACTATACAAACAGCTCCATTAGGCTGCACTGGTCTCTCATCTGAAATGGGGTCTCTGGGAAATATCCTTCACACCTATCGAACGGCTCTTGACACCAGTATTCTCCTGTCAAAAGATGTTCAATCAAATTTTGAAGTGAATATTTCGGAGTTAGTGAAGCACATTGTAAACTTGCAAATCTGAAACATATTAACAGTGCAATCGCATATTAGGGAGAGCATATCTTAATTCCTTACTGTAATCTTTACCTTCACTTTCTGTTAAATAATAACAAACATCTATGTGCTATATTAAACACCAAAAGTAGTCCAAGAAATTGCACATCATGGGGAAAACTGGAAAAGGCATATATTTAGACAAGTAGCCAAGACATAGTGACCACTGCCAAAGAACTGATACCTCAGCCCCTTTTGCCGCACATAAAGAGTTCCTATGAGGTTTTACTGACCGGTTATAATAGTCTAAATGTGATTTGGTATAGTACTTCATTTGGGAAGTTCAGCACCCAAAGGGGCAAGACTTTGGCTTCTCTAAGGTAGAGTTGATAAAAATAGTTCTCCATCTTCTTGAAAGCTACAATATCCAGATCACATGAAAATAACCAAAATCACATACCATAAATTATGAACTTCCCCCTTAGGTGGAGATGAGAATGAGTGCCAAATACATGGAAGTACCCTAAACACAAAAAACTTTTATTTATCTTTTATATTCTTTTTGAGAACCCCCAAATGCTATGACATCAATAAAGACGCAGCTGAAATCTAATTTGCGAGTCTGCCACAATAAATCCCATCCCTCCCCAAACCTCTGTTCCACCTATAATGTGATCAATTCCCCATCTACTGTAACCTGCCATGCTACCCAAATGCCAACCGTCTATACTACTTACTCCCTTCACAAGAGATTCATGTTGATTGCAGTTCACTTGTAAGACTGATACCTACAGATAAGTAGAGATGGGGTTCAACCTATTTACAAGAAAATGATAAATCTCCAAATTTCCTCCACTGCGACACCACCCTGTTTCCCTCATACGTCTTATCTGGCACACAACTCTACCTTCATTGGACAACCTAATCTAGAGCAGTGAAGAAATATCACTGGAACTCTTTCGTGGCACCCCTTTAAATCAGAGCCAGCCACAGTGTGATTTGTCACATCTGCTGGTGCATTTTCATTGCATATAAGTATGTTTAACAAAAAGACAAAAATGAATACAACTTGCTAAACAATTTGGGTGATTTTATGATTGATAAGTGCTGGTAAACTTCTCACATCCAAATCAGTAATTTCAGATCTTTTCTCTTAGGTAGTTACAGTAAAATTCAAGGTTGAGACACTAACTTAATTTATCTTCAGTCACACAGTGAAAAGTGAAAATATTTTTTTTGTTTTCTATGAGGAATATATGTCAACAGATGTTATCTAGTATTGACTTATGTACCTTTCCAGCCAGTCCGGTTCTGTCATGTCCTTGCAGTATGCTATTTCTTGTTCCTTTCTGACCAGTAACAATGGTTCCAGCAGCAACACCTTTGCTATTGCATTTCTGAGTCCAGCTACCAGCAGCTTTCCCTTTCACAATATTCACTTTTTTATCACATGTAGCCAGCCCTTTCACATTCTCTATCCCCGAGGCAGCCAATCTGCAAGACCCAACAACTACTGGTTTCTCCTTGGACTTTACAGTTGCAGTAATTAACTTGTTTTCGTTAACTCTAGCTGGACCCAAAGGTTTCCTTCTGACATTCTGAACTTGAACCTTCACAATCAGTATGATTCATGATTTCAATCTTCTAATCAAGCTTAATATGTATCATTCATGGTGAACGTCATAATAGGAGAAACAGTGGGAAAAGAATAACAATAAATATCCAAGTAAATCATGACCCTATATGGAGACTCAAAGGACTTCATTTTCTTTATTCATTTTTATTATCATTTTTAGGTTTTTGCTCTGGGCGATATTTTAAGAATATGTTAAGAAAAGAGGTAGGGAATGAGCTGCGTTACTAACAACCATACAAGGGTTTGTATAGAGTACAGCCCAAACTCACTTGAGTAAGCGAGATTAGATCACACCCCCAAGCAAACCTAGGAAACCAAATATCTAATTGCACAACTACATTATTGTCTGCAAGCTGAAGCATCAAGCTTGGCTGGTAAACTCCGAAACATAAGTATATTTAATATGTAACAGAAACTAGAAAGTAGAAACATATTAAATTTTGTGTGCTTGTGCCGCTTTCAATGACTGTGCATGCCACCTAGGTCTTGATCTTATATTATGACCTTCATTGTTTTCAATACTTGTACTATTCCTCAAACTGAACCCTTATCAATTTTTCACGAAATTTAGGCAAAAATTCTAAGTTTTCAATGTGGTGCTATTTGAAGATTGATGAAAAACCAAATATAATGATATTCAAAAAGAAATATCAGTGACTACTATATAAACTTGCGCAACACATGGCCTGCAAAATGGATGCCTTAACAAAACAAGCAAGGTGCGCATCAAACTTTTGTTGCAAAATAAAAAATGTGTAATTCACAATTTTGTGGACCGACTGAGTATGAATGTCCACACAATTTGCACAAGAGACTTGATAACGAAAAAGAGCATCACCGTTAAGAACCCTTGCAACCAAACATATCCAAAGCAGATTTGATGAGGAACATTTTAAACACAGAATAATACTGAAACGTGGAGAAATCACCAAGAAGAAATGGTGAGATCATGATGGAAACACGAAACCTGAGATGACATCCCCACCAATTAGTAGAGATGTCAAGGATGATGCCCACACCAAACTTTTGACACTAAATGACGACAATAAATGACAGTGACTAGACAAACAAGAAAATGATTAGCAACAATCTCCAGAACAGAATGACTGTATTTGGTATAAATTTTCTGTTTTTTCCTGGAGTACACTAATTCTGGGACCAAAGCTTTGATACCTTGAGGATATATAAGAAGACAGAAGACTCTCACTCCAGTACAGCTGTACAAGTGTATGACCTTAACCAGAATAAGAAACTCAACAACTAATCTAATAGATATAGAAACAAGATCGCCTCCTTCATATAATAGAAAACACGAAATTATGTCATCACTTAGAATCTCAAGTATTTATACCCCCAAAAATGTATAGTTGTATACTAATTTTGAACTTATGTGGATAACTTTCTCATAGTTTGCCAGTTAATGACAATAAGCTGACAATTTTTAATAGCTAGATATACTTACAGCATCACAATAAGTCATCAATATTTTAAATACTGCAAATACGAATAAGAAAATCTTGAATATGGGTATCTAATCTAACCTTTGGTTTTGCAGCTTGCTGATAGGCAGACTTCCCGGTATTAGGTACTGTTCTGTAGTTAGAAGTCCCTTGCTCAATCTTATCAGTTGATGTTTTGGATGCCTTGGAAAATTTCACTTTGTTCTTGGTTGCAATACTTAGTCTTGTCATATTTCTGCCATCTGGTGTTCTTTCTTTGTATTGCATTGATGTAGATATTGAGCTCCTGACATCATAACAAGGATTTGAAGATGACCCAACACTAGACTTGCCAGATGAAGAGTTATGTCCCCTTGATTGTCTTGTGTCGCCAGTAATCTCCACTCTAGATGCTTGTCTTGAAACACAGCTTTTCCTCATACCAGTCTTTATGAGTGACAAAAGCCCACTTGCTTGGCTTAGAGGGTTACTTGAATTTCCCATATTCGGCCGTTGCTGCTGATCAATGTCATGTGTGATTGTGCTTGCTGTATTGCTTTCATCTACTTTCTTATCTGTAGAAGTCAAAGTAGATGTTGAATCCGCACAACTTGGTATGCTATTTCTAATTGAACTGCTTTTACTAACCCAACTGGACTTTGAACGAGAAGTTCCTTTGAGGTGTACATAACTTGGTTTGGTTTTCATGTCATTACCGGATTCTGAAGTCACGCAAGAAGATGTCCCGCTCAGAGCATTGACAGGGTGTCGCTTATCTATTGGCATAACCTGGTTGACCCCTCTCCATTTCTTGCTCACATAGTGCTTGCCTCGAGACCTGGACACAGACGATGGAAGCTTCAGTGAAGATGGTCCAAGCAAGTCAAAGTTTAACCCTGTACCCTCCTCCCCAGAATGAGAAAATGCAATCTTCAGCTCACGAGAAGAACACTGGTGGAACCTAAAATGCACCATCAAATTACTATACTCAGCATTCTTATTTCAAATTCAATAACTCTAAATCCAAAATCGGCTACAACAAAACGAAACCGAACAAGGAATGCTTACAAGTGGCTTGTGTAAAACCAGTCATCATCACTGCAATGATTCCGAAACAGAAAGATTACATTTCGATACAACACATCCCGGAAACTATTCAACCTCATCTTCGAAAACATTATAAAACTGAACTCACCCATCTTGCTTGTTTGAATTGACTTCTGATTCGAGATCCACCCACATAGGAGCTTCAATTTCTTCCTGCACCAATCATTAATCCAGACATGTTTCAATTTCGGCATTTCGAAAACGAAGAACATTGCTATCAACGAAACAAATGACAAGATAATGAAGCCCAGATACTAAAGCGGTCTCAAAATCAGAAGCATAGGAACCCTAAAGAAATTGAAACACATGCTTATATAATCAAGAATTCCAAACTAATCTTTACCAGAAAATCCCAGTGATTCTTCTTCAGCATCTTGGGCGAAATTGAAAGGAGTGATCCGAAAGCCTTAGGCGGATGGGCTCCTAAACACTGATTCGTCTTCCATTTTTGTATTGAGAGGAAGACCAAGAGTGTAGGGTTTCAGCTTCCACTGCCAAATTAAACGACGCCGTAAGGTTTCGACGGTTCAGATCATATAAATATGGTGGCATCGCGGGTATGGTATTACCCGTAACAGAAAAGGACAAAATGAAAATTCCTATTTACTATTTACATTTATGTGATACAAATGCCATTACATCAAAGAAGAAAATAGATGTGTGGTTCGAACCTTATTAGCACACGTAGGGTGAGTTATTTAATAATTCTATAAAATTAAATGATGTTTTTTATATATATGTCTTTATTTGCCCAAAGTTTAGTCCGAATTTTTTATGTCTTCATTCGTTTAGAGATTTAATCTGTGTTGGAAGATTTTGACAGAACGTTTTATCCTCCCCGCCCACTAAGAATGCACAGAGTTAGATATTCTTCAATCAACGCATACGTCAGAAAGATTTGAACCAAGATATGGAGGTTCCAGACTTAGATCCTACCAACTTGTGTTACTTGAACACCTATGGTGGTTGATATGCGCTGCATATTGATAAAGCACAAAACTTCTTATAAAGTCGTTAACCTCCAAGTTTGTAGCAGAAACAGAATGCCTCTTACAAAGTTGTAAACCTCCATGATTCAGTTATGAATGAATGAATGTGCAGAAGCTATGAGTCTTATTTTCTTTTCCTTCTTTTCTTCTATCATACCATATGATATAACATGTTTATTGCAAATTAATGTGTCTAAGTATGATACATGCACTACCAGAACAGGCACTTTAGCTGACGAAAAATTTTCGTCGGCCTGTTAAAAAAATTCGTTGGCTACGATCTTAGCCGACGAGCCTTCGTCGGCTATAGTGTCGTCGGGAAAGGGTCGTCTGTGATGACTTTAGCCGACGAGACAAAAAATTTCGTCGGCTATAGTATGACTATAGCCGACAAAATAATATCGTCTGCTATAGTTCAACCTTTAGCCGACGACATTATTTCGTCGGCTATAGTCATACTATAGCCGACGACATTATTTCGTCTGCTAAAGTATGCACTATAGCCGACGATTTTGTTGTCGGCTATAGTCCATACCTTAGCCGAGGGCAGGGAGGAGGGCGGAGGGCAGGGAGGAGGGAGGGAGGAGACCGGGAGGCAGGGAGGAGGGAGGAGGCGGCGACGGGAGAGGGAGGGAGGAGGGAGGAGACCGGGAGGGAGGAGGGAGGAGGGAAAAACTGCGGAAATGAGGGAGGAGGCTAGGGTTTCGCAATTAAAACCCGAAGACTTTAGCCGACGACATAATTTGTTCGTCGGCTAAAGATTAAAATTTCGTCGGTTATACATAAATTCGTCGGCTAAACCTTTGAAACTCGTCGGCTAAACCTTTGAAACTCGTCGGCTAAACCTTTGAAATTCGTCGGCTAAACCTTTGAAATTCGTCGGCTAAACCTTTATACATTTGGCATGTTGTGATCGTGATGATCAAACTTGAGAAACACAAATCCGGCCGTCAGATCTGACCATCATGATAAAATACATGTATGGGAAAAAATTCAACTTGATCCGAAAAGAATAAGTGCTCGATCCGGACGGTCAATCTCGTAAGTCAAACCCCTAAACGCACGGAAAAGGTCGTTCGACCGTCTAAATTACGTATTTTGGCCGGACCTCCAACTGAAAATAGTTTTAAACCGATGACACGCAACAAGTCGTATAAAAATTTTACGCAAAATAACCACCGAACCCGGGGCTATCCATAGGGAGAAAGAATTGAAAATTGCATTGACCGCAACTATCGGCACCGAGACATGACCGGAATACCGTGATTTTTCAACCGTAGACGTATTTCACCATTCTAGTCATGTCTTATTTCACGACTTTTTTACGTTTGAAGGTTCTACGTATAGTTTGTTTTTGAAACGGAACATTTACATAACACTTGGTAAACAAGTTATACAACATTAGTACGCATGCTGTGATCGTGATGATCAAACTTGAGAAACACAAATCCGGCCGTTAGATCTGACCATCATGATAAAATACATGTATGGGAAAAAATTCAACTTGATCCGAAAAGAATAAGGGCTCGATCCGAACAGTCAATCTCGTAAGTCAAACCCTTAAACGCACGGAAAAGGTCGTTCGACCGTCTAAATTACGTATTTTGGCCGGACCTCCAACTGAAAATAGTTTTAAACCGATGACACGCAACAAGTCGTATAAAAATTTTACGCAAAATAACCACCGAACATAGGGCTATAGTAGGTAATAGAAATATTTTAGGGTTTAGCCGACGAATACCCTAACATATTCGTTGGCTATACTATGTAATTAAAAAATTTTAAAAATAACTATAGCCGACGAAATATTAGGTTATTCGTCGGCAAAAACCATCTTAGCCGACGAATCACAGTGTATTTCGTCGGCTAAAGTGTGTAACAAAAAAAAATAAAAAACACCTATGGCCGACGAAATTAAGGCTTTTTTCGTCGGCGAAACTCTCTTAGCCGACGAATGACAGTGTATTTCGTCGGCTAAAGTTTGTAATAAAACAAATAAAAAACATCTATGGCCGACGAATTAAGGCTTTTTTCGTCGACTAAAACATCTATGGCCGACGAATTAAGTCTTTTTTCGTTGGCAAAAAATATCTTAGCCGACGAATTATAGTGTATTTCGTCGGCTAAAGTAAAAAAACAGGGAAAAAAAACATGTGTAAACTACTAAACCATACATTAAAAAAACCCTGTTCATCATGTATCACCGAAATTCATATAAAATAACTGAAATATGAATTCAACATGTGTAAACTACAAAGGAAAAAGTCTTTGAAAAATTATACAAATTAATCGGAATCATACATTAAAACTAAGGCTCGTAATCGGAATCATCCGATGAGTCTTCTTCGGTGTCAGAATTAATTTCTGGTAATATATGTATTTCCTCATCGCCAGAGTTTTCGTCTGTTTCTTGATTTGGATCAACATCAACAAGCCTTGGCTCTTCATCACGAATTCGCACCGAACGACCCGCTTTAAAATTATTAAGGCGAATGGTAGAGGAGTTAGGAATACCTATTGCGTTGGGCTCTTGATACGCAACATCCTCTTCCTCGTCTTCGGCCTCTCCAAGTGTAGCCGCCCGATAAATGTTTCGAGGGTGCACAAGGTTGACTACTTTCCACGCGTCACCCTTAGCAAGGTCATCAAGATAAAACACTTGTTTTACCGATGTGGCAAAAAATAAGGGGTCATCCTCGTAAAAACTTGTAGCAGTGTTCACCGATAATATTCCGTACTGATCGGTCTTCATGCTCTGCGGCCTAGTATCAAACCATTTACACTTGAAGAGGTGCACTGTCATGCCTTCACCGTAAACGAGTTCCACCACTGAATCAAGAACACCGTAATAGTCAACTCCATTCCGCCCACCATGTGCCATGACCCCAGAATTCTGTGTTCTCTTTCTGCTGTCTCTTTGTTCGCATATAAATTGCACGCCATTCACCTTGCAGATCGGATAAACTCTTGAGACTATCGGCTGCATCGCTAGAAGTCTTAGTTCGTGCGACCAATTTGGGTGACAATCAAATTGAATATGATTCATCTGCAACCAACCATCTCAACTGTAAATATGGATAATTATGCAATAAACATAAACCCGTAGAGAAAAATTAAATTACGTACCCAACCGCCAAAATAATCTGCGAACTCCCTGTTGTGGTACTCGAGATCACGTTGAATGTTGGGATGATTGAGATGGATGTCTTTCCAGTATTCAACTTCTGGACAGTTAATCAATACCCACCAGTGGGTAATGACTAGCTCATGTGGTTGCAACTTGTAGGAGTTTGGCAAAATTCCATACACTTCAACATCACTAGAGACTATGGAAAGATTGAACTTCGGTACATCTACCGGCATGGTTTGCGGAGTTTCCTTCAACGCTCCTAAATACAACTTCATGTAGGTGACGCACTCGTGCGCAATATATGCTTCAGCTATACATCCTTCAGGAGCGGATTTATTAGCCACATAATCTTTGTAGTCTCCAAGTTGCCTGTAAATCAAGTTGCAAAATGTTATGATTATTGAACATGTATATATATTGAGGAATTCATGAAAGTAAAAAACGTACCTTTCCATGGGATACATCCAAGTGTAGTGTACTAGACCGGTAAGCAACAATTGCTCGGGAAGATGGATCATCAGGTGAGGCATGATGTCAAAAAAATTTGGAGGAAATATCCTCTCAAATTTACACATGATATAAATGATGTCCATTTGCATTTCCCGGAGGTCACATCGAGACACTTCCCGTGTGCATAACTTCTGGAAAAATCTTCCCAACGCTACTAACGGCTCCACCACCTGACGCGGAAGGAACGGTCGAATGAAAACAGGGAAGAGACGTTGTAGCAGGATATGACAGTCATGACTCTTCAACCCGTACATCTTATTGTCCCGGAAGTTCACACACCGGGCTATATTTCCTGCATAGCCTGAAGGATACTTTACACAACTCATCCACCTGAAAATTAGGTTCTTCTGGTCAGGCTTCACGGTGTAAGGAGCTTGAGGCATTTTTTTCTTCCCTTCTTTCAACCACAAATGTCTTTTTATTCCGCATTTTTTTAGATCAATGTGTGCCTTAGGACCGTCTTTCGTCTTCCCCTCCAAGTTCAGCACTGTGCCCACCACACTGTCGCACACATTCTTTTCTATGTGCATCACATCCAGGTAGTGCCTGATCAACAACTTACTCCAGTATGGGAGTTCCCAGAATATGCTCTTATGTGTCCAGAATTTGTACATGTCGGGTCTTTCAGGTATTGCCGCCACAATGTTAGGATGATTGCTGAGCTGCCCGTCAGCAGGGTGTATAAGGGTATCTTCGTCATGACGCAAAATGAGGAAACTCCCTGTCTATATACTTCCAAGCCTCCCAGTCAGCAGGGTGTATAAGGGTATCTTCGTCATGCAATTCCCTATCAGCGTGTCATCTCATCGCTTCGGCCGTGTGTGAAGACATGTACAACCGCTCCAACCTATCCGTCAAAGGAAAATACCGAAGTACTTTTACAGGTTTCCTGTTGCCTGTAGGAGTCAGCTTATATCTGTCAGTGTGACATACCGGACATGCGTCAAGGCCACCAAGGTCATTCCCTTCTGGATCTTTACCCCAAAAGAGAACGCAGTCATATCTGCATGCATGGATCTTGATGTAGGAAAGCCCAAGATCTTTCAGGATACATCGGACCTTCCGATGAGTGGTAGGAAGACGATGACCGTTGGGCAGCATCGAAGCAGTGTACTGTAGATACTCATCAACAGCCTTCACGGTCGATTTTGTCTCAACTTTAATCCTCATTACGTCCATCACACTTTCAAGAACGGTCTTCTGACAACCGGGGTACACAGGGGTCTGTTGGAAAGCAAGCAGTTTGTTGTACTTTTCAATACCAGCAGTGTTCACAGCTCTAGGGAAGGGCTGCACCGGGTCAGGCATATACTGTCCTTGAGCGCATATACTGTCCTTGAGCGCATACACCGCTCTCATAAGGAAACATGTTGTTGATGAATGTCATTGTTGGATCGTTGGATGTACTAGCACTGCCCGTCTTAGAAAATTGGCCATGATCATGCGGACCCCCTGATGATGTTTCACCGTGATATAACCAACATGTGTACTTCTCCCAAAACCCGTTACTCCTTAGGTGCTGCCATACTTTGTCAATGGGAAATCGATACATATCGCTGCGACACTGACATTTCGTGCACGGGCAATAGAAAATTGTATTCCCGTTAGCATTATCCAGCGCATATTCTATAAAACTCATAACTCCTGCACCGTATCTTTTGTCCCATTTTGGAAGCGAAATCCAACTCTTATCTATATCCTGAAAATATAACAAAATATATATATATTTATAACGCTGCTAGCTAATTATTAATAAAATTTCATGCCATATATAAAATCTCAATTCATTTAGTATTTATTCTACGTACGTACTATAACTAATTAATTACAAAATTATCATCATGAACTCATATATATCATCAACAACTTCATACCATATCAACACAATAATATTATAAATTAATATTAACATATATATATATATATATCTACTATTTATTAACAACAAATTAATTCATATATATTATCAATTCAAATCATCAACCAAATCGATCAACACATATATATATACATCCAACGTACTCAAGATTAATCAACTCAATCACAATCAAAATCAATAAACTCAATTAATCACACTAATTAATCGATCAACTCAAATAAAACTCAATTAATCAACATATATATACATATACGTACCTATATATGGCTCCACAAACTGATTATGGACAGATTTCGACAACACCCAAACTTTTTCTCCCCTTTTTTCTTCTCCCGTTTTTTTTCCCGTTTTTTTCGAAATGAGCTGCTGCTGCCCAGATCCGCAAATATAAAGCACTTTAGCCGACGACTATGAATTTCGTCGGCTAAACTTTTAAATATTTCGTCGGCCATGGTTTGTGAACTTTAGCCGACGAAATAAATTCTTTAGCCGACGAAAGTTTTTTTCGACGGCTAAAGTTTGCCATAGCCAACGAAAATTTAAAATAGCCGGCGAAAGAAAATTTCGTCGGCTAAAGTGGACATCATAGCCGACGAAAATTTACCTTAGCCGACGAAAGAAAATTTCGTCGGCTAAAGCCCACTATAGCCGACGAAAAAATGCTTCGTCGGCCTGGTTTTTTTTTTTCGTCGGCTATAACCTTTCTTCTGGTAGTGATGAGGGTTTTTAAAGGAGTTAATAGTCATTACATGGTCATTTAGTTGTTTTTCAATCAATGATAGTCACACATTTTATAAGACATGTTATATCATATTGTATACTACAATGTTCCATTTTTCTTTCAATTTCAACTTTATTCATCACGAAAAGGAAGGATAATCTATATAAAATTGAAGTAGAGAGAACGGCATGCCGAGATCTAAAACACTCGAGATCAGAAATAATGATTGGGATCTATATAAGATGAGTACGATCCAACTGAACCGAGCAGATTCAATCTAATTGGAACAGATCGATCTAAATTGGATTTTGGATTGGTTAATCCTGCATGGTTGCATGTATCGATATGAAGAATGAGCTAAAAATAAGTAAGTTAATTAGTATTGTTCTTTGTTGCGGCTCAACAATACATTGTCCCTATAAGTAGTGCATGTTGTTACAAGCTACCTTAGACGCAGCCGATCGAGCTGCCGAGGGGATGAACAGAAAACAAGAGGATGCTCTAAATTCCATATATAGCTGTGTGTTAGAATTGGTACGTACGTATATGCATTTCTGTATTGCCTTTTAAAATGTCGAATAAACTCTATTATATCGTTTCTTCTTGCAACTCGCGCGAGCTAATCTTAGTATCATTTCTTCCTAATCGATATCACTTTTAATGGCTAAACCGTTAAATAAATACTGTATCGAAAAAAAAAATTAACACCTTAGTCTAAGCTCACACGTACGTCTGGAAATTAATTCGTAGAAGCTAATCAATCTATCTCAGACTTAAAACTTAACCAACAATTTATAATTCCATTATGGATTAGGAGTCGGTTGGACTAGGTATATAGCAAAAATATGGACCGCCATCACTGGGTATATATTAGTGTCAACTGTTCACTCTCGAAGATCTACTCTATCGCAGTCGCACTCTCTTTCTCATTATCGATTGGTTTCCCTTTCTGGGTGCACTAATCAGTAATCACCCAAGAAAAACCTTCAAGAAAACCCTCCAGACCAAGCAGCAACTTTCCCATAGCAAAAGCACCATGACTCTTTTCAAACAAATCAGGTTGTTCATCAAGAAGCAACGCGGAGTTCGTAAAGGTTACGTGCCTTTGCTCATCGGCCAAGAAAGAAAGAAGTACTACGTTCCTTTGAAGTATCTGTTGTATCCAACTCTACAAGAACTCATCAAGAACCAACCAGATCAGGATGTGTATGATCCAAGAACGTATGAAGGGCCTCTTGCGCTTCCATGTATAAGAGCAGACTCGTTTGATCAGTTACTGAAGAGCTTCAAGAAAGTGTAGTTCCAGTGCATATGCAGATATGCTAGCTCTACGTTTTATTCATCTTTGATTCTTTCATCGACTAATAAGTTTTTGGTTCTTTCTTTTAATTAAAGAATTTCTGTATATATACTCAAGATCAGTTATGTATTCGTTCATTAATCCTTGAATCAGATGTAATAGCTACATTGTTCTAGACTAATAGTGTTTTAAGTGTTTATATTCAATATTATATATCTGATGTATCGATCGAACCTTTTATTGAAGGTCAATTTTTTCATCTTTCTTCATCTTTTTTTTTTTGGTGATAAAACGGACAACTTAACTTGTGGTTGATTTCCGTAAAAGTACGTCTTCTACTTGCTTCAATAACGTGAATCTGTATAGAACACGCCCGGTTGGTTCTGTGCTTTTCTGCTGACCAACATGTAATAACTTACGAATCAATTTGCTATGAGAGGGGGATTTTGTTTGTTTGTTTGTTTTTTTTATTTGTGGAAAACCCTAGAAACTCGTTGTCGTTAATTAGAAACCTAATGGTGATCGAGCGTTTCATTTTCTTCTAATAATACCCTAACGGACACCAATTAGAATATAACCTGACACTAGTGGAAAAAAAACTCTAAGGCGACGGAATTAAAACAACTCCGTCGCCTAAATGATAACTTAGGTGATGAAAAATATACTTGGGCGACAAAATCATTTTTATAAAAAAAAAATGTATTCATTTAGGCGACGGAAATGTATTCCGTGATCTAAGATAGTCTTAGACGACGGAAAATTTACTTCGGCGACGGAAGTATTATTTTAAATAAAATAAATAAATTATTTAGGCGACGAATTCAGACAATTCCGTCGCCTAAGGTTTAGCCGCCAAAATTTGAGAAAATTTCAAACGAAATTTTGAAAATTTACCCAATTCTTCTACTCCTCCTTCTCACACTCTTTATCTTTCTTCTACTCCTCAGTCATGCTTCTACTCCTCTATCTTTCTTCTACTCCCACTGACACGACCCACCCCGAATTTCACCCTGAAACCCGGAGTAAGTCGTGCGGGGACCACCTCCAAGGAAAGTTTACCGAAAATTCGACATAACCTCCCTTGAAAATGGACAACCCTTCCTAATAATACTTGCAAACACTTCTGAAAAATTTAATTCCAACCATAAACTCCTGGAGCCTTCGTGCTCCCCAAATCACAACATCTTCCAATTTAATTTCTAACTTAAACAAGAAAATCTCATAGCCAACAACCACAGTTCAGAGCAACTCTATTTGAAAGGAAATGAACTAGAAATATAAAAATGAGCGGAAGCTACATTATTGACTATGCCTCTTCTCCAAATACGTCCGACCACAACTATGCAATCCTGCAAACTGGGCATTTTTAAAACGAAGAGCCCAGGGGAAAACATTTGAAAACGAAACGTTAGAGTGAGTGGACAAAAACAAATTAACGAATAAAATATTTATGTTTCCCCAATTTTACTTTTCCATAAAAAGAATATACTGCATGCGACAGCTCAAAACGCTCAACACGAAAACTGGAATTTCATGACTGGCTCTGGCTAGTCCCCAACGCTCAATAAAATACAGCCTCTCAGGCTAAAATAAAATATGTATGTATTACACTCGTCATATCCCTTGTATGAATTTTCTTGAAACAACAAACACAATAGAAAATTCACACAAGGCTACAACGTTTGCGTCTAACGCTCACGTTGCACCATAATGGCATTTTACCTCATTATGATGGAAAAGACGGTGTATAAATATCCGCGCATATCCCCTATATAAATTATTATTTTTATATAGGGCTACAACGATTGCGTCTAACGCTCACGTTGCGCCATAATGGAATTTTACCTCAGTATGGCGGAAAAGCACGGTGTATAAATATACGCGCATATCCCCTATATAAATTATTATTTTTATATAGGGCTACAACGATTGCGTCTAACGCTCACGTTGCGCCATAATGAAATTTTACCTCAGTATGGCGGAAAAGCACGTATAGCTAGCTAGCATTCCCCCATATACATATTATTCTCATAATCATCCAAATATGGATTTTCCAACAATAATGGAAATTGCCAATTATCATAAAAAGCAATACGCACACGACTCTACCGAAAATCTTATTTTCGGTAACTTTCCAAATAACACGATAACCATTATAAATGAGATCGAACATTTACTTATGAAAATGACTTCGCGATAAAAGACAATCCATAAATTGATATTCCATAAAATCAATCATTTAATGTAGAATCACCGCATGCATATATTTTAAATCAAAAGTCCACTCACAGTATTAGGCCTAAGCCTTGCAATGCTCGGTATACTCCTCGAGCGCTGCCTTCACTATTCACACTCTCCAGCCAATCCCACGTCTGACGATAAACAGAAGAATAAATTGGTCAGACCGGACTCCAATAATCATTAACGATTCGACTTCTTCCTAGTTTGACTAGGTTTACTGAGTTGACCAGGATTGACCAAATTTGACCAATTGATTTAAATATTATTTTTAACCAATTTCACATCTAGAACTCATTTTGCTCAAATTCCGTAACCTCAACTTGGAATCAAGGTCACCATCAGTTTCCATGCCTTAACACATCAACCAAAATAATTCTAAAATTATTTTATGATCCCCTACGATCAACATACTCACAAACAATACCAACAGATTCCTTCATTTCCTCTCTACACAACTTCACCCCAAAAATTACTAAGGGCACCCAAACGGGTTTCCATAAATGGAAAGTTGCCAAAAAGGGAAAGTTTCCCAAAATAGGAACTTTCCTCACTTAGAAAGATTTTCGATTATAAACCGACAAACTTTCCTATTTATGAAACAACGCAAAACAAAAAGGAAAAACTTCGATAACTACCTCAACTGGTCCTGCCGGACTAACTGCCTTCGCCGGATTCCGACGACTTGACGGAATATTCTGCCGGATTCCGGCCACTTGCCGGAATTTCGCCATAATCTCCCTGCATCTTCCAATCTCCAAGTTATCGACAATCATGCAGAAAATAAATGATTCAAACACCAACCAACAACAACAACAACACAGTAGCTCCAAAATACTAGAGGAGATCGAGTTTACCTTCAGTCAATCCCATAACTCTAGTCTAGCTGCTTTCTTGCCGGATCCCAACCTGCAGAAACCTCCAACCATTTATATTTGCTGCCTCGGTCGCCAACTCCACCAAAACAACACCCCACACTTCGGTTCCTCTCAGTCCTAACTCACCCGACCTCTGCCTCTGCCCGGACCAACAAGCAACTGCTCCAAGGTCCATCCTGACTTCACACAAGCTCACAGAACCCATCGAAACATTGAAGAGCTCACCGAAAATCCATTGAACGTAGTCGCCGGAGCTAGGAACCAGAAACCCAGACAAAGGCAGAAAAGGGCTTTGCGGTTTAGAACTCGATTCGGGATGAAACAAACCCAGAAAAGAAGAGGAGAGGAAGGAGAATAAGAATCCTACCTTGGTCTGTCGATTCGTTGCCGGAACTCACCGGAATTTGGGAAGAACAGCCGTTGTCCTCCTCTTCCGATCTCCGCCGAGAATGGCTGCCTCCCGGATTTGAGAGTTGAGCTAGGTCAGGAAGGAGGAGAGGACCACTTCGTGGCAGTCTCGTCGCCAAGGGGGGCCGGACGGCGCTGCTCCGGTGAGGGACGACGACGGACACAGAGAGAGAGTCGGGGAGAGGAGAGAGATTCGGTTGGGCTCGGTCAAACCCGACTTGGGCCTTTTGACTGGGTCTGACCAGTCTTCCTCTATTTAACAACAGAAATGGACAACAGGTGATCGATGAATAAAGATCAGCGACCCAGACTTTTTTATAAATCGTAGAAAATAGTTTGAAGCTCCCAAAAAATAATCCGATGATAATGGAGAACTCGTACCATCGCGCATTACACCCTCGGAACCTTAATAGAAGAATTTAACATTTCCAGAAAAACTCGCAAATAAACTCTAGTGTTAACTTACTAAGTTACCGAGCACTGTTAAATTCTCCAGTAACTCGTGAAATATCTAGTAAATAGGTAAAATTTGGGTCCGGGATGTTACACCCACAGCCATGCTACGCCATCGTTTTAGCCTCTCTCGCCACACCCTCTCATGCATCGTCTCCACTCTCCCCCGCCTCGCCGATCCAACTCAGATCCACACCGAGTCAACCATGCCGCACCCTCTCTTGCAGGAGGCGTTGTGCCGGAGAAGCTCCAAGATCGCACTGGTACTCCTCAAGCTCCACCACCGCTCCACTCTATTTTGCAGATCGACGTCGACTTCTCCAAGGCCGACCTCCCTAGCCCAGATCGATGCTCGCTTCTTCAAGGCCGACCTCCAGTCCTAACCCAGACCGGCGTCGACTTTTCTCTCTTCTCCGCTGCCTCTCCTCCACCACCACTCAACGTCACTCACCATCCCTCTCATGTTCGCTGGCAAGACCACCGCTCTCCTATGTCGTTAGCCAAGTATATGAGGCAGACACGTGGATTGTTGATGTCGTCGTCGTCAGCGGCGCCCTGGTCGGCAGAGAGTGAAGTGGGCCGTGAAGGTTTTTTTAATTTTTTTTTCAGCCTTAGTGACGGAATCAAATAATTTCGTCGCCTATGGGAAAAATAATTTTTTTTGTCATTAAACATTATTCGTCGCCTAAGTACTTAGGAGACAAATTTTATTACTTAGGAGATGAAACTATTCGGTCGCCTAAGTGACTTTTCCAGTAGTGTGACTAAAAAAGAGAAAATGTTAATTTAAAACTAATTTTACAAAAGAGAAAACTGATTAAACAAGCATGCATATAGCGATGGATTAAAATTTATTGAATTGTACGTGTAGCCTCAGACTTGAAAATTTATTAGAGGCGATATGATCACCTCGCTAGGCTCCTTGATCGGAGAGAGATGAGATTGCGACTCACCGGTTTCACGAATTATGAGATCATAGTCCTTGACCGGTGATAGCACAAGCGAAAAGGCGCCATCCTCCCCAAGTACACGGAGATTGTAGTTGTCGTCTTTGTCGGCAATGAAGGAATTGGCAGAGTTTGTAGGTAAGAGAGAGAGAGAGAGAGAGAAAGAGAGAGAGAGAGAGAGAGAGAGAGAGAGATGAAGAAAAAATAAGGGTAAAATATTGTATAGTCCTTGTGTTTAAAGTCGACATCTATTTAGTCCTTATGCACTACAAGAAATCTTGTCCTAGGCAACGGAAACAATTTGTCGCCTAAGACGAATTATTCATCGTCTAAATTCTGTCGCCTAAGTGTCGTGAAGTAAACACTTAGGCGACGAAAATGAAGTTAGTCGTCGACTAAGAGCGTTCCTACCCGACAGATATTTTCCTGCCTTGTCAACAAACTGATTTGTCGATAAGAATCTATGTCGACGGAATGTTTGTGTTGGAAGGAATCTTAGGCGACGAAAACGAAATTGTTCTTAGCCGACGAAATGGTCGTCGGTATGTATGTTTACCGACGAATGTTGCTTCGTTCTTAGGTGACAGAATATTCGTCAGCAGAGTTTTAAACCGACGAATTCGTAACAGTTCTTAGTCGACGATCCATCTTTGTATTCATCGGGTAGGTGGTTTAGCTTAGGCGACTGCTGTTTCTGTTTCCGTCGCCTAACTGATTTTATTTAGGGTAAAAACCAATTTAGTTTTTGTTCTTTTACCTTATTCACTGTTTCAAAAAATTAAAAATTAGTAACAATAATCAAACACATATAGATACATATATATCGGAAGCACTGGATTTGGAAAACATATTCATATATTGATCATGATAACTAGATGGACAAATATTGTTCATATATACAAAATAATTAATGAACTAGGTAGAAAATTGTTCATACACTCTAGCTAAACTATGAATGAAGTACTACAAAATCAATAATACCAATTGGCATTCTCGTCCAATCCTATGTCGTCGCCTCTATCATCATTGTTCTATGGGGAAACATGTGGAGGAGAAGAAACAACTGGAGGAAGAGGAGGAAACTATGGAGGTGGAGGTGGTGGCATACCTAGGTGCTCATATAGGGCTGCAACTTGGGACTGTACAGCGCTATACATAGACTCCGCACGCAGGGTATGCTGCTAGACCTCTTGGAATAACTGTTGGGCATGCTCCTCTAATTTCTTTAGTTTTCACTCATAGCGCTCCTGCACCTCTTGAAGTTGATGCTCATCAACTCTAGAAGTACGACTACGTGAAGTAGAACCATTTGAAGAATGGCTCAAGTCTCGTTCACCTCCTCGTCTCATCCCTCTGATCTCCTTTCCTTTCCGAGTTTTGAGCACCGAACCCAACACCTCAATTTGTTGGGACTGAACACTCTCCATAATCTCCTCCTCCGTCCCGTCAGGGTGTTGTTCCTTAAATGCATCATTTCGTACATGAACCATGTCATTATGCATTCAAAATACATCAATTAATAAACAAGCTTGTTTAACATTTACCTGAGTACCTAAAACAGTAACACTTGAAAGAGTAATCGCTTGAAGAAAAAAAATCAGTAGCAGCAAGCAGGGGTGCCTGCATGAGCGCCCCAAGGTGCCTGCATGCGCGCCCCAAGGTGCCTCAAGCGCACCTTGGGGTGCACCCTAAAACGCGCATGCAAGCACCCTGAGGCACACATGCTGGTATCCCGGGGCGCGTATGCTGGCACCTTGGGGCGCTGCATTATCGGATGTTCTTAATTGCACTTAGACTTGTACAAGAGCTACAATTCACCTAGATTATCAAAGCATACCAAACTCTTTCACTATAATTCAACTGCCTTACCAATAGCCGGATTTACATATGCTTGAACCATTTGCTAAGCTTACATAATAGTAAAAGGAAAAATACTTACATATTTCTTGGTCGTATCTTCATCACTGGCCCTAACATATGTCTTCTCAAAACCTTTGATAATTAGAAGCTACTCCCTTTGTATTCTGAGTTCCTTCATTATGTAGATGATAGGAGAAAACCCCATGTGGTGATGCATAGTCTTCTCCCCACGGTTCCGCTTGTTTGCCGAGGAGAGTCTCTAATACACGAAAAAAATATTAAATAAATTAGTAAAATACAAGGGAACCAATGAAGATAATTTTAAAAAATTAAAGGGAAACAATGAAGGTAATTTAAAAAATCACTTAGAACGCATCTGACTCGAAGTGCTCGCATAGAAACTCTCACTGGTCCTCTCTCCCAATGAAATCTGAAGGCATGCCAGATGGCCCTTCCTTCAGATAAACTTTGTGACACTGGTACTTCCAGTCCTTGTACCTCTCTTGTGCCCTCTTCAGTATCCAATTGAACATTGGCTCATCATTTGCATCCCACTCGTACTTCGGCTAAGTAACAAATAAAAAAAAAATTCTCATGTTACGCACTGAAAAATAAAAAATAAAAATTTAATTAAGTAAATTTACTTTTCAAACTATTTTCAGTTACTTACCGATATTGCATTCCACACCTTCCACTTCTCCTCCTGATTAAGGTCGTAGAACGTCCTTGCCCTCATTCCCACAAGACTCTGTATGGAGGAACCGATATCATGCGCCACCAAGCTGTTTATCCCCCTCACGCTAGGGCCTTTTACACGGGGGCAATACTCTAGCTTGATCTTCTGCCCTGTTCATGCAACGATATCCTCAGCCTTCTTTCCAGAACATAAACCCTGCTTCTTTTTCGGAGTCGGAGCTACAATTAATATATATACAAAACATTATGATATTTAATGCTATAAAACAAATGCATCAATTAATAAACAAGTTTGCTCAATATTTTCATTAGCACCTAAAATAGTAACACTTGAAGCAGTAATCACTTTGAAAAAAAATCAGTAGCAATAAGTAGGTATGCCTGCATGCGTGCCCCGGGGTGCTTGTATGCTGGCACTCGGGGACTCATGTTGCTGGCACCCTGGGGCGCGCATGCAGGCACCCTTGCTTACTGCTTACTTCTTTAAACAATTTCTGCTTCAATCTTATTATCATCTATCTCTCCCTTGCATCCCAAACTATCCAGAATCACATATATAAATTCCATATGCAAATCATTGTTCTTTGCTTGTTCATAAAGCCAACAATCCTAAATTAGCATCATATAACTAGACTTCTTAATTGCATTTAGATTTCTACAATTCACTTTAGAAATTCACTACAATTCACCAATGCACACCAAACTATCACTAGCTATAATTTAACTGCCCTACCAAAACATTTTTAAAAAAAAAATTTAAATACAAAAGATTAGGATATTTAATGCTATAAGACAAATTCTAATAAATTAATACAAGTATAAGAGGAAGTAATATATTTACCTGTTAGGCTTCTAACTTTCAAACGAGCGATGTCGATGATGCTTCTTGAACTACTGTCAACGGTAGGGGGCCGCACGATCAAAGGGGGAGCCCCTGGTGGTACTGTCCCAGCCGGTAGCCGATGCTCTGCCGTATTGAGTCCATCAAAGCACTGACCTTAGTGGCTCGGTCCTTCCTCTTCCCAATGATCACCATCTAGCACATGAATAACACACAATTGTTAATCCACAATAAATGAGTGAGTAATAGATAAGATTATAAAAAAAATATCCGTAGAAAAGCATACATGAAAGCATAGGCATGAGAGAAAGGTATGGTGCATACATATATGATAGAACAAACAAGGAATATATCCATAGAAAAGCATACATAAAATGCATATTCTGTTTGATGCTTATGAAAATGATATTGCATGTTTCTAAGAAGCCCTTATGTTGCAAAAGCATTATATTTCACATCACTTCTGGTCATCATTCAATGGAACTGAATGTGATCAAAAAAAGTAGTAAACAAGTTTACTGGACATGCTAGATATAATAGAGATATAACTTTGATTTTGTATCAAGAAAGTTGCTCTTGATCAGCTCAATTAGATTGGTAGGTAGCTGATGTGAAAAGGTCAGCAAAATGTCATGAATGAAGTCTGAAACATCTCCTATATGTCAGCAAATTGTCATGAATGAAGTCTGAAACATCTCCTACATTTTAAATAACATCACATGACGCAAACTCATTTAACAATATAGATGCAACAAGGAAGCATACCAGCATAACAATCAGTCTAATCAATACACCATCTGATCTGTGAAATTGGTTGCAATAGTACACAACAATCAGTCTAATCAATACACCAATACAAACATCTTCCACCAGAATAACAAACTAAGCGCGTTACTTAAAAGTCCAAAGCTCTAGCCATCAACAAGCGGTCACGATAGAAAACAACTCGACAAGAACCACCCCACATTACCAATTTACCTCATCACAAACATCTCCCACCATAATAACAAAATAAGAGCTCTAGCAGTCAACAAGTGTTCACGACAACAACAAAAAATTGACAAAAACGACCCCACACATTACCAATTTGCCACATTACAATCTACAATTAACGGCGCATACACACAAGGTAAATAAAGGTAGAGGTCCTTACAAATTGTTGCTTGTCTCGAAGCCCCAAACTGGTGGGAGCAGCGAGATCGAAGCGGGGAGTGGACGCTGTGGCGATTAGTGGAGGAGGTGGGTGGATGCGCTCGGTTGCGATAAGTCTCTTGATCACTAGATGCGGTTGCCGATGGGTGGATGTGGTCTTTGATAAGTCAAGGCGGTTGGTGGAGGCAGTGGGCGGAGCAGTGGCGCAGCTCTGTAGGAGATAGAAGGTATTTAGTGATTAGAGTGGGTTTCAGACTAAGAAAAGACTAAGTGTTCAGTCTGTATCGAACATTTCCGTCGGCTAAGAAAAACATTCGTCGCCTAAGAAAATTAAATTTCGGCAAAAAAAAGACGTAAAATATACCCGCCCAATATTTCAGTATCCTAGGCGACAAAAACGATCACTTTCCGTCGCCTTGGTTCTCTCAAGCCAACGACTTATTCAATTTGTGTCGCCTAAGTAATAAAAAAAAATTATTTACCCGCCTAATATTTTGGGGATCCTAAGCAACGAAAAGTTGACTTTCCGTCGCCTTAGAACTTCTAAGGAGACAAATTCTTCATTTTCCGTCGACTAAGTATATTTTTAAAAATTATGGACATTTTATTATATTTACATCCGAGTATTTTCGTGTAACTTTTCAATCTAAACTCAACTGTACTTACTCCACGTAAGTATTCGTACATAAAAAAGCATACATATGCATTTTAAAAATTACACATGTACGTAGAAATAAAAAATGGAAATTTTAATGAATATTTAATAAATGGTTACAAATTAATTTAAAAATACATATCCGAAGTTATGCCAAATTAATACAAATAGATTAGACCGATCGAAATTCACAATAATGGTTACATTAATTGTACTCATGATAATCTGAGTCGTCTGAATCATCATCCTTCTCAGTTTGGTCAGAATACTCATCATCCTCTATGTATTCGTCATCTATGAAGCCGTCTTCATCATGATTAGGGTTGCACTGTAGCGAGCTCAGTTCAGATGGTGTAACTGGAATGTAACATATAATAGCCGGAACGTGTTAGTTGTTGATATGAATATCCTCAATATCGGAGACTACATGTGGAGATTCCTCTTGATATGGTTCATTCGGTTGATAAGTTGTTGGTTCATTAGGCCCACTCTCATCATCCCTTCCTAATGTAGCTGCACTCCAAATATTCATATGTGACATCACCTACACCACTTTCCAACCCTCACCCATAGTCGGATCATCAAGATAAAACACTTGTTTTGTCATGGTGGCAAGAATAAACAGCTCGTTCTCATACCATACACTATTTGAGTCCACTAATAGCAAGCCATGATCTAGAATTATACTCCTTCGTCTGGTTGGGTCAGTATTGAATCATTTTCACTTGAACAACACGACTACCATACCCTTGCCGTAGATTAGTTCGATGACACTAACAAGAACCCCGTAGTAGTTGAAACCCAGACCCTCAACCATGACTCCATTGTTTTGGGTGACATGGCCTTCATCTCGTTCTGACGTCACAAACTTAACACCGTTCACAAAACATCCAGTGCAAACTTTGTGGCTTTGGGATCCTCCAGCCAACAAGTGTAACTCCGGGTCGTAAGAAGCAGGAAACTGCTGTTGAATATACATCATCTGTAACAATTTGAAGAGTAACGTTGTTACATTATGTAACATCAACAAGCAACATATATTTAATTTATATAACATCATATATATATATATATATATATAGGGCCCCTCTACTAAGGGATCCTTTTTTTTGACATATATGAGGGATATGGGATTACACCAACTTTTCGATTATATTTTTGAATCTCCACCGTTCAGTTTGTTGGTCCTTATATATAGATCAATTCTGCAAATTTTCAGCCAATTTGGTTATCGTTAAGGTGTCGAACAAGATTAAATCAATGAACGAAACAAATCTGCCAAACCTGAACCGTTCATGCTTATAATTATAAATTGTAGTTTTGAATGCCTTAACAATCACCAAAATTTCTGAAAATTTGCATAAGTGATCTACTCATATAGAACTACATATTGAATGGTGGAGATGTGATTTTGTGATCAAAAAGTGTGTGTAATCCCCTATCCCTCATATATGTGAAAAAAAAAAAAGATCTCTTAGTGGAAAGGCCATGTGTGTGTGTGTGTATAGAAGGTACCCAAATAGGGAAGTAATCAGGAAAATATCTCTTATGCATTGCTTCATTACCATCATGCATTTTCAAATGGGACTTAAAGTACCGCTCGACTTCATCGCAATGTTGAAGGACAGACCAATGAGTCTCTTTGATATTAGCATTACTTAATCTTTCAGAATTACTTAATTTGTCATACGGTTGAACATCATTGGAAACAACTGATTGATTGAATTGTTGGCTACTATCCGCTCCAAATGATTCCCCCACTATATCTTCATTTTTGAGATATGTGCTGCAGTATATTACACACTCAACTTGAATGTATGCCGCCATGATCGACCCTTCAGGGAAATGTTTATTTTTGTTCGACTTCTTGAAATCCCTCAGTTGCTTGAAAAATATATATTTATTCTCTTACAATAAATATTTAAAAAAAATATCTTAATGTGAAAGCATGATTAATTAGAGAATGAGTGCATACTTCTCATTTAGATAGTACTAGGTATACTGTATCGGACCAGTAAGCAACACTTGTTCGGGAAGGTGGATCATGAGGTGAATCATGATGTCAAAGAAAGTTGAGGGAAATATCCTCTTCAGCTTGCACATGATGTACACAATGTCTTCTTGCAATGACCGAACATCAGACTTTTTAAGTTCTTTAGCGCATATCCTCAGAAAGAATTTTGACAAAGCCACTAACGTGTCAACCACATCACTCTGCAAATACGGTCTAATGACCATGGGAAGAAGACGTTGCAGCAAAACATGATAGTCAAGAGTCTTCAACCCAGTAATCTTATTTTCCCTCATCTTAACTGTCACGCTCCGACCCATAATTTTTACCTTTATTACTGGCATAGTGGTAATAAGAATTTTTCCGTGTTCGTCATTAAGTGCAAAATATAATTGATCCTCAGAGAGGTGTAGGGGACGATTATTTTGTGGGATTATTCTAAGGAAGAAATTTTGACGACGGTAAAAAAATGGTAATTTTTGCTAGTAAAATGTAATTTTATTGGGGTATTATTTTTTGGGGTGTTAAATTTTGGTTTGGGTTTATTAGAGGACTTGGACCTGGATCGGGCCAAGCCTAATTTTTCTTTTTTTCCCTTCTCCCCGCGCGCCTGCTCACCTCGCTCCCTTTCTCTTCCCCGACCCATTTCTGCTCGAAACTTTCCCGACGTTGTTCGCCGCCGTCCGGCCGCCCCAGCCCGCCGCACCGGTCCCAAACGGTCAGTCTCCGTCCCAGCTTCAATTCTAGACCGGTGGCAGCCTCCCTAGCTCCGCCGTGAAAGAGCGGCCAAGCCCGAAAGCTTCGGCTGCCCAAAGTTTCCAATCGCAGGAACTCCTTCCTCCGGCCGCCATAGCCAGCAAGCCTTGGCTCAAAAGGAAACCCTCCTCCCGTGCTTCAATCCCTCCAAAGGGCTCGCTCCATCTTGAGCTAGGTAAGGAGAAATCGGTAATGGAAATTTTTAAGGCTTTATTGTGTGTTTGTGTTCGATTGGCTTGGTTAGGCTTAGAATTGGAGTTTGTGGTTAGGAATGTTGTAGAGGAGTTTGAGAGGAAGATGCTGCCAAATTTTGGTGAGCATCGGAGGTTGCCGGAGTTGGTCGCCTGCTGCCGTTACCGGCGGAGCCGTCGCCGGCGCCACTGCCGAGAAAATGTTTTTGGTGGGAAAAAATGTGAGGAGTTTGATGGAATAAGTTTTAGAATTTTTAGAGGAGTTTTGGATAGGTTTGAGAATTGTTGAAGTTTGGTATTTTTGGCGGATTATTAAGTTAGAATCCGGCCATTGGATTTTATTTTGGTGGAAGGTGATTTTGAGGATGTCGGTAAAATTTGTGGAGTTTTGAGGTTGGCAGTGGATTTAAGATTTTGGAGTGTTAGGCTTGGTTGAGCGCGCGAAGCATATTTAATTATGCATGTTTTGCTGTAAACGTCGGTGTTTTATTTAAGGTTTTATTTATTTGGAACAGGACGTGAGGAGGCTCGAGCGGAAGAGACCTCCGACCGACATCAGGCTTAGGCCTAACGTATGAGTGGACCTTTGTTTTAAATTATTGTGTTCGAAGTGTTTTATCGTTTTGAATGATTTTCTGTTGTTAGATATTTCCCGAAATTGAGAATTTCGGTGATTATACTCTTTTATGAGAATAGTATGTATATAATTAAATGCTAGCTAGCTATACATGATTTCCCCCATACCGAGGTACAATTCCGGTATGGGTGACATGAGCGTTAGACGCGAGCGTCGTAGCCCTGTGCGACTTTCTAATTTCGTATTCATTTATTCATAGATTTCGTACAAGGAGTAAGCACGTATATATATACCACTCGGCCGCTTTCCCCCAGCCTGAGATACAATTCCAGTGTGGGGTGACGTGAGCGTTAGACGCAAGCGTAGTAGCTTTGTATGATATCTACTTTATTCAAGTTGTTCATAGATATCGTACAAAGGGTTAGGCGAGTGTGCATACATACTATATATATATAATATCCTGGTCTAAGAGGCAATTTCTTAAAGTTTGGGAGTCTAGCCAGGCTGGACCCCAGTTCATAATCTTTCCAGTGGAGCTCTTGTTTTTGCTGCTGATGAAGCGTTTTCTTAGAAAGCATTTTTGGGGAAATATTTATTTGTTGTCGGAATCGTTTTGTCCACTCACTCTGACGTGTTGAATATTTTCCCCTGGGCTCTTCGTTTTTAAAAATGTCCAGTCTGCAGAGTTCGCGTGAGGTCTAGCAGGAGACGTCGAGGCATAGTCACCCATCTATCCGCTACATTTCGCCAGTAGGTTACATGTTTAATCTACTAGGGGTTTGTTAGCTTTCGCTGTATATTATTTTATTTTATTTTTAGTAGCTCTGAATACTGTTTGAATCTTCTGTGTAATATTTATTCTGGCTACTTTTGGGTTGTAGCGGAGGATTTATTTTGGAGTAAAAAGGTGGTTCTTAAATTCTTATAAGTTAGGGTTGTCCATTTTCGAGGGAGGTTTGCCGAGTCTTTGGTAAATTTTCCTTGGAGGTGGTCCCCGTAAGACTCATCTCCGGTTTCGGGGTGAAATTCGGGGCGGGTCTTGACATTAACACATCGAGCGATATTCTCTGCATACCCATGAGGATACTTAACGTTATGAAGCCACTGAAACACTTCCGCCTTCTTCTAAGGATGGACTGTGTAGCCTACTTATGACATTATGGCTTTTTTGGTTTTTTGTTCTCTACTAGCCATAGCTTAAGGCGTATACCCATTTTCTTACGATCAACAACTGCTTTGGGGGTGTCCTTTTTCTTATCTTTGAGATTCATAATTGTTCCAAAAACGATGTCACAAACATTCTTCTCTATGTGCATGACGTTCAAGTTGGGTCTGATTTTCAAAGTCGACTAATAAGGCAATTCAAAAAATACACTTTTGTGTGTCCAATACTTAAACTCATCAGGCATGGGAGGATTCAAGTCCGTTACATCTTTATTGGTGCTCAAATATCTGAACCAATGTTGGTTAAGCCTCTCCAAAATCCACTCACCAAACCTATCTAGGGGTTTCAGATTATGCTCCTCAGTCCCATCAAATGCCTTAACATCCCACTGTCACTCGTGATCCTCGTTAAGCCACCTACGAGATCCCAAAAAACACATTTTGTCGGCGTGGCGACTATAATTGATGTCATCTAAGCATACCGGGCAAGTTTTGTACCCCTTAGTTTGTTGGCCAGACAACATCCCGTAAGCTGGATAATCACTGATGGTCCAAATAACAGTTGTTTTCATCATAAATGAAGTTTGACCATGCCTGTCAAAAGTAGGGAGTCCATTTTCCCATAACCTACAACTTGTCAATTAATGGTCTCATGTACACATCCAAACACTTTCCTGAAGAATATGGTCCTGGAACCATAAGCGTAAGAAAATTGTACTCCTTCCTCATACACATGTTAGGAGGTAGATTTTACGGAAATACTATCACAGGCCAAATACTATAAGACAAATACATGTTTCCAGTAGGATTGAACATGTCTGTTGCAAGCCCGAGTCTGACATTTTGACACTCTCCAGCAAATTTGGGAAAAGAACGGTCAAAGTGCTTCCAAGCCTCCCCGTTTGCGGGATGTATGAGATTATCCGGATCTATCTTCTCATCTCCTTGGTGCCTTGCTTGGTGCCATCTCATATGTTTGGCCGTATGTGAAGACATGTACAGACTCTGCAGACGAGGACCCAACGGGAAGTAACGAAGAACCTTCCTAGGAATGGGCCAATTTTTCTGTTTAGATGAAGTGGAAGCTTTATACCTTGGCTCGTAGCAGTGTGGGCACTCAACTTTATCCTTGTTTTCTTTATAATACAAGATGTAGTTATTGACGTAAGCGTCTATCTTCTGATGATCAAGACCGAGGTCAGCCAACATGCTTTTTACCTAGTTGAAATTTTTCAGACAACTGTTACCTTTGGGAAGCACTTCTTTCATAAGTACAATATCCACATCAAAGCATACATTACTCTTTCCCCGCTTGTTTTTTTATCTTCATTTGCTTCATGACGGTACCCAACATAGTATGCTCACTGCCATGATACAATGAAGTTTGTACTTCCCGTAGAAGCCTATTGTATTTATCATAATCACTGTTGTAGTTAAAGTGGGAGACATTAGGGAAGGTGTCAAAAGCGTTGACATAAACAACATTTTCCTGATATCTTGAGGTGGCGAATAGGAAGGCATCGTTTAAGAGGTTCATCACAGTAGGGTCCCCGTAACTAGCATTGGAAGATCCTGCTTGCTGATTATGTTATGCTTAAATTTCTGCAAGTGAAGGCATTTGAACTTGATTTTCGCCGTGCCATGTCCATGTGGTATAACTAGGACAAATACCGTTTAGTGCCAGATGAGAATGCATGTCTTCATATGTTACTGATTTTCGATTGAGACATTTGTTGTACGGGCATATGTGAATAACTTTGTCTAGAGGACTATGTAGACGCACAAACTCAAGAAAATCAAAAATGTCTCTCATATAAAGATGGGACCCCCCTCCCTAACTGTATTCACCTCTTGTCTATGTTGTACATTATAATAACAGGAAACAAAAATGTATAATCAAAAAATCATGAATAATAAACGGGAATATATACATATATACTTAATAATAATAATAATAATAATAATAATAATATTATTATTATTATTATTATAAGATATAATAATGTACGTTGTTCACATCTACAATCTTCACCTTATGTCTCCGGTTAATTAGGGCCCTAATCCCTTTTGAGAGCATATGACATTGTGATTTCGTTTGTTGTTGGAGCGTTTCAAATTCGCATATACACTACCAGAAAATAGAACTTGGGCGACGAAATGAAAAAAACCGGGCGACGATTTTTTTTTCGTCGCCTAAGATAAAACTTGGCCGACGAAAAAAAAAATCGTCGCCCAAGGAAAAAAAATTGTCGCCTAAAGTTCAACTTTAGGCGACGAAAAAAAAATCGTCGCCTAAAAATAAATTTCGTCGGCCAAGATAGAAACTAGGGCGACGAAACAATATTTCGTCGCCTAAGATATTTATATCGTCGCCTAAGTTTTTTAATCCTTAGGCGACGAAACTCAAATATATCGTCGCCTAATTATTTTATTTTTTTATTTTTACTTGGCCGACGAAATAAAATAATTTCGTTGGCCAAGAGTAATCCGAATAATTAAAATAAAATAAAACACATTTAAATTTCATTGTACATGATTTTTTATTTTTACTCTTGGGCGACGAATTTAACAAATATCGTCGCCCAAGTATTATCTTGGCCGACGAATTACACTAATTTCGTCGGCCAAGAGTAATCCGAATAATTAAAATAAATAAAGCACGTTTAAATTTCATTGTACAGGATTTTTTATTTTTACTCTTGGGCGACGAATTTAACAAATATCGTCGCCCAAGTATTATCTTGGCCGACGAATTACACTAATTTCGTTGGCCAAGATAATCCGAATAATTAAAATAAATAAAGCACGTTTAAATTTCATTGTACAGGATTTTTTAATTTTTACTCTTGAGCGACGAATTTTGACAAATATCGTCGCCCAAGTATTATCTTGGCCAACGAATTACCCTAATTTCGTCGGCCAAGATAATCCGAATAATTAAAATAAATAAAGCACGTTTAAATTGTAAGGAAATGTTTTTTATTTTTATAGCCCCGTCAGCGTCTCGTCGATTGGAAACTATTCTCAGGTGAAGGTCCGGCCAGATTACGTGATTTGGAGGGTCGAATAGCCGTTTCCGTCCGTTTAGGGGTTTGACCGCGCCGATTGACCGGACGGATCGAGCCCTTATCTTTGTCAGATGGAACTGAATTTTTTCCCACCTATGTAATTCGTTATGCTGGTCATATCTGACGGTCGGTTTTCAGTTCGTCTTCTCCGATCACCAAACTCACGATATATGTACTAATGTTGTATAACTTTTTTATATAAGTGTTGAGTTTAAGTTTCGTTTTGAAGACAACGTATACGTAGAGGCCTCAAACGCAAAAAAGTCGTGAAATAAGATATGACCGTAACGGTGAAATACGTCAACCCGTGAAAAATGAAGATATTTCGGTAAAATTTCGGTGCCGGTTGTTCCGGTCAACGAATTTCTCTTATTTCTACCTAGTGGTAGCCCTATCCCGGATATTTATTTTTTACCAAATTTTTATAGTCCCGTAAAAGTATCGTCGATTGGAAACTATTCTCAGTTGAAGGTCCGGCCAGATTACGTGATTTGGAGGGTCGAATAGCCGTTTCCGTCCGTTTAGGGGTTTGACCGCGCCGATTGACCGGACGGATCGAGCCCTTATCTTTGTCAGATGGAACTGAATTTTTTCCCACCTACGTAATTCGTTATGCTGGTCATATCTGACGGTCGGTTTTCAGTTCGTCTTCTCCGATCACCAAACTCACGATATATGTACTAATGTTGTATAACTTTTTTATATAAGTGTTGAGTTTAAGTTTCGTTTTGAAGACAACGTATACGTAGAGGCCTCAAACGCAAAAAAGTCGTGAAATAAGATATGACCGTAACGGTGAAATACGTCAACCCGTGAAAAATGAAGATATTTCGGTAAAATTTCGGTGCCGGTTGTTCCGGTCAACGAATTTCTCTTATTTCTACCTAGTGGTAGCCCTATCCCGGGTATTTATTTTTTACCAAATTTTTATAGCCCCGTAAAAGTCTCGTCGATTGGAAACTATTCTCAGTTGAAGATCCGGCCAGATTACGTGATTTGGAGGGTCGAATAGCCGTTTCTGTCCGTTTAGGGGTTTGACCGCGCCGATTGACCGGACGGATCGAGCCCTTATCTTTGTCAAATGGAGCTGAATTTTTTCCCACCTACGTAATTCGTTATGCTGGTCATATCTAACGGTGGGTTTTCAGTTCCTCTTCTCCGATCACCAAAATCACGATATTCTGAATTTTATGGTCGGGGGAACTCTTGGCCGACGATTTTCTTCATCTTGGGCGATGAGATTTATAGTGAAGAACATCGTCGCCCAAGTATAGTATCTTAGCCGACAATTTTTGCAGAATCGTCGCCCAAGAACGCCAGTATAAAAGGCAAAAATTCGGAACCCTAACCATTTCTTCAGCCGCCAAGCCCTCTCTCTCTCTCAAACCCTAAACACCGAAGCCCTCTCTCTCTCCCTCTCTCCGACCCCGACCCCGACCTCGACCCCGACCCCAATTCGGAACCCCGACCCCGACGCCGACCCACAATTTAAGGTATAACCCTAAAACCCTAAATTGGTTTTAATTGTTGTTGTTGTTGTGATAATTGTAAATTGTTGTTGTTGTTGTGATAATTGTAAATTGTAAATTGTTGTTGTTGTTGTTGTGATAATTGTAAATTGTTGTTGTAATAATTGTAAATTGTTGTTGTTGTGATAATTGTAAATTGTGATGTAAATTATGGTAAATTGTGATGTAAATGATAATTGTAAAATATTAGGGTTTACGGTTTAGGGTTTAGGGTTTAGGATTTGTGGAAATAATTTGTAAATATATTGTAAATGATTAAATAATTTTTGATTAAATAATTAAATAATATAAATTATAATTGTAAATATATTGTGGAAATTTTGTAAAAAATAATGGATTATTTTTGAGTAAGGATGTAAATATTCGTAAATTAATTTTTGTGATGTAATAATTGCGAATTAATGTAAATAATTTGTTATGTGAATAAAAAAAAATCCTATAATAACTATTAATTTTTATTTGTGCTATTATTGTTGATAAATTTTTCGAAATTTATGATTATTTTTTGTTAAATTAATTATAAGACGGTAAAATATTTTTAATAAATTTATGGTTATTTTAAACAGGATGGCCATGAGGAGAACATCTGGACAACGTTCGGGTGCGAGGAGCCAAGACGGCTCGGACGGTACCTCAAACAACCCGTCGGAATCACCGTCGATCGGGTTTCCGTGGCAGTTGACGGCCCGACGTGCGGCGCTTACGGGTGGCGCGAGCGGCTCGGGTTCTGCTGGGAAGTCGGGTCCCGCAGCGACGGCTCCTCGTCATCCAGAGATATTTCGCCGGTCGCGATCCCGCAGCGACGCCCCCACACAGTCGTCCCCGACCGACGGTGATGGCAGGTCATTCGGGGTCCCTATGGTGCCGTCCGGCCTCTTCCTTCCTCCGACGATACCGGCGATACCTCGCGTCGATGAGGAGGGTCGACCGATTCGGGAGCAGCTCCCGCATGTGGCACCGCACGAGGCCTATATCTACAGGGAGTTTCCCACGCCTCTTCATCCCGTGAGGGTCTCCGAGCAGGCGGACGGAGACGAATCCGTCGGCTCAGCCTCATCCTCAAGTAATTTATTATTACTTTTTTGTCGATTTTAATTTTTTTTTGTAAAAATGTATTATTAATATTAAATTTAATCAGATTCACAATGTCACAGCCGCCGGAACGAGAAGGCGGAACAGGAGAGGCACCGTCAGCAACAAGGGACTCGATAGGGCGGTCGAGTCCGCTGGACGGATCGCCATCCCGTTTTCCAACGGGAAACCGGTGGACGCCGTGTTGGGAAACCAGTACACGCGCGCCGCGGGAGGCACCATCCGCTCCAGACTCCCTATGTTGTGGGGAGTCTGGAGCCAGGTTCCTGATGGAGTGAAGGAGATGCTCCATCAGTCGATGTCGGTGAGTTTACTCGATCAATTACTATTTTTTTAACTAATAAATTATTTAATTATCGAAAAAAATACTAACAAGTGGTAATGCAGCAATGGTTTGTGGTTCCCGAGGAGGGACGTGACTGGGCGGACAAGGCCCATAGGGAGAGGTACCTCTATTTAATAATTTATTAAATTTTATTTTTTTAATAATATATTTAATATTTTTTTTGTATATGTAGGTTCAAGGAGTGGAAGCACGACCTCCGGGAACACTGGAAGAAGTACAGGAGCGACCGTTCGGGTACCCCGAAGGAGTTCGAGTATCGGGAGTACGAGTGGCGGTGGCTTCTTGTCACGCAGTTCAACGACCCTCACAAACAGGTAATTCGTAAACAAATTTGAATATTTAATTAGTGAATTAATTATAATTGTATGTTTTTAAATATTTACTAACGATAATTTTTTTTTGAAGCACCTCGCCCGGGTGAACGCTGAGAACCGGCAACAGAACACAACCAACCATCGTACCGGTTCGAGGCCGTTTTCGGCCATCAT
Organism: Fragaria x ananassa; assembly: GCA_034370585.1. NCBI lineage: Eukaryota > Viridiplantae > Streptophyta > Magnoliopsida > Rosales > Rosaceae > Fragaria > Fragaria x ananassa. Next base: position 12,179,774 of record CP139765.1, on the reverse strand, counting down.
GGACGACGTGCGGCGAGAGCGGCCAGAGGAGAACCCCTATGTGGGGACCTTTCAGAGGGCATATCCTCATTCTGAGGAGGATCTTGTAAGTTCCTTATATTTTCTAATTTTTAATTTTAATTACATTTTATTAAATGTATATTAATATATTTTTATAATATATCCAATTAGGCGAGGGTGAGGGAGGCGGAGCAAGAGGTCATGAGAGGCATGGTGAACGACACATGGCCGGGCACGGCAGAGGATGACATGTCAGAGGCCATGTCCAGGATCGACACTTCAGATCCTACCGTTGGGGCGCGGATTATGGCCACTGCCTTCGCGCAGCGTTCCAACACCTACTACTGCCGGGGTATGGGAGACGCTGGAAAGGGGATCCTGAAGACGACGCCAGGATTTCAGCGCAAGGGAGCCGCCGGAGCCTCAAGCAGCAACAGTCGGCTACAGGATCAGTTCGCAAGTCTACAGTCTGAGCTGGAAGCTCAAAGAGCGAGGGAGTCTGAGCTGGAAGCCCAAAGAGCGAGGGAGATGGCGGCGATGGCGGAATCATATGCGGCTTCCACGGCTGCGCATATGGAGCGGGTGAATGAAGTCACCAATGCCAACCAGGCGGCTATGGGACAGTGGATGACTGCCTGCATCGCTGCACATGCGGCCGGACAGCCGTTTCCGCCCATGCCTACGCCTATACCATTACCTCAGTGGCCCCACCCTCAGTGGCCCCACCCTCAGCAGCAGCCTCCTCAGCCTGACCAGCCGCCGCCTCAGCCTCAGGACCCTCCGAACGGGAATGATGAGTTAGATTTCGGGTTTCTCGATCCATAGGCAGAATTTTTGTAATAAATTATTTATAAATTTATAAATATGTGTTATTTTTAATTAAATTTTAGTATTAGAAAAATTTAAAGAAATGCCGAAAAAAAAATTCCAGCAAAAATTAAAAAAACATTATTTATATATTTAAAAAAATTATTTAATTATTTTAAAAAAAAAATTTAAATATATCTTAGGCGACGAAATTTCTAAATCGTCGGTCAAGGACTTACCATCTTAGGCGACGAAAAAAAAATATCGTCGCCTAAGATGTAGTGATCTTAGGCGACGAAATATTTATTTTCGTCGCCCAAGGTTATAAGATCTTAAGCGACGAAAAAATTTTTCGTCGGCCAAGGTGTTAAATCTTGGGCGACGAATATTTTTGGGCGACGAGAAGTATATTTTAGGCGACGAAATTCGTATCGTCGCCTAAGAATTACTCTTAGGCGACGACGGAATGAATTTTCGTCTCCCAAGTTCTTGACCGACGGACTTCTGGCGACGACGTCTTGGCCGACGACATGTCGTCGCCTAAGTACTTAGGCGACGAAATTTTTAAACAGGGCGACGATTTTTTTTCGTCGCCCAAGACCTATTTTCTGGTAGTGATATGAGAAAATTTCGGTAGCATCTCCCTACAGTTCCCCAAGTGCACGAATATCTATACTTAATATGCACTCGAGGAACAATAAAGGAAGATCCTGTCGAAATATATATATACCCACAACTGAAAACAAAACGCACCAACAACAAAATGAATCTCAATGTGATATGCTCCCAAACTGTCCAAATCTGAGACAATTTGAAAACCATTTTGTTAGACACAATCGTAACATAATGGTTTATGAACATGATTTCTAAGGGTAACAATATATTGATGAATGTATAAGAATATTATAATTCTTAATTACATGATTCATCATTTTATTTTTTATCATTTGAATACACAAATGATTTGCATGAAAACGAAAATTTGATAAACATATTATTCACATAATTATTAATCATACGAACAAAAGCTAATATATATATATATACACACACACAAAAACATAATATATATTATACACATATAAACAAACATATTATACGTATATACAGAGATTATACGTACAAACATATTATACACCATAAACATATATACGTACAAATATATTCAACATGTATATACACTATCAAATGTTACATATATCATGCATCATCAAGCAATCCAGTAATTGGACCGGCAAAATTGGACTGCCGGCAAAGTCATCGGAAAGTTCGCCGGAAAATATATATGTATAAATGAAGAAAGTAGATGAATTAAAGTAGTTACATACCAATTAGGAGAGAAGCAGCTGTTAAAGATCAATCAAATTCATGAATAAAAGCTTCCAAAACTAGATTTAGATCGGATGAATTATGTGAGGGCCGGGGGGAGGAGCTTTCGATCTTATTCCTTTCTTCTCCGTTCACTTTTGGGTAGAAGGTGTATAAATATGTGTTTACTTAGTCAACGGAATATTCTGTCACCTAAGATAAAAAGCGTCGGCAAAAATATATTCGTTCTACGTTGTGTCAAGCAATAATTCAACTTCTTAGTCGACGGAACAGTTTGTCGGTTAAGAAAGACATATTCGTCACCCAAGACTTACATAGCCGACGAAAGTTTACCGACATAGCCGATGGAACATGGTTCGTCGCCCAGGACTAACTACGCCGACGGAAAATGGTTCGTCGCCCAAGATCAACTTTGATGATGGAACTGTTCCGTCGCCTAGGAAGATCTTAGACAACGGATTGCGTCGAAAGTAAACTTCTGTCGCCTAAGAGTTTCTAAGCCGACGAAAGTTTACCGACAGAAAATATTTGTTGCCTATGGTTTACTAAGCCGACGGAACTTAGACGACGAATGATGTTTCGTCGAATAGGAATATCTTAGTCGACGGAAGTCCTCGACAGCCATTTTCCGTCGCCTAAATATATCTTAGGCGACGGATGTGGTGTCATATACGACGGTTGTGTTTCCGTCAATGAAGATGAATTTAGGCGACGGATTTTTTTTAATTTCGTCTGCTAGGTCGTTATTTTCTGTAGTGATAGTTTTATTTTAATCTGAATAGTCCTTAAAGTCACGATTTTTCATTCAAATAATCTTTATGATTTTATTTTAATCTGAATAGTCTTTAAAGTCATAATTTTTCATCCAAATAGTTCTTCCAACAATTTTCTCAATTAAAGGCCATAAGAACTATTTGGATGAAAAATCATAATTTTAAGGACTATTCAGATTAAAATAAAACCACAAGGACTAAACAGATATCAACTTTAAACTATAAGGACTAAATAAATTTCAATTCAAAAAAGAATCAGATCAAGAGATGAAAAATGTGAGTGGCAGTGGTCGTGATTTAGTTATTAAGTTAAGGATGAAACCGTCTTTTTATTTTCATTGAAATAGGATTTATTTTTGTTATTTTGACTAAATGGGCATTTTTATTTTTATTTTTGGTTTGAAGAAGAAAAGGTGGAAGTGAAAACCACCACTGCTCTCAATATATTTACATAAAAAAGTGAGTGTAACTTCCTCTTTGCTCTCATATTTCTCACGGCCACATATATATTATTCAAGGCCCCATATATCTGAGGCATCCATTCACAGCCACCACTGGTTCAACCATCAGCTCTGTGCGCCACAATATTTCAAGTATAAACATTTCGGATGCCAAAGACAAAATGTGGATAGAAAGATACGAGTTGGAGATGCATGAGATCCTTTGAAGCTTTCTCATTGGTTTATTCAAACCCTCACAACCCCACCAATATTACTTCCTTCGTTCTCGACCGCCCATAGCTTCCATATTATAAACACACACCTCCCTTTAGTCTCTACTCACTTCCAAGCTTCATTCAATTCCCAACACCTCAGAGCTAGAACAAGTTGATCAATTTATCAGCTAAAGCTTGACAGTCATGTCCTCCATGCTTATGGCAGCCGCTGCTAGCTCCAGCACTCTTCTTAGACCAAACACCAACTCTCTTAGGGATGTTGTTCCTATGGGACCTGGGAAATACACCATGGTATGCATCTTCCTGAGTTCCTGCTTCCAACTTTGAATTATATATGTGTGTGATATGCTAGTTCTGTGTTTATTCAACTGGGTTAATGATTCTGTTTGGTTACATGAATAGGGGAATGAGTTGTGGTATGGACCAGACAGAGTGAAGTACTTGGGACCCTTTTCTGCTCAGACTCCTTCATACCTGACCGGAGAATTCCCCGGCGACTACGGATGGGACACTGCAGGGTTGTCAGCTGACCCAGAAGCCTTTGCTAAGAACAGGGCTCTTGAGGTACTTATCATCATCCACTTTTTTTTTTTTTTTCTGAAGTCGTTCATCATCCACTCTTATCTCTTCGTCTCATGATCAAAGGATGATTTTACATAATTTTGTCATATCAACTCTAGGTTATCCACGGGCGATGGGCAATGCTTGGAGCATTCGGGTGCATCACCCCAGAAGTACTTGAAAAATGGGTGAGAGTGGACTTCAAAGAACCAGTCTGGTTCAAAGCCGGAGCTCAAATCTTCTCAGAGGGTGGTCTTGACTATTTGGGCAACCCCAACCTTGTTCATGCTCAGAGCATCCTAGCAGTTCTTGGCTCCCAAGTCCTTCTCATGGGACTTGTTGAGGGATTCAGAATCAACGGCCTCGACGGAGTAGGGGAGGGCAATGACCTGTACCCCGGTGGCCAATACTTTGACCCACTTGGCCTTGCTGATGACCCTGTCACATTTGCTGAGCTCAAGGTGAAGGAGATCAAGAATGGAAGACTAGCCATGTTCTCCATGTTTGGTTTCTTTGTCCAAGCCATTGTCACTGGCAAAGGTCCCTTAGAGAACCTCTTGGACCATCTTGACAACCCTGTAGCCAACAACGCTTGGGTCTACGCCACCAAGTTTGTGCCTGGATCGTAAATAGAGCTCGAGGCTGGTGTCTGTCTTGTGCCTGTGAATGTAATCGAATGAAGTGCTCTATGTGAATGTACTTATTAACAAGTTGCCTTAACGGATTTTTTTTTCCACCCTACATCAATACATTCCGATCAACATAATGGTCAAGAACCTGCATGGAAATTTTCAATCACAAGAGTAGATTTTATGATTAGAAACTGGCCGGAAAACCACAATGGTGCCAAGTCCTATAAACAACACATAAACGAACCTACATTCAATTAGGTACAGTTTTTAACATAGAACCAATCAGGCAGAAACTAGTTATGCTGCAAGATATATTAGACGATTCAGACATATCAAAAAACTCTATAGTCGTATGGTACACTCGTACATGTATCCGGTGGAATCAAGCAAAAACATACTCCATCAAGGGGAAACATGAACATTTTCTTTCCACATCAGTAACAAGATCTACATGGCAGCAAACTACAACAATGACAACAGAATATACACAAGCGACCTAAACTATTGAAGGAAGAAATATGCGGCTGAAATCACTAATTTCCTAATTGGCTATGCACATGCTTCTCAATGTTTCCACCAAGTCCCAAAATTTGGTACATAAACAAATTTCTCTCCCTAAACTACCCCACCCCATGATTCACCAATATGTACTACCATATGTATAAACAGAGCAGCTCTTGAACAAGGAGAAGTAGAGAGTAACGAGAGAATTACTTTCGCCAGTCATCCACTTAGTATATCCCTCTTGGTCCATTATGATGATCATCAAATTCAAGATTCTAGATGATCTTGCACTTGTCATTCCCCAACCATTGTCTTCGCCTTTTTCCTCTTCTGAGAGCCCATGAATGAACAGAGAGAGTAATGAGGGAACTGAGTGATTTACTTTCTCCAGTCATCCTCTTAGTATCTCCTCTTGGTCCATAGCAAAATGATGATAGTCTAAATCTAGATAACCCACCATTTTCTTCGTTTCTTTTCGTCATCTGAATGCCCATGTCTATGGAGCCTGAGCCTTGTCTTTGTCTCTCGTAATCTTGCCTTGTACTCTTTCTTCCATGACTCGAACCGGTGTTTAAGTTTCTTTAGTTCTTCATCAGTATTGCCAGTTTTTACCTCAATCAGAGCTTTCACTTCATCATCAAAAGTTTGTCTCCGTTGATCGAATTCCTTCACCAAATTTCCAACAGCACTCAAAGAGCCGTTTGTCTCACGTGCTACCCCATTGATAGGTGTGCTTGCACCAGGAGTCCGAGATCCCATTGACAGGGCATCTTCCGAATCATATCGAGGTGAAGACGCATCTACTCTTCCAGGTTGACCAGCTGTATTGTTAGCAGTTAGACTCTTTCTGGCTGCAGCAAGACTCACCTGCAAATAATTAAGAGAAAAAATTTGAGTCATAAAAGGTAGTCCTTTCGGTGTCAATAAATAACATTTTGACAGATTCTGATGGTGTTCTGATCCTATTCTGCCTTGATACAGATTTGTAGTTCTGGAATTTCGGGGAGACTATAAACATTTAACAAAAAGTTCAAGTTCACTAGGATAACTGAAATACTAGGTCTTGATATATGGGGAGCATAGAAGGCAAAATTCAAGTTCACCAGCTTCTTTCCAAAGAAACCCACCACCAGTTTCACATAAGAATGTCTCTAAGACAAAAATATACAGAATGTGAAATATATGCAAATCTGCCTCTACGAATGTCTAAATGTTGAGCCCAAAATTTCAGGCCTAAGGTGTGGGCAAAACAATTTATCAAGCTGAACTTAATAACATTACCGGCAGTTTGTTTCTCTTCTAAGCAAACATAAACCTTAACTTAGCATTTAGGTTTTGATATATTAAGAATGCAATGGGCAGCTTATCAACATCATTGTTGTTTCGAGGACTGCAGCTATGGCAGTCATCGTTCTGATCAGGCCAAAGCGAGACTTGATAGTTTAACAGAATGATTTGATGAATTGCAACAACCATACAAGTTGGACCATTTTCCCCAATCTTGGTTTATATGAAGGTTCCTTTTAATTAAGTAAAAGGCTGTTTTTGCATATTTTCCAAAGTTGACAACAAACTAGAACAAGAAAACTCACTTGCAAAGACGACATCTGCTTTTGCCAGACATCTTGCATTGATTTCATCCTTGCCTCGTATTCTGACCATCTTGTTTCAAACTGTTGTAGTTGCTCCTGCAAATCAGCATTTTCCTCTTCCTTACGCTCCAGAGTTGCCTCAACCTGAAGCACTCGCCTTTGTAACTCTGCTAACTCTGAATACGGGTCCTGCTCAAAACAAATAATCCTCTTGAGTAATTAGAGCTTCAGATCTTAAAGAAAATAGCAATGTGGGCTTTCAACTTACAAATGTAGTTGAAGGCAAAGTCAACCAGGATCGATGAGTATTGAAAGCAATTACACAATTCCAAGTCTTAACATATCTCCGGATAAAAAAATATATACTACATAAAGCAGAAGGCATACATATATAGGCGGTATGTAGTTTAGAGCCTTGGTCAAAGTTTATAAGCTGGAATCTTGAAATTTCATAATCAAGGATTGACAATGTTTCTCAAAGACTTCTCAAAACCACTGAGGTCTCATTCCCTTCAAATTGACCACTCAACATCAAAGCCAGTGGACGTGCTTCGGTATGTAGTTTAGAGCCTTGGTCAAAGTTTATAAGCTGGAATCTTGAAATTTCATAATCAAGGATTGACAATGTTTCTCAAAGACTTCTCAAAACCACTGAGGTCTCATTCCCTTCAAATTGACCACTCAACATCAAAGCCAGTGGACGTGCTTTGCTTCTACTGGATATATTTATATTGTTCTATGTGGATTTGGAAAAGTAAAACTATACCCACTGGATAGGGTACAACCAAGGATTGGGTACAACCAAAAGTTATAATAATATTATTTAATACTGTGTAATTTCTGCCTGCATTTAGCATTAATCTTTCCGAAGAAAGCTCTACATTTCAAAATACATAAGCACAAGAAAACAAAAAATCAAAAAAAGAATTGACAGGGTAAAAAAGAAATTGAGAACGACTAGCGCATGGAAAGGTCCTATACAATAGGATTCTTGAAACTAATTGTTTTTTCTATCAAATGATAACTAGTCAAATTTCTGTCTGATTAAAGGCAAAAAATTATGACATGAAGTGGTTGAAACAATAACTTAAAAGAGAGGAACCTAGACCTGAACCAAAGAAACCAATAAAAATAGGGGGGGAAATCGAGCGTTTCATTCAATTGCAGAACAAAGTGTAACATATTTTCGCGAGGTAAGGGATCTCTCAGAAGTACCTTCACTTCAGATATCTTCCTGCTGGACTTTCGTCTAGTTTTAGGAGTATCAGCTTTCCTTTCAGCATTTTCACCAGGAACATCTGCACCATAAAAGTAAATTCAATGAAAATGGAGCAGTAGCCGAAGAGTCTGTTCCTTGAAGCAAGTTGCAGCTTCGAATTCAAGAGTGTAGTCCAACAACAAATTCATGTTCCGAAGAGGTAGTTCAAAGTTGTTGATTTTCCTTCTTCTTTTTTTCCATTGCAAGGATTATCCTATCAAACATGCTAGTATAATAGTGATAATAGTTCAAAGAATCTCAACCAAATTAAACTAGAAGAATAAGTATGCATTACTTGATCGTAATTTTGTGGTTCCTTGCTTAATTTGATTGAAATGACGGCGGGCCCAGTAACCACGAAAATACTTTTGAACACCAATTATTCCTCGGAGAACTTTATTTCTCTTATCCTCCAATGGAACAATCTGTGAACACTCAACAGCATTATGGAAAGCACCAGAAATAAACTTGAATTAACCACAAAAATACATGTTACTCGAATGCTCAGTAAAATAGGAATTCATGAGCATATAGTCAGCCAGAGAATCCATAACGTTAAGCTAAAAGGAAAAGAAACCAGGATAAATGCTTACCTGCCCTGTTCGAAGATACACTTTCGTGTAGCCTATTTGATACATTTCAGGGAGGAAACTGAACTGTTGTAGAACGGCGATGGATAGACTTAATGGGTCCTTAGCAACAGTGGCCTCTGAAAGCAGGAATCCATACCTAAAATATGGCACATAAGAAAAGATAGCTCAGCAGTCTAGAAAATAAGTAAAAACAAAAAGGGTAACCCAGCATTTTATTTATACCAACCTTCCTGCAAAATCTTGATGTGTCATTCTAGTGGGGTATCCGGATCGTGATATCCTAACAACCTCTGAAACTCCAGAACATCTGAGCTGTTGTAAAACAAGTTCTGCTTCATACACGCCGGGAAGCTGCTTACTATTTGGCTTTATGCAGAGAACATAGTGAGGTCTACTATCCTCCAACTGGTGCATTAGTGTGAATAATTGGCCCTACAAACATTAATGAACAGCATGATATATTTTAAGCGTTGATGAACAGTAAAAGTTGTCTCAGCACACTACTACATATTTTACAATATACTGCAACTTTCTTAGCACACAAAATAATCCAAAACTCGACTAGTTAGTAATTGGCCCTACGAACATTCATGAGCATGATATATTTTAAGCGTTGAAAAACAGTAAAAGTTTTGTCTCAGCACTACTACAGATTTTAGAATATACTGTATAACTTTCTTAGCACACAAAACAATCCAAAAATCATCTCCTAAAGTTGCATATTACTGATATGAAATTCATAACTTTGACTTCTGATATAAACATGAAAAAGCTTCACACTTCCAGCAGAAAATTTGCAAAGCATAAGTACCTTGAACTTCATACCAACACTTGGTTTTGGAGAGTCCAATGCATTCATCTGGCAAGACGTAGCAGCTGATTTCTGGATTTGGTCAAGCACTTTGGAGGTAAACAATTGCAGAAGCTGACTGCTGCATGATGACAAGAACTGGACGGTAACAGAGGACAAAGAATCTCTGCTCTTTTCTAAGAAGCCACATGTGTCATATAGGACCTGATATAAAATCCATGTAAGTGAAACTATGTAGGCTTTATGTAAATCATTCTCACTTTTATGGCTCAAAAGGTCCTCAACCATGCATGAATCAGTAACAATGAGTGTTTCTTCTAGCCCTCATGCTATCCTATTCCAATGTAGGACGAAGACTGAAGGAATCTAAGAGAAGAAAAATCAGAACCAATGGTCTCAAAGGTGTTCTCAAGGTGCCATTGAGAGCAGCCTAGTGTGAGATAACCTAGAGCAGTCGTTCTTCAGGTATGTGATATTCCCAAAAGGGCATAAGGCACTTTGAACCTAGACATCATGCCTCTTGAAAGAAAGGACCAAGGCCATGCGGCCCATTCCCCAATACTAAACAACACACTTACACCAAAAACATGTAAAAGCAAAAAGAAAGGCCAGGGAGGCAACCCTAAGAAAATTCCCCAGGCCATTTTAGCTCTATGCGCTCCAAACAAAAAAAACTACTTATATTTATCTCCACCAGCACCTTGATCAGGTAAGCCCAACTGCCTGCTCCGGTACTCATCAGCATGAAACCCTCTTTTGCATTCTTTTTTTTAATTAAGATTGCATGTATTAGCATGCTTCAGTACAAATAATTTCGACAATTTGAAATATGAATCTACTACATATTGTAGTCATGGTAATTTTTTTTATTTTTTCTTTTCAGTTCAGTGGTTGTTTTTGTTAACTTCTCCAGAGTCACTTAAACTTTTTCTTTTTTTGAAAGGCTTTAAACTATCTATGTGCGTCCATTCCTACATGTGGAAGTTTGTCAATGTGTTCAAGCAAAGCTAACCTCTCCAGCATGATGATGAATACTGAAAAATCCACGTCTTTCTGCTTTAAAGCAAGAGTTCCCTTTCAACTGCTGCTTAAATTTATCGGCAAGGGTCAAATCAGTTGCCTCTGGGAAGCTTGATTCCTCTTCCAACAATGATAGTAGCCCTAAAGGTTTCTGTGAAAACAGAGAATCAAATGTTTTTAACGGTCAAACCAAAGAGTTTGGTCATTGAACAAGAAACATATACTAATGAGAGTAATACTACAAAATTCAGGATAATTGCTTTATTGCTACTCTGAAATATTTTTTCACCAAGTATAACAAAGGTAACCATAATTAATGATAACTCTGATTATTACAAATTATACGAGAGAAAAGTTAAAAAGCAAAAGAAACTACTTTATAGAAGCATCTAACTAACTCCCTATGAAAGTTAGTAGGACAACGAAGGACAAGGCTTAAATCATTTTAATACCTTCTCGAAGAGATCCAAGCACTCTTGGTTGTCTTCAAAATCTACTTTAGTCCAATCAACCCCATCCAATTCACATTCCTGAAAATAAAAGGAACAAATATGACATTGCAATCCATACTTTTGGTCCCAGCAAATAGCCTCATAAGATAATTCTAATAAAAGATGCCCATTTGCTGTAAATTACAGAATCAATACAGCAAGCAATCCCCAATCTATTCCCATCTGAGATGCTCACCTCCTGTTCAAGCTTTAATAAATGGCGATTGAAATGTTGTTGCAGCCTCTCATTTGCATAATTAGTACACATCTGTTCAAAGCTGTTCTTCTGAAAAGTGAGGCATTAAGATCCGTAAATACAGAACACATTCAAAAATAACAAGAAAAATCAAATTAATTTTTTTTATAACTTTATACCTGTAGTGACTCAAACCCGTATATATCAAGTATATTGATGGATCTCCGAGTACAGCATCTTCCCACTTGAAGAGACTTGTTAATGTATTCTACAAGACAGTCAAACAAGCTCACATAGATAAAACTTGCTAACGCATCCCTTGCACCAGTGGCCTGAAAAGTAAAGAATAAATAAGCTCCTTATTATACAGAAATGGTGCTTTTAGAAGCTGTCAGGGATGGAAGACAAATTGTTCAGTACTCAACTAACCTGCTGCAAAGTCAATCTGTAATCAATACAATCCTCGACAGCATTGTCATGGGTGGATAAAGCTAGCATCAACTCCTGGGTGCTACATCCCATCAGCCTGGAAGCAGTGATTATAGCTGTAGAGATGAAAAATCAAAGAGAAGTTATGTATATGAAAACACTAGTAGTTACCTAATCAGTTCCCTTGGTAATATATATTGGACGTCACAGCAGAGGTTGTATCCCTGAATGAAAATCAGACACTAGGGAAAGCACTACTAACAGTGTGAAAACATAATTTAAGCCTCTCTATTGATACTGAAGTTTAGATGTAATCCTCAGAAATCCCATTACTTGTGAGAAAAAAGAAAGGCCCCATTATTTGTAAGCTTCTCTTTCTGGATTACTTTTTCAAACTGGGCTATTTGCTCTATGGAGTCAAAAAGCCCAAAGCTTAAGATTGCTATAGGCGCATTAAACCCATAGACTCCATAAATATGTACCCATCGTTCTATCACTGCTCAATCAAAATGTAGATTTTGGGCCTAAAACTGCCTATCCTAGCTTCTGGTTATTGATCTTATAACCCAACAGAAAACCTTGCATTTCTAGTTATAACTATCACCAGAAAATCCAAAGCAAGCAAGGCAACTGCATCAGAACCAGCATCATGAAAGATATCCCATAAAATGATTGTGAGGCTAATTATATCTTACCTTCATCAGCCAACACTTCCACATGATCTTCATCGTCCATTACTTGAAATGATATGTTTCCGAGCCATAACACAGCAGCCAGCAGAGAAAACACCTCTTCCTGATCTTCTATACTAATTCGAAGAGTAGCAAATGCATCCTATGGGATGGTTAAAAAAAGAAAACAAAGGGGTAAGTCACACTTCAGTTGTAAAAACAAATAAAAGAAAACGAGATATTGACTCTGCATAAATGGTGATTGTGACATTCTCTTTTTTCTTGGCACTGATAGCAACCGCCTATAATTACCATGAGCATATGAAACTTCTGAGCATCATCTACACCATCAATTGCCAAGCAACCACTTTGACTAAGATACTTGTAATCCCCAGCCATTTTCAGATTTAGCCTCTCTGCAACCAAAAGCATTATGTTATTAGTGTCTTTACAAATTGACATGCATGGACGATGTTGATAGTAGAATAGACACCACTGTTGGAGGATCTGATATATAGATATGGTGTTTGTTTGTCATAAAACTATATGAAGTTATGAACCCAAATAAACTTGGATATGAAACAGAAAAAAGGTCATAGAAGATGATTGCTAAATCACCACATGCAGCAAGTTGCAAGAAACAATTACAAAGACTAGAAAAAGTCACCTTGAGGCTACTACTAATACCCAACTACTTAACCCTGGGAACAAATTTACATCCCAAAATCAAGGCTTGTTGGTTTTTCTCCAGCTGTTGTGACTCATCAAATATACATGGCACTCTAACTTCTCATAGTACTTGACGTGAAAAAACAGTGCGCGCACGGGGGGCGGAGGAGGTAGCCAACTACCATAGAGCAAGTGTTCTACCCCCCCCCCCTCATAAGCTAAGGCTGAGATAATTTTTCTACCCAGAAATAATACATATTAATAATTTGACATATTTCATTAAGAAATAATATATATATATATATAATATATATATATACGAAAAGGATGTGAAGCGGACGTCCGCACTTGGCTTAAAGTGCGGACGTCCGTCCGTCCGTTCTCCCCCCTCCGGCTACGGCGACGGCTCGCCTCCACCCCACAAGACTCCAGCAGCGTCCCCGACCACTTTCCCTCCCCGGCGAGTCCGGTTTTTTCCAGTTTTCCTGCGAGATCGACTTTGTTTGAAGTTTTGGGTGATCTCGCCAGAAAACTGGAAAAGAACAGAATCGCCGGGGAGGGAAAGTGGTCGGGGACGCTGCTAAAGTCTTGTGGGGTGGAGGTGCACCGTCGCCGGCACCGGAGGGGGGAGAACGGACGGACGTCCGCACTTTAAGCCGAGTGCGGACGTGCGCTCCACATCCGGCCTCTATATATATATATATATATATATATTAACACTAAGAGACCATATTTCTTAGTCATGGTCAACAATATAAATGTACAGAATAAGCAAAAATAAAAATAGCCCACAACTGTTTAATAACCCGCTCCACTTAACTATCCAGTATCCAACACCGATCGGGGTTGTGGTGTTTCTGGGTTTCATAAATAGAACAAAGTTCCTTTCAAAAACAAATAATAATAATAGAACAAAGTTGAAGGGATTGGTCAGAAAATAGTTACGGACGCAGTATTTTGCCACAGATGCTGAGATAGGCAAACTAAGTAGGGGAATTATTATATAACATCCAAAACTACTTAGATGGTAGAACAGAATAATTAAAAAAAGCAAACCTACCTTTGAGCATTGATGGAGCACCAGCACAAAGTTGATAAAAGATGTGGTACGACCTCTCACCATTTTCCAGTCGAGCCACTCTTGACTGCAAATATGACACAAAATAATATAAAAGAAGGCACATTAAAACTATGAAAACTACCAGCTTGAGTTAATACAGGGCAAATTAACTACCTTTTCTAGAAACACTGTCCAGAATGAAGATAGACCAATGGTGTCCACATGTACATGAGGTGGTGAAATAAAGTCAGTATTGTTAATGAAATTATAATCAGGTAACAGCATACCAAACAGCAATGTATTCAAACTAAAAAGCTTACAGGTTTGGATTTCAGCACCACATATTTTCCCCACTGAGCTAAAACGAATTTCAAGCAACTTCCCCTGCAGTGAATTGGAAATAATGTAACCCAAACTGCATTCCTTCAGATCATATATATAAAATAGGGAGAAAGAGGATGGCTATTATCCATAAATTAACAACCAAGTTCCTATTGTAATTATAAAAGCACAATAAATTTATGACTCAGTTCCGCAACAACAAAAGATATACATGAACTTACAAATCGGCTAGCGTTATCATTTCTGGATGTTTTTGCATTTCCAAATGCTTCCAGTATACAGTTGGCCTGAAGGATTGAATGTTCCATGCCACAACTCCCACCACCAAGAGCAGCCAAGTATTGCATTGTAATTTTTGCCGTCTCAGTTTTCCCAGCTCCAGTTTCCCCACTGCAAGAGAAAAAACTTATATGACTCTATATTGCAAACTAATATCTGATTTAAAAATCATATTTCAACACGTTCTAGTTTAGGATAACACAACACACACGAATGGAGATTAATATCCATAAGAATCTCCAAGTACACTGAAAACTAAATCGAATAGAGTCTAACCATATGATTATGGACTGATTTACGTCATCTGCAAAATAAAATTTATAGCAAGGAAAGGACAAAAAAAATGTTAGACACAGGGTAAAGGATGCCACAAGGTAAAGTAACTATTAAACACAAAACAGGTACATAAAATTGATGTTATGCACCTCTCATCATCTCATTATAAGCAGCATCTGCTACTGCGTAAACATGAGGTTTGTCTACTAGTTTCTTCCTATACGCTGTGACAAAATCATCTCCACAATTTTGGACATCTTTGAAAGGATTCATTGCAATCAAAACTGGCCCTGCTTTGCTCTACATAAAGAAAAGCAAAAACCGTAAGGAGAGTAGAAGGATACATGAAGATGATGGGGAAGTATGAGCAACAGGAAAAACTTACATAAATCAAGTCCTGAGAATATCTAGACTGAAGATTGCAAAGAACCGAAGGGTCATTTAAAAAGCTTAGCTGTACAAGATCATCCACACCTTCCAGAACATCTGGGTTTGCTGGTAGGAGCTCAGCTCTGGGCACTTTGATTACCTGAAACACAACAAGGGCATACAAACCCACAGACTTAAGTTTCTACAGTTTTACAACAAGCTTATATTAGTGCACAACAATTTAAACGAGGCAGAGGTAACTTACATTTCCATCAGAGACCGACACAAATGCCACATCCCCGGATGTTGATTGAACTATTCCACACTCCCATAGTCCAGTAGGAAGCCGACACCAAACCTTAAGTTTCTGAGATGAATCATCAATTCAGAATTTCACAAACAAAATCCCTAGACTTAGACAAAATACTTGCACAATTTAAAACGAATGACAAATTCAATGCAGATTTCAGATCTAAATCACCAAATTAGCATCCATTAACAGAAAACATGGTGGGGTATGCCCATCACCAAACATCCATTAACAGAAAAACTTCCACTCTTTATTTACTCCAACACCCAAAACTCTAATGTAAAGTTTTTAACTAATGTTCTTTAGATCATCATACTCCAAACAACACTGTAAAAATTTACACTAGCCAAACCGAAAACTAACAAAGATAAGTAACTAAGCTCTAAAAAATTACCTTCTTAATGAAATAACCAACGTTATCATCACAATCGGACTTAGCCACCTTCTGCCGGCTCGGAAGCTCCTCCTCCGACGCAATGTACGGCGAGTCCACGTCCTTCTCCGTCCTCTTGACCCCAAAATTACACCTCTTGCCCCCCACCGAATCCCTCTCCTTCCTCTTGTTCACACTAGGGCTGGGGGCCCACTCCGGCGACTTATCCAGCTTCTCCACGCTGAAATTATTCGGCAAGGAGCGCCGCGCCGAGGGCAGCCGGGCCTTGGAAGTCGGCCGGTACGGCAATGCCGGCGGCACCTCCTTAGGCTTCTCGGCCTCGTCTCTCCGCCGCAGCGAATCCAGCATTTCCTCCAAGGAGCTCCTCGCCACCATCGACGGCGACGCCGATACCATCATCTTCGCTGATACCAAGCCTCAAATTCAACACCTCAATTTCTCGAAATCCGAGCCGATTCTAACCCCGCATTACGGAACCAAAAACCCTAGGGATCAAAAAGCACTCAAATCCGCCTCACGAATCCTTCAAAAACCCCGCATGCAGAGAACAAAAACCCCTAAATTTCAAATCCACCGAAGCTCAATCTCCGATTCTGCGCTAAAGAAATGCGTTAATTTCTTTCTTGGCAAAAATCAAGAAGAAGGCAAGTGGAAAAAGCTGGGTTGGCGAAAATCGAGGGGTTTACGTTTTGGAAAAAGCGCAAGTTACGAAGAAGAAAGAAGAAAGAATGAAGAAGAAGAATGAAGAAGGGAGGAGGTTAAGTTTGTTAGAGAAAAACAGCCTCGCAATAAAGAGAAGCTTCTTTCTTCTTCTTCTTCTTCTCTGTAATTCGGTTTCTCTCAGAACAAAAATTTGGAGCCTATGTTTTGGGGTGGAGGATCAAACGTGTATATACTTTATTTTATTTCTTTCTTTTTTTTTTACTAATAATTATTGGATACTAAATTAATTATTTCATATAAGTTTTATGTTGTTGCTTTAAAGCATCGTTTTGTTTTTTTAATAATTTGAAGAAAAAAAAAATTGAAGTCTAGCTGGAGTTCAAAAATGGCTACCTAACAGAGAGAGCCGTTTGGGTGCGGATAAGGATAAAATAAAGGAATAATTTTAACGAGATTTTCAAACTATAAAGGAAAATATGACGTAGCAAATCTTTGACATAATCACTTCCCTCATTGTTCATTCTCAGCATCATGTATGCCCTTTCCTGCTTATTAGAACTCAGACCATAAGCAGAACAGTACATTTCCAAAATAACCAAGAGCATGTAAAAAATTGTTGATGTTGAATCTAAGTTTACATTAGGATTGACCAAGGAAAGACATCCGCAATTTAAACAAAATGGGCATTCATAACATATAACCAAGGCTCCTCTAATGGTTGAGAAAACAAGAATGTTATGAGAGGTTCTCTGGCTGAATCATCCACTACAAATGATTATATGTTGGCACTCCACAATAAGCCTATGAGGGGGTATAAGACCTACATAAATTTGTATCGGTTTTGATACCCACATCCCCATTCAGCACAAATGCAACCAGATAGATATAACCTCATACAACTTGAGAGGCATCATAGAAAATGTAAAGAAAACAATCTAATTACAAAAGACAGTTGAGGGACCTATTCTTGGAGAGTTCGAGCAAGAGCAAGATCAGCATCGACCTGACTGAGATTAGTGAAGGGGGTTCTTGAGGACTGCGGGGCATTAGGTGAAGGAGGCTCCGCCGATTCGGTATTTACTTCTTCTTCTTCTTCTCCGCAACGATTAAGAGTAGGGTTCTCTTCTTGTTCGCCGGGGTTAGGTTTGAGTCCACCGCTTGGGACCAATTTCGCGTTGTGGTTCTCCATTGAAAAGCACAGAAATTGGAACAAACTGAATAAGAAACGAGTCAGAGAGATCGGAACCCAGAACCAGAACCAGAAACGAATGAAGAAGAGAGAGTTATGGCGTGAAGAAGGAGAGCGGCGTCTGAATGGCATGTAATTGAATGGAACAAGAGAGGGCAATCGCGGGATAGAAAAATTCATTAAACTACAGTATCCAGCGCCACAGTGTTTAAGCGCGGCTTCTGCTTCTAAAAGCAACCATCGATCGACTTCCGCTTTTCTGGCTTTAAAAGCCCTGCTTTTGGAAGCAACTGATGATAAGCAAGGACACCAAACACAACATGCTGCTTTTGCTTATAAGCAATGGAGGGATAAGCCCTCCCAAACACAGCCATAATGTGGCGATCGATTTATGGAGCTTTTTTGGATTAGGACGGGTGTGTTCTAGAATTTACTATAATAGCATTCTATTTTTAACCCAAGGTTTAGGTGTTTGTCCATACTCGATTGAACAGTTATCAAAAAATAAAAGTGTATTGGACATGAAACTTTACTGCGTTGATGACGTATATATGACGTTATGTACATGCAATAGAATGTTGTAAATTTATTGTCAGCTTTGTCATCAGTATTAATTAAGCCAATTTGGCTTATGGAACTGATTTTGGTTAAATTTTCAAAAATCTCTTAAATTGCCGTTCCCTCAAACTAATTCTACTAAGTCAGATATAAATAAAAAAAGGACAAAACAGTCAAAAACTAAATGAAAATAAATAAAGGTTAATTTTTTTTCAACTTTCAAACAGAGATACGGTTGTGCAGTTGGTTACCACTACCGAAAAAACTTCCCGAGTGCACGTATGTCTTCCTCCTCATCTTCATATGTTCCTCTTCTTTACGTCTCCAATTGCTCGCCTCCTCCAAAACAAAAAATATATGTTCTCGTATATTTATTCTCTGCTATTGTTTCGTCTCGGTTAATTTTTTCCTCAACACTCTCATGGTTTTACCTCTACTCATCATCGTTTTAATGTTTCCTGTTGTGTTTGTGTTTCAAAACAGGTCTGATTCATTACAGCAGGCTGCTTGACGTCCAATTAATTGGTACATGTTGACTTAAAAACAGAAGAAGATAGAGAAAGATAATAATGCATGCCGTAAGGGTGGTCTTGCCTCTTTTCATCATCGTTGTCTTTATACATTTTCTTTTTCTTCTCAGATAATGATTTTGATCTGTTTGTGTTTTATGCTTGCAGTTCTGTTATTGGTTTTCATTTCTGTTTCATCTAACTGATATGTAGACATGCATTGAAATGTAGGATGGAACAGTGGTATACAATTAAAGCCGGTAACTTTAGATGAGTATATGTATCTGCAAAAAAAGAGGAGCTAGGGGCTAATGTTTCAGTTAGTAGAGATATTGCATCTTCGTGGGGGAAGCGCTAAGGGTGAGATGCTCAATCAATGCCTGCGCGCAATCCTTTCTTATTGGTTGCAAACTGATAATTACAAATTGAATGGTCTGCAAAATGAAAAGAACTAGTTATTATTCCTATATCAAAATTGCACATATAAATGGACGTGAAGAACTTTTCCTCAAAATTAATATATATTGATTATTGAGGTAGAGCCCACTTAAAGTGCAACAAGATGTATCCTAGCTAGCCACTTAGCAGATTATTCTGCAATATATTTCATGATGTTTTATCAGATTTCTCAATGTTGGTGGTTTGAGATTTTTTGGCTGAATTTATCTAAAATGCTTCATGTCCATTATTTTGATGGTGAAAGAAAAATTGTTTTTTGTTTTTTGTTTTTTGTTTCCAATTGATTATGTTTCTTCTTGCTGGGTTCAGTGTCTTTTCCTACAAACAGATAAACGCGATGTGCGTGCAGACTAGAAGGTGCAGAAATATTAGTATTGTGCTGAAATTGTATTAGGACATAATATTTCTCTGCTGTTTGCCTTCATCTCAGGTAAATTCAAATCCGTTGCCTTTCAATTGTTGGTATGTTCATTTGCTTCATTAGGTTATTCTTGATGAGCCTTCTTACTTTGTTGAATTTGTCTTCAAGGCAAACGTGCATAGAAAGAAGAAGCTAGCACAGATAAAAGGTATGCTTACGCAACTTCATCATTGTAAATATCATTTGTTATTCTCAATTTACTTAATCGTACACCTTGCAGTAATTACCAAATGTTGATATTGGCAGGTTGATCGAGTTGAAGCCTTTAACCTAATCTGTGAGGTTCAAACCGACAAACAAAGTAAGTATTCAGCCATCCAAAAAGAAGACAAACAAAGTAAGTATTCCGACACAGTTTTATTAATTAAGGCAATTTGCCTTATGGATGGTTAAATTTTCATAATCCTTTTATTTGCCCTTCATTTATCTATTGTTTCAGGTAGAGAGATTTAATAAAAAAAGATAGAAGAGTAATCCTTCAACAATAAAAACTGCTCTCAGCAGTTTCCTTCTCTCCCTCAAACTCTCCCGCAACTAGATAATGAAAATAGACCTGCAGTTTTCTTAACCTGCGTCTCTGTTCCTTCAAAATGTGCAGCTCAATCAATGGGAGATGCCTAGCTAAGACGAAATCATATATAATGGTATGTTGTATATTGATTACATAGGCAACCATGGGCATCATGGATATTAAGACGTCATCACGACTATTTTTAGCAAAATCTCTCTACCGGGTATGTTTTTGCAAATCAAATTTAACTGTGGTTTCTTTTTTCAATTGATAAAACTGCTTTGCAGCTTTGATATGTGCCTATCGGATGAGTTTCTCCTCTTTGCTATCAATGATATGGTATCAATACTTTTTGACTAAGATTTCGTGTTTCTCTCATGAAGTAAATCACAGTATGATTAGAGTGCTGTGACAGGCAAATTCTATTTTTGAAGAACAATCGGTATTATGAGTTGTCTTACATTATGTTTCCATTGCATATTTGACTTCAATAAAGCCAAGTTTAATTGTTGGATTATAGTTTCAAATCAGTATGAATTACTCGATCACTTTTAGTTGTATATCCATATCTTTGATCCTTTACTTAAGTTTAACAATCATTGTATATGTTCTATAGGGAGGAACAACTTTGATGATCAACTGTCAGGAATTTAGGAGGATATTTGGCCTATGGTAATAATATACAAATTGATTTATAGAATCTATCCATCCTTCTGTTATTTTAAAATTTTTGTTGCGATCAATAAAACAGTATGCATGTTATGTTCACTACATATGTAGGAAGCAATTGAAAATTAGATTATTGGAGGTGCAACACTGTTGAGATAGATCGTAATCTTGGTACGTGGAAGCTTTGGCTGATTTTGAATTGAAGTGATATATATGAAGGACATGATGATTTTGGTTGGGCATGAATCTGAGAAGTAAACGACCACTATTTTGAGGCCAGTTTTTGTAAAAAACTTGAGACTTGAATCCATTTGGTCAACTTTTTGGGATAAACGTGGATAACTTCCACTAAATGAAACTCTCTCACGCACCATTAAAAGAATTTGGAGTTCGTGGGAGTTTGGGGCAGAGAAACGGTTCAGTGGTTCACCCTATATATCCTTATCAGTCAATAGAAGAAGATCCGGAAAAAGGCAACATAGAAAGAGTAATCAAAGAAAAAAATCGAGTATGAAAATTCTTATTTGGTGCAGCTGTTCATTGGATGATGAAAATCTCTTATAGTTAAGGTTTGTTTTCTTTTTTCTTTTTCTTCCACATTCGGCAGCATCTCAATTGTTTTTTTTTCCTTCTGTTGGACGACAATCACTTCTCCCTCTTTTGTAATTTAGTGTTGTTTACAATGCAGGAGGTGATCTACAACTTACGAGTATGTATGTATGTATGAGCATACATCACCCATTTTGTCTTATGAACAAGTATTTTTATGACAGTTTTCTTTAATAAGTTTGCATCAAAAATTTAGGCATTGTGTAGTTTGCAACATTTTTTTTAAAAATGCACCCTTTTCATCTTCAACAATTTTCCAGAATTGTTTGTAATAGAAAATTCAATGCCTTTTTTGACTGTAAATGAATGTTAAAAAAAATTTATTACATGTCAAATGATACAATAAAAACATTGTGAACAATATCAATCTAAATATAGAAAAATGAACATTGTATGCATTGATAAAAGAAATAGTTAACTAATGTTAAAAACGTAAAAAAAACTAAACGCACGCGCGAGCGCGGCCTTTCGCACGCGCATCGCGCGTGCAGAAAGGCTAGTCTTAATAGTGTCATTATTAGTTCGTCATGAACTCTTTTACATAGAATACACGCTTTTGATGATTACGTTTGGTAACATAAATAAGAAATGTATAGCTCGGTGCACTAGAGTCTCACAACTAATGGCACTTATGACATGTTCTACTAACTTAAAATGAAATTGAGTGGCCGAATTGATTTCGGAATGGATGAATTTCAGCGTTTACTAATATGTCAATATATTGAAATGGGTGTAGGTCTTACTTGCTTATCATAAATCGATTCCTCATGAACCTCTTAATCTGATACTCAATGGGGGAGATGTGTATCATAATCAAGCTTATGAAATCAACTTTTTCTTCCAAAAATATCCTCGCATAATTTTAATATTTTCAAATTACCCAATCCTAAAAAATTATATACTAGCTTCATTTCTTGTAGATGTATTTTAGTAATTAAACTAGTTTTAATTTTGATTTCATACGGTAAGTAAACAACATCAAGTGTAATTAGTTCTATTCTTATCTTGATTCCTTAAGGTAATAAACAGTAAAATGGAATGAAATATTCTCATACTAATTCTTGTTGATATTGATTCATGATAATTTTCATTCCAAATTTGTAAAAACGTGCCCTTATTATTTTCTCTTGTTATATAGTTCATAAATACATGAAAACTCTCACACGCGTATGTATTTTATAAGTAACATCCTAATTATATTTCTTTCAATAAAAATATATTATTTATTGAAAACCAAAAAAACAAATTCATTAAGCTCGTGACTCACTGAGATCTACCTCGTATCAATTTTCATATTTATTGTAGACCTAACATGGAAACAAACACTCTTTTTTTTTAAGTTTTTTATTAATAACTCACACAACCTACATATGTCGTGCGGTTTGAACTCATGACCTCAAAGTTGTCAGTTAAACACCTTAACCAACCAAACACTCATCACTCCAACAGATGATGTAGTGACTAGTGAGGTATAAATACAGGGGAGTGAAATTTGCACTCTTTGTTTTATAATCCACGCTTCCTTTTTTTTTAATTAAAGTTTTTACAAAAAAACAAAACACATGTGAGTAAAAACAAGATTAAATTTACTATAAGAGGAAATGAGCATGGATTGTAAAAATAGGGAATATATAGCTTCATAGTCATACTAATGTAAAAATGAGGTATGTTAACACTAAAAACTCTCTCTCTTTTTCGATAGACTGAAACCTCTAAGGTTCTAAGGTTTTAAGAGCAAGGCGGCGGTGGCTCTTCTGATATGCTCCCAACCACTAAGGACGTCGTATGGCGTCACACGATCTAAGAGGAGAGGGACGAAGACTCCTATTTCTCTTTTTTGTTGGTCTCTATCTTCAACCGTGGTGAGTGGGGACGTGGATCTAAAGCTTGACGGCAGCGCTACTTGGCTTTGGTTCTCGTCGGCGACCTTTCATAGACGATCATCTTTTTAGGCAAGTCGGTATCAAGCTTCTGCTGATCGTTGGAGGCGACTCAAGGCGGCGCGAGTTCTGAAGGCCGACGTTGGTGGTGAAGCGGCTACGGTAGAAGTAGAGAATTAGGAGGTGGTTTTCGGCCTTACTCTTTGGTCGCATGGGTTCTTCGCCTTTTCTGGAAGGGATGGCAGTGTCAAGGAGGCCGTCGGATTGAATAGGAGAAGGCAGCAATTCCGACAGCATAGCCTAATCCGGTACAATTGGGACCAATAGTGGAAGTGTGTATGTGGGATGGGTTTTTAGCTTTAGCCAATTGCATCTTCTTCCCCTTTTGGGCTCTGTTGGGTTGTGATCTAGGTTTTCATGTTGGGACTACGTGATAAGACCCCTACATCTCAAGATTGAAGAGTCTAACCCCCCTTTTATTGGAAAGGTACACGGAAATGGTCTCTAGGCCTCGATGCATTAAGCTAGGGTACTTTGATTTGGTATTGTAGGTTACATATTTTCTAGGCCTTAACAAGTTCTTTTTTAAACATTAGTCTTTTTTGTAGTTTTTGTAGTTTTCTTTTGAATTGTAGACATGCATATGTGCATGCATATGAGCTTCGACTTGTAAATAGAGTTGTTCTCGGACAATCTCCAAGCTTGACCTAGTACGGTCGTATGATGAAAATCAAAGGAGCTTGACTCTATTTTCCCCTAAAAATGTAAAAAAGAGATATAAATATATAGCTTTCAATTTACAGATTCCCTTTATATATATATATATATATATACACGTAATTTACAGATTCCATGTTAATTAGCTTTTACACCAAGTATAGCAAGTAAATAGAAGAGATTCAGTTTCTTATTTAGGTGAAGTGGATGATCCGTCTAACTAGACCAAACTTTCACAAGAAGAAATGTAAAAAGCAATGTAAAAGAAAGATATCTTTTACAGCAAGTCCAATATCGATTATGGACCAAGTGATGATAACAAGCATTACAACATTAGCCTAGAATGGCAAGTTCGAAAATAGCTTTGAGGATCGGGTTATGTTAATAGAATTGGATTAGATGCTACAACCTGAAAATGACATGGAAAATATTTTCTGGTCCCTCGGCTAGTTTGATGAAACTGATGGAGCCATTTTGATAATTTAAATTATGAATGTGACTTGAAGCTGCATCTATGCCCACTAAATTCAAAGTTTATATTCATCACTCAAAATTATTCAATCGATTTTAGTTCTCAACAAAATCTATGTACCATAAACTATCGTATTGTACGTATATGAACATTTTCCAGGAAGGATGATTAGGGTTTCCTAGTTGTACTCATTTCGTGAAGTAAAGAAACTTCGTGAAGTAAAGAAAATTTTAGGGTAAAATATTGTATGATCCTTGTGGTTTGAAGTCGATATAAGTTTAGTCATTATGATTTTACTTTAATCTGAACCTGTATGAGATTCAATTCCAATTGAACCGGATTTGTGGGTGTACCCTCATTGACTTCAACAAATTACAAGATTCAACCATCTATCCAACATGTTATACTCGGTGAAAGCTCAACTTGTTTTCCTCCTCAACTCTCTTTGCTTTTAGCTTAATGTTGTTCCTCCATCGACGAATCCAACTTTGCTTTCCATTGCTATCTTGAGTTCAATAAAGGGTTTGTTGATCTCATGAGTTAGATTTCATTTGTCTAATTTCATTCCTTTTGCCAATCTTGAAACTTTTCATTTGGGCACCACTAAACTCGACTGTCATAACTAACCCGACGTCGCCGCCTCCGCCTCCTTGAACGTACGTAGACCACGCAACCCAAATCAGACTAGATCGAAGTCCAATTTCAACGAATGAACCAAGCTCGATCCGAAAACCAAAACCAGTCTCAACCAACCACACATAATATCAAACAACCATTATTTAAAAAAAGCTTCGACGCTGATGAAAAAAATAAAAGCAAACTGAATATAAGTGACTAGACATGTAGTGGCGGAGACAGAAGATTTTACTTAAAGGGGCCGAAGTTTGAAGCACTTAAATGCATCGTAACAATACAAAAATTGATATTGTCAACTATATAAAGACATCTATATAATTATTTATTCACAACATACTAAAAAAAATCATTAAAGTATATTATTTACCAGACATATTTTGAAACACGGACAAATTAAGTTCTATCACATATGCAAGTATGGTGAAGAACCTATGTCATTACTCATTAGTTAACAAGAGAAAAACTCCACAATAATTGTATTGTATTAGTAGGAATGTAGGATTCCAACTAATTAGGTAGTGTATGTTGTAGAATATTAATCTTTAGTAACAATTAGAAAAGCTTTTGGAAGACTAGAGTTAGCAGAGGGGTGCCCACAATTATAACATAGAGTAGAAATCACAAGGGGTGCATGGTCCCTCTTGCCCCCTACTAGCTCCGCCATTGTAGACATAAAAGATATAAATACAAAAATTGACATGAGAATAATGATTAAAGAGATAGACGAAGCATAAAAAAAAACAGTTCACCTCATATTTATGTTGAATGCCGTCTTTAGACTCTATATAACGACCGAATATGATAAATTATGGGTTAAAATTTATAAAATACGTGTTCATTTAAAACAAAAAGATAAAAAAATAAAGAATTTTTTTAATTTGTAACAACTTATTGTTTATTACTATAATTTTACATTAGAATATTTTAACAAAGTGATTTATGGGAGTGACAATAAACACACAATTTTCTTAAAATCATAACAATACCAAACTAGCCCTAAATTCAGTGTGGAATGAAGAAAAGCTAAGGGAACAGCATGCAATGCTACCGTTAAAATCTAGAAGAGCTTAATAATGTCATGAAATCAATTGACTAGTATCCATAGAAGAGATTCAAGAGAATAGACACATGTTACCAAAAAGTCATGCATCCATGATCTCACAAGTTAATTGGAGAAACATTAATCATTTAACGGAAACGTGGCCTCCCACTAATTTGAAGCGCCAAAGGCCAATTCAGATGAAAGGTCCAAAAGAAAAATAAAAATAGCAACTTGTTATAAACTTGGCCCTAGAGAAACACCCGTCACCAGTGTACCTAAACCCCCGGGGGTTTTGGACCTTAATGCTTGTTGCTTTCTCTATTTATTCTCAAATCTATTCATGTATTTCAATTCAATCCTGTCCCCATTTGTCACAGTTTGGCTTAATAATTGAGGATCGTGGTTATATATAGTTAATTTTCATTCGAAATGGATTGATTTGCTAGGAAGCTTTTTCTAGAAAAATTTGCGATTAGACACTATCGTAATTGTGCATCTTGTTCTTTAGCATGATATGATTGAGATTCAAATCGAATCATGATGCAAAATGCTTAACAAGCTCAGAAGCTCTAAGTGGTAAAGAAGGTGAAATTACGTGTCACACTTTTTCAATAATCGGCGTTTGCCGAGTCAAACTCTATTCTAATTTTCTTACGCC
This sequence comes from Fragaria x ananassa, assembly GCA_034370585.1. Classification (NCBI taxonomy): domain Eukaryota; kingdom Viridiplantae; phylum Streptophyta; class Magnoliopsida; order Rosales; family Rosaceae; genus Fragaria; species Fragaria x ananassa. The sequence continues at coordinate 12,152,739 of CP139765.1, read as the reverse complement.
CCTAAACCCTAAGACTAATTGAACATCACGAAAAATTGAAAGTTACCCCAAACTTTTTTTTTTGGTGATGAGTTGTGCCGATTTCTAGTGCAAGTTAAAGACCTATTCCCCTACTACGTAGCTTTCTGCACAAAGAACATTACATATCATTGTTGGAACTTAAGGTTTATGCATAAATTTGTTAGAGTTTGTGTATTAATTTTGTTACTGTTTACTGCTTTCAGTTAATAAGCCCTATTATGTAGAGATAAGTGTTTATGTTTGATTCAGTTTTCTTCTACTAAACCACGTTCCTTTAGGAGTGCATATCGTGGGTTGTTGATTTCCATTTCAGTTGTAATCGGCTTGTTTATAAGCCAAAAGTCTTAGTTTAATAAAATAGTTCATTCTCCCAATTTGTGTGTGTTCACTTGTGCAAAAGATAACCAGACTCAACAAGTGGTATCAGAGCCCCATCATTGAGGCCTAACTGTGAGTGTTTTGGGAGAGAAACAGTGAGTGATTGTGAAGGGAAAACAACGACTGCATGTGAGTGAGAGATGGCAGAAAGCAGTAGCAACAATCGAGGGTTTGTGCAGACTGTTATTTCCAAGTTTGAAGGGTATTATGATCATTGGGCGAAATTGATGGAGAATTTCATTCGCTCAAAAGAATTCTAGGGTCTTATTGAGAATGGGATCATGACGGTGGCAGCAGGAACAACACCAACAGAGGCACAACTCAAGCTAATTGAGGAGCAGAAGTTGAAGGACTTAAAGGTCAAGAACTTCTTGTACCAAGCAATTGATCGGGAAATCCTGGATACCATCATGAATACTGAAACATCTAAACAAATATGGGACTCAATGCGACAAAAATTCCAGGGTTCAACTAGGGTCAAAAGAGCACAGTTACAAGCTTTACTCACGGAGTATGAAATTCTTCGTATGAAGGAGGGAGAAACAGTCAATGGATTCTTCGGTCGTACTCTAGCCATAGCCAACAAAATGAAGGCATGTGGTGAGAATATAAGTGAGAGCACCATTACTGAGAAGATATTGAGGTCTATGGTCTCAAAGTTTGCCTATGTGGTGTGCTCGATCGAGGAATTTAATAACCTCGAAACTATGACCATCGATGAGTTGCAAAGCAGTCTCTTAGTCCACAAGCAAAGGATGAAGGGTCACAATGAAGAAGAACATGCTTTCAAAGTCTCTACTGGAGGGAGATTTGGAGCAAGGGAGGATGAGAGACATGGAGGAAGAGGCAGAGCTGGGAAACTATGCAGAATGCTTAGTGGCTAAATTGATTGCTTAACGCAATGCAATTTAAGGGAGGAACTGTTGGAACTCAAGGTTTATGCATAAATTTGTTAAAGTTTGTGTATTAACTTTGTTACTGTTTACTGCTTTCAGTTAATAAGCCCTATTATGTAGGGATAAGTGTTTATGTTTGATTTAGTTTTCTTCTACTAAACCACGTTCCTTTAGAAGTGCATATCGTGGGTTGTTGATTTCAATTTCACTTGTAATCGGCTTGTTTATAAGTCAAAAGTCTCAATTCAATAAAATAGTTCATTCTCCCAATTTGTGTGTGTTCACTTGTGCAAAAGATAACCGGACTCAACAACCATCTGCATATCGTCTTTTTATGAGAAATGGAATATTTTCACTGTAAGGCTGAAAAAGTGAGGTAAAAAAGAAAAGCGTTAAGCTAATTCACCAGTGGTGGTACCAAACTCTCGAAATTCCAATTTGTTGGTAACTTCTTATTTGACTGAGCAAATAATGACATAATAAGAAGATTAAATCATTGACCAAAACAAGAAGGAAAGTCCACCACTTTGGTGATGATAGATATCGTTTCCTAAATGGAACTAATAGTAATCTGACCGAAAAGTTTGTCTGGAATATGATTAGTTTAGCTAAGAACCCGGGTGTAATAAGCACCTATCTCTCAATCAGACTTCCTTTTAGTAGCAATCTAAATGACTTTTTATGCATGTCGAGCACCTAAAAGCGAAGGTTGGTAACCACAATGATGATTTTTGCCACTAAACTCATCCGACTTGACAAAAGATTATGGTCATGATAAGTGTTAACACATTCTCTAAATTAAAATGTGTTTGATTAGTGAGTTAAAGATACATGAAGATGGAGAAAAAATAACTTTTTTATGTTTTAGTCGAATTACTCTAACTTATGTAATTATGAGTCATGCAAGACCATATATATAAACACTTGGAATGAGTCCAAGAAATGAATATTAATTATAACCATAACCCGCTTTCAATTATATCACTTGATATGAAGTATAATCCTAAAAGATCTTAATGAGTCTAAGAAATAATTTGATAAAAGGAACTAACCTGCTCTTATATCACTCGATATGAAATACTGTATGTCCTAAAAGATCTTAACGCAATATAAACTAAAAGATTTCTCGTTATTTGGTCTTTCGCTTTTTCTTTATGCATGTTATTTGTCGATATATCGTAGACTTTTTCTCCTCTAGCATCCCCGCACCTATAATTAGGTTCAAATCGTCGTTTGCTTTCTAATTCTATCCGAACAAGGACTAAACATTTCAAGAGGATGAAAAGAAAGAAGAATCTAAGAATGGAGTAGCTAGCTATGCAGCCCTTTTGGATCATCAGAGAGCATGTGTCAAGATCATTGGTTGGCCCGACCCTAGCTCCTTTATGCTGCCGATCATGTGCTTCCTTGCTAATAAGATAACCCCTCACCCTTACCGGACCCCCCTCCTTTAATCATTACTGGCCAAAGTAAAGCTCCGACACCAACTGAGATTCATGTCTGGTTCAATGGAATGGAATGTTGTCAATCTGGTCTTAAAATTTAGGGTTTTCCTTTACCGACTTTCCACTACTAAAACATATATCCTTCTAGCTAGTTCTAGTTTTATATAACTATCCTCCTCCTTGAGCTAGATCGACTTGAGTTGAGTAGTCTCCAAGCTAAAGGTCACCTGCATAAACATGCTTGATACAACGCACCCATAATTTTTAGGGGAATTTGATGTTACACTCAAAATCATAGACTCATTTTAAATTACACCCACATGTTATACTCTTTTGAAATACACCCAACTTATTAATTAGGTTGATTTAGTAAAAATATTAATATTGTTTATCTAAACAATATAACTTGTTATTGAAGGAAATTGCTGAAATGCCACCAACTGAACCATTGCAATTAACAAGCTGTTTGGCCGACTCATTAAACATAATTACCCGGCAGCTGAAAACCAGGTTCCACAGACTACGCCCAAATCCTAAACCATAAACCCTAGTCTAAACCCTAAACCCTAGTCTAAACCCTAAACCCTAAACCCTAGTCTAAACCCTAAACCCTAAACCCTATTTAAAATAAAAGAAAGTCAAGAGCCATATTTAGGGAATGTCTTCTCATTCAATCAGAAGAGAAAAATCTTCTCAAGAAAAAACAAAAAAAACGGAAGGGCAAAATAGTCAAGGAAAAGAGGGATACAAATTCCAAAAATAAAAATAAAACATATAAGACAAGTTCAATAATAGGGTTGGGTGTAAATTAAAATGAAATATGAGCATGAGTTTATTTTAAAAAGGGTTTGATTTTTTGAATTTTTATCTAATTTTCTTTAATTTTCATTCAGCTTGCAGATTAAGTTCATGAAGTCTAATGATATCAGATCAGGGTTTCAATTATTTGGTCTTTTATATTCTGGTATATAATAAAGCCAAGCAAGCACTGCTGCCTTGGTTAATCTCCATCAAGGCCAACTCGATCGAATTGCCAAACCAATACTCCCAAACACGAGGCTGTGCCAGTTGAATTGTCCCATGCATATTGTCCTCCTACTGCTACACAAGGATCATGACCTTGTGTGTGAGTCTGTGTTTGCTGCACACGTCGGTACTGCACAGATAAAATTAAGTTAAACAATGTTTTTCAATCACCCGACATTTGAATGTAATCAATCTTTATTAGATATACGTACAGATGGTTTTGGGTTTTGTGTGTGTACGTTTTAGGGTTTAGGTGACTTGGGGAAATGTTTGTTTAAGTAATCCGGCATCTGCATCACTCCGTGATACCGGGGGCAGAACATAGGAGATAGATTACGGCGACAATCATGGATCCTTTGTTCAGAATATCATTTCGACTATATGTTTGCTAAAATTTACGAGTTATGTATTTCAAACTGATAACATCGGTTGCACTCTAAATCACATAGTTTGTTTTACAATTTATATAACATCAGCTAAAATTCGCAAAAATTCAGGAAATGATGTACTCTGGAAAACTACAACTTCAAAGTGCAAATCTCTGACAACTGTATGCAGTGTTTTACCATAACCACTAGAGCTAAACTAATCATATTGGAACTCTGATATTCAATGCTTAGGGATCTTTTCTTCCCCTAACTAGAACAAAATACAAGCAGATAGAGTTTTTCAACCAACAACCTCCTGGCCCATATGAACAAAACAGATGATAGACTAATGTGTTTTCAGCCGGGTCCTTTTAGTTGCTGCTGAAGTATTGCTATGCAAACACAAAAAACAAAACATGTGGTTGTTCAACAAACAGATCACTGAATAATGAAAGTAGTACCCAGGTGTATGTGGTGGGTGAAAGATTAATCCTAGCTAATTGAGAATGGCAATGTCACATAGAGGGTTAATTCTACTGTAGTAGCCTAGTAGTGTTGTGTCTTAAAAGGACCTTATTACTTTGCCTAAGCACGAGTATAAATAGGAATGCTGCATCAAGATAAATTATTGAAAAAGAAGAAGAAAAAAATTTGTTGTTCACCGTTTTGGACTCGAGTCAAAATCAGGCCCAAAAGCAAATCGGGTATTTTGCTTCTGAGCCCATACCAAAGCGGGTCTCGTTATACTCGGAGCGAGACTTAAACCCTAATTCACTCTCTTCTAGTTGTCCGAGTCTGCTCTCTCAACCTTTAATTTTGTAAAGCGATGGCGAAGAACAGGAACAAGAAGAAACGAAAGGACTCGAATTCAATGGACGTGTCGGGATTGCCCGTTCCAGATGTGCCTCAAGGTAATTCTCTCGTTTTGTTCTTCTACACTTTGAAACTCTTTTCTTTAGTTTTGTTCTCTTCAAATCCCATTCCTTATGTTTGATTTTGGGTATGAATTTCTTGGTTTTCTTGTGCAGCAATGGATACATCGGAGTCTGGGGCGCAAAACCCAAGTGGTGCTGCTTCCAATTTGTAAGTATCAGCTTTTAATGTTGGTTTCTACATCGGAGTCTGGGATTCTGTATAGATTTTTTATGCTGTTCTCCTTATGTTATGTGAAGATGTTTGTAGGTGTGGAGTTTCAGTTTTATTTTAGTTTTCATTTGGTTGATTTACCCAAGTATATGCATAAAATGAATACTTGTCTTGTGGGATACCCACATTTAGTCGGTTGGATGTTTATGATTTATGAATTGACATTTTGTGTTAGTCTGTTGGAATGATTGCGGTGATAATTTGTGGCAAGAGAGACTTTAGGTACCTACAGTTTCCTTTACTCCTAAGTTCTGCAGCAGGGGTACCTCTACTACACTCGTAATGGAGTATTCGCTTTTTATCTAGCGTGACCGGTTCTTTTCCTTCTTTATGGGTGAGAAGACTGTTATGACATGTTTCAATCCATCTGAGTACATCAGTGTGCTTTGAGATTGTTAGTTATTAAGAGAACTTGGGAATACTGCTCTTTGAGGAATAGGTGCGAGAGAGCATGTGAGAATAGAAACACAAAGGGGTTTTTTTTTTGGGGGGGGGGGGGGGGGGGGGGGCGGGCGGGAAGGGAGATGAGGTTGCATATCATGAAATGTGTGAGGACAAGGTTGTGGAATTTGGCTTGTTTGGTAGTTTCTTCCCTTCCCATATGAACTCTTTCTTGATTCCTTAGGATTAAGAGAGATAATCATCTTGTTCCTAGACTGTTGTCAATTCAGTTGATCTATCTTATTGTGATTGACCATTCTTAATTTGCATTCTTGTTTTGTTTACACCTGTTTTCTGAATCAGTCTGTTTTATGTTGTCTTCCACCTAATTGTGAAATTTTCCTGTGACAGAAAGATTAAGGGAAGACAAATGAAGAGAACCAAAAATGCTCGGAAGAAGAAAGCTGTAGTAAGAGCTATATCGAAAAGAGAGAAGTCTGTTGAGAAAGTATTGAAGAATGAAAGCAAAACCTTGAGAACTCAATCTGCAAAATTGCTATACGACTAAATATTATGATTGAGCATATTGTGTTCTACTAAGTCACTTAGTTATCCCTGTATCAGTTCCTCTTTAGGTATAATATATGACATGGTTTCAGGCATTGTCTGCACTAGTTATTACCCAAGCGCCGTGGCATTGGTTATGCTTCTTTATTACTAATCTAAAACGCATCTATATATTCCCTGCCAAACGGGCAATAAGATATCCACTAAATCATAGTATGCATGTTGGGCAACAGGTTCATATTGAGGTGAGGCTGTTCTCTTTCTGTCAATCCCCAAGTTAGTAGCCTTTGCAATCTCTCTAGGAGGATTGCTGGCCAGGAACTCTGTTTTATTTTTATTTTTTGAGACCAAGTAGCCGGCCAATTTGAGGTAGAACAAACCCTATAAGTGGAGGTCCTAGAATCTCATGGCCAATGCGAGTCCTTCGAGATTAAGCATAGCCAGTTAGCCACATGATGTTTCAGCAATGCTGGATTTACAAGCGGTGTCGTTTGGTAAGGCAAACCTCGACCCTAACTCTAGGGTTGAACGAAATCAGTTTGTGTTGTCAGGCATGCGTGGTTCTTTGGTTTAAACGAAGCGCCTACGACCTCTGAGTCGGTCTGTTTGAGAGAGCTAATGAACCAAGGTCGAACTGTCAAAGATATCAAGCCTTGAAATTTGTGACGCCGGTCTCGACGGATTTGAAACCATGAAAGAAGCGTACATTGCTAAGAGAGCGGGCAAGAAAAGTATTAACACACGAGTAAGGCTATGGTATTGCCGTTAGGGTCTCGTTTGGTTCGCGAAAAAAATAATAATTCCTTTAGCTTTCCTACGGGAAGGGAAATTGAATTTCCAGATAACTTTCTATTTTGATGTTTGGTAATTAAAAAAAAATTATCCGGAAAGTTGTTAATTAAAATAATAAAATAATATATTATGAGTAATAAATACAAGAAAAAGAGATGAGAAAGTGGTTCCTATGGATTTTGGAAGAAACCACTTTCCCTTACATTTTCTCAATCTTCAGGATATTTCCTTTCCTTCAGCGTTTACAAATACAAGAAATGAACAACTTTCGTTTCCTGATGATTACTTTCCTCGAACTAAACGAGGCCTAAGAGTTATCGATTTCCTAGTCATGGTGTGGCTTAATTAAGCCATTGATTTCATTAGCAGGTTTACTAGTTGACATCTTATTATCATTAAACTTGTCTTCAAAAAATATTCGATATGGATTGAAGGGAGGTCCGAAACTAGAATAAAAAAACGAGCGGCATCTTCCATTGCGATCATCACTTAAGTGGCTGTTCTTGGGATCCAAATTTTGAATCTTCTTTCATAAAAAGAAATATGTTCTTGATGAAGAAGTACCATATCCAACATTGTTCTGAAATCCAATGAAAGCTAACACTATACAAGTCATAACATCCCTAGGGTTCCACATTCTGAATGTAGTCATCACAGGTTCGACAATCACATTCCTTGAAGCGGCACATGTTGCAACCCAAGCAGACACAAGAGGTGCAACCCATGCATACTGGGACACGTGGACAGCCCCGGTAGCTTTTTCGACTAACACGCTCTTCTTCTTCATCACAATTTGTTATGAAAGATAGCATAAGAAAAAAAGAAAAAAAAAATCAAACATTAATTTTTATGGTTTTAGATGTATTTTCTTGAGGGGAGTTTTTTTTTTTTTTTTTTTTTTTTTTTGAAAAGTTCTTGAGGGGAGTTTAATGATGTGTAGTTTGAAATTTTTGGAGGAGTTTTGGATATGTTTTGAATTATTATAGGAATTATGATTTATGGTGGTTAAAGAGTAAAAATGCAGTCGTGGGTTAATTATTGTTAGGACTGCGGAGGGTGATTTTAAGAATGTCGATAATTGTGGTGAAATATAGTTTTAAGCGAATTTAAGAATAAAGACGTTAGGCATGGATGAGCATGCGAAACTCACATTTAATTCTGTCTATTTTTATATAAGCGTCGTTATTTAGTTTAAAATCTGTTAGATCGTGCATTTTTTTTTTCTGTCAACGAATAATTTGTCCAATTCTGAGGTATAGTTTCAATGGACGATGGTATAGTTTCAACGGATGATTCATGAATCATATCGAGAGAGAATTGGTTAGACAATGTGTGGTTGGTAAACAAGGATCGGTTTTTTAGCAAGGTACGGTCCTCCGTTGATCAAGAATTTTGATTTTTGGGAAGTATCATGATCATCTAATAAGAAGGGTTTCAATTTTTTCAAATGAACGATTTGAAGACCTATTGATTCTAACAACCCATTGCAGAGTCGTAACAAGGTAGCCGTACTGGAAGGTGCGGCTGGATCAGGGAGAGCTAATGCTTGTTGGGTATTTTGGTTTGACACTGCTTCACACCCAAAAAGAAGCGAGCTACGTCTGAGTTAAACTTGGGGGTGGCAGTCTTCTTTCGTTTCTCGACGGTGAAGTAAGATTTTTAGATCAGGACGTGAGGAGGCTCTAGCGGAAGAGGCTTCTGACCAACATCAGGCTTAGGCCTAATTTGTGAGTGGATTTGTGTATGCATGCAATTGTTTATTGTTGAGCAATTTATTTTGTTGGAGCATTTGACATCATTTTTATTTGACGATTTTATGCATTTTGGAGAATTACCGAAAATGAGATTTTCGGTAAATTATAATATATTTATGAGGAGAGTATGTATATAAATGCTAGCTAGCCATATGTGTTTGTCCACCTTAATGACATAGTATATAACTGTATTATAGTGTGACGTGAGCGTTGGACGTAAGCGTAGTAGCCCTATATGAGTGTTTAATTCATATATGAGGTATTGACACATATTTATACATATGTTTGTCCACCTTAATGGAGTAGTGTATCACCACATTAAGGCGTGACGTGAGCGTTGGACGCAAGCGTAGTAGCCATATATAAATTATTTTAAATTTATTAATCTATATTGGGAGTATGAGCATGTGTAAATACATACGTAAATTGATATATATTTTTGAGCTGAAGAGACTCGATATTTATGAGATAAATGATTTCTCATTTGAAGCATGCATTCGATTTTCTTTGGAAATTAATTTGGGAAAGCATAAGTGTTGATACTTATTTTTCTTTGTTTATTTTTGTCAACTCACTATAACATTTCCGAATATTTTCCCCTGGGCCTTTTGTTTTAAAAATGTTCAGTCTGCAGAGTTCGGGTTGGATCTAGTATGAGGCGACGAGACATAGTTACACATCTCTTAACCACTTTCACCAGTAGTTTACCTGCTTAACCTACTAGAGTATTTTTCTGCTTCCATTGTTTTTAGTAGCTCTGAATACTATTGAGATTATTGTGTAATATTTTCGGTGGTGTGCTAAGGCCAATGTTTTATTATTTGGATAATTATGGGTTGAATTTGAGAATGATATTTTTGTTAAGAGGGTAGTTCTGTAATTTTTTTGGGTTATGGTTGTCCATTTTCAAGGGATGTTTGCCGACTTCTTCGGTAAATTTTCCTTGGAGGTGATCACCGTAAGACTCACGTCAGGTCTCAAGGTAGAATTCAGGGTGAGTCTTGACATTTCAAGCTTAGAATTTCTACTACCCAATAAGTAAAAACTCCATTGGAAATTACATAAACATTTGTTCGTAAACTTGTGAAATGTACTATGGGTGAGATAAAAGGCTGAAATGCACTCATCGATCAAGTGCATATAAACAAACATATAGAGCCTAGAAAAAGATTATTGACACAATGAGTAATGTTGGGAAAACAACTAAAATCTAATTTTCGAGTAAAATCACCGGACCACATGCAAAGACAATCCTCTCATGTGTTGACAACTAGAAAGAACCAACTTTAAATAATTAATTCCCAGATTTAACACCCACCAAAGTGTCACACCAACCTGCCAAGACACGTAAGAGAGGAGAGACATATTAAACCTGAAATCTCATTACAAGCAAAGCCCAACATGAAGGCCCCAGCCTAATCTGAAGCTCAATGGATAGTGAGAAAGAAATCCACCTAGAGATCATAACCTAGACTAAGGTTATGGGTAAAGCCATAGTGTGTTAACGTTTCTCTTACATTTCTTCATTACAACTTGAAAGATTTTTTACTACTATAAGAACACACGTGTTACCACTTGAAGACTCATGTGGTAACTAAGATTTACCACTTTAAGGTATAATGCTATAACTTTGAAGACCAATATATATTACTACTTTAATGACTCATTTTGTAATATTGCGATAGTTGTATGCATGTAATACAATAACACATTGAGTACTACACTATAAAGTAGTAAAAAAAACAGGGTAATCGATGTCATTTTGTACCAACAGGTAATAAAGATTAATTCTAAACTTCAATATTCAATTAAACTATTTTTCTATCACTTAAATAACCGCAACAACGAGTATTTTGTGAGTCGAACTTATGATCTCCCATTTATGAAGGAGAGACTATGCCACTGGACTAAATGGTACTGAGCAAAATTAAACTATTAACATAGATGACAGAAAATGAAGAAAAACATAAAAATAAAAATACAACAACATATATGCTCTTATAGTGTAAGTAATGTACGTGGAATCTACATATGATTGTTTATATCCCTAACACGACTATCTAATAAGATGTAGACGAACAAAAACGGTAAATGGACCGAATCACTTGGAAAATATTCAAGTACTTAAAATAGCTAGTTGTATGAGAATGACAATTTTGGAGCTAAATCTTACGTTAGTTAGGCAGATGACAATGTTATTGATAGTTGGATACTACCGGAATGACTTTTCTTTAAATATTCGGTTATAGCAAATTGGTAGACCGTCAACTTTCTATTTTTCAAATTATATAATATTTATTATCCAAAGAGAAGTCGTTCTAGTAGTATGAATGAGTAAGTATGTATATCATGAACTATAGATCTTAAAAATTGTATATTTTCTTTCGAGATTAGACAGTATTCTCAAAAGCTTTTTAGACTCAGAGACTAATCTGTATAAGGAGATCATGTTAGAACGCTTTCTCCTGTAATCACCAATAATAAATTTATTAAATTGAGATTCGAATCATGTTGGTAAGATTCGAACATGAGTATAGTGGTTCCACATTTAGGCTCTTACCAACTCGATGACATGTAGTGATTAGTATAATCATGATGATTCAAGTTCACTGGTTACATGATACTTATCAAGTTCTGGTTTATACACATATATAAATAGATCTAGATCTAAGGATTGAGGATATCATATACACTAATCAATATGAATAACCTTGAATCTTAACCAATAGTTATCTAACTGGTAAATATCAAGAGAAACATGATTAAAAATTTACCTGGGGCCATTTGTAGAGATTTGCTTTGAAATCAAGTTGAATGTTGTTAATCTCGATTTTCTATGAGTGTTTCGATTTTCTTTCGCACCACCGCTTGCTTCTCAGCAGAAATGAGATGAGATCGTGTTATATATATATAAACACACACATATATATATATATATATATATATATATATATATATATATATATATATATATATATAACACGTGCGCGCGCGCACACACAAAACCCTAATCTAACCTCCATATATGACACTAGTCTGAAATGAATTATATGAATTGACTAATGTTTGCATTTTGCACTGACATGAAGTAATAAAATTATTGGTTGGTATGTGACCACTGTAAAATAAATTATTTACGTGGTTGATTAAATTTTATTTCATAATAAATTATAAAAAATTTAAACAACTCAACTCTAAATAAGTTCTTGTCACATAAATATATGGTATCGCTATATCAAAATAAAATACAAAGAAATAAAACCACGCAAATTTCAATCACTTCTCATCATCTCACTTTTAGATTTCTATGGGACTTTAGTTTAAATGATCATTAACTAACAAAAAAAATTATATTCAATCATGGTTGGAATTATACCTTAGATGTAAATCAAACTGTTGAAAGAAAAAACTCAATTCCACTATTAGATTTACATCTAAAAGTGCTTGAACATGATTTTTTTTAATCAGTTACTGACTATCTCGTCCTATGTGATACAACTCTAACCTTTTAATATCCACATGGCGTTTATTCATAAATGTAATAAAGAGAAAGTTATGTCTTGGTTGATATAATACAATCAACTAGAAAGACCAAAGTCAAGCAACCCAAGCCTTCCTCATTGAAGCTATTCAGGAGCGTACAAATGTTTTGCCCTTATATTTCTTCCATAAATTGAAGCAAATTGTCACGTATTCTATTTAATTTCTAAAATACATTTTGAATAGAAGTCTAGATTTGAGTCTCTAACAAATATTGATCGGCATCACACCAGTCTGATCTCCAATTTTGTCGTAATCAGTCTTTTATTTTTTATTTTTATATTTTTTTAATTGAGAGGGAGATAGCAAACCACTTAGGTTATGTTAACAAGTTAAGAGCCACATCCACCTAGGTAGTATTTGGACCAAGGTTCACGAAAATATTCCAATAAAGCCAGACTAATCTTGCGCCGCAAGCGCATGAACTTGGAGATCCTCAAACCTGCTGGCCGTAAACTGGTGGGAATTATGATTTGAAATCTAGACATAGGGATTTCATACTAAACAGATCGACCAACTTTGCCACACCAATTAAATGGGTTCAATCATTTTTATTTTGCTAGGATTCTGAAAAATTTTTAGCTTTGACTTTTCCCATGCATAAATTGAAGCAAAGCTCTTACATTTGAGGATTGTTTTTTAAAAAAAAAAAAAAAAAATTATTGTTAAACTTCAGACTTTAGTCTTAAAGAAATTTTAATTTTTTTTTACCAACATGTCATTGGGGCATCTCATGTCTTGTTGTAATTGATCATTTATAGTTTCTCGGAAAAATTAGACAAATGAATCTTCAAATCCTACATACTTGTCTCTTATCTAACTTTAATTTCTCCACCTCTTGAACTATAAATGAATATTTAGTCGGCTTTTCTCATTAGTGTTGTTATCGAGACTCCGATCTTGTCTTTTTTCATAGAACATTTCATAATTATGTTATATAATCAATCTAATTCTTAAGGGTTGTGAAATTCACACACTTTTTTCTTTTCTTTTTTGGTAACTTAAATTTTGTCTTTTAATGACTTAACTTTGTCTTTTCGTGAATATGTTAACAAAAAAAATGAAAAAGAGTGTGTTGATTTAATTTAGTGTGTGTGGATTTCACATCTTATTCTTATTTGTGCATTGAACGAAAATTGATTGAGATCTTTGTGGGATGACGACGGACGGAGCGACAACTTCTCTCCCATCATCAAAGACGGCTTTGGTGAGAGTTGAGAGGGGCAGCGAGTTGTTTAATGGCCCGAAGATGTTTTGTGTGGACGGTTGTCAGCAAACGTACATCTGGTGATTGTACAATCCTTGGCGGTGGCTTAAGGATAAGGCGATGATCCATGAGGAGGAATTAATATGGTTTATGTTTTCCAATTCAAGGACAAAGAGGAGAAGCTCTGAATTCTCAATGGAAGCCCATGGTTTTTCAACAACGGAATGTTGTTATTGGTGGAATATTGACGGAGTTAGGAGATTCAGGACGTCCATTTGGATGCTTTGAAACATGAACAAGAATAAGAAACCTCACCATGGTAAGAAGGTGGAAGCGCTTCCATTGTGTATTGCTTTGCCAGTGCTACAAATAAAGGCAAAGGTAAGCTTTAAGCTTTCAGTCCTAGTGTCCTATTGCATAACATTTGAAGTTTAACTTCATTTATCTAGTTCTTGGTATTTCTAGTTGTACACCAAAGACGCTCCTTAGGCGAGTAGGTTGATTTACTTGCTTAAGAAGGTAGATGGTGATATTAGATTTCTTCTATGTAGGCTTAATAAGCGAGCTTAGTTGATTGCAGTGAGGGTCACCTATCAAATTATTCGGTTGTTTGTAGTCATATATCTGAGGCAAGATGACGATTGATGGTGATATTAGATTTCTTCTATGTAGGCTCAATAAGTGAGCTTAGTTGATTGCATTGAGGGTCACCTGTCAATTTGTTCGGTTGTTTGTAGTCATATATCTGATGTAAGATGACGATTGATGTACTTGTCTTAGTGTCATAAATAAGTAATGAAATTGTCTATTTTTCTAAAAAAAAAAAAATCTTAATTGTACATTTTTCAATTATACATTTTTTCTCTTGCTCTTCTGAATTTGGGATTTGCATATACAATTATTTCGTAGTGGTTTCTGAAACGTTTGTGGGACTCTATCTGATGTTTGACCGAGAGAAAAACAAAAAAAATGGAAAGTTGCAGAGTATAAAAGGCAGGTTGTTTAAAGCACCTCAAGAAACCACAAACCTGACGCTGTTTTGGTTCTTCCTCAACTATCAAAACCCACCAGATTCATTCCACGTCAACCCAGTTCAAACCCAATTCAATTCGCCAACCCATCAAAACCCTAATTCCTAATTTCGGGAGCCATTTCGCAAATTAGGAAACTTGGAAATGGATTTGATCCACACGCATCTATACTCGCTACACACTCATTCACTGGCTCAGTCTCTGCCTCCGTCGCTGTGTTTGGTTCTTGGAGTCCATGGCTTCCAAAGGTTCGTGCTTTTTCTGCAAGGCCGAGAGTGATGTGTTCGTTGATGGCTGGAAGCTCAAGGATGGGTCTTTGGCCCAGCTCTGCAGGAAATGCGGGTCAGCCCAGTTTTCCCTTTTTGTGTTTTCTAATTTTTTGATGATATTATTTTTTTGTTTGGATTTAATTGAATTTAATTGAATTGGGTTTTTCGTGTTTGCTTTAAAGGGATGATGGAATTGATGGCGTGTTTCTGTGTGGTTTTGGGTTGATAATGATTTGGTGCTACAGTTGATTTGTTACATTGTGTTTTGGTTTTAATTTGGTACTGTTGTTCATCTTATTGTGGTAATTTTATGCTATTGGTTTTAATGGAGGGACTGAAAACGGAATGCAATCCCTTTAAGAATTGTAGCCGGGATTGGTGTATAAAAATGTAGAGATCGAGTCAAGGTATGAAGATCTGTGGCTACAATATCACCGGTTTAGTATAAAAATGAATATAGCAACATCTTCGAATCTGTTGGGGGATCGAGTCAAAATATGAAGACTTGTATTTAAGACTTCACCGGTTTAGTATAACAAATTTAGAGATCGAGTTAATATATGGATAGTTGCTCCCACTATTATGTAATGGTCTAGAACTCTAGATAAGTGTACAACGGCTATTAGCGTCGAAGTTTTTGCAAGTTAGTTGAAAGGTTGCAGCTCCAAGGCTCACAGGCTAAATACTAGACGGTCTACATGCAAAAGGGCTTCTGTATCTATCCAAAGGGCCATGGCTTAGAGGTTGCCTCAGAAGTTTATTGTTCTTTTACCGTAAAATCCGGTGAGCAAAAGAGTTGGTTTTGCTCTGTGCAACCTAAATAACAGTATATGTGAATATTTGAATTTGGTAGAAGATTATGGAATGTCTTACTGCAATGCATTTAAAATAATGTTTGCTTTTCCTAATTTTTTGTTTTGATAAATCCCATGAATTACAGTATTTCTTAGTTCTCCAACATTTCTTGAGTTTTTGTAAAACATATTCTAGGGGATGCATGACTCACTAGTAATGACTAACAACACAGACCCACCTAGTGGTAAAGCACATTTAAGTGCAGCACCAGCTCACTCTTCATAAGGATTTAATGGGTTGAAATATGTATGTTTTGTAGAACAGAAACATTGTGAGATTCCTCTTTAGCCTTTCGCCATCTTTTATAATATCAGCATAAAAGAAACTGGGACTAGGTTATTGGACCCACACGAATGAATTAATTTGAAGACACGTTCTCAATCTACCTTGCAGGTGCAGGGTATAACTTGTTTTTTTGAGACCACTCTCTGGGACAACGTACGGTTGAATATCAGTATAACTTTGTTTACGACCTCGTACTTCATGAAACATTCTTGGGAATGTAGTTGTTGATAAAAGATGTATTTGCCTGGATATTTCCCACCTGGATGAAGAAGAGCCCCATAGTGTATTGATTAAATCTATGTGCCTTGAGAGTGATAGATTCTCTTTGTAGGTTTCTGCAATATAAGAGCAAGTTAATTCAAATCACTTCTTCTACCAACTTGCACTAGTGTATGAGTTGCTTTGCTTGGAACCAACTTCATAACATGTGGTAGTTGGCAGGTCCAGTGAATTTCAAGCAATTCAATTTGTTATATGTACATAGGAAAAAGGGAGGAGTATCTAAAGTAGGAAACTTATTATTTGTATTAAATGTTGCTGCATAATAGTATTGATATATTCAGAATGCTTAACTTTCTTTGAACAATTTGATTTACCGTTATTTTTATTTTCCAATTCTCAGCATGCTTAAGCTCCCGAGCACTTGTCTGATTTATTTAAGTATCAAGCCTTCATATTGGGACTAGTATATTGGCCCAACTGTCATTCTGTTGGAGAGCTCTGAGCATTGGAAAAAAGTAACAAATGATTAAAGTTTAAGTTTGGTTTACCTCGGGTTTTTATTCTCTTATACTTACCTCTTGCAATCTTAAGAAATAATTGGGACCTAATGTCTTGAATCGGCACAAGAAAGTTAATTCAAACAGAAATCCTTAGATCAAAATGCTGGTAATTAATAGTTTGCATGAAGCTGTCATCAAAGAAACATCTTAACTTAGATACTCTAGCCCATCCACAGTTCTACACAATCGTAATTAATAGGTCGATCATTGGTACAGAAGTTCCTGAATTGTACCTCTAGCCCATCCACACAATTCTTTATCCTGTGAGATCATACTGAAGACAGTATCTAATGCATAGCATTCCCTTGTGATCTTCATGGGACAGAAATGTTAGGTCTTTGTGTGTAAACTTTTTAAATTACTGTAGCGTGGTTTTAATTTTATTTGTATGGTGAAGTTTGAAAGTGCAAATGTGAATCTGTTTAATCATCATAGTCTTTGGTAAATGGTAGCTGACTTAATCCTTTGCAAATCTAGTTTTGCTTATGTGAATGGTATATTTTGTGAAACTTTTCACATGGGAGCGGAAGGCTGGAGAGACTGTGCTGTTTGTGGAAAGGTGAGTTAATAATTAATACCTTTTTTTTAGTATAAATTTATTTATTCCATCTTGTTTTCGACATCTGTTTGTCATTCAATACAAATTCTATTAGAGGTTGATTCAGATAAGGACATTAAAGTCTGTGTTTCATTCAATCATCAATATTTCTGAAATAAACTAATAGTTGGTTTCGTTGCAGCCACTCCATTGTGGGTGCATTATGTCATGCCACAAGTATGCAGCACTGGATGTCGGAGGTGTAGGTTGCTCAAGCTGCTTACTAGATGTTGATAAAGCTATTGCTTCCAGTCAAATGACCCGAATGCTGAAAGAATTGGGTCAGTGATGTATGGTGAATTGTTATATGTTGTATGTACGTTCTGAGAAGTTAGTATATGTGGATGTCTGCTGTACTTGTATACAATTATGTACCTCTAACACGGTAAATTTCAAAATACAAACACATGTCTTTCTACATTATCAGATATATTTGAAGATAATTCGTTTCTATGTTAAACACAGCAGTCAATGTTTATGTGCTTGGGTCATACGCTTGAGTTGAAATATCTATTAGACAAGGAAATTTAGACAATAAATGAAATGAAGAAACATTGGTTACGAACTGCTTGTTTTGTTCTGAAGATTTACCCAACTTGTCTGTTGGCTTCTTCAAGTATAAATTTTTCTTTTTTTCTTGGAATCAAAACAAGTAAATAAATAATGGAAAAACTCTCATAATAGTTATCTTCCATATTCTTTTCCCTAACCAAGCATTGGTTGGTCTGACCTTCTGTGCTGTTGTACCGGTAAAATAATATTGTAATATAATTGATGAGGGACTGACTACTGACCAAAGCGAGTTTTCTGCTATTGCAGTTGCCAAGTACAAGATGGATCCAACGGTTTCGTTTGATCCTACTAGGAAAGTTGTCGAGTCCCTTTCTCCTGGATCTTTACAAGTGCCTTCTCCTCAGTTTGGAGCATCTAAAGGAGATACATCTTCCGAAACCAAAGTAGACAGTGAAACACCTCAAATGGATGCCTCCACAGGGAACCATTTACACACTGACAATCGGCTGAAGACAACAAGTGCTGAGCAACTCCCAAAAGTCTCTGGAAAGTATCCATTAATCTTGTGTCATAGGTTTTAGATGTTCAAAAAAGTAAGTCATCATGTTCTAACATTAGTTATATTTTAGAAGATGTTTGCACTTCATCATTTTTCCAAGTTCATTTCAGTTTCAGTAATAAGGTCAGCTTAGTGAGATGCAAAAGTTCTAATTTCTTTACACTTTGAGGTTTGCGTTCCTTGACGATTCTAAGCTTAATCTCTTGTCATATATCTCTGTTTGAGAAATCATCCACTGCAAGTGTAGCTAATTGCAGTACAGGATGTCTTGTGATACCGATGAAATATGCTGAGGTGAGTTCCAGCACTCCAGAGCATAAATTTCTAAATTTTACAAACGTAATCATTATAATTTTCATTTCTATATCAGTTTTAAGCTTTTACTAAACAAGTGAGCTACTATGTCATAGAGTCGTGACATGTAATATCATTGCTTCAATTTTTTTTTTTTTTTAAGGGTCTGGAACCCAGCCAAGCTCGGAGGCTCAACCCTATGCCCGGTTCCAGTTATTTTATTGAAAAAAGAGAAACAAAACACAAATAGACAAAACAATAAATAGGAAACAAAAAGGTTTTATTTTTTTTTAGTTTTTAATTACTCAACCTTAATTACAATCATTAGTTTCTCTAATTATTAAATTTTACCAAGAAATTCCTAAAAAGAGTTCTACCAAAAAACCATTATGTTCCCGAGTTTGAATTGTGATATCATGGCTTCTAAATAGAAACAATCTCCAAGCGACATTCAAACTGGTCCAACGCCGAAAGATACAAGTCTGAAAGCAGACCAGGTAAACTTTTCGACTACTTGACCTTCTATGCAGTTATATATCTCTGTAATTTTCATGTATGTTTCAATTTTTACTAAACAAGCAAGCTACTACTCTGTAATACAGTTGTGACATGTTATATCCTTGCTTGGAATAGGAACAATCTCCGATGGATATGGAAACAAATTCGATGCCTATGGAAACAAATCAGAAAAGAAACCAGGTAAGTTGTTTTTTTTTTTTTTTTTTTACTAATCATCCTATATTACAATCATACATTTCTCTGATTTCCAGTTATACTTGATTCAAAGATATTACGAAACAACTCAAATGATAGTGAGCTACCACTATACTTGATTTTGATATGTGACATCATTGCTTCTAATAGGAACAATCTAGGGACATTGAAACAGGTCCAACGGCTGTGGGTAAAAGTCTGAAAGCAGACCAGGTATATTATATCTAGCTAATTTATGACTAATTGACCTTGATTGCAATTATACTTTTCTATAGTTTTTATTTATAGTTCAGTTTTAATTAAGTGAGCTACTACTCCGACTGAGTTTTGATTTGTGATATATTGCTTCTTACAGAAACAGACTCCAAGGGACGTTCAAACAGGTCCAATGCCTGTAGATTCAAGTATGAAAACAGACAAGGTAAATAGCTTCTTTAACTACTTGATGTTCATTACAATAATATGTTTCTATGATTTTCATTTATATTTAAATTTTGTGCTTTTTCTTAATTAAGCGAACTACTACTCCGACTGAGTTTTGATATGTGATACCTATATTGCTTCTTATAGGAACAGACTCTAAGGGACATTCAAACAGGTTCAATGCCTGTAAATTCAAGTATGAAAACAGGCAAGGTAAATAGCTTCTTCAACTACTTTATGTTCATTACAGTCATATGTTTCTATGATTTTCATTCATATTTAAATTTTGTGCTTTTACTAAACAAGTGAGCTACTATGTGAATTTTTCGACCACTTGACTTTCTTCCCAACTAAATATTTCTGTAATTTTGATTAATATTTCAACTTTATGCTTTTACTAAACAAGCGAGCTGCTACTCTGATTGAATTGTGATATGTTTCATTTAATAGAAACAATCTCCAAGGAATTTGAAGACAAGTCCAATACCGGTACAAACAAGTCAGAAATCAGAACAGGTAATTGGTTCTGTTTTAGGATTTGACCGTTGTCACAATCATATATTTCTATAGTTTCAGTTGTATATTGATTCTTAGTTGTTACCGTTGTGATGAGGGATATCATTGCTAATAATAGGGACAATCTCCAAGGGATATGGAAACAGGTCCAACACCTGTAGGAACAAGTGTGAAAACAGATCAGGTGAACAGTCTCTCTGTTTGTTTCGTTTTTTGTTTTTGTTTTTGTGTTCTTCTTTCACTACTCAACCTTTATATCAATAGTATCATATATCTGTTTCTATTATTTGCAATTATAATTCGATTCCAAGTTTCTACCAAACAAGTGAGCTACTATGTACTCTGTAATTGGGTGATGAGAGTGCCATTGCTTCTAATAGGAAGAATCTCAAAGGGAAATGGAAACAGGTCCATTACCTGATGAAAGAACTCTCAAAACAGACCAGGTAAATTGCTTTGCTTGGAGCATTCGCCCCTCGTTACAACATTGGTTTCTATAATTTCTGATTATACTTTGATTTACCATTCAAAAAAGAAAGTTATGCTTTGATTGTTTTGGCTGGTGCTTTGTAATTGAGTTATGAATTGTGACTTCATTGCTTTCACTAGGAACAGTCTACAAAGGATATGGAAACAAGTCTGAAAACAGACTAGGTAAACAGCCCCTTTTTGAGTATCAAATCTTCATTCATATGTTCCTCATTTATGCTGTTTTTTTCCCCCCATAATTAATGTTAATTAAAAATTCATCATTCATAAACTCCTCCATCTTTTCCTTATCCTCCAGGGCTGTGAACCTGTGCTATCCTTGGACGCATGAAGGCCTCTATGCAATTTCAATCAATAACCACCATTATAGTGTCACAGAAGTCGTCCTTCTCGGTTAGGTTTTTCATACTTTCTGCTCCAATAATGCGGAAAAGTGAGTAATTTCCTTGGTTGAATTGTTGTTTCCATCGAACCTTGTGATTGTTGTCTGAAATGACAGCGGAGATAGTTTTCATTATAAATTTCAGCCAAGTTTAAGTGCGCACTTCAAAATATTACATGGCTTTAAAACAAATTTTGACGATACCAAGCGATCATCAACAGAGGTTATCCATTCATCAAACTAGAAGTGCCAAAATCAGAAATTTGGGAAGAAGACAACCTTGGATAATTCACAAATTTTGGTTGGCCATACCAGGACAAACTGGAATATGATGCCAAAAATAAAAGTTAATTTCCGGAGATTCATATATTTGTTTATTTTGTTTTATGCTTAACCATCTTGCGCACTAAAGTTAACCAAGTTAATTACATAAGCATCTGGGAAGCTCCGTACGTCTTACCTAATTCTGTAGATAAATGTGAAAAATAATTTAGAGATGGGATTGGAAGTTTGGAACCATGCACAGCATGTTGCAAATTGCCTACATATATTAACGTGCAGCTTCTGTAGCAGATCACCTGAAATTATTTTTCTTCCGAGTTTCAGCCATTCCAGTCACTTCAACTTTCAATGACGTCCGATGGTCCATCCACAGACTCATGGGACGAAGTGTTTGTATGGGGGAGTTCAAACACTATGTGGTATGAAGTTTTTTCCAAAGACTTGGATTTAGACTCAACATACTCGAGCTTCATAGTCTCATCGGAGTACCCAAGCTTCATAGACCCCTGGGAGTCGACAAGCTTCGTAGACTTGTTGGAATATCCAGGCTTTAATCGCTTTATAGGCCCATTGGAATGCTCAAGCTTCATAGAACAATTGGAATCCTCACCAGGCTTCAAAGCTGCGTGGAAATCCAAATGGGAATCCATCTTCGTCGACTTATTGGAACGCCCATATTATGTGAACGCCATGCTTCAAAGCCAAATGGGAGTCCAAATGGAAACAAGAGTTCGAGTTGCTGAAGCAAAACAGTGCATGGGGAGAGGCATGGGCACGACAAAAAGCAGTTCCACTTTCCGAGCTTCCGAGTACTGACAAACAACCTGGATCGTTTCGCTTTCCCAAGTATCCCTCAATGCTCATAAGAACTGGTCCACACATGCATTTGTACCTGCAGGAACGGTGGAAAATGTTGGACGAAGTTCATCTATATGTTGTGACCAAAGTTTGGCACAGTCGGAGAGGGCATTGGATGACCTAGTCGAGCTTGTCCAAGAATCGAATAATGTAGGAAAAACAGTGCTGCCGATATTCTACGAAGAAGCCTTTGCCTACTATGACATGAAGTACAAGGATGAACCAGGAAGAGTAGAAAGGTGGAGAGCTGCTTTAAGGAAACTGGGAAATCTAGCTGGCTGGGATTCAAAGCACTGGTATGATGTCTATACGTACGTATTACCAATTACTTGATTGTTATTCTTTAATTAACTTATATACCATGCATATATAGTTTTCGTTATAATTTTGTTTGATAAATTTCTTTTAACTTTGAGAAATTTATCGATATATTCCATTACCTAATCGAAAAACGTGAACTATGTTCGCTGTATAGGACTGAAGGAAAACTCATTCAAGATGTTGTTGATGAGACACGGAGGATATTGTGTTCCTCTTTCTCAAAACCTCCCGAAAAAATTATGTCATCCACACCTTCTTGGTCTTTTTCTTGTCGACAGAAGCATGATGTATTTCTGAGCTTTAGAGGGAAGGATACCCGCTTGAATTTTTTGGACCATCTATATGATGCATTAATTCAGTGCAGAATTTCCACCTTTAGAGATGACAAAGATCTTCATAAAGGAATGTCCATTCGCAAACAACTCGACAAAGCAATTGAGGGATCAAGGGTTTGCGTTGTCATTGTTTCACCAAATTATGCTTCTTCAAAGTGGTGGTTGGATGAGCTCCTGATTCCCCCTGAAGATTCTTGAATGCAGAAAAGCATCTAAAGTGGGAAAGGAGCATGCAAGTATGATGAAGGCATTTGCAAAATATGAAGAAGCTCATACTTTGGTGAATGCAGGCAAAACACACAAGGGCAAGGCTAGTTTGCGGAACAAGGAAAACACCTTTAATCAAAATAAAAGGTTATTAATTCACTTTCAGTTTCATTCATGTTAATTAATAATTAATAATTATTATACTTTCTTTGCTAATTGTTTTAGTATTTGTTGTTTTCAGGAAAATGGATGAGATCAGACTCGGCGTTAACTATGGCGGAAAGTGGGTTGGGTCTGTCTACGTAGGTGGTAAGACAGAAGAAATTGTGGTTTCAGAAGACATTACTTATAATGAGCTTCTAGATCAACTGTATCATATTGTGGGATTAATTCCAAATGAAAATGAGATCAAGATCAGTACGATTGACGAATCAATGTCACCAGCTTATCCTGTGGAGATAATCAATGATGATGACCTAAAACAATTTATTGATCAGAGCCCTTCTTCCGATATGCACTGGAAGCATCCACTACGGAAATCCTCTCGGAGGTACTACTCTTGACTATCAATTTTGTGATACTATACGATTTTAGTTTGGTAAGACAAGTTTAGACGCGCGTATTGATCTTTTGTGCTTGTCTTCTTTAGTTAATAGTTACTGAATTGCTTGATTAGGTTCTACTATTTTAGTTCACTTAGCACACATTACTACATTAGTACTGTTATCGTATTGGATATTGGAGCTACAATAAACCTAAAAGTAGGGTTTTGTTTAGGGTTTATGTTCGGGGTTTATGAAATGGACATTCTATTTTCATTCATATATATATATATATATATATATTGTCTCATTATTCATGGTACGTGTACTTTATTAATTTGCTAATTTTCAGCAGAAGGATGGAAGTTAGAATTTTGGTTAACCATGATGGGGAGTGGGTGAATTCTACATGCGTTGGAGGCAAAACGAAAGGAATAATAATCTCAGAGGACATTACATATCAAGAACTTGTTGATAGAGTGTGTGCTGTTGTGGGAGTTGATCCAAATGAATATAAGTTGATTATGAAGACTGCATATAAATCAAATCTACCTACTCAACCTGTGGAGATAATCGATGATGAAAGCCTTGCATTTTTCATCCACGATGAGAATCTGTCAGTGGGTATGAGCTCCATATATACTTTGTGCACTACTCTTGAACGACGGGAGTTTCCTAATGGATGGTATGGAGTCTTTTAATTAATTTGGTCGTATTTCGTAATGAAATCTATGTATTAGTGGATTTGGGACCTATAATCGATGTCATTTTTCTTCTCAGAATGTGGTCATCACAAAGTAGTAGTGGTACAACACATCTTAGAAGATCTGGGACCTATCAGAGTTGTGTTCATTGTGTGGTACCTGATCAGGTGCCTCATCTTCAAACTCAAATTGGATCATCCTCACCAGATGTGCCTCGTATGCAGCAACAGCAACAACAACAACAACAACATACATTCTTACCAACAAACAATGTCGCAAAGTTTCTACGGGCATTATCAACAACCATCCTTTCAGCAGCTGCAGTCTCAGTACCAACAGTCGAATCCTTCCGCTTGGAGCATTTTGAAAAGATAATAGTTATGGTGGAATAATAATTCATTGATACAGAGGGAATACATATACAAGTGTAATTGTGACTGACTAGGAAACTAAACTCTATAAGGAAATATATATATACAGATAAGTAAAACCCTAATAGAGAAAATACTGTCTAATACGGTTATGCAGCTGATGAGATACAGCTGATCTTCTTTCTATCTAAAGATCATGGGAACAAAAGTTTCCTTCCCCAAAGCTTTGATCAGAACATCTGCCAACTGATGTGATGAACTCACGAATCTTGTAACAATAGATCCATCTTGAATTTTATCTCTGATATAATGGTAATCCATCTCAATGTGCCTAGTTCGTTCATGAAACACCGGATTCACTGCTATGTGCAGTGCTGCTTTATTGTCACAATATAAGGAGGCAGGTTCATGATGCATTATTCCCAAGTCTCTAAGTAAGTATCGCAGCCTGAAAACTCACAACACGTTCCAGTCATAGCACTATATTCTGCCTCTACCGATGAAAGAGATACAGGTTTTTGACGCTTTGATCTCCAAGAGATTAATGAAGGTCCAAGAAACACACAATATCCTGTAGTGGAACGTCTAGTAAGTGGGCAGCCTGCCCAATCCGAATCACAGAATGCTCTCAGTCTTGGAGGAGAAAAAGAGACCCTGACCAGGAGCACTCTTGAGGTAACGCACTACTCTAAGTGCCGCCTCTATATGAGCTTTTCTCGGTTCATGCATAAACCGACTCAAGACATGAACTGCATAAGTAATGTTCGGTCTTGAAACAGTCAAATATATTAGTCTTCCAACCAATCTTCTATAGCGACCTTGATCTTTGAGCAAATCAGTCTTATCAGACAATTTTAAACTTCGTTCCATTGGTGTATCAACAGGGGATGCGCCCAACAGTCCTGCATCCTCAATAATCTCCAGTGCATATTTACGTTGGGAAATAAAAATCCCATTTTCAGAAGCAGAAACCTCAATGCCAAGAAAGTATTTTAAATCACCAAGATCCTTGATATGAAAATGACTATGCAGGAATTTTTTAGTGGCAGGAATATTTTGATGATCATTTACAGTAATCAATATATCGTCGACATATATCAAAAGAGCAGTGAAGGACTTGCCTTGTTTCTTGGTGAAGAGAGAATAGTCTGCTCGAGATTGTACAAAACCCGCATATCGAATGGCTTCTGTAAACTTGGCAAACCATTGGCGAGAAGCTTGTTTCAGGCCATATAGTGACTTGTGGAGGCGACAAACCATGTCCTCCTCCCCCTGTCGCCGGAGCCCTGGTGGCAGGGACATGTATATCTCTTCTTGTAAATCACTGTGAAGGAAAGCATTGTTGACATCCATTTGGTGCAAGGGTCAGCGCCTAGCTGCAGCTAAAGCAAGAAGGCAGCGGACTGTGATAATCTTGGCCGTAGGGGAAAATGTGTCTTGATAATCAATACCTTCAAGCTGAGTGAAGCCTTGTGCCACCAAGTGAGCCTTGTATCTTTCAATCGAACCATCAGACTTGTGCTTGATCTTATATACCCAGCGACAGCCAATTGGCTTCTTACCCACTGGTAGTGTGGTAAGAGACCATGTGCCGTTGGCCTGGAGAGCTTGCAACTCGGAATCCATGGCTGCCTGCCACTCAGGATGGGCAGCGGCCTCCATGTAAGACCTAGGTTCTGTGGCAGCACTAATTTGAGCAACAAACCATTTATAAGCAGGCGTATATCGATGATAGGAAACATAGTTCACCAATGGATAACGCGTACCTGGTGTCGGACATGGAGACAAGGAAGACAGGTCATCGGAGTGGGCATACGAGCAGACATAATCGGTCAGTTTGACCGGTGGGACAACGTGGCGGCTTGAGTGACAGAGCGAAGCAGTGGGCGCTGGGTGGGTTGATGTGGATGGGAGCACAGACTCGACCATAGAACTAGGAGGATGTGATGGTGGAGAAGGCGACGCCATGGAAGGCGAAGCCGGAGTAGGGGACGCCAGAGGAAGAGAAGAAGGAGGTGGAGCGAACGGAGATGAAGAGGGCGGAAGAGCAGTAGGTACGGGGATGGACTTTGGACGACGAGAATAGGTTTTGATGGAAGGCGCTGGAGTAACCGGAGCAGGATCAGATGAAAGGGGCGGCTGCGGATTGACTGGAGCGAGGTCGGCAGATGAAGGCGGTGGTGTGGTTGAGGTGTCGGGATCGGAACTGGGGTTTGGAGGATGGGAGGCGCGTGGTTGAGAGTTAGGAGAAGGAGATGGATAAAAAAAGAAGTCAATTAGAGGAGTTGGACTGGAAGACTGGGCCTGCAAAGGAGTTGAGTCGGAAGATTGGGCCTGCGAAGAAGGAACGAGGCTGGACTGAGGAGAGGCATATGGGAAAATGTGTTCATGAAATATGGCATCTCGGCTAGTAAAGATTTTTTTTTTGTAGATAAATCGTACAATTTGTAACCTTTTTGTCCAATGGGATAGCCGATGAAAATGGATTGCTTGGCACGAGGATCAAATTTATGGGATGTGTGAACATTTGTAGCATAGTGTAAACAACCAAAAACACGGAGATGAGAGTAAGAATGTGGTGATGAGTAAAGCAATTCATATGGGGTTTTAAAAGAGAGTAGAGGAGAAGGGAGCCGATTAATGATATGAACAGCGGTAAGCGCACAGTCTCCCCAAAATTCGGTAGGAAGTTGAGCATGGAATTTCAAAGCTCGAGCAACCTGTAGGATATGACGGTGTTTGCGTTCAACAACCCCATTTTGTTGAGGTGTGTAAACACAAAAGTGCGAAAAGATAACACCGTTGTCTTGAAAAAAAGGACGAAGTGAAAGAAACTCACCACCATTGTCACTTCAAAAGGTTTTAATGCGAGATTCAAATTGTGTGGAAGCATAACTGAAGAAACGTTTTATAATTGGTTGTGCTTCATTTTTGAATCGCATCAGAAATATCCATGTAAAACGTGTATAATCATCAACAATAGTGAGAAAATAATGGGAACCAGAAAGAGAAGGATGTCGATAACGACCCCAAATGTCACAATGAATAATCTCAAAAGGTTTTGCTGAAGAAATAACACTGGTAGGAAAAGGCAGACGACTTTGTTTAGCCAAAGGACATATAGGGAAAAATTCAAAAAATTCTTGGCAATGAAACTCAAACGAGAGGATGATACATGGCCTAGCCGACTGTGCCAAAGATCGGTGGAAGAGGTGGTGAGGTGACATGCTGGTCTATTGGATGGTGAGGATTGTTTGGTCGAAGATTTCTTCGTCGCTAGTGCCGCTTTTTTCTCTGAGTTTCGGTGGTTCTGGCCACCTAAACTTTCAATGGAGTTCAATGATCCATTTACTACTTTCGCCAATTGCTGGATAGAGGATTTCAAGCTCCCAAGTCGACTTCAACTCAAGTGTCTCGAAAGTCTGGCTGCAATCAATCCATGGTACTGTTCGAACGGAAGAGGTGAAATAGAGCTAGAACGGCTGAATCAGAGCATAAAAACACTTCCACTTTCCAAGCTTCGTCCAGATATTCTAGACGCTCTCCTTATAAGTGGTGACATACCTGAGTGTCGTATGTTGTTCCCAATAATTTCGCATATCAGCTTCCTACGGGGAAGATCGAAACTCTTAGAAAATAAGTACGGAACCGGTTATCTATATTTTGTCACTACAAGTTTGGCACACTCGGAGAAGGCATTGGATGACCTCTTGGAGCATCTCCAAGCCGGAAATGATGATGTAGAAAAAACAGTGCTGCCGATATTCTACGGCGTTGATCCCTCCGACGTACGAAATCAAACCGGATGTTTTGCAGAAGCCTTTGCCAACTATGAGAAAAAGTACAAGGATGAACCACAAAAAGTAGAAAGGTGGAGAGCTGCTTTAACGAAACTGGGAAATCTCGCCGGCTGGGATTCAAAGCACTACTGGTATATATACATACATATACATATACATATACAGTTCCTATATATCCAGATATACAGTATATAACCATATTATATGGCGAATTTTATCCATTCCATATATATATATAACCTAATCGAATACATTATCTTTATTCACTGTACAGTCCCGAAGCAAAACTCATTCGAGAAGTTGTTGATGAGATACATAGGAAATTGTATTCCTCTTTTACAAAACCCGAAACCTGCCATCAAAAATTTGCCATCAACACCGTCTTGGTCTTCTTGTTGTCGACGGAATAAGCATGATGTCTTTCTTAGCTTTAGAGGGAAGGATACCCGCTTGAATTTTACGAACCATCTATATGATGCGTTAATTCAGTGCAGAATTTCCACCTTTGAAGATGACAAAGATCTTCCTAAAGGAATGTCCATTCGCAAACAACTCGAAAAATCAATTGAGGAATCAAGGGTTTGGGTTGTCATCGTTTCACCAAATTATGCTTCTTCAAAATGGTGCTTGGATGAGCTCTTAAAGATTCTTCAATGCAGGAAAGCATCTAAAGTGGCAAAGAAGAATGGAACTTTGATGAAAGCATCTGGAAATGATGAAGATCAACGAGCTCATATGAAGGTCCTAGAGGGGGGGTGAATAGGCCCTGACAACTTTTTTGCTCTATCCCGCGCACAAGGATAGCAAAGATTGTGCTATCCTGTTTGCTGTGAGACTAAGTTGTGTAAATAAAAAGGCAAGTACTGAAAGTAAAAGATATAACACCAGTACGTTTTTTATACGCAGAAACCCTGCACCCAGGGAGAAAAACTGCGTGCCTCTAACTCTTGAGAGACAAACGATTCCACTATTGTAAAGACACTTCTTACAAGACTCACAACTCAGAGGATGGCACAACACCTAGCCATCCTGCCTAGTCTAACTACTAGCACACAACTGAACTTGCTCTCTCGTCACTCAAGTGTTTTACACATAGCGCGAATCTAAGCTTCTATGCAGAATTCAACTAACACCTTTAGCTAATTCTCAAAGACAGCTTACACCTTGCTTCACACGAACTTAGCTAACACCTTTAGCTAATTCTTTATGAAGACTTCACCGGGTTGCATCACCTAGACACCTTCGAGGTATGCATGAACAATGAACAATGAAATGGGTTTTGAAAATGTTTTGATGCTCAGCTCTAAGATTTATAATCAACAAGGAAGACTTAGAGCAAAGGAGCAAGGAAGCAATAAAACTAAGACTCAAAGGGAGAAAATGCAAATGACAATTTTCAACAACCAAGGAGCAAGAGAGGTCTTGCTCTCTATTTATAGGCAAAGTGCACAGCTATGAGGAAGCAAGCACGTTTGCCACATCAACAAGATTCTTTTGGACTTTAAGCTGCTTTTCTGGAGACTAGGACAGATAGTACCCTAGGGATCCCTCCATTCACAAGACAAAAGCTGAGAATAGACTTTCCTAGGAAAGACTAAAGCCAAAAGGATAAGACAAAAGGTTTTGGGAAAACTAGGCTAGATTTAGTCAAACATAAAGACTCTACAAAACCACTTTTCCTAAGGGGACACTTAGGACAGCTGATAGCTTGGGCGGTGCAACATATAGGCAGCTGTCAACTTGGTTTTTTGAATCACAAAATCCAGCTGTTTCCCAAAGGCTCAAGTTATGTGGTCACGGGTTGGTTTGCCACACCACCCTAGACTAACTTGGAGCTCAAGTATGAATAGACTAATGTTTTGCTAAAAGGTATTTGAAATTCAAACACTTAGAAAACTGAAGCAAGCACATTTGAATATGCACATAGTCAGACCCAGAAGATAGAACAGATACAGCAAGGGTATCCGTGTAATCGGGATGGCAAGCACGGCTGCCATCCTTAGTGAATGAATGTGATGCACATGCATGAACTAACTGATGCATATGAAATCTGTCAGGTTCTTCATTCTTCACTTGAGTAGTCCTTGCTACCAGGCTACAACATGTAGCATGTATCCTTGTGTTTTGATCATAAAGGGATAGCCAACAATTCTTGTACCAACAATCTCCCCCTTTGGCATTCCTGATCAAAACACACCTTCAAAGGTTGTGCTGGTTCTAAACACAAGAATAGACTAAACACCTGCACAAACATCTCAAGAACAAGTGAAGGTATGGAGGGCCAAAAACTCTTATGAAACACAAACTGTGGGATACCAAGACAATCATGCATCATAACCAACAGAATAGCATAACCAGCAAACAACATAAGTCAAGAAAATAACCACACAGCATTCATACATAATTCAGAGTTTTGACAACATAAGCCCTACAATTTGTTCTCCCCCTTTTTGGCAGTGAATGCCAAAGGGAAACAGAGAAACCGATGTTCAACATAAAACAACCTACATCCGAGAATGGATAAAAACAACATTAATGCAGAAAAACCACAACAGAAAGCCTAAATAGAAGCATCCTCATCATCACTGGACTCCCTGCGGATCACATCATCATCACTTTCACTCTCCTTATCATCAGGATCAGAGGAGGCATGCGGATCCTGAGAAGAAGCAGTGGAAGAACCAGAGGCATCCTCATCTCTGCTGCGCTCAAACTCCCTTAAGATCGCAGGCATCTCCTGCTTGAAGGTGTAGAACTGATGTCCAACATAATCCCTAAAACCAATGACTGCCTCCTGCATTGCCTTGTCCACAATGAGCTTGATCTCCTTTTTCAGCAAGGTCTGCTCCAAAGACTCAACATATAACCCGGACTGAGCAGCGGATTTGGCAATTGTGACACGGTCAACAGGGTTGACAGGCAGAGCAAGAGCATCATCTCCATGGAATGGAACATTGCTCTTGATGCAGAGAAGAGTGATCACAGCCGGAAAAACAATGGAGCTGGAGACAGAGAGACGCTGAGGGATAGCAGCGCGTCGGATAGCCTGAAAGATATAGTACTCGGCTGGAAGGAGAGGTTTGGTTTTGTCACAGAAGTAGGCAATCAAAACAGCTTGCAGGTGAGTGATCTTGCTGGTTTGGGTTGTGGGAGTGAGAAGAGACCTAGCTACAAAGGTCATAAACTTGTACCACTCAGGCATGAGGCTACTGGAGAGAAAAGGATCTGAGAGAGGCTCAGTAGGAGGAGGGTAGTACATGAGAGAGGCAAGGTGATCTATGGTTGTTGAATCCCTGTATTGAAAAACCTTAGTCATGGTATGCTTCTCAGTAATCGGGAGGGATAAGACCTCACGTATCCTAGCTGGCCGGATATCAACTTCCACTCCCCTCACCCAAACCATAATGGGATCAGTGGACCTAAGCTTAATCTCAGAAGGGACATTCTCAGGGAAGTTAGCATAGAATTCCTGAACTAAAGAGATGTTGACCCTAGGAAATGACTCCAAAGCTTTGACCCACCCTAGCCTATCAACAAAAAGCTTAACTGCTGGAGGAATGTTTGCAAAATCAAACGGCTTCTCATAGATAATGGGTCTACTGATAGTGACTGAAGAGAAGACGGACATGGCTTTATTGGAACGAAAATGGGATTTAGAGGGGATATCAGTTACCTCAAACATCCTTTTCTTAAGAGGCAACGAGGGTCTCCCATCCTGGGCTCCAATAGGCTTGGCTTTGGAAGGTTTGGAAGGTCCAGAGGAATCCTTCGATCCAGACTTAGAAGAGCCGGCGATTGGCTTGCCAGAGCTCCTGGTGATACGACGGCGAGGAGCGCGAAATTCCGGATCAGAACTGGAGGAACCAGAGAGCTCCATAGGCTCTTCTTCTTCATCATCGTCATCAAGAATTGGAAATTTGGGCTGTTTTCCAACCTTGGGAAGTGGATCCTTGGCAGATTTGGAGGCGGCGCCGGTGGAGGAAGGTCCGGACTTGGCAAATCCCTGGGAGCGGGATGCAAGGGCATCGAGTATCCCTTGAGTGCGACCCATGCCAGAAGGCTTGATCTTCTTAGCCCGAGCAGATCCAGCATGAATGGTGCCCTTTCTCTTCCTAATTTCATTCAAGGTTGCAGCAATAGAGGCTTCAACCTCTTTGGTGGATGGATGAGGTGCAACGATAGTGGAATCCACTTGTACAGGGACAAGGGACGGAGTAGCGACAGCGGAGGAGATGGGAGTAGAACTCGGAGAGGAGGAGAAGGCTCTCAACACTTGAGAAGCAGTAAGCAAGGGATCAGAATTCGCTCGGAGCGAAGAAGAAACCATTGGAGAGGTCACTGACCCGGTTTCTTTTGCAGCAGAGTTTTGGTTTGGTTCAGCCATGGGAATGGAGGAGAGGAATGAGGATGAAGAAACAGAGATGAGAATTGGTGAGAGAGAGATAAGGAAGCGAAGTGACTGGTGAAGAAGATGAAAGAGTGGAAGGAGAAACCAGTTTTTAATAGGCATGCAAAAAGCAACCCTGATTAGACGTAGCTGTCTTGAGAATTGCAAACCCCCAACGGCTGTGGGAAGTCTCCCCCTCTTTTTCTCAAAAGCTGACCCTCACAAGAGTCCATGGGAGAATAGGCCTAGCCCATCTCAGAACCGAAAGCAAAGCCCTCTTATAAGCCTAGAAGTCCTCATAGAAACTCAAAAAATCCTAGGACTGCAAACAACATAAGAGATACAAAAGGCAACTGCCATCCTAGCAAAAGCAAGATTCACATACCAACACAAGCAACAAAAGGCTTAAACATGTGTAAACCCGTGAGTGTCCCAATTTTTGAATTTACTCCCCCTTAGAAAGTGCATAAATTTGAAAAAGAAACTAACAAATTTAACACCTTGAGCAAAAAATAGAGAAAGAACGAATCCCAATGTTTTAGGATATGTGGTGCATAAACACACAAAACATGGACACTAGGGTTTCTATTAACCTCACCTACTCACACAATACTACACATGACCATATGACTAACAAAATTACATGGTCCATATATCATGACATATATCAGAAGGAGTGTGTGTGTGAAAAGCAATCTCAATGGAGCATATGATTACATCAACTGAGATAAGCAGTGAGATATCACAAAGAAACTGAGACCAGAGGTCTCTTCCCTCCTTATATCTCCAGAGAACATTTTCAGCACTGTTATTTATTTTCATTTTGAAGGCCTAGCTGAAAGGTCGTCCTCATAGGTTTATATAACGAGAAAACATTGTCGTTGACTCCCAAACCAGTTGATTTTAGGGCAACACGTGTAACAAGGACACGTCAAGGACAGTTTTCCAAACCCATAGAAGGATAGATCATAACTCAGCAATCCTCACAGATGTGAGAACTGGCTAGCTTACACAGTTTGTTATATTTGTGAAGTTTCAACCTTTCTTCAAAGACGTCAAACCAACCTCATTTCTGCCCACCCTTATATCGTTCGTCACGACCAAGGAATGTATACTTTGAGATTAGTTTGGTAAAGAATATTTTTATCAACCAACTTCAACCTTAAACTAGTCTCGTTTCTTCCCACCCTTATATCGTTTGTCACGACCAAGGAATGTATACTTTGAGACTAGCTTGGAACAACTTCACTGCACTTACTTATCTCAAGTATATAGCTCATCATATTGCACACCACTTAGAGAAGCTTAAAGTGAGACATATAGTTCTTCTATTTGTCATAATAACCAGACCACAGAAGAGTGTGTAGATACACATAGTCATGCAAAGATTTGAGTAAGGGAAGCTAATGAAAACCCTAGACACATCCTTAGGTTAAGATCAACCAAAACATATCCTGGGATATCAACAAACTTAGACATCCTAAATTCGAGGAGACCATAAGAACCACAACAACAAATATAAATTTTTTGATTTTCCATGGAACAATAAACCCTACACTACATACTTAGGTACAGGGGAGAAAAATCAATCATTGTTACCCACACTAATGGCCTGACGAAGGCTGGTGAAACGAGCATTGTCAAGTGGTTTTGTGAACAAATCGGCTAGTTGTTGCTCAGTTGGAATAAAAGACAATTCAAGCAGTTTCTCTTCAACTAGGTTCCTTATGAAATGATACCTTATTTCTATATGCTTTGTCCTAGAATGCAACACAGGATTTTTAGAGATATTGATGGCAGAGGTATTATCACAAAATAAGGATAGCATACCTTGCTTGAATCCGTAGTCAGAGAGCATTTGCTTCATCCAAAGCAGCTGAGTGCAACAACTGCCGGCTGCAATGTATTCGGCCTGAGCGGTGGACAGCGAAACACAGTTCTGTTTCTTGCTGTGCCACGATACCAAGTTGTTCCCAACAAAGAAACAGCCCCCGAAAGTGCTTTTCCGGTCATTAGCATCTCCGGCCCAATCGGAGTCCGAGTATCCTGCAATCTCAACGTTAGTATCAAAAGTATACTTGATGCCATAATCAGAAGCAATACTTGGTAGCACACCAGCAGTACAGGGAGACAAGATGCAATAACCAACTTGTTGCTTCAGAAAAAGGAGATCAGCAATACTTGGTAGCACACCAGCAGTACATGGTAGCATAACTATAGCTGCCATACACAGTTCACACTTCTAAAATCAACTAGTTCAATTAAAACTAATCTCTAACTCACAATACTCCCCCTCAAGCTGGATCAAGAGGATTCATTGAGCCAAGCTTGCTCAAAATACGATGAAAATGAGATGTTGAAAGAGACTTGGTGAAGATATCTGCGAGCTGATCATAGCTGCAAGTGTAATGAGTGACAATGAGCTTGG
Organism: Fragaria x ananassa; assembly: GCA_034370585.1. Lineage (NCBI taxonomy): Eukaryota > Viridiplantae > Streptophyta > Magnoliopsida > Rosales > Rosaceae > Fragaria > Fragaria x ananassa. The sequence goes on along the minus strand of CP139765.1, from coordinate 12,117,273 downwards.
ACTGAATTTAAGCTCAAATATAATGACAATCAACTTCGATGTGCTTGGTCATTTCATGAAAAACAGGATTAGAAGCAATGTGCATGACAGCTTGATTATCACAATAGAGAGAGATTGGTTGACTACAAGGGGATCCCAAATCAAAGAGCAAACCCTTCAACCAAATAAGCTCACAAGTAGTAGTAGCCATTGCCCTATATTCAGCTTCTACGCTAGAACGAGCCATAACCGTTTGCTTTTTACTCTTCCATGTAACTTGATTTCCCCCAACAAAGGTGCAAAAACCAGTAATAGACTTTTGATCAACTGAGTTACCAGCTCAATCCACATCAGTATACCCCATGATGTTAGTAGTGTCATTGTTTTTCAACAAAATACCTCTACCATCAAAGCTTTTAAGATAGCGAAGAATCCTCTTACCAATGTGAAGATGAGCTTGTGTAGGAGCTTGCATAAACTGGCTAACAATACTCACAGCATAGGTAATGTCTGGACGAGTGATTGTAAGGTAGATTAACTTACCAAATAAGATGTCACATCAGAGAGGAAAGCATTTGAAGTTTCAAATTAAAGTTTGCTATCTAGGGGAGTGCTAGCTGGTTTGCTATCCCAAAACTCTGACTCTTTCAACATATCAAAAACATACTTTCTTTGATTTAAAAACAACCCTTTGTGAGAAGTAGCCATTTCTATACCAAGGAAGTACTTAAGACGCCCCAAATCCTTAATTGCAAACTTGCTACGAAGAGATTGCTTGAGAACATTAATCTCTTCTAGGTTATCATCTGTGACATCTAAATCATCAACATAGATAAGCACCATAAGCTTATTTGTTGAACCAATTCGAACAAATAATGAGGAATCTGCATTGCTGCTATGAAAACTAACTTCTTCAAGCACAGAACTGAGCTTGGCATACCAAGCTCAAGGGGATTGTTTCAAGCCATAAATGGCTTTGTGAAGTTTGCATACCATACTAGGATCAGAAAACTGAGAATGACTGGGAGGCAATTTCGTATAAACCTCTTCTTCAAGATCACCATGTAGAAAATCATTTTTCACATCCATTTGAAAGAAAAGCCAACCATGATTCACAACAACTGAAAGAAGAACTCTAACAGTACTCATTTTTGCAACATGAGCGAAGATTTCTTTGTAATCAACTCCATATGTTTGAGTGAAACCCCGAGCTACCAATTGAGCCTTATGTCTTTCTACAGTACCATCTGAGTGAAACTTGGTTGGTCTTATAAACCCATCTACTGCCTACTGCCTTCTTCCCTTGAGGAATCTTAACCACACCTCATATTTTATTCTCATTAAGAGCTTGAATTTCATCTGTCATAGCTTGTTTTCACACTTCATATTGATTTGCTTCATCAAATCTTTAAGGTTCATGAGTAGCATCAAGAGTGCTAAGGAATGTAACATGAGAAGCAGAAAATTTCTTGTAAGAAATAAATGCTGTCATTTGATACCTTGTTGTGTAAGTCACATAATACTTAAGCGTTGCTGAAGGTCCTCTTGCTCGTGAGAGATTCCTTCGAATGACCACTGGACTAGGTTGAACTTGGTCAACAACATGTTGCACATCAGCTTGATCACACTCAAGATCAGGATTTGCGTCTTGAGCTTCTTGAACTGCAGTAGGAGGATTGGAATGCACATTGCCATCCTCATAAACTGGAATGCTGGGAGTTGGAAACAAATCAAACAGAGACTCCCCTTTATTATAATCATTTGATTTCCCAGCAAAGAAATGACTATTCTCATTAAATCTAGCATCCCTGAAAACAATGATCTTGTTAGAGGAGGGGTTGTGTACTTGTATCATTTTTGAGTGGACAAATACCCTAAAAACACACATTTTTCAGCCTGATGATCAAGTTTCCCTCTTTTATTAGCTTGTATGTGAACAAAGCACACGCAACCAAACACTTTCAGATGAGAGATGCCGATCTTCCTTCCTTTCAACACTTCAAGGGGAGTTTTACCACTAAACACTCTACTAGGCAGCCGATTAATGAGATAAGTGGCAGTGATCACACTTTGAGACCAAAACTTCTTAGGCACATTCATTTGAAACATCAAAGCTCTTCCATTTTGCTGAGGCGTATCAACACAACTAGTTTGATGTAGAATTTCATTTGTGCTCAAGTATTGTGACATGTTATTGGACATATACTCAGAGCCATTATCAGATCTCAAAATTTGAATATGAGAGGAAAATTGGGTGTTGACAAGTTTATGAAAGTCTTTGAAGACATAAAAAACTTCACTTTTGAATTTAAGAAGATATAACCAAGTAATCCTTGTAGAATCATCAACAAAAGTTACAAAATATTTGAATCCATCTTAGGACTCAAGAACTGGACCCCAAATGTCTGAATGGACGATTTCAAAAGGATTACTAGACCTAGATAAGGAAGAAGACAAAGGCAACCTAGAAGACTTAGACAAATGACACATAACACATTGATCATTTGTCTTACACATATTTGGAAACAAAACAAACATCACTTTTTCTGATGCATGAGCCAAACGCTTATGCCACAGATGTTGATCTTGAACTAAGCTTGAGCTGACTTGGAAGACTTTGGAAGCAAAAAAGACCTTTGGCAGATAGTAAAATCCATTTCAAAAGAAACCTCCACCAATCGTCCTCTTGGTGATGAGATCCTGAAATATAACATTGTAAGGAGAGAAAATTACTAGACATCTTAGAGTATGAATGATCTTTCCAACAGAAAGAAGTTGAAAAGGAAAATAAAGAGCAACTAACTCAGTATGATCAGACATTTTGATTTTTCATTTTCTAAAACATAAACCCCTTTGCCATTTGCTACAGAAACTTTGGAAGAGATGGACAATTTTTTGAAATCATGTAAATTTTGAATTTTGTTTGTCATGTGATTCATGGCTCATGAGTCTATAATCCAATAATCATTCATAAAACAAACATTCAAGGCAGTAGAGAATGACTTTAAGATACCTGAAGCATCTTCTTGTGAAACACAATCAACTTCTGCAAAGAACCCAACAAACTTCCCAACGAGAGCAGTGTGGTCTCTTATCCCTGATTCACGAGCTTATTCCCTTCCACTATGCATCTGTTTTTTGTTGAGGAAAGCAGCGAACTCATTTATCAAGGTAGATGGATTGGAAGTGAAGTCAAGCATACCCTCAGAGGAAGAGGTTGCAAGATTTGCTCTGTGTGATGGACCATTCCAACTTTTGTGACCACCTTTGTTCTCCTTTAAATGTTTTGGTTTTAGCTCAGGATGGAGGATCCAACATCTATCCCTGACATATACCATACCTTCACAGTAACTACATTTCGAAACATGTCTCCTCCCTTTGTAAGTCTTTTCTTCAACCTGCCTACTGTCTGAAACATAGGCTCTAGTTTCCGAAAGGGTTGGCTTGGTCTCTATGTTCATCACCTTTCTTCGAACCTCTTCTCTTTAAATTGTTGCACATACACATGTGAAAGTCGGTCGCTCTGCATTCATAAGAATATGACTTCTCAAATCTTCATAGTCTGAACTTATACTAGCAAGGAGCTGAAATATCTTGTCTTCCTCAGCTCTTTTCAACAAGATAACAGCATCTGTAGTATAAGGTTTATAAACATCAAGCTCATTCCACATGCTTGTGATACCACCAAGATGTTGCACAAAAGATTTACCCTCTTGTTGTAAATCTGAAATTTCTCGCTTGAGTTGAAACACTTGAGCAGCATTGTTTTGATTCCCATACATCTCGTTAAGTTGATCCCAGAGATGCCTAGAAGACTCAGAGAAACTGAAAATTTCTGAAAGTTTGCTCTCCATAGAATTGAGCAACCAAGACATAACTAGTTGATCCTTGGAAAACCAAGAATCATAAGAGGAAGAACTACCATTTGACTTTTGTATGGATCCATTAACATAGCCTAAGTTGGACTTCCCTCCAAGAGCAAGAGTAGTTGCTCTAGCCCAACCAAGATAGTTAAATTCATTCAACAAAACAGAATTAAGACGTTGATTTGGATTCATCTCAACATCAGAAACACTTGAAGTGTTTGAATTGATATTATCACCAAAAGGATTAATACCTGAACTAATCTCAGCCATCTATAGCTTGAGAAACCAAAGAGAGCCTTCTCTTGAAAGAACAAGAATAAGAGAAATAGAGCCAGGACACTAAAGTTCTTGCTCTGATACCATGAAGAAATCTAAACATAAGGATTGCGGAAGTTTTTTTTCCTATATTTCTTGATTAAACTTTACAAGGTTTAATAACAAGTATATATAGATATAATGAGAATCGTATAAGGGAAGCTAAAGCAAAACTCAGCCACAACCACAGCTGTGGTACCAAGACCAAGATCACCAACTTGTTGCAGCAACAAGGAGACAAGCTGTAACAACTAACTTGTTGCTTCAGAAAAAGGAGACCAACAGTACTTGGTAGCACACTAGCAGTACATGGTAGCATAGCTGTAGCTGCCATACACAACTCACACTTTTAAAATCAACTAGTTCAATTAGAACTAATATCTAACTCTCAATAGCAAATGTGCCTTGTATGTAGCAACAACAGTCTTCCTACCAGTAACAATATTCTTACCAACAAACAACCTCACACACTTTCTACAAGTATTATCAACCATCCTTTCAGCAGCCGCAGCCTCCGCACCAACAGTCGAATCCTTCCTACATGCAGCCGACGCTGCCAATTCATCATATGCCTTTCTCTCTCAAGATGTTTCTGAATGATGCAACATGAGTCTTTGAAGATTTCAACTTTTGGCAATTTAGTTTCATCATCCTTTTATTAGGAAATATTCTTATATTTCTTAAGGCTATATAGAAATACCGCAATCTTGAATAAAAAAAAAACGTTATGTAGCGATAATTAGCAAAATTTTATAAAACATAGATTCAATGACATATATACAACTATACTATGAGTTTTTCGATATGATGATATTTCTAAATTTTTGTTACCTGAGGTCCTACACTTATTCCACTTCCTTTTTAACTTATTACCAACAAAATTTACTATACATCTGTTAAATTCTTAGAGTAGTCCTAAACTCCTAATAAAACTTACCAACCATATCAAGACACTATGGGTTTCTTTTTTGTTCTTCATGATTCTATAATTGCACCCAATTCCCAAATGTGAAGTAAGCCCGTATGGTTTGACCATTGACGACGTTATCTTGGTTAACAGTGTTCCAACACTCGACGCTATCTCACTCGTTGCCATAGCTTGCTCTCTCTGCTGCTCTGTGAAGCAATCCCAACTCCCAAGTCCAGGTAATGCAAAATCTTCAGTCGTTTACTTTCTTCCAACAGTTATCTTTACTGGGTCGTGGCCTGTTCTGTTCTTTAGCTTAAACCCACTTATGAAACATAATGCTAAAAGAACGCCTCTTAGTTCTTCATTTTTGTTTTCTGTCATAATACTGTAGATGAGTTTGGCTATCAACCATTGCGGCAATTACAGCATCAATTCTTTCACTACTTCAAGCTGCAAGCATGGCCGGAAAACTAGTCATGGTCAGTAAATGAGAATATATTATATTTGCTTTCATATTCATATGATCGCTTTCCATTACCATAGAAGAATCGTTTTGGTTGGATGTTAAGATTGAATTTTGGTTTTTGTTTTTGTTATGGTACTTACAATTATGCTGGCGTTTTGATTATCTAAGGTTGTATGTTCTTGTTTTTATATGTTAGTATAGATTAAATGTGTGCACTAATACAATCAAGCACAATTGATCCACTAAATTTCTATCTTTAAGGTAGATATATGGTGCCCGTCGGAGCGCTGAAGAGACATTCAACACCTCAGGATGTTGGCCAAGATTTGGCACCATTGGCAAAGATTAATGATGGAAGCAGGAGCTTTCAAATAATGACAGTTGTGAATGCCATAGCAGGTAAGAGTCTTTGTCTTCTGCTTAACAAATAACAATATGCACGTTTCTGTTTCTGTTTTTTTTTCTCCCCTTGGTTCTAACATTTGGGAATACCTCTCCTCTTCGAACTTCAAATTTTGAGGAGTCAGTTGTTGGTTTAGCACAAAACTTGCCGATTGTTCTTATTTTTTTTATCTGATGTGGTTTCTGAAAAATGGAAAGAAAGTTTCCATTTAGATAAGATGAGGATATTGATTATATCATTTACAGATGATGCACTTGCATTTACATTATACACATGTACATGTCACTTATACTTCTGAGTCTGAGGGGGTTATGGTGCTCGAATGATTCTGTTGCTTGTAAATGATAATTATTATGTTTGAGTGTTTCAGTGGGAAATTTGGTCTTCACAGACATGGCAAAGGCTTTAACTATGGGGGATATCCTGGTGAGAATCTGTTTTCTCGTCAAATACTAATGCACTGATTTTTCCAGTATTTCTTTTTTTCTTTCAAACTTTCTTACAGTTTCGTTGGCCTACTTTTTTTAACCTATAGCATATGTATGTAATATTTCATAGCACATGTTTAAATCAGGGGACTGAAAAAGTAAATAATTGCCTGTTTTTATTCTACTTTCAAAGTTAGGTATTCAAGTTATATTTCTCATATATAATCTCAGGAACTAGAATTCTTTTCCACATCAGGAAGGTGCTGTATCAGTTTATGACATTGCTGAAGGAGGAGCTGGAGATTGGTTTGGAGGCTTCCTTTTTACCACTGCACAACAAGCTAATGAAGCTGTTCAAGACCAGTTATCAGCTCTCAGTTTCTCCAGGTTCAGTTCCACACTTGTGTTTTCATTCACATGTGGTGATCATTTTATACTGAGAATCTCGAATAGTACTCATCTCATTGCTTCTTCATCTTTACAGTTTGGCAGTTATTTTCGGTGCCGGGCTTGTGACTAGCCTTTCTCCTTGTACTCTTAGTGTTCTACCTCTGACCCTTGGTTACATAGGTAAGCATTATTTTTTCTCTTTTGTCTTATTACTTATATGAGGGTGGTGGAACGGAATTGGGCCTGATTGAAGCTGGGTTGTCAGTTTGTCACTGTTAGTGTTTTTCATGGATAACTTTAGTGCTGATTTATGGATTGATTGGAATCATGCAGGAGCATTTGGTTCAGGAAAAAGCAGGGCACAGGTAATAACTTCTTATCAGTTCTCTTATCAACATTGTTCTTCTTTGTTGTCCGAATTCTGTGCTATGAAGTCATTTAGTTCTTCACATGTCTAATTTGCAAAACGTTCAATTAAAATAGTTGTGTTAACCTTTGTTCTACCAAAATGCAGAGTAAATGATCTTTTTTAACAATTTTTGAAGGCTGGTGTCTTTTCATGTGTTCCTTATATTCCAGTCGCTTCAATTAAACAATGGTTAATTATCTATTCTTGTGTTCTCAATTCTCAGTTATAATTAACTCAACATATTATCTTGTCCTTAGTTATCTTACTGGTGGTTCCTTATGATTACTTATGAAAGCTGCACACAGACATCTGAACTATAGAACTAGTTCTAATGTGTTGTTTTTAGTAGGTTATTGGAGATTCAATTGCCTTCTCATTGGGATTGGCAACTACACTTGCACTCTTAGGCATTGCAGCCTCATTTGCTGGAAAGGCATATGGACAGACAGGGCAGGGATTACCTGTGGCTGCTTCAGGTTTAGCTTTTGTTATGGGCTTGAATCTTCTTGAGGCATCTATTTATGTGCTAGCGTCATTTTCCTTTTCAAAAATATTTTTCTCTCCATTTTGTGCCTCTGGGAGATACCCTTGATGTCTGATTGTTAATGGTTTAACTTGATTGCTTAGAGGAGTTTGCTTTACTTGTTTTTTTTTTTTTTCTGATTTAAAGCTATCCCTGATTGTTATTCTGTCATCGTATGGGTCAACTTTGCAGATAATTGAACTACAGCTGCCATCCTTTTTTGACAACTTTGATCCCCGGGCTGCTGCTGCTAATTTTCCATCAAGTAATTACCCCTGTAGTGTTGTGAGTTTTTGTTGTCTATATAAAAGCTGATTGGCTAGAAGATATACAAATTTCAACGTGGAAAACCTTGACATGCAGGTGTGCAAGCATATCTAGCTGGACTTACATTTGCTTTAGCTGCCTCTCCATGCAGTACACCAGTGCTGGCCACTCTTCTAGGATATGTAGCTACATCCAAGGTAATATCGAGTTTGTTGTTTGGAATTTCTGTTTACAAGCGGCATATAGATACAGAACAATTATGGCCATCCAGTAATTGCAATTATAAGTACACGTGCTTGATTAATGCGTGATAGACCTGATACTAGTGCAAAAGTTTCTTTTAAAAATCTTTTTGTTAACACGAGATAATCACATATCTAGACAAAAATCAAGGCTTTTTTTTAGTGTACATTAATTCCAATTGGGTAATTGTTCGTTCATTTACTCTTTAATGATCTCTGTGAAAGAGAAATTGCTGTATAGTATCTTGCGAATACTACAGAGTTGAGGGAAAAAAGAACTACTGATTGTATGATGTACTATATTTTTCTGATCAGGTTTCTTTAATCTTGTTGTTGGTCTATGTATTTTAGTTGGTAATATTTAATGTAAGAAGACAATTTTTATGACAGGATCCATTTATAGGAGGCAGCCTATTGTTGACGTACACAACTGGTTATGTTGCTCCTCTACTTCTTGCTGCTTCTTTTGCTGGAGCATTGCAGGTATTTGACTTAATAAGCTTTAGTAGATTAATTTAGATTAAGTTGTGTTTGGAGAGAAGAAAATTAAAGCTTCCACCATTGTTATTAGTTATTTTGTTCATCTGCCTATACCATGCGTCACCTGATATTAGGAGAGTTAATTTCTGATGTAGATTGGAAATCTGCTTAACCAATTCCATGTTTGGTGTCAAAGTATAGTGAACAATGATCACATTCTATATATGCTATTTTCTTTTGTCCTGAGAAAAACCATATTTATGCAGAGGCTGCTTTCGTTTCGCAAATTTTCAGCATGGATCAACCCAATCAGGTAATTCTTAAAAGGATTAAATTCAGTTTACCCCCTCAAACTTTAGGACTACAATCAGTTCAGCCCCTGATTTTTTTTTAATCTGTTTAGTACCTGAACTTTCAAAATGCATCACCCTAGTCCAAAATTTGAATTTAGCTCGAAATGTGATGTCATCTGGTGAGTTAAAGCCGACATAATGGCCCACTTTTCAGCTTTTCACCCTTCATTTGAGAAATAGGAAGAGTCATGGTTTTGCACTATTTCACTATTGCTAGAGCGTTTATGTTTTTAATTTTAGGGTGGAATGTGAAAATGTCCATTACACCCTTCTACGGGGTTCATAGTCTGTAAAAGTGGGCCAACATGTTTGGGCCAACTCAGCTTGTGACGTAATCATTGAAGTCAATTTCGAAATTTAGACATGACTAATGAAAACTGAAAATTCAGGGACTGAACTGATTAAAAAAAAAAGATCAGCGACTGAACTGATTTTATTCCTAAAGTTTGAGGGGGGTAAACTGAATTTAATCCTTCTTAAAACCTTTCTTTCACTCTCTACATGTTTGATGCTCTTTAGTCTCCTAATGGGTGAGAACAAAGCATTCATCTCCATTTGATATAAGAAGATAAGGAAAATGCATTTACCTCAACATCATTTACTCATAGAACAACTCATCAACCCACCTCCAAATCAGCACCTAGTGATTGTGTGTCTATCTCAACGCTTATGCTCATGCGCTTGATGCCACTTTCTCATATTGCCGATAGATTGTATGGCTTCCGCTAACATAGTCAAATTTTTTTTTTTGTGTGCTTTCACAGTGGTGCACTTCTATTGGGAGGGGGAGTGTATACTTTCTTGGATCGGCTTTTCCCGGCTACTACGATGGCAATGTAGAATCTGCTATGTGAGAAAAAGTGTGGAATCACTTGTACAGGATGTAATGATATGTGTGGTTAACTAATATCATAGTGTTTGATGTCTCCTCTGAGCCGGTGCTTTCTGTAAAGCTGAAATACAAAACTAGGGTGAAACAAAAGTTATTTCTGTATAGCAGTCTGAATTCTGATATATTGGAAGAGATTTGAATGTGAAAGTGACTGGTAGACGTAAGTTTGAGGTCTGTTTATAACATTTTACTATATTATCTAGTGTCAACTACATGAATTGGTAATTTAAAATCACTCTGAACAAGGTCCAGAAAAGCACAAACCGCAATCACAGGTACAATCACAAGTTACAACACAAAATTGATGTATTTGTTTTTGTACTACAAATAAAAGCAGATTTTTAATTTTGAAACCCTTCTGTCTCCGCTGTCTTCTGGTTCATTCTTTGATTCTTTTGAAACAAAAACCTGTAAGAGAGCACAATTTCAAATTGCTGTGATTTAGTGTCGACATTATAATTTCCAAAATTTACAAAATGCTGCTAATATCACTAACGGTGTGGTTTTCCTTCTGATGATGATCTGCGCCACCTGCACGCAACAATGTTCGACAATAGAGCCTCTCATACAAACATGACTTTAGAAGAGCCGGATTCATTAAATTGCACCTTCTCGAAAGGAAAAAAATTGCTGAAATCCACACGCCATTTCCAGAACACAGATATAGAAACCAAGAAGCAAAGAAGACTACCGACCACCATTAATTTGAAGCCAAGTAAAGCCATTCTGGGGTCTTTCATCATCATCATCATCATCAGTTATATAGCATTTGAGTTCTTTCAGTTTCATCACCATTGGGAATGGCATCACTAACCACAGACGATACCATCCAACATATCCGAGCAGATCAGGCTTTGTGACAACTGGTCCCCAGTTTGGGATGCTGCCAGAATTCTATAAATAAGGATGAGCTTCTTTTAGCTCCAAATTTTCTTTGCAAACGTTACAATGGAAACAGCTGATGGCTTTCTTTTTAGATCGAGTACATATCCAGAATTCCCACCATTTTTTCAAGCTTTTTGGCCACACCTACTTTTCCTACATAATGTTTGGCTCGAATCATTATGGTAAGCAAGGTGTTTTGATTATGACTTGAAACATACATGTTGAAATGTGTTGGTTGGTGAACGGAAACTAGTTTCCAGTTAATTAAACGCACTTTATATATAGAAACATATGCATGCTCTGGTATCCTCAAATTAGACAGAGAAAATGTGATGGCTGCTACTACATTTCAGGGTCATGATTCGAGTGTTCATCATTACTAATTGAAAAGTTCAAATGATGGGATATACATAGCGATCTATTATTTTCTTCCTAATTAACCGAAAAGAAAAGAAATGCAAATCAAGGACGTGACAGAAGGAGAGTAACAACAACAACAACAACAACAACAACAACAACAAAAACAATAGATTCTTCAAGGATGTGACAAAAGGAGAACTACAACAGCAGATACAATATAAGAAGTAGCCGAGTGTTAATTTAAATATCTGAATTCTAATACATGGATAACTAGATAGGAGAACATGGAAGAACCAAAATGAAAAATAGGAAATAAATTAAAGAAAAGCCTGAATTTGATTTCGTGAAACCATTAATTAGTAGCTAAGTAAAGCCATTCTGGTTTCTTTCATCATCATCAGATAACCTCTTCTTCTTTTAGTTTCAATGTTCATCACCCTTGGAAATGACTTCACCAATAACCAGAGACGGTGTCGTCTAATATATCCGTAGAGATAGAGCTTTGTGAAAATTTGTCCCCAAGTTTGGGATACTGCCAGATTTGTAGCTCCTTTTGGCTCCAAGGTTGGTTTCTATATTTTTATTTCTTTCAAACTTTCAAACGTTACGTTGAAAACAGCCGAGGACTGTGATCTTCTAGGCAGCCAAATTTCTGGGTTTTCTTAGTAGTCAAGACTTGGCTACGTCTTTTCTAGTTTGACTGCTTATCCAGAATTCACCACCATTTTCCAAGCTTTTTTGGCCACACCTGCTGTTCCTGCCAAACGTTTGGCTTGAGTTTATTATGGTAATTGGTAAGCAAGGTTTTCTGGGTCGGTATCACCGCCATTTTGCAATAGCAGATTTATAATATAACGGCCGCTTGACTGCTTGGGATTTGGACTTGGAACTTACATAGATGGTGAAATGTGTTCGTTGGTGAAGGCCTCAAGGGTTATGGCCGGTTTCCATTTGATTAAGCAAGCTATACACACTTATGCATGCATGTTCGTCCTCAAATACGACAATAAAAGTGTAACTGTTTGAGCCCGGTGGATATTTTGGTCTAACACTACATAATAAGTTTTGGATAGTATTTGGGCTAATACTTATGACCTTTTTAATGAAAAAGTCTTTTAAGTCTCGCGAGAAGCTTCAGTGGCGCGCGAGATAAGCTTCAGGAGCACGCAAGATAGTTTTTACAAGGACTGTGACACCTCGCAGGATAAGGATGCTCATAGTTCGAGTCCGCATAGGAGTCTACAGTTGAGCAGCGCGGAGGCAGTGACCTATGCGAAGTGTGTTGTGTGACTGGACACGCGTCACGCAGACGGTTAGTCTGCGCGGGTGAAGTAGTGTCTTTGTGGTATTCTGTTTCAGAGTCTGATTTGGATTATGATTATCTTTCTTCTGGCAGAATGCGAGCCACTATATGAAGGAGCTCGAGGGCTTACAGAGACTCTACACAACTTACTCAAACAAAATACAATACAACCTTCAACACAGTTGAATCCTTAGAGCTTCTCGAAACCCCAGTTCTAAGCGCGTCCTCGCCTTAGTACAGAGTCCTTACGGTCTTGCCCCTGATTACTGCGCTAATATTGTTTCTCTGCTTGCTATAATCAGTGAGTATCGACGACAGGTGGAAGTGAGTACTCGTAATTCCTCGTCCGCGAGGTGGCACCGGAACTCCCCGCTTGTTTGGAAGTCAAGATCTCGCGCAATCTTTCTTTCCTCGTTCGTGAGATGGCACGCCCGCATCCCCTCTTTTTTCTTTGCTCACTAGTGACCTCTCAACCCCTTGCTGAGGATCGTGGCCAAAACATTGGCAAGCCCAGTGGGAACGGGAGTACAAGCGATTCACCATAGGGAAACCAGGAGAATCACCATACAAAAAACCTTAGATTTCTTGTCTCAAGCACAGTTCACCACGGTACAAGCCCCATAACATCACGGCTTGCCGATCTCTCACCACGAAACATGTTCTTTCTCAGTTTGGTAACACAGACTTCAGCTAGACCACAATGGTAGGCTCATAGCCAACCCAAGACACAAGATCTGCTCTGCCTATGGAGTAAATCCTCCAGATGTTCGAGGAGCTCAAAGGTCAGATCAAAAAAGAGGGTTTGGCCACTCAACAGGGCGTCACTCACCTCTGAACAAGTCAAAAAAGACAGAGCCCTTTGGGAGGCCATCCATAACAAACTCATCATGCTTAGTGAGGATTATGACCACCTCGAAAGCAAATTCACAGAAACTAAGGGTCTCATTGAGGAGTCCCTTCAATGGATCCAAAAGGATTTGGACCAGAACGCGGAGACCCTGTCACTTACTCGCGCGACAGTGAACGAGCAAACTCGTCTCTTGGATGAACATGATACCAAGTTGCACGAACAGCAGAACGTTTCTTTCTTCAGAAGCAAGCACAACCTAGAAAAGATCGAGGAGTTCAAGGAAAAAAATGATAGGTTGAGCTTGAGGGTCCTTGAAGTGGAAGACTAGATGAGGTCTCAAGCACCAAAGAATCCTGCCCTTGACCTCACCGGCACGAGCGCAAACGAGGGATCATCCAAGTATATCCCGCCTAATGAATGCCCTACGGGTAATCCGAAGGTCGGGGCTCAAAAGACCCCACAGTTCGTGTTAGGGGCTGGAACTTCAAAGGTACCGCCTCCGCGTAACTCTGGTGCTGCATTTAGGGGGATTAATGGTTCGCCACATCAGGGAGCCAAGACACCTGATGACCCGGTTATAACCTATTCCAGCCCAGCTCCCAAGAATATTGGATAAGTCGCCAGTTTCTCTGCATGGCCAAACCATGAGAACTCATCAGGCCGGGCTTTTTAGATGGGCCGGGCCGGGCCTATTATATACATATGTCTAATAGAATTTTATCAAATAAAACAAAAAACTATAAAAAATTAAAATTTGTTAATGATTGAACTAAATGTAATCAAAAATCAAAATAAAATATGACTTAATACATTAATTAGTTCACATATTTAACTAGTAACTCTATAAAAAATATTTATAAAACAATTGATAGAGTTTTGAGGAGGGCTTTTTAAAGCCGGGCCGAGACTTTAAACCCTCCGCTCTAGGCCTGCCTCATGCCTTATGGGCCGGACCAAAATGGGTTTTTCTATGACATGGACCGGGTTTTGGCGCTTCGGGCCGACGAGCCCCCCGCGGGCCAAATGATGACCCCTTATTACAAATGTTGTGTAAATATAAGACCAGTATCATTTCTCACTTGATCTTAAATTTATAATTATCGTTCATTCTCAATAACTGAAAGTCCGAAAGTAACTTCATCATCCCAAATTTGGAAAATGATTGATTTACCTTGACATTCTGCTCACTTGATTTCTTAAACAAGTTAATAGGGGGATGGTGTTGTGACTGTTCTGTTGTGAGTTGTGAACTTCTGATACAAACAATGATTTTAAACTTGTACTTTCTCATGCATTATAGCTCCTACTTCATCCCTCTAAAACAAACTAGAGGGAAAACCAATGGACATTGCCAGAACAAAACAAACCAAACCCGATATACTATGAACATCATCGTTTTTGTTCACTAATTTAGAAAACCAGCTCTTTTTGGGATAGATAGAGAACTAGAGAGAAGAAGGTGTAACCGAAATAGCTCTAAATTTAACCTAACAACGGCGCCGCCTGGGCCCCACGGCCGTTCATCTCTTGGTACTGGTTCAACGACTCCTGCCTCTGCAGCCTCATCTCCTCGTTAAACTTGTTTATGAACGCCTCCACCCGCCGGTTCAGCTCGTCCTGGCTCAGTGACGGCTCCTTCCTCAGCCTCCCCGCCGACTGACCACTCACCGGCGACCCCGTCGCCGTCGTGCTGCTCCGCTCGTGAAACGTCTCCGACTTGTGCATCGCCTTGTCCGCCATAGGAGGAGGGGTATTCTGGTCCATTCGCCTCTCCCACGTGTCGGACTTCTTCAAGTGCCTCGTTAACGGCACCGAGCGGCCGTCCGTTATCGTCTTCCACGTGCTCTCCAGCGTGTCGTGCCTCTTTGGCTTCGACACCCCCAATGACTTCCCTCCTGCATTAAACACAAATTCTCGTTCAATTTACCATTTTGCCACTGTCTTTTCAAAACCACAGCTCCCTCTCACAAAACAAGGGCAATATCGACTTTTTACGGTAAACATTTATCCGATCACCGAAAGATTAGGTGATCAGTCCGACCAGTCAGTTAGGTCGTTCCATCACACATATCCGATGAAAATTCAAAATAATACAAAATACGACAAGTCGTTTGCAAGGTCTAACCTTCAGGGCTAGCTCTGACGGATTTTCTGTGAGCAAATCTAGAAGAAACCGGCGGCTTCTGGTTCTCATTCAACCAAAACTCCATGGAATCCTTCCTCTGCAGACCACTCCGTGCAGGCCTGGATGCGGCGGTGACGGCGTTATCACCGCCGTTAACCTCCGCCAGAACTTTGCTCTTCTCATTCTCCTGCTCCAAAACCTCAACGGTCTCCGCCGTTACTGCACCGCCGTACGACTCGGAAGCCTTGGGCAACACATCCGAGTCGTAGGCGTAGTCGCTCAGAGCGACGCCGTTATAGGCCGCGTAGTCAGGCCTCGCTTCCGCGGCGGAGATCTTCACCGGAGGGACGACGACCATCTCCGGTGGCGGCGGGATGATGATTTCGGAGTCTTCGGGTTTGGGAGTACTGTGGAGCTTGGAGGAGGCGACGATGCTGATGATGATGCAGTTGATGAGGATGTAGAGGTAAGGAGGTCTGAGCCAAGAGAGCAGAGAGCTCCATAGAGAAGGTAGTTGCGACGCGAAGATGTCCGCAGCTACCGGAACCGAGAGCTTCAGCGCGACGGCCATGGAGACTACGCCGGTGGAGATCAGCACGATCTTGAGAGAGAGTAACCAGTTGTTGCTCGACATTTTTAGCGGGTGGTCGGAATCTTACCTTTTCGGGCGAGAGAGAGAGAGAGAGATAGGGGATGGGAGATGGGAAGGGGATTATAAAGAGGGAAGTGGGAGCGGTGGATGAAGAGAGTGACCGTTTGGGTGGTGGAATAGTGATGACACGTCAGCATAATACGGGAAGTAAAAACGTTAGAAAGCGGATTAATTTGATATAAAACAAATTGATGATTAATTGATAGAAAGCAGTATTTATTTGAGTATCCAACTCGCATTCGTTTAATTCGTAAGGCGCTACTTTGATTAGAGTATTTATTTTTTGCGGACATGTGCGGAGATTTTTATTTTTGATTGAGAGTGAGATAGTAAGGCGTTATGTTAGCAAGTTAGTAACACACTTATTTAATAAATATTCAGACTGAGGTCCACGAGAGTATTTTAGTACAGCTAAACTAATTTTCTATTGCATGCGCATGAACTCAAGTACCTTCTAAAGATACAAGATCATATATTAAGCAGCTCGACCAATTTTACCATATCAAATGGTTGCTCATATAGTGATTTTAATCTCATATGTTTTTTATTTGATTTATTCTTGTCATTCATTTGTTAAGTTCTCACTCATTTCCATCTTCACATGACATCTCAAATAAAATCACTACTATGTATATATGTATAAACATACCAAGGGCTAAAATATCTATAATATCCTCGATATTTCCTTGAAATTTCCGTTTTTTACAAGTACCTATATTAATTTTCATATCTTTTAGATATTTTATATTTAGTTTACTTTTAGTCAAATATACAAATTTTGGTAAAATTTCCATCGATAAGGAAAACAGGTTCTGGTATTGGAGCTATAGGAAAACATTATACACCAAGAGAAAGAGGCCAAGGAAGAATGCCAACGCATGAATATGATTTTTTATCCACTTTTGACTCATCTAATGTGGGAGGAGGCAATGATGGACCATACACTTATGACCAAAATCTGACAATGCCTTATTCAACTTATTCCATGCCCTACGGGGTGCAATCAACTGAATCAAGTGATACGTCATGGTCACAGTCTGATGTACAATCTTCCAATGATTATGGTTATGGTCAAGGTCAAGCGCTGCCAAATCCTTACAACTTCCAATACGGAAATCCACAGTCAATCCCTCTTGACCCTTATGGTTGGCATGTAAGTCAATATATGCAAAACTACAAAGGTGAGGTATCATTTAATGACTACTCTTCACAATATACTGAAGACTCTACACAAAGAAACGATGAAGATAGTGAAAATTATGTACCTCATAGGTCTTCTATGTGGCTCTAAACCACTCATGTAATTCCATGTTGTATCATATGTATATAAGGCGTGATGGCCTAGCCTCCCTTTGGGTATCCAGCCATAAAAAAAATTTAGATGTATAAACTTTACAGTAAAAATTTAAGAATTATCATTGGTTCATTACTTCAGCACGTAGTTATTCACCTTAAATAACTAAAACTCACTATGATTAATGTTTATTCAAGATTTTTTTGTCAATTATAATAGATAATTGAGATAACAAACATCTCTCAAAGTTTCATTTAAAATTTCCATGTTTTTCTACTAATTTCCGTCAATTTTCTCATTTTTTTTCTGCAATCGATATTTCCTCGAAATTTCCATCGAAATATCCGTTTTTTGGACCGTCGAAATTTCCACGATCGGCGAAATTTTAGTCCTTGAAACATACTCTATCGATCTCTTGTTTGATTGAAAAGAAACATACATGAGTTAAGAATTCGACCAAGTCCCTTAAATTTCAATCAATTTCTAGGTTACTATTGAATTTTGTATGAATTCCAGCATAATTGCGTAAATCCTGCTCTAATTTTATCACATTCTACAAGATTTGCATAACACGGTTTATAAAAGAGATGAGCACTGCTCTCAACTTGTTTTATATGAGGTAGACAATAAGCTAGCCGTACATGTGAATAGATCACAGAAAAGGGTGACTTTGCTTTCCAACCCACCGAAACAAGTACCCAGCAGATTCCAGACGATTCTCGGGGTCGGAGCTGGAGCTTTCCTCGTCCTGTTTTATTTAACCATGGAAAAGTGCTTTAGAAGCAGCGATTAACTATTTGATTAATCATGTCATTACTTGCATGACACAACTTTAGAATCAAATTTGCCGACCAGCAAATTTGATAACCACCAATGACAGCCAATCTAAAAAAGAGAGAGAGAGAGAAATATAGGTGGTTGTGATTTATCAAATTTGCTCACTGATAAATTTGATTCCACGAACTTTACATTATAATCCAAAACCAAGAGAGAGAGAGAGAACCATTGAAGTAGAATAATGTGGATAAATGGATGCGAAGCAGCAGCTAGCAGGGGACCAGGGGTTTGTTTATTTGTGAGGAACAGTACGTTGAATATAAATTGTAAAGCAGAGTAGCTAGCGACCTCATCACCACATCTCTCAACGGCTATATAAAAATGTGACCGTTAACTCCGGAAGTGGAGTGTGTGTCTTTGAGGGAGGAGGTCGACCCTAAATCTCCGGTCATTTTGGGGGAGGGGCGGTGCTCTCTCTCTCTCTCCATTAAAGTAAATTAACCGTTTTCACAGCTAATGAGACATTACGAGTGAGTTGTAGGATGCTTTGTTGAAAATTGCTACGTACTCTTGTAACTTGTGAGGACAAAAACCGATTTAATCCTACATCTCAATAGAAATATTTGAGCTCGATTAGTATGGTAATTAACTAAGCTAATCTAAATTTTTTGCGACCTAATTAAACAATAGCTTTATTATCTATATGTATAGGTAAAACGAGACAATGTATATAATGTCTCTCACTTTTGTGAGAATTTTAAACACATAACAGTATCAGGAATCGCCACATACAGTTTAAAAGTCTATATATTAGAGTTATACGGTCCTTATTTGAGGCTCATAATATATTGTCAATCAAAAGCTTTAAGATTTTGTAGGTGAATAAAATGCAACGACTATGCCTTTGATGGGATGAGCAAAAAAACAAAACTCTCAAAAAATTTCATTCCAAAATAATGTTGAGCTTAATATAGGATTTAATTTGAATTATTTCTCAATTTTGGATTTCTAGTTGTGTATATATGTATATCAAGGCTTTGTGTTTTTTCGATCGTTCTATCAAACTCATTCCATTGAATCGCTTATCCAACATTAATGAATTGAAGTTGGATATGGATGAATCTATTACGTTTGGGTAAGAAAATATAGCTATTACAAATCTAGTGTTAGCAGATAGTAGTCTTGATTTCGTGGTAGGAAACTAATTCGCTACCTCATAACGGAGAAGTACTCCAACTCTCCATTGCCAATTATGTGTGGCATTGGTCATATACTCGTATAACATACCTTTCACCAAGATTTCTGCATTCTTTAAAGACCAAGAACAATAATCTGTTACAATTATGCAGAGTCAACGGCTGAGTAGTGAGTAATACAAGGAACATGTGGAGTTATGGGTTGCCAAAAGCCCAAAACAATCAAACAGAAACAAGCTAGAATAAACAAAATTTGGGTTGGCCATCTCATGTGCTTATTGTCAGTTGTCGATCTATAGTCGAAAACCCAGAAAACTAATGTTCAACAATTATAATTGAGCATTTCTTCACACCCACGCTAGCTACCACGAATCATTTACTTCTTGATTCATCTTGGCTCGCTCATTATAAGTCACCAAGATGCAATCTGAGAGATCTGCCACATTAATTTAGTCGTTGAAAAAACACCAGTAGGTGCCATTGCTGTAGCACAAGTGTACGTGTTATCGTATCAAATTTCTCAATGATTTGGTGGATTAATAACCGTGCGCGAGCTCAATCATGTGGTAAAGAATTGAAATGTTGCCGACCAACCAATTAGCACCAAGCTTGCTTGTTGTTGTTTTTGGTTGCTTCTGCTAGTGATGCTGTTTGGTCAAACATATATATAAGCATGCATGCTTATATAGGTAGTATGCACTACTACGTCCAAAGAAATGGCCGGAAAAGTCCATCGGTTGTTGGTATGTCTAAAGTCGTAAGATGTGTTTGTTTTGCACACTTCAAGCAGTTCACTCGTTGAAAATGTGAACCTGCTATAGTTTTAGCTAGCAGAACGATGCATGAGAAATACAAGACGCAATGGACCAAGAAAATTACCTACATATTCATTTTTGTTTTCGGTATGCTATAAACTGTATGGACGACGATTTTTTGTTGTTTTGGTACAATAATATTCTTGAAAACTTAACAATTCTAATAATGGTATGTATTACACTGAAGCTAATTTCGACGGGCATGTCTGAACTAGTTTAAAAAAGAATATTATTCGTCGATAGTACATTGGTGAATAGTATTCTCAATAGAGCAGTGGTCAGGGTTAGGATGAGGAGTTGTAGTGTGTCCAAATATGGAATCCTGATGTATGTTTAATGGGGGTTAATAAGGACTTGATGAGAATCTACATTGCATCGGAATCTCTTTTTGCGGATGGTCCTGCAATCTGAGCTAGCTAGCTAGCTCGATGGAGGATGCTGGGTCGATCTCATACGACTTGTCCCATTCTTCTGATTAAGCCCCTGCCGGCCGCCCCACACATCGATCCGCCACCCTGCATCACCATCACCCATGCAAACAAGAACAAAGCAAGTATATACGGAGCTCCTTTTTTTTTCTTTTCTTTTCTTTTTTTGGTCTGAAGCAAGTATGGAGCTGCCAAGCAGGATATTCGCGATCACCTGGAGCTTTGAGCCTGCATGCTTCCAAAGTTCCGGTCAATACGTGGTGCATTATGATTGGTTACCAATGACCTAATATAATTGACTCTTACTGTTGCGAGTGTGGACGTGAAGGAATCAATGATAAAGATTTTGGAACTGTAGCTTGCAGTACACTATCTCCTTCATCTATATTCTCATGCCACTACCGCCGTCCAATTTTCCAGTGACTGACACGTGTGTCTCATCGATTAATCGCACAGTACTGACCCCAGAAAAAGAAGAAACGAACGATACCTAAACTTTTGTTTGGATATATTTTTCAATAATTACCTAAAAAAACTTGATGTACGTAACTATTGTGTCCGTCAGTCAAGACACCACAGAAGAGAAGCCTATTCCTTGAAGGAATTACGAAATTTCAAAGGAAAGAAAGAAACTGAGCTCCTTTCGAGGCGGCGTAAGGCCAACAGGGAAAATGAATTCCTAGCCAACGTAGGAATACTTCGGGATTGAGACGCTTACATTATAAAGAACTATAGCTTTTAACTCATTGACACCGTCTTTCACTTCTTGGGTTTTAGTGTTTTATTATCGAGTTGTTTGGATCAGTTGAGCTGTATGAAAGACACACCAGAACGATGGATGTCCGACAGCCACGAACTGGCTGAAACCGACCAAAGCTAGTCGGCTGATCAGCCACACGATTTCTATACACACAAGGTAAGGAGAGAACTGTTTGCATTCATGTATGTGGCAGCTATAGCGACTAGCGAGAGGATGAAGACAATCAGTATGATTGAGACTAAGGTTGACAGCAACACGAGAGACGCCATTCTAAGTAAAAGAGTTTGAACAAATCATTTTACATTACATAAAGATGATCATGAATAGGTCATTGTTCCAGACTTCATTTCTTTCTGGTATAACAAACACAATTGAGTTGGAAACAAAAATAATCATGATCAATCTAAAACCATCTTATTTCTCAAATAGTCCTAACCATACAAATGAAATAATCACCAAGAGATGGAAAGTCAAAATGCCTCTACAAATAGATTACAAACCCCAGTACAGGTGGAAAAAAGGGGAAGCAAAGTAATATTTTCCTGTGATTCAATTTTTCTTTTCTTTCTTTCTTTTTAAATGGTATAACAGAGACATCATATCATCACCCATCAAGGGTCCTCACTGTTTTGCAAACATCCCCTGTGTTAAAGAGGAGAAATCATAATCTTTTCCCTTTTGTGTTGAGGTAGAAGAAGTTGCAGCCGTTGTAGGAGCTGGTGACTGAGTTTTGTTCACTCCAGCATTTGCCAGGCCATTAACTGTGCTAACTTGGGGCATAGAATAAAAGCTGTAAAGAGAAGCAACGTCATATGTCATGAAAATAGAAGATTCAAGCACCAATAAGTTCATTAAGATTTGTCATTTATCTACTGTTCAAAATCCAAATAGGATGCCAGAAACTGTGAATACATAGAACCAGTTGAAAGATGGAATGAACTGCTAATGAAGGACGGGACAAATAAATGCAGCACTACCACACATAATGATGGATAGTTGGATATTTTTAGAAAAGTAAAACTGCACTCATTTATAGGTACTTGTGGTTTTAAATCCCTCGCCTTCCGGTATAACTGTATAAGTGCGTGGGCATAATAATCTAAGCTATTATATTTAAGGATAATGCTTCCCCAAAAAAAAAAATGTCACACAAGACATATCAGACAAGAAAGTACCAGTCCCAGACTCATAACTGAAATTGGACAAAAAAAAAACCAATCTTGGGCAATTTACCAAAAAATTGAGCTCTAGCAAAAACAAGTAAACAAAACAGAATTATTCATGCTGTGCTATTTTCTTTTTATCTCTTTATACACAGTGGTGGATGGGTGTTGACATGACAGTCAACCACACAAACCCCATGAAGGGGGACATTGCAAATCAACATCCAATCAACATTAAACAGTTGAGAGTATATGCACCACAAGGACAATTATAAGAATTAATATGTTGAAGCTCAATTTCCTGGGGATAATTTGCATCGACGTTGACTAATTTCAGCTTATACGAAGCATGCCACAAAAAAAGATTTTATCAATGTACTGGCAACTAAACTCAGATAAGCAGAGATATATGGCATACCTAGACATTGAATATGGAACAGAACTTCCTGTTGGACTTGCTGGTCCTGCTGTCGTTCCCTGACTCAGAAGAATAATTTCCGAATGAGAACTCAGTAGATACAGATAGATGAACTAACTTGACATGATTAAGTAAACCTGTCCATATGTGGACCCTACCTGTGCAACATTCTTCATACCACCCTGTCCATCTACAGGCATCATCAACCCAGGAATTTGGTACCCAACATTTAGCCAACTTTGGGCAGGTAAACTGCTTCCATTTGACACAGGTTGTTGAGCAATACCAGAGAACTTTTGGTCCATGCCAGCAGATTTACCTGCAGCGGCCATGAGAAGAGACTGCTGCTGAGCCATCATTGCAAGTTGCTGTTGGGAAGGTAAATTGCTTCCATTCAAAATAGGTTGCTGTGTAGTGCCTGGAAACTTTTGGTCCCCACCAGCAGATTTAGCTGCAGCTATGAAAAGAGACTGCTGCTGAGCCAGCATTGCAAGTTGCTGTTGATGCATAGCGAATGGTGACACCATATTGGACTGCAGACATGGAAAACATCATATAAGATATCATATATCTCCATACCATGTTTAAACATTCATTTGACCTAAGTTAGAAGACTTGATGATGAAATAATACAAACTTCAGCAATGGAGCAAAGTCATTTTTGCAACTAGCAAAAAAAATTAATTGTAATTTTTAATCAAATTACATCAAACTAATATAACACTTCCCTAACAAATTGTAATTGTACATAATAAGGTATCACATACCTTCTCAAAAAGACTCATAATATCATTTTTAACATCTTTCTTGGGTTTCTCTGCAACAGGTGCTAATGACGGTGAATCTGCAAATAGGTCCTCGATTCCTGAAGCGGGCTTGCTAGTGCTTTCTGCTTCTTTTGGCGGACTAGTTTTCTCAGTTTTTGATCCTTCGCTGGCCGCTGCAGATTAAACACAACATCTCTCAAACCCAACATACTGACAAGTCTGAACTCAGAACCAAACAGCCAGAATGAACAAAAAAAGCTAGTTCAGGTGATAAGGAAGAGAGACATACTCTGGAAACCTGCCCAATCATTATCATCAGCTGGTGCTACATCTGAGCTATTTTCACTGGGACTATCTACTGAGAGCATGTCGAAAAGGTCAGTAGCAAAAGCAACTTCAGCAGCTGGCTTTATTTCTTCAGCCTGTGGTGGAACAACATTTTGTGGTTTTGGGACATGTAAAACCTGTTGATATAGAGAGAGAGGATGCATCCAAATTTTCTGAACATCAAACTACTAATTCTAAAAATAGGGCAACAAAGCCGGCTATAAAAATAGCACATTCCCCCTCCTCCGCCAGAACAAAGTGATAGCAGAAGAAATGGAACTCATATGAAATGTATTTCAATCATCAAATCAAACATATCTAGTTGAATCCTCATATGAAATGCCTCTATCTTTCACACTATAAACTCCTGCCCATTGTCATTGTTTAATCTAGATAAATGATAGCCAAGACACTTCAGTACTGCTGTAAGCATTCTTGTCCATGTGACCATCTTGTGACAATGCATTACTACCCAGCATAGCACATATTCTAGTGCACTAGTTAGTCCTCGAACAAAAATTGGTCCACACAACTACTACAAGGGAACTAGCAAGCAGAATAAACATGGTTTTTGGAGGAATAAAATTGTAATTTTCCATAATAGAAAAAGGTAACATAACAATGCATCCACTAATAAGAATTTGCCTTCGGGCTGTTTATTTTCTTCCTTTGTTGCTTCTCAATTATTATTGATTTCCTTATTTCTTAGAAAATCTAGTTAATATAAATGAGCTAACAATCTTTAAACCCGACATGTATATCAGTAGTTAATAGAGTTTGATACCAACAATCAAAGGTGTATAGTTATGAGAAATCCATCGGGCACGATCACATGAAAATAAAAAAGCAAACAAACAAATGGAAATTGGCAGAGAAATACAATGTGACATACATGTTCAGGCCCTTTAGGAGGAACAGGAAGACTGATTCTTCCCCCAGGAACAGTGTCTCTTCTACTAGCTGTTTGTGTGTTCTTCCTTTCTTCAAATTTCTTTCCAGACTTTCCTATGTAGCCATGCCCACTGCTTTCCACCTGTCTCTGCCAATGTATGGAAGCATTTTCCTCGTGTGCTCTAGAAGGTGATTTTGGTTTTCCATCTTTAGCAATCCATCTCTTATCTTCATACCTGAACCAAATGAAAATAGCTAAGTATGCATAACAGAATGATGTTACGTAAAAAATCTATAGTGGAAATAGATGCTAGTTGTCTTAAGGATACCGTCGGGCACGCACTTTGCACGAATAAAATTTTCAATGCCAACTCTGTCATAGTTGGGAGGTAGTTCTGCTTCCCAGTAACTATTTGCCTTTTCATTTCCCATTGCTGTATTGAATGACAAAGTGATGTCAACCCTAAAGAATATATTCATCAACCAGGAGAACTAGGAATTTACCATAGCAGAGAAGCTTACACTGAATAAATGCAACTTGCTCTGGGAGCCATGTGTCCAAGGTAGCAGACCTCACCTGCAGCAAAGGGCAACTGTATCAGATGAACTTGCATAGGTAACTTCTTGTTTCTAGCTACTAGAAACCATGTGGGTAGGAAACAATAAAAACCAAAAGTTTGAAGGGAGATAAAAAATTGTATACGACAGATATGAACATGTGGCCAAATACACGGTTGCCACATTTTATCACTGAATGTGATCATGATGTTATACCAGCAAGGAGAAGTCAGTAAGATAAAATTGCATCCACCCTACATCTACATGAAACTATAACAAACGTGGCATGAAAAATGACAAAATTACCTTGGATATGTGTACTCCGAGACTTCTGTGGATCCCCGAACACTGCATGCATACAAAGATACCTAAGTTCACACTGGCCCATCTTGGACCCCTGCAAAGCAATCAAATCATTCAAAATTTGAACAGTCTTCAACCACTAAGATTTTCTGTAAGAATCAATTTCATTCTTATGCTTCAACAGTTGACTATATAACTACGTAGATCATCTCTTTTGGATTCTAGCAGCTACATACTTGGCTTTGCAGTCAGCACATTCCCTATTCTCTGGCAACTTAAGAAGTCCTTCCAGTATCTGCATAAGTCGAGCAAAACAAGAAAATATAAACAACGGAATCAATAATCAAAAACGTAAATTCAACAACCTTGAACTCGAACACCACAAAAGATTATTGTTCTTTTCTTTACAAAAATTTGGGATCACAATCATAACATTCCAAACCAAATTAAATATTAAAAACGAGGAAAGCTGTTACGGCCATTAGATCATTTATAGTTCAAGGACACAGAGCATAGATCTTAAAATCACACTATATCAGAATCGGTGATCTATCCTTCCAAGACTAAAACCTCTAAGGTACAGACACCAAAGTCATTAAAAAGAAAAAAAATCACCAAAATGATAACACCATATAGATGTGAACAAACAATCGCAATAGTTCGTAAGCATAGTTTAAACTAAGCAACATTCCATCATATTATCAAGCATCCATTCCCCTTATTCAGCTCATAACAGAAGCAACTAATTCAGCATTTGAAATTAATGCCCCAAATTCCCCAATCCTTGATGCTGTAAAATCAGGTCATCAACAAAAACCAAATGAACACAACAGATCGAATCTCACCAAATTCGACTTGCGGAAAATTACATTCGAGATTTATTTTTTTGTTTCACAAATCCGAATCAAAATTACACAGACATAGCAACAGAAGGAGCCGAAATCCAAAACCGCAATGGAAGATCAACGATCCAGTCAAAATTGGAGGCAATTTGAACGCTACAGAAGTTAACGAGTATTGAAGAATATGAAAGGAGAGAAAGTGGACCTTTCTGTGCTTGGCGTTGAGCTCCTTGGTGACGTTGGCCTTCTCGTTCATGGTGGCAGAGAGGCGGAGGAGGCAGCTGCAATGAAGAAGGGTCAAATGGGTCTTTTCGGGCCTCCTCTCTCTCCCGCGGCTCTTTCTCTGTGATTATAATACGACCACCCAAAGAAGCGAAGGAGAGAGATCGCAGCAGAGTCGCTCTTGACTTTATTTTTCACCGTTTTCAGGTTTTTCTATTTCTTTTTCATTTTTTTTTTGGCATTTGTATTTTGTTTCTCTCTTGTTCGTATGTAATTTCGTTTTTGACATAGGAATTAATCACAAAAAGGAAAGAGAATATCTTGGTGGGAATATATATCCATATCCACTCAAGAACAAGTGGGATCGCAAAGAAAAAAAGCTGAGGGTTGGCCATGTGATGATAATCCACATCATGATCG
Organism: Fragaria x ananassa; assembly: GCA_034370585.1. NCBI lineage: Eukaryota > Viridiplantae > Streptophyta > Magnoliopsida > Rosales > Rosaceae > Fragaria > Fragaria x ananassa. Next base: position 12,089,994 of record CP139765.1, on the reverse strand, counting down.
GATCCCTTAAGTGGGGTTTCTTAGTATGAAATTCTTATTCCATTCTGTTGTCCGATTCTAATTTTTTCTTACTGATGATTTTCTTATAGGAACTCTTTTGGTAACTTGGCTATCATATTTGTATGATTGCATGGTCGCATTACAATCACCTTCTAAATGACTTGTCAAGCATACAGAAGGAAATAAAGTAAGACATATGGTAATCACTTGCCAAAAACTCTAAATCGAATCGGTTTATCAATGACTTGATGAAGAATTATAAAGCTCCATCGATGACTTGAATCTTTACTCGAAATAGTTTGTTTAGGAAGAAATGATGATTGGATGACACTGAATCTTCTAGGCCTTGTGTGAAGATTGATCCTGGTTGCTTTTGATTTTAATCATTTACTGTCAGTGTTAACTGTTTACTTATCTAACAGCATACTTCCGTCTAATTTATTGAAATAACTAGAATTCGCATCTGCATAAAAGCGGAAAAGCGACCCGAATATTCAGATTAGATAATAAGAAATGTGGATCTCATTTGGAAAATAGTCGAACAGTAAGAAAAAGATTGGTTCCGTTTTAGGTCTTGACACGCACAATCCCACACGGCCACGCCACCGCTAGTTGTTGTATTTAAATTGTTAATTGTTGTAGAGTATGATAATACAAGAATAAAAGTCTACTTATTTATTGATAGATTGATTTTTATATAGGCATTACACATAGAGAATCCTTCTAAATCAAGGTTTGATATCTAACAGATATTCTAGTCTAATAAGGAGAAAATTCGGTTAAGACACATTATTAAGGATATGAATGTAAATTCCTTCAACACTCCCCCTACAATCACATGGCACATGAACGTTGCTTCGGTAAAAACATTGCCAAGTAAAACAAAAATTTCTTGGGTAAAAACAAAAGACTTGGTCGAAGGGAAAAAGAGCACAACGCGTCAACTACAACTTAAAATGTAAAACATGTGTCGTAGACTCCCCCTGATGTCTACATAATCAACTCCCCCTGATAATCAATCAATCATGGAGTTCAGATAAGCGATGCATACAAATACTTCGTACATGCTTCTCAAGAGTAGATTTGGGTAGAGACTTGATAAACAAATTTGCTACATTATCCTCGGAACTCACTTAGTTCACCTGGATATTCAAAAGTTGTTGTTGTTGTTGATTGTAGAAGAACTTAGGCGAGATATGTTTAGTATTATCACCTTTGATGAATCCTAACTTAATTTGTGTCAATGCATACCCCATTGTCTTCATAGATACAAGTTAGTGCTTCAGTGGTAGATGTCAATCCACTGTACTCTTGAATATGAGTTATTACAGAGCGAAGCCAAACACATTCTTTGGGGGGACTTGTAGTCGGTTGTGCATAAAACAACCTCCCAAGCCTGTATACCAGCAAGCATCTCGCACTGCCAAGACAGCCGAGGCCACCCTAGGATTCCCGTCTGTGTGTAGGATGGGCCAGCCCGTGTGTAGGATGGGTCAGGCCCGACCTCGGTAGTAGCATTGAGCCGAGAGCGATTCCAGAAGACACAAGGGAGCTGGGTATTTGAAATAGCAGCAGAGGCATTATCCCAAATCGGTTTCCAAGTGAAAGGAACCCACCTTGGGCCATATATATGGCCCGACCGCCAGTTTATCAGGTATGATCATTAACTGCTTCACCCTATTCATCAATATACTGACTAAAACTTCGGAGGAGGAAAAACCGGAACATCCCGGTCCCCTTTGTTATTGCAGGCCAGGAGAAGGATAACCCACCATCAGCTTCTGTTTACCCCACGCGGGATTGTGTAGAAACATACCTCAAGTTTTATCTAGTATTCTGTCAAATTTATCACTAGGTTTTAGAAATCAATCGCTTCGTTAACTTTTTAAAAATTTACTATTTGATGCCGTTAGTTTTTCAGGATTAACCAATGATGTGTAAGAAGAATGACCAAATTAAAATAAGTTGTCTAATTTTGGTGCACCACAACCACCAACTGACGAAAACGGACCGCACCCGATCTAACTGCCACAAAGAACTTGTGCTCCAGCGTTTCAGGTGACGCCTCGGTTGCTGAAAATCGATGGACAACAACTTCAGGCAATGCCAGGAGAGTGTTATGTGTTGATGCTGGTTATAAAGTTGAAGAAGATAGAGTTGGAAGCGTAAAGAGGTAAGTTGTTCTTCCCTTTGCTGTATTCTGCTATTGTTATTTATCATTGAAGTGGAGGAAAAACGTCAAGCATATGTATGTATGTTCTTGCCCTTGTTTCAAGAAAAGGCCGAGTACATAACTTATTTTATATTCTTCTGGACCTTGGAAAAGTATTTAATTTGTTAGGTTAAGTGTAACTATTGAAATTTTCGGGCCTCATTTGTTTTTGTCAATCTCATTCTTTGCTTCCTTAAGTACCAAATAATCAGATGCCTTGCTTCAACATAGCTCGGCTCTTTCTGCCATTCACTTCTCTTATAAAGGACCATGATTTTGATTGTAAATCTTTGACATGCATATTTACTTAACTAGCATTGCTCATTAGTTTCTTAGAGGATTGGGATTGTCGCATTTGCATCAGTGAGGCCAGGTACATATACATGTTTGCTTTACTTATAAATTTTCAAGCTTTACAACTCATAATGGATTTAATTAGTAACCAGTTTACCATAGTAGTGACGAAATTAATCAGATAACAGGTATGAACTAATTTGAAGTTAAATCATAGCAAGCAACAGCTTGAGAGAGTAAACATACCAACTACTACTACACGTACACTACACTACAATTTATTAGAGGTATCACAATTAAACCTACGTACCATAACATTTGGAGCATCCTATGTATCTTGAGGTTTTTTTTTTTTTTTTTTTTTTTTTTTGGAGAAGGTTTCAAAGAGGGATGCAACATGAGGCCTGTATCTTGAGGTTAATTTAAACCAAACTAGGAAAAATAGAGGTAATTGTTGGTTTCACAAGGTCTACTGATCACTTTTTTTATAGATTAAAGCTGGTTAGCTGCAGGAAGGTTGATTTTCTTAAATAGATTGAAGAATCGTTAGCAATAATTGTTGGGAAAAAGGAAGATAAAATTAATTTTAAAAGTGCAATTAAGCATTACTTCATTCAAGTTACTAGGTCCAGCTAATCTTAGATTATACTTTTCGTTTCTGATTGCTCGTTACCAGACAAATGAAATACTCTTTTCATTGATCCTTTTGATTATTGATTACTGAATATATGATTGATATATTTAGGGTGACTGTTTGGGTACTCATGTGTAGGAACTTACCTATGGCATTGTTGAAGCCAATTACTGAAACAATACTACTCATATGGACTCTGATTACTAGCTGGTTGAAGTATCACAGAAACCTTGAAGGAAATATGGAACTTCTCAAAAGATTGTTAGTAGAGCTAGAAAGCCAAACTGCAGATATTGAGCAAAAGCTAGATGCTGAGCCTCCTCATCCAATCAAAAGACAAGAAGATGAAGTCTGTGAGTGGTTAGAAAATGCAGAAAGGATCAAAACTGAAGTACAAACTATTTTCCAAATCGGTGAAAGGAAATTTCTCTCACGTGAACATTTTGGGAAGCTTGTTGATGAAAAAGTTATAGAGGTTAAGGAATTGCTCCAGGAAGGAAGATTATATAGTGGGATTTCCGCGGAGAAGTGTTTCAAGTACTTGATCATTGGTGGTGGAGTTGCAGCTGGATATGCAGCCAGGGAGTTTGTCAAACAAGGGCTCAAGCCAGGTGAGTTAGCAATCATATCAAAAGAAGCAGTAGCGCCTTATGAACGTCCTGTGCTTAGTAAGGCCTACCTGTTTCCTGAGGGAGCTGCAAGACTTCCAGAGTTCAATGTCTGTGTTGGAAGTGGAGGAGAGAGGCTGCTACACGAGTGGTATGTGGAGAAAGGTATTGAATTAATTCTTAGCACAGAACTTATCAAAGCACATCTTGATTCAAAGATCCTCATCAGTGCAGCTGGGATGAAATTCAGTTATGACATTTTGATAATTGCTACTGGTTCCAGAGCAGTAACATTGACAGATTTTGGTGTACCTGGAGCTGAAGCAAAGAACATTTTCTGCTTGAGAGAAATCAGTGATGCTGATAAGCTTGTAGAAGAAATTAGAGCCAAGAAAAAGGGAAAGGTAGTGGTTATTGGAGGAGGATACATTGGTCTTGAAGTTGGAGCTGCTATGAGAATCAACCAGTTTGATGTTACCATGGTTTATCCCGAACAATGGTGCATGCCACGGCTTTTCACTCGAGAGATAGCTGCTTTCTACGAGGCGTACTATGCAAACAAAGGCATCAAACTCATCAAAGGTACGGTTGCTGTTGCCTTTGATGCCGATGCTAATGGAGAGGTAAAAGCAGTCAAACTCAAGGATGGTAGGGTGCTGGAAGCTGACATTGTTGTTGTTGGTGTTGGTGCAAAACCTGTCGTTGAGTTATTTGAAGGGCAGGTTGAGCAAGCAAAAGGTGGAATCAAAACTGATGGATTCTTCGAAACAGATGATCCTGATGTATATGCAGTAGGCGATGTGGCTGCTTTCCCTATGAAGTTGTACAATGACATGAGAAGAGTGGAGCATGTTGACCATGCTAGGAAATCAGCAGAGCAAGCAGTGAAAATTATCAAGGCTAGGGAAGAATATAGATCTATTCCAGAGTATGATTATCTTCCATACTTCTATTCGCGGGTCTTCAATCTTTCGTGGATTTTTTATGGAGACAATGTGGGTGATCCTGTGCTATTTGGAGATAATAATCCGGCGTCAGTGAAGCCAAAGTTTGGAACAACATGGATCAAGAATGGGAAGATTGTGGGAGTTTTCTTAGAGGGAGGCACAGCTGAAGAAAACAAAGCTATTGCACAAATTGTAAGGATTCAACCACCAGCTGATAAGTATTTGGATCGACTGAGAAAGGGTGGTTATTTCTTTGCTTGAAAGATGGTAAGGAACTCTCACTTGTAAAATGGAACTCTGCAAAGAGGATTTGATCTTTACATACCTGTATTAACTTGATGCATGATTTGTTCTTGTTTTGTTTATGTTGTTAAACTTAATGTGTGTTCTTGAATCTTGATCATGGTTGTGTTATTTGATTGCTGATAAGCTTCATTGTTCTTTCTTTATCTGAGGTACTCTCAATATAGTGTCGTTGAAATTGAAACACTAGTGTAAATCTTTTTATTACAAGACTAGTTAAAGTACCAACTTTTGTGTCGGTACATGTGCTGTGTTAAATTGTCATACCCATTGACACATAACATCAATATTTGTCCCAACTTAACTAATTGAACTCGACACATATGTTCTATTCTAAAAATTTCTGATATTATTAGGAATAATCCAACCACTTATACCGTTCGGTACATGATCACAATATGGATCGACTTGTAAAATGGAACTCTGCAAAGAGGATTTGATCTTTACATACCTGTATTAACTTGATGCATGATTTGTTCTTGTTTTGTTTATGTTGTTAAACTTAATGTGTTCTTGAATCTTGATCTTGGTTGTGTTATTTCATTGCTGATAAGCTTCATTGTTCTTTCTTTATCTGAGGTACTCTTAATATAGTGTCGTTGAAATTGAAACACTAGTGTAAATCCTTTTATTACAAGACTTGTTAAAGTACCAACTTTTGTGTCGGTACATGTGCTGTGTTAAATTGTCAAACTCATTGACACACAACATCAATATTTGTCCAAACTTAACTAATTGAACTCGACACATACGTTCTATTCTAAAAATTTCTGATATTATTAGAAATAATCCAACCATTTATACAGTTCGGTACATGACCACAATATGTATTATGAAAACAGAAATTGATCTAAAACCCGTTCGGCGTCTTAATTAACGAAAACACCGGAAACAACTTCCGGGATACAATTCGGAACTCCCGTACAAAAATTGAAAATAGCTTTCGCTCGTTTTTCTTGTTTCCTGAGAACAAATTTTCCGAATCAAAAAAGAAAGTCGACTTGCTCATTGAAAGAGGTCGACATGCCCAGGAACTAACTCAAGCTCGTCCATGCCCAGATTTCATATTTCTTTTTTCAAAATCCATGATCATCTGTTTCTGGCAGCTTATCAGAGTCAATCCCAAATTCTCCACATAGTTATACATGTGAGATTAAGTAGAATATAAAACAAAGAAAGAGAAGAAGAAAGGAGCAGCATCTGCAAGTTTCCTCTATTGAGCCATTGCTTTTCTATTCTTATACTGAGTTGTGGATCCAATTGATCATTGCAGAGGATGGAACGATCATCTTCTAATTAACTATGAGTGGATCTAAAGATTTAAGAGAAAAATCCAACAACTTCTGCCGATCTACCCTCATGGAAAAAAAAACTTCTGCCAATCATTTATATTCCTTGGTCGTCGAGTGTCATTTCTACCTCAACATATAATGATAGGTCACGAAACATTTGTCAACTGTCAAGTGTAAGAAGCTGGTCTAATTTGTCTAAAACATAACCATGGTACAAAGTGTAATACAGGACCGACCCCAAATTTCATTCTAACACGCTGTCCATTAGAATCGGGAGAACGAAGAAGATGAAAGAGCAGAAACCCAACCCCGACCGCCGAGAAAACACCGGCGGGCTTCTGACCCACATAGCCAAATTCGCTATCGACTCAACCATCAACTACTCTCTCAAATTCAAAGCCCTCGCCGGTTAGTTTCTCATCTTTCGGCAATTCTTGGGTTTCTGTTATTTGATTCAAATTGATAATCTAGGCTGGTGTTGTTAACCATCGATATGCTTATTTAGTTCCATTTCGTAGTCTGAAAGATGCTCATGTGTTAGAATTTTCTATGGTTATGGTGGACATGCACAAAATTGATTCTGTAGCAATTAACTTGACGGGTTTACTGAAATTGCCAATGACAGTAGAGAACATAAAGAGGTTGGAATATTGTAGACTTGGTAGTAGCATTTATGTCTCACATATCAAATTTTAAATACAGTTTTCTGCATTTGTTTGGCTATGGGAGAAACAATCTGAGAGATGAATTGGTTTAGATGTCAAAATATAGGGTGTATGAGTATGAGAACTTTCCAACTATAAACAAGGCTTTCGGAAATTTAACTAGAAACAGTTGTCAGCAACAATAAGATGGCTAATGTCAAGTTGTCAGCTATGAATGTTGAGCTTAGCTCTGTGTCAGTAGTCAATAATCTCATGTGTGAAGTGAAATGTTATATAGCCCCTGGGAAGCCGAGGAATCTCACATTGCCATAAAACAGTTATAGTTATTTGATTTGGAGGCAATGATAACTTGAGAATTGTTTAGATCAAAGATGCAGTTGGGCGTTGATTGTTTCACTCAAGTATAGAATGGTACCTAAACAGCACATGGATTGGTCTGTGATGCTCTTGGCGTAAGGAGCAAGAGTTGCAAGTTTATTGAGCAGAATTGTTAATGTGCAGGATACTGGACTAATCAGTTTAATTTGGTACAGGGTCTGCCGGTCTGAGAGTGACCTTGTTTCTTGACTCTTTAACAGAATTAAATCTTTTCAATCTTTTAGGGATCTTTCACATCTTATGGTCTCGGTGATCTTCATCATCTCGGGAACCCACCGGCATACGTTTCCCTATTGCTCTTTGCAGTACAAGACCCTATTCTTTCATAAAGTGCTATTTTGACAGGCTGCTCTGAAGTTCAGCTTGTAATGCATTCATCCCATGCTGAAAAGGATGAAACACATCTTTTATATAATTCTGTATTCTGCTTTTGCTTAGAGTGTTGTGATATAGGTTACATTGACTTCGAAATACGCTTAAGTTCAAATTTGTCTTTGCTGATCAGAACTATCTTACTCTGCAAGGCCCTTAATTCACAGAACTGACTACTATGTATTTTCAAATAGGGCAAAGCTTTTGCTGCATTCCCCACTGATTTCTTTCCATCCGTAAGTCTTGTTTTCTTTTAACATTGTTCTCGCGCTGCAGGTAGGAAGCAAGTGTATGAAGTTGTGCAGGAACGATTAAAGGATCAAATTCCTTCAACTTGTCTGGATGACAAGAAGAAACCACAAGATGTTAAGTTAGGGATGGAGGAGATGCAAGCAAAAATGGAGAAGATGCAGGAAGAGTCGAATATTGTAAAACTGCAGCGTCAGATATCAGCCAAACCTGTAAAGAGATCAGATCATCCAAAAAATATGCCAGATGAAAGCATTCATGGATCAGATGTTCCTGAGAATAATAGGAAAAAGATCTTTATCCGTTCCCGTCTTTAGATGAGGTTTGTATGAGTGAACATAGATGCCTGTAAAAGAAAGAAACAGTTGAGGTGAGAAAGAAAGTCAGCAAATGAATATTGTAATAGAAACAATGTAATGCATAATTGTATCGGTGAGAAATTGAAGTATCTCAAGCTTAGATTACATTGTACTGTGTGATCAAGTACAGTTTCACTGGAAAGCTGGAATTTGATAGGGATGTAATCAATCATGAACTTGAGCGGGATGGTGCCTGCTGTGTTGCATATACACATCGTAGTTAACTAGTTGTAGTCAGCATTTCTTGTATGTTAGATACAATGCAAATCCTGCAATCAGCAGTCCAGTTTTTGTTAAGTCAACTTCAGACAAGGGCTAGACGGGGCACCAAAATCTGTCCAAAAACCACAAGAAGGAAAGTTGTAGCATTGATAAATCTAAGTATTACTAGCTGCCCAGGCGCTACATGTACACTAATGCGACGGTTGAAGGTTGGGGCTACAGTGGGAATGAGCTTCACGATCAAAATCATTTGACAATTGTAGAAAAAATATCGAAACTCTAACACGTTTATTAGAATTTCGGCATTTGTTACCGTTGCCAGTTGATTTTGATGGTAAAACTTAACTTACTATATTATGATCAAATTAGTGTTCACCTGGTCACTAATTTATCTAAAAAAACACTTATATGATCAACCATGAACCTTTAGACATAAGTCTTAGGGTAATCAGGAGAATTATTACGGCGTGTAGTGATATTGTCATCATCACGTGAAGAGAATTACTGTAAAACTGAAAAGTAACCATTTCCCATTTGTTTCTGTAACAAGTGTAGCTTCTCATCGACCAAAAAAAGAAAAGAAAAGGTGTAGCTTCTGAAACCTTCCACATTCATATCCTCTCTCTCCCACACCCGTAGAAACCCGTAGAAACTATTAAGCACAGATGAGTTGAGACTTGAGAGTGAAGGTGACAACCGCTTAGAACACCGAACAATGGCGCCGCGGACTGCTGCTGCAACTCACCAAGTTGCGAATATGACGCGGCTTTCCTCTCCCAATTTTTTCGCTTCCCTTCTGATCACGAGCTTTGACTATCCCTTGCTTATTCATATCATACTGTCATGAAACCAACTCATGTTTGTTCCATTAATTCAATGACTGTTCTCATTGTTTGTTAGTGACTGGGATATGCCACAAAGATAAGAAAATTCTTTCAACACTCCTAGATCTATGTTAATTTATATAGATTCTACGGCCTTCTACGACCACCGTACCTTCGGTTCTGTATACTGATGCTAGTTATAGGTGTTCTTCATAGACCTGAAACATACGCTTATCGTGTACACGTGTTGTTCCAAACCTTCAAATGATTTCAAGAGTAATCTATGGTTATCTGCTTTCTTTGCTCGCAGATCAAAGTTCGACAAGTGCGACGCTAGCTTGCTTGTTCTTGATTATGTGTGCAGACAAATAAAACCGTGTCCTGGAATCAGAATATCTACACTGAGTCCACAACTTGTTTATTGAACGTCTCAATAATTATATTTGGTCACATGCAACTGATGCTTTTCTTATGCAAAGGCTTAATCGATGTCTTTCGTACTCTGAAACATTCTTTTATCGTTTGTCTTATAATCAACAATTAATAGGGTGAGAATCTCTAATATCAGTTTACCGACGTTTAAATAGCCTAACTGGTGTAAATAAAAGGGAGTTATCGAAGCTACACCAAAACGTACATGTGGATTTTGCAGAAATTGTGTTGGTTGCATTACATTCTTCCCTAATATTTTCTGTTGTTGAAATAACCGATGATCTTCATTGATATAAATCATAACAAACTTACTAGCTCAAGCTAGAGAAGTCCGAAGACAACTCATTACGTCCACTGCACATACTCAGGTAGTTCACCGACCACATATTAGCTAAAAAATTCTAGCATAGACAACTACACCCTGATCATAGCAAGGTTCTTCCCTAATTGCTGACTCTGTTTTTGTAAAAAAAATAAAATAAAAACTTTATGGATATGGAAAATTCTAGAGTACCCACCAGTTTTCTATACAGTGGTTTTTTTAAATTTTTTTACAAACTTAAGGACATTTGGTTAAAACTTTTGTAATAAATGTTCATATGTTGTAATTACGAAAGTGTAAACTAAATTTTCAATTTATGACTCATTTTACAATATTGAGGACGAATGTGTTGTCGAATTGTAAATTTTCAAATGTGGACCAAATAGACCATTTGTCCTCGTTCACATAATATGGTTCTCGCCTTCTAGGTTTTGTAATTAAGTTGTGCTTTTTGTATTAAGAAAATAATTACATCTTTCACAACATTTTTACAAACATAAGGATATTTGGTTGAAAATTTTGTAATAAAATGTTTATATGTTGTAATTACGAGGTCTGGATCAAAATTACAGATTTATGACCCGTTTTACAAAATTGAGAACGAATGTATTATTGAGATAGTAAAATTTGTCCTCGTTCATGTAATATGGTTCTCGGTTTTGTAATTAGGTGTTGTTTTTTATATAGAGAAAATAATTATATTTTTCACAACGCTTTTACAAAGATAAAGACATTTGATTGAAATTTTGTAGTAAATGTTTATATGTTGTAATTACGAAATCTGAGCCTAATTTACGTGTTCTAAATGAATTTACTTATATTTGTATAATTGTGTTGTTAAATTTGTAAAATTAAAAAAAATAAAGCTACCATGTGTCAGAATCTAAATGGGTAAATAAAAAGGAAAAAAATATAGTAAGTGTTGGTGGGTATGCTAGCATGTCTCTTATGATATAGCTCTGATACGGGGAATTTGGAACCTAAACTTGTAACATATACGTAAAAGAGAAAATTCACCACAGTAATTTAAGAAGTTGTTGAGTTGCGAGGAGCATTCACTTCTGATCTTTGAGTTTCTACACCTTGGGGTTGAAGTGTTGAAGAACATTGATGAAACTAGAATTACAGCTAAATATAGTTATCTTAATTATTTAAGATTTAATAAGTAGTCTTTTCGTTTCTCTTCTTTATCTTATAAAAAGAAGTCATTCTTTTATTTGTAATCAAATTTTGAGTCTTAAGTTTTTTTTTAATAGAAAATATATACAATTATTCTGAACTCTTATATCTTAGGTGAATTTCTAGAGTGACGAGTTTTGCTCTTATCTCCTTAATAGATTCTTAAAAATAGCGAATGTGTTCTATCATTATCAGTTTGTTTTATCTACTTTCCCTGTAACAAATCTCTCGCCATACTAAACAGATTCAAGTCACTAAGGTGTAACATACAGTTGTCAATACTCAAATCTTTGTCTATATTAGGAAATCCTAGATCTATAAAATATTGGTACATCTATCATGCTTCATATATTGCACCTTAGTTTCTTCCCATGTATCATATAATAATTTATTTTGTTTGTCATTTCTTAATGGCTTTGAAAAAATATTCAAACTCCTAGCTCGGGAGAGGGAACCAAATGCAACAATCATGTTATCTATGTGTAAAATTTGTCACACAATGAATGTCCACACAAAGATGGAATGGAACTGAAGAATGAAGATTGTGTTCAATAAGCCAGCAGCAAAGCCACCTAGCCGGATAAAAATTCTTTCCGGCATCATCCCTATGTGAAGATTTATCAACATACCTTGATTATATGCAGTCTGTCATTGGTCTCATTATGCTACAAAACCAAATACATGACCAGACCAAATTACATTGACTAATTTCTGGTGTTTCTTATTATCCAACATTTTATGACATAAGATAAAAATTTATAGCAGTACAGTCTCATACAAAAATTTATTTCACAGCCTTATTTGGCAGGCAAGTTCAGTCGTGTAACAAGAAAATCCCTTCAAGCAATCAACAAAATTCCTCCGCTTCCTCTCAAAATGATATGATTATAAAGTAATACAAACAGAGAAATAATACGCATCATGAAATAATATACAAGGCATAACACAAAATCCAAACCATGATGTACACTTGTGATGCTAGTTTGCTCAGTTGTAATATCCCTTTGGCCAGTTCACTACTGAAAGGTTCTGCGTTTAGCATTTTACTTCTACCATATCCCAATTTAGCATCACATTACCATTGTAGACAAGATGTGATTACAACCCTATTTCCAAATTTTCTAGGGTGATATTTCGCTATTCTATATCATAATTATCATTAATACTAGATTATCTATTAAGCATCACTAGTTTTCCACCATTTTCAACAAGAGTTCTAATTCCAAGAGAACTCAGTCTGCATCTGTCACTTCTGCTTCAATATCAACAACTGCCGTAGAAGAATCCTTCTTCCCTGTAAGTCGTAACCCAGTGTCAAGGGCACAACATATAATGATTCAGCACGTATAACTATACAGAACAAGTACAATTTCAATCTCATCTGTACTATATAAAAGGGAATGTGCTCAATGATATGGGCATATGGCATATTTTAACAAGAGAATGGTGAATGGTGACAAGGCATTATAGGAATTACACGAAGAAAGTATACATATGAACAACAAACTGGAAACATGCAGATGTTAATCATCAGATTCAAATGCAGGTTGGTAATGCTATGACGCAATAGATGAATGATAATCAAGAACAAAACAGAAACCTGTTTTTGAACCTGTGTAGTCATTAAATGCCCGGCCAAATGTTGCAGATTGATTAGAAAAATTCACTGGGTCCATTACAAACTTGTTGTCCACCACTGAAATTAAAACAATGTTTTAACACATGAGGCAATGCCAACAGTACTTTCACAACAGATACCGTAGCAAACTTATTCATAGTTCAGTAGATTAATCCTTAAAAGCATGCCAGGAAAACAAGAGCAGCTTCTACTGATAGTATGTGAACATATAGAACAGAGGTAAAAAGGAAAGTAAAGGAAACCATAAGGGTACTGGTTACTAAGCTTAGAGATGAGATTTAGTTACATAAATAACAAAAAGTATGGGTTTGTATGAAGTAAAATGATATGTGTTACTAGTTGCACCAGTTAAAGAAAAGTCTTCATTCTACCAATAGGAGAAAGATGCAACAAGGGTTTTTGGAACGAGAATAAACAACAAACAAAATCTAACAATTGGAAAAGAAAAATAAGGTTCACCAAAGTACAAAAAAGTCATGTTTATAATTTCAACTAGCAATCTCAGTAAAATTTCTGCAGTCTGAGTGATTAAAGCCACCACAAGAACTATTCAAAACACAAGCGCAAGAGACACAAAAACATAGAATGTACCAGAGAAAGGTTGACTACAGTATGGGCACTGCTGCATATCATGATTTAAAGTAGATCTGCATAAACATCAGAACATTCCCAAATAGGTAAACTATTATACATACGAATGCGGTATAAAGTAAAGAGCAAATTATACACTTCCATGAGTTAGCTTAACATTAAAACAGATTCCAGCAGATCTTACTTGAAAATCTGAAAATCATTTCCGCAGTTTGGGCACTGCAAGTACATCACACATAATTTCAATCATCAGAGGCAGAAACACACCAGAACTAAGAATATAATTCTATAGATTCAAAAATCACCATTGGTGCTACAGCAAGTTTTGGATGAAGAGTTAAACGATATTTATGTAATCCATCTTGTACTCAACTCATTCCAATATTTCAATATCTTGCATGTTTCCCATATGTCTCATATCGGAAAGAATGAACTGATAATGTTACAATAGATTTGTCACTTATTTTAAGCGTCTACATATAAAGCCACTTTGTGATACAGTTACTCAATTACAATTACCCAAAACATAAGATTTTGTATAGGATAAAACTAACTCCATATGCATGCAAAAGCAATATGGAATCATCTGCGATAATATTTGCAGCTTACAGAACAAATCTAAACCGTTTGCTTTACTTGAAGAGGCTTTCAAACCTTTTTACTTTATTGGGGGTCTAGGTAGTGATCAAACTTGTGGAGGGTAGTGATCAACATGTAAACTAGAACTGGAGCAACATTCCGTTGTCAAAGCAAGAACAAATACCAGTTACACAGACTGTAATGAGCAAAAAAAAAAAAAAAGTGAACAAAAGCCAAAAAAATTGAGGTATCTTACACTGTCCTGAACCATGTCCCGTCCTGCCCACCACAGAAAAGCACCCAAACCAACAATTGGCACAAGAAATGCTAAGAGCTGCATGTCAAAAAAGCACCAATTTCATCACTAAGACAATAGCACAATGCAAACAAGTACATTCAAAAGCCAAATGGAAAGAAAGTGAGTACCCAAATGGAAACAACAGCATCCAAAAGCCAACCCAGCTGCCCAGTAAATGAAAGATAAGTCAACCCAATAGCCACAGCTATGTTACCCAACACTCTAGCAGTGGTTCCATCATCTTTCCCGCCACCACCACCACCACCACCACCTCCACCATTGAACCCAAACCCCTGGTTAAACCTCACCACAACCTCTCTTTTCTTCTTCCTATTCCACCCCTCATCTTTCAACAAAATTCCATCTCCACTGATAGGCCCACTCTGACAAGAAGCTCTCAACTTGAACCTGTTGAGCTTCAAAGAAGCAATCTTTGTTCTGGGTAGAACACAATACTTGATGGGTCTGTTGCATGTGTCATTCTGCAAACTGCTCAATCTGAAAGCTAAGGAATTGATGGAGATTTGAATAATAGCTGTCATTGAAACAATGGAAGTTGAAGAACAGAGAGACTCAATATCTAGAACACTGGTTTTGAGATGTTGATGGTCATGATGGCCTGGACTAAAAAGACAGGAAGATAATTTTGGCTTTTCTACTTTCTGCACACCAAGGTTTTCACTATTCACTATATATAACCAGACAAGTGACCTAACAATCGATGCGCAGTCCCGACGTTCGGTTTTTAGGCATTAACTGAAAATAAAAAATTGAAACCGATAAAAATATATAAATGACTGCATTTGTCGGTTAGCTTAACAACGGTATGGTTTTAGTACGGTTTCGGTTACAAAATCTATTATTTGAAATATTTTCTTAACTAAATAACATAAAAATAAAAATATCAAAGTCGTAAACAATCAACACTTCAAATAAGTTAATGTAATGAGTTCAAATAAGTAATCCAAATAAAAAAAGAAGCTAAAATTTATACATAATTCATTTGAAACCTCAAATATTCATATATAACAAAAGATAAAACTACATGGAAAGAATTTCAGTTAGATTTAAACACTTAAAGACATAATCATGTGTGTGAAAGCTTACTATTTGTAACCCGTAACCGATAAGAACATGATATGTAATGTAGAATTAAGTATTAATAATAAATATATGTAGAATGAATATATGTCGGTTCGGTTCGGTTTAATAGGTTTTTAGGATGCACGGAACCGCAAACCGACACCGCACTACTCGGTTTGTGTGGTTTCCAGAACCGATTGCCTCGGTTTCATTCGGTTTCGGTTACTCGGTGTCGGTTCGGTACAGTTTTAACTGGTTTCAGTTGTTTCGGTGCCTAAAAGTCCACTCCTACTTCTTACTGCATGTGTGACTGTTTTCACATGTGTGCATGCTTCATAATTTAACATGCAAATTTGTTTTTGACAAACAAATTAACATGCAAAATTTAAATAGGCTCGTTGATAATTTTTTTTTTCTGTTTGCTTAGGGTATCAGGCTTCATATTAGAACGGCCATGGAAGGATCCTCTTTTGCTCCTGGAACTGCCAGTATAGTAACACATAGGTCAGCAGCTATTGCTTACAAATCCAATACCAATCGCCCAATCGATTATTGATAGATCAAGCTCCATACATCATCCTGGATGCTTTAGCTTTTCATTGTAATCTTTCAGTTTTACCAAAAACAAAGAAAAACACTTTCTATAACCTGGTAACTTTAAAAGCTTCGAGAACCAAACGCGGATTGGAAATGATCAGTTTTGTTTCCATAATTTTTTGTCTGGAAACATGGATAACAAAACTTATTGAACATTATGTTTACACTGATACAAAAAACTGGAGCATTAACAAGGATTTTTCAAGTACTGAGTACTATATATTGAACTTGCTCTGTAGCAATTTTAACAAAGATAAGATACAACAGTAGCTGACGCAGAATACGGTATTTTCAGCACCATATATGCTAATATGCATCCTGTCCCATAAGATGGATATATTTGAGGCCACTCTGTAAATTAATATTGAAGTGAAGACATTCACTGGAGAATGATGATCTTGAACCACACAGATCAGCTCCTAAATCATTCTGTCTTCTTAGCTCGTTTTGCAGTTGATATAGCATCATCTCTATAAGGTTCAGCACCGTAGGCATTCTTCTGATAAACTGAAAAGAAAACCATCTCCACACAGACCAATATGTTCTGCAGAGCTTCCTCAATATGCTCCACGTCTAGCCATTTATGATGAGATCGAATTACTTTTAATGCTACGAGAATATCAAGAACAATTCCCTGCACAATCCATACTGCTTTGTCAAAATACACAAAAAATTTCTCTAAAGAATCCTCATACCAGCTAACTGAATCAAGTACTTATACTAATTGGAAATGTTCAAGAAAGTACAGCATGCGTGATCTTTTGAAACCGATACTGGGAAAACCAGTCTGTTATGTGTATACTAAAGTCAGTGCCAGGAAATAAGAGAGACATGGGTCTCAAAACAATGCAGATACAATGGTATAAGTGGTCGGACACCTCATATAATCAAGAGTAAGCTTTAGACATTAACACCAGTACTACAAGTCTACAATACATAACAGGCCCAACAATCAGTATGGAGTATGGACATGATAGGAAATGTACACATGATGTCCTGGCCTCATAAAAAACTAATTAATATGGAGATGTTAAATATCATTTTACAAGGGTTCCAGAATACCACAATCACTATAACATCACTCATATGCTAAGATCTTGCAAGTGTATGACATGAGACCGATAATCACGAAGGAAGAATACATCATGTATATAACTTTGGAAAGAAAATTTTCTTTAGGATATTATAGAAGACTAGTTCATCCGCTAAAGAATAAATAGGTCAACACAGACCTGCATGACTATCCATTTGCAATTTCATGCCTAAGGGGTAATTAAGTTTAATTCCATTGTCAAAGTCTTTAATACCTACAAAAGCCTTTAATGGACATTCTCTAACTTGAAAGAAGTATGAACTTGTCAGTTTATTGCTTGACAACCGACATAAAGGGGAGAAGAGTGACGATTATTAATTACCTGCCAAAAGCAGAAGAAGACAATCCCTTTGATGCACAAGAACTTAGCAAGAGGTTTGTGTGGTGCCAGCTCTTTATCAAACACATGGTAGAAAATGACAAGAGAATACAGAGCCAGTGACACTGAAATGTTCAAAATTATTGTGAATGTCCAGCTAACCCAACTAGGATATACTCCAACAAGTTGGAGAGTGATCATCATGATGGAGCACACAGGGCGAATAACAACAAATTGCCATGTCCAGTACTTGAGAAGCTTCAGTGTATTATGATTCAAACAAACAGAACGAGGCTGCATTTGATAGATATTAATCAGTATAAAACCCAAAAATTTCATGGCAAAACTAACTTGTCTCAGCAATTGCTAATTTTTATAAATCTGGGCTATATAGACACTACTATTCAGAGACGGTAAAAATACCAAGTATTTGGATACTTAAAGGGTTGTTGTCATTCCTAGATATCTTTTTAATGTTCTCACTGCACACCAAGGAGAATATTTGTTACCAATAAATATGAGATCAGTACGCACATAACTTAATTTATGATAAGATTGTGGATGTCTCCTAACTTGCACATCATAATCTGATAACGAAAATTCAGGAAAGCACATCATTCAATCAACCAAGAAACACAACAAGAATCGATTACGGAATTTCACTTACCACAAACAGAGTCATTGGAAACGAATGGTGAATCTCCCTTCCTTTGATCTCATCAGGCACTATGTTTTTACTTATAGATATGTTCAAGTAGCTATACAGCAAAGCCAAGAACTTAGCTATCACCTGCACATACACAAACCAAGAAACTCATCACTAACAAATTAAACCCAACTCTTACTTCATAAACAATTTGAAAACCACACAATCTCCCAACATCACTGAAATCTTACAAAAGCCTCATAGCACTCCTTGACCGAGTCCAAGAACATGAAGAAAGCCTTGCTTCCCTGGAAATCAATCAAGCCCACATAGGAATCTATGGCATACAAGGGAGCCATAAGTATAATGACCAATATGGCCTTCTGCTCCTTTGGCTTCTTCCAGTACAATAAGTGTTCAGAGAGAAGCTGTATTGAAAAATGGAGTGTAAGCATCGCACAGAAAGTGGACCCTAGAAGAATAATCTGCGCAGGGTTTGCCATTTTGAATCTCAAGTTTGAATCTTTCACCACCCAGGTGGCTCAAGAACTGGGTTCCTGCAAAAGGGTGTCAATAGTTTTGATTAACGAAACCATATATGGATGAAAATCACAAGAAATCATGAAGTAGTGACAACCCAGATGAGAATATATGGTAGTGACAGAACAGCTGTTACCTTATTCTGGGAAAAGATCGAAGCTTTGGTTTTCCGGGAGATTTGCTTTGAATATCTGAGGAAGGAAGTGGAGAAAAAGATCAGTGTTCAACTTTGAATGTCTGGCATGCTTTGATATGATTACAAAGTGTCTTTTTATACCATAAATTATAATGTCACATCAAAAGCGGGGATAGCTCAGTTGGGAGAGCGTCAGACTGAAGTTCTGAAGGTCAGGTGTTCGATCCACCTTCACCGCATTGTGATTTTTACATTGGGTTTCTTTTGTAGCTCTTTTTTTTTTCCCCTCAGTTTGTTTCTTTTTTTCTACTTGAATTTCTTTATCATGATAAATAATTGTTCAAATTATTTTAGCAGATATATTTTCTGTGTTCGTACTGATAATTCACCTTCAATATGCATCTGAAAACTCATAAGAAAGACGTGACAAGCAAGGGAACACCATTAGCTCATCCATGAGAAAACGCAATAGGATTCACTAATACATGTATCTGCAGATGGTTGCACATATCTGAAGTTTATCTATGCATTCGACAAGAAAGCAGATCGGAACATTCACCTCGTTATGTATATTGATCTCTTCCAGATGTAAATTTTCACTATGGCAGCCTCAACCAGTTTCATCCGGCATGGAGTGATGCAAAAAATAGTGACAGAATTGCAAAATGTGGCAAAAATCAAGGAAGAACACTAGGCTAAGATCAGTATTCAACTCATCTCCAAGGTACACTTCCTTGAGTAAGTGACTGGAATTCTTTCATATGGACTACGGAGAACAAAATTGTTTGCCCCTTGAAGCAGTATCCACATTGTCTCCTGGGAATCACGTAGTAGCTCCTTTCCAATAAACTGAGCCACCAAGTAACTGAAACACATCATTACCCAAAACTGAATTGGTGACCAGTATGAAATCACTTATCCTCACGTCACACAAACCACATAAATACAGGAGTTAAGCACAGAGCATCTAATAAAAATATAAATTTGTTATACCTTCCTTCCGGAAATTTGAGATTAAATGCCACTGATGTTGTATTTTGACGAATTGGGGCAAGGACATAACTTGAGACTGGCATTCTATACTCTTGCTTTGCAAAATTAGAAATCATTAACTTCCTTATAGACATTGCATTTCATAATCATGCTGTCAGCTGTCCTCACTGGAAAAACTTTGTTCTATGTTATATGGCTTGTAAAACCTCCCCAAGAACTAGTCCCCACTGAGTCCAATGGGAGCCACCCTACAATACAGAATCCAACAAAACAACTGACATTCAGGACACAGTAACTGTATTAACTGTATCTGAATCTCAAGAGCCTTACCAGAACAGTAGTTTTTCGAGGAAAATATACCATATCAAGAAGCGCTTACCTGGCAAAATACAGCGAATGGCTCTCTTAATGGTCCATCACATGAAAGCTCACTTGTACTCCCATCAACAAAGGTTCCATCAGCAAATATCACCTGAAAGATGTAACCGCTCAAATTTTTTAATATGAAATCATAATAGATCAACACTTGTAAATGCAAGTTAATTTTTAACTGCAACTTTTCATGCAAGATTTGCACCACTCTTGACATAAGTTATCCACCTAGTATCCCAACTTCAATGTTCAGAAAGAATCAGTAGTGTTATTATGCAACCTTGGCCTTCTAAGCGTATAAGGTAACTAGTGAAAGGCTTAATGAAAATGGATATGATGTAGCAGTGCAGGTACTGTATACATAATATAATTAAAGTTGCTGGATACTTGCTTCCAGATTTGCAATGTATAAGATTTCAGTCCTAAAAACATTGTACAACTGAATGCAGAGTTAATGTGGCCAGACCTCTGATGCATATCCAGGAGTTGTACCCGCAATTGGTTTAGTGAACGAACCGACTGGGGATCTCCTCTGCACAGCCTCACAGAAAGCAAGAAGGCGCTCACGGTTTCCAAGCTGTACGGCCTGAAAGGAAAATTACGTATTATTGAGATTTGCTTCCTTATTCTCAATCGCCTTAATGACTGTAGAACCAGAATAACAGAGTAACCTAGCATTTATCAACATAAAGTCTATAATTTCTATCTGATTAAGTAAACAAAATAGCAGAATTTGATATAGATAAAGCCAAGCAGCTGCTAGCTGCATACAGGTCATTGTTAATCCCAGACCATTACCATTCAGGTAGAGCCTTAAACCTCTTAGTCTAAAATGTTTTCGGATGTTCACTTGGAAAGGACAAAAAAAAAATCACAATAACCTGCACTGTGTCATGGCGAGGAACACGAGGAAGTGGCTGCACCTTATACCCCCTAGAAGCCATAACTTCAGCTACTAGGAAAGTCCCCTAACATTAGGAGGGAAAAGTACAATTAGTTACAAGTTGAACTAATAAACTTAGATGTGAAATTACGAAGTAGAGATGCCAATACCTTGATAGCCTCGCCGACCATTTGAGGTGAAAGGAACAAACCTTGGAAAAACACTCTCATAATGTGACCAGGAGTTGAGCCACAATCAACTCCAAGGCCAGGTGCAGACAGACGAGCTGCTGCTGCTTTTACCCATCTTGCTCTTCCTGCAACATATCCACCACATGGGGCTATAGTTCCACCAGGATTTTTTATCAAACTGCCAGCAATTAAATCTGCACCCTGAACAGATAACAGCATTTTATTTCTTTTATCCGTATTTTTTTTTTGGAGTAAATACTTGTGACACCCTGTAGTTTATACCTAAAATCAGTTTTGTCCCTCACTTTTTTTTTTAAACTGGTATACCCCTATACTTTGAATTCTCGACTGATTTGCCCTTGTCGTCAATTGACCAGTTAAAGAAGACTGTTAAGTTGCTGAGATGACCGATTTGCCCCCATCTCTTCTTTTTCACTCTCCTCCTCTCCCCCCTCCCCTCCGCCCCCTCTCTCTCCCAACCCGAATCCTTTTCAGAAACATCCGAACCCGACTCCGACCCATCTTCCCTCTCCCTCCCTCTCTACCACCTCGACGCCCTCTCCTCCAACAGAGAAAGAGAGAACGAAACAGCTGGGGTGAAGATGGACAGGGACATGTACGGCCAGCCAAGAGAGTCGTCTCATGTGCAACAAGAAGCGAAGCCTGGTGTTATTGGGTCTGTTTTTAGAGCCGAATACACCACACTGAAGGCAAAGGAGACGACTGATGCGGCTGGTGAGAAGCTGGACGAGTATAAGGAGGCTGCGGCTCAGTCTGCGAAGGAGGCTGCGGATAGAACAGCCCAGAAGACGATGGCGATGAAGGACACTACTGCACAGAAATGGTCTGGTTGGTCCAAATGGGATGGGGAAGTCTACCCTCCTGAAGCTTCTTGCTTGGAGGAAGATTCCAGTACCAAAGAACATCGATGTTCTTTTAGTTGAACAGGAGGTAGTTGGTGACGATAGAAGTGCTCTTGAAGCAGTTGTTTCAGCTAATGAAGAACTTGTTAAGCTCCGGGAAGAGGTTGCAGCATTGCAGAATTCAGATTCTGCTCCTGGTGATGAGGAAGGGGACAGTCATGATGATGATGCAGGAGAGAAGCTCGCTGAGTTGTATGAGCAATTGCAGCTGATGGGGTCTGATGCTGCTGAAGCCCAGGCTTCAAAGATTCTTGCTGGTTTGGGCTTTACAAAGGAAATGCAAGTCCGTGCCACGAAATCATTCAGTGGTGGGTGGAGAATGAGAATCTCATTAGCTAGGGCACTTTTTGTGCAACCAACTCTTTTGTTGCTTGATGAACCAACAAATCATCTTGACTTGAGGGCTGTTCTTTGGTTGGAGGAGTACTTGTGCCGCTGGAAAAAAACTTTGGTGGTTGTCTCACACGATCGTGATTTCCTTAACACAGTGTGCACAGAGATTATTCATCTGCATGATCTGAAGCTCCACTTCTATCGTGGAAATTTTGAGGATTTTGAAACTGGGTATGAACAGCGCCGCAAAGAGGTAAACAAAAAGTTTGAAACTTATGATAAGCAGCTGAAAGCTGCCAAAAGGAGCGGAAGTCGAGTTCAACAAGACAAGGTCAAGGAGGAGTCAGAAGTTGAGGATTTGGTTCCTACTGAGGGTGAAGTAAGGAGGAGTCAGAAGTTGAGGATTGGTAGGTACTCACAGCACTTTGTGGACCTGCTGACAATGGATGAAACCCCAGTCTCATATCTTCTTCGTCTTCATCCTGACCAAGAGGGATTTAGCAAGCAAGAGGCTGTGCGTGCAAAACTTGGAAAGTATGGACTCCCTAGCCACAACCATCTGACTCCTATTGCGAAGTTATCCGGAGGACAGAAAGCTCGAGTTGTCTTCACGTCAATATCCATGTCAAAACCACACATTCTGCTTTTGGATGAACCTACTAATCATTTAGATATGCAGAGCATTGATGCACTAGCTGAGGCACTTAATGAATTCACTGGTGGGGTTGTACTGGTCAGTCACGACTCTAGGCTTATTTCACGTGTGTGTGAGGATGAAGAGAAGAGTGAAATTTGGATTGTTGAAGATGGTACTGTGGAGAAATTTGATGGAAGTTTTGATGAGTACAAGGATGAGCTACAAAAAGAAATTAAAGCTGAGGAGAGGGAAGATGGGTCGGAGGAGAGGGAGAGGAGGAGAGTGAAAAAGAAGAGATGGGGGCAAATCGGTCATCTCAGCAACTTAACAGTCTTCTTTAACGGTCAATTGACGACAAGGGCAAATCAGACGAGAATTCAAAGTATAGGGGTATACCAGTTTAAAAAAAAAAGTGAGGGACAAAACTGATTTTAGGTATAAACTATAGGGTGTCACAAGCATTTACTCCTTTTTTTTTTTCAAAAAATAAGAATCTAAAATTTGATACAAAATATGTCACGCACCACCATTGGAGGTTCAATGCTTTCCACAAATTCACCATAACAGTTATCCACCATGACCAGGCAGTTAGGATTCTGCATCTGTTTAATAAAAGAGGGAAAAAAAAAAGTTTAAGGTTTTCAGGACAGTGGAAATGGAACAGGGAAAAAAGATGGCAGAGCTGACAAATACAGATTTGATCAATCTAGAATATATCATATTCTGGATACTGCAGAATGACATATTAGATTAACAACAACAACCGAAGTGTCAACGAAAATCTTACGATACCCAGTGTTCTGGTATTTTTACGATCAAATCCAAATATAGAGCATTTGAGTTATAAGGCAAGAAGGCAATACCGCAATAATGATATCTAAAATAGAACAACACTAATCATAATTCAATAGAGATCTCAATTTCATCCAGTTTATGCTTGTTGCAGACGTTCACTTTACAACACACTCCCTAGAAAGCAAGTTACATGTATATAAACATTCTGAGAAATTCACCTTTATTATCTCAATTGCTCGCCTTATGTCATCCACACTTAAACTCTGACGCCATGAGTAACCACATGACCGCTGTATGAGTGCACATTTTGTTTCAGGTTTCAAAGCATGCATAAGCGCATCCCAGTCAAGGCCACCATCTTCAGCAAGCTAAAATGACACCAAAAGTGAGAAACGAAGCACAGCCAGAAATTTTAGTGAACTGGTACAACTAAGAACATACTGGAACTTCACGGTATTTCACTCCAAAGTCTATCAAGGATCCCATGCCATGAGACTCTCTCTTTCCAATAACCTCCTCCAAGGTGTCATAGGGAGGACCAGCAACTGCCAAAAGCTGACATTTAGATTAGTCTAAAGTCTGACTAATCCATATACAAAGTAGATGAAAAAAATGTGGCTGAAGATAAACTTTCATTACAAATTCCATCCAACATCTACATAATAGCTCACCTCATCTCCTGGCCTTAAAAAAGCAAACAGAGCACAGGTTATAGCATGAGTTCCTGAGAAAAACTGAAGGCATTGGAGAAGGGAATTAACAAAGTATTGCAAAAACCTCTACAAAGTAAACACAATACTTTGTTCCACAAACCTGTGAGCGAACAATTGCAGATTCAGCGCCTACAATTTCTGCAAAAGCTTGGTCAAGAGCTTCACACCCCCCAGCTTCATCGTGACCATAGCCAGTACTTCCAGCAAAGTGCTGATTGTAGACAAAAAATAACAAGGGACAATAACAATCACATTTATCATTTCATAGTTATGACCAAACATAACAAGAGACACAGAAGGGGCATTCTACTTTTTCTATTTTATATTTTATAAAATACTATTAATATAAATTATTGTGTCATATAAACATGTAATAGTCAGGCATCATTATGTTCATGTATGCAGTGCATGGATGTAACAAACTGTACATGCATAAAAAGCCTTTGAACAGAAACAAATCGATACATGCGTCTACATATAGTACACATATATATGCAAATGGCATGAGATGCACCTTTAGCAGTTCACATACCATGGCAAGGCAATATAAATGTGCTTCCTTCCCAAGGGTTAAAGTTTACATCAAAAGCAATCAAACAAGGGTCACAACATCCAAGTCTAATATGCAACAATAATCATCTCAGTCATAACATCCAAATAAACTCAAAGCTTACTCACATGAGATCCAACTCGGGCATTCTGGAAAGCTTTAAGAACCCGGGTGGTATTGTGTGCTACCATATTATCCACAGCTCTGAACTCTGAATGCAAGGATTCAACTGCTTCCACAACCTGCATTGCACAAAAGATAAATCCACTTGGGTCATTTTCCCAACAACGCTTTAACATAAAATTCACCTCTATATATATTCAAACCGTGTATACAAGGAAAATATGTACTTTAAACAACTGAGTTTTGAGAAGACATGAGTAGCAATTATAGGTCAAATTGGCAAGAGAAAATTTAACATTATAATACTTGGAAGTAAATTGCTGCACTAACCCAGAACCCAAACAGGAAATAGAACCAAACATGTTGATATTATGAAGAACAAAGCAACTTACGGCTGGAACAAAAGGACTGTCTTTCTGAGAATAATGGTGATTGGTAGGGAGTGAGACGGAGACTGGAGAACAGAAACGAGTAGTGGTCGTGGGTACACAAGCTCTAAAAGGCAGCGCAGGATAAGCCGCAGAGGTGGCGCAGGATAAGGCCCACATTCTCGACTAGTTTTGTTTCTAGTTTGAAGGAAGACGCTGTATTCTTTACGGGTTTCTGGACTCGGTCGATAATAACGTTTACCTATTTGGAACTGCAAGTTCTTTTTTTGACATATCCGATCCCCTCACTTCGATTAATAGAAGAAAATGTGGTATCTCAATTGATTCTTAGGGAGGAAGCGTTTTGACATAATTTCCGGATATAAATTAGACCATTTGAGAAAACAGTATGATCTCAATCAAAAGTGGTATGCAAAAATGTAAAGGGCATAATTCTTCAAATGAGATATAACAAGATCTGAATAAATTAATAAACTCGATTAAACATTTCTTCAAATAGAGGGGGCTTAACCTTTTGGGTATACGAAATAGTCCTGTTTTATGGAGAATTATCAAGAGTACCAGACGTTCCAAAAGACTAGCAACTTTGAATGTTTATAAACCTTCATTTTTAAGCTTCTTGGACCTATCAAATTTAGCTGTTGACACTACTTAGCCACTAACCGGGCAAGCTGAGACTAGAAGATGTTCTTACGGAACAAGCCAAATGTGTTTCCAAAGTTCAATTCAACCCCATAAATCTATATCTTCAAGCTAACAAACCTCCATATCCCGTTCATATACAAAACTGTGCACCTGAAAACAATGCACTGTAAAGTCTACATCCAGGTCCCTTCATGTAGCATGTGTGTAGAACAAAAGACTCCATGTCAACACACAGACCAAAACATTAAGTCCTTGAAACTGAAACCTATTGCCGCCAAGCAAACGTACGATTCTTTCCCCTGCCTCTTCGTGCATTGACAATACTAATTGCCAAGGAGTTACCTGCAGATCCTAGGGCACTAGGTCCCATTAGTTGCAAACCAAGATCTTTCACCAAGTACGATAACCTACTTTCTTCTCCCCCTGTCACCAGTTCTAATCCAGATGCTTGCTCACGAGATACAACAGCATAAAGCTGTAATGGTAGGTTTAAGGGGTGCTGGAAGCTGTTTGCCAACTCTTGTTTATAACCGTCTTCATCACTCCCAATGCTAACTCTCATAAGCCCTACTGATTTTGGATCTTCTGTTGTAGGGTCAAAAACAAATGAAAACTTCCCAAATGCTAGATCTGGATTCTTGAATAGATCTACTAGCATATCATTGCTGGGTCCAACATTCTTTTGTGAAAATTTCTTGGCATTATTTTGACTACTCCTTGTGGCTCGATACATACACGATGCCTCTCTTAGGCCACTCAAGAAGGCTCCATGCATGGTAGCTGGATGTTGCCTATTTGTGGCCTCACCTGCAAAGAACAGTCGGTTTCCCACATTTTCTGCAAGTAAATCATAGTCACTGCCAGAAGACTGCACTCTGACATGAGAGTATGAACCATAGGAAAGCGGATCACTGCCCCATCTTGTACATATGGTTTGTATTGGATCAGGCACAACAATTCCCTTAGGACTGTAAATACCTGAAAGGGGGGAATGAAAAAGAAAAATTTGTAAGATGAGAAGGTTAGATTAAATACAGCTTTCTGAAAATAAAGTACACCACAATATTTTGAAAACGCAACTAGCAAAATTTCAACCAATTAGCCCTTTATTTATGCATACCTCTGAGGACATTTAAAACTCGATGGAGCAAGCTGGATGGCTCTGTGTATTCAAATGTTTGTGCAGCTTCTCCAGCCACCAGTGCAATTAGAACTGGACCTCCAGAAACAGTATGGTAACTGTAGAACAAAAAGAATTCTCCACGTTTCTGGCTGTGTTCATTGAGACATCCAAAAGTGTCCAGATCTTCTCCCCAGAAGACATGAGGGAAAACCATAGCTACTTTGTTCAGCAGCCCAAACCCCAGCCTTTGAATTGCTGCAAGTTTTTCTTGGGGCAACTCAGGTTCAAATTTGATAGCTCCTTTTTTTAGAACTCCTAGAGGAACAGTGCACAGGACCATATCCCCTCGAAACACTTGGTCCCCTGTGATCACTTCAACCCTTTCGTCTGCATACCGAATAGTATTCACAGTCTTTCCATAGAAAATGGGAATTCCTTCACATAATGCTTTTATCAATCTCCAATTACCTCCTGCAAGAAAGCAGTGGTCCCCACCCATTTCATAAGGATCATCTTGATCCCAATAGGCAGCTGAAAGATTTGATAGACATCCAGCATTTGCATATTCCAAATTTGCGAGATGCCAATCAAGAAGTTGCCTCTCCTCAGAACTTCTAACAACGGCATACAACTGCCTAAGGGTCTCCAAAACTGAACCTAGCGAAATATCATTTGCAAACCCACCCATAGTTTGCCTGAGTTCCATGACTTTGTCAAGCAGCTTATTAAAAATGACTTCAATCTTAAAGTCGATTTCCTTATCAACAGGCGTGCCATCAGGCTTGTACAACGGGCACTTATCCCTGACCTTATGAAGTGGAATAGAAAGTTGCCTAGCCAGAACTCCAAGAGGGTTAGCATGGATGCCAGTAATGACACTGCCACCGAGATCTGCAGCAGAAAATTTGCCATCGTGCCCCATCTTTTGGGTGTAAACTCTTCCACCAGGTCGATTCCTACCTTCTAAGACAACTACTTTGAAACCCAATGAAATTAGATGCCTTGCAGCTGCTAGTCCAGCAAGCCCTGCTCCAACAATAACAACAGACCCTTCGGTTGCCTCCTCTGGCATATAAGCCACATACGATGGTGCAACCCCAAAATTAATGTATCCATTATAGAAAAGATAATCGTAAGCTGCAGATATCAAATCCCCATACTCACCACTCACGGTTTCTCTAATCTGTGCTTTCGTGAGCCACACTCGGACATTACTCCTCCATCTCGCTAAAATATGATTCCTCACAACAATATAATCATTCTGTTCCTTCCCGCCTAACTCCTTGACCACCCCAGCATTAATCTCCTCCTCAAGAAGCGCATCGATAGGAAACCCCAGGGAGAATGCTATCATCGCCTCCGTCTCAGTCTCTTTCTCCAAATCCTCCTTTGTCCGACTCTTCTTCTTAAAAGTACCACCCAAATGCTTCTCCATCAGATCATCCATTAGATTCTCATCATAACACCGTAAACCAGCCTTCTTCCTCAGAGACCGCTTTATTGCAGAACCATCTGAACTCGGTGCCTCCATATTACCCTATATACTCTTCTCCTCGCTCAAGTCTCAACCACAACTTCCTAACCCAAATCAACTAGTTAACCTAAAAACCACCAACCCCAAATCTGTTCAATAACACCACTATATATACTCAAATGGGTATTTCATTCACATAATCTCAATCCAACCCCATTAGAAGTTTAACAAC
This sequence comes from Fragaria x ananassa, assembly GCA_034370585.1. NCBI lineage: Eukaryota > Viridiplantae > Streptophyta > Magnoliopsida > Rosales > Rosaceae > Fragaria > Fragaria x ananassa. The sequence continues at coordinate 12,060,805 of CP139765.1, read as the reverse complement.
ATGTTCATTTTCAGAGACAATCATTATCTTTTATAAAGAAATTGAACACCAAATTCACATGAATCAATCGTTTCACTCAAATCCCATTGAGCTTCTACCTCCAGACAGTGAGTGAGTCAAGTATGATGAGAGCTGCTAAGACTAGAGTCAAAGACCTAAATTACAGAGTCCTAATCATGGATTTGAAAGAGTGCGAGATATTCAGTGAGGAAATGAAATGAAAGAGTGAGTGACTCACCTGGTGGGACAGATTCGAATCGGAGATGGGTCATTTTGGGTGGAAGAGGAGTGGTTCAGTAGGAATTAGGGTTTTGGTGCTGCGAGGAAGAAAGGAGTCTCTGGAAATGAGTCAAAGTCTCAGTGTGGATTGGAGGGAAATGAGTCAATGTCTCGGTGGGCTTTTATAAACCGAATGACAATGGTCCGTACCCGAATGGTTGTATGGGTCGGGCAGAAACCGACACATGTGCTTGTTAAGGTCTTGTAAGCTCAAATTTGCAAGTGAAGAAGTTCTTGAAGATGGATTTTGGTGAACGAAAATATAGTAGCAATGATATAAATTTTCAAATTTACATGGGTTCTACCTGCTGGTTTTATTCTAGAATTTTCAAGATTAATGATCGGACCATGCAAACAGAAAAAGTCGTTTCGTTAATCAAGAAAATTATGACTCGATCTAGTAAAACATTTAATTTAGAAAAGTGAAATTTACACTCCCCATTTTATAATACACTCTCATCTTTTTTTTTTTGTAAAGTTTTCACTAAAAGATAAAATACATGTTACTAAAGACAAAATTTAAATTACCAAAAGAGGAAAATAGAAGTGTAGATTGTAATTGGGAGTGTAAATTTCAATTCTCTTAATTTAAACGTTAAATTTTTGACATTAGGGTTATGAAGGGAACCCTTCTAATGAGAACTAACTATTATAATGAGGACTAATTGATGACTTTTTAATTATGATTAAGAAATCCACTTTTCGATCACACTTTCACTAACGTTTAGTTTTTAGGCTTTAAGCCAAACTAGTGACCGTTAAGGGGTCGAACTCTACATGCGATCTACATGATTTTGTTCTTAGGATTTTCAAGATCAATGATTGGACGTGAAAAGTTGAAAAGTTGTTTCGACAATAAAAAAAATTATGACATGATCTATTTATGTACGATCATGATGTATATAGATTTCAAGTCAAGCATTTACTTTACAAACTTTTGCTCTTTATAAACTTTGATGTATCAAGTTTTAAAAATATCAGATTGGTATCTCATGTTTCCATCCCGACTTAATATTAGTACATATAGTCATTAAGATGACAAATTTACCCTCATACCTAAAACATGATGACCAATTTACCTTTAAATTCTCTTTATTTTTTCTTAATTTTTCTTCTTTGTTTTCATATTCTAATTTTTTTTTAGCTTTTTATATTTTTAGAAACGTAGAGAAAAAATTCATTGTCACTTTTTTCTTGCTAATAATCAGTTCTTCATCTCAATCATCCTTGAATGTTAACGGCAACAACAAGATCTTTAAGTGTCAGAATGTTAGCGGAAACAACAAGGATTGAATTTATGTATGTTTCCTCTCTTCAATCTTCTTCAAGTTTATAAAGGCCAACCCAAATCATCAAATTCCAAAACCTCTTCTAATATTTTTGAAATATGAAAACAAATAAATAAATTAAGAAAAAAAGAACTTAAAGGTAAATTGGTCATCTTAATGGCTATATATATCAATCTTATGTCAGGATAGAAACACCGTTCTGATATTTTCAAAACTTAATATATCAAAATTTATAAGGAGCAAAAATCCGTATCCATTCGGATAAATTTTTCTTTACTTTCACTGTTAATTCCATCTTTGACAGTAGGGTTGTCAAAACCTAGCTCCTTGAAGCGATTGGGTGTATAGTATGTGTGTGTCAAATGCTATTTAGCTAATAGAATTTCTGTGAATGAAATAGTTGACCCAAATACGGTGGCCATCTTACAAAGAGATCCCCTGCACTTTCATCAATCATACCATGTAGATCAGAGATGGCTAATTTTAATTCCAAAAGTCAGAATCCTTAATCTTCTACAAGCAAAACCCTGTGGGAAAAGTCTGCACTTGAAGGTATTTCCCTTTCTATGTGGTTCCTTCCATGTGAACCCATTTGCATAAGATGATACTGATCCAAACAATACCTTCATGTTGGGAAAAGAGCCATCACAGCCATGTTCATATACTTCACCTTTCAGGTAGAGATTTTACAATATCATAATAAGCTTCAGAAACAATTAAGCATTTAATATGTAAAAGATGATTGAGAGAGAATGCCAAGGGTATTGTAAATCTATAAATAGAAGCCTTGGAGTTCTTGTATCTCTTGGCCTTACGGCTTTCTTTGAATATTCCTAACACTAAAGTATGGAGGTCTTGAGAAGCAGTTCCACATTGATCATTGTCGTAGTATGTTTTGCAGGTGTTATACATCAAGCTGAGGCATACAATAAAGTGTACTGTAGCCCGAGAACCAGATGCTATATGAAACATGTGGAGTGCCCGTATGAATGCCCAACCAGTTACTCTGAAGACCCGAATGCCAAAATTTGCAATATTGACTGTGATGCACCTACATGCAAGGCGCGTTGCTTGCGTAAGATAACATTAATTATTGCTTTGATGCATTCATTTTCTTTTCTTTGCCTACACAAATCATTATTTGTTATGTTATATATTGTCGATTTGAAAGTGAATTTTTTTTTGAATTCATTGACATGTTAAGACAGTATATTCTCCCCAAGTAGTGAATCTTAATATCTTATTGTTAGACTACTAGTAATCTATCTTTACCACTAATCAGGTGTTCCAAGGAACTGCCTTATTATTTGCCATGGTGTTTTCAAATGAAAGAAAGCTATGCAGCCTATGCCTATATTACCAATCCTTTAGCTTTACTAATGGACTATAGGTGGTCGGTCCATAAATCTATCATGCTATTACCAGGACTATAGTTTTGTTCTTTAAGCTTATGCATACAAACTAAATGAACTGTGATAATTTTCAGACCGCAAACCAAATTGCAATAGCCCTGGATCAGCATGCTATGATCCACGTTTCATTGGCGGTGATGGCATTGTTTTCTATTTCCATGGCAAGAGCAACCAGGAGTTCAGCTTAGTCTCAGACAAAAACCTACAGATCAATGGCCGCTTCATCGGCCACAGACCAGCTAGTCGTGCTCGTGACTATACCTGGATTCAGGCTCTTGGAATCCTTCTAAACTCCCAGAATTTTTCTGTGGAAGCTACCAATGTGGCAACATGGAACAACCAGATTGACCATCTGAGATTCACTCACAACGGAAATGATGTAGTTTTGGAAGAAGGGTATCTCTCCACTTGGTACTCACCAGAAAAAGATATCAAAGTTGAGAGAATAGCAAACAAGAACAGTGTGATAGTGTCACTCAAGGATGTAGCTGAGATTATGATCAATGTTGTGCCAGTGACCAAAGAAGATGATAGGATCCACAACTACCAACTACCTGAGAATGACTGCTTTGCCCATTTGGAAGCCCAGTTCAAGTTCTTTGCTCTGTCCCCAAAAGTTGAAGGAGTGCTTGGAAGGACTTACAGACCCGATTTCGAGAACCCGGCAAAGCCTGGAGTAGCAATGCCAGTTGTTGGAGGTGAAGACAAGTACAGAACCTCATCACTTGTCTCTGCTGATTGTGCTACTTGTGATTTGTTCTCAAAGGAAATTAGTGAGTCAGATAAAGGTACTTCTGCAATTGTGGACTATGGTACACTAGACTGCACCAGAAGATCCTCAGGAGGCTATGGGATTGTTTGCAAGAAATGATAACTTCAAATGATAATACCAAAAGTACTTGTCCCCTGCCAAGTGCTAAGTGAATAAGGAAGATCTAGCTAGCTTCTGGGGAATAACTTAATATTGGCAGTGAATTAAACCATGCTATCAGCTGTTTCTTTTTCAACCCTTCATTACTAATCAAATCTGTTCATCCCCCTAATCTATGAAGTCATATTCCTCTTGTTGTTATTTGTGTTTGTGCAAGTATCAAGTAGATGGATTCCAAGCAGAGAAACTTTATTACAAAATTTGAAACAAAGTACTTTATTGATAAAAACAAAACAAAAAACAAAAACAAATTCAAGGCTAGCTTATCCATAGTGCCCTTGTTAGAGCTCAAAGAAAAAGCCCAAAATTGCATTCATGTCAAAGATGATCATATGGCATTGACACAGAGCCTACAATTTGCTTCTAGGCAGCAGCATTTAACAAACAGGATTCCAGGCTCTTGATGAAGGCTATAGAAGCTTGGGTTGATTTTGATGGCATGGTAGTATCTTCAACTGCAGACTCATAAGTGACTGTGATACTCACCAGGGTCTCCTGCTCTTGAATTCCAGCAAGTTGGAAACTTGTTTTGTATGAAGAAAACCCATGGTTCAAGTGGCCTCCTTTTAACACTTGTAGGCCAAATCTATGCAAAGACTCATCAAGCTCCACAATCTTCTCCTCCTGGTAAACTATATTTGATGCATCTAACATTGTCCAAACACAAAAACAAATACATAAATATTGTTTCTTTAACAATGATCAACATTTATATACAAATATTGCAACAAGAAATACTCACCGGTGCCAAAGCTGAAGAGCAAGACTGTACCGGTGCTGGTACCATCTCCTTCTATGAGTTCCACATTCTTGATCAAATTAGGTGCACTTTTCGGAGCCAGAAATCTCAAATCTTTTGACAAGGCCTTCCATAAGGCTTCTATCCCAACACCAACTTTGATTTCTGTTTTGATTTCCTTAACCATGATTCTCAAATGTGGTTAGTTATTGGGGAGGGATAAGGACCAATACACGAGACGCCATAATTTATACAACTAGTGTTGTAGCGGCAAGAGCTAGACAGCATCTTTTCCATGTATAAGGAGACAGTGGTGTGATAGATGCCATTTTCGGAAACTTTGGCATGTTGGAAATTAATAATTTTTTTTCCTTTTTTTTAAGGGTAAAGGAGATAGATATCGGCCAAAACGGTCAATGGTCCGAAGACCGTATAAGCAGCTCACATTTATAAATTAAAAAGACAACATCAAAACTACAGTCTAAAAATATGGACACTACTGAACTAGAAAGCAAATAAAATAACATCTAAACCTATAAAGCCTTAAAGCAAAACACACTGTTCTGATGAGTATGACACTGAGAACCAATGGTGTACGATTCCACTCAACCGACCAGCTAACGAACTTTACTCGTCTAGCTTTGTAGGCTAGAAATCATCACTCCCACATAAAGCCAACATAGACCAACCCAAAAAGAAGAGAAAATGAAAGGTAGAAACTGAAGGCCCAGCCCACCAAGGCCTTAAAGCTGCAACTCTAGACAGCATCTTTTCCATGTATAAGGAGACAGTGGTGTGATAGATGCCATTTTCGGAAACTTTGGCATGTTGGAAATTAATAATTTTTTTTCCTTTTTTTTAAGGGTAAAGGAGATAGATATCGGCCAAAACGGTCAATGGTCCGAAGACCGTATAAGCAGCTCACATTTATAAATTAAAAAGACAACATCAAAACTACAGTCTAAAAATATGGACACTACTGAACTAGAAAGCAAATAAAATAACATCTAAACCTATAAAGCCTTAAAGCAAAACACACTGTTCTGATGAGTATGACACTGAGAACCAATGGTGTACGATTCCACTCAACCGACCAGCTAACGAACTTTACTCGTCTAGCTTTGTAGGCTAGAAATCATCACTCCCACATAAAGCCAACATAGACCAACCCAAAAAGAAGAGAAAATGAAAGGTAGAAACTGAAGGCCCAGCCCACCAAGGCCTTAAAGCTGCAACTCTCCCCCCCCCCCCCCCCGCGAGGCCTAACCATCTCCTCTCTCCCCTCTAGAGCCTTCCAATTTGCTTAACCATGATTTTCTGGATTCATGATGTTCATCGATCATGTCAGTGAGCTGTGGCTTGGTTGGTTAAGGTGTTTAACTGACAACTTTGAGGTCATGGGTTCAAACCTCACGACATATGTAGGGTGTCTGAGTTATTAATAAAAAAAAAAATTTAAAAAAAGAAAAAGATGTTCATCGATCATTGTAAAGGATTGCTTTTATTTATTTATTTTTATTGAAATAGTAAAGGATTGTTGATTAGTTATAATCCTATACCCTTCGAACGAGGATCCTTAAATTGATGACTAATTGAAGACTTTTCGGTTTATGGTTTAAAAGACATATTTTTCGATTACATCATGACATCTCATCCGTTCAGTTTTTAAGTCTATATGTGTAGATTAGCTTTACAAATTTTTAGCTAAATTGGTGATCGTTAAGGTAACAAACTAAGTCAAATTAATGGACGAACCAAATCTGTCAAACATGAACTGTTTAAGTTCATAATTGGTAAATCACACTTATGAATGTCTTAACGATTTTCAATATGACTGAAAATTTACAGAAATGATCTACTCATAAATACCTATAACCTGAACAGTTAAGATGCGGATATAAGATCGAAAAGTGGGATAAACCGAAAAGTCCTCAGCTTAAAAGTTTTCATTAGAAGAGAATATTATATTATGCCCTATTATCAAGTTGTGCATATTTCATTCAATGTTGATACGAGACACTTATTGCTTAACGTTACCATCTCCTTAGTTTACACAAATAATATTGAAGTAAGCTAGACAACATCTTTTCCATGTAGATGGACGAAGTCGCCATCGTTTACTTTCTGTTAACACATCAGGTGATTTACACAAGCACAACTAGGGCTGGCATGGTACGGTTACCAACTTTTTTTTGCCATTACCAATTACCAACCAACTATAATCGGTAATCAAAATTCTATTACCATTACCAACCACCAAAGTCGGTATACCGACATGTTGGTACGGTACGGTACATGTTGGTACGGTACGGTTGGGCCTTTACCAACATTAATTTGAGCCAGTTTTTTTTCATGAAAAATAAGACCTGGCCCAAATCTTTTAGGGTTTTCCTGATATGAAATAATAAAAAAAATTATAAAACCAACTTAACAAGGTTCATACAAGTAAATCATACAACCACAAAGTCACAAACACAATTCAAAACTTCAAATTGTTCAATAACACATTAACAAATCACAAACATAGTTGAGAACAAGCTGCTGGACGTCTGGACTGCTGCAAGGCTGCAGTGTTGCTAGTATGCCTAGTCATCCAAGTATCCAACCATCCCTTGTAGTTCTTGAGTTCTTCTGCCATTAACAAACAAGAAAACACAAAAATGAGAGAAAGGTATAGTATGCAGATTGCAGCAAGCCAGCAAGCCAGCAACCTATGCAGCAAGCCAGCAACCTATTACTAAACTACTATTACTAAACTACTAATAGGTTTTCCTCCAGACACATTATTTAGGTTTAGCTTGGCCTGTTTAGAATCAGATTCAGAAGTTTGCTTGTTTGCTTCGCCATACATTGGGTGTGACTCACATTTCCTCACATGGTTCCACATTGAGCTTGTCCCATTTTTCCTAACTGCACACAACACCTCAGTACCACAAGTGTTGCAGGTGCACCATTCCAGATCTACTTCACCATTTGGTGACCTACATCGAGTAAAGAATTCCCACAGACGACTTTTGTTCACAGGTTCTTTTCTTTTTTTTCCACAAGAAGGTTGTGAGCTACTTTCTGGTTGAGATTCATGTTGAGGTTCAGGGGCAGGGGGAGGAGGAGGAGGGCGTGGAGGTAGTTCAGGGGCAGGGGGAGGTCCTAATGGGGATATGTTTATGTGTTCCTCTACATGTGCGGTCGATTGAACAGATGGAGATGAGCTACTAGATCTACTGCTTTGAATATGAGACAATGCTGTATCCACTATGAAAATTGAAAAACAAAAACCAATAAAATCCAAACCCTTTGAACAAAAGTACAAAACATAAGATGAATCCAAATTGAGAAAGAGATCGCACCTTGTGCGCCAGTGCCCCTCAATTGCGCACTAGTGCCCCTCCCTTGCGCGCCTTGCCTGCCCCTCCCTAATGCGCTTCCGGTCATCCTAATCCTTTGGCGACCCATCCTCGATCTACAATTCACACACAGACAACAATTCAGCAAATAAAATTATAAAAAGGCATCTAGACAATTTTAGCAACTCAGCATTCATACATTTACAAACCAATAACCAAAAGCTACAATAACCAAATGATCAGCACTGTTTCCAAATCGCATTCCCTAGTCCCTACAATAATTGAGTCAATAAAACGGCATTCATACATTTACAAACCAATCAGAGTATCAGACCAACACACACTAACACACCAACACACCATCAATTTCCATCAATTATTCAAACAACAAATGGCAATTTCCAGCAATTTACAGTATACTACCTTCTTCCTCTCTGCCTCTGTCTTGAAATCGGCCTTCAAATCCTCAACAATGCTCAGTCGCAGTGCAGTAAGAGGCAGAGTTATCGAGCTCAAAAACCTAGAAATGCAGAAAGAGGGAGAGTTATCTAAGAGAGAATCGAATCAAAGCTCAAATCAAAGTTCAAATCAAAGTTCAATTACCTGTGAGAGAGAAGTCGAGAGAGGTCGAGCTTGTCTGAGGTCAGCGACAAGCTTGTCTGAGAGAGATCGAAGAGAATCGAGAGAATCGAGAGAGATCGAGAGACCAGAGAGGCAGCGACTGAGAGCGGTCGAGCTCGAGAGGAAGCGACGGAGACGGCTGAGAGTGGTCGAGCTCGAGAGGAAGCGACGGAGATCGAGAGAATCGAGAGAGATCGAGAGACCAGAGAGGCAGCGACTGAGAGCGGTCGAGCTCGAGAGGAAGCGACGGAGAGAGGAAGCGACGGAGACGGCTGAGACGGCTTGAGAGGAAGCGAGAGTGAGACTTGAGAGGGCTGAGAGACAGAGAGGTGAAGCTGCGAATGAGGTATGAGGAAATGAGGAATAGGTTTAGGAGGTTAGGGTTAGGAATTGACGGCTAAGATTACAGGATCTCCATTCAACGGCTAGGATTAATACAATTTAATATAAATAAAAATTAACAGTCGGTACGGTAATTACCGTGGTAATGAAAATCTATTACCACTACCAACCACCAAGTCTATAGTTGGTACGGTAACCAACCGCAAAAGTCGGTAACCGACTATGTTGGTTACCAATTTAATTGGTTCGGTTGGTTTTGCGGTAATCGTGGTAAATTCCCATACCATGCCAGCCCTAAGCACAACTACACATATCCGAAAAAATAGCACAACTGCACAAGGCATGCCTGTAAATAAAGAAAACCATATTTGATAAGGTCTAGAACACAAGAAATAATCTTTACTCTATCAAATTTAACATACACGATTTCTTTTTATATGCCCTAAAAACTAAGAACTACTATACTAAACCATAATCTTGAACCGAAATTCTTGCTAGCTTATGAGCCAAATGATGTCAAATGATGTGTTTGTCACATTTTTGTAGAAGTGAACAAGTTGGCGATGACGAAATATTATATATAAGGTACGTACAGGGTACCCATTGATTTGGTAATTGGACAATTTTTTTTTTTTTTTGACCACTGGGAAATTTTTTATTTTTTATTTATTTTTATTTTTTTAGTTTAAGGGGGATAGTTCCATTGATCAAAGATCATAACGACCAAAACGGTCAAGCATGAATTGTCCGAAGATCATATGAACAGCTAACATACAACAACTATGAATTGAAAAGATAACTTCAAAACTACTGTATAAAAAGGTAGACATTACAAAACTAGAAAAAAAATAAAATAACCTCTAAACCTATAAAGCCTTAAAGCAAAGCACACAGCAAGAAAAGGAGGGAAACGGATACTCAATTTAAAGTGTCCTGATAAGTATGACGCCTAAGACCCAATGATGTATGTTTTCACTCAACCGACCAATTAACGAACTTTACTAGTCCAGCTTTGTAGGCTAGAAATCACCACTCCTCCGTAAAGACCAACCCAAAAAGAAGAGAAAAGGAAAGTTTGAAACCGAAGGCCCAGTCCACCAAGCCACAAAGCTGCAGTCCAGGAAACTCTCTGGCCCCCGGCCTAACCATCTCCTCTCTCCCTCCAGTCTTCCACTTCCAGCGCCGGACTCTCTGACCGCTGGGATTAATTAAACTGATTAGAATATTAAAAAAATTAGCTAATTAAAATCGATACACATGCAGAAACTTAAATCATGGTAAATCTCATTATTGAATATTGGACAAGAGCAACCTTATTGTACAAGTACAATATATGTCGATACACATCCTACGATTCTAGTACAAGTTTCTCAAGGAGTTGAACGAAAGAAAGCACTGGCTGCATTGCTATCTCTCCAATATTAGCTGCTGCTTCTTTTTCAGTTGCATATTCCACCTTCATATCAACCAGGGTCTCCTTCTCACTGATAGCACTCAGCTGAAAAGTTGTTGTCAATGAAGAAAAATCACGCAGTGTTAGTGCTGGGCCTTCTAACACCTGCAGTGCAAATCGATACTGAGACTCGTCTAGTTCCACAATCTTCTCCGTCTGCTGTCTTTTCGATAGTGGATCTGAAATTTTTGTGACCAAGAAACTTGCATCATGTAAAAAATATAAACCAACTTGTTCTTAGCTAGGGATAGGACCAAAAAGAGAATAATTTTGAACGAAAGTTTACAGTTCATTGTAAAAAGAACATATATATGAGAATCAATCGGAGTTCTCACCGCGGCCAAGTTTGAAGAGCAGAACAGAACCTAGGCCACCATCTCCTTCAATCACTTCGACACTTTGCACTATATCAGGCATAATCTTTGGCATAACAGAAACTAAATCCTTGGTCATGCCTTTCCACAGGGCTTCAACTCCAACCCCAACTGTTCTTTGAGCCTTTATCTCTCTGGCCATGGCTCTTACTAACACAGAAATATCAATTAGATGTTATTGTATCACAAGTCCAATAGAGCTCAGGGTATCCCTTTGTAAGTGTAAGAGTAGTACTTTTATTTATAAAAAAAGTTCAGGAGCATATTTTTATACAAGTTCATAAGAGCTCAAGAGCATCTTTGATTGAGAAATTCCAGCAGTAGTTAGTGACATTCAGACCAAACAAATATGGTGACGAAGTTGCTCCAACTGCTCCATCGTTTCTATGATTAATATTAAAGATTTCAAAATTTTGCACTATATCTTAGTGACATGATTGTACGGAAAGCCGAAAGTGTCACTCGATTGAAGCACAAGTGCTGCTATATACAATCGCAAAAGATCAGTAACACATTAGAAAATGCTCGGAATAAAGAAGACTGGAATTTCCTTTTCAATCAATTGGTTAGCTTTTGCTTTTTACCTGTTGAAGCTTTCTCGCAAGTTGCTGTGCATAAGTTTTGTGGTTTATTTTTTCTTCTCTCTAATTTTTTTTTTATTTTTTTTATTTTTTATTTTTTTTATAGCAATGCTAGATGAACCAAATTTTAGAGAAGAGAAAAATTTACAAATGATATCCCAAGTAAGTGTCATTTATCATTTCAGTATACCAATTTTGAAAACTATAATATCAGCACATCAACATCGAACCTCAAGAATCTTTTAGTACCTGCTATCATTGACGGCGTCAACTCCATTTCCACATAAGATATTCAGTGGGCAACTTTGTCTTTTACTCTCTCTCCCCATCTTAAATAGTCAAATCCATGCCACCAAAACCCAGAAAGTATAAACAACAATTTCAAATCAAAAAACTGATGGGACTTTGAGTCAGATCGATCATCATTTTCCCGTGTTCATTGTGAGAGTTATGTTAATCGTTGAGGAAAATTCCTTAACTAATGTCTTCCGGTATTGTTCTTGATGCTCACTTCTTCAACGTCATCTACAACCAAATTCATGTACTCATTATTACCAATAAACGACCTTCATTCCTGTTGTCTTTCTGTTGAAAAAGTCAAATATGAATTCCATGCTTTACTCTTGGAGGAACCCAAAAGTTAAGTAATGGGCTGGGTCATGATCCTATGAACTTTGGTGCTAGTGATGGTTGCGAAGGCTCCTCGGTCGTAGAAAAGAGAAAGGATTTAGTTAGAGGGTCTGTCACTACTGGAAAAAGTCACTTAGGAGACGAAATAGTTTCGTCTTCTAAATAACAAAATTAGTCTCCTAAATACTTAGGAGACGGAATATCCGTCGTCCAAGTGCGGTGTCAAGGCGACGAAAAATTGAGTTCCGTCGACTGAGAATTACTCAGGTGACAAAATTTGTTCTGTCTCCTAAGTACATAGGTGACGGATATTATTTAATGACAAAAAAAATTATTTTTCTCCTAAGCGACAGAATTATTGGATTCCGTCGCTAAGTTTGAAAAAAAAAAAATTGGCATCACTGCCGCAGCGGCCTCTGTTGCTGGTGATCATATAGATCGTAAACCAAATTGCAATGGCCCTGGATCAGCATGCCTAGACCCTCGCTTCATTGGTGGAGATGGCATTGTTTTTTACTTCCATGGCAGGAAAAATGAGCATTTCAGCTTAGTTTCAGATCCCAACCTCCAAATCAATGCTCGCTTCATCGGTCTCCGCCCTGAAGGCCGAAGCAGGGACTATACATGGATTCAAGCCCTTGGACTCCTCTCTGACTCTAACAGCTTCACACTCGAGGCCACCCCATCAGCAATATGGGACGATGAAGTTGACCACTTGAAGTTCTCGTATAATGGTAAGGAGCTAATCATCCCAGAATCCCATCTATCTGTTTGGGAATCTCATGAAACTTCTATGAGAGTGGAAAGGACTACGAGCAAGAACAGTATCTTTGTCACTCTCCCAGAAGTTGCTGAAATTTCTGTCAATGTGGTACCTGTGACAAAGGAAGATGACAAGATCCACAATTATCAGATACCATCAGATAACTGTTTTGCTCACCTGGAAGTGCAGTTCAGATTCTACGGCCTGTCATCAAATGTTGAAGGAGTGCTTGGAAGGACTTACCAGCCAGATTTCAAGAACCCGGCAAAGGCTGGAGTAGCCATGCCAGTAGTTGGAGGTGAATACAAGTACAAAACAACATCACTTGTCTCTGCTGATTGTCTTGCTTGTGTGTTCACTTAAGCCGGGACGTTGGATCAGATGGATTCAACAGTGCTGGACTATGGAAAGCTAGACTGCACCGGTAACGCCTTCAGCGGGAATGGAATAGTTTGCAGGAAGTAATGGATAACTGTCTTGTGCTCAGGGAATAAAGAAGTTTTCAACTTGTAAGGTGATTATTCAGAGTTGTCCTGTTATAATTTATGTTCAGACAGTTTGGCAAAATGCATACTTTTATGTTGAGTTTATAGATTGTGCAAACGAACCAGACTATGCAATTGTGAAAGCGATTCAAGTTTCATGCTTTGTTTAATTTCTGAAAGGATAACAACTCATATGCAAGCTCATGTATGCTAATTCAGATGCAGCAATGAAGATATACGACATATAATTATAAGATATAAGTTGTCAGAAATGAAAAGGTGATTTTGGGTGATCTGATTTATAACTTGAGCTTTGACAATTGAGAAGAACACTACTTCATTACACAAAGCGAGAGAATAATCAGTTCATATTATTTTGAATAGAACAAACCGACATATCCAAATCAATACCTCCATTTCAACTAAGAAACCTTTAATCGTCACTTCGTTTGTAAACAGAGGAATCAACACATGTCAGGGCCCAGTAAAGGAAGTGAAAAGTGTTCACAGTAACTAATCTGAACAGTATAACCTTCATTCCAAAGCTGATCCTTCAGCATTCTAATAGTTTATTCCAAGATCTCAAAAAGCTTAGAACTAAGGTACTTTACTGATATACTTGAGAGAGATTGAATACGAAAAGTTTGTGTTTTCTCCAAGAACAAGATTCTCAAAGATTAACAGAATATCACTACCACAAACTCTGCTAATTTTCTATACCTTATGAACAACAAAATTATATGTGAATACAATGACATCATGTAATTTGGTAAAAGCATGGGTACTCTGAAAGCCATAGGGATTTTAAATGTTTACAACAGTAAAATCTTTTGGCACCTTAGCTGCAATTTTTTATGGAGGACTAAATGGTATCCACCACAAGTATATTACAAAGTAGATAGTGGATGAAAAATTGAGGCAACAATCTAGTATAATGAACCAAGAAATAACCTGATCCCTCACTGAGCGCTCTCAGGGCCAGGATGACCAATATCTCTTTCAGCAGGACATACTAGACCAAGGATTGCGATAGGCAAAGCATCTGTCTTCTCATCTTCCACGAGGATTAACTAGCTGAGAGAACACAGCACTTGTGGCAGCATCTTCAGCGTCATCATCAGTGCCGGAGTGCCCTCCCTCGATCATACTCACACTGTTGTCAAATGGCTCTAGTGGTGTCAATTCAATGTCTTGTATGTGGTTTGTGCTGTTATCTTCAGGTTCCATGAGCGCAGAAGAAGTTTCCTCAAGCTGAAGAGCATATTCAAGATTCCACAAGACATCTCCCATTGATGGCCTGTCAACACCATACTCAGCAAGGCACTTCTCAGCTGTCTCACCATACTTCTTAAGAGAAGCTGGATTTACCTTCCCAGCCAGATTCGAGTCCATGATTTGGTCCAGCATACCCTTCTTTTGCCAGGCCATTGCCCATTCTGCTATGTTCACTTGCTCTCTGGGAAGAACTGGGTTCAAAGCTGGTCTTGTGCAAAAAACTTCCATTAGAACTACACCAAACGAATACACATCTGATTTCTCAGTGAGCTGCTGCCTTCTAAAGTATTCAGGATCAAGGTAACCAAAACTACCCTTAACAGCAGTACTGACATGAGTCTGATCTATAGCTGGACCTGCTTTTGAGAGGCCAAAATCTGCAACTTTGGCTACAAAGTTCTCATCCAAGAGAATGTTTGTTGTCTTCACATCTCGGTGAATAATGCTTTGAGCTGCACTGGTATGGAGATAATGGAGTCCTCTTGCAGCCCCAATGCAAATTTCAAGGCGCAGCTTCCATGATAGGGTTGGCAAATCTGTTCCATACAAATGGCTGCGGAGCGGTCCATTAGCCATGTATTCATACACAAGTATCATCTCTGACCTCTCATCACAATAGCCAATAAGAGACACAAGGTGGCGGTGACGAAGCTTCGATAACATTTCAATCTCAGTTC
Organism: Fragaria x ananassa; assembly: GCA_034370585.1. Lineage (NCBI taxonomy): Eukaryota > Viridiplantae > Streptophyta > Magnoliopsida > Rosales > Rosaceae > Fragaria > Fragaria x ananassa. The sequence goes on along the minus strand of CP139765.1, from coordinate 12,045,610 downwards.
GGAATTCAGCAATACCTTGTTCTGATCTAGAGTTTCCTCTTTTAACAGCTACTTTTGTCTCATCTTCTAGCGTTCCCTTGTAAACCCTGCCAAAACCGCCAACCCCGAGAAGTAGGCTCTCATCAAATTTGTTGGTTGCATCCAGGATTTCTTGGAACATGAATATGCGGCCAAGATTGGAGGAAGCTAATGAAATGCAGCTAGCTGTTCCACTCTTTTGTGAAGTTGTTGACATTTTGGTCATTGTCTGAGAGTTTCCATACAAGGGGAGAAGCAGCCATGGAGGACCTTGGTTAGGAGTAGTCTTTGACTTGCGAGATGCCAAGCAGCAATACAAGAGAACAATAATTGCCACAAGAGCTACAGCTCCAATAACACACCCAACAATGATTACTATGTTATTACTCTTTGAGGATGAACTGGGAAGGAGACTCTGGACAGACAAAGACCCATCCAAGCTCCCCAAGTCATTGCTGATCTTCAAAATCTCCAAGCCATTCAGAATTGCATTAGTGACATCAGCCATTGAATCTGGACCAACACTGACTGTCAAAGTATTTGAATCTGCTGAGGAGTTGGAAACAAAGTCTTTGTAGTACGGCACACCCAAGTCCCCAGTAATGGAGGAGAGGTCGAGACTCGAGAGCACATTGTCGGAATTGATGAAAACATTGAAAACTAGGTTATTCAATGCCTTGCTGACAATATCACAGAAATGTACCCGAACAAGATACAAATAATTTGGGTCTGCCGGGAAGACCCAAGTTATGTTGAAGTTCCCATTTGGCACATTTGCATCTCCCATGGCTTCAGCAGTGGCATAGACCCAGTTTGGTGCTATCTCTGGTGTGACAGCCACCGGATACTTCACGCTGGCAGGGTTGATTGATACATTCACTGCAGAGCTGTCGACATGAAGGTATTTCACATCATTCTCCCAAGTTCTTTTAAGGGTATCATTGTCAGCTGTGAGTAAAGGACCCCCCATGTTTAATCGGTACATTGTTTGAAGCCCAAGTGCGGAAAGGCCACTAAAAGGAGCAGATGGATTTACACCATATGCCTGATCAGGGATTAGTTCATCCGGGATCGAGACCACTTCAATTGCATTAACAAAAGCAACTGAACTGTTTGAAGGAATGATGGTGAGGGTCAAACTATCTGAAGTAACATTGAGTGCAAACTCCTTGAACAAATAAGAAACATTATAGTTCTCGAAAGTAAAGTTGTTCAAGAGTACAAAGTTATCAGTGACCACAGTTATCAGAGCAGTCTTCAAGTTTTGGCCTGAGTTTGCTAACCGGTAGAAATAAAGGCGGATCCAATGCCGGCCTTCTTGGCGAATTTTGAACCTATAGGAAGATGCTTCTTTGAAAATTCGAGCAGATTGGTAAATAGGAGAAGGGGCATTGGAACTGGAGCTAGCAACTAAAGAATTTGCACTTTTCAGTACAACGGAAGATTGCAGTGTATCAGGAACAAAGGTTCGGCCTTGGAAGGTGACATTTTTCGAAGAACCACAAGCAATCAAGTAGTTATCAACAGGATTAAATAAACAAGAGGCTCCATGACTCGTAAACACAACAATACCCAAAACCAATGGTACCCAACTCACTAGTTTCATCTTCACCATAACCAAACCCAACCAATCACCAAGATCTCAAATTCCAAACCCACAATACCCCTAATTTAGCAAAACACAAGCTCCCACAATCCCAAATGCCCAAACTCCAAAACTTCAAACACACCAGTTCTAATGAACTCAATCCCAAAACCCAGTTCTTCTATATTCCAAGCGAGAAAATCCTAGCATTGCCATAAAAAAACATAAAAGCATCAACTTTGCTCCAATGTAGAGCAAATTCAAACTAATCTAACTTCACCAACACAAACAGAAAAGACATCAACATTTTTAAATCCCTTACCTCTTGAAGTCACCAATACTGAAACTTTCTGCTACAGAATGAACTGGGTCTGCACCGGAACGTGAAGCCCACCAGAGAAACCCATCAAAGGTTTGAGCTTTTTAGTGAGGTCAGAGGCAGCCACTCTTTCCAGGCTGGTGATTAAGCCACCAAATACAGTGGCCTAAAAACGAAGAGGGACCCCACAAGAGGAAGAAAAGAATGCATATGGAACCTCAAGACTCAGAGAGAGAGAGAGAGAGAGAGAGAGAGAGAGAGAGCAGCACCCCCATGAAACCGAAACCGAAACCAGCTGTTCTCAAAGATATTGTAGTTTGATTGTGATGCTCAGAATCTTTAGCAAGATTGGAATATAATAACAGAAAACGCCATGAAAGCTCTATAACTGAGCCCCTAGTGTTTTTTTCTTTTTTTCCTATTTGGTCCAAAGCTCACTATTTAATCGTTTCAAAAATAAGGAAGAGATTTCATAACCATTTTTTGTAGGTTTAGGGAGAGAGAGAGGGATGCATTATGATTTAAGGGTTCAGAAGAGAAGGGGTCGCTCCGTCGCTGTGCATGGAGGGGACCATTTTCGGGACCCGCCATTACGCGGCTTTGGGAGGCAAGGATGGTGCCGCTGTTTTCTGAAACTGGAATGAGATTGAGTATTGCCTACCTAGTTGACCACTTCCCAAATTTGAGCATCAATCACTCATCTAATTTGAGCATCAATCAATCACTCATCCTAGTGTTCCAGCTGTTAAGCTTTTACCTCTTAACTCGATGTTTAGATTCAATCCGCGTTTCTTTGATTTTATGTGATTCTAATAATAGACTTCTGAAATATGTTAGGTTATAGTTGAACTTTCTTCGGTTTTTATCCACTGTAATCATTGTTTGAGTATGGATGAACGTGAAGATTTTATGTCACCACCGAAATTTCATAGTTGTAACATTGGATTATTTATAATATTGAATTTTTCCTCAAAAAAATGGTAAGTATTATCTATACAACTGTTATCACATGCATTTTAATTAAAACAAAAGTAGAATAGGGTAATCGAACCGAAATAGGAAATAAACCCTAGAATTTCAACTCCACATTTCTTCTTACCTAGCTCAAGAGGGAGTGAGTCCTTTAGAAGGATTGCTGCACAAGAGGAGGGCTTTCAAACGAGCCAAGCAGCTCCGGCTATAGTGGCCGGAGGAGGGAGCTCGGGCGACGAAGAGCTGTGGGCAGCCAGAGCTTCTAGGTGCGACTTCTCCTTCACAGCGGCGCTAGGGAGGTTGCCACCAGTCCAAGAAAAAGGCTGGGTCGACGGCCAACAGTTTGGGACCGGTGCAGCGGTTTGAGGCTTCCGAACAGCGACGAACGACCGAGAAGAAGTTTCCGGGCAGAGGGAGAGGGAGGAGAGAGAAAATGGTTTGGGCTTTCCAAACCCAACCAGTTCAACACCAAAATATAAACCCAACTCCAAAATTAACACCCCAAAATAATACCCTAATAAAACTTACATTTTTATTATCTATAATTTACCATTTTTACCGTCAACAATTATTTCCACTACGAATAATTCATCCATAAGAATCGTCCCTAAACACCCCTCTAGGGACCTTTGATACTATATACTCATTTACGAAGACGGTAAAAAGTCTCATTAAAACCAGGCTAGTAAATAAGGTAAAAAATTTAAGAGTTGGGATATGACAATTCTCCCCTCTGTATAAAAATTTCGTCCTCGAAATTTACATACCTATCACTCATAAAGGCAGAGATCCTGCTGCCTCATTCGCTCCTCCGATTCCCAAGTAGCTTCTTCTACTTGATGACTCCTCCAAAGCACCTTTACAAGTGGAATTGACTTGTTCCTCAACACTTGCTCCTTTCGGTCCAGAATCTGAACCGGTTCCTCTTCATAGGTCAAATCCTTTTGCAAACTAATTGGCTGCTCTTGCAGCACATGAGAAGGATCAGAAATATATTTGCGAAGCATGGATACATGAAACACATTATGTATCCTGGATAATTTTGGAGGCAAAACTAACCGATAAACAAGTGAGCCAACTCGCTCTATTATCTCATAAGGGCCAATATACCTCAAACTAAGCTTCCCACGCTTACCAAAATATACTACTCCTTTCCAAGGAGATAATTTCAAGAACACTCAATCATCCACTTGAAACTCAAGATCCTTCCTGCGGACATCTGCATAACTCTTCTGCCTACTTTGAGCGGCCTTGAGTCTATCTCTGCCACTTTGATCTTCTCAATTGTATCATGGATAATCTCAGGGCCACAAAGCTCTCTTTCTCCTACTTCATTCCAACACAAAGGTGTACGACATTGCTTCCCATAAAGTGCATCAAAGGGAGCCATACTGATACTCGAATGATAGTTGTTATATGCAAACTTCATCAAAGATAGGTTCTTATCCCAACTCTCCCTGAACTGCAAGGCACACGATCTCAACAGATCCTTCAAAGTTTGAATAGTCCTTACTGATTGCCCATCAATCTAAGGATGAAAAGCAGTGCTGAAGTGTAATCGGGTACCTAAAGCTGCTTGAAGAGATCCCCAAAATTTAGAAGCAAATCTAGGATCCCGATCCGACACTATTGATTCACATAAAGCTCAGCCAATTTATCCAGTGTATACTTCTTTCCCACAGGCAAGAAATGTGCAGATTTAGTGATCCTATCCACAATCTTCCAAATACCGTCATGCCCTTCATGAGTACGAGGTAAACTGAAAACAAAATCCATGGTGATGTGGTCCCACTTCTAGACTAGAATAGGCAATGGCTCAAGCAAGCCAGAAGGTTTATGTCTTTCAACTTTCACTTGCTGACAGATCAAACACTTACTCTCAAAAGCTGCAATTTCTCTCTTCATGTTTGGCCACCAATAATAATCCTTCAAAGTCTGATACATTTTTGTACTACCCGGATGAGCAGCATACGCGGAACTTTGAGCTTCTTTCAATATCTCTTTCTTTAACTCTTCATTCCTCTTTGGAACACAAAGCCTATTTTTGAACAATAAAGATCCATATCTTCTTACCGAGAAATCCACGGCGACTCCATTTGCTGCTCTTTCCATCAACTGAACTATGAAAGGATCATTATACTGCGCCTCCCGCACTTTATCAACCAAAACTGGCCTCACATGGAAACTAGCTACCAAGGCACCCACTTCATCCACTGCTAAATCCACCCCTAAAGCTCGCAACTCAAAAAGAAATGGAACACAAACACTACCAGGACAAGTACTTTAGCCGACGAAAAATTTTCGTCGACCTGTTAAAAAAATTTGTCGGCTAAGACCTTAGCCGACGAAGGCTCGTCGGCTATAATGTCGTTGGGAAAAGGTCCTCGGTGATGACTTTAGCTGACGAAATTTTTTTTTTCGTCGGCTATAGTCCCACAGTTAGCAGACGAAAAATATGTCGTCTGTTTTTTTCCCAAACTTTAGCCGACGAAATATTCGTCGGCTAAAGTGCGTAATAAATAATTAAAAAATAACTATACCCGACGAAATTTAGTATATTCGTCGGCTAAACCTTGTAAAAAAATTTAAAAAAATAACTATAGCCGACGAAATTTAGTATATTTCGTTGGCTAAACTGTGGGTTTAGGGTTTAGGGTTTAGAAACTGTGATTGTGATGATCAAACTTGAGAAACAGAAATCCAACCGTCAGATCTGACCATCATGATAAAATACATGTATGGGAAAAAATTCAACTTGATTCGAAAAGAATAAGGGCTCGATCAGGACGGTCAATCTCGTAAGTCAAACCCCTAAACGAACGGAAAAGGTCGTTCGACCGTCTAAATTACGTATTTTGGCCGGACCTCCAACTGAAAAAAGTTTTAAACCAATGACACGCAACAAGTCGTATAAAAATATTACGCAAAATAACTACCGAATATAGGGCTACTCATAGGGGGAAAAAATGAAAAATTGCATTGACCGCAACTATCGGCACCGAATATTTACCGGAATAGTGTGATTTTTCAACCGTGGATGTATTTCAACCTTCTCGTCATATCTTATTTCATGACTTTTTGGCGTTTAAAAGTTTTACGTATAGTTTGTTTTTGAAACGGAACATTTACATAACACTTGGTAAACAAGTTATACAACGTTAGTATGCATGTTGTGATTGTGATGATCAAACTTGAGAAACAGAAATCCGACCGTCAGATCTGACCATCATGATAAAATACATGTATGGGAAAAAATTCAACTTGATCCGAAAAGAATAAGGGCTCGATCCGGACGGTCAATCTCGTAAGTCAAACCCCTAAACGCACGGAAAAGGTCGTTCGACCGTCTAAATTACGTATTTTGGCCGGACCTCCAACTGAAAATAGTTTTAAACCGATGACACGCAACAAGTCGTATAAAAATTTTACGCAAAATAACCACCGAATATAGGGCTATAGTAGGTAATAGAAAAATTTTAGGGTTTAGCCGACGAATACCCTAACATATTCGTCGGCTATAGTATGTAATTAAAAATTTAAAAAATAACTATAGCCGACGAAATATTAGGTTATTGGTCGGCAAAAACCATCTTAGCCGACGAATTATAGTGTATTTCGTCGGCTAAATGAAAAAAATACATTAAAAAAAAACAGACGATATTAGTAAACCATACTAACTTCCTGTCATCTTTAGCCGACGAAATTATATTTTCGTCGGCTATAGTCATCTTTATCCGACGAAATTATTTTTTCGTCGGCTAAACTTTTAAAAATTTCATCGGTTAAAGTTTAAAAAGTTCGTCGGCTAAAGTTCACAGACTATAGCCGACGAAAAAAATTATTCAGCCGACGAAATATTAATTTCGTCGGCTAAAGTTGACCATAGCCGACGAAAATTTTAAATTAGCCGACGACAAAAAAATTGTCGGCCTGGTTTTTTTATTTTCGTCGGCTAAAGCCTTTCTTCTGGTAGTGAAACCATCCTCATGTGAGACAAAGATATGGAAGGATTTTGACTAAGAGCATAAGTCTTTCCAAGATGATACTCAATAGTGCAGTCATAATCATTGATCAACTTCATCCACATTCTCTGCCTCATATTTAACTCCATTAATTGAGTGAACACATACCGAAGACTCTAGTGATTGGTAAAAATCTGACACTTGACTCCATAAAGATAGTGTCTCCACAACTTGAGTGTAAAAACTACTGCTGAAAGCTTTAAATCATGAGTGGGATAATTTACCTCATACGGCTTCAATTGCTTAGAAGTGTCAGGACCCACCCTGAATTTCACCATGTCCTGCGGGGACCACCTCCAAAGAAAATTTACGGAAGAACTCAGCAAACCTCCCTTGAAAATGTACAACCCTAACCCAAAAAAAATTATAGAACCACCCTTTTAACCAAAATTAACATCATCCACAACAACCCATAATTATCCATAATAAGTTATACAAAAATCCCAAAAGTATTCAAAGCTACTAAAAAAATAAAAACAACGGAAGCTGACAATCTCCTAGTAGATTAAACAGATAACCTACTGGCGAAAAGTAGTGAAAAGATTTGTGACTATGCCTCGACGTCTCCTTCTAGACCTCATTCGAACGTTGCAGACTTGGTATTTTAAAACGAAGGGCCCATGTGAAAATATTCAATTACGTCAGAGTGAGTGGACAAAAGCAATTTTGACATAACAAATAATATTTCTCCAAAAAAAATATTTTCATTGAAAACGCTTTACCAGCGACAGCTTAAAATCTTAACTCAAAAATTCTTAACTGGTGTCTAACTTCGCTAGACTCCCAAACTTTAATAAATGGCCTCTCAGGCTAGGATTATATATATCAACGGTATTTACACTCGTCTATTTCTTGTATGATATCTATGAATAAGCTCGAAAAATAGATAGTCATACAAGGCTACAACGGTGGCGTCTAACGCTCACGTCACCCCAAAATGGAATTGTACCTCATTATGGGGGAAACGCACGAGTGAATATGTATATATATATTTCTTTTGGGGAAATATTTATTTGTTGTCTGAAGCATTTCGTCCACTCACTCTGACGTGTTGAATATTTTTCCCTGGGCTCTTCACTTTTAAAAATGCCGAGGCATAGTGACCCATCTATCAGCTACTTTTGGATTGTAGCTGAAGATTTATTTTGGAATAAAAAGGTGGTTCTTAAATTTTTAAGTTAGGGTTGTCCATTTTCGAGGGAGGTTTGCCGAGTCTTGGGTAAATTTTCCTTGGAGGTGGTCCCCGCAGGACTCATCTCGGGTTTCGGGGTAAAATTCGGGGCGGGTCTTGACATGCGGACTCCGCGTCTTTTTCAAAGAATTTTTTTGGTAAGAATTCCGCAATGGTGATTTGAGTTCTTAGCGGCTGCTTGTATTCCTCCATGTCTTGGTCTTGAATTTTCCTTGCGGATCTCCCTTTCTTCTTATTCTTTAAGAATGTCCTCTGCCGGTATTTGTTTAAGGAAGGCGGAGGGGTGCTCACAGTAGAGGGGCGAAGTCGCCTTGTCTTGTTCTCTACTATGCTCCATTCTTCATCTGAATCTTCCAACCCGTCAGAATCCTCCCATACATCGAAGCTTGGTGCTGACATGAGCTCGTATAAGGATGGAATATTAGGGTTTCCAGGGCGAGGCATGTCTGGATGTGCCTCGTCAGTACAGGGGCGAATTTGCCTTGTATTGCTCTCTACTATGCTCCCTTCTTCATCTGAACTTTCGAACCCGTCAGAATCCTCCCATACATCGAAGCTTGGTGTTGTCATGAGCTCGTATAAGGATGGAATGTTAGGGTTTCCAGGGCGAGGCATGTCTGATGTGCCTCGACAATTGTGACCTCGTCATCGACCTCGAAGGCAACCAATATAGTACCATCTGGTCTAGATGAACCAGTGGTTGTTACATTTGTGGTTGTTGTCACGATCTCATTTTTGTTGATCATATCTTGGATCTTGTCCTTAAGAACGTAGCAATCCTTCAATGTATGACCGACTAGGCGGTGGTACCGACAGTATTTTGGATCGTTGGTCTTGTTCATTTCGGCGGGTCGTTTCGATTCAGGAAGCTTAATACTTTCTGATGCAATGAGTTCATCGAAAATCGCCTCAACATCCTCATCATCAAATGAATAAGTGGCATTTTTCCTTTCATTAAGTGTGAGCTTGCGAGGTCGATCACTCTGCACCCTGTTGTTGTTATTTTTGTTTTTGACACTATCATTTTTCCTTTGGTTATTTTGGACAGTGTCGTTTTTCCTTTCATTCCTGACAAATGTCGCAATTGTTTCTCCTTTCTTGACGACCGTCTTCTTGGAATCGCTCTTTTTATTTGCAACTTGGATTTTTGCAGATGACTTTTGGCGAGCAACTTGCCTTTCCACATTACTTGCCTTTGAGACCAGAGCATCGAAAGTTTGAGGCTCTGCTGTGCCAACGTACGTCGCTATTTATGGGAGGAGGTTATTAGCACACATTTGAACAGTGGAGGTCTCGGATAACTTGTCAGGACATTGGAGATTGAGACTTCTCCATCTTGTGATGAATTCAATGGAACTTTCTCCAACTCTTTGTCTTGTGTCTGCCAAGTCAATAATGGAGATTTTCTTCTTATAGCTGACGAATTGTGCCAAAAACGCCCTTTGCATATCATCCCATGTCTGAATGGAACCCGGCTCTAGTTGGGTGTACCATGTAAATGCAACACCTTTGAGGGATTGCACAAACTATCTGACCAAGAATGCGTCAACTTGTGAAGTCTCACCGCAAGCCGAATAGAAGTGAGCCAAATGCTCTCGAGGGGAGCTATTTATTCCATCAAACTTGTCAAAGGTTGGCCTTTGATATCCCTTGGGGAAAGGTATCGCGTCATAGTGATCTGAATACGGTTTGCGGTACCCAAGGACCGGTGTAGATAAAGACAATTGGAAGTCTCTGATTCCTTCAGCGATCATGTTCCTAATCCCTTCGGGCGAGAGTGAATTCTCGTTATACTTGACGAATGAAGGTTCAAGACACCTATTTTCCATGAGTGCAGCACATTTTGCTACAAGCTCAGCAACCTCGGCATCCTTTTCAGCCATTCTCCTTCTTGACTCGCTTTCGATATCCGCTATCCTCTTGGCTTCGATTTCTCTTTCCATTTGCCTTTGTAGAGCATCGCGTTCAAGCTGAGCTAATTTCTTTGTCAGCTCCTCCATCTGCTGCTTCATTTGCTCTTCTGGGCTTGATAAGCTTGCCATGAGAACTTGAATATTGTCGGAATCGGAGTCATAGTTCTCGCTAGACCTGGCGACTGACGAGTGAAAAGGTCCTTCTGTTGGAGCCGAAGTCTCATATAAGGGATTGCTCGTCCATGAGACAAATGAAGGATCATCTTTTACAGACGAATACCCTCCTTCTGGCGTAGCACTTGCTGATGATGATTCGAGCATCCTCTTTCTAGCCATATTGCGAGTAATCGGTCCTGTGTAGGAATCATCTCCGTAAACAGGGTACTCTTTTGCCTTGGACCCCCTTGGCCTTGCTGGTCCTGCTGGTGCGTCAAGAGCCTTTGAGATTTCCTCCGCCAACTTCTTTGGGTCAAGTTCTTGACTAGCTGTTGTTGACTGTGAGGACGTCGTGGAGCTTTGTGAGCGCTGGAGGGGGAGTCGAGACTCATGTTCATCCCCTCCCTTGGTGGAGGTCACCATCACGGTCTCCACATTTGGAAGGTTGACCCGCATGGTGCCTACCATAATATGGCTTTGTAGGAGGGTCTTTACTTCCTCCGTATTAGGTTTTGATTGAGCAATTTCCGCCAGGATGGCTTCTATTGCGTTAGCTTGGGCATTTCTCTTCCTCTGAGCTCTTGCTACTCGTTTCCTCTGATTTCTCAAAGCATTCTTGGAGGAAACTTTGAAAGTCTGAGTCTTCCCGCTACCCATGCCTAGCTTGTCTTGTTTTGCTTCAAGCTTTGGTTTCACACAAGTGAGAGGAACATGGCCGACCACGAATGTCATGCGATGACCAGTTCGATTTGGGCGAGCAGCGTTTGTTGGGAGCTTGTGGAAGAAAACAGTTACCTGTGGTGCCATTGTTTTGTTTTTCCTGAAACACATAACAAGTTTAGTGACTCTATAAAAGAGATGAAAAGAAAAATGGGTCCCTAGTGGAGTCGCCAAAAACTATGTTGGGCAAAAATTGTAACAATATATATACCCAACATAACTTCACCCTATCTTATTGACTAAGATAGGGTTTTAATTTTATGTCTGGTTCGACCCATTCAGAATAAAATAAATTAAATTCCTTAATTACAACCCTTGCTTTTCAAGAGAAAACCCTTTGATTTGATTACAAAGTACCAACGAGAAATGTGTATGTTTGTGGGTATTTGGCCTGGAAAGAAAAGCGAATTTGGACTGGAAGAATTTGACTGGTGGTGTCAGGGATTCTGTTTGGAATTTTGGTTGCATCTAGTGGGTTGCTAGACTGCCTACGTACCCCTTTGTGGGATCAAACCGACCGTAGTTCAAAAGAGGTTTGTAGGCTTTATGGCTTAATGCCGGCTTTTGGTTTAACAAACGTATTTTGAATCCGTTAACTGTGTTTCTTGTGGACACTCAATTTGGTAGAGTGTCTGTTGATTTGATTTAGGCACCCGGAACAGGTGTTGCAGCAGCGTGACAAAAAACTTAGATGGCTTTGGCCGCAATCCTTGATAGTGGCGTAGGCGATTTGCGCGTGTATGTCAATGAGCGGGCTCCGCGCGTATGTCTGTAAGCGGACTCCTCGTGTATGTCTGTGAGCGGACTCCGCGTGTTCATTTGTGAGCGGGCTCCGCGTGTATATCTGTAAGCGGACTCCGCGTCTTCACTTGTGAGCGGACTCCACGACTTGCTTCATCTTCTGCATGAATGGATCTCGCCTCGCTTGTGTCATCATCTCGCCTTGCCTGGGCTTAGAGCTTCTGAATATTAGCTCGTCACCCCTTATGCTGCTGCCTTTGCTTGAATATTGGCTCGCCACCCCTTAGGGTTCCTGCCTTGGCTTGAATGTTGGCTCGCCACCCCTTAGGGTTCCTGCCTTGGCGTGAATGTTAGCTCGCCATCCCTTAGGGTTCCTACCTTGGCTTGAATGTTGGCTCGCCACCCCTTAGGGTTCCTGCCTTGGCTTGAATGTTGGCTCGCCACCCCTTAGGGTTCCTGCCTTGGCTTGAATGTTGGCTCGCCACCCCTTAGGGTTCCTGCCTTGGCTTGAATGTTGGTTCTGGTTCCTGCCTTGGCTTGAATGTTGGCTCGCCACCCCTTAGGGTTCCTACCTTGGCTTGAATGTTGGCTCGCCACCCCTTAGGGTTCCTGCCTTGGCTTGAATGTTGGTTCGTCACCCCTTAAGGTTCATGCTTTGGCTTGATTATCGGTTCGCCACCCCTTAGGGTTCATGTTTTGGCTTGATTGTCGGCTCACCACCCCTTAGGGTAATGTAACCTCGCCACCCCTTAGAGTAAAGTCACGTCGCCAGCCCTTAGGGTTAAGTAACCTCGCCACCCCTTAGGATTAAGTCACTGTAGCCACCCCTTAGGGTTAAGTAACCTGCTACTGCTTTGGCGCGACTGTAAGTTCGCCTTTGCTTTAGGGCTTTAAACCATATCTCGCGAGGACACGCGAACTCTGCTTTGCAGGACTCTGTCATCTTTTCCTTGATTGAGTCGTCTCTTCCTTGATGAAGTTGGTGAGATTGCGCGAACCACATAACTCTAGACGTCTATCCCTGTTTGGTTGGGAGTTGGACTTGAGGAAACTGCTCTTCTATAAATTGAGGTGTCGTCTCCTTCTTTTTGATTTGGTCAAGGATTCGTTGAGTCATCAAAGATGAGTTCCTGCTCTTCGAACCCGCGTTGTTTGTTTGTTTCCTTCCCCTTGCATGACTTGTTATGCGAGCTGCATGGTCATATGTTTGTTGTAACAAAGGGAAGGTTGTCTCGCCTTAGACTTGGTGACTACCTCGTGGGGTCATCACGCGAGGGGAGGCGTTGCTTTCGGGCTTCCGGCGGAGTGATACAGAAAAATAAAGGCAGCTGCAAAAAAGAAAAGAAAGTTAGAATGGGGACTCCACCTTTGGTCTGGCTCGCCGCTTGTCTTCTGCTTTGCCTTCTTCCTCTGCGCTTCGCCTTCTTTCTCTCTGTTTCTCTCTCTGGTTTCGCCTTCTTTGTCCCTTGCGCCGTGTGTTCGCCTTTTCGTCTGTGTTGTCTGTTCTCTTCCTCTCTGTGTCTCTATATAGAGTGCACGATTTGGAAGATTGAGTTTGTATTGGACTTTTGTTGTCCAACTGTTTGCAAGAGTTACAGTTGAACTCTGAAACATTGTGCGTGTAGCACAAGAAAAATATTTATGTATATATATTTTTTTTAAATGCTTTTCTTTTCCTTTTTTATTTATGCATACTTTTTGCCGATCAACAAATATGAATTTGATGTGAACACAGATTACTACACCCTAAAAATAACTCTTATATATCAAACTTCTGCCTATACATATTAGTTTTTGATGTGAACACAGACTACTGCACTCTAAAAATAACTTCTATATATCAAACTTCTGCCTATACACATTAGGCTGTGTGGTTCTTCCCCATATATACTCCACTTGATGAAACCGTGAAGATGGTCGATCGCTAGAGGAGCAATCCCGCAAGTTAACGCTGCTAGTGTCCTGTAAGATAGCCAAAACAGCGCGAGGAGATTCTCGAAACTCCAAATTCTACCTCCACCATGCACCGTGATCAACTGATCATAGCTAGATCGGAGACTCCAGCAGCAGCGCAGGGCTACAACTAGCTAAGCTAGTGCACATAAGCCGCTCTATGCACCAAAGTTTTAGGAACATCACATGACAGAGTGCCATTTTTGGTAGAAGACCTAATAAGGTGACGAAATTTATACAGATTCACCAAGTTAGTGTGAAACCCTAGTTAATAATTACCCAACATGCATGCCTTCTGTCGGTGGACTACTATGGATGGCTATATGAACAATGACAGGATCGATGCTGCTGCCATCTTGTGACTAATTTTCTAGCTTTACCTTCGTAGTCATATCGATCCAATCACACGGTGAATGTGTGAACCCTCCCAATTAATTTTCCAGGGACTAAACAAGTTCTATTTCAACACTCTTCCTCGGTCAAGAAATTGACGTATAGCTGTCACCCAACTCGATCAGAGTCTAATCTGTTTCCCTTAACCCTCAAAACACAGCCACTTTTGCCGAAAGAACTATGCATATTTCGCCATTTCGCCATTTCGCCATTTATTCTAATTCGATCGAGATAAGTGGATGGATTATGATCTGGGATCATTAGAGATTATGGAGTTTGATATTTCTCTTTAGGGATCGGGATTAGATGGAATACGATAATGAGGGCAATATAGCATATTAGTCGGCAGCACATGAAAGGCATTTGTACCAGGCAGTCTAGGCAGAATAAATTGGTGAATAATGGTTTATTGTCATTTTCTGCCTTTTAAGTTCGTGGTCCTTCTTATATAGGTACACCGATTTGCAGCCCCTGAAATGTTAACCAAATTGAATGTTGTTGGGGAGAACTGGTTAAGTTTACGAATGAGCACCGCCATTGATAGCAGGACTATATATGGTACGTGAGTGAGTGGATGAGCAACTGCACCTCGCTCGTAAGTTGCCACGCTAGCACCAAAACAAGGGGGAAACTGCAGGAAACTAAAAACGAAAGGTTGAGGGGCTTTTACTAAACTCGAATGGAATTAGGAAGGAATAGGAGAGATAATGAATTAGAATATAAATGAATTTGTTTACCAAAAAACCCTTTTAGTACGTAGAAATGTATTTGGTAGTTTAGAGTTTTCATAAAATTATGAGGTTAGTTTTTTAAAAAAGTTGATTCACCCAATGAATGGATTTTAATTCTAGCTCCCCCCCTAAATAATGAAAATGGGAAAATGATTCCAAATTTTGTTTTGGGGCCCGCACAAAATTGATTCTTTTTTGGTGTACGTAAACGAGTGTGGTTATTGAGACATCTAAATTTGTTCAATATATCTCTGATTCTCTCTACACCTCTCTTTTATTTTTCAATATAATCATTTTCTCACTAAACCTAATTTCAAATTTCTAACATAACCTTAGTTATTTATTGACATATATTTCAATTAGTTACTTACTTTACCTCTTATTCACTTAATAGACCTCTCATTCTTTGTTTTTTTTACCTTTTTGTTTTTGAACATCCATTATCCCTACCTTCATTTTTTGATTATTTTTCATGCAAGAAAATATTTTATCACGAACTATTCTATATATCTTTTTAACTTTTGTTTTTCTCTTTTGTAAGTGTTGTTTTTTCTCTTTTTTTAGTTTTGAATAATTTGATCTCTATTTTATACCTCATAATAAATTATTTTAATAAATATATATTTTATATAATCAATATATATATATTTTACAAAAATATTTATGCACCTTGCAACTTGCAAGTATATGCGTTCAACATGGATGATAATACAAAATTTTATGTCACATGATCGATATTTGATCATTGTTTTAGCTCTTATGAACTATATATATAATAAACTATATATATATATGCTTTAATAAAAAGAAATTGGAAAACAAAAATATATAAGGAAAATAATAAAGAATGTAATCAATTATTATTGTATTAGAAAGTCTAGAGAAAATAAATATAATATTTCCTTTTGTATAACTATTGTCTATAATAGTCATTCTGTATGAGAATATATATGTTATTTAATAATCTAAGTAAACACATCAAGAGGAGAGCGTGAGAGAAGAACGTGAATGATTCCCTAAGAGCCGCTGCAATGAAGTTGTCAAAAAAATAATTATCAAATTTGAATTTGACTAGTGACGTGGCTGTGTCAAAATTGACAAAAATGAACTCCAAACAAAGTGTCTAATTTAAATAATATTCTATTTATTTCTAACATAAAAAATAATTGTACGTTTTTCTCTCCTTTATCTCTTGTGTTGCACAACCTATAGCCACGGCCACCCACTTTTTACCTTTCTATCTTTGTCTTCCTCCTTTTTTCCTCTGTTTCTTCTCCTCCTCTCCCTCTCGTTTTTTCTTTCTTCTCCAACTCTTCTCTTTATAATCAAGGAGACTTCGAACACAGATCAAATCTTTTTAACTTAGTTTGTTCAAGCCACCTTTTTTTCCTTACTCATTTTTCTTCTTCTTAATTCTTACCCAAAGCCTACATAAACCCACCCACCCCAAAAAAATCCTCACACAATCGAACTCCCAATTTCAAGATTCAGTTCACTCTAAATCTCCTCTAATTTTATTCACAGACCCAATAAGAAGCTATATTCAAAATTTTTAATCTTTTTGGAGGTGGTGGTGAGAAGTTGTGTTCTGAAATTCGGATCTTTTTTTATGAAGAGAGCTTCTCAGCAGAGAAAGAAGAGAGAAGGAATTTACTATATAGTAAAGCTTGGTCGACTGTTCATAAGCTTATGAACAATGTTTTTGTGAGTGGTGCGGGCTGTACGCGGGCACTGTTCACAGGCTTATGAACAGTGGTTCGTGGGTCACTGTTCATAAGCTTATGAACAGTGGTTTTGTGTGTAGTGCGGGCTGTTCGCGGGCACTGTTTACAGACTTATGAACAGTGGTTCGCGTGGTACTGTTCCTAAGCTTATGAACAGTGTTTTTGTGTGTTGCAAGCCACTGTTCATAAGCTTATGAACAATGGTTTTGTGTGTTGTAAGTGACTGTTCACAAGCAAGTAAACATTGCTTTGTGATCTCGCCAGAGAACAGTGATTTGTGAACAGAATCCGCGCCTTTCTATTGGACGGAAAATAGAAAAATCTAGAGAGATTGAGAGAGAGTTCGCCCAAAAAAATGATCTTCCAGCGGACTCCGCGCCCTTCTCTAAGGCAGAGAAATAGAAAAATCTAGAGAGAGTGATAAAGAGTTTGTCCAAAAAACAAATATCTCACTCAAAAGATATAAAAATTTAGAGAGATTGAGAGAGAGTTCGTCCAAAAAAAATTAAGAGATAATGATATCCAAGCGGAGTCCGCGCCATTCTCTGGGGCGGATAAATAGAAAAATTTAGAGAGACTGAGAAAGAGTTCGTCCAAAAAAAAACATAAAATAAGAAACAATGCACGCATACATTTGCAGAAATAGAGAGAGGAGAGAGTTTCTCCAAAATAAATAAATAAATAAATAAAGTATTAATCTCGCTAAAGAGATAGAAAAATCTAGAGAGATTCAGCGAAGTTTCGCCCAAAAAAAAATAATGGTCTCCCAGCGGACCGAGGATAAGCGAGGGGAGGCGAGGCGAGGAAAGGATAGAGGAGGCGAGGCGAGGGGAGGAAAGGATAGGCGAGGAAAGGATAGGCGAGAAGAGACTGTTCACAGGCTTATGAACAGTGGTTCACGGGTCACTGTTCCTAAGCTTATGAACAGTGTTTTTGTGTGTTGCAAGCCACTGTTCATAAGCTTATGAACACTGGTTTTGTGTGTTGTAAGTGACTGTTCACAAGCAAGTAAACATTGTTTTGTGATCTCGCCAGAGAACAATGGTTTGTAAACAGTGGAATCCGCGCATAAACAACAATCAAAATCACTGTTCATAAGCTTATAAACAGTGATTTGTGAACAGAATCCGCGCCCTTCTATTAGACGGAAAATAGAAAAATCTAGAGAGATTGAGAGAGAGTTCGCCCAAAAAAAATGATCTTCCAGCGGACTCCGCGCCCTTCTCTGGGGCTAAGAAATAGAAAAATCTTTAGAGAGTGATAAAAAGTTTGTCCAAAAAAAAATATCTCGCTCAAAAGATATAAAAATCTAGAGAGATTGAGAGAGGGTTCGTCCAAAAAAAAATTAAGAGACAATGATATCCAAGCGGAGTCCGCGCCATTCTCTGGGGCGGATAAATAGAAAAATTTAGAGAGACTGAGAAAGAGTTCGTCCAAAAAAAAACATAAAATAAGAAACAGTGCGCGCATATATTTGCAGAAATAGAGAGAGGAGAGAGTTCATCCAAAATAAATAAATAAATAAAGTATTGATCTTGCCAAAGAGAGAGAAAAATCTAGAGAGATTGAGCGAAATTTCGCCCAAAAAAAAATAATGGTCTCCCAGCGGACTCTGCGCCCTTCGCTTGAGTGAAGAAATAGAAACATCTAGAGAGACGGAGAGAGTTCGCGCAAAAAAATTAGTAATCTCTCTAGATTTTTTATCACGAACCGAAAAGAGAGGAGGCGAGGCGAACCAAGAAGAGAGGAAGTGAGGCGAGGATAGGCGAGGCGAACCGAGAAGAGAGGAAGCGAGACGAGGTGAGGAAATGAGAGTATAGGCGAGAAAAGAGGAAGCGGGGTGAGCCGAGGAAAGGATAGGCGAGAAGAGGAATGGCGAGGCGAACCGAGGAATGGTGAGGTGAGGCAAGTAGAGAGGAAGCGAGGCGAGCCGAGAAAAGGATAGGCGAGGCGAGGAATGGCGAGAAGAGGCGAGCAGAGAGGAAGCGAGGCGAGGGGAGACGAGAAGAGAGGAGGCAAACCGAGGAATGGCGAGGCGAACCGAGGAATGGCGAGGCGAGGTGAGCAGGGAGGAAGCGAGGCGAGGCGAGAAAAGGATAGACAAGGCGAGGAATGGCGAGAAGAGGCGAGTAGAGAGGAAGCGAGGCGAGGATAGGCGAGAAGAGAGGAAGCGAGACGAGGACAGGCGAGGGGAGACGAGAAGAGAGGAAGCGAGGCGAGGGGAGGCGAGAAGAGAGGAAGCGAGGCGAGGGGAGGCGAGAAGAGAGGAGGCGAACCGAGGAATGGCAAGGCGAGGCGAGCAGAGAGGAAGCGAGTAGAGAGGAAGCGAGGCAAGGAGAGAGTTCATCCAAAAAAATAAATAAATAAAGTATTGATCTCGCCAAAGAGATAGAAAAATCTAGAGAGATTGAGAGAAATTTCGACAAAAAAAAATAGTGATCTCCCAGCGGACTCCGCGTCCTTCTCTTGGGCTGAGAAATAGAAACATCTAGAGAGACTGAGAGAGTTCGCGCAAAAAAATAGTAATCCCGCCCAAAAGATAGAAAAATCTAGAGAGATTGAGGGAATCCGTAAAAAAAAAATAATAATAAGAGAGTGATCTCCACTGTTCATAAATACTGTTCATAAGTTTATGAACAGTCGCTTGCAACACACAACACCATTGTTTATAAGTTATGAACAGTGCCCCAGCGAAGTTTAGGGTTTAGAGTAAGACTAGGAACAGTGAACAATCAGGCGAGGCGGGCCGACGCGAGGAAAGGTGAGGCGAGGCGAGGAGAGGATAGGCGAGAAGAGACGAGGACAGGATAGGTGAAGCGATGAGAGGCGATAAGAGAAGAAGCGAACAGTAGTTTTTAGAACAAATCTTCTATGTCTCTTTATATTTCTCCACCAAAAAAGGCGAGAAGATGGACGCGGAGTCCGCTAGAAGTGTTTTTTTTTTTTTGTGTGTGTGGAGATATTAGCTATAACTATACGTACAAATGTTTTCCATGCACTGTATACACCGCGACAATACGCGGGTATCTTCCTAGTATAAACAATAGAATAAGATTTGACATGCCTAGTTCGTACGGTTAAATCTAACAATGTTGTGCTCAAGGTCAAATCCAGGTCAGAATTGACACAACCACGTCGTCTTTGGCATCTTCAATGGAGGAACCAAAAGTTGTCAAAAATAGCTATTGAGCCTCCACCCTGTCATTTGACAGGTTCGTTGGAGATGCTCTTCATTCCCTTATTAGTAAACAGATAGGTAAGCGCACTCTATTACTTCACTCTCTTTATTTATTTTTATTTTTTCTGAAGGTCAAAAGACTTTTTATTCTCAAACTACACTCACTTCGTTTCATGGTTTGACACAAGTCTTGTATGAGAACGCTATATATATAAAGAAGATAATTATCAATACAACCCTGCAGAATTAAAAGGTAGGCTATAAAAACATAGTTTAAGCAACACACATCATGAAACGGCAAAAAAATTAACATAATGACTATTATTTAGTGCCTTGGTAACTATGTGAGGATTCAGATTTCTAGGGTTTTGTACCTTAAAGAAATAAACATAACCATTTTTATTTTGTATCATGGCAAATCCGTAAGGAACCAGATTTCTAGGGTTTAGGATAAAAACTTCAACATGTCTTCACAAAATTAATTTAATATCATATAAATTATTAACCCACATATCAAATATTAAACTAATAAGAATAGATACTACATTTATCCTTAACCAAAAGACCGAGAAAAGACCGAGAAAAGTATGTCTCGTGCTTCTCTTTTTATGTCTCATGGACTTCTATACTTCGGAACATAATTAACCGATGTGGGAGGGTGAACCTTTACAACAACCTTCTAGCCTAACATATCTAATCAACACAATCGATCCACGTTGAGCTTCAATACAAAAAGAGAATCAAGGGATGTCTGCAATAGCAACTGAAATAAGAAGATAATATGTGACAAGGAGAAGTAATCGAGAAGCCCACGAACACAGTGAGAAGCAGGCTTGTTGCTCATGTTATGATCAGAAGATAACCTCCATATATAACCGACTCTTTCTTTGTTTCAGAGGATAATCTCTCTTCATACAGTCTCTTAAATTTATGAAGACAGATTTCATGGCTCTAACCCAACCAAAGGAAGGAACAACGCAGGAAGTGTGTTTAGCTGTGTGGATATTTTACATGTAGTTCATCAGTAAGAATGTCAACTTTCTAAACAAGCTTTGCTTGTGTTATAGTATCTAATCTATTTTGCTGCATATAGTCGTCTGGACAATCATCTAGTATAGTTCATTGTCCGTTACCGATAGTAGTGGAATTCATGCTGGATAAATTTATTTACCTGCTTGTTCATAGAACCACAAGTCTCTTGTTAGATGCTTTTCACTTAGGATTAGTCCTTCTGTTGTGCTCCAATTTTGTACAGCAGCTGCCATTCCTATGAAAGAAAGAGCCTGGAAGCTAATGCACATACATTTTAGTTTATTGTCACTTGAGCAGTTGATAACTTTGATTGATCCTTGGATAACCATATCCTCATCTAGGACTATTGGTCTTCTGTTCTTGGTCTTCCTTTTATTTTTACAGACCTATGAAAAGTGTTGTGACCAATAGCTAAACTATATGAGTTAGCTGAGCCAATATTCAAATGCATATTCTGCCCAGATGACAAACTGGTCAATCTCATTTGGTTTAGCTTTAGAATTGGTACATGTCCATTTAAAATAGGAATGAGGGAAATCAAATTGTAAGTAAAATTTTGATGCAGAACAGATATGGAGGTGCGTGTATGATAGTAACATGCAGAAAGTTAAAAGGTAACGGTATCCTGATGTTTCTGCTAAGGACTGAGAAAGTAAAGCATAGCTTAATGTTTCTGAAAGATATTGTACCAGCTACCATATTATGACTAGCTCAACTCTGAGAGACAATCCAAACTTGATAAACATTTTAGTTCACAAATTGGCATTTGGTTAATCGCTATTGAAGTTCAATAAACTATCAGTCAAGGATCTAAAACATAACAAAGACCCTACAACTTATAATCGTAATTTCTGATAGGTACTGCAAAACATACAAGAAACAAAATGAAGAGGCACCTTGTTCTTATCTATCTATATAAAAAACCTCCTCATCTATCTATACAAAAAAGTGAAATACCTCATGATACCCTCCAAGATTTTGCTTCAACATCATTTGTTCTCGCATTTCAATAAATAATAATTGTTGGGCTGGTCCCTCCTTAGTGGAGGTGAGAAACCATGTGTTGGATTACACATGAGGAATGTGTTTTCTGGAATGTACGCAGTACGTTGAGTACTGCAGGTGTCTGCACCACGTGTCAAACACTGATTAGAGAAGTTTTGGCGCGTGAAGAAGTTGATTCTCTCTAATTCTCCCTCCGCGTCTCGCCTCGCCTCTCCTCTCCTCGATAACATTCAGAAGATACATTTGCACGCGATTGAGAGATCGATCTGAGCATAGTCGACAACCCCGTTTCCAGATCAACGAGAGAACCTTCTGCGAATTCGATAGGTGGATCGGGTTGCTGAGGGAAACAAATGTAGTGCCCACGCGAGGCGCACGTTTGGCGCGTGGTTCTTATAAAATGTAAAACGACACCTGCAGTACACTGCGTACTGCGTATATTCCAGCCGTTCCCTCACTTTTGATGTGGAACGAATGGACCCCAAGACATTTCTCTCCTGCTCTCAGTGAACCAGACTACATTCACCCCTTTCAGGTAGTTAAGAAATGGTAGATATTATTAATGTAGTAATTACACATCAAGTACATGTACATGTAATTATGTAACTGAGTTTTATATATATTACACACATGAAAAGAAAATATTGATCCAAGATCAACTGATATGATTGCTGTAACTCAGCTGAGGTAATTCCTTGAGCTTATTGATATCCCAAGTATAAGGCTACTCTGAAATTAACTACCAGAAAAACTTCACAGGTATCTCGCACTTAATAATTCACTTTCCATAGAAATGGCATTGAAAGATATCAGCAGAAATTGTATTATTGTCCACACAATAACTACAAAGAGAACCAGCAAGCATAACTTGAAGGATACAATAAAAAACATGAAATTCAGGACTTCAAATCCTACCAGTTTTCAACCATTATGGAGAAGCCTGCATAACATATTGGACTGCATTAATAGGCGTAACCGTCTGTCGGCTAAAGCCAGCTTCCCCGAGAACATATCGACATCCCTTTAAAGTCCTCTCTTTGCCAGTGTTAGACTGTTAGTATGGGACATCATCACCATGTCTATCATCATTCATCAATCTCACATCGGTTATCTCTTCTTTGAACTCATCTTCTTGAATAACAGTTCCAGAATTATCACCCTCCCCTTTGTCCTTAGGAATCGGTTCAGTATACGGATGCATCTTCTTGAAATAGGAACCTCAAGGGTAGAAGGCTAGGATCAAACTTAAGAGTTGGGATAGCTCAGTGTCATGGGGCTTCCATGGCTTTCAATAGCACCAGCTACTCCAAAAGCTCTACAATATTAGAAAACCCGAGCACATATTTCCACACTTTCACTATGGCACGTTCCTCTTCTTTCTCTTCCAAAGTTAGCTCTCTGAGTGTATCTTCCATATGTTTTGTTGCGTGTACTTGTTCTATTGTTATATCACAATTTTGTACACAGTCCGAGTAATCCATCAATTTCAAAGGGGTATTACAAGATCTTCTTTGTTCAAGTATTATTTTCAATTAATACAAAGTACCTGATACATTCTGTAAACTCATGCATTTTGATAACACGAAGCATGTACAGCTCGAAAACTTGAGCACATTTTCATCACGCATCGCATATATAACCCCTCTTATTATTAGGCAGAAACAGCAGACCAACCCCATCGCATCTTGGATAGGAGATCTGGAATACCCAGCACTACGTGCAGCTCATCAGCTTCATCCTCTCCCCAAGTTCTATGTGGTGATGATGATCTGGTTGCTTTACCCTGCATGTATTTCAGATACAAACATCAAAAACACGTCATACCATGTTCTCATGCCCAGTTACATGAAATGAGTACCAATTTTATGATAAAGAGCAAATGCAAGTTAACACAACTTGGACTTCATACAGATATATAAACAGATTGACAAACTAATATATTTGCACTTTAATATTTGCAGAATTGCAGCTTACAGTGTAGACTTCAAATCTTCATGTGTAGATGTTAAAGCGAGGTGCAGTTTACTACAATCATTAAACTTAGAGCAATCACTATTACATAGTTTTATGTTTGTTTGTAATTTGAAAGTCATGTTGCATTAATCGATTAATGGAGAAGAAAAAAATTAACTAATAATTATAGGGCCTTACCCCGAAGGGAGCCCTTCCAGAAATTCTCAAGGGCACTAGACCTAGGAGGGGGGGGGGGGGGGGGGGGGGGGGGGGGGGTGTTGAGAAATAGTTCTCAACCAGCAATAGACGCGCCTCGGTCGAAACCTCACTAGCTGCATCATTGCTCCAAGCGCAAAGATGCTTTACTTTGAGGGTCACTTCGGTTATTTTATAGATGCAATACGGACTCAGCCTTCTCTATAATTGGATGTGGGGTATTGTTCAATTGTAGACTACGTCTTTCCGAATCTTGAGAAAAGGAAGAAGATCACCGAAGATTAATGAGCATCTGTCTATATTTAATGTAGATTGTAATTAGAACAGCATCATTGTAATTAGGAAAGGATCTGTAGTAATCCCTGTAATTAGGGAATAGCATCATTAGAGGTGATCCTCCTGTATAAAAAGGGTTCAAACCCTACGTGAAAGAATATCAAGAAAATCAAGAATACAGACACCAATTCTTGATGGTATCAGAGCATCGACTCTGAGGAAACACAAATATCAACCCTAAACACAAAACCCTCATACACTTACCTCATGGGAGAGACTGTCCTCAAGCTTGACGGTGGCGGCCAGTCGCAGCAAAACACTGCATCACCATGGGAGAAATCTAATCACCCGCTTTACCTTCACCACACGGATCAACCCGGAGCTGTGCTGGTTGCACAGACATTGGAGGATGACAACTACACACACTGGGCGCAGGCAATGATCATGGCCCTCACTATCAAGAACAAGAAAGGCTTTGTCGATGGCAAAGTGAAGAGACCTGAGCACGATGAAGATGAACAAGAACAGTGGGATCGATGTGACACACTTGTCAAAACCTGGCTTCTCGGATCTATGTCCAAAGAGATCTCGAGAAGTGTGATGCATTGCAGCACTGCAAACGGTATGTGGATAGAACTGAAAGAAAGATTTTCTCACACTAATACTGTGCAACTGTTTCAGATTGAAAGCTCCATTCATAATTGCGAGCAAGGTTCAGGATCCGTTACTGCCTTCTTCACCAAATTGAAAGCATTGTGGGATGAGAAAGATTCCTTGTGTGCTTTTCCTGCTTGCACATCAGAAACTGCCGCTGAGATCAAAGCCTACTTAGAGAATCAGAAGACCATGAAGTTTCTCATGGGACTAAATGAAGAATTTAGCACTGTACGGAGCAACATCATTAGTATCGATCCGTTACCTGCTCTCAATAAAGCCTATGCTATGGCTCTAAGACATGAGAAGCAAGCTGGCAGCATGAGCAAGGCCGGAGTACACACAGATGCTTCAGCCTTTGCTGTGAGAAAGTTTGGAAAAGGCAACAGTATCGGAGGACAGGGTAGAAGCCAGAACAATGGTGAAGAAAACCTGAAGTGTGATATATGCTCCATGACCAATCACAGTACGAAGAACTGTCGAGCACACATCACATGCTCATACTGTGAAGGCAAAGGGCACAGCTATGGCTATTGTCGAAGAAGAAAGAATGATCTAGAAGCAGGGATTCTGAAAGGTGATAAAGGGAAGGGCAGGAATGAAAGGAACCAGAATCAGGGGCGTTCAGAGAACAATCAAAACCGAACTAGAGTTAACATTGCTGCATCCAATGATAACATCAAAAGCTTTCCGTTGTCCCAAACCCAATGTGGTCAAATGATTGACCTACTTCAAAGAATCAAGTCAGGGGCTGCTGATCCAACTGACAACAACCAAATGCTGGAACTATTGAACACTGCCAAATCATCCTCTGTGAATGTTGTTGGTAATGCTCCTACTTTTGAAGAACTTACAGGTACAGCTCTAGCATTACTTGGTGATCATGCCAAGGATGTTTGGATCCTTGATAGTGGTGCAAGTGACCACATAGTCTGTAACCCTGCATTGCTCACATCTCTTCAAACTGTCCATAACCGCTTTGTTAGGTTGCCAGACAACACTTCCATACAAGTAACACACATAGGGACTGCCATATTCACCTCTGATTTTACACTGCTCAACGTTCTTTATGTTCCAAGTTTTCACTTGAATCTTATATCCATTAGTAAGCTCAACTTTGATTCCTTTTATGCCACAATCTTTCTTCACCGCATTTGTTTCATACAGGACCTTCGTTCGGGGAAGATGATTGGGACGGGATCGGAGAGTGAGGGACTTTACTGCCTCAACACATCATCGAAAGGAACATGCAATTTCGTTACCACCACATCACAAGAGCTTTGGCACCAACGCCTTGGCCATCCATCTCGCAAAGTATTATCATATTTTCCCTTCTTTGCAAATAAAGCTTGCAATGCAAACAATTGCCATGTTTGTCCCTTAGCTAAGCTCACTAGGCAGCCATTTCCATTAAGCACAACTTCAAGTGACTTTTGTTTTGATTTAATTCATGTTGATATTTGGGGAGGCTACCCTATTCCTTCAATTTGTGGTGCAAAGTATTTCTTGACTATTGTTGATGATTGTTCACGATGCACATGGATTTATCTCATGAAACAAAAATCGGAAGCACGAGATTTACTCATCAATTTTATTCATTTTGTTGAAACTCAGTTTGACACAAAGGTTCGGGTTGTCCGAAGTGATAATGGTCCTGAATTTAAATGTACACAATTTTATGCTTCCAAAGGAATTCTGCATCAAACAACTTGTATTAACACTCCCCAACAAAACGGGGTTGCAGAACGTAAGCATAGACATTTATTAAATGTGGCACGAGCCTTGCTTTTCCAATCTCATTTAACAAAGGATTTTTGGGGTGATGCCATTCTCACTGCTGCATACTTGATCAATCGGACCCCAACTCCTACCCTTGGGGGGAAAACTCCATTTGAAAAACTCTTTTCAAAGGCACCAACCTACACACACTTGCGAGTTTTTGGATGTCGAAGTTTTGTGTCAACTCATCCTTCCAAACCTTCCAAACTTGATCCCCGCTCTTTGGAGTGTATTTTTTTGGGATATCCCTCCGGGAAGAAGGGTTACAAGTTATATGATATTAACAACAAACAGGTCATTTACTCCAGGGATGTGATTTTCTTTGAAACTGAGTTTCCTTTTCAACCAAAATCTTCTTCATCTGCTCACAACCCTACTCCTACTTCTTCAACTATTTTTCCTCCACTCACACAGCCTCCTTCTCATGATGAGGATCCCCACTCTTCCATGCATTCCGCTGCTCACACTCCTGCCGCACTCGAACACACTATACCTCATGATGAGGATCCCACTACCTCAGACACTTCACCTTGTCTTGATCCCACTCCCTCAGACACTCCACCTGATAATACTTTTCCTACTCCACCTAGGAACTCACCCCTTCCGCCACCACAACGTCCATTTCGCCGAGCCACCACCATTCCTAAGAAATTGCAGGACTTTCATATTGAGGTGGCCCTCCCTTCTCGGCACGTCCCAGCCTCTTCCATGGCGGAGGTCAGTCCCTCAGGTACTACCCACTCTCTCTCTACTGTCTTAACTTATGATAGACTTTCCCCCCAGCATAGGGCTTTTTCTATTCAGCTCACACTTGAAAAGGAACCCAGAACTTTCTCTCAGGCAGTACAGGACCCTCGCTGGTGTCACGCTATGAATGCAGAGATCCAAGCTCTTCAGTCCAACCGCACCTGGAACTTAGTCCCTCTACCAGTTCACAAGAAGCCAGTTGGCTGCAAATGGGTCTATCGGATCAAATACCATCCCGATGGCACTGTTGACCGTTTCAAGGCACGCCTGGTTGCCAAGGGCTATAGCCAGATTGAAGGAGTCGATTATAGGGAGACTTTTGCTCCAGTGGCTAAACTCACCACTGTGCGTGTTCTTTTGAGCATCGCCTCTCTTCGGGGATGGCATCTGCACCAGCTTGATGTTAACAACGCCTTCCTCAATGGAGATTTGTTTGAAGATGTCTACATGCAGCTCCCTCCTGGTTACGGACGAAAGGGGGAGACTAGGGTTTGCAAATTGCATAAGTCTCTGTATGGATTGAAACATGCCTCAAGGCAATGGTTCCTAAAATTCTCCACTGCACTCAAGGCTGCTGGCTTTCGACAGAGTTGGTCAGATTACTCTCTTTTCGTCCGCAACTCCAATGGTACATTCACTGCTCTTCTTGTTTATGTTGATTAGGGGTGGCACTTCCGAACCGAATAACCGAAAACCGAGCCGAAATAACCGGGCTGAAACCGAAAAAAACCGAACCGAAAGAAAAACCGAACCGAAAAAAAAAAAACCGAAAACCGAAAAAAATTCGGTTCGGTTTCGGTTTAGGGTCCGGACCGAACCGAACCGGCCGAACCGAACCGAATTGAGAAGGATTTATGTTTTTTTATGAACCGGCGGACGTCCTCTTTTTGAACCACTTCTTGATCGAATTTCATCAAACTTCCTTCTAGACATATGTAGATCATGTTGTGTAGATCATCTCTGCAAAATTTCAGCCAATTTGGTGATCGTTAAGGCCCTCAAATCAATGAAACACAGTAACGGTTCTGCAATGAACAGCTGAGATTGTTTCATTGATTTGAGGGCCTTAACGATCACCAAATTGGCTGAAATTTTGCAGAGATGATCTACACAACATGCTCTACATATGTCTAGAAGGAAGTTTGATGAAATTCGATCAAGAAGTGGTTCAAAAGTGGAAATCCGTTCTACTGTTCAAAAACCGAAAAAAACCGAACCGAACCGAACCGTTCGGTTAGGTTTTCAGTTTGGATTTTCTGAAAACCGAGAACCGAACCGAACCGAACCGAAATTTTTTTTCAGTTCGGTTTTCGGTTTTGGCCCCTAACCGAACCGAATGGGCCGAATGCCACCCCTAATGTTGATGACATAATTCTTGCTGGAAACAGTTTACATGAAATAGAGAGAACAAAACAGTTCTTGGCTTCTCAGTTTAAGTTGAAGGATATGGGGAAACTTAAGTACTTTCTTGGTCTGGAAGTGGCTCGATCAAAGGCAGGTATAGTCCTATGCCAACGAAAGTATGCACTTGAGATCTTGGATGATGCTGGATTTCTCGGTGCAAAACCAAGCAAGTTTCCAGTCGAACAAAATGTTGTTTTGACCAAAGGAGATGGTGCATTGCTCAGAGATGCTTCACAATATCGAAGACTGATTGGAAGGCTCATATACTTGACCATTACTCGACCTGATTTGGTTTATGCAGTTCATATTCTTAGTCAATACATGGACAAACCCCGAGAGCCACATCTGGATGCAGCCTACAGGGTTCTTAGGTACATCAAGCACACACCAGGGCAAGGAATTCTGCTGCCCTCAACAGGAAACTTGGAACTTAAAGCATATTGTGATGCAGACTAGGCTCGTTGCAAGGATACAAGGAGATCTGTTACAGGCTACTGTGTCTTCCTTGGCAGAGCTCCTATCTCCTGGAAAACAAAGAAACAAGGGACTGTTTCTAGGTCCAGTGCGGAAGCCGAGTACAGGTCTATGGCTTCAACATGTTGTGAGATCACCTGGTTGCAGAATATTCTCAATGACTTGAATGTTGAGCAGAGAGAAGCTGTAAAACTCTTCTGTGATAATAAGGCTGCGATATACATTGCATCAAACCCAGTTTTTCACGAACGGACAAAACACATTGAGATTGACTGTCATGTGGTTCGTGAGAAAGTGCAAAGGGGATTAGTGAAAGCCATACATGTTGGAACAAAGGAACAACCTGCTGACATCTTTACAAAACCTTTGGGTTCAAGGCAATTCAACATTCTCCTAAGCAAGCTGGGTGTAGTAAACATACACTCCAACTTGAGGGGGAGTCTTGAGAAAAGGAAGAAGATCACCGAAGATTAATGAGCATCTGTCTATATTTAATGTAGATTGTAATTAGAACAGCATCATTGTAATTAGGAAAGGATCTGTAGTAATCCCTGTAATTAGGGAATAGCATCATTAGAGGTGATCCTCCTGTATAAAAAGGGTTCAAACCCTACGTGAAAGAATATCAAGAAAATCAAGAATACATACACCAATTCTTGACCGAACAAAAATGCGAAAGACTTCAATTATACGTGCTCAGCGCATGGCTTTGTGAGTTGCACAATGCTGTTTTATTTTAAGATACGTTTATTGTCACAACACAAATTATTTTGTTCATTTTAAATTCTTTTCAGACACTATTTATATACTTTTAATTATAAGTTCACTTTGTTCACCCATTTACGATACCTAAAATATCATTTTCTCAATTCTGAGTGTTTTAAACTAATCTATGCGTTGTTTATAAATACGGTACAGTTGTCCATGAGAATTTACATATAAAATCGACATGAAAAATAATGAGTAAATAGATAAACAGAAGCGTCAACAAAGAAAAAAAAATACAAACAGTTCAGCTCATCTTCAGGTTGAATGCTAGCGTCTTTAGACATAGAACGACCGAATATGATAAATTTGGGTTAAGGTTTATGAAGTATATACGTGTTCATCCAAAAAAAAAATGTAATTTTTAACAACTTATTATCCATTGCTGTAATTTTACATTAGATTATTTTGGTCTTTTAATAAATCAATCACATATGGGATGAGCAAAGTGATTTGTGGGGTGGTAATAAACACACCCTTATTTTATCCCCTCGAATTTGACATCTCATTCTCTCAAAAGGTTTGGGAACATGGTGCCTGTCAAATATTTTTCACACCTAATTGAGAGATCAAATGGACTAGCTATAAGAACCGAGTAATATCACTCTAATGAATTCCTTCAGTCCTTCAAGCTTACTGGAATTCCTCTTGCCAAACTAAACTCCAAATTGTGTCGAAGAGAATTAAGAATAAGTTGCACACCGTCCCTATTCCACTGAAATTGCAGTATCTGAGTATCTTGTGTGGTTCATAATTTGATGTTAGTATGCTCTTAGAAGGAACCGCTGGCCTGCACAGAAATAATGTTGCTACAGACTTGTTGCTCACAGGTTTGTGTATTGATGTTCTTCATGCAAATGCCACACGTCTTCGCTATAGATGGCTAATAAGCCCAAAATAGAATTCCTTGCAACTAATACAGTACCTGCATAGATGAGCAAAAACTCTTGAAATATTGGTATGTGTTTGCGACATACATTGACTATGAAAATGTCCTCAAAAAGCATTGCTTACCATGTAACAAACTATGTCTCTGATCGATTACCAATTGCGCATCTGGAGCAACCTAGACTAGAATAGCCAACTTACGGTGAAATGTTCACCGTGAAGATCATATATAAAGAAACTTTTAGGTACTTCTGATATCAGAGCTTATTACCCATCCTCTTCTATCTTACTAAACCTATGAGCGAGTTCCAGTACGGAACGCAAACATATTCACCAGTTACTTAAAAAAGATCAAATAAATATGCATAAGACTTATGTGACACAAATTAAATACATGGAGTGCAGCTCTTGTTTCAGGCATCTCATGTTAGCAGAACAGCAGTGATTCTCAAGGTACTCCGAAAGCCGTTGCGGCAATTTCTTCCAACTTTTGGTGGCGAACTAGCGATATTTTTGTTGCTAGAGTAGGAATCAGTGAATTAACACAGCTACGTACAAATCTTTAGTCTCATCCATTAAATTATCATGTACATTCAATTCACATCTTCACTCAAACATACTGCAACAGCAGCTTTCGGTGCATCAACAAGACAACAGCAATCTCAACTCATGGAAATAAACTCTATGGCCTGCAATTCTGCTTGAGATTATTTGGTACAGGAATCACACTTGTACAAGTTATTCGAGAAGGTAATCTACAATTTCAGGACTTGTCACGAACTAATCTATTCCATCCTTGGTACTCTGCTATAATCGACTTATACATTTAAAAGTGTTTCTTAAACTGAGTCCACAGTTAACTAATTGACTCTGAACAACTTTCTATCAACAAACATAGCACATAAACAGCTGAAATGTTGGTGAATATATTCCAACAGTTTATTCGCGAAGCTCTAAATAGAGAAATGTACATATATAAACACTCTCAGCTACTCTTGCGTTTGTTGAAAATCACAAAGTTGCATTGCGTTTGAGACGTCCATGGATTCATACACCAAAATCACATATGTGGCTAGGAGATGAGCCCATGTAGGCCCAAGAAGCTATCACCCACAATTCTCCACAAACTCCCACCAAAGACTCAAACTTTAAAGAGAAGGGGAGTCTGTGACAGAGACACCTGTGGTCCTCTGAAGAAACCAAATTACTCAAAAGTCTGAAATTTGACACACAAATCAATTCCAAGCGCTTTTCTTCGCTTTGTTTGGCGACTGACACCAACCCCCAAAACAAAAACAACAAAAAACGCCCAAAATTTGAAACCACATAGAAAAAACTAATGCACCTTTGATTCCCTGAATGCTATTGTATGGCATCACAATAATCGCCAGCAATCAACGACCCCAGAATGTAGGCTCCTTCATTTGCACGAATCCCCAGCTGGGCATCTCTTTTGTCTTGCTACTCTGGTTTGGTTTTTACAGTCTGGGTTTTATTCTCGAGTTGCTGAGATTGGAGAATGGAGGACGACAAGTACGCTAAGGAGTTGGACGTGGCGGTTAGAGTGGTGCACATGGCTTGTGCTCTGTGTCAGAGAGTTCAAGAGGGTTTGGTTTCAACTAGCACTGACCAGGTTAAGTCCAAGGACGACGATTCCCCTGTAACCATTGCAGGTTTGTACTTTGGATGTTTTGAATTGAATCTTTGTTCTTGATTGTTGTGTGTTCTGAATGTAGTTTTTGGTCTTTGAATTTGAAAGATTGATATGAAAGTGCTCTGGAAAACGTTTCGAAGAATACTATATAGTGATTTTATTGTGCACTCTAACTGAAGTGAAACAAAGCTGAACTTGTTTATGAGTTATGGGTCTTATGAGTGAATTACTGATGCAGCTTTCTAGCTTTGTTGGTTTTTGGAATGAATATTCTGTTTGGACTTTGATTATTCGTGGCGCACTTATGCTATGTAGTGGCTTTTTAAGGTTAGATTAATATGATTAAAGGATCAGTCGATGTTATTTGGGGCGATTCAGGGTTGTGATGCTCATATCTGTTGTTTGGTGCAACATGGTAGCTCAATGAATTAATGGGATGCGAACAACACAAAATTTTGTTTTGTAAGAAAGACAACAAGTTAAAGTTATTTAGGTGCATTTTAATTGCAGGTTTTCCTCCCACAGTATGGAGTATTTTTTTTTCTTAGGCTGCAACTAGAATCTTATAGTCATGTTCTCTGTTATACAGGAATTATATAGGAGGTGACCATTGTTGAGAAAGAGTTTGAAAGTATGTGATCCTTAGGAAATGATTTTGCGGGTTAATATATAACATGTTGATCATAAATTTGTTCATTAAGCATGAAAAAATGTTCATTGAGATTTGCATTTAAAAGAAATATGCAGGCAGTATCTTGAAGAGTATTAAGTGGAAACCCAAATTTGGTCGCTTGTGGCTTTGTATTTTCCTTAAAGCATAAATGCTTGTTGTTCCATTGTTAGAAGAAGGCGTGAACTCTTTTCTTGATTACTTAGAATTC
Source organism: Fragaria x ananassa (assembly GCA_034370585.1). Taxonomy (NCBI): domain Eukaryota; kingdom Viridiplantae; phylum Streptophyta; class Magnoliopsida; order Rosales; family Rosaceae; genus Fragaria; species Fragaria x ananassa. The sequence continues at coordinate 12,012,265 of CP139765.1, read as the reverse complement.
TTGAAGTATAAAATCGTGCAGCAATAGCTAAGTTTCCCATCAATTCTAAAAGGCCTGGATGATAGTCCTAGCATGTGCTCAAACTAAGAGAATTAATAAGTTTACAAATGCTCAAGGATAGATTTTATTTCTAGACTAGTATAATGCACCTTTGATTTTATATTTTGAAAAGAAGTATCTTTCTGAACCTGAACCCCTGGTTATATTTACATTGGAGTTGTGCATTAACAGATTGGAGTGTCCAAGCAACTGTTAGCTGGATACTATCTGAATTCTTTGGGAGTCAAAATGTATCCATCATTGCTGAAGAAGATGTACAGGCTCTCTCTAAGGCTGACTCAGTAGGTTTGCTGCAAGCTGTTGTGAATACTGTGAATGAATGCTTAGCTGGAGCACCTAAGTATGGTCTTAAAGGCCCATCAGAAACCCTTTCGACATCTCAAATTCTTGAGGCTATCAGCCAATGCAACTCAGTAGGAGGCCCCAAAGGAAGACACTGGGTACTTGATCCTGTTGATGGCACATTAGGGTTTGTGCGTGGGGATCAATATGCTGTGGCTCTAGCCTTGATTGAGGATGGAAGAGTTGTTATTGGGGTACTAGGGTGCCCTAATTACCCAATGAAAAAAGAACTGCTCAATTATCATTATCAGTACCATGAAGCCATCTCAAAGTCGTCTCCACCTTCTCCTGATATATGGGAAAGAGGTTGTGTGATGTATGCGAGAAAAGACAGTGGGCAAGCATGGATGCAGCCACACATCCATGGAGATAAGAAGTTTGAATGGCCAAATTCTGCTAAACTTATTCGGGTTTCTTCGATCGATGACCCAGCACTGGCTACTAGTTGTGAACCTGTGGAGAGAGCAAATTCAAACCACTCCTTCACAGAAGGGCTTGCTCACAGCGTAGGGCTAAGGTAAATTTGTTTACATATAAGTTTCTGTACATGTGGATGTTTTTCGGACTAAAATGAATCAAGACTTTGTAAAGAACATTTATTAGAAGTGAATTGGGACACAAGTTACTAATTAGTAGGATCACTTTTGTTGTAAACCTATCTACTATATCATACAAGAGGTGTAAAAGTTTATTTTTCTAGTTTGAGTTATTTCTTTCTAGATACAAGAAAAGAATAGAATCTTGACAGCGTGTGTCCTTTCCTGTAGTTTGAAATTGGTCATTATCACCCTGTTCTTCTTTCAGGCAATTTCCTTGTAAAGTGATTTCTTTTAGTATATAATTTCTATTAGTATCACTATACTATCTAAAACAAATTGAGACTACTCAAAAGTCAAAACAACCTTGCATTACTTCCCTCTTGTGATTTTTATCTGATCTTTAATGATTGCATTTCTTGTTGTTTCTTTGGTTGCAATATAATATGAATCTTAAACTCCACCTTGTTTGCCATTTTTACTCGTCTGGGAAGATTTTGGCATCTACTTTACTGGTGTTCTAACTTGGTACTTTTGTTTCATATGAGATGGTAGAAAGAAGCCCATGCGTGTCTATAGCATGGTGAAATATGCAGCCATAGCTCGGGGAGATGCTGAGCTGTTTATGAAGTTTGCAAGGACAGGGTACAAGGAGAAGATATGGGATCATGCTGCAGGTGTTGTCATTGTAGAAGAGGCTGGGGGTGTGGTAACTGATGCTGGAGGAAGGCCCCTGGACTTTTCAAAAGGACAGTACTTAGAAGGCCTTGATAGAGGAATTATTGTTTGTTCTGGGGCCACACTGCATGAGAAAATAGTTGATGCCGTTTATGCCAGCTGGGACTCTTCTAGTTTATGAGGCTATCTGTACCATGCCGATAGATTGTTGTGGTGGTATATTTGGTGAGGTAAATTTATCTGGCATAGCTTTTTGCATCAGAAGTTTAATTAGTTATATATAACTGAATCAATGGCTTTATGAGTGAGCTAGTTGTCCTAGACTCCTCTATGACTTGATGTGTGTGGGTTTTCACTTTCAGTTGATCAAGAGCTTTTATTTCAATTATATTACTATTGTTATCTACTGCCTGTGGTTCGTGGATGGAAACAGAAAAATAAACTATTGCAAACTAAATTATGTTAAAATCTCTTTTCACAATCCTTACAAATTGTAGCTAGAGTTTCTTAAACTCGTAAGTCAGAACTCCTGTTTTGTTTATATCTAAGTTATTTTGGTGGAATCTTGTCAAATAAGTTCATTTTTCATATCGTTATCATCTCTGAAATAGTTCAACACCCTCTTTCTTAATAGCATTTAGTCTCAGAGACAGTTGAAATGCTGTCTGACAAGGACTTCAATAAGCATGCGTAAACACTGAAACTCAGAAGTGCGGTTGCTGGATACTGAACAAGATTTTGATGTAAATTCAAAAGTTAAGGATGAATCTGGATTTGTGTCTAAAAAAATCTGCTTAAGGTCGAACGTGGTATACTTGGTTGCACGCACACGGACGCACACACATGCTCATTGATCTGCTGTCTTGTATGCATCCTTTATTGAAAGACCAATGAAAACATGTCTCTTTATGATATTTCAGGACAAATGAATTGCTGAGAAGGATCCTAAACGGTGCTTACCTGCATTTTTGAATTTGGAGTGCTTGGAGATATCATGAGGAGTCTGGTATGTTTGTCCAAGAAAACATGCTAACGCGGGGGTCAAGTTTACAGGAGAAGTGTAAGGTTAGGAAATGTGACCAACTAATTCAAGAAAAAAGACACCATTGTAATGCTTCTGGAAGTATATCAGTGGAAGCAAGAAACTAAAATTTTGCAACTGAAATTGCATTAGAGATACGAGTTGATGGCTTGAAGAGGTGGTCTGAGTAATGACATTCTATGTTCTATGTTCTTATACTTATGACAGCACAGTTTGAGTTCATCTTCTTTGGCTGTGTAATTCTGTGGCTTATGGCCTTTACTAGTTAGGCATGGGATTGCTCTCACCATATATGACAAGCAGAGAAGTTTTAGGTCTTTTACCCTTTATATCTTGCAACTACTGAAACTAAAGTACACAGCGTAGCCAAACAGTTGTACCGGCAGGGGGGCTTGTAATTCAAATGTGTTGTAAGCTAAGCTAGTGACCGCAATTTCGCCAGCAGTGAAGTTTGCTTTCCATAGAACATGTTTGAACCACACCCTCTTTCGATGGGAACAATAGTTTTTTGGGAGGTTAGAGTCCCCCTTTCTCCATCAAACTTGTAGAATTTTGTTCTCTAGTTTATTTTTATTTTTTTATTTTTTGGAGTATTTTGCCCTTTCTGTTTTTTGTCGTTGAGAGGGAGAGAGATCATCAGACTTTGGTGGAAGACGGTTTTCAATTTTAATGCATTCTTAGTTGATAGAAACTCCAAACCAAGATATTAATGACTTACATAGATTGATCAAAAATGACTATTCCATAAATCAAAACCAAGAACTAAGACAATATATTTCTCAATATTCTTGCCGAAAGTATCTAAATTTATTAGCTATAAGAAAAATTCTAAAACGAAATTAACAAGGTTCAACTCTTGAAGATGTAAATCGAGTCTCATTAGGGTTCCTTTGTTTGTCCTCCGAGAACAGCATCGTTACTTTGTTAGATGGGTGAATCTCCTTCCGTTTGCTGTGGTTGAGAGTTAAGTCCTCTTCCTCTCCAGTTGTAGTTCTACGCGAGCAATAAGCAACATATCAGAAATGCTACTCCGCCTACTATGAGACGCACACGCAAATCGTCTCCTGTCATAGCTTATCAAGAGAAAAAGAGAGACAGATAAAGCACTAGAGAAACAAAAGTATAACAGTATAAGTCTAGAGTTGATTGATTGTCTGGTATATTTTTCAGGTTATGAACTTGTCACCTTCTTTTATAGAAGAAACAGTGCTTCAAATAGGGAGAGTATTTAGTCTTTCCCGATTTGTTTCAGTAAGCCTTATTTTCTTTGATTGTGTAGAATTCCCAAAGAATCAAGAATATGATGAAGGATAAAGTGTAGAGAGAAGAGATAGCAAGAGAATCATCATCTTATTTATTGATAGGTGCCCTTTATATAGGGAATTACACAATACCAATATGGTCAGGATAGGAATACATAGATCTAATCAAACTACATATCCTAATGACATAAGGCCAAGACACATATAAAGCATATCTAGAAAGATATAAAATATCCTGGAACACTCCCCTTTGTGCCGCACGCTGATATGTCGATGGTGCTGATCTGTTGCGTTGTCAAAAACCTCGTCAAGTCACAAAAAACCCTGTAGGAGAAAAACTGAACCTTGATCGTAAGAGAAAAAGAGTACAACGCACCATTCACATTTGATAGTGACATGTATGTATGTGCTAGACTCCCCCTAAAGTTCGCACCTCCCCCTGATCTTTACATCAATCATAGGGCTCTTCCTGATTTTTACTAATCACGGAAGTTTCAACAACTTAGCATGTCCATGCTCTTTAACATGTCTTCATAACTCACTCAATATGATAGGTATGATCAAATGGTTGATGTCTTGGAAAGTAGACACATAGACCTTTCCAATGATACCAATTTCACCATTTTCCAGTGAGTGAGATTCTCTATAGGTCCCATGGAATTTGACCTATGAAACTTGACAGATTCTGATTTCACTCTTGATGTGTCTTTCTTATGTAGGGATAGAATAAGTCTCAACATTTCATACCATTAAGTATTGAAAAGGGAGTTACTGCCATTACATTGACATTGCGTGGGCGCATAGCTACACTTAGCTTTACAACTTTTCATAGCGAATGAGATGTCAAGTCTTTCGTATTGTGTTGAGTACATTGATGTTTCTTATTATACATAGATGGGAACTCCATCTCTTAACACATATTTATCATCTTGCTTTAGATAAAACAATAGATCTCTCTTTAGAGCAAATACTTTGACTAATCATGGGATTATATGTAGGCCTCACTAGTTATAGAGTGTCTAAGATGATTGATGAAAAATCATCATCAATACAGTTATCGAGTACCTTTTCGAGACCGTATCTTCCTAAGATCTTTTTCTTCAGATGTTGACACATATGGGCATCTCTTGATCCATCAAGAGTCCATGTAAATCCGGAATAAACACGCAAAGGCATAATTCACCATATCCCTGTTTCCAAATCAAGTAGAGTCCATATGCGTTTCAATACCTTTAACAAACTCGTGCTCCTATGGTCTGGAGCCACTTGATTCGGAAGAATGAAGTCCGTTTAAGATCTTCATGTATATCTCTGATCCCATAGAGATGTTATTATGACCACATTTATAGGCTGCATGTTCAGTTATTCAGAAACCACTAAACTGATAAAGTAGCGGAGTTCAATGACATCCATTACGAGAGCATATCTCATCGTAGTCGATCTCAGTGCGTGTTAGTGAGAGACTTTGCGCCATAAGATGAGTCTAAGCTCTTGTTCTCACTACACTATCTAACAAAGACATAGTTGATAGGGTTTAGCTTGCGGTGTCGACATCACCTGCCCAAGGACCTATCTCTTTGTTAATGCCGGATCGCATCTTTCCATTAGGCCAATCAACTAAGTTGATATCCATCAACGAAAGGTGATTCGATAGTAGACTTATTATCTCACGTCCTAATGTACACTAGTGTAATACTTGTAGAGATCTCTATATGGATTGGATTTGACATTGAGGTGTCCCCTAACGATAATCACAATTCAGACTTCATGAGACCGATTTGAGTATCATTGATCAATGGATCAGGTTGTGCCAAGCTCGCTTTCTTCCTAGTGCGAGAAAGTATCGAACCAAAGGGTCTCCTTCCTTTTGGGGAGCCACACGGCCTTATGACACCAATTTTGCCACTATATGGCGTCACCATTTCACCATCTATGGTGATGGCGTCAAAGACCAACATCTTTTGGTCGCGCCATGTCCTTTTGTAGGACATCAATCCTTGCAGACATATTTGCAGCATGTGATCTCGTCACTTTAACACTTTAAGCATTTGAGATCAAGATGAGAATTAGTGGGGACAAACCATAACAATTCATGTCGTTCCACTTGAACACTTGTGTTCTTATCTCCCCCTAACGGCATAAATATTGTCTCATCAAAATGACAATTCGCAATTTAGCGGTGAATGAGATCGCCTGACAAGGTTTCTACATATGCTGATTATAGGTGAAGGTTCATATCCAACCGAAACTTATTCATCTCAAATGACTCATCATTGTGCGCAGTGGCATTGCGATTGGCGCCTAGAAATAACATCTAGCCGAGCTCAAGGATTGGAGATCCGTTTCAATCCTGTTGAGCTTAAGGATTGCAATTTCATGTCAATCCTAGTACACAGTCACAAGCTGTAGTACAACAATATTCAATGATGGTGGGTCGTAGATGAATAAGTTTCGGTTGGAAGATCCACATACCAAGTCAAGATCCGCCTTAGGCATCTAGTACGTCAAAACTCAAAAGGACCAGAATGTTACATTGCTTTTGCATACAAAATCAAGTTGTTATGAGACTCGATAGAGGTCACAAACAATGCTTTAATGGTTTGTCCTTCAGATTGATCACACACAATCCGGAAAAGTCACGAATTGATCAAACACAATTCGAAAAAGGCCTCGGATTGATCAAACACAATCTGATGATAGGTCGGGGTTTATCATATATAACCCGGACAAGGAAACAACAGTGATCAAACACACTCTTGACCCGCGAATAAAATTTTGGGATTTTTGGTACCTGCACGCACAAAATCTCAAGCATAGAATGGAGATGGAGAAGGGAGAAAGGATTTTATCCCCCCGAGTTATTGCAAAGTAAATAACTGTAATATTAAAGTTTACTTGCTAGTTTGCCAAATAAACTACGTATATAGGAGCTCTGATGAGTTTGAGACGATTGCAAGCTTCGACCAAGGGTTGGGAACCTTTCTGCCTTTCCTTGGAAGACGAGCAATATTGAAATCTTTGGTTTCTAAAGGCTGCCGAGAGGAGAAACAACGTTTCACCTACTTCTACTTTGAATTTAGGACTGAAAATTTGACAGGAGGAGAAACTCTGGATGGGGAAGCTGCTGTCAAAAATTCAGGTTGATTGGAGCAAGGGAAGGTGGTGAACTGATGGTCGGTAGCGGCGGCGGTCTGGAATCTTCTGACGGCTGGTTCGGAGACTTTCCGGCCGGTTCTCAGGGTGAGGCCGGCGGCGTTGGATCCGGGACGGAGAGATCATTCAGGGGATATAAAATTCCGGCGGAGGAAAGTAGGAATTTTGGTCGGAAATCGGGAAAAACAAAGCTACCCGATTTTAGAGTTTTGGAAAACAAATGGTAGGCTATTGACTTTAAGGTTAGAAAAAAAGTGTATGATAACGTGATGAAGAATAAAGTGTAGAGATAAGAGATAGCAAGAGAATCATCATCTTATTCATTGATAGGTGCCCTTTATATAGGAAATTACACAATACCAATATGGTAAGGATAAAAATAAATAGATCTAGTCAAACTACATATCCTAATGGCATAGGGCCAATGCACATATAAAGAATATCTAAAAAGATATAAAATATCGTAGAACAAAATATGTCTTATTTTCCTTTATTGTGTAGGATTCCCAAAGAATCAAGAATATCAGGAAATGCCTAGTCACGAATGGAACTCTTATTGGACGCCTTTGAACGTTCATCCCCGCTGCTTTGTTTGGGCTTTCGTTTATCATTGTGGCCTGTGGGCATGGAATATTGAGAAAAAGGGAAAAAAAAAAAAAGGTTGATTAGACAAAGGCCTGTTTGTTAATTAAGAAAAAAGGCCTGTTCTTTTTCCTCCGCTAGCAGAAAATAAAGAAGGGAAAAAAGAAAAAGTATAAGCACTCTAGTTTAGCCCAATTAGTATCATTTAGTCTAGTTGCATTAGTCTCTCTTCTATAAGTGGGAGGTCATAATAGACTCGTTGTAGTATTTTTTATTTATTTTTGGATAAAAAAAATTTAAAGAAATTTTATTAACACATCCATAAATGTTAGATACACATCATTTTTTTATACAAATTAGATAAGACTTTTTAATTAAATAAAATTACCAAAATAGACATTCATATCAAAAGTAAGGAAACCTAGTTAAAAAAAAAATCCCGCTTAAGACTATTATTCTCCCTCTACGAGAACAACGTATGTGAATATACCAAGCCCTAATTAGAAATAGCTAGCGACAACCATAGTTTCAAACAAAAACTAAAGACAACGTAATGGATTCCAGTGGTGTTTCTCAACCCTTAAGCGATGTATGACTTCTCTATCTTTGATTAAAATTGATCTACTACAAAATTTAGTTTTTAGGTTTGTTGTTTGATTAGATAGTACAAATGAAGTTGGAAAATTTATTTTTTACTGTTCACACATGCTAGATCGTTCAAAAGCATTTACGTTTGAACATTAAACTAGAACTTGAGATGGTGTTATATATAATTATATATATACTCTTATAGTTTGCTTGCCATTGATCTAACTCATCAATGAGAGAGATATCAAACAAAATCGGTGCCATCGTGATGCAAGAGATCTCACTAATGTGAATTTTCTTTTAATAAATTGAGTAGAAGATCTAGAAAATATGTGTATTTAGTGAATGAGTTGTGTATTTAGTGAATAAGTTGTGTATTTTAAATGAGGGTATTGTAAGAAATTTGGGTATGTGTATGTAGTAAAATGTTAAAACAATAAAGTTAATAGGTGGTGTATTAAGTATGATATGTGTATATAGTAATTAGGGATCTGTTACTAAAATCTCTCAAAAACTTATCACTTCATGAAGTATAAACAATAGAGACAAAGAGATCTAATAAGAGAATAGAGAATCATCATTTTATACATTGATAAGAGCTTTTTATATAGGGAATTACAAAGTACCAATATGGTAATGATAAAGAATACATAATCACATTCTAGTTAACTACATATCCTGATGGCATAAGACCAAGGTACACATATGTAATATCCTAGAACAATCCTCCTACTGCCGTGTGCCGGTATACCAGTGGTGCAAATATGTCGCCTCGTTAAAAACCTCGTCAAGAAACAAAAACTCTGTGCGAGAAAAACTAAACATTAATCGTAAGAGAAAAAGAACACAATGCACCCTTCACATTTGATAGTGACATGTATGTATGTGCTAGAGTCCCCCTGAAGTTCGCACCTCCTCCTGATTTTTACATCAATCATAAGGCTCTTCTTGATTCTTACTAATCACCAAAATTTCAAAAACTTAACATGTAAATGCTCTTTAACATGTCTTCAAATGTGACATTGGGCAATGATTAACTAGTTCATGCCGTATTGTCCTCAAACGTGATCTTTTACAATTAGATCTTCAGGAGAAGACCGCTTGTGAACTCAAAACATAAGTTCGTGTAGGAAATCAAATTTTCGTGCAGCATGACCTTCAGTTACTAGAACAGCTATAACTTCGTCTAGAAAATACGTATGAACGAACCATAAACGGTTTTGGAAACTAGACTCATTTAGCTTTCCAACCGTATATTACACACATTCTGGTTCATCAGGAGCTGTTCACAAAGTTCAGTCGAAGTTGACTTTTTTGAAAAAAATCAGATTCTCGGACAGATTCGTCATACTTTATGAAAATGGTCATAACTCAATCAATATGATAGCTATGATCAAATGGTTCATGTCCCTAGAAAGTAGACACATAGAAATTTCTAATGGTACTAATTTCACCATTTTCTAGTGAGCGAGATTTCATGTAAGTCCTGTGGAATTTGACCTACGAAACTTGGCATATTTTGATTTCGCTATTGATGTGTCTTTCTTATGTAGGGATATAATAAGCATCAACCTTTCATACCATTAAGTATTGAAAAATAAGTTATTATCATTACATTGGCATTGCGTGAGAGCATACCTATACTTAGCATTACAACTTTTCATAGCGAATGAGATGTCAAGTCTTTCTTATTGTGCTGAGTACATTGATGCGTCTTATTGTACTTAGATGAAAACTTCATTTCTTAACACATATTTGTCATCTTACTTTAGACAAAACAATGGATCTCTCTTTAGAGCAAAGACTTTAACTAATCATGGGAGTATATGTAGGCCTCATTAGTTATAGAGCATCTACGCCGATTGATAGAAAATCATCATCAATACAATCATCGAGTGACTTATCAAGACCGTGTCTTCCCAAGATATTTTTCATTCTAACTTTGGATGTTGATACATATTGGCATCTCTTGATCCATCAAGAGTCCATGTAAATCCTAAATGAACAAACAAAGGTATAATTCACCATATCCATTCCAAATCAAGTAAAGTCCATGTGTGTTTCAATACCTTTAGCAAACACGTGCTCCTATAGTCTAGAGCCACTTGATTTGGTCTGGTGCCACTTGATCCGGATGAATGAAGTCCGTTTAAGATCTTCGTGTATATCTCTAATCCCCTAGAGATGTTATTATGATCACATTCATAAGCTGCATGTTCAGTTATTAGGAAACTACCAAACTGACAAAGTAGTGGAGTTCATTGACATCCATTACGAGAGCATATCTCATCATATGATATCCTAGTGCGTGTTAGTGAGAGACCTTGCACCATAAGGTGAGTCTAAGCTCTTGTTCTCACTACGCTATCTAACAAAGGCATAGTTGATAGGGTTTAGCTTGCGGTGTCGGCATCACCTGCCCAATGACCAATTTCTTTGTTAATGTTGGATCACATCTTTCCATTAGGTCAATCAACTAAGTTGATATCCATCAACGAAGGATGGTTTGATAGTAGACTCATTATCCCACGTCCTCATGTACACTAGTGTAATACTTGTAGAGATCTCTATATGGATTAGATTGACATTGATGCATCCCCTAACGATAATCACATTTCAGACTTCATGAGACTGATTTGAATATCATTGATCAACAGATCAGGTTGTGCCAAGCTCGCTTTTTTTCTTAATGCGGGAAAATATCGAACCTAAGGGCCTTCCTCTTTTTGGGGAGCCACACGGTCTTGTGACACCAATTTTACCACTATATGAAGTTACCATATCACCATTCATAGTGATGGCGCCAAGAACAACTTCTTTTGGTCGCGTCATGTCCTCTTGATAGGACATCAATCCTTGGAGACATATTTGCAGTATGTAATCTCGTCACTTTAACACTTTAAGCATTTGAAATCAAGATGAGACTTAGTGGGGAAAAACCACGACAATTAACGTCGTTCCACTTGAATACTTGTGTTCTTATCTCCCCCTAACAGCGGGAATATGGTATCATTAAAGTGACAATCCGCAATATAGCGGTGAAAGAGATCTTCTGACAAAGTTTCTACATAAGCGGATTAAATATTTGGAGGTTCATATCCAACCAACCTAAGTACTTATTCATCTCAAATGACCCATCATTGTACGCAGTGGCAGTGCAATTTGGCACCTAGAAATAAAATCTAGCCGAGCTCAAGGATTGGAGATCCATTTCAATTATGCTAAGCTCAAGGATTGCAATTTCGTGTCAATCCTCGTACACAATCACGAGCTGTAGTACAAAAAATATTCAATGATGGTGGGTCATAGATTAATAGTAAAGCTGCATGCAAATATTACATAGCCCCAAGACGCAATAGAAAGATTGGTGTGCATCAATAATGTTTGAGCGACAAGCTAAAGTTGTTTGGTCATAACCTCGGTGTGACCGTATTGCATGTGAACATGAGGTATAAGACACTTCAACTCATATCCCGATAAACTTCTTTAAAGAATGGGTAGTGAGTCCGTAGAACTATAAGCAGCATAAACAATAGATAATAGTGTAACACGTGACCGATGTGTTATCACTTCAACCAACACCATAAAACATAAAAATGTGTCCGCAAATTAGTTGTATCTATCTATATAGTTTGATTTAAGAATGAAATATTCACTTTTGTGTCATTTAGCGTAGGAGGGTCTCACTCCTAATTTAGGTAAAAATAGGCTTTCAAAATGAGCAATGAGCATTGCAGGGGGTCAATGAGACATCGAGGGAATGCCGGTGCACCTCAATTGCTTGAGGAATTGACCGGACGGCCTTCGGGAAGTTGGAGCCGTGTTTGGGTGACGTCAATGTCCCCCGGTGCCGCCATTTACAACTATGGCGTTACCATCACGTTTCATGATGAAACTAGACCTTGAATGTCATCGTTTTGAGCGGAAGAAAGGATGTCCATGAGAATTTCTCAAAATTTGGACCATTATATCTCTTCCAGAATGACCGATTTGGTCAAACCAAAGCCTATATGAGTCGATGTCCCAAATAACATGTTTGGTGACAACATGTGATTCGATATTCGAATCATAATGACATACAATTCACTAGATTGACTCATAAACTTCTCTAAGATACATTTCAGTCTGCATTCATGAGAAGGTATATATAAAAGAACTCTTGTTCATTCTCACAATGTGTTTTCAAATAAAAACTATTAGCGTGAATGTCTTTAAAGCTTAACAAGGTTTGGTTGCCTCTTAATGCATAGAGGGCATCTGTGACGTTGATCATGGTGCCATAAGACATCATGATTCAAGCTAAACCGCGTCTTTGAATGACCAATATGATTCAATCATTGTAGTCACAAAAGATTTACAAAGCACAAAATCCAGAAATAGTTGCCGGTTCCTTAGAATGTTGTCTGGGAAGCACTCAATGTCTCTATGAGACAGATCTACAAAATAGAGTAGATATGAGAGTAAATAGTTCAACTTGAACTATTTAAAATGATTGAAAGAAGCTACAAAAAGCTACAATCCCAAGAGTGCATAAAAATTTCAGCGTAAAATAACCTTTGCACACTAAAACAGCCATAACGTCTTTGTTAAAATAAATATGGATGAACCACAAAAAGTTCTGAAAACTAGACTCGTAGACCTTTCCAATGATATAAAGCTCACTATCTAGTTCGTCCAAAGCTGTTCACAAAGCTCAACTAAAGTTGACTGTCCAGAAGGGACAGATTGTTGTTTTTCCTAGAATTGGCATGTGAGAAGTTGTGAAGCTTGCAAGTAGCGTGTAGGCTGTTGCCTTAGCCAAAAGTGACGTGTGTATAATCAAAACCAAGTCCTTTCGGTCGTTCCAATATCGTAAACTCCATGACTAGTTAGCAAAAGCTCTCTGACATGAATATAAACTAACTCAGAGGACCTAGAGGATTCGATCATGATGATGATTGTCAGGTTTTGATAAGTCTTTAACGTCTTTTGCAAGATGTAAATTAGTTTAATAGCATAAGGGGATCCAAAATCAAAAGCTTTCGGTAACTCCAAGTCAGTATGACCAAGCATGTCCGTGAAGGGTCGGTAGTGCGAGGCACACTTCAAACCATTATCTCCTTAATTTTGAACAATTCTAAGACATCACACTGAGCTTAAATGAGCCTAGTTAAACAATTGATGTTGGAATATCCGCTAGCTATAAGGTAGAAGACTTAACCGGAAAACACATGGGCTATCCTCCTTGAGGATGCGGTGCCGTGAGTCACCTTTAAAGGAAGGGGCCAAAATTGGCACAATATGCCATATTTCAAAGGACGATTTAAGAATGTTACATCTTATTTGTAAATCAATATGAACCATAAGAGGAGAATAGTTTCATAACTTTGAAAAAAAATTCTCAACGCATTCATCATTGCTAATGTGAGTACATTGAGGTCTCAAATATACGAAGGACGTCGATACGAAACCTTATTACATATAGCTTGGAAAGAAAATAAATGTCTAGTCAATGATGTCAAAATCAAGGGTAGCTAGAACTGGATCCGAATCTTTGAAATTCGTGATCATGAGAATGACGATATTGTCCTCATATTTATTTTCCGTACCTTTTTATATACATTCATAATTTGAAGGAGAGCTCGACAACTCTTGAACCAGTGATCCGGAGATCCACAACGGTTGTATTATCATGAGCTAGCATGAGTAGTTTTGACAAATTAGTGTCTAGACCTGGAGTGTCGCCATTAGGGCTAGCGGCACCTCCCCCTCTTTTCTAAACATCGGTGTTGTTGTGACCCATATTGTTGTTCCCACATTAGGGGACAATCCTAAATACGTTTATCGCATTAGCATATATACAATTCTTGTTTGCAATTGTATGATCAAAATCAAGTCTCGTTGGTAATTCCAAACCAACTTGGAGGACCTAGAGAACTTGATGATGATCGAATCTGCTAAAGATTATGGATCAAGATGCCACGAAATATCATTGACGATATGTAGTCAATTAAGGTGGTAAGCAATCCACTTGACTAATAACTCAACAAGTAGAGTTATATGAACATTTCAAGAAACGCTCCATAAGTGCATTCTATAGTACTTTGTGGTCATTACTTTTTGCACAGATTGTTATTGAAGACTTTTGTCGATGTGACGCATCAAAGACTTTGAGCGGATGAGATGTGAAATCTCAGCATCTTGGCTTGTTAGCCTTGGAGTCAAAATATATGGTTTAATCCTTTTCAATGAAAGGTTATACAAATACCTAGCGAAGATTCGCCTTAGGCATCAAGTACGTCAAAAACTCAAAGGAGCAAAATGTTACATTGCTCTTGCATACAAAACCAAGTTGTTATGAGACTCGATAGATGTCACAAACGATGTTTTTAATGGTTTGTCTTACGGATTGATCATACACAATCTGGAAAGCGAATTGATCAAACACAATTCAGAAAAAGGCCTCGCATTGATCAAACACAATCCGGAGAAAGGTCGGGGTTGATCATACACAACCTGACAAGGAAACAAGAGTGATCAAACACACTCTTGATCCGTTAATAAAATTCCTGGATTTTGGTACCTGCACCCACAAAATCTCAAGCATAAAATGGAGATGGAGATGGAGATAGGAGGAAATGATTTTATTCTCCCCGAGTTATTGAACTTGGAAAAGTTTAGGGTTTCAAAACATACATTTCGAAAATTTAAACACTTGAAGAAGTCAAAAATTGTAGTCGGAGGAAACCAATAATCGTCGGCGGAAAGCGGCCAAAGGATTGGTAGCTGGTGATGTCGGACAACAGCCGGGAAAACAAGCGGCGGAGGTAGTCGGACAGAGGAACCGAAAAACACTTTTTAGGGTTTTCGGAAAACAAATTATGGGCATTAGTTCTAGAGTTAGAACAAAGTGCATGATAACGTGATGAAGTATAAATAATTGTAACAAAGAGATCTAATAAGATAATAGAGAATTATCATCTTATTCATTGATAAAAGCCTTTATATAGGGAATTACAAAGTACCAATATGGTAATAATATGGAATACATAGTCATATTCTAATTACATATCCTGATGACATAAGACCAAGACACACATATGGAATATCCTAAAACATCACTTTAGTTTGTTTTTTTTTTCTTTTTTTTTGTTGTTGGTGAAATCAAGCTAGTTGCATAAATTGCCTATCAAATTACTCTCTTTGCCACAGCTTATCTTTTTTGTTGCAACACTCGTCTATTGATCGCAATCATTCAATATAATCAGAATAACATATACATAATGGTTTCGGACCACGCATCAATTATTCATAGAAGAGTTTATCTAGATTCTAAGATTATTATGTCTTTTTATCTGTTCTAATATTACACTGTTTGCTTGCATTTCTTAACTTATGGTATTTTTTGTGCATTTGTGATATAGATCACCAGCTTCTAGGTGCTACAATATGCGTTATAAACGAAGAATTTTCGCTAAAAATGAGAAATTTATCACTAAAATTCCAATATTAACCTAACTTAGCTGCAGGCTGCCAACTACATAGGTGCAGTTAGTACTGAAATCCATGGATGCATCTGTTGGCGGAATTGACTTTTCCGTTCCAAATCCATGAACAGAAATATTCATTCCAAGTTTAAAGTTGGCTGGATAACATATCATGTATCTATTAATAATAGTAATTTACGCCAAACAAGTATTATTTGTTGAGTATTCTTTCTAGATTGAAATAATTGAAGGCCTAGCTAGGTTTGAAATTTGAAATCTTCCTTTGGATTAAATAGAGAAACTAATTAGCACAAGTCAATGTTAGGTCTGATCCAATGAGTCTCTCTATATATAAATTGGTTAGGTAGCCGAAGCTCTTAGTTTATAGGAAAAAATGGCAAGCACAAGTCGTACCAATATTTCTATAGGCTTTGAAATTTCGGGTGAATTTGACGTTGTGGACAACAATCAAACTAGGAGCCTCATCATCGTCTTCATCCAGTTGAAGGTGGAATTGTACCAAGTACAATTGGGTATGCATTCCAAATTTTGTAACTAGTTGTCTACAAAGTACAAATGTACATATTTATCACTGAGATATTGTCTGTGGAAATAAAAACAATTCTTCATGAAGGAGGGCATAGAACTTCTAAACTGATGGATGAGCATGAATATCATGTTTCAAACACGATTCATAACTGGTATAAATGAGCAGGATTAAAACTGTATTTTTTTAATTTATTTTTTTGAATCAGGTGGAAAATTTCATTAAAAAAAATTATCAAAACAGTATAGTTACAAGTAGAGAATAAAAACAAACCATTCCACTGCCTTACGTACAAAGGACAAATAAGAACATACAATTTGTCATGGAAAGCATTCCCGTTACACCATTCAAGCTCACATATACCAAGCTAGCCTAAAATCAATAGAAAAAGATTCTACGAACTTAAAGCTGAAAAAAATAGAATTCAAAACTAGATCATTTAAAAGTGAACCCACAAAAACAAAACTAATAAACATGTGATTTTAGAATAACCTATCATCCACGCGTAATGCATGTCACATATAATCCGCATTTGCAACTCACTAAAATCATAATATATATGATTTAGTGAATAAATATATTTTACTGTAAGATTGTACTCAATCAGGTAATCTCAAAATGGGATAAATTGATCAACTCAATTTCAACTTGAATGGTAAAAGGTGTTTGCTCCTTATTTTCACTTTTCTGTTTGGGGAGAATGGCTATGAAATCACCCAAGTAACTAATCTAAAATAACTTTTCTTTTTGGGTATATAATTTTGACTTTTTTGACTGTCGACTCCAGTCCCTTTCTATATAAACCAATTCACTAGCAGCACCAATGAGTAAACAGTATAGCAATCTCTCCAATCTAGAAATTCAACAAAGCCTACATCTTCTTTTCGTCTTTCTTTAATCTCCAAATGTCTACTTGCCTAATGCACAACACCAATTAAACAAATGAAAGATTTGTCATGAAACAATAAAGACGGCAGAAACAGACATAGACTCGTATGCTTATAATATCACTCACTCTTCACAAAGTCCATGTTGATTCTTGATTAACATGTCAAACTAAAATGTCTGTGTTATTGTTAATCATAAATTGGGTTTGGTTTCTGATGCAATCATGTGTGGTTTGAACTATTCTATGTATCATTTCCATGTCGTTAATTGTTCTTAATCACTGATGAGATCTGTACGTAGGCTTGAATAGATCTTAATCTGCAGGTTGATTAGTTTGTACTAATAGTTTTCTTTAGACGCGTCATGAGAATTTTCTGTTATCTGGTGTTTCGCGCTTTGGAATAAAATACTTCTACTATTATACTATGAAGGTTTTTTTGTTTTTGTTTTTTTTGTTTATGATGTTGATGCATATTGTATCTGGTGTTTAGGGAGAACTCAACTCTGATAAGTAGGACTGTTCTTGAATACCTTCATGGAAGGATCGATAATTTACATTGTTCTAATCATGTTAGACGATTTCCAGCAAGTTTTCATACAAGTAGACGGGCTCATAACAGTGTTCATTTGATAAAATGAGGCATTATTTGGCTCTAATACATTTAACATGATCATGAGTAATCATGACACTAATTCGGTTTTTCCTATTTAAAGAGAGCAGTGTCGATGAAACAATAAAGAAAAAGAAAAAAAAGAAGAAGCAAAAATCTCATTTTGTTTTGATTCATTACAACATGTGGAATATTAGAAGAAACTAACAGACGTCTAATTATAGAGTAAACCGATGAGCCAAGCTCATTCAATAGTTAGAGAAAATTAGTCGACTCTTAGAAATTGAAACCTACATATTTGGATCATTAAGTTCAAGTTTGTGATTAGATTATGACATTGTAAAAAACAAATCGGGGTAACAATTTTAGCACAGACATTTGTATTAGGTCAGTAGCTGCTAAACCCAAACTCTAATCCAACATACATTGATCACAAATTAGGGGAGTTTTACACTCGATAATGAGTGAAGCCGTTTGCCAAATATAATGGCTTGTTCTTTTATCTAGTTAGAGCAATCTGTGTCAACACCGCAAAATACAGGTTTCACCATCTTGTCAAAATTGGTCACAATTATTATATTTGCTGAGTAAAGTTTTTGGAACTCCTTGCTCATTTTTTGGCAGCTCATGCTCACCTATAGTAATATCTTTTTGTCTAATGTTCTTCTTTTTGTTCAAAATGTTATAAATATAGAAAAATATGTACCCTGTATATTTCTTGATGATTAACTTCCTTGGTTCTCATAAAAAAAAACTCCTCGGAAAAAATTAACCTCCTTCGGTTAAAAAAAATAAATTAACTTACAAGTAAAGAAAATGTTGATGCAAAGTGATTAAGTGTGAGCAATATCAATATAGTTTGTGTTAATAAAGAATTCATGTTGTGATTTTGTTTGTTCATGAATAAATTGACGATTATCATAGAACCACCAATCTTATCGCCAGCTGATTTAACACTCACCCAACTTATTAATTATAATATATAACATGTTTATACATAAAAAATAAACATCGAGAGAAAATCCCTAACAAAGACTAATTTGTTGAAATGATGTGAAACGAAATAATTGAAACAAACACTCGATGAAAGAATCAAAGTCGTAACATTCTTTTTCTGGAAACCGATGGGATTGTACTAATCCAGTCGAGTCGGTGGCGACTAGCCAGCTCTGGCTGAAATTGGGTAGCGACTTTTGCCTACTGCGGTGGTGTTCGCTTTATGTCATTCCCGCGGTATCAGCGTCGTTGGGGACAAGTACTTTTCTCCAAAGACAAAAAATTATGGGACCTAGGCACCTTAGCTCTATTTAATTTCTCATGACTTTCTCTTTTTATTTTCAACTAACCATAGTGACCTTTCTTCTTTCCTTTTATTTTGTTTATGAATAGTTTTGTTACTTTGTACGTTGGGTATCCTTCTGGTCAAGTAAAAAAAATTGGAGAAATGTCATCTTAAATAATCAATAATTATTGTTTCAAACATTTATTATACGTCGTTGTTTAAGATGGCTCGATCAGAGACTAGCTATAATTTCTGGTTTTTGCTTACTTGAGTGGAGTAGGATAATGAGACAGGGCGTTAGATATTTGTCAAGACTTATTATTTCACAACATTAAAGAAATATTATGATGTCCTAAGATGTCAGTGTGATTGCATCGTGTTGGGGTCAGGATCGAGCCTTCATTATTTACCTTCAACAACAAAAGGGGTGGTCGGAAAGTTTAGGGTTTCTATCTAGGATGCTTGCAAACTATATTGTTACAAACCTTCATTTTAAATTTGATTTACAAGATTACATAGTGTTTCTACATAAACTCGGAGGCTATGTGAAATTACGGTGGAACAGAATTAATGATCAAGAGACAATCATGGGAGCCAGAGACAATGACATATAGAGGTTCACCATGCCTCAGGGGACATGGATACGTTCACTTAGAATCAACTATCATGCCTTTAGGCCATTGGTGTTACAAGAGCATCCATCCCGCGAGATACAAGAGCATCCACACGCGGGGTGGAATGTTACAAATGGGGGAGTCTACCCATCCCGCGGGGTGGAGTGTCTCTTCTCAGATAGATATCTCTTCTACATAGGGAGAGCCTTCCTTTTATAGCTAAGGAATGTTCCCTCTTTTTACATACTTCCGATGTGGGACTAACTATACATTTACATTCTCATGGTGCCTTCATGTGGAGTTTAGAGAAGCACCTTCTTGGTGTGGTACTGATGATCTTTCACCATGGCGAGGTAGCTTGGACGTCGGTCTACAAGTTTCATGACTGGTCTATGGGCGGGGAAGGTAGTTTCTTGACTACCGACTACAAGTCCCCCCAAGTTCTCGTTTAAGACACATCTTGAGTGGGGACTTAATATACAAAATGCTCATAGACCGGTCATGGCTACCCGGTCTCAGTCCCCCCAAGTCCGCACTCAAGACGTGTGGAGAACGGGTCTTGCTTGTCTTGATATCTTGAAGTCCACCGGGTCCCTCCCGACCCCCAGCCTCAAAACAGATTCGGCTGAGCGAGGTCTTCTAACGAAGCATGCGAGCTATGGAGTCCACCTCGCACAGAAAGACTGACATTATCTGGCGAGAGTTCGCCTCGTATAGAAGGGCTGACACTATCAGGCGAGCTGTGGGGTCCGCCTCGCACAGAAGGGCTGACACTATCGAGCGAGCTGAGTTCGCTCAGCGCACAATCACTACACGCAAGCTGAGGAGTTCGCTCCGCGCACAATGACTACACGCGAGCTGAGGAGTTCGCTTCTCACATAATGACTACAAGCGAGCTAAGGAGTTCACTACGCGCACAAGGACAACGCACGAGCTGAGGAGTTCGCTCCGCGCACAATGAATACATTACTAGGTGAGCTGTGGAGTCCACCTATAAGATAAGAAATGCCCCTCCCGATCCCCGACCTCAAAACTTATTCGGCCGGGCGAGAATTGTTGTTCCTTCACAACGAACAAATGATCGACAAACATTGGATCAACACAATTATAGGGCCAACCAAGTGTGGTTAAGGCATAATAATTATCGAAAAGAAAAATGGTTCATGCAATTGTGTAATACAAAACGTTGAATGCCACTCTCTCGGTCGAATGCTAATCTTGGTGGAATGCCAATCTTCTCTCGGTCGCGAGATATGGATCTCGCTCTACGCAAACGGGTTACCGCGCGGGCTGAAAATCTCGCTCCGCGCACTACCGTGCGAGATGGGTTTTGAAACTCGGCAACACACTCGAGGTGGTTTTTGTACCTAGCGAACTGTGTTTTCATCTTGGTGATACGCGAGATGGGTCTTGTACCTGGGTGTTACCTCATGTGTTACTACTCGAGTGACGGGGTGTTAATGCCGTCTGTGGGTTATCAAGCCACTTGCTCCATTTTTAAAGGGAAGATGTAATGACTTTTGGTCGAATGCCTATCCCGCTAGGTGTTACTTGGGATCTCAATGACTTGTGCCTCTCGGTCGAATGCCTATCCCGCTTGATGTTACTCGAGATTTAATGCGGATTATCCATCCCGCCAGGTTTTACAAGGGAGAACTGATTACCCATCCCCCCTGGTCTTGCAAGAGATTTTAATGTGGATTACTCATGTCGCCTAGTCTTACATGAGATTTTAATGTGGATTACCCATCCCGCTTGGTGTTACTGGGAAAAACTTATAACTCTCGGTGGAATGTTCATCCCGCCTGGTGTTACAGGAGATTTTAATGTGGATTACCCATCCTGCTAGATGTTACTCGGGATCTCAATGACATGTCTCTCGGTGGAATACCTCTCTGGTGGAATGCATATCTCTCGGTGAAGTGCCTCTCGGGCGGAATGCCTATCTCTTGGTGGTTTCACAATCTAGTCATGGTGACTAAACTTCCATATCCTGATTATCCTTCTCGGTCCAATGCCATCGGGTGGCAAAAATTGATGTTTGGGTGTACAAAACACTTTTAGGATCTTGACTCGTTGCTTCATCAACCTTCTCGGTGACTGCAAGAGAGCCCCTTGCCCTTTCTTTGGCCATAACGGCCCGAGAACTATCGCCTCCCTGAGAGTGTTTCACGCTACCGATGAGCACTTTGTGGATGCTCAGTTCCTCTTCCCATCATGAACAATGCCAGCAGGTTCCTAATGAATTTCTTTCTCGGTTGAGAAGACAATGATATGGACTGGGTGTTATGGTTAGTGGAGTCTCCGAGTATAGCGATCTCAAGGCAATGAGTTGTAACAAGATAACCTTTGTGCTGCCAACAGGTCTCCCCAATAATGCTGGGCAGATCCCCTCTTCCACAAGTACCCCTCTGGACGAATTCTTATCCCGAGCGGGATCTACTCCTGGATCATTCCGTTTAAATTCTACCCAAATCACCAAATGTTTTATCAATACTCCCGGTGACCTTGTCGGGTCGTGCAAGAAAGTACCTCATAAAGTTGCCATGTCCAATGCCATACCGGGCGATCGGTGGGGCTTGCCCGAGATCTATCGCCTGAAAAGCCCAATGAATTCAGAGCATGAACCTTGGATTTTGCTATCCCGGAGACTGCTTCTCTAGTTTGTGAGGCCACTAACTTTTCAACCCAGAGACTGGACGCTGGAGCCACCAGGATAAGAAGATGATACGGCTGCGAGTTGAAAAGATCATCTCCGGTGAAGCTCCCATTCGACATGACTGAGCTCCAGGTGTCCATAGCAATTTTTTTTCCACCGGGACCGCTGCTTATAGATCAGATGATCCCGACTGGTTCCACCGGTACCTCATAGAGCAGGCGTTGCCAGAGGGAAATGATGACCGAACTGGACGACTGGGACCCTGCTTGATCGAGATTGGGAGTTTCAAAATACTCTCTTGCCAACGGGACCCGTGCACATTGTGTTGGCCATAATCCTCAGCAGGGGGATGATCGGGACCCTGCTTCTAGGGATGCGGGGCACGCCACCTCGCGGACGCAGAATGTGTTGGAGTTGTCAATGCTTCACAAGGTCCTTCTCTCATGCGGAGTCCCCTTCGCGAAGTCATCGCTTCGTATAGCACATCTTCTCACGAAGTCAGCTCGCATGCAACTCATGTCACTGTTTTGATACGTGCGAACTCCTCCCCTCACCAACTCAGGCCATTCTTCCAGCTCGCGTGATACCGTAAGCGAGATAACCTGCGCGCCTCTAAACCCAATAATACTCAGGCTCGCCGGTTTGACGTGGACTATACAACTGTCTGGTTTGAGTTTTTCTCCAGTTTCCTTCTTCTTCACCCCATACCTCTCATACCGGGTGTCCATAGCAATTTTCAGCTGTGCACTAGAAAAAATCAATGAGGTGTCGGTGGTATCTGCCGAGAAACGTATCCCGGATCTAATGAACATTGGCCTGCAGATCGGGTTGTCACCCTGGATCCCGGGAGCATGCTCTAATATTCAATCCCCCAAGGTGGTTTCCATGTACTGGTGATGGTCGATTGATGGAACCAGTGACCAAGAAGGTGAGCCGGGAAAGGAAACTGCTGGCGATCCATAAAGTGCGAGTTGGTCCCGGTGATCCCAACTTCCACATGAACCCCCTCTCATGATGAATTCGACCAACCGGGATCATGAACCTGATGACAAAAAGATCTCGGGCGGGAATCTGCTCTTGGGAAAATCCGGATGACAAAAGAACCCCGGGCGGGTGGCATCGGACATGAGCCGCTATGGCTCTGCTCTTGGCAAAATCCTGATGACAGCAAAAAAAGAACCCAGGCGGGTCATCTCGCTTCGCTCTCATGCGAAGTCATCTCGCTTCACTTCTATGCGAGCCATCTCGCGGGTTATCTCACTTCGCTCTCATGAGAAGTCATCTCGCCTCCCTTCCATGCGAGCCATCTAGCCTCACTTCCATGCAAGTCATCTCGCGTCTCATCCCGGGTGGGTCATCTCGCCTCATTTTCATGCGGGCTACCTCGCCTCGCATTCATGCAAGCTATCTTGCCTCTCATCCCGGGCGGGTCATCTCGCCTTGCTCACATGTGAGCAATCTCGCTTCGTTCACCTGCGAGCCATCCCGCCTCGCATCAATACGGGTCATCTCGCTTCCATCAATGCAAGCCACCTTGCCTCGCTTCCATGCGAGCTATCTCCCCTCTCATCTCGGGCGGGTCATCTCGCCTCCTTTCCATGTGGGCTATCTTGCCTTGCTCACATAAGAGCAATCTCGCTTCGCTCCCCTGCGAACCATCTCGCCTTGCATCAATGTGGGCTACCTCGCCTCCCTTCAGTACTGCCTTGGTGGAATACCTCTCAGGCGGTAGAACACAAGACTTTTAGTAATGATTCCCACAGACGACGCCAAATGTTTCTGCATAAACCCGGAAGCTATGCGGAATCACGGTGGAACAGAATTAATGATCATGAAACAATCATGGGAGCGAGAGACAAGGACATATAGTGGTTCACCATGCCTCGGGGGAGATGACTACGTCCACTTAGAATCAACTATCATGCATTTAGGTCATAGGTGTTACAAGAGCATCCATCCTGCGGGGTACAAGAGCATCCATCCCGCGGGGTACAAGAGCATCCACATGCAGGGTACAAGGGCATCCACACGCGGGATGGAGTGTTACAAATGGGGGAGTCTACCCATCCCGCGGGGTGGAGTGTCTCTTCTCATATATATATATATATATATATATATATATATATATATATATATATATATATATCTTTTACATAGGGGGAGCATTCATTTTATAGCTAAGGAATGTTCCTTCTTTTTACATACTTCCGATGTGGGACTAACTATACATTTACATTCTCATGGTGTATTCTTGTGAGTTTGAAGAAGCACCTTCTTGCTGTGGTACTAATGATCTTTCACCATGGCGAGGTAGCCTAGACGTCGGTCTACAAGTTTCATGACTAATCTATGGGCGGGGAATGTAGTTTTCTGACTACTGACTACACATAGACAATAAACCGATAAGTAATGGTTAAAGATGTCTTTACAAACGTTGAGAATATGGGGAAAAAAACGTGTAGCAACTTGTAAGCACTACAAGAATAAACCTCTCAATCGTAATCTTGCCTCTTTAGGAAAGCTAATGTCGTTAGGGAAGAAACTCTTCTTAGAATCAGGCGAATCAGTGACATATGATTTGAAGAAGTCTCATTTACAACAATCCCAATAGTTACCAAACATTGTTTTACTAAATTATCATTGTGGTCAACCCAAGTGATAAGAGAAAATTCGGGCACTAACATAATAAACAAAAAAACGTAAATTTATGAAAGTCTAATAGACGATAATATACAAACTAACAAACCGGCCCTTGTTCCGTTTAACAAGGAAACCCAAGAGAGCACATACCTGACACAGCTACCTGTAAAAAGAAATTATTCATTTAAAATACTATGAGTTATTATTGTATGATTAATGATGAGAAATTAGACGCAAGAACTTCTGAAAGAACAAAAATATTTCGTATGTCATCAAAAGAAAGAGAAATATCACTAGTTAGGTCCAAGTCATTTTACTAAAAGAAATATATCATTTTCTTTGATAATAACAAGAGGAAAGGGGTCAAAATCCATGCACAGACAGATGAAGAATAGAGAAATGTATTTGGTTGAAGGCATATGGCCTAATGTGATCGAAAGGAACAACTGAAGCTGAATGGTAGTAGCTCTCTCTCGCTCTCTCTACTGGGGACTCGACTGGACTGGGGGTGTGAGTTTCCAGTGAAGTGAGTTTTAGGTCCAAAATGCCAATAAATAAAGGACCTTGTCAATCTCAAGAAGAAGGAGAAGATCACCCAGGTCCATGATTTGCGGATCCTAATTTTATACGTAATATTCAAACTTGCCGGAAAAAAACTTTAGCTACGTCAGGAAAAGTCTTCAAAAATCTAACAAGGACACGCGCACTTTAAGTTTGTCCCCAGGAGCCATAAGCCATTTTCAAATCAAATTTCTTATTCTTACGCTTTGGTTTTGGCTTCAAAGTTAGAAACGGTGCAAGGAGAAATCCCCAGTGAAGCAGATTTGAACAGTTGTTTGCAACAAGAAAGACGCGTTTGGTTGCCGGACTCAATGTCTGAAGTCTAATTTACTAAAAAGAATGTCATGCGTGGAGTTGTGAAATGGTGCAGCTTCCATGAAAATGCCAATGTAGCAGGTACATGGATGATTTGGGATTACGGGAAGGTATATTGAAAATTTCAGCTTTGTGAAATTGTGAAACGTAGAGGAAACAAAGCACCGGCTTGGATTAAGTCATGTATTGTTTGCTAATTTGATATCAATCCAAGTTAGGGCAACTTTTAGACGTGTCTCAATTCATACTCCGGTCCTTACCACCCAAATTTAATGAGTGACAATGGCTGATCATATGGTAGGGGATTTATTACATTGCTTAGTAGAGAGAGGTGTAACGGTGTAACCAATGAAATACCCTAAGAAAGAAGTTCACATTCATAATTTTCTGACACCCATTTAGATACGATCCTCTTATTCAAGTTTTTCCACCCTTGCTTATACAGGCAATGAACGAAGATGGCAAAGAGGGTGAGTCGGTGAGAATGCCTATTACTAATAGGCTATTAGAGACTAGATACAACCACCTTATCTAAGTCATAAAGTAATGAAGTATTATCCTATAACAATACATAATTAAAAGTAAAAAAACTCGAACACTTATTTTTTTTACCAACAGAAATGTTTACTATCACGAGGAAATCAATCTAAATTTATTTCTACCGTTAGATAGAAGAAATCATCATCATCATTAACAAGCCTCAAAAAATGATCATTACAATTTACAAACATATTTGTTGAAAATCTCCCACTAATTCCTTTTTAATTTTACAATCAGAAATATCCCACCTTCCTGTAAGGTCAGTAACCTGCCGAGCCGGTTCCCGGTTACCAATTTACCGTCTATATCTACTCCACCCCACTTTAAAGCAGAACTCCTCTCCTCCTGTCTCTCTCTCTCTCTCTCTCTCTCTCTCTCTCTTAAATTCAAAAACCCCGTACACCAAACCAAGTTCACACCACCACCCACTGGAACTCTGGAGAGAGAGTAAGAATTTCCCCAGTAAACCTTTGTTGGGTTCCAGCCCCCATCCCAATTCCTTCTTATAAATCCTTTCTCTTCTTGTTTCTTTCTTTCCAATTGGGAAAACAGCCACAACCCGACGAACCCAAAAGCGTGTTGAAATCATCATCCATTATGGCCTTCCAACCACACTACTGACACCCTTCCTCCTCCTTTAGATCTCTATAAAGCCCCTCCATCTCTTTCCTCGCTGGGATCGTCGCTTAATCTCCCCCTCCACCCACTTGATCCGATCCAAACTTCATCAACTGTAAGTTTCGCAACCATTCTCACTCTAAGTCGCCGGGAAGTAAAACCCATTTGATTACTAGTTACTGGTCAGCCGGGTGCTGACTGAAAGGTGTTTTTGTAATTGTGACAGATTTGGAAGAAATGGGGAAAGCAGGAAGCAGAGACTGGACTCAGATCTACGCCATATACGGGCTAGACCAGTGGCAGACCATAGTGTTCCTTCTGTTCCACGCCGTGCTTTTTACCATTCTGTCCCTCCTGTACCTCACTTACTTCGACCCGATCACTCTCTTCTTCCACCGCCTCCTCCCCATCGCCTCCGCCCGCTTCGCCGCCGGCTTCACCGGCTCCGTCACCGCGCTCTCCGCCCTCTGCCTCTTCTTCGCCTCCTTCCACTTCCTCCACTCCTCCCTCCCGCTCCACTACGACGTCGTCCAGCGCATGGTCGCCTCCGTCCACGACTGGTCCACCGTCAAGCACGCCCTCGACCTCGGCTGCGGCCGCGGCATCCTCCTCAACGCCGTCGCCACCCAGCTCAAGAAAGAAGGCAGCTCGGGACGGGTCGTCGGGCTGGACCGGTCCAAGATGACCAGCCTCAACACGTTACGCACGGCCAAGCTGGAAGGCGTCGGGGAGTACGTCACTTGCCGTGAGGGCGACCCCAGGCGATTGCCGTTCGGGGACAATTACTTCGACGTGGTGGTATCCGCTGTGTTCGTCCACACCGTAGGGAAGGAGTACGGCCATCGGACGGTGGAGGCTTCCGCGGAGAGGATGAGGGTGGTCGGTGAGATGGTCCGGGTATTAAAGCCCGGTGGATCCGGGGTCGTGTGGGACCTACTGCACGTTCCGGAATACGTGCGGAGGCTGCAGGAGCTCAAGATGGAGGACATTCGGGTCTCGGAGCGGGTCACGGCCTTCATGGTCAGCAGTCAAATCGTGTCGTTTAGAAAGCCCAGTCAGCACTTTTTTGGGCTTGGAGAGGTCAGGCTGGACTGGAGATGCTGATTTTCCGAAGCCCAAACCCGGCCCGCCGTATACATTCTCAAAAATTAGTATAAATTTCACCTTATATAATGATACATAACAGCTACAAACTTTTAAGAGCTTGATTAATGATGGGATTAATCAAACATTTAATGGGTTTTTTTTTTTAATTTCGGGGGTTTTTTTTTGTAACGTCTGGAGAGGCGAAGCTGACCCAGATTGCCAGATGCTAAATATACATGTAAAATTATTAGTTTGTTTCGTCTATACTCTTATCTAATGGGATTGTGATGAAGACGCTGGTTGGTTATGATTTTGTATAAAGTTTTGTGTAGTAGAATCAATGATTTTTTGTGACTAACTTTTGCTGTGTGCAGACATGAATCATTTCATGTGAATTGTGTAGTCATTTTTAGTGATTTTGGAGGATAAAAAAGTTGGGTTCAATTTTGTAGGAGATTCTAAAGTTGTGTGATATTTTCTTTTATAGACTAGCCAACAAGTAGATTCTTCATAGCGATGGTGTTGGTGCTAATGGGATGTGACATAGCTGACATGTGAGTGTGACGATTAGAGGTGGTGAGTTTTCAGATTTTATATGTTAGTGGGATTCTAGGGTTATGTAGGTGAAGTTGATCAATCATGTTATTTGGTTAGTGTTGTAAATTGTTTGGATACCACTCTAGGTTGATGCTTGATTCGTGATTTTACTTGTTTCTAGTAAATCAAAACGGAAGTAGTATGTTTTCATTTTGTTGAACAATAATTGTGGTATGCCAAAACATTATTTTAAAAACTCGCCACTTTCATTCAATATAATCCAAGTACAGAATTTTCTACTGCCTCATGATACTTGATTTTGCTTCAGCAAGTTTAACGAGGGCGAAGATAAATGTGATGGAATTGAAAGAGATGGTGGTTGCAATTCTTTGTGGAGGTTGTGAATTGTGAGTTTATGATAGAGTACCATGTAGGGTTTGGGATGATGTGAAGTCGTAATCATCGATCTTTGATAACGAAATGTTATAGTTGGGCGTGGGAGAAGGAGATTGGTTGGACATTAAATCCAAATTCCCATCCAACTCTTGTTACAAATTTGTTGTTAGTACGGGTTTTGGAAAAAGATCATACCCTTCAATAATCTCGTGAAGTTTATAAGAGAGAAAGTACCTCTTTTAACTCCCAAGTGTTGTTGAAGTTAATCCACTGTGATGAATTGCAACTATGAAGTGATTGAAACCATGCAAGTCTTGTTTCATTTCGAGCAAAATTACATATAACGACTAATGACTTGCTATATAAAACCATGATAATAAAAACTTGCGATCTAAGTAATCTCACATTCTGGTAGCTCGATCAGAGCATTGCATCTTGAAGCTTGTACCTAGTAACATGAACAAAAAACTTGTTGTGCATTTCAAGAAAACAAACTAGAATGCAGTCATTGCAAACCCCTATGCTATCATAGTTGGAATGCTATTGTTTAAGTGAAGCCAACTCCAACAAAGCTTGCTTAGCAGATTTTAGATGCAACACATTTTTCATTGATTCTTTCAGTGAACCACTCTATGATCCGATGACAGCGCTCACTGCAAATTGGTATTATAATTTGAAATGCTAATTGGTATTTTTCAATTGAGAGACAGAGATTAGATATTTAGTCATACATGAGGTCCTTGTATATAGTTGATATATAGTGTGTGACTTGAGTGACTCGTATGAAATGTAAGTAGTAGCGAACTAGCGATTGCTGTGATAGTATTAGCAATTTCTTGAGACAATTTAATTGCAGCATGTGCCATATCGTGGCCTCGTGTCCACTCTCTCTATATCTATATATCCATCTCTATGATTCTCTATAAATAATGCAGCATGTGAATTGTCCTAATTATTTTGGTAACCCTCTTTTATTCATCACACTTCAATCCAACATCTGTTTTACATTTTTTCTTTTGTTTTGGGACCATGCATATGCATAGACCAAAATTATTCTTATCATTTAAAAAAAATAGTAACAAAATTTGAGTAATAAAACTTTGAGTTTGAGTTACTACAGAGAATAATAAGCTACAAGCTAAATTTTAAACAAGCAAAATACACATGTTTGGAGTAACCAAAAAGAGGATCGTCGGTCATGATCTCGGAAAGCAAAATTGAAGGTTTCACTAGTTTCTCTTTTCTCTTATTAGTGTAAGTTCGAAAGTTTTCTTATGCTAATTGTGTCATTGTCATCTTTTTAATACTTTCTTCATACTTTTTGGTTGAAAGAACTAATTCCATAGCTAGCGTGGAATTTGGTTGAGAACATATTGGTTTTTATGAAGACGATAAAGTGGATTCATAACTCATGTTATTGTTTAGTCGCCATCCTAGAGCAAATGACAAGGAAATGAATTAAACTGAGAAGCGAAGATCGGAATAATGGAAATGAGTTCATTGGGGAAGTTCTTAGATAACTTTCTCGGGTATTTGGAATTAGGTTCTAATATTAATCTGGTTGTTATAAATCCATTTCATGACCAACACAATCTTCATCAATTGTGGTCATATAAGCATATATAGAATCATGGTGTAGTTTGAGACACCATACGTACATTAGGTGGGGAAAATAATCAAAACCCCAAAATATATATGAGACCTCAATGTCCACACTAAATCTTATCGCAGAATATTCAAAGACATGCATGACAGTTACTTGAGCTGAGAGTTGGAGTTGGGATGTTGGCGGATTATCATCGTGAAAGAATTCGGCGGTAGAGTACATATATCGATCATTACTTTGCTTTGGTCAGTGCCATGTAACTGTGACTGAAGCCAATTGAGACGCGACATATATTTCAGTATTTGAGGAGAGAACCCATTGGTCATCAGCCTTTCCGACGAAGTTGGTTCTCATGCAGGAGGGTTATGAGGTCGATCAAGTGAGAGAGTAAAGGGACACGTACTGGGCATATGGCATGGATCAAAGGCATCCAATTCTCTTGTGTACCTATTCCACTCTTGATCTACACTATTGGGCATGAGTTTGGCACCATGCACTTATAAATCTAGGATCTGGCTAATCTATATATGTTCATTGTTCGATTCCGTAAGGATTAGGGAGACACAAAAAGCTAGAGCTAGCAATTTGGGTCATGTCAAAACCAATCAAACGAGTACCAACCGTACCAACCTAGTTGGTATACAAAAAACTTGATAACCGACTTACTTGGTATAGTATACCATACCAGTTTTGGTAACATAGTTGGTACTTGGTATTAAGATTTTCATATCATCGGTATACCGTACCAACCATGTATGTGTAATTATACAAAAAATACACTAATATCTATGTAGGAAACGAGAATTAAACTTCTAACCTCTTACAAATAACCTATAAAATGTATAATTAATATATGTAAAGACAATTAAAATATATGTATAATATATAATATATGTATTGTTTTATATTTATAACATACTATAGATATAAATACAATTAATGTCACATCCCAATTCTTAAGGTAATTTGCGGTCATTTACTTTTGGTATTATCCTGGTCTTTTACCGTTTTAAGTAACCGTTTACTATTTAAGACTCCAATGGTTGACTTTTTTTCTGAGTCTAAAATCTGGGAAAACTTTCTTCATGAAAGTTGTAGAGGACGTTAAACAAAGTTCGTGGACATACGGCAAGCTTAAAACAGAGTTCGTATGAAGAATTTATGGTCTAAAGGCGAAGGTTACTATTTTGGTTGGGGTATAAAAATAGAAACTTACCGTAAGAAATCAGTTCCCCCCTCCCCACTCTCTCTTCTCTCTCCCGCGCCTCTCCTCCGTCCAGCAACTTCATCACCTCCGTCTGCCGCCGTCCGGACGAACTAGATGGTGTGCTTGGTATCGATTTGAAGCTTGAAGCATCCTCTACAAATCTAGGTAGGTTGCAGCTGGTGTCGCGCCACCGTGAAGAAGAAAACACACATGAAAACCGCGGCTGTCCGTGGCGGGGTTTTCACCGGAAAACCCCTTTTCCGGCCACCATAGCCGGAGCTGTTGGTATCATTTGGAAGATCTTCCTTCCAGTAGAAAACCCTTAAAAGGATTCAACCTATCTCGACCTAGGTAAGGAGATTTGATGTTTTGAAATCCTAGGGTTTGAATTTGGGATTTTTGGTGTTTTGATTCGATGGACAGGTTTAAGCTTAGAATCGGTTATTGTGGTAGTTATGAAAGTTGTTTGGAATGTTGAGAAGAAGACTCTGTCAAAATTTGGTAGCCATTAGAAGTCGCCGGAGTCCGGCTGCCGGCCGCCGCCGCTTAGGGGTAGTTTTTTTTCATGTTTTTGAGTTTTTTTTAATGAGAGGAGTTTTATGATGGGAAGTTTGGAATTTATGGAGAAGTTTTGGTTAGGTTTGAGATTTTTCAAAGATTAAGAATTTTGGCGGTTGTTATAGTGAAAATCCGGCCGTTGGATTTCCTTGGTATTTATTCTAGAATGTTAGAATTGATGAATTCAGGTGGTAGTGGAGTTTGGTGGAAATCCGGTGAGCTTAACCTTAGTAAGGGTAGTGAGTTACGCGGAAGAGTTTTGGTGTTTATATTTAAGTATTTATTTTCTGGAATTGAAGTTTGGTTATAAGCATGGTTATTGTGCCAGGATGTGTAGGGAACCTCACTTCAGTGGCGATTCGGATATCGTCGGGCTTATGCCTAAATTTGTGAGTGGACATTTTGATTTTAAATAAGCATGCATGCAAGATTTTTATAAGTTATCATTTTATTTTCCGAACGTATATTATAATTTCGACTTATGAAATAATCTTGGAAATTATTTGAGTTTAACGCATTGATTAATTGATGGTCATAACTTATGGATTTGAGCTCGGATTCTTTATGACTCCGGATTTAAATATTATCGGTTTTATTTTGATGACTTGGGATTTATAAATGATTACCGAAAATGGGATTTTTGGTAGTTCTCCATCATAATTTAATTGTATGTTTAAGGCATAATGATTTTGACTTGGAGAATATTTTAGCGAGTATTTTCGAGTGAAGATATTATTATTTATGGTTTATATTTGATATTGAAATCTTGATTATGTTTATAAATTTGAGAATATTTTGACGTGTGAGACACGTCATTGAGTTTTATTATAATTTCTTAAGATGATTTTCAAAGTACGGTTGGGAACCATACAATTCGTATGATCTTGAGGAAGTTTAATAGATTTAAGAGATATCGTATGTTTTTAGTCACCATAATATAAGGTCGTTTATATTGATTATTGCTAGCTAACTATTATTAGCGGCTACTCACCATAGGTGAGTAGAGCGCTTAGCGTGGGACGCTATTATAGCCTGGGAGGCAACCGATCGGTATTTATATATATTTGCTAGCTAGCCATTATTAGCGGCTACTCACCATAGGTGAGTAGAACGCTTAGTGTGAGACGCTATTATAGCCTGGGAGACATCGACCCGAGCCTGGAAGGCTCCTTTTTCATGGTGATAACTCTTCCCCTTACTGTATTTTTCTCAGTTATATAATTAATTAACCAGCGGGGCTGGTTTATCTTTTCTTAAGAAATTTCTCTAATCGAATAAACCAGCGGGGCTAGTTTGTCTATTTTTGTGGTATTATAGATTTAAAGTATTTGGATTATCAAAGTTGCATGCGGTTAAGTTTTAAAAGTTGAAATGTGGGAAAGTATATAAATTTGTAGTCGTTAAATTATTTAATATATTTTTATTCACTCACTCTAACGTTTTTAAATTACTTTCCCCTGAGTTCTTTGGTTTTAAATACCCAGTATGCAGGATAAGTTTAAATGAGGTCGAGTGTACAAGGAGTCGAGGCATAATCAGAGGCTGCTTCCGGTTATTATTTATTCATTGTTTTTCCTTGATTCTTAGATATGCTCTGATAATCCAATTAATAAATTATTGGAGGTACTTGTTGTTGGTTGTGGGATTATTTTGGATTAGTGTTTTAATTTGAGAGACGTAATGAATTGGGGGAGCAGGAAGGCTCCATGAGGAAAAAGTTTAAATATGATTTTAGAAGTGTGTTGCAGGTGGCTTTAGGAAGGGTTGTTCATTTTCAAGGGAGATTATGCCGAATTTCTGGTAGCATCTCCTTTGGATGTGGTCCCTGCAGGGTTCATTTCAGATTCCTGGATGAAATATGGGGTGGAACCTGACAATTAAAATATAAAATGTTTAACTTTTACAAACAACCTATAAAATGTATAATTAATATATGTAAAGACAATTAAAATAATATATAATATGTATTGTTTTATATTTATAACATACTATAGATATAAATACAATTAAAATATAAAATATTTAACTTTTAGCAAAATGTATGTTTCGAAACTATGACTGCTCTGATGGAAAATATGACCACATACCATCAGACCAAAGCTATCATTGCATTATATTTGTGAAAAAATTATATTTATCATTTCATTTTTTAGGCCACAATCTAAACTTGGTAGAAGCCTATTACCAATCGTACCAACCGACTACCAACCGTATCAACTAAGTTGGTATACCAACTTCGGTGGTTGGTTTTGGTAGAGGATTTTGCCTACCAATCATAAGTTGGTTGGTACATGGTATTGGTAAATAAAGTCGGTATACCTATCAATGCCAGCCCTGCAAAAAGCACAGGTGCAGAGGTGCTAGTGAGATACCGTGATCACACCATGAGAGAGCTAGGGATGGAAATCTCAAAGTTCTTAGAGCACACCATGGCGCGCAGCTAACGTAAAGATCGGGGATGCAGATGATGATGATGAGAGAAGTGCTACAAATCTTAAGAGGTATATGTTACGAAGGTTACGGAAAGGTCTTCTTGATAAGAGGCCAGTCCTAACCCCAGCCAGTTTGGTGGTGTGTACACTCTTATTGGTTATTGCTTAAACCAAGACCTTACCTGAGGGGAGACCTGAGAGGCTGCCACCTCAGACACTACAAATTTGAGGGCATCAAAAAAAAATTATATATGAGAAATTTTATTAATACATTCCTAAATGTTATACAAATTAGATAAGACTTTATAGGTACATAAAATTACTAAAAGAGACACTTATATTAAAAGTAAAGAAAAATAATTAAAAAAAAATATCATGCTTAAGACTATTATTCTCCTCTACGAGAATAATGTATGTGAAGATACCAAGCATAATCAGAAATAGCTAGCGACAACCATAATTTCAAGCAAAAACTAAAGACAACGCAATGAATTTCAGTGGTATTTCTCAACCCCTAAGCGAGGTATGAATTCTCTATCTTTGATTAAAATTGATCTACTAGAAAATTTAGATTTAGGGTTTATTGTTTGATTAGACAGTACAAATTGAAGTTGGAAAATTTATTTTTTACTGGTCACACATGCTAGGTTGTTCAAAATCATTTACATGTGAACATCAAACTAGAACTTGGGATGGTGCTATATATAATTATATATATACTCTTCTAGTTTGCTTGCCATTGATCTAACTCAATGAGAGAGATCTCAAGCAAAATTGGTGCCCTGGTGACACAAGAGATCTCACTAATGTGAATTTTCTTTTAATAAATTGAGTAGCATATCTAGAAAATATGTGTATTTAGTGAATGAGTTATGTATTTAGTGAATAAGTTGTGTATTTTAAATGAGTATCGTATGAAATTTGGGTGTGGGTATCTAGTAAAATGTTAAAATAATAAAGTTAATAGATGGTGTATTAAGTATGGTATGTGTATCTAGTAATTAAGAATGTGTTAATAAAATTTCTCTTTACATATATGTACATATATATATATATATATATAATTTTCATAAAAATCTTAGATTTTTTCTTCTTTCTCGGTTTTTCGCGTTGATTATATTTGACCAGTATTAGAATACTTCATAAATTTATATTCAAGATTGCATATTTACTGTGTTTATATGTATTTTGTAATCTGCAAAAAAAAATTTTTTTGTAACGGCCATTGTTTTTTTTATTTTTTATCCTATGACTGTTAAAAGAAATCATTCTTAAGATTCGTCTCAGGTCTTCAAACCTCAGGTAGGTCCGGCCCTGACTTAAAACCAAATGTATAGCATGCTAATTTGGTATGATTGAATTTCAATGTTGAGACAATAATAAACTACTTTATCATACTTTTCTGAATACGGTTTGCATGCCTCAGGTGTATCTGATTGTCTATATATTTTTTTGTTTTTTTTAGAAAATTATCTCAGACGATATTTTTCAATATTTATTACAATTCTATAGGAAGATGTAACTGCAATGGTCCCATGGTCAGTACATTGGACTCTGAATCCAGTAACCCGAGTTTAAATCTCGGTGGGACCTTGTTTTTTCCTTCTTCTTCTACTTGTGCTGCTGTATTTGGAAATTGGAACCAGAGACCTTTTTATTCACTTTCTTTTCTGGAGGTGGAAATCGCTTTTAAACTTTCATGATCACAGAACCTTTGACTATTATTTCATTTTCTCACTTCATCATAGCATTAGTTCCCTTTCTGGTGATCAAAGCAACATGAAATCATAACTATTTTGCTGGAACTTCCCCAAGAGGAGTTCAAAATAGGTGAAACTCAGAATTATCCATTTGCTTTGTATTCTTTGCTTGAATCAAGACAGATAATAGAAATGCAATCTGTCGGTTAAGGTTTATATTTCTTTTTTTCTTTTTTTCTTTTTTCTTCTCATAACTCAACATGTTTGTATTTTAAAGTTTTTACAAACGAATTTTTGTTCTCTCAAGTGAGTATCTGGATCAATAAACTAGTAGAACTACACGCGATGATGTGTTATGTAAGAGGTCCATTGAACCAGACCCTTCTCCCAAACATAATAAAGTTGTATCTGCAAGGGTTTTGGGTACAAAAATTACCATTTGAAAATTCTTCCTCTCAGTTCTGTATTTGAAGGCGTTCTGAGGATTGGAATATATTCGTGAACTAGTACGTGCCGGTTCCAAGAGTTACAGATTGTCAAGATTATAGTATCATGTCCACATCAGCTTTGTTGATTTTCATCAAACATAGCAATTACTCACATTTACCAGAAACGAGATGACAGCATTGGCTTCCATAACATCAAGTCATCAACTGAGCCCTCGAACAAATCAAATTACCTTTCCAGCACTATCATTTAAACTTCTGAATTCCATGTTCCATCAAAACAAAGAATTTTACAACCAACCAAAAAAATGAATGTCCTGCTACGCATCTCTCTAGGACTGAATTGTACAGAAAATACAAAATCCGCTATACAGAAGGCAGGATGTCAAGTGACATAGGAGTGTAAGTCACAGTGAATGTTTGAAGAATCTTCCTAATGCAAACTAGTTCCAGCTAAGCTGATTTTCCAACTATCTGATGAAACAGGAGTTTATATCTTTACAAATTCCCAGTATATATCAAAATGGGAAACCTATGTTTATCTCTATTACTGTATCTGGAACATGTCCCACTGACCGTACAGAGTGCAAATTATGTTGAGCTCAAATTTAGGCAACTTTGAATCCAGGAGAGGAAAAAATTTGCTGAGAGAAATCATGCAGGAATGCAGAAAGAAGAACTCAAAGTTGGAGGCAAGACACAAACCAAATGAGGCCCTGCTGGATTGCAATTTATATTTGATTCATCAACGTCTGGCAGACCAAGATGAGGGGGATGAACGTATCCTGCCACCAGAGGCACACATAGTATTGAAATCTCTATCCTTGAACCTGTCAGTGGTAAAATACGTTCAGGAAGGTGTTGTAACAAAGAGATGAAGAAAATGGATATCTTATTTATGAGCCAGAAGATAATCTCCTTGGAAAAATCAAATAGGGAATTTCTAAACAAATACATAAAACTAAGTAATTCATAAACCTTGATTTGCAGAGAGAGAAATGTGCCCTCTTTTCCTCCCAGCTACCATCCAATTTTCAGTATTTGCATTGACTTCATACAACACCTCATCCTGTTGGCAAAAAAAAAGTATTGGTAGGTTGAGAATTTCACAGTTAGTATTACTGGATCAGAAATGCCTATAGTACACAGATTCTAATTAAGCTCAGTTAATTTACAATCTTCATTCCACATATATCAAAGATAGGAGGATTCCCACCGGGTGACTTTCTTTATTCAAAAAAAAAAAAAAAAAAAAAAAAAGATAGGAGGATAGATATTGTTGTGTTATCGGCCAATTATGTATGTCAAGGAACCCCAAAAGAACACAGCAAACCAAGAGAAACAACCACAGAGATAAGACACAAAGAACACAGATTTAAGGTGGTTCAACAAAACTTTTGCCTACATCCACCGGCAGAAAACCCTTCCACTATATTAATAATGGGTACACCAGAAAGAATAAGAAAACAAGGACTCTCTCACTTCTCTTCCTATCTCTCTCCTCTCTGCCCTCTCTCACCCTCTAACCGAGAATGGAACACACTTTGTTCTTTTTCTCTGCAATACAAAACCTAGAACTGAACCTCTCCTTATATAGCCATAAGGATATCAGATCTCTTTTTACCAAACATGAAATCCTATTCCTATTAGTGGTAGGCAATAATGCCTCACTCCTTTGAAATCAACCAAGATTATAGGTATACCATCATCAATAAGGATATCTTTTCCTTATTGGAACACCATACTCTAAGACTTAACATCTTAGGAAAAACACATGGGTTGGAAACCCAACGATCTCCCCCTCCAGACCATGAGGGAGGAACACCGGCGCGACTCCATTACCGGGAGTCCGCCCAAGCTGACTTGATGCAGAATTACATGGTTGGAGCGTGCAGCTCCCCCTGATCAGGCTCCCCCTGATCGAACAACTCATCACCATGTCTCCAGTGGTGGAACAACTCTTGACCATCTTCTTCCTGGTCAGAACAACCATTGGAAAAGGAAATTTGGGACATCTTTTCCAGAACTCCTTTCTTCCTTAT
The DNA here is from genome assembly GCA_034370585.1 of Fragaria x ananassa. Classification (NCBI taxonomy): domain Eukaryota; kingdom Viridiplantae; phylum Streptophyta; class Magnoliopsida; order Rosales; family Rosaceae; genus Fragaria; species Fragaria x ananassa. Next base: position 11,973,271 of record CP139765.1, on the reverse strand, counting down.
ATGGCCATCACTCTGGTGCCATACGCCTGAAGAAGTATCACCCATTGCACTCAAGTCATCTTTGTACACCAAGCTATGTGTCTTGTACAAGGAACAACACAGACCTCCTCTAGCAACCTCTAACAACCCATTCATAAGCTTCCACCTTCCATCACCAATATGCTGGTGAAAACCTTGTCTGTCAAGAGCACTTGCAGACAGTATGTTGACACGCAAATCAGAAACGTGCCTCACATCCTTCAATGTCATATGGTAACCACGATCAGTCTCAATGCAAATGTCTCCCATTCCCGAAATCTTGGACCAGCCTCTATTACCCATCTTCAATATCCCAAAGTCGCTTGCTTCGTATGTAGTAAAGAGCTCTAAGTTGGAAGTAACATGACAACTTGCACCGGTATCCACGAACCAATCATGACCCTTGTCACCAACATACAGACATTCTTGAATAGTGAGAAGCTCCCCCGAGACAGTAGCAGTAAAGTCATTATTTTCATCATCTTGGTAGCTGCCCTTCTTTTTGTCTTGTTTCCACTTTCGACACATCCGCTTTATGTGGCCCTTCTCGCCACAGTAGTGACATGTGCCACTAAACCTTAGACCTGAATTCTTGTCTCTACCCTTTACAACAAGGGCTCTTCCGTGCCCATCGTCTATGCCAACAGCTTTTCTCCTTGTTTCTTCGTTAAGCATGTTGTTCTTAACGGTATCCATAGACAATACACCATCAGACGCAGAATTAGTCAAGGTCACCACGAAAGTCTCCCAACTGTCCGGCAAAGTCCCTAGCAAGAAAAATGCTAGTATCTCATCGCCAATCTTCATACCCATTGTCGCCAACTGATTGGTCACATTCTGGAAATCATTCAAGTGTACAGCAACACTTTTATCCTCATTGAACTTCATGTTGATCATCTCTTTGAAAAGGAAAGCTTTCTTCGCAGCGGTCTTCTTCTCAAAGAGGGATTCCAATTTCTTCCAGAGTTCTTCCGCATCAGTTTCTTCCGACACATGGTGAAAGACGGAATCATCTACCCATTGTCTTATCGTGCCAACAGTTTTCCGATGCAACTTTCGCCACTTGTCATCCGCCATACCTGCAGGCTTGCCAGCCACACCTTCAATAGGCTCATGCATATCCTTACAATAAAGGGTATCCTCCATTCTTGGCCTCCACGTCACCCAATTCGTGTGGGTGAGTTTGATCATTGTGCCTTTGTCTTCACTCATCTTGACAACACCAAACCTGCCGATTCAAACCTTGGATCTACAGACTAACCTGGCTCTGATACCACTGTTGTGTTATCGGCCAATTATGTATGTCAAGGAACCCCAAAAGAACACAGCAAACCAAGAGAAACAACCACAGAGATAAGACACAAAGAACACAGATTTAAGGTGGTTCAGCAAAACTTTTGCCTACATCCACCGGCAGAAAACCCTTCCACTATATTAATAATGGGTACACCAGAAAGAATAAGAAAACAAGGACTCTCTCACTTCTCTTCCTATCTCTCTCCTCTCTGCCCTCTCTCACCCTCTAACCGAGAATGGAACACACTTTGTTCTTTTTCTCTGCAATACAAAACCTAGAACTGAGCCTCTCCTTATATAGCCATAAGGATATCAGATCTCTTTACCAAACATGAAATCCTATTCCTATTAGTGGTAGGCAATAATGCCTCACTCCTTCTCTGTAATCAACCAAGATTACAGGTATACCATCATCAATAAGGATATCTTTTCCTTATTGGAACACCATACTCTAAGACTTAACATCTTAGGAAAAACACATGGGCTGGAAACCCAACAGATATCAAAACAGAGTGAAAAGGTAGCCAGTCTATCTGAACTCCAGTTAATGCACAAAACAATGACAAAAATCAGCCAAACTGTTCAAGGTCCCTCTAAAAGTAAGAGTGTCTGTTTGGTTGGTTGCTATTGCAAGGTCAACAGATGTGATCTTGTACAAATCAAAGCATTTCATGTAAAGCTGGGCGGCAGAGCTTGCCCTTAATCCTTCTAATTATGGTGAAAGTTGCTTAGGGAGGCTGGAGCTAGTCAGGTTATTTCAAAGGAGTCTTAAGCACTTGTATCCAGGCTTCGGGAAAAAGGAAGAAAAGCTAAAGCACTATGGACTTGCACGTTGCTTTTGGGCTTTATGGATGGGGTGTAGCAGTAACTTTTGCGGGTTGATGAGGCGGTGGGAGCAAAAGATTTTTTGGGATCAATTGCAATATGTTGATCTGCATTATGAGCACCAGTTACCATTGTTTTTAGGGATTATTCCCTTGCTTCTATTAGGATGTCTCTGTTAGCTGCTGTGGAGTGAGGCTGACTACTTATGTCTAATGGTTGCTAATCTGTGTTTCTGTATTATACTTCTCAGCCATCACCATGGATTCCCTTATACAGACCTTGTTTCTCTGTCTTAAAAACTTAAGTATTTTATACAAAGAAAAAAGAAAGAAAAAACACAAACAAAAAAGGAAGCAAGATAAAGTCGAAGGTGCCACTCTAACTAGGGAGCTTTCCCTTTTTATAAAAGCGGAAGCTCAACCTAAGAAAATAATTAAAACAAAGTTCAGCAGGTTATCTGTTTATCTGTTTAAGGTTAAAAAAAACTCATGATTCTCAAGTGTCTACAACACTTTCTTTTATTACCTTTTGTTTCAAGTATTGAAAATATTAACGATGAGAAAAATGATATACCATCTTATGTGGTGTCGTACTTGTGAAGTTATGATAGAAATACTGATGTTGACTACGGCAAATAAATATGCAACATTTGACTCATTTTCCTATAAAGTGACAGAGAACTTATGGCACCCCATATGTTAAACTGAAGCTAAACAAACAACACTGAACCTATACAAAATTCTATTAAAAACTACTAATTCACACAGAGATAAAGGTGAACCAGACAATGAGTGAACCATCAGCATCCTAAGATTTAGTCATCATATGTAACTTGTTCACAGAGATGACATCATGACTTACATTGTTATGGGAAAGTTCATTCTCAAAATCCTTTAATCTTTCAATCCTCCATTTCATGGTAACCAGCTGGCCAACCCTAAGGCCACTAGAAGGGAGAGGAAGAAAACCAACGGCCAGGACTGGATCAAGCACAGGCCTTTGCAAAACAAGAGCACTCCTGAAAATCAGACCCTGTCCACCACCCTCAGGCACAGAAGATTGAGATGCCACAGGTGGATGCGCTCCAGTTGTTCTATCACCAGAAATTTCATATCTAATATTTAGTATACTATCTGGTTGAACAGCCTTAGCTTCATCTGCAGGATAAACAAAGACAAAAAAAAATTTAGAAAGAAAAAAACAAATAAACAAAAGCATTGTTTTACATGTCAAATGAAGAGAATTTTTAACATTATAGGATTCTAAATTAAATCTGAATTGCAAACAATAGTTGGTGGCAGACTCAGAAGTACCAGTCTTAACAGGTTGCTGGAGAGTGAAGATAAATGAGTAGATGGTTAGATGACTATAATCCTACATCATGAAGATGCCAGCTTTTACAATAATTTTTTTTTTTTTCACCATAATCAATTCACAATAAGCTACTATAAGTTGATCAATTCACAAGAAGCTACTACAAGTTCCTATGAAGGAAAAAAGTGAGGATATCCTCCCCCGAAACCCTAAAGCAGACCGATCAGCTCAACTGACAGTACCAGGTTGATCAGACTGAAGATCAGATAGTTTGAAGGTCCTGTTGATGCCATACATATCATCCTTACAAGGATAATTAATATTTGCCCGAGTAAAATACACCTAAATATGATTTAATGGGCTCTTCTTAATCTCATATTAAAAACATGATATTACCATTACTGCATGTTAATGGTAATGTCATAAAACTCATCACAACAAAAATGCATTTTCTTCGATTTAACTCGGAAGATTTGAAGCTTAGAAATATGCCGACATTTAAAGCAAAAAAAGACCAATACCTTCAGCGTTTGTCTTCCCTAAACGGATACTGAATAATATTCCGGCTCTAGAATTTGGTGAAACAACAAGTGGAAAGTAGGCAGAGGTTGGTCGTCCATCACTTTGTCCGGTATTAACAAATCCATCTTGAAGATCAAGCCAAGCATCATAGATCGTTAATGTGGCTTTCACTTCAGAGTGTAAAATCACCTGGAATATCAACATGGATGTCAAAAGGCCAAAGAACTAAATAGTAACGAAGATATTTATAAGCATGAGTACACCAAAAATTTGAACAGTCATTCCACAGATATCTTGTTCATGAATTAATAAGCCCTTATTTTGACCACCTCATCTAGACGTGCGTCTTAAAAAAGCCTCTAACCTCAGTAAGAACCATAGACAGTAAGCTACCCATGAAATGATATCTCTACTACAATAAAGCGAGGAGTTTTAGAAATTCACCAAAATATGCACTGCCAAAACTGTCCCTATTAGGCTGACTTTAGAAAACAAAGAAGAGGGTTATTGTAGTAAAAGACAAATTACCAAAAACCTGTAACAGATAATTACATAAAGAGATGTGAGACTGGAAATAACTGAATAACTGAATGAATGTGAGTAGTGGAAAGATAACCACCCCCACACAGATAAACACGCTTAAACAGTTTTCACAAACTCAATCTGATATAAACAGTTATGGTTTCAGTTTTCTTCTCTCACAAATACTCCCAACTCTCTCAAACTCATCACAAACAACTCACACATTCATATAGAGGAATCACCACACCGGACAAGCAGAGGAAAATAGAACGGGAAGACAGTAGAGTGACAGAAATTGATTTTGAAGGATCACTACACTGGACAAGCAGAGGAAAATAGACGGGAAGACTGAAGAGCGAGAGAAATATTTGATGGATCGGTATTCAATATCTTTTGAATCATGTTTACCTGCTGTCTTTTTGTTTTATTTTTCTTCTTAACAGAACTGTTAAAATCTTTCTATGTTATGCTTTATTGCAGACTTTTACTGACGCGCAGGTTGCAATGCTAGTATATTATAATGTCACATATCAGGCATTAAGACAACATGATGATAAATTAGATTTTGACAACAAAACTTGTAGTGAAATCTCCAGGAGGATACAGAAATGTAGGACATTCCTAGTTCAAGTTGGACAGCTATCCAATTTACCAAACAGACAACAGAGAACTGATTTGTTCAAAATGTAGCAGCAGTTTCACATAATCAGAGTTACATAACGAGTGTTTCCGTCAATTAAAGAGCAAATACCTGCAGAAGCAAAGTTCCATCATTGCATTTATCTGCAACTCGTGTACTCACATGGAAAGGATCCGTAAAATGCACAGCTAGAGTCCTGTACATTTAACTCATATATTCAGCATATATATATATATATATATATATATATATATATCTGTGTGTGTTGTTGTTGTTGTTGTAATAACACCACAAAATAAAGAATAGGAACAAAAAAAACTTCAACAGTTAGAAACCAGAAGGATGAGGTAAAGCAAGTAATACCTCTCAAAAATCTGATTGTGAGAAGCTCCAAATTCAAGTTTCAGTGCTATTGTCCTCATTCCATCCAAATTGATCTGTCTTTGGGGAGTCACTGCAATAAGACAAGATGCATCATACATAAGTAAGCAGCTAAATGGAACAGAAAGCATATACATGTAGAACACACATTATAGAAACATAACCAAAAATATTGCTTCACATTCACAACCTGAAGATGATCCTCTTGCAAGTGTTTCGCTGATAGCACGAACTGGAATCCATACAACAGAAGGCAAATTACTTGCCCAATCTGGAAACTCTACTCTATCACCAGAAAGAGCCAATTGCTCAACTGAATTATTTGATTCAGCAATGTAGCTCTCCATCTCAATGAAATGGGACTCTTCAATTTTAAGACCAGGACCAGTATCAACATACAAGACAGCACCTTTGAGGGAGTAGTTAATAGGCTTTACTATAATTCCAACCCATTGAGTTTCATTTATAAGCAGGGCCGATGAAATAGCTGCAGCAAGATCAACAAGAGGTCGTGCTTTGAAAACCTAAGAAGAAAAAGGTCCGTTAGATGGTACAGCACCACAAGTACATCTAAAGAGATGAACTGAAAGAAATTTCAACTCAAAGTTATGAATTGCTGCTGGATTCAAATTACTACAAGGATTATTTAAATAAAGAACAGCAGTAAACTAGTAATTTGGTATGAACTGGATAGAGACATAGCTACTTAAGAGAAAAGCACCTTTAAAACAGGCCTCGGAGGCTTTTCATAACTCATAAAATCCTCACTGTCTTCAGGGCCGCCTTTGGAAAAGCTATGAGACCTGAATCGTAACTGCCCAATCTGCCCAGTAAGAACCCCCAAAACATATGAACCTGGTTTTTGGGGTGGTAAATCTAGGGTAACAGTATTCCGACCAGGCTTCAATACAATCTTAGTAGAGCTCCATAATGCCTGAAGGATACGTGAAATAATCTAGTTAATGGAATGCTCATACAGCATATAACCTGAGATGAGTGGATATGAAATTGCATTTCGAGGTCCAAGAAAGTTTACCTTAGCAACCTCATCAGTATTGAAAATTGCATTCAATGTGAGATTTAGCGAATCAAGCGTTATGTCATCAGGAAAGCCACTCCAAAATGTCACAGATAGAGTACCAGAATCCCCATCACATAATTCTAATGGAGGCCCAGGATTACCAGAGAATGTAATTAGTGATGAGACATCCAGTGGCACAGGTTGCTTCATTTCAGCATGTGCAAGATGATCAACCTCAGACTGAAAAGCCTGACGTTCCTTCATTAAAAACAAGCCTTTATCCAATGAAAGAAGCCTCACGCAAGAAGATAGATAGCCAGCTTGGTCACTGAGTATCTTCTGACACTCTGCTAAGTTGGGCAGGACTTCTGCCAATAAATCTTGCCACCCTTCACCCGCATAAAGAGCACAAACCTTCTCATATGACTTTGCAGCTAGATCATAGTTTCCATTCTTAAACAAGACTGCTGCTATTTCACCATCAAGGACAACTCCATGCCTTTTCCACCAGGATCTATGGTAATTGTCCGTAGCACCCTTAGTCAGCTCCAAATATTTTTGCTGCAACACCAGAATTCATAATCAAGGAAAGATAGTGAAAGTGTGCACAGTTCAAAATTTTAATTAGAGATCCAGGTTGCTATGTAATACTTCTTTAATGCTTGCTTACAGAAGAATAATCTGACATTAGAATGACTCCCATATTAGATCTGCTTTATAAGTGGGTAGAGTATTTTATATGAGTTATAACTTGGTGACATAGGATTTATGATGGATACGTCAATTATTATGGGAAAATGCCCAAATAAATGGGCATTTGCCCATAATAATAATAATAATATTATTATTATTATTATTATTATTTTTTTTTTTTTTAAATAGAAACAAAAGTTTTGCACCATGTATAGAGGAATCAATCATGTGAAGAATCTTTTATCAATAAACTACAAATAGGCCTACAAGTCATACCTCAAACTCCTCCATAGATGACAAAGACTTCCACAGATCAGTATTCGAAACTGTAGCCTGCAGAGCATGTTCAGCTGCAACATAAATCTCTGCAAGTCTCATGGGCCTATCAATTGAGCTCTCAAACATTCCTGGTGAAGAGTTTGTACGCAACATAGCACTTGCTTGGACTTTTTGTAACGAGGGCATCTTAATTGATGCATCTGAACCTGAACTGCCATCATATTATGACTACATTACAACTGGAAAAGAAAAATTCAGAAAGCATAAAGCATTACTTGATATAAAAGCATGTAACAAGGAAACAGTGAAGATCAATGAATCACTTATGGACAGAGGACTAAATTTGCTTCAACTGTTAAATTTCCTTACCCATCAGTAAAAATTTGGCGACCATCAAGCATTTCAAACATATTTCCAGCAGAGAGAGAAGCTCTCCTGCAATTCGCCTCACGCAGTAGTAGAGAAAGTTCAAGAGGCAATGGTTTTCTCTGAATACCAAAGTTCTTGGTTGCTGGAGTTGCCTGTAAAATTATCTGCAAAATAAATAAATAAATACATCAATCAAAAATCAAAAAGACAGCAACATAAGTAGTTGAAATTAGAATACCAACTATCATTATCATTAATCAAAGATTTAATTTCATATACATCATATTCACTTCTGGTTAGACTTATACACTTGTGGTGATTCGATACAGGTAGTGAATGATGGAATCCATTTATATGCCAGCGTAAACTAACACTTACAAATAAAAATGTCCAAATTGGAAAAGTTCTGGGGGATTAGAAGATCTGTTGTGAAGATGGATCAAATTTTCAGCATTCAAGGAAAAAATTTCATGTAATCAACATTTACAAGTAACTTTAAGGTTTTTGGTTATTTTAAGTTATAAATCACCCTCCAATAAAAAAAATTGCATCAAAAAATTTTAACAAAGAGGCCTTTAGCTAGGGGCATACAACCTTATTAAAATGAAAAAAACGAAATGCAGCAACAATAAATGTTCTGGACAAGAAGTCCGTGGTGCTATAACCAAGTACGCTAGACAGATAAACTGATGAAGTCTCTACCAGAGCAAATTCTCTCCCCTAAGATCACATCAAAACTAAAACTTTAGTTAGTCCAATGCAGCATGAGCATACTGAGAAATCTACCTTTTCTTTTGCTAGCACCTCAGACGAAGCATCAGGTGGAACAGAAGGCCAAGTCGCTGGCTTGGGCCAAGGTAGCATACTGAGTGAAGCACTGTTCACATGAGTTGAAAGGTTCAGAAAGAAAGTAAGTAAGAAAATCATCTGCATCTTCTAGTGCATTAAATGTAATTGCTTCGTTACATGTCAAAGCTTGTATCTAGAATGCTAACAGTGATTTTTCATTTACAAAGAATTAAATTGTACCTGTTGCCAGGACTTCTTTCCATATTTGTGCCATATCCAATTAAATACGCAAGCCTCATGAACTGCATAAAAATATACATACATACAGCCTTTTCTTTCAGCAACTTGAACATCAATGTGTGTGTGTGTGTATATATATATATATATACAGCCTTTTCTTTCAGCAACTTGAACATCAATGTATTAAGAAAGAAAAGAAAAGGCATAATATAACTGTCTAGCACAACAAACATTGAATAAAGTCCCAGCATCTCAAAAACAAAATTTCTGATGAATAGAGAGCACATTTTAACACTGATCTTCATCTCATAGGATAAATAAACAAGCCACATTTAAAGTTCCTCTATTACTTCAGAAACACGGAGAACTATTACCTTCACCCTGCACAGTGAGAAAAGATCACCTTGAAGGCGGTAGAACTCCTTTTCTATATCAGCTGCTGCAAGTCCTTCCTTATAATGTGAAGCAGTTGCATGGACTAAGGACATGCAAGCTGTTATAACCCAAACTTCACGCATACAAAAAGGTAGAATATTCTGAAAACAACTCCAAAAGGAGGAAACAGGAAGGTGGGAAACAAAAAAGAACAGTCAGAAATTTTCATTTTGTACCGAAGCACAAGGTTTTATGGTAAGCAGATACTTGGCTAACAAAAAAGAAGAAAAGGGAAAAAAGAAAGAAAAAGAAAAGAGGTGTAGTTACCTCATGAAAAGCCAGCGCCTTTGAAAAGCTTATAATGAATGAGTATCCCCTCGATGCAACCTCAAAGGAGCGATTCAGCTTGAATAGAAGCTACATTTAATCATGTATCAGAGATGCAGTCCATATATTTCAGCAGTTTATGACTAAAAGTGAATGCATAAGAAATTGAAGGAAAACCTTAAATCATGAATTTCAAATAGCAGTAAGATTTCTAAAAGAGATGGTACAGTTGTCTAGAATATGATCACAGTAACTTATGAGATAATTTGGTAACCATCAACACAACCGATTCAGTCCGCTCCCAAAGAGTGCAAACTTAGATTAAAGGACAGAGTTGTCACTACAGTTGTATTCGTAACTCTTAAGCAACAGTATCCATGAATTATCCAATATAAATTTTAAATGATAATCACTGTCTTGGAACTTTTTATTTTTTAATACAACCAATTTAAGGTTATAGGACTTGGTCTGGCATACCTTTGATTGACAGGCAAACAGATACTGTCTAAATTCAAATTCCCTAAACGAGTCGTCTTGAACAATTTGTGTCAAAGGTTTGTTTCCAGAATTAAGCAATGATGCTTGATCATCACCATGGTCAACTCCCCCAAAGTCCCTTCTCCTTCCAGTTGTTTGGACTGCATCAAACAGAAAAAAAATATTCATTAAGTTTCTAATAGAAAATGAATTTCCATGTTTTACAGTCTTCCCAGTTTAATTGTCCTTTGAGAAAAGTTATAAGAGAAGCCACAAAATAATACCTCCTACTCACAGATGAGCATAAAAGTTCACGCAAATCACTGCTCAAAACAAAACTGGTGGCATTTAAGTAAATAGTAAAAAAATATTTTATGAGAGTATTTGTTGGATTGTGAAACAAACAATTACAAACATTGATTACTGCTAGCAAAAGTATAAGAGATCAGCTATGTTTGCGTGTGAGACTGAATTTACAGAATACATGTGTATCATGGCTATTGCCTTTGAGGAAACAACCCCCCAGTTTTCAATAAGCAATTAATATAAACATGTTTATGAACAATGACAGTGTTTCTTTGAACTAAAAAGACAAGATATGGAGTTAAGTTTATGAATGAATCTTATTATTATAAATAGAATGACAACTACAGCAGGCGATGGATGCTCATATTACATAATGAGGGTAACCTAGACAGACTGACAATTCATGAAGAGTGCCACGTCTTCATAATTAAAAACAATTTTGGTAATCTAGACAGAATCCCTACAAACAAACACTATCTCTATACCTGCAGAGAAGTATTAAGAACTTGAGAAAAAATTAGATAAAAGGATCCCAATACTTGTACTTGAAGGTAACATTTTCAGTTTCAAGTAAAGACAGTAACTTCTGTTCGGCATTTATCTAAATTTTCCTTAAGTCCCCTGTGGGTGTAGAGATGGTGCCTGCGTGCATCACCTTAGTTTTCTCTTAATTTCCCCTGAAGTTACTATCTTTACATGAAATTGAACATATCACCTTCAACTACAAGTATTGTGATATTTTCCGTTTCATGTAAATGTAGAAAGTTCATTACAAAATATGCCCAGAAATCATAACGTTCATCAACCAAGAACGATATATACATTATGTACCTGTTTCCAAATAACAAATTTCTAGCTCATCATATTCACGTAATGAATCTTCATAAAGATGGGCCATCTCAAACATAAAAGCCAAGCTTTCCTGAGAACAGAAACAAATAACAGTAAGAAGCTAATGAAGAAATGTAAAGATATGGAAGTGAAGACACATGCTCGTGGGACTTGAACATCATAATTGCTTAAAGTAAGATTTAAAACATCTGTTATAATATAAGTCAAACACAAGAAAGTTCTTTGGTTAGCTTTTTGGTACAATTGATTTAGATTGTGATAGAAAACTTATAGTTGAATTACCAAGAAATACCAATTTCACTGCCAGCATGCTTAAATCTACATTTTAATTGATCAAAAAGAGCACCTTTAAAATAAAGAAATTGCAGAAGTTCCAAACTGGCATGAAGCGTTGTTCACTGAGCTTGCGTATCTCATCCTCATAAAACTGTGCACGTCTATCCAATGTATTTCTGATGCACTCCATTATCTTGGCTTCCAAGTCTTCCCAAAAGCTTTCTTCAGCACCATATAGATCAAATTTGCAACACCTGAGGAAGCAACATGTTTTCTTTTCTCATAAGACACATATATAAGGTGCAGAGGTAGTACATAAATGGCCACTCCTAAGAAAATCAAAAAAAATTATATTACAAACATTGTAACATGATTAAAAAGCTAAGCACACTTGTGAAATTATTCTAACATGTGTTTCAGTAGTTGCACACTGTATAGGTATTCGTAAGACCCATCAGTCTGACACAAGTAGTATGCTAGTAAGAAAGATGATGTAAAATACTTGATAAAAGTAAAGTGGATGCCAAGTTCATTTTAACATGTAAACTTATAGTTGAATTAAACAAGGCTGAAAATCGGGAAATGTCCCTGTGGTGGAGGGTCATTCCTAATGTTCATACTCATGGGTTGAGATCTATAACCAGATTTAGTCCAACTTCGCCACTCAGTCAAAATCTTCTATAACAAGCCCAGGTGCGATGCACGTGCTGGAGTAAATTGTCCATTTTTATGGAATTCTTCAGACATTGACGAATTTAGCAGAAGCATATGGGCTACACATGGGATTGTTATATTGGATTATAACAGAATCATGAATTTATTAATGCAACAGACACAGTTTGGGTACAGGCTAGCCAAGAGTGCTACATGGGATTCTAGTTCTGAGTCTAGCATTTCTATATCAACCTAGCATCAAACTGGCTTATGCAGGCTTCTATATTATCATTTCCTTAAATAAGTTAAACAAGCCTCTGGCTGGGAATTGGAGATCACTTGAGAGCAATTGCTCCTGAATACCTTCAAACTGACGGGTAAAACTGAGATATTCTTCACATGAAGAATTTTTTTAGCAAGGCATTATACACGGTGATTATTAGTACGTGCAAATTTCTCATTATTACCAGCAATTATACAAGCAATAAGCTCACCTTTCTCTCTTCTTCGAGCTAAAATCAACTTCAAGTTTGGCATATACTTTACTTGCCATTTTGGTGGCTTGATCATTGTTTGGATGCGCCTTGGAAACAAAAACAATAAACCATTCCCGTTCATCATTTTGGACAATTAGCTTTAGCCGTGGTTTGAGGATGGTCTTGAACTCATCAAGATCCTGCAAAATTAGAAAACAAAAGTCATTGAACTTGTAGACTAGCAACAAGCCAACAACACATTTAAACAGAAACACCGGAGACAATTTCCAGTGACATATGAAATACCAGTATATCACATCTACAGGAGATTATAGCCATAAAACAGAGTATTAGTTCTAGCTCAAGCTGTAGAACATACTGAGCAAACTTACTTGATTAAATAGATATAACAGAGACCGGTTGTTTCTCATACGCACTAACTACGAAATTCAAAATGGGCCAAGTTCCTATCCAGATAGGAACCTGAACATCATCCAATCACACACAGATAATACACACACAAGGCAATTCCTTAACTTCAAAATAGGTCGGCAACAGATAAATTATGAAAGAGAGAAATTGGCAACTTATCCAAATTGACTTTAACCTGTGGACTAAACTACAGTGCATTTAGATATCCTGTGGAGTTCTTTTAGTTACATACTATACTGATCATGCGCACAAGATGCAAGTGCAATGTCATGGCAATAAGCCCATAACGTAAAAAGAGATAAAGTGGGATTTGTGATAGGAAAGTAAGTAGGTTGGATATAAGGCGTAATCACTACAATAACCTTTGTTCTTTCAATCATTTATTAATTGTTTAATATGATATGATTATGGATAATGCTCGGCAAATATGATTGACAGGGGAGGTTCTGTTAATAATTTTGTTGATATAACCTATTGCATATGGAATATTTCACTGGGAAAAGTGAGGTGAAGGAGATTGCATCTTACCTCACAGGTGACGAGAACCGCAGTTGCATATGGCTCCCGAAACCAAAACAATGACTGCTCCTGTGGGAATCGGCTGCGGAGTCTCGCATCTGTTGTTAATATGAATTCAGCCCGGAAATTCTCTACAAACACGGGATTACGTGTCTTGTTGTTTAAACAAGCTCTTTTGAAAGGCAAGTGCTCCTCAAATCCCTTCTTCACAGTAGGCCACAAATCACTAACATCTTCAACTGAAAAAAAAAAAAAAAAAAAAAAAAAAAGGTGATCATTGTTAAATAATTAAATTGGAATTTTTCGGAAGGACATAAACTATTTGTTACTATTTGTTATAGATAACAGTAGAAGCTTTGGCAATGTATGACTAGAAAAACTTCATCTACTTTGTCACTAAACAAAGAACGAAATGCTGCTTCTGTTCTTCGGCTAAACTAAGCATCACATGCATGATAGTACACTACACTAAACATAAAAACCGCTATTTGTTCCGAAACTACTTGGAATCACAAAAACATGCATACTAGACTTGGGAACTATCAATTCTTTCGAAAATACAATAAAGCAAACTTTGAACAACTAATTGTCCCTAAAAATCTCATACACTGACCTCGGCATCATCTAAAGAACACTAAAGCCATATACATTCGCTGCACCATTATAAACTTACTATCAAAATGCCCAAATTGAGGGATCCTAATTACTCAAATCTCAATTCGAACCTAAAAGTGAGATCAGTGATTCGCTTAAATCTGAAATTTAGTAATGAAGTAGTGAGTGAGTTACCAGCGATGACGAGATGATCGAGTGAATTCTTGATGGTCTGGAACTGAGCGAGATAGTTGGCCATGATTGGAGCTCTCGATCTATACCAACCATGTCCAGATTTTCATGATCAGTATAGATTCGGTGATACAGAGAATGAAGATCTGTATTACAAAGAGGGAGAGAGAGAGCTCGAGTGATGGTGAGGGTTGGTTGCTCTCACTGTGCTACGCGATCCAGTAATGTAATATTGCTCTTGCTTTGCTTTCCTTCCGAGTCGAAGGTGGGGCTTTAATTTGGTACGGGCCGCCGATCTAGTTAAATTCAATCTGCCCGTTAAATTCTTTTTTCCTTTTTTCTTTTCTTTTCTTTTCTTTTCTTTTTCGATGAAGGAAAAAAGAACAATATACAAACATGCCTCGTGTTGACTGGCATTGACCGTCATCATCCAAGACTACGTTTTGGTAAATGACTCGGAAGAACATTGAGGAACGCGAACTAAAACCCACCTCAACATCACATGAACATTTTGTTGGACTCCTCTTATATTGGTCGACTAAAAGGATCTTCGTTGTTATTGTTGAAGGAATTTACATTTCTATCTTTGATGATGTGTCTTGACCGAATCTTCACCTTATTAGACTAGAATATATGTTAGATATCAAACCCTCATTTACAGGGATTTTCTATGTAATACATATATAAAGGCCATGATATCAATGAGAAGAGTAGACTTTTATTCTCGTATTCACATACTCTACAACACGTTATCAGACTTGGTGCCCTAACCAAGAGATAATAGGTCAACTCTCCTGAAAAACCCTAAAACCTTCGAAAACCCTAATCTGCCCGTTTCGTTTTTCCCAATTTCCTGCAGGATTTTCCTCTGTCCACGGTCGGAATTTCATATCCACAGAAAACCCTCGACGTCCTGGTTGCAACCCCACCGGTCTCACCCCGAGAACAGGCCGAAAGGTTCCTAATGTCACACCCCGGTCCTTAAGTTATTTTACGGTTATTTACTTCGGTATTATTTTGGTCTTTTATCGTATTAATTAACCGTTTACCGTTAAGGACCTTAAAATTGACTTTTTTATTCCGTTTGGAATTTGGGAAAACTTTCTTCATGGAAGTTGTAGAGGATGTTATTACGAGTTCGTAGACATGCTACACGTTAAAATCGGAGTTAACATGGTAAAGTTATCAATTAAATGGTAAAGTTTGAGTGGGTAAAAAGGGGTGATATTTTTTTAGTGGGTATTTTTGATTTGGGGTTTTAAGTGGACCGGGCAGGGGGAGGAGCCCAAGCCCATTTCTCTCTTCTCTTTTCTTTTCTTTCTTTTCTTCTTCCTTTCCTCCTGAGCTCCCCGAGATTTCTCTACGCCGGAAACTTAAGCCACCAGCTGCCACCGTCCAGCCAGTGACGGGCCACCGCTCCAGCCCAGAAAGGAGCCCCGCCACCTTCTCTCTCTCTCTCCCCGGCCAGTTGTCCGAGCCGGTAGTATCATCGGAGAGGAGAAAACTCCGCCGGAACGCCGATTGCCTTTCCGCCAGAGCTCCGTTTTTCCGGCCACCATAGGCCGAGATTTTTGGCTCAACTTGTAGCCCTCATTAAGGTGAGTAATCCCTCAAAAGGAAATGGTCTAATTCGATCACGTTAGGGTGGTTTGTATAATTGAAAGTTTTAGGGATTTATGGATATTTTGGTTCGATTAGCCTAGTTAGGCTTAGAACTGGATTTTGTGCTAGTTATGAAAGTTGTTGTGAATGATGAGGGGATTATTCTGTTAAAATTTGGTAGCCTTAGGAGGTCGCCAGAAAAAGGCTGTCGGCCGCCCCTCAGGGGCTGTTTTTCATGTTTTTAAGATGGTATTAAGGAGAGGAGTTCAATGAAATATAGTTTAGAATTTTTGGAGGAGTTATGACAAGGTTTGAGATTTCTTATGGTTAAGGAATTTGGCGGTGTTTAAATTGGAGTATCGGAAATTTCGTTAGCTGATTGTAATTTTCGTTTGAGGTTGATATTTGGTTATCGGTGGTGGTGGTGAATTTTGAGTTGTGTTGGATTAAAGATGGAAATTGGGCAAGGAAAGAAGATAAATTTTAGACCCTAATTTTATGGGTTATTTATTGAAGTTTTATTTTCGTTTGGGAATTAATATTATTTATTGTTCAGGCCGTGCGGATGATCACTTGGAGGAAGCCTCAGGTCATCGGCAGGCTTAGCGAGCGCTGTGAGTGGACCTTTGATTTAAATGTCTTGCATGCAATAAAGTTTATTTAATTTTCAAAGGCATATTGGAGTAGTGAGTTCCATTAAATTTTGGGAACTCTCTTGAGCATTTTATTTGACATGTGAGACATGTCAAGTGATTTTACATTATTTTCGGGGAAGTGACGTTCCGGATATTTGTTATTTACATTTCACCATAAAGGGTTGATATATGATCATTATTGCTAGCTAATCATTATTAGCGTGCGCCTAGCGTGGAACGCTATTATAGTCTGGGAGGCAACCGATCGGTATTTATATATATATATACATATATATATGTTAGCTAGCCATTATAAGTGAGTAGGGCGTTTAGCGTGGGACGCTATTATAACCTAGGAGGCTCAGACCCTAGCCTGGGAGGCTCATCGTTATGGTGAAACTTTTTCCCAAATTTTTATTTAAATAATGAGAACTAATGGGATTGGTTCATCATTTTTATTTACAAGTATTTATGGAGTATTTCCCATGATTGGCATGCAAAATATTTTCTAAATAGAAATGATAGGAGAGAATCGATTTAATTTCATTGCTCCATATTTTTGTTATTTATTTTTGTCCACTCACTCTAACGTTTTAAATGCTTCTCCCCTGGGCCTTTCGTTTTTAAATGTCCAGTCTGCAGAGTTCGATTCGGCGAGGATAGGATAGGAGGCGTGTCGTAGATCCCAACCTCATCCAGTTTTCCCATATAGGTTACTAGTTAACCTATTGTGTTGTTTATCTCATTTCTTTCGTTGTGGATGCTCTGATAAATTTGGGATGGTTTAAGTGTGTTATGAGATAATGAAAATGATACATTTCTTTAAGTTTATTAGAGAGACTATATTTATGGGTGTTGTGTGGGAATTTTTGTGAGTTGGGTTTGGTGATTTTTTTTTCTTTCAGGTAGGGTTACCCATTTTCAAGAGAGGTTCTACCAAGAATTTTGGTAGAATTTTCCTTGAGGTGGGTCCCGCTGGGTTTATCCCGGATTTCGAGGGGAAATCCGGGGTAGGTCTTGACACCTGAACCGGCCGCCGGATGTTTCCAGATCGTCGCCGCCTCCAACCACCGGTTCACCACCTTCCCGTGCTCTGATCGACCAGATTTTTGAACAACAACTTCCTCTTCCAATGATGCTCCTCCTGTCAAAATTTCAGCTCCAAACTCGAAGCAGAAGTAAGTGAAAAGTTGTTTATCCTCTCAACAGCCTCTAGAAACCAAAGATTTCAAGATTGCTCGTCTTCCAAGAAAAGGCAGAAAGGTTGTCAACCCTCAGTCGAAGCCTACAATTAACTCAAACTCATCAGAGGTAAATTTTTAATTAAGGTTACTGCTTTCCGAATTTCAATTCATAGTTCGGGCTTAGTAGCCTTTCCATCTATCCCCTCTCTATAACAGGATTGGGTTTTAAAGGGGAATAGGGTTTGAGTGTTTTGTTGGGGATCCATCCTCTATTAAACTTTGTGACTGCGACATACACGTCATCATATATTTGCGACTGTGATTACGCATCGCTGTGACAGCTGTGAGCGTCGCCTATAAAGGAAGAATCGATTATGACTGCCATTACACGTCCCCTGCTTTTATTTGTATCGATTTTATGACCACATCATTGGTTCACTAATTCCAATCCCCTTGTCTTTTGTAGATGACTGCGCCTCCAAGGCCTGAGTTTGAGATCCTCAATGTACAAGGTAATAATTACCTTCAATGGGCATCTGATGTTACACGATTGTTCGTCAGAAAAGGATTTACTTCTACTATTTTTCCTCCTGATGGCCCAGAAGCGGTTCCCAGTGAGATGATCAAAGCCGAAGCCCTCATGTTCCTGAGGCGCCATATCCATAAGAAATTAAATATGTTATATCTGATGATAATGGATCTCAAAGAACTGTGGGACGACTTGAAGCTCCGCTTCGATTACGTATATGATGTACAGTATCCAGCGTTGCCGGCAGGATGGCAAACCATCCGCCAACTTTTATTGCATTCAACTCAGCTCAATGGTCTTCCTTACTTTCATTGCGGCTCTAATGCCCATATGCATGAAGATTGTCGTGCCAGCGAGGATGCTAGAGATACATATAGAAGACACAAGCAATACTTGGCTCAAGAAGCTAACTTTACTGGGGGAGATGACATTGGTGTTGAGCCTTCCACCAATCTCACCATAGCAGTTTTCGTAACTAAGAAGAAAGCTAGTCCTGCGCACATGGATGCTGCGGATTTTGATTAGATGTTTTTTCTCTACTATTTTCTGTTTGGCACTTGTTTAGCCACAGTTATTTTTAACTTTTCAGTCAGTTTTTATGAAATTAGACATCCTTTGATGTATTTTATCAGTTGGCATCAATAAAATCTCTCATTTATGTTCAAATGTGTTGAATAGATTGAGAATTTTATTCCCTTATGATTAGTTAGAATTGCACATAGCTAAAAGCTTCATTACATGGCAAACATGTTAAATCCACATATGTTTGTGGTCCTTGAATTGGTTATGGCATAAAGAATGGCAAAACATGAGAACAATTGCGAAAAATCGGCAAAAATACACCAAGGCAGCAAGCTACAGTGTACTAGCAGTGTCGCAGCACCCCTAAGGTGCCCCTGATGCGCGCTGTGCGTGCTGGGCAGCTGCCTAAGTTGCCGAGACCTGTTGTGCATGCTGGGCAGTTACCTAAGCCCCTAGCAAGCCCTTGTCGAGTCCATGCTGGCAGCAGGGCCCCTGCCACACCCCTGCGCGTAGCTGGGTTCCACTGAGCTTCGTTGAGCCCCGGATGCGCTGTTGCACGCCGATCGAGCCTCAGACAAGCCCCTGTACGCCCTAGCATGTCTCGCGCACTGAGAGGCCCTCGACCGTGCCCTGCCACATTGCCGCAAGCGCTATGTGCGCTACCGAGCCCCTGTGAGCCCCTATAGGGCCCTTGCCGTCTGCCAGCGCTGTGAGTGCACTTTTGGTGCTACTACCGAGCCTGTAGGCCGGCCACATGCTATGACTTCATGAAAGTGATTTTCATGTTGTGTAATTGCACTCATTCGGGTTCCAACTTGGTTTAAATTCCTGACTAACCCCTCTATGTTTAATTAGAGTGTTCGTCTTGTCTTATCCAAGACTAATTAATTTCACAAATTTGTGTAGATGTCTCGTGGCGAAATTGAGTGTCTAGTTGACAGTGGGACTACCCACACTATTATTTGAAATATGTTATTATTTACGGACTTTGTGTCTCACGTATCCTCAGTGACAACCATGATTGGTTCCTCACCTTTGATTCAAGGCAGAGGCAATGAGCAGTTCTTGTTGCCAAATGGCACAATGATACATGTCACTGACGCGTTTTACGCGCCTAAGGCTAATCAAATCTTGCTATCATTTAGGAACATTCGTGCTAACAGATTCCACTTAGAAACGTTCGAAGAGAATGGACAAGAGTTTTTGTTTATTACCTCTCATGAATGCGGCCGTAAACACATCTTAGAGAAGCTCAAGAGTCAATAAAGTGGGTTGTATCTTACAACCATCAGGATTATTGAATCGTATGCTGTTTCTTGCAGTTTTTACGACTCTGACTCTTACAAGCTTTGGCATGACCGTTTGGGACATCCCGGATGCGACATGATGATCTGAATTTTCAAGAATTCACATGGACATCCATTTTTCCGAGCACTTAAGCATGTTGGAGCTCCTCCTTCCACCAAAATAGGTGATGCAGTCGTGCATGATGCACCTGCCATAGGCTCGACCTTCAAGGCCATTGCTGAAACTCCAAATGCCTCAATGACAATCTCTAATGCTCACCGCTCGTTTTGCAAAGCTTGTTCACTAGCCAAATTGACTGCAAGACCATCTTTTACTAGTGATTTTAAACAAAACATTCAATTCCTACAAAGAATCCAAGGTGATATTTATGGACCTATTAAACAAAAGTGCGGGCCATTTAGATATTTCATGGTTCTGGTTAATGCATCAACACGTTGGTCACACGTTGTTTTGCTATCCATAAGAAACACTGCATTTGCTAAACTCCAAGCTCAAATTATTAAGCTCCGAGCTCACCACTATTGCATGTCTATCGGGATTGAAGTAGAACATCTCGTACCTCATGTGCATTCACAAAACGGTCTTACAGAAGCTACAATTAAGTGCTTATAATTGATTGCACAGGTCTTGGTGATGCGCACCAACTTGCCTGTTTGTGCCTGGGGTTATGCAATTTTGCATGTAGTTACACTTATTCGTTTTAGACCCACTACAACCCAACCATTTAGTGCGTACCAGTTGGTCACTGGATATGAGCCTGACATTTCACTTACGCATATTTGGTTGCGCACTTTATGTGTCTATTACGCCTCCACTACGTACTAAGATGAGTCCTCAAAGACGATTAGGTATTTATGTTGGCTATCAACATCCTACGATTGTCCGCTATTTAGAATCTTTGACAAGAGATCTATTTACTACAAGATTCACATATTGTCGCTTTGACGAGACATTCTTCCCGCCGTTAGGGGGAGACATGACCGTTTCCGTTCTAATTGAACGTTGAGAATTAACGTTGTCTGACCCCACTATATCTCGTTATGATCCCCGCACTTCTGACAGTAATTTAGAAGTTTAGCGTATTCTCAATCTTGGTAGAGTTGCAGATTCGATGCCTGACTCATTTACTAATATCACGAAAGTGACAAGATCAATTATATTTGCTGTAAATGTTCATGCAAGGTTAGAAGTCCACACAAGAGGGACTTTACCGGCCGCACTCGGGCTCGGCAATGGCGTCTTGGACGTGTCAGACACTCATGGTGGCGGTGTGGCCGCGGCCTCGGCTCCTACTAGGAAAAGGGGGAGACCTATTGTTTCAATAGATATTGTGCCACTCAAAAGGCGTGACAGTAAAACACAAAATGATCCTCTCATCATCAACACTGTGAATCCTTCACATGAGATTGTCTCTGACTATAGTTATGTCCAAGAATCAATGTTAGTGTATCTGGGGGACGTTTCGGATCCAATATTGATGTTGGAGAATAAAGAAATCTCATTAATGTTTACCGATGCGCACGGTATGATGGAAAGAAGTTTCATGACTTTTGTTGATGTTTTTCCTTATTCCGTCACTCAAGTGATTATCGACGACGATGAGATTGAACCACACTCCGTTGCAGAATGTCAACGTCGAGTAGATTGGCCAAAATGGAAGGAAGCAATCCAGACTGAACTAGACTCTCTAGCAAAAAGGCAAGTTTTCTGTCCAGTAATGGTATGTCCACCGAATGTGAAGCCTGTTGGACATAAATGGGTCATTGTTCGAAAGCGGAATGAGAAACATGAAGTCATGCGCTATAAAACGTGACTCGTGATGCAAGGATTTTCTCAACGCCCTAGAGTTGACTACGAGGAGACATATTCTCCTGTAATGGACGTTATTACCTTTCGCTACTTAGTCAGTTTGGTAGTGTCCAAAAAACTGAGCATGCAGCTTATGGATGTGGTTACTGCATATCTCTATGGGGATCTTGATTCAAAGATATATATATATATATATATATATATGAAAGTGCATGATGGACTTTCATTATCCAAATAAAGTCCTTGGAGCAGAAATTTCGTACCTAAGCATTATCGGAGCTCTCCTATATTTGGCACAATGCACAAGACCAGACATTACATTCTTAGTAAACTTGTTAGCTAGGTTAAGCTCTACGCTAATGCAACATCATTGAACTGGTGTTAAACACATTTTCAGATACTTGAAGGGTTCAATTGATTTGGGCTTGTTTTCCCCTTACAAAATTGAAGTTGATAACATGAATGTTGATGTTTCAATTGAAGATTGCATTGCATGTAGTTTGGAAGAGCCCTTAAGGGCCCCCTTCCATGTCGGCAGCGGCTTGGCAGCGCCCAGCCAGCCCCTGCCGCAGTCTGCCTACGCGGGCAGCGTGCAGCAAGCTCCTACCGCACGCCAGCGCGCCCCTGTGCTCATCTGCCGACATTGCTATGCAGCGCTACAACCGAGCCCCTACCACGTATGACTTAGCCCCTACAGGGCCCCTACGCGTCCTCGAGGGCTTCCAATGCCGTAATTGAGTAGATTTTATCTCCCAACCAAAATCAAGCTTCTAAAGCTCCTTCTAGCTAAAGATTGACGCAATGTGACATTGTCCCCTATACTGAGACACCGAATGACGTGTTAGTCGGTTTTGTTGATATTGGGTATTTGTCAGACCCACATAAAGGAAGTTCCCAAACTGGTTATGTGTTCACCATAGGAACTACGGCGATTTCTTGGAGATCTACCAAGCAAACCCTTGTTGCTACTTCCTCGAATCATTCAGAGATTATTGCACTACATGAAACAGTCAAAGAATGTGTTTGGCTTCACTCTGTAATAACTCATATTCGAGAGTTTAGTGGATTGACATCAACCACTGAAGCACCAACTTGTATCTATGAAGACAATGCAGCATGCATTGAACAAATGAAGTTGAGATTCATCAAGGGTGATAATACTAAACATATCTCGCTTAAGTTCTTCTACAATCAGCAACAACAACAGCTTTTGAATATCCAGGTGAACTAAGTGAATTCCTAGGATAATGTACCAGATTTGTTTACCAAGTCTATACCCAAATCTACTCTTGAGAAGTATGTGCGAAATATTAGTATGCGTCGCTTATCTGAACTCCATGATTGATTGATTATCAGGGGGAATCTACGACACATGTTTTACATTTCAAGTTATAGTTGGAACGTTGTGCTCTTTTTCCCTTCGACCAAGTCTTCTGTTTTTACCCAAGAGGTTTTTGTTTTACTTGACAAGGTTTTTACCGAGGCAACGTTCATGTGCCATGTGATTTGATACGCAACACAAGGGGGAGTGTTGAAGGAATTTACATTCCTATTTTTGATGATGTGTCTTGACCGAATCTTCACCTTATTAAACTAAAATATATGTTAGATATCAAACCCTGATTTACAGGGATTCTCTATGTAATGCATATATAAAGGCCATGATATCAA
Source organism: Fragaria x ananassa (assembly GCA_034370585.1). Classification (NCBI taxonomy): domain Eukaryota; kingdom Viridiplantae; phylum Streptophyta; class Magnoliopsida; order Rosales; family Rosaceae; genus Fragaria; species Fragaria x ananassa. The sequence continues at coordinate 11,949,622 of CP139765.1, read as the reverse complement.
TGAGAAAAGTACACTTTTATTCTTGTATTCACATACTCTACAACAGTTATTTATTTTTCTCTTGAAAAGAAAAAATTTATGTGGAACGCCAACCTACGATCTCATCAAATATTACATTAGAATGCCAAGTTTTTCTTGCATAATAAGATTGATCATACGATAGTGACAAGACACATTAATGTTGCAAGCGATCTAGTCATCTAAAAATTCATCAACAATGTGTATATTGAAATCCAAAACAATCATGAATAGTTAGAAGTTCGAACAATATCAAGAACACACTCATTCTCTTCGACAAAAGAACTCAACCTCAATGCTAGAGAACCAAATAAAAAATGTAGGGATCGTCAAAAAGCCCAACTGGCCTTACCAAGCCCTATGGGCTTGGGCCGGGCCTCAATCATGTTTTCTAAATTTTTAAGGTCGGGCTGGGCTATTCTAAAAAATCAAAGCTCATGGGCCAGGGCCTTACGGGCTTATTAAGACCGGGCCGGGCCGGGCTTTTTAGATTGGTAGGGTCGGGCCTATTATATACAAATATATAATAGAATTTTATCAAAATAACACAAAAAACTATAAAAAAAAATTAAAATTTGTTAATGATTGAACTAAATGTAATAAAATAATGACTTAATGTATTAATTAGTTCACATATTTAATTAATAACTCTATAAAAATATTAATAAAACACTTGAAAGGGTTTTGGGGTGGGTTTTTTAGGGTCAGGCCGGGCCAAGGTTTTGAACCTTTCACCATAGTCCGGGCTTATGTTGTATGGGCAGGGCAGAAATGGGCTTTTCTATGGGTCGGGCCAAGCTTTAGCCCTTTGGGCCGATAGGCAGCCCACAAGTTTTTAGGCCCACGGGCCAAATGAGGACCCATAAAACAATGGAGGCCTCCCTAAAGATAATGAGGCCTTGGTATTAGGTCTTTCTATGTTTTCAATAATGCAACTCTTTGTAAGCTGGCCTGGAGAGTTATCACTGATCCGAATAGCTGATGGGTTAAAATTGTTTTAAGAAATATCTAAGACGTTCAAATTTTTTTGCAACTCCTAAAAAATCCTCATCTTCTTTAGCTTGGAAAGGAATCTTAGATAGTCAACCTTCGCTTCAGCAAGGCTTACGGTGGATTGTGGGCAAGAGGTTAATTTTTGGCTTTTCAATTGGTGCGTTCCTTTTCCTTTACGTAACTTAGTTCCTCTTCACTTACAATCTCAGCTAAACCTCAATGCTACAGTTGATCAATTTATTTGTAATGGTACTTGGAATCTTACTTCTGTTCAGCACTTGCTAGATAGAGAAACCATTGACACCATTCTTTCAGTACCTCTTCCAGTCTTTGAGAAGGCAGATGAATTTGTCTGGGGTGGAATTGGCTCTGGTAAATTTTCCATAAAATCTGCTGCAGAGTTGCATCATGCTAATATTCAAGATCATCGTTATGCTAAACATTTGGCTACCATGTGGAAGCTTAGGCTCTCACCTAAAGTTAAAACTTTTGCTTGGTTATTTATTTGTGAGGGGCTCAAAACAAGACAGAAACTTCACACCTACTCCCCGTATATTCCTGCTTCTTGTCCAATCTGCCAAATCTCTATAGAGTCTTTGGACCACCTGTTTCTTTTTTGCTCTAGTTCCCAACAAATTTGGAATCTGTCCCAAATTAACCCTCCTGATCCCCTTCGTAATTCTGCCATAATTGATTGGCTTGATTCTCTTCGAACTTCTCACCCTACTTTTCCTTAACATCTGTTATTATATTTGGAAATCCAGGAATCATCTTATTTTTCGACAAACTCCTTTTGTCCCCCATGACATAATCCACAAATAAGCTTTTCACTTGCATCAATATTGTCTTGCTAACCCTGCTCCTCTTCCTAAAATCATAGATCATACCACTTTTATTAAATGATCTCCTCCCCCTCCAAAATCCAATAAACTAAACTTTGATGGTTCAGTGAAAAACTCATCTAAAGCTACTGCTGGTTTTGTTGTAAGAGATTCTCAAGGACACCCCCTCTTAGCTGCTGCAAAAAATCTTGGCTTTGCAAATGTGTTAGTTGCTGAAGCTCATGCCCTGAGAGAAGGTTTGATCCAGCTTCAACAAGTTACAGACCAACCTTTCTTCATTGAAGGGGATCCAAAGATCTTAATTGATGTGCTTCAAGGGCGGTCAGATTGTCCATGGCGTATAAGAGTCTTAGTTCAAGACATCCATGCTCTAACAACCCACTTTCAGTCTGTCTCATTTAAACATATCTGGAGAGAAGCAAATTTTCTTACTGATGTATTGGCAGACTTGGGACATTCTGTTCCTCTTTGTACTTCTTGGCCTTCTCAGCTTCCGCCTCAGGTGCAGGCTGCCTACCGGTTTGGTCTTTTTGGCGGGGGCTGTTTTCGGGTTTTTCTTTATAGTCTTTTTGTTTGTTGTAGTTTCTTAATAAACAAAAACCAAATAAAAAATGGAACTTGATATGAAATAGTTAAATTCCATGAGTTATAGGTGGGGGCAATGCAGAAACTTCACATCCACAACCATACAAAACCCATCCAAAAATGTCCAGATAGGCTTTAACGGATGAGGGGGCCGGGCGCGCCAAAACCTCTCTCTGCAACTACCAACTTCAACTATGGCATTCCCTTTATCCTCCGCCATCATCTCCCACAAGCTCTCCTTCAATGCCTGCGTCGCTCCCTCCATTCGCAGGCTCACTTTCAGATCACCCCATTTCATCTTCTGCTTCAACAGCATCGACCCACGAAAATTGGGCAGCTTCAGAATCCATTGCATGTCCAACGGGGATCGATCAGAGGTTGGTCTTGATCCCAATCATATATAAACCTGTTCTCGTTGCAATCATGGGTTTTAGAGGTTTTAGTTACCTTAGCAGTCAGTACTATTGTAGCTGCAGTACCATAGTTTACGAATTAGCATTCTTTCATGTGGATTCATTTGTTGTTTTTGTCATTATGGAATGGTTGATGGGATTGGTAGTTTGGTGCTGTACACTAATAAATCGATTCATCAAGTAGACAATTTCGATACAGGAGTAGATTGGGTTCATGTATTGGTGGCCTTGCTTAGCTTGATCCTAAGCTGGTCTATTATTACCAAAGAGTTGGTCTACATTTGTCTTGCTAACCCCGCTTTTCACTTGTATCATTGAACCCCCTCAAATCAATGAAATCAAAAATTAAGGCATAATATTTTGAACTAATAGCACTTCATATATAATAACTACACCTAATATATAGAAAGAAATGTACAGATGTTGCTTAAATTTAAAATATTATGTTAATTATCTTGATTTGTTTATTTTATAAAAAAATTAATAAGGTATGTATTCCTTACTAAAAATTACATACCATCTTCTGTGACCTCTTGTTTTATATATGGACCCCCGTAAGATTGAAATCTTGGCTCCGCCCCTGCGTATGCTACGGCATGCCTCTTTTCCATATTTATCTATCTATTGAGTATGCACTTCCAAATTCTACTATACATGTTGGGTCGTGAAAACGCCTGTATTGTGTTTTGTACGTTGCGTCATATAAATAAGCTGGGTAGCTCTTGTTTATATGCATATGTCTCAGTATAAGAGGATCCTGCTGGATGAAGATCAATGATTTTCAGCTCGATCATTTGTCATTTGTGATAATTACCATTGCAATATTACAATGGCTCATTTGTGAACATTTGTGTTCGTGTAAAACATAGTGTCCTTTGATTCAAGATCAAGTTGGAACTTTGGATGTAAAGTGTTGGCTTATATCTTTAATAAAAATTGTGTTAGCCATACATAAGAATCAATCTCTTTCAATATGAATGTTGATCATCAATACAGTACGTAGAATCAATATCCAAATGATTTGTGGTCTGATTGACTAAAGTGTTTAGTTAACAACTTTAAGGTCATAGGTTCAAACTTCACTGACATATATAGGGTGTGTAAGTTATTTAATATATATATATATATATACATATTTTCTCAGGTGTGGACGTCCGCAGCTGAGAAGCTCTATGTGTGTGTGTAGTACGGATCTAAAGAGGACCTCCTTAAACTCTTAAAATAAGGATGTTTTTAGTTCTAGCATGTATTTTGACAATCAAAATCACACATTCCCTAGTTATGAATCCTACAAAACATTAGCAAATTGAAAAATGTTGAACCATTTGATTAGCACAATATTCGTTTTAATTTTATCTAATGACCTACGATTGTTTACGTCAATTTCAATGACCAAATAATTATGAAATTAGTTGAAATTCTGTAGACATGTTTCTTGCATACACTACAACACATATCCCATTTTGCGACAAACATTTTCTGACCGAACAAATTATTGGTTGGAAATAGCATTAATTCTGACGAGTCGTCTGAAATGGTCAGAAATACAATCTTTAGATGAAATTTATTTTCGACGAAAATTAATCTGTCAGAAAAAGTCGTCGGAAACAATTATAATTTGGAGGCAAAAGTTCCCGCTAGTTATTTTTCCGACTAAGTCCAATGTGGTCGGAAAATAATGATCATTTTCCAACAAGATTTTGTTTTATCGTAAGGTCGTCGGAAAATAAAAGGTTTAATTCTGATCACACTTACATTGTTGGGAATATAAAAAAGTAAAAGAGTAATTCAATATTACTAAAGTATAACCAAATTTAAGCTGTATTTCACTATACATATCACATCATACCACATTAGTAGACACGTTAGCGTTCTAATGACTAAAATTCACAAAATTAAATTTTAACAGTCTGATGACATGCTTCACTCGAAAATAGAGAGATATTTCGTAAAATATCAAAATCATGCTTTTCAACTATTTTAATAACAAATGAGAATATTTGAAACATATTACACAAATCTACTCACCTCGTCAATACGAATCCCCACTAAGAATACTGATCGTAAACTGAGCCTCTTAAAACGAGCCATCTAGAAATTACCGTTGGATCTAACCCAAACGTTATCGAAAATATGTGATTATTCTATCATAGCCGTATTTCACTATACGTATCACAACCTACAGCTGATTTTTCAAAACTCTATTTGCAAGATACAATTGTTTCACAACGATGTACATTTGCATAGAACCTACTAAACAAAGTCATACCACATTAATAGGCACGTTAAGGTACCGATGACTAAAATCAAAAAATAAAATTTGACCGTCTGATGTGATCATTGTAGTTAAATATGGTTATGAAAAAAAATTCACCTATTTTTGATAACGTTTGGGTCTCGATCCACATGGTCAACCCTAAATAAACGTCCCTTATCACACGAAAACGTTCTCACCTACTCTCATGTGACTTATTTTTTTCGATTCTTCCATGTACACACACTCACGTAGATGAGATGTAGCAGTCCATGTAAAAATTTGGAAAAGCTTACCTCCCGAAGATAGGGCACCCCATAAGAGAGACTACACATAAATAGGGTTGACCACCTTGATCAAGGCTCAGACGTTATCGAAAATATGTGATTTTTCTACCATATCCGTATTTCAATATACGTATCACATCCTACGGACGATTTTTCAAAACTCTATTTGCAAGATACAGTTGCTTCATAAATATATATACTTGCATATAACATACTAAACAAGTCATACCACATCAGTAGACACGTTGAGGTTCTAACGACTAAAATCAAAAAATAAAATTTTGACCGTCTGATGTGATCAGGGTAGTCAAATTATGGAAAAAATTCACCTATTTTTGATAACGTTTGGGTCTCGATTCACACAATCAACCCTAAATAAACATCCTTTATTACACGAAACGTTCTCACCTACCTCCTTGTAACTTATTTTTGTCGATTCTTCCACGCACACACTCTCATGTAGATGAGATGTAGCAGCCCCTATAAAATTTTGGAAAAGTTTACCTCTTGATGATAGGGCTCCCGATAAGAGAGAATACACGTAAATAGGGTTGACCGCCTTGATCGGGGCCTAAACGTTATCGAAAATATATGATTTTTCTACCATAGCCTTATTGCACTATACGTATCACATCCTACATACGGCCAATTTTTCAAAACTCTATTTGCAAGATACAGTTGTTTCTCAAAGATATACACTTGCATAAAACTTGCTAAACAAGTCACACCACATCAGTAAGCACGTTGAGGTTCCGAGGACTAAAATCACAAAATAAAATTTTGACCGTTTGATGTGATCAACATAGTTAAATATGATTATAGAAAACAATTCACCTATTTTTGATAACGTTTGGGTCTCGATCCAAACGGTCAACCACTACAACACATATCCCTTTTTGCGACGAACATTTTCTGACCGAACAAACTATTGGTTGGAAATAGCATTATTTCTGACGAGTCATCAGAAATGGTCGGAAATACAATCTTTTGATGAAAATTATTTCCGACGAAAATTAATCTGTCAGAAAAGGATGTCAGAAACAATTATAATTTGGCGGAAAAAGTTCTAGCTAGTTATTTTTCCGACAAAGTCCAATGTGGTCGGAAAAGAATGATAATTTTTCAACGAGATTTTGTTTTATCGTAAGGTAGTCGGAAAATAAAAGGTTTTGTTTACGCCTAAATTAATATTTTACTGGACGATAATTGTTTATGTAAATATTAATTAAATTCTTGGTCTATGTCAGCCGGCGAGCCCAAGTTCTTTAAAGTTCATAAATATTGGCCCGCCAGCAAGACCACGCGAGGCGAAATGCAAAGTCCGCGCGCGGGATAACTCCGCGTGGACTAACGGATCTCGCGCGCTTTCAGACAAAAGCAGAGCTCGCGCGCGAAATGATTTCACGCGGAGTGGCGATCTCGCGCACTTTTAGACAAAAACACAGTTCGCGCGAAATGACTTCACGCGGAGTGCGGATCAATCTCGCGCGCTTCGTGCGGAACACGCAGTTCGCTCGGAATGCTTTGCGCAGAATGACTTTGGCTTAGGCGAGGCGGACTGCATCTAGGCACGCTGGCGAACTGACTCGCTAGTTCGCGAGGTAGACATACGCGGAGTCCGCGTGAAGACTTATAATCGTTTCTGACTTTTTACAGTCTTTGACATGCTTTGGGCCAATCCCTGTGGCCCTTATTAATTAAAAAGACTTCTTTTGGCCCGCGAGCTGCAATAGCCCGCGAGGTGGAATTGAGCTACAGAGTCCGCGGTTCGCGCGAGTTATTTGTCTTCTACATGGACTGTAGCACCCCGCGGGATAAGATCGCTCATAATTTTAGTCCGCATAGGACTCTACAGTTGAAAGGCGCGCCAGAAGCAGTGTCCTATTCTAAATGAACTATGCGAGTTGGATACGTGTCACACAAGGATTGGTCTGCATGGGATGAATAGTACCTTTGTGCTTCACGTTGCAGAGTCCAACACGTTTCTCATTATCTTTCGCGGCGGACTCTCTCTCCCACTATATAAAGAAGCTCCACGGCTTACAGATGGGTCTCTCACTACACAATTACTCAAATACAGAACAAAACTCTTCAACCTAGTTGAAACCCTCGACCCAGTCGAATCACCTACGCTCATAGGAGCTTCATTTTCGCTTCCCTGCTGAAGCAACATCTCTAAAGACAATCAAACAATTACTCAAATACAAAACAGCCTTCAACCTCGTTGAAAACCCCTCGACCCTATCGAAACCTCCAGCGCTCTCATGAGCCGATCCCCTGCGAAGCCTCTTCGAAGCCCTGATTCTAAGCGCCTCGCTGCCTAGAATTCTTCAGAGCTCTCCGGACTCTACCCCGTTTCCTCGGAAACATCCCTATAGTTGCTCTGCTCACGCCGCCGTGAGTATCGACCGCTTGTGCTAGTAAATTCCTCGTCCGCAAGGTGGCACCTGGAAATCTGTCCGCCTGATTCAAGAAGTCAAGCAAGCACACTCTGCACATTCCTCATCCGCGAGGTGGCACGCTCACAACTCCTCCTATCTCTTTGTTCGCTAAGCACCTCGGCTCCATACGCTGAGGATCGTGGCCAAAACATTGGCACGCCCAGTGGGACCAGGAGTGCAAGAGAGACATCATAGGGAAGACAGAGGACGCACTGTACCGACGATCCCTCACTCTAGAACAGGTCCTTACTCAGTTTGGTAACCCAAACTTCAGCGAGACCATCATGGCTAGCTCTCATTCAACCCAAGACATGGGATCTGCTCTCCCTACAAAGCAAATCCTCCAAATGTTCTCGAAGCTCAGCAAACAGATGGATGGTTTGGACACCATTCAACAGAGTATCACCAACCTCGCTGGGAAGGTAGACGGCCTTACTGAGCAGGCCAAAAGAAACAAGATCCAACAAACCCAAAAAAAGTCGGGCAAACCACGAACGTCTTGCACAAGAAGATTGCACTGCCTAGCAGTCAATCTAATGGTGAAGGACTTCCTTTAAGCGGACCCACGTCCAAACAAGGAACCACTTCGTCAATCAATGATGAAGAACCTGAGGTAGAGGCCAGCAAGATTATGGATGACAATCCCATCTCGAAATTTCATGGTGCTCCTCAAGAAAAGAAGCCTGGAGATAGGACAGAACAATCAATCTTTGAAGAAGAAATCGGTTCGCACACTGACGGCGAACCACGACTTTGCAAGATGGCGAACCACGACTTCCAAGTAGCCAGCTTCCTCATGCGAGATATATACATGGACACAGGTCAGATGCATAGGGGGCAAGGCGGAGCTCGCATGTCTTCTTTAGTTAACCATCGTGATCAAGGGCATGATCAACTCAAGATTTGTCCAATTACTGGACGTGACAAAAAGCCTGAGGTTGAGGCCGGCGAAGTTATGGATAATAAATCCATCTCGCACGGTGTTCCTCAGAAAAATGAACCGGAAGGTAGGACAGAACCGTCCATCTTAGAAGCAGAAAGCAATTCGCACATTGGTGGCGGATCACAAGTTCGCATGAAAGGTGGCCCAGGTACCAACTGCCCCATGCGAGATGTATACATGGACACATGTCAAATGCATGGGGGGTAAGGCAGAGCTCGCCTGCTTTCTCTACCAATTCATCACAAGCAAACTAAAGATGGACCAGAGCCACTTGAGTTTCCTTTTCAACCTGTACACGCGGGGCGTCAAGGCTGGCGAGGTCCGCCTCTCTTAATGATTCGCCTCGCCAATCTTATGTTCATCAGCAAGATGCCTCAGTCCGCTTCACCAAACCGTGGACATATTAGGCTCAACTATATATGGTGTGGTGGTATCCCTGGAATCACATTGCAATATACTTGGAGTCCTTGCATGCAAGTTCAGAAGGCTAAAGGGGACTTTGGCTTATGTGCGAAGTACGTACATGTCCCATATATGCCTATAGTTGAAAAGAAGGTCGAGCCGCCACCGACCTTTGTTGATTTCTCATATGATTATGACACAGAGCCAACTTACGATGAATACGACGAATACGACGAAGATTATATGTTGGTACGTCTGTCGCATAATCATACTCCACTAGAGTTCAATCCCAGTGACACTCTTGATATGGTGCAAAGAGACCAGCAAATGGTTCTCTTCCTTGAACAATGCATGACTATTCCTAATAAGACCACGCATTTCGACATGGTAGTGGGTGATAAGGCAGACCTCAACAACATACGATCCACGAGAATGCAGTTGAAGATCATGCTTGGTCAGGCAACAAAGATGCGTAGGGGGCAACGAGACGTACCCTGTGAAATACCTTGGCTAAGTTTTCAAGTTGTTGACGTGGGACAACTCTACTCAACACTTGGAATTTGTCAACAACAACAGTCCCACGATGGAAGCATGACAACGTTGAGACTTGGAGTGAAGCATTGGTGGCCTCCCCCGTGGCCTAACTAGGGATCACTACTTAGGCTATGATCTCTTCATTACTCCTAGCTTCTAGTTCAGCCCGTACTTCTGTTTGTTCTTTCAGTTCTTTTCCTTTCTCGCATTGAAAAAGAAAATACAAAAAAAAAATCAAATAGCCAAAAAATACAAAAAGAGATCCTTGGTCTTGCTGAAATGCAGGACAATGTTCTTGCCTATATCAAGCTTGAACTTCACTTAGAAGCCTTTCCCTGAGGCTTAACGTCAATAGGCATTCCATGTGCCTTGAATTGCTGCCAGCGAAGTCAAGCAAGGTTGCAATGCTGAAAGTTGCAACAGCCATTACTGAACAGTTGACTTCGCCGATTAAACTGGACTGATCCAGGAAGAACTAGCTGGTAAGCCTTACATCGATAGAAAGCCCTGGATGTCTACTTTCCAGAGGATTTTACGGTTCGTCATTCCGCCATTCCTAGAGAGACTTATTGCAGTTTGAATGCAGAAAGGTCAGAAGACGCGCGGATTCGCACGTTGCTTTCTTCAAAGTGTTTTCATGACCTCGTAGCCCGCTTTCCTCACTGGGGGGCATACTAAAGTTTTGATGTCTTTCATTCTTTTCAAGCATCGGCGGACAGACATCAAAACTAGGGGGCCCAATGGGGGATATGTTGTTCCAGTTATTTCAGACTTTAGACATTCTTCAAGTGTTTTAGTCATTATTTAGGCCAATCTCTGTGGCCTCCAAGTTTTCAAAGTGTTCGCTACCTTTATGCAGCCATTCGCCGATCCTTCTCTTTGGTTCGCGCTAGGGGGAAGCGAGGTACATGACCATTTGCCACGCACACAGCTCGCGAAGTGCATGGCCTCTAAAATTTTTCATCTGCCGCTCGCCAACTCTCATGGGTCCGCGCAAGGGGGGCAGCGAAGTATATGGCCATTATCATTCCATGATTATTAAACAGATAACCTACTGGCGAAAAGTAGCGGAAAAATGGGTGACTACGCCTCGACGTCTCCTTCTAGACCCCACTCGAACGCTGCAGACTGGGCATTTTAAAACGAATGGCCCAGGAGAAAATATTCAATTACGTCAGAGTGAGTGGATAAAAGTAATTTCGAAAAAACATTTATATTTCCCCAAAAATACTTTTATGGAAAACGCTTTGTAAGCGACAACTTAAAAGCTTAACTAAAAAATTCTTAACTAGTGTCTAGCCTTGCTAGACTCCCAAATTTTAATAAATGACCTCTCAGGCTATGATTATATATATCAGTATGTATTTACACTCGTCTATTCCTTGTCTACTCACAACTTAAAAGCTTAACTAAAAAATTCTTAACTAGTGTCTAGCCTTGCTAGACTCCCAAATTTTAATAAATGACCTCTCAGGCTATGATTATATATATCAGTATGTATTTACACTCGTCTATTCCTTGTACGAAATCTATGAACAAGCACGAAAAATAGACAATCATGCAAGGCTACGATGCTGGTGTCTAACGCTCACGTCACCCCATAATGGAATTGTATCTCATTATGGGGGAAACGCACGAGTGAATATATATATATATATATATATATATATATATATATATATACACGTGCATATTCCTTGTACGAATTCTATGAATGAATACGAAGAATAGACAGTCATACAAGGCTATGACGCTGACGTCTAATGCTCATGTCACCCTATAATGGAATTGTACCTCATGGGAGAAAAACACGTATATTTAGCTAGCGTTTATTTATATACATACTATTCTCATAAAGAACTATATATGAGTATAATCACCGAAATTCTCAATTTCGGTTATCTTCCAACAAAAGAAAATTATTCGACAATAAAACATTTCAAGCACATTATTTAAAACAAAGGTCTACTCACAAATTAGGCCTAAGCCTGATGTTGGTCGGAGGCTTCTTCAGCTCGAGCCTCCTCGCGTCCTGTTTTAAAAACATAATAAATTCTTAAATAAAACACCGACGCTTAAAGAAAAATAGGCCTAATTTAATATGAGCTTCGCGCCCTCAACTATGTCTATTGCCCTAAATCTTAATTTCACTGTCAACCATAATTCTCCAAAAATTTTACCGACATCCTTAAAAACACATTCCACCGTCGTAACCATAAATAATCACGTGGCCGGATTTTAACTTATTAATCCGCCAAAAATACCAAACTTCAAAAATTCCCAAACCTATCCAAAACTCCTCCAAAAAAAAATTCTAAAACTCAAACCATTAAACTCCTCATAAAATTCCCCATTAAAAACACTTTTTTCAGCGGCGCCCGGCGGCCAGCTCCGGCGACCTCCAATGCCCACCAAATTGTGACAGCATATTCCTCTCAACCTCCTCTACAACTTTCCTAATTATCACAAACACCAAAACCAAGCCTAACTATGCCAATCGAACGGAAACAACAATAAAGCCCTAGAATTTCAACCGTTCGAAACTCCTTACCTAGGCCAAGAGGGAGGGAGTCCTTTGGAGGGATTGCTGCATGGGAGGAGAGCTTCCTTTTGAGCCAAGGATCGCCGGCTATGGCGGCCGGATGAGTGAGTTCTAGCGACGGGAAGTTACGGGCAGTCGGAACTTCCGGGCTCGGTTGCGGCTTCTCGGCGGCGCTAGGGCAGCTGCCACCAGCCCAGGAAGGAAGAGGAGAGAATGGTGGTTCAAACGAGACCGGTGCGGTGGTCTGGGGCAGTCGAAAATCCGGCAGCGAGAGAGCCTCGGGAAAGAGAGAGAGTGCGAGCGAGAGGAAAAGAGAGAGAAGAGAGAGAAAAGGGTCGGGCTCGGCCTAGCCGGTCCAACATCTCTTTAACCCAATCCAACATTCAACATCTCAAAAATAATACCTCAATAAAAATTACTTTTTACTGGCAAAAATTACCATTTTTACCGTCGTCACAATTTCTTTCCTTCGAATAAATCCTACGAAATAATCGTCCCCCCACGACCACTTTGGGGACCAATTAAATTACATTAATGATGAAGACGGTAAAACTCTTATTACCACTATGCTAGTAATTAAGGTAAAAATTAAATGTTGGGGCGTGACATATACACTAGCATATAACCTACTAAACAAGTCATTCACATCAGTAAACACGTTGAGGTTCTGATGACTAAAATCACAAAATAAAATTTTGACCGTATGATGTGATCAACATAGTTAAATATGGTTATGAAAATAAAAATTCATCTATTTTTAATAACGTTTGGATCTCGATCCATACAGTCAATTCTAAATAAACGCCTCTAATTTTTTATTTTTTTTCCTCCTTATTCTTCTTCTTCTTGGCAGAACTTCTTCTCATTTTGGCTGAAAATTCAAGTTCCCCGCTAAAGTTTTCCTTCCCGCTCGAACAGTAAGGTTGAAAACCCTGTATTCCATTCAGTCATGGGCATCATGATTTTCTAGCTTCTACGGTAACACTAGTGGAAAAAATCACTTAGCCGACGGAAAAATAATATTTTCGTCGCCTAAGATCTACTTAGCCGACGGAAAACCTTCCGTAGCCTAAGTTTTTACCTAGGCGACGGAAAAATATTCCGTCGGCTAAGAAAATCTTAGGCGACGGAAATTTTTACCTAGCCGACGGAATAATTATATAAATATAAATGATTATTTATGATAACTTAGGCGACGAAAAATTATTCCGTCGCTTAGGTTATATCTTAGCCGACGGAAATATCTACTTAGTCGACGGAACCAAATTTAAAAAAAAAAAAAAAAAAAAAAATTTTGGCGGGATAACTGCCGCTTAAATATTTTGAACTTAGGCGACGGAAAAATATATTCCGTCGACTAAGTTCAAAAATTTTAAGCGGCAGTTATCCCGCCAAAAATTTTGAAATTTTTTTCGGTTCCATTCTATAACTTTCAGCTCTCTCTCCCTCATCCTCTTCATCTCTCTCTCCCTAGCTCGTCTGCTGCTCTCTCTCTCCCTCGTCTGGTTGCTCCCCCACCACAGCGGCGCCTCCTCCTCCTCCTTCGCCGCGGCACCTCCTCCTCCTCCAAGCAGTGCCGCCTCCTCCTCCTCCTCTTCTCGGCGGCAACTCCTACTCCTCCTCTTCTCGGCGCCTCCTCCTCCTCCTTCGCCGCAGCACCTCCTCCTCCTCCAAGCAGCGCCGCCTCCTTCTCCTCCTCTTCTCGGCGGCAACTCCTCCTCCTCCTCCTCTTCTCGGCGGCACCTCCTCCTCCTCCCGGCGAGTTTAGCGTCGGAGGTGGAGTGGAGTTGTTCGGGAACACGCAAACATAACCGGCGTGGTCGCCGGAGAAGAGGAAGAGAAGGAAAAAAAAAAAAAGACCTAAAAAAACGAGAAAAAAAAACCGCGCCAATTATTCTAAAAAAAAAAAACCGCGCCAATTTAAATTTTTACTTCCGTCGACTAAGATCTTAGGAGACGAAATATTCCGTCGGCTAAGAAAAACTTAGTCGACGGAAAAGTAATTTCCGTCGATTAAGTTCCGTCGACTAAAATCTTGGCAGACGGAACTATTCCGTCGACTAAGTCCCACTTAGCCGACGGAATCATCAATTCCGTCGGCTATTGTCTTAGCAGACGAAGCTTAGCCGACGGATCTTAGCCGACGGAAATTCCGTCGGCTAAAATCTTTGCAGACGAAATATATGTCTTAACCGACGGAACGGTTCCGTCGGCTTATAGCCATAATCCAGTAGTGTAATCTTCATGTTACATCCATTAAGAAGTTAATTTAACGGTTTAACATTTTGGAGCATGCTATACTCTCAAAGGACTGCAATATGATATATTCAGATGTAGAGTTGAACATGGGAACGAGTGGACTCCTGCAAAATTTTGTCAACTCTCTAATTTTTTTACACTACAACAATATCCGGCACTAGTGACCAAAGAAGAGGTCACAAAAACTAGCAATTTTGGTCACTATATATTTGTGTTTAGTGACCAAAAATAGGCGGTCACTATAGGCTCGTCACTAATTCTCAATAGTGACCACTTGCAAGACTTGGTCACTATTTTAGTGACCACTAGAATCTGGACACTAAATAGCAATAGCAATAGTGACCACAGAATTGATCACTAAAGGGATCAAATTTAGTCACTGAAAAACATTATTTGGTCACTAAACCTTACTCATATCCATATATTAGTGACCACATCAATAGTCCACTAAAACATTGGTTATCAAAAAAAAAAAGCCTTTTTAGGCCTTTTAATTCTCGGTTTTAATAACCTTGAGCATCTGTAAATTATAATGAATACTCACAAGCTTGTGAGATGCAAATTCAGAAATGTAAACAACTATATCACTGTCATAGATATCATGATAGATACTCATTTGTACTCTTGCAAGGAGAACAACGTCCATGGACATTACTGATAAGTAACCAATAGGACACCAGATAGTTTTCCTGCATGATACTCCATATTCGTACTCTACATGATTCTCCATATTCTTTTATCTTCATTCATGCACTCCTGGAGAGAACATTTCTGGTTTTAAATGTCTAGTTCTGGGCTTCAACTGAGATATGTCTCCTGAGGAAAATGCATCTAACTTGTCAATGTTAATTCCAAGCAAAAACAACGGCTAAAGATGAAAGCAGGCCTATATTTGAAAACTTCTCCAAAATCTAAAAGAACATAATGAATCTGAATTCTCATTCAAAATAATAATAATAATAATAATAATAATAATAATAATAATATTAAATAATCTGAATTATAATCATGATAGGCTACCGGACCATTCTCTATGAAATTGATTTCTCACAATAGCCTACTTTATGATTGCATATGGAAATCATGTGTTACAAGCCTTGCTAAAAAAACATAAACAACTAGGATAAGTTAATGATAAAAGGATGCTTAACACCAAGACACAGAACTGATAGCAAGATAAAAGTATGTTTAACACTAAGACACATAACTGATAACAAATATGTACTGATACTTATCAAGTCCACTTTGTAGTTCCTTTTTAACAAAGCAGATTAATAGGCAAAATATACATAAGATTTTATCACCTCTTTGGTAATAACTGGACTAACGTCTGCACTGGGTATATTCCCACTTTAACTTTCAGGGCTTTGGCACGTTCCTCTTGTTCACGCTCCCTAAAAGTACAAATAGATGACCCAACTCGATTAAAACTAGATACCACTGATTCACTCAAATATTGCTGAAATTATAATAATATATAGTTACAATCGCTTGTTTATAATTGGTAACCATCAAAAATACAAATAAAACAATAATCTTGATCTATAAATCTATAATACCAGAATTAGACTAGTCTTTATCAAGCTACTCTTCCCAATTTACCCTAGCCTAACCCATGAGCAGACTCAGCAGATATTCATTGAAGTGTTTACTAATATAAAAGCCCAACAGCCAAAGTGGAAAACCAGCAGATGACACTACTTTTATAGTGTCGCTTGTTTATATATTTACAAGAAGGATGTGATCACTAAATGGATAAGATCATTGTTACTATTGATGTCAATGATCATAAGCATTGGAGCAAGAGTTAACTTACTGTACTTGAGCCAACAAGTGAAAATGCCTTTAACAAAAAAAATTAACATGCAATACAATTAAGGGAAAAAAAAATCATGGTCTTGAAAAGCTAGTATATGCTCAAACTGCATATTTACTATTTTAAAAAAGCAGACAAAAAAAATTAAACTGAGAACAAGTATGTGTGATGGATCATTGGATCAAGAGTCACCTGGATTCTATTCACATGGCTTAAGAACAAAATTTCCACATCTAACTGCAACTGAGAATATCTGCAAAATCGTGGAAATATTACTTGGGAGGAATCTCATGTCATATTTCTCACATAACACACAAGTAAGAGAATGTTAACTAGACTTGTATGATTAACAATCATCACTTACTGTGTGTACCTATACAGACTTAAGTCACTTAACCCATCATAGACTATAGAGGAGGCAAAATTATATGAAAACACAGGCCAACCAGCTTTTGCATTAGATTCAAAGTAACATAAGAAAAAACAAACAACCAATAAAAGAACTGAGTTATATTGAAGATATACCCATAAGGGAATCATAGATGGAACGTGAAGGGGCATATCCCGGCACAATCACCAAGTGGTTCCGTAATGGAGTATGTATCAATGCCATAAGATACATTAGTAACAAACTCCCCCATCTGTAGAATTGTCATCCCACAAGCACGTTCAACTACCTCTAATAAAGAAAAAGAAAGGCATGTGATCCACTTTGCGGTAACATCCATCATAACAGAATAACATGAACCACATTTATTCATGTGCAAGTACCGACCTATACGATGGAGCACATCACTCTCAACACCCTTCAATGTCTTACCCTGCTCTAAGGTGATATTCATGGCAAATTTATCCTGAAAATTTGTATCATTGACATTGAGATTCATAAGCTCATATATTATGATAGAATGATGTGAAACTCCACACCAATTGTAGTTTAGAGGCACTCTTCTAACCCAAAGATATTTCAGTGAGTCAAATGCGTTTTTTTTAAGAGCCACAATGATAATTTAATATCGTAATAAATAGTTAACTCCATCATCTCTTTTAATATTATCAACTACTGTAGTTTACCCAAAACACAAACGATATGATACAAATGCACAAGAAATATGAATACAGTAATCGGTTGATGGAGATCTTACCCAAACAACCTGATACCAAAATCCAATTACAAGAACCTTTAATTCATAGATCAGAAAATCGATAGTAGAGTCCTCTTGCCTAGAAGAACTTTTCCAACTTCAGTTGGTGTTGGAATCGCTCTCAAAATTAATGCGTTTCTCACAGTAACGATCAAAGCTAATTCACACAGATTGTCAAAACCTAATTCACATAAAGCTAATCAGCCTAATTGTAATCAAAATTGAACAGTAACAATAGCAGGAAATCAATTAATGAACAATTTACATAAGTAGAGAAATTAACCAAACCTTCCTATCGAAAGGGAGCAGGAAGTCACCGGGCGTCGAGGTTCCAGAAGAAAACGGAGGGAGAGTCGAATTGAATGACAGGCGAAGATAACTCAACAGATCGATCCTGTGGAACTGAAGAAAAATAGGGTTGCGCTTGAGGGAGAGACGGGGAGAGCGGAAAGAAAATAGAGCTTTGGTGGAAGAAGTCGGGATATGAGTAAGATATAAATCATACGACGAGCTGGGTAACCCTTTTTGCTAGCGTCGAGTGTTTTAATGACTAGTAGTTTTTGTTGGTCACTAAATCTATGTTATTTGTGACCATCATAATTAGGTCACTAAGAATTTGGTCACTATAGCCCAGTATTGTTGTAGTGATTAGGAACTTTCTCTGTAAACTCTTGTTCAAAGTACAGGTACCAAGTTTGACTTTTCGCATTAGTCGTTAATTAGGTTTCAAAAATTGATTAATAACGTGAGGGTTAGGTCGCACCCAACAGTACAAAGCTGGAACATCAGCTGGCACTAAAGGCTTGACCAGTCAGTTAGCTCACCATGCCAAACCTGTTTTCTCCACAACTCTGTAAAATAACTAGAATTCGCGACACCATTACATTGCTGATTTGCATGTCAATGAAAGCTTAATTTAGAGATTAACAAATTGCTGGGAATAGCCCTCGACGGCTCAACGGTTTACTATAGTTTTCGTTCGTTCATCACTTTAAATGGTCCGGCAACGAAGTATTCACACTGCTAGATGTTTTGGTGTTCCACGAAATTGAGGTTCCTAGTGCTAGCTCATCTGTTTAGTACTGTTTTTCAACTGTTAAAAAACCAAGTAGTTATTAATAGCTTTCATCTGCAATATATGATGAATGATCGGTCCCACCTGCAAATCTCCCACTGATTTTCGTGAATTAATCACCGTGATTATCACCGGCCGGCAAATTAAAATGTCCATTCTTATAGCTCTGCTACCTCAACTTACAGTTGTCACTTTTGTGACAGACTGATAATACAAATTTTAGGGGCCGAATCAATTGCTCACCTAAAGAGTACAAACACCAAGACTACGTCTTACTTGAAATTAAGTTACTAGCTAGTACATGATCAGTGCATGGTTTCCTAAAGAGAACTAACAATGGAAATAACAATCCAAATCTGGTTTAGTACAAAAACGTGGAAAGAAAAGAGAGAAAAAGAAGAAGAAGAAAGCTAGGCAGCGCTAGCTAGCTACTCGCAGCCATAGACATGTTAGATAGCCGACTAGGAGTAGGCTGAAAGTTCCACCACCGAAGACTTAAGCCTCGAGTCTGTCCAGTTCTCAGTGCTCTCCTCAATATCTCCTTGTTTGCGTAGTTCCTCCTCCACTTTTCCCCGCCGGGCACGGCAAACCCGTGGCGGTTACACCGGTTCAACCCAGGCCTATTGCCGCACGTACATGTCATTCTAGTCCTCGGAGACGATACCATATAGCCGTGCCTAAGACTACAATGGTTACTAGTTCCCTCAGCCTTGATTCCGGTACTGAGTGGGGGCCTTGCCGGAATCCCTTGTAGCCTTTCCCCAACCTGCCTGTACTGATGAGAGCTCTTTTGCATTTTCTAAAGCCAAGAAAAGAAGAGAAGAAGAAGAATTGTGTTGTGAATTGAATCGATATGTAGGGGAAAGAGTAATGGAATGTGCCTATATTTGAACAAGAAGGAAGACTTTTTCTGATGATGAGTTCAGAATGGTTGGGCTGGCGAGAGTGTTTGACCAAATGATAGACTATACTTTTATTTGTTGTTTTCTTTTTGACTTGAGGACGCAGGGAAGACCTAGTCTAGAATACGAGACTTCAGGTGTAGAAGCTAGCCGGGATATTTGAATATAGTTGGACATGAATGTTGATCTGAACATATCAAATTAAACACCGGCCCCTTTGTGTTTGGTTGAGTAGTCTGCTGCCTTGTATGACCAAACCCTATTGCCAGGTTATACTGCACTCTCGGTCCATATTCTTCACTAGAACAATAATATACATTAGAAGCATTTATGTTATGACCTAATCATTTTACCCAAGCAAATTATTTTGATGCATTATTTAACATATGGATCAGTGATTCAGTGGATCAAATATTTGGGACTGAATAATTGTTTTCCAATGGTCCAGGGTAAGTTCTTGCCTGGACAATTCAGGAATCATCTTCATGATGAGACCAAAAAAAAAAAAAGTAAAAACCAAAAACAAAAACAAGAAAATCTTCCTATATGGGGTCATTGTCAATATACTCAACTAGTCAACTTAGACTTTGATTTTGTGTTTGATTAGTTTACCCAAAAGAAATTGTGAATTTGAATCAAATTAAGCAAAGAGAATTTGCTTAAACATATTCTCTCGTAGTGGTCTTTTCCTCTGACATTGCTTAAAATTACCTATGTTATTTTTGCACCTTTGCGTATCGTTGAGGTTAATTTTCAGTTGTAGTAGAGCTTTCCTTGTTTTGGTATCATTCTCCTTGATCCTCACTGCAGTTTGATCTGGTATTACCATGTTGTGATGATCTAGGCTAAGGGAGCATTTTCTGGTGGCTAAGCTCACTGTAGGTATATAGCTGGTATTGGATCGTATCGAATATGAAATACACCGACTGTACGTATTTGGAGATTGAAGATGTGCCATTAATTAACCCGAAGTCCCAAACTAAGATTATGGAGGATGTAAATCTTGCCACCCTCGTTCTTTCCTTAGCAGTAAGCTTTCCCTAAAATGATCTGGGGTTACGGTAGTGTAGACTCTGGAATTCATTCCCGCTAGATCGATCTTACCCTCATATAGCGTTTTCACTGACAAAGTAGATGATCGCAGATTGCTTGCTATGAAAAAGTGTTTTTTTTTTTTTTAATTTTTTTTTTTAAATTATTATATGCTATAATTTGTAAACATGTAAACGACATGGAATTGAGACCAAAATTAAATTAAGCTTTTCCTGCATGGTTGAGTTGCGATTTTGAAACAAAATGTCATCAAATTAAAATCTGACTCAGGTCATCATCCAAGTAAATTTGTATGATGAAACAACCTAACTAAATAAATCGAGGATGCAAACTGGCTTCCTTTTATCATCAACATGGAGGACCTGATCTTTTTGGTACGCTACCTAGTTCAACCAAGAAACTGCCCCCACTTATTTAATTTCAGATACCAGAACTCATAGAATCGATTTATTCAGCCTGAGTTTGTGTTTGTAATTTCTTTTTCTTCATGCAAAAGTTTTGAAAATGAAAATGAATAACTAATTTGAATCTGCACGTACCCTTTTCCATATTTTCCTCTTCAATTTTCTTTTTCTATTTTCCGGATTGCTGAGAATAGATTCTATAAATATCTGAGAAAGCAAGTCAGGGAATTCCAATAATAATAATTTTTTCTTTCAGTTTAGAAAAATTTGATAATAATGAATCGGAGGCGGCTAAGATTTTGTGGTGGGATTTTACTCATAGAGCTAGGCTTTGAGAAAGCATCTTTCATAAAGAAGATAACAGCACATTTTCATGAGATATCACAATAGCATTACCAAAATTGAGCAGCAAATTATGCGAAATTTAATAAAGTTGGTTTGTACTCTTTCCTGGGTTAGGAAAGTGATTAAATGGGTATTTAATTTGTGTGGTTTTAAGATAATGATTCCCTTTAGACGATTGCAACAACGGAATATATGGGAGTCAGCAGAGAAAGAGGAAAGATAGGCCTGTCGATCTTGTTGTCAATTTTTAGCGACCTCAACGAGGAGAAATTAACTATGTCTAATCACTCCCATTCCCATATCAAAGATAATGACACTCGCACTGTTTGATATAAAATATCTTGCAAAAAAATCTTTCCTGGAGATAAAAGCAAGAGCAATTTTTGTGGATTAAATCAAGGTGGGTGTATATGCAGAAAGCTGAGATCGATATATTGAGGTAAAAGCAAGCTCATCTTTCTGCTGTACGTACGTTGTTCAAAGCCCATCTCTGGCTTTTCAGGATTCACCTCTTGTTGACAATCTTGCCTACCATCACAACAGATTCATATATGATAAAGGTATAAATTAGTGACCCGCATATATCATCAACAAAGTGTGAACTTAGTGATGATCATCTGAAAAGTAATCATTCTTATACATATCTGATACTTTATGCGGTGATATTATATCTCCGGTAGTGTGTGTGTGTCTATATATATATATATATATATATATATATATATATATATCTCAATTGATTCAATCGTTAATTCGCATATGAAAACTAATTTCTTGTTTTGTCAGTCGTTCTTCCGGATGGATCTACATGGTTTTCTAAAATGTGGTTCATTATTATCAAATTGTTCTACATGGTTTACTATACTTCATAATTCATCCGAAAATATGAACGTTGATCACACCTCATCAACACATTGTTTTAAGCATTGCATCGTCATATAATGCATTCGAGCTACCATTTTGTCACATTTGCACTATATATCTTTATGGCAATAGATGGAAACTGATGCGCGCATGCAACAAAATTAAGTAGATTTTTCCCTCTCAAAAATAAAAAAAAAGTAGATTTTTCCCAAAATTAAAGACAGCCTGTGGCTATATTTTTTTTTTCTTTTCTGATAAGAGACAGCTTTTGGCTAATGAGTTGCGCATGCCAAATTTTGAAAAAAATAAAATAAAAAAGATTGTGACTTATATAGAATTTAGTATTTCACTCTTTGGATAACAAAAGCTGGTTAATAACACCTTCAAAACATAAAATATTGAAGTTCAATTTGTGAGAGATGTGTTCGTTCTTTTGGACATGTCAAGCTTGTCGTATTTTTTCTTCAAAAGTTAGATTCATGTAAACTTATGTGTTACCTAAAAACTTAACTTTCCTACATGACAATTATTGTTTATTTTATTTTATATTATCTTACTTTTCACTTGGTTTCTATTTTTAATATTCAAACGAGTGAGATCATGTTATTAAGTTTCTTATTAAAGGAATAGAGTAGAAGCAAATTATAAGTCGAATTTGATTGAAAATGTAGCATCTTTAGGAACCTAGGATGAGAGAAATGGGTGAACAATAACATTAAGACTAGGGAGAAAACTATCAGGGAGTTTCTAGCTTCATTTTCTTCGAAATCCAATAGCGGAATGACATACCGCATTGTCTAATCACGGCTGAAAATATACATATCACTTTCGGATACCAATTACACTGAAGATAGAGTACGTTAATCAACTGTGGCAACTTTGAGATCAGATTAATGGACTAATAGTAAATATAACAATAATCTTAATAGTAACATTCTTTTCTAGCTTGGAGATAAATCTACAGCTATATGCTTAATTGGGATAAAAAGGCGATGGGATCCCAGTATGTGCGACTTCAAATAAATGACACCTTTGATTAATTACACTCGATCAGTTAGTTTAAGATGTTTAATCATGTACTGGGGTACTTGTGGAGCTATTTTCTTTTGTTATCTCTGTTCCATAGAGATAGCATAAGTAAAAAAGTCTGACCATGTTGAAACCATTTGAATTGGGAATGTTGATGTAAGGAATAGTTCCAATAGATCATTTTGCGTTTACAACTATCACAATTTATCTGATGAACGTAACGTAAAACCATGGAGCGGTATAAATTTCAAGGGTATCAAGCTTGCAAAAGAAAATGGAAAACCCATGCCAGCACAATAAGATTTTTTTTTTCTTTTTCTATGATGATTTGAATATATAACTGCAATATACAAAGAGAGAGCTACAAATATACAGCAAATATAACATAAATATGTTTTATTTTCTCTATAATTTTTTTTCTCATGTTTTCTACATGATTGAATATTAAAAAAAAAACAGCAAAATTATGTATACAAATATATTGCTATGGCCTCACCTGAAATTTTAACACCTCGATTGAATTTGATGAGCCCAAAACTCAATTGCAGCAATCAAAATCTCAAGGAGACTATACTACTCCCAATCTATAAAATTACTTGTTGAGCAACAAGAGTGTGCTTATAATTAACATCATCATATGGAATATATGTGTCAAGCCTCTAATACGAAATTGGACTAAGAATACCAATTCATCCCCGGAAGTTGATACTGTGTACTACGAAACAGAGCGTCGCCACCGAGCTGTGACCCCAGCATTGGCTGCTGGTGCAATGGAGGAGGTGTCTGAGGGAGCTGAGAAAGCAGAGTTCCAATAGAACCATTTCCAGTGCTCTCACTGTTGTCTAGGTGTAGTCTCCTTGAAAGCCCTGCTTCGTCCTCCTGATCATGATTCCAGTACAGATTCGGGAGTCCCCGTTTCAGAAGGAGAGAGCTGTTGGCCATACCCGAGTTTGGAAGAAAAGAAGCACTAGTATTAATCCCTTCGCTGCTTACCATCCCGTCGTAGAAATTGTGGTCGTTGTCCATGAATTGGCCATAGGTTGATGTCGTCGATTTCGGGGGAAGGCGGTGCAGCTTCGACAGTGGGAACGACGATCGCATCATGTCGTCCATGGAGTCCTCCTGATCCATCGGCCTATGCGTGTTGTTCTTCTTGTAAATTCGACAAAGCACCCAATCATCAAGCTACAAACCACCATAACAAATTTTAAGTTTACAAATTTACAAAACGATTCAAAATAAAACAATAGCTCAGAGCTCAGATCAAATATGAGCAGATTAATTAGGATAATTACCCTTAAGGAGTTCTTCTTGTTACCCAAGTCATGACACCCAGGTGGTGGCTTGTTACTTGTGTTGTTATCAGCAAGCCTATACTCATGCATGATCCAATTGGTTTTGATTCCTTTTGGGGGCTTTCCTCTGTAGAAAACAAGTGCCTTTTTCACCCCAACTTTCCGAGTACCCCCACCTCCCTCATCAGTACTACTCAAAACCGGCTTGTCAGTTCCGGTCGCCTTCCAATATCCTGAAGTCGCTGCTCTATTAGGCCGTGCTCCGTTCGGGTACTTCCGGTCTCTAGGACTGAAAAAATACCACTCTTGCTCTCCGAACGTCGCCTTTTCTGTCAAATCATACGTACCTCCATATCAGTTTCTATCTATTATAGAGAGAGAAAGGAGGTAGAAAGGTCTCTTAATTTAAATAAAGAGAACCAATAGTCTTACCCTATTCGATTCAATCAACTCAGAGAATATATGCGCTCATTAACTAGTAGTTTAGTAATTATCTTGTATAGTATAGTACTTACCTGGGAGCTGCCATGGATCGAATTTGTAGAGGTCGACTTCGGCGATGATGGCAACGGGGAGGGGAGCCGAGGAGGCCTTTTTCTTGAGGTAATGAACGACTAGCTCCTCATCGGTGGGGTGGAAGCGGAATCCCGGCGGTAGGTTTGGCTGCGGCGGCGGCTGCTGCGAGCCGGAAGACGAGTCGGTGCTCTCCATCTGATGAGGGTTTTGAAGCCAAGACCATATTACATACCACCCACGCCCCAAAAAATATAGAGAGCTCGGAAAAACGAAAATGATGAGTTATTCGTATGGAGCTGGCAGCGCCCTTCTTATTGAGTACGGCACCCTCGAGAGATTATTCCCATGCAAGTGCGTGCATGCTGATTAAGTGAGTGTCACCAATCAGTAGCCGACACACATCGGGGTCTAGGGGCTGATTAGTCATCTGGGTCTGTAATTACGGGATTAGCCATGAAGGTCTTGGTTTTAGGCATGGCGTGAAAGCGACCTCAACGTTAGGGCACCACCGGAGATGGAGGCGATGGGTACCTCATTGACGACGTCAACTGGGGGACTCGGGCCGTTGAGGTTGTGACACGTGTGATCCGCACACGTCCGACAAGTGGGGCAGAGGGTGGCGGGGGCCACAGGGGCACACTAGGAAACAAAAAGATGCAGAGGGATGGGATAAGTGAGGGTGTGGGGAAGGCGCTCTACGCTTTTAGGTATCACGCTTTTGTTGCGGAAATGTCGAAAGGACCCCACTTTGCCAAGAAACCATTGGGGAGGAGATTTTTCATTGGGAGTTTAATTGCTCTTTAACGTGGAATAAATTGCTACCCAATTCTTACATCCATAGCACTACTTGTATATGTATTCAGAGGTGGTGGGCATTTCAGGCCGAAAATGCGGTACCGTAACATATCGGATCGGTTTAAAAAGTTTTGTAAATTGGATCGGCTAATGCTGACTGCATTCAGATTCAAACAATATCAACTTGCATGAAACTAAATCGGATCTGAATTCAGATCATAATTCGGCCGATTTAAACCAACCTGACCCGGTTTTAAAATTTATTAAGGGTTTTACAAGTTTGCGTTATTTTTGTTAAAAATCGAAGTGCGGATATCATAATTGAGATTTGTTTGTGCGTATGTATAGTATAGATGAGATAGGTTAAAGACATGAATGCATCAAAGTTTGATGGCAACTTGGCAAGTACACAAACGAACGGAGAGTGAAATATATGTGAGATGCATAAATCACGAGAAATAGAGATGATGGATCGGTACGATGGTACCTATGTGATTTGGACACGAATGGGTCCTGAAATGATATCGAATACAATAAAATAGGACATGGATTGCTACGCAAACGGAATTTTAATCGGTCATATTATGGGTCTAATACATATATAATATTTTGCAATCTTCATAGATTTTAGATGAGATTTATGAAGTAGTATAATGTGACCCACGTGCTAATTACACGAATAAGAACATTATTTAGTAGAGACTGGGGTCACGCTGTTATGTGCACTTTAGGACATGACAATTCAAGCTCTGTGAGAAAGAGTGTGTGCTATCAATGAGGTGTTGAATGTCAGATATCAGTGCAGGACATAGCTGAGAATGTCTTTTATATGACCATAATTTGTGTTATGTTTTTTTTTGAACAGTAAATTTGTGTCATGTTCAAAAAATACAAATTTAGTAGTACGTAACATATACATAGGTGTACGTAACATATTGTTAATTGTTACACAGTTGGTTTAGTGCTAATTAAGCTTTTAGTTACTGATGACAACTAAGAGATGGCAATGGATACTCCTGTTAAAGAGAAAGAGAAGGAGGAAGAAAAGAAGTCGATCATTGCCATTCCTAGCCCGGCCTCCGTTCCTAGTCGATCATTCTCCTGTTAAGTTTGCTTGCCGATCGAGTTGCCTCTTCTAAAGGTCGACTCTTTCCATGTACCTCCCTGTAAATGGATCGAGTTTGCTCGAGTCCGATGCAGTGTTCGAACGTCTTAACCTCTTCTGAGTTCTGACCTGCACATCTAACCATGCATTTAGTACGTATAACCAGTAGTAAGATCGAGCTAGCTAGAGCTGTAGAAAATAGATTGGCTGCTTAATTGGTTGAGCCCACGATAGATCGATAGGGGTTTATGACGCCCTAATAATCGATCGTGTCTTTGACCACCAACCCAGAAATGGTCCATAATCGTGATGGCTGACAATGCTGGGGGGGGGGTCCCAAGTGCTGGTTCCATCAACAACCAAATCAATTCAACCAGTCACTTCTTGCTATCCATTTTCTATTAATCATCATTATCAATCTTAATCCTAATTTAAAAAGCATCGACCCGAATTCTCACCCGCACCTCCTCCACTCACTTAAGAACTTGCTCATACAGGTATGGAGTGTAGACACAGTTCACAAACTTCATCCACAGATCGAGTAACCCTAGCTTCGATCAATGATCATAATCACACAACTACTTGATTCGCCATTGATGTGAAATAACTGGACTCTGGATATCTACGTGGGTCCCTGATATGGAGGAGTATTGATTATAATGCTCACACCATTTCTTTTCACCACGAGAAAATAAAAGTCGACATTTTGGACAATAGGATAATTGACTGCCCTCCACTGGTAGAAAGGGTAAGTCCCTTTCTTCTCTGTCAGAATTAGACGTCAAAGATTCCCCCAAAAGTACGATTAATTTCACCTTCCTCGAGTCATTGCTAGGGTTTCCTTCTGAAAGATGGAACAAGAAAAAGAAGAAACAGAATCCACTCCTTGATTAGCGCGGGATGTTGCAAATCAGTGTTCTAGTACTAACTCATCACACCCAGATCGAATATATAGGGATGCAGAGTTGCAGATGCATCCGACTACTACTGAACCGTATATGGTATCAAAATCATAGAATATAGTTAATTATTGAACAGGCGGCCTGTTTATGGACATGATCCACATAATCTGAATAGCATGCCGGAGCCTCTCAAATTTCCTTCATGCATGCTCAAAGACATGATCACAATATCAAACAGAGAATAGGGCAGCCGGCCAGGGGTTGGCCAGTTGGGAATTGGTATTGATCGAACGCGACCTTTCTATGCCTCTACGTCTTGACCAAACTGCAATTTCATACACCATACTAACACCACGTAAAAAAGAAAAAGAAAAGAAGGACAAATATATAAGACAAATATTTGTTTTGAAGAGCAACACAAACATAACCTGCACTGATGCACCTAGCTAAGATCCAGATGAGATCCAAAATAATTGAACCCTCAAGATGGACACTTGTCCTCCTATGGCGGGGTACGGTTTGCCAGAACATACTAACCATGCATGTACGGTTAGCTATGCATAATGTTAAATTCAAGATTTTCTCGGTAGGCGTTCTTAGGGTGGAATGCAATGCTTGGAACGCTTAGTTGGGCGGCCTTGTTTTCTAACAGTGAATGTAGCCAGAGTTCAAAAACGCGCTATGCGCTAGTAGAGAGGATAGTTGGCTTGGAGCACCTGCCTAAATTTCTTCCTTTTTCCCTCTAAACAAACTTGGGCAAAGTCATATTTGCGTGACCCTCTCACATGTGGACGGCAAACTGGCTGGGCTGTCTGTTAGCCTCATTTTCGTTCATGTCACACGCAATCTTATAAGTTGGGTTGAGCACCCTATATGTTGCAAAGAGCATGTGTACAAGCTCCAAACAACGTGCAAAAACAAAAGACAATAATTTTGATCTTAATCTCATTTGCCAGCTTATATTTGAAATCCATCTTTATCACTGAAAGTAAAATGAGCTAGGTGTATAGCTCATAGCTCGATCACTGTGGGTTTGCATTAGCAAGTTGGTCATATACGAAAGCATGTACATGATTTATATATGTTGTTAGAGCTAGCTAACTAGATGGTTTTTTTTTTTTTTGAGGAGACTAGCTAGCTTTCTTTGATAACAAGAGACTGGATCTTTTGCGCATTGCATACATCACTCGTTAGCTTTTATCTGGTCTAGACTAAATGACTTGTAATAGCCAACTTCACATCGAACAACCTTTCAGAAAATCTTCCTAAATCTAGATAGGTTTCATTGTATAGATAGATCGATGGCATTTTAACCATGTGGTGGTTTGGTTAATTTGGATGATTTGTGACGTGCACTTCATCTTGGTCAACTGCTTGTTACACTCGCACGTACGTAGTCGATCATATGAGGAAGCAAGCTACATAGTGGAATTGTATTAATTTGCACTAATCATGCATCATATATATAATTTATGAACTTATATGCATGTAGGTGGAAATACTCGAGTTATCATGAACATTATCTCCATTCAAATTATATATAGGATTTAGGGGTTTATGGTTTAGAGCTGTTTCAGCATACACTACAGGAAATCTCGTCTTAGGCAACTGAAACAACTTGTCGCCAAGGATCATGGCAGACAAATTATCCGTCGACTAAGTTCCATCGCCTAAGTGTCGTGAGGTAGACACTTAGGCGATGGAACTAAAGTTAGTCATCAACTAAGAGGGATCATAACCGACGGACCTTTTCATGCCTTGTCGACAAATAGGTTCGTCGATAAGAACCTCTGTCGACAGAATGTTTGTGTCGGAACGAATCTTAATCGACAAATATGAAATTTTTCTTAGCAGATGAAAATGTCGTCGATATGTATGTTTATCGACGAATATTGCATTGTTCTTAAGCGACGGAATATTCGTCGGCAGAGTTTTAAACCGACGAATTCATAACAATTCTTAGTTGACGATCGATCTTTGTATTCATCGGATATGTGGTTTATCTTAAGCGACGAAAGTTACTGTTTCCGCCGTCTAAGAGATTTTATTTATGGTAAAAAAAATTGTAATTTTTTATTTTTATTTACCTTATTCACTGTTTTCAAAAATTACAAATCAGTAACATAATCAAACACATACAGATACAACAAACATGAAGCACTAAATTTGGAAAACATATTCATATATTGATCAAACACATACAGATATAGCAAACAAGAAGCACTAGATTTGAAAAACATATTCATATATTAATCATGATAACTAGATGGACAAATATTGTTCGATCATATATACAAATTAACTTGCATGTCTATTAATCATGCATGTTTAGTGCCAAATAATGAACTAGCTAGAAAATTGTACATACAATCTAGCTATACTATGAATGAAGTATTACAAAATCAATAATGCCAATTGTCATTCTCGTCCAATCCGATGTTGTCGCCTCTATCATTCACTAGTGGAAAAAACCTCTTAGACGACGAAATTGTTTTAATTTCGTCTCCTAAGTTACCACCTAGGCGACGGAATACGATTTCGTCTCTTAAGTTACCACCTAGGCAACAAAATAGTGTTCCGTCGCCTAGGTGGTAACTTAGGAGACTGAAAATTTACTAAGGCAACGAAAACATTTTTATTAAAAAAAAATTATCCACTTAGGCGACAGAAACGTATTTCGTTGTCTAAGATTGATATAGACGACGAAAAAATTCACTTAGGCGACGAAATTGTTATTTTTTTAAAAATAAAATTTATTCACTTAGGCGACGAAAATGTATTCCTTCGTTTAAGATTGATTTAGATGACGAAAAAATTTACTTAGACGACAAAATTATTATTTTTTTAAAAAAATTAAAATTATTATTATCTTAAAAGACGAATTATTATCTTAAGCGACGAAAATATAACTTTTCGTCGTCTATGTAGCGAAATTTTTAGCGGTTCCTTTTCCGCAAAAAATTTCAGAAAAATTTGAACCAAACTTTCAAACTTTCCTTATATATTCTCTCTCCCTCCTCTCCTCTACCCAGTTTTCACGCATACCTCTGCCTCTCCTTCTTCCCTCTGCCTCTCCTTCTTCCCTCTGCCTCACTTTCTTCTTCCCTCTGCCTGTCCTTCTTCTTCGCCCTCTGCCTCTCCTTCTTCTTCCCTCTACTTCACCTCTTCTTCCCTCTGCCTCAAATTATTCTTCCCTCTGCTTCTCCTTCTTCTTCGCCCTCTGCCTCTCCTTCTTCGCTTCCTGCCTCTCTTGGGCACCCTTCTCTTCCAGCGGAGTCCGCGCGCCTTTGTGCCAGCGGACTCCGTTCCCTTCTCTGCCAAGGGAGTCTGTGTGCCCTTCCATGCCAACGGACTCCGCGCGCCCTGTTTGCCATTGGACTCCGCGCGCCCTTCTCTGCCAGCTGAGTCCGCGCGACCTATGTGCCAGCGGAGTCCGCGCGCTTCTCTTCCAGCGGCCTCCGCATGCCTTCTGTGCCAGCGGACTCAGCGCCCATGTTATTTTTTTAATTTTTTTTTTCACTTTAGCGACGGAATCCAGTGATTCAGTCGCCTAGGGGAAAAATAATTTTTTTTTGTCATTAAACAATATTAGTCGCCCAAGTACTTAGGAGACTGGAAACATTTGTCTCTGAAGTACTTTGGCGACGAAAGTAATTTTGACTCAAAGAAAATCAATTTTTCGTCGCCCAGACAGCTACCTCACTCCACTTAGGTGTCAGAAATTCTGTCGCCTAAGTACTTCAGAGAAGAATTTTGTTACTTAGGTGACAGAATGGTTCCGTCACCTAAGATCTTTTTTCTAGTAGTGATTATTGTTATGTGGGGAAACTTATGGAGGAGGAGAAAATTGTGGAGGAGGAGGAGGTGGCATACCTAGGTGCTCATATATGCTTGCAACTTGGGACTGCATAGCATTATACATAAACTCAGCACGCAGAGCACGCTGCTAGACCTCTTGGATTTGTTGCTGGGCATGCTCCTCTGATTCCTTTAGTTTCTCCTCATAGCGCTCCTGCACCTTATGGAGTTGCTGCTCATCAACTCTAGGAGGACGACTATGTGAAGTCGAACCATTTGAAAAATGGCTCAAGTCTCGCTCGCCTCCTCGTCTCATCCCTTTGATCTCCTTTCCTTTGCGAGTTTTGAGCACCATACCCAACACCTAATTTGTTGGGACTGAACACTTTCCATAATCTGCTCATCTGTCGCGTCAGGGTGTTGTTCTTTAAATGCATCCTTTCGTTTAATGACCTTATCAACTATGTCATTCTGCATTTAAAATACATCAATTAATAAAAATAACATGCAGCTCAACATTTCCATAATAAACTTGACATTTTGCATAATAAACAGGGACACTTCACTTATTAGGTACACCTGTTCAACAATACAAGAAAGTTTAATAAACTTGACATTTATTAATATACTTAATCAACCATGCACTTATGTATACCTGATCAACCATGCATATGATCAAACTTCCAATGCATCTAAAACACAACTGGAACAACATTCAATTCTGGGTTTTGTTCATTGAAATCTTGAACCGCATAGAGAGAACAACCTAAAGCCAGAGACATCCCAAATGGTGTTTCTCAAACAAAGTAACGAATAAGAAATGAACAAAAAAGCATTCAGACCACAATAGCACAATAGCATGGTCCAAAATCATACCAAAATGTTTACTATCGCAAAGGACTTGAATAACAAAATATCATTCAATCAAAGCAGACATGAATATAAACCTAGATATTTAACAAAAGATCCAAATTTATTTATAAAACCATGAGTGTCCTAGAAAATGAAACTTGTTCAAGTACCAAAACACATAAAACACTTTGATTTGGGAATTACTCCATGGTTTCTCACAAAATCTAGGCTTCTCACTCTAAAACTAGGCTTTACACCAATCTCATCAAAGGAAAACTCAGCTTCTCACCTTAAAACAATACATCTTAATTAATGATAATGATAATAACACCTTTTGTTTTGTTTTGAAAGAAGCTGGAAAACATGACATTTATTCAATTTATGATCATATATATATATATCAATATATAGCCGGATTTACACAAGCTTGACTAATCACTGATAAACTTACATATTAGTAAAAGGAGAGACACTTACATAATGCTTGGTTGTAACTTCATCACTCTCTCTGACATAGGTCTTCTCGAAACCTTTGATTATTTGAAGCTGCTCGTCTTGTATTCTGAGTTCCTCCATTGTGTAGATCATAGGAGAAGACCCCGTGTGGTGGTGCATAGTCTTCCCACAATTCCCCTTGTTTGCCAAGGAGAGTCTCTAATACACGAAAAAATATTAAATAGATTAGTTCTAACATCTTGCACATTTCACATTTCAAGTTATAATTACATAACTATACATGTTATAAATAATAATTATACATGTAAATATGACCCTTGTTAACAAAGTGTCTAGCTAAGCCACTGTTCTCAAAGCCAATTAATATCCATAGTAATACCAAATATGGTCTTGATCAGTCAATTAAACACGGTAATATAAGAGATAGTCAATTATGTAATACAAATATGTTTATGGTATTAAATGAGCTAATAATAAAATACAAGGGTAACAATGAAGGTAATTAAAAAAAATCACCTTGAACGTATCTGACTTAAAATGCTCTCATAGAAACTCTCACTGGTCATCTCTCCTAATGAAATCTGAAGGCATGCAAGAGAGTCCTTCTAATTGATAAGCTTTGTGACACTGGTACTTCTAGTCCTTGTACCTCTCCTGTGCCCTCTTTAGTATCCAATTGAACATTGGCTCATCATTTTCATCCCACTCGTACTTCGGCTAAGTAAGAACTAAAAAAAAATTCTCATGTTAAGCATTGAAAAATAAAATAAAATAATTAATACACCTAATTACTATCACAAAACATATCTTTCAATTCATATCAACACACAATACTTTACACACATTCAATCATACTTTACACATATCCATAACATTTTCACTTTATAAGAAAACTCAGTCTTATGCAAACATATCCTTAGACCGGCAAGTTTGCCGGAAAATATGTCTAAATGAAGAAAGTAGATGAATTAAAGTAGTTACATACTAATTAAGAGAGAAACAGCTCTTGAAGATCGATTAAATTCATGAAGAAAAACTTCCAAAACTAGATGTTCACTGAGATGAATTCTTTGAGGGGGGGGGGGGGGGAGTTTGGGTTCATTTGTGTTCTTTTCTGGGTAGAAGTTGTATAAATGATGTGTTTACTTAGCCGACATAATATTTCATCGCCTAAGACAAAAGACAACGACAAAAATATATGCATTCTGCGTTGTATCAGACAATAATGACATTTCTTAGGCGACTGAACAAAACGTCGACTAAGAAACACATATTTGTTGCCCAAGAATTACTTAGCCGATGGAACAAGGTTCGTCGCCCAGGACTCATTAAGTTGACGGAAAATGGTTCGTCGCCCAAGAACAGCTTTACTGACGGAAATGTGTCGTTGCATAGGAAGATTTTAGTCGACGAAGGGTGTCGAAAGTCAATTTCTGTTACCTAAGAGTTACTAAGCTGACAAAATGTTATGGACGGAAAATATTCGTCGCCTAGGATTTACTAACCCTACAAAACTTAGACGACTAATACCGTTTCGTCGGATAGGAATATCTTAGTCGAAAGACGTCCTCGACAGTCATTTTTCATCACTTAAATAGATCTTAGACGACGGTTATGGTGTCCTATACGACGGTTATATTTCGGTCGACGAATACTACCTTAGCCGACGAAATTCTTTTTTTCCGTCTACTAAGAAGATATTTCCTGTAGTGTTAGTTGACATTGACATAATTCACAAATTGTACTTGAGGTTAACAAGTACTCAAGTGTACTATAATTACTATTTTGTATGTAAACCCGAGAACTTTACAAAAACTGAAAAAAAAAAAAAAGGGTCCGGTTTAAGGGACACTGAATTTTACACAAATTTTAACACCTTTTGTGAGCCATTAGATTTAAAAATCTTCGATGGTTCAAATTTATCTTTGCAATGAGTCAAGAAAACACCAAATGATGTGAAAATTACATGGCATTACATATGTTTATAATTAGATTAACTTTTCTTTATTATAAAAAAACAAAATCGAAATTCTTATTAATTGTAGATGACCAAAGAAAAAGAGAAAAAAAAGATGATTAGAAATTTAGAATAACTTTTTTTTTGAAGCAAATGTGGGTTTAAAACCCATTATATTAATAGTTGCAACCAAAAATTTAGAATAACAGAAGAGCAAGAATGTCATAAACTCCTTAAAAGAACACACTCCAAGTTTTCATCTCTTGTATAAGGCTCATGAAGTTATGATTGGTGCCAGTCTATTTAGGTGAATTGAGTATTATATTTGGAGAATTTTGTTGATCGAGAAGGGTTAACAATAACTCTACTCCTTCTCCTTGCACTCAAGGCGCAATCTTCTTCTTTTGAAGTCTTCTAACTTCAATCCGTTGTTCTATTTTGTTAGGTTTATTGATCAAGCTTGATCGAAGTGTCTTCCAAAATCGAAATTGCTCATAACAAGAGCACATAGCTAGACAAGAAAACTCTGGATCAAGATTCAAGATTGGTAGCCATAGGCATGAGAGGCTATTGCGGGAAAAAACACCAGTCGAAAATTGAAGATGAGTTGGAGGACCCAATCCTATGAACAACGCAATCATAAGAAAATTATTTTATCAAAACAGTTTGGTGCCTTGACATCCCTATATTATGCTATTTTTTCAATCATGTATATGCCATAACTATAAGAACCCTAAATTCTCATGGAAGAAAAAACCATAAATTTTAATTTTGTTTTTTGATAATAAAGAAAACTTTAATCTAATTATAAACATATTTAATGCCATGTAATTTCCATATCATTTGGTGTTTTGTTGACATTATTGTAAAGATAAATATGAATCTTCGAAAATTTTAAAATCTAATAGCTCACAAACGGTGTCAAAATTTGTGTGAAATTTGGTGTCCCTTGAATCGGACCCAAACAGAATACACAATTAACGTGCACATGAGAGATGACCCAATTTTTAGAGTTCGACTTAGGTTTGAAATTCTTAGATTTAGGTTTGAACTTAGACTACAAAAAATGGAATAATGCCCATTTGATACTAATTATTGGGCCTTATTGCCCATTCCAATGAAAAACTTTTTTCATTGCCAATTTCTATTAATCTTACCAAAATTACTTCTTTATCCCTAACCTAACTATCTCACAACTCTCCCTACACCTCTCATTGACGATATGTTTTCTCTCATCTCTTATATATATATATATATATATATATATATATATATATATATCTCTCTCTCTCTCTCTCCAGTAATCTCCTCCATGCGGGAGGCGTCCACGTGAACCAGCTGGATCTCTAGATCGGCGGCAAGAGCATAATATGTAGCTCGATCAGCAGAACTGAGGCAGAGAAGGACACAGCCGACGTTGGGTGGCGTGTGGAGGTACGCGAGGGACTGGAGAAGAACGGCGAAGGCGGACTCGATCATGCCATCGACCAAGCAACTGAGAGGGACGTGTTCCACGGTGGGGACACCGAATTGGCAGTCTTGCTCCATGGCGAAGTCGTCGATGCAGTTGAGAATACCGACGAGGGGGAGCGACGGCGGCGTCGTTTGGGTGGTATCTCCGGCGATGTGAAGAGGCCTCGGCGCCGATGAGGCTAGATCTCTCTCTCTCTCTCTCTCAGATCCTCGATCTGAAAACTTCACACGTTTTCTTGTTCTCTCTCTCTCTCTCTCATCCCCAATCTGGAAATTTCATATGAAGACTGGGCTTGGTGGAGGTGAATTGGTTTTGATGTGGATAACAAGTTTACTAGGGGTCAGTAATATGTTATTGAGGTGGATAACAAGTTTACTAGGGGTCAGTAATATTCTGGTGGGTTGGATAACAAGTTTACTAGGGATTAGTAATATGTTATTGGGGTGGATAACAAGTTTATTAGGGGTCAGTAATATTCTGGTGGATTGGATAACAAGTTTACTAGGGATCAGTAATATGTTATTGGGGTGGATAACAAGTTTATTGGGGGTCAGTAATATTCTGGTGACCGGATTCTGGCGACCGATTACTGGAGTCTGTGGACCGGTGACGGGAGTCCGGCAAGGCTTCGGTAAAGTCCTCTCTCTCTTCCATTTTCTCTCTCTAAATGTGTATAAGACACAAGGGTAAAAAATGTCTTAAAAATATTATTTTATTATGAATTTAATAAAGATTTGTGTATATGGCATAAATAAGTTAATCTCTCATTCAATTGGGGTTAAAAGTCTTATAGAAAATGACATACCACTACCTTAAACAGTAGCATAACATAAAAAAGAATGAAGTTTACTTAAAGTCTTATTATCATTGGAATATGGTTTGACTTTTGTTTTTTTATGTGTAAGTGGACATTTTCCCAAAAAAAAAAAATCTTATGTGTATTGCCCACATTCAGTTATCGTTTCATTCGACGAAGCTGCAGCTTGTGATTAGCGGTCTGGAACAATCCCTCTCACTCCAAATTGGAAAATCTTTCCCTTGCTCAAAAAAGTATGCATTAATATTTAAACCTTCTTTCATGGGATCTCTAGCCTCGAGAAGCAAACCGTGTTGAAGATGCAGCGGCGAAGCTTGCCAGCGTGAGGTTGTATGTACGTTCTTCCATGAATGGCCAATAGGCCTCCAACCTCCTTACTCTCAGTCTTGAGAAACAATGATCTACCTGGTCCTCCCTAACATGGTTGCTGAGGACATCGATCAGTATTTCTTTCCATAGTTATTGTCTTCCTAGCTTGTTATTACTTTGTATTTGCTTTCCCAGTTTGTATCTTTTTTCTCGCCCTAATGCCCTACTGGCTTTGATGAATTCCAGCTTCCAGACTAAAAAAAAAAAAAAAATGCACGGAGATTCTGTGAGGATTAATACCGGAGTTTCTGTGAGCCACAATCAATTGAGAAGTATCACATTCATGTATGGATCTTTGAGAGAGAGGGAATTGGCATCGATCTTTGTCGACAAAATTTTATGTATAGTCAGCTTGAAAGGTCCATTGCTGGTGTTTAACATGGTGATGCTTTTCGTTTATCTGCACCATCTTGGCCTGAAGAAAAATGGTCTATTGTCTTTGTTCTGATTTGAAAATTTGGCAAACTGTTTTGTGCTTCTCAACGAAGAAGTTCCCAAATGTGGCTTTACAACAAAATTAGCGAAAGCAACCTCGACCAGTCTCATTACTTCTTTAAGCCTAAACAAGATCTATCTCTTTCCACCAACTTGATTCGCTATCTTAAGCTATAGTCCTCAAACGGATCTATCACCAGCCACACACACATATATCTTATATCTTTATAATGGTTAATTACACTCTTGCACCTACATTGTTTGAAATTTAATTTAATTTTGAACCATTGACTAATTTTGTGTATCAAGCACACAGAATTGAAGGAAGCAAAAAAAGGCAGCAAGGTTCATACCCAGCATGCAACACAAGGATAAAGGCCAACACGAAGAACAAAGCAGTCAATGGCAGCCCATGCTAAACTACTACGTACGAGAAAAGTGAAAAACTGAGAATTAAAAGAGCAACCCAGGGCTCATTTCTTGATAACAACACTGCAATATTATGAAAACACCAGAAGTCCAAGGATATAAACAAGTCTCTAACAGAAGATATCAGAAGTTCAGAACTAAATTTGGCGAGGACATATTAATAGCGGAACAGAGCAAATTCGAATAGTATAATTGAGAAAATAACTATATCCATCAACAAGTACATAAGCCTTGTTAATGTACAAGAGAGTGTAAGATTTATATATCATGAATACATGGAATTGAGGAGTTTATCTGTCACAAGAATATAGAGCTGTCTCTGGAGTACTGAAATTAGAGAAGACAAATCTATCACAAATCATAAATTGCAAAAGAGGCAAACTTAATTACCAGTCTAACACAAGCTGGGGCTGCTGTGATAAGTCATAATAAGATTCTATCAACTCCATATGCTGATCAATGGGTACAGAAGATCTATTGGAACCATAAAGAAGAGAATAACATAATCATATCAATTAATTAAGTAAAACCAGTATTAGCTAGCTAGCCCACAACATTATATATAAAAAGACTGGCTGATGATGGACTATCTTTTGTTAATGTGGTTAATTATAACTATAATCAGAATAACAAATCATACTTGAATTGTTTTATGTCCATAGATTATCACTATAGGAAATATCGTCTTAGCCAACGGAAAAAAAAATTATGTCTGCTAAGTTCGTCTTCGTCCACGGAAACATAACCGTCGTATAGGACACCACAACCGTTGTCTAAGATCTATTTAGGCGACGAAAAATGATTGTCGAGGATGTCCATCGACTAAGATATTCCTATCCAACGAAAAATATTCGTCGTCTAAGTTCCGTCGACTTAGTAAATCTTAGGCGACGAATATTTTCCGTTGGTAAGCTTTCGTCGGTTTAGTAACTCTTAGGCGACGAAAACTGACTTTAGACACCGACTAAGATCTTCCTAAGCGACCACACATTTCCGTCGGTAAGGCTGGTCTTGGGCGACGAACCATTTTTAGTCGGCTTAGTGAGTCCTGGGCGACGAACCTTGTGTTGTCGGCTAAGTAAATCTTGGGCGACGAATATGTCTTTCTTAGCCGACGCTTTATTCCGTCGACTAAGAAATGCCAATTATTTCCTGACACAATGCAGAACAACTATATTTTTGCCGACGTCTTTTGTCTTAGGTGACAGAATATTCCGTCGGCTAAGTAAACACATCATTTATACAACTTATGCATAGAAGAGAACATAAATGAAGGCCATAGTTTCTCCCCTCCCCCTCATAGAATTCAACTGATCCAAATCTAGTTTTGGTAGTTTTTCTTCATGAATTTGATGGATATTCAAGAGCTGCTTCTCTCTTAATTGTTATGTAACTACTTTAATTTATCTACTTTCTTCATTTAGACATATTTTCCGGCGAACTTTCCGGCGACTTTGTTGGCGGTCCAATTTTGCCGGTCCAATTACTGGATTGCTTGATGCGTGCATGATATATGTAACTTTGATAGTGTATATACATGTCGAATATGTTTGTATGTATAATCTGTGTGTATACGTATAATATGTTTGTATATATGTGTGTATAATATGTTTGTACATATAATATGTGTTAGTACATAGTATAACATTAGTCATACTCGCCTAAGAAGACGCATGCCGCCACATAAAACGGGCTTGGGCCTTGGTTAAGCCCAAGAAGCCCACACCATTCCTTGAGGGCATAATGGTAATACACCCTCTAAGCAAGGGCAAAGTGGTATTTTTAGGGTGCATCCACCATACCCCTATAAATACCACTCTCCCCCTCTCATTCTCACGATCTCCATCTTCACTCATATATCACCTGTATCAGCTCACTGACTTAGGCATCGGAGGGTCGAAGGCCGGAGCACCCGGTCTTCCCTCTGACGCCTTTTTCTCCTTGTTTGACAGGTTATAGGAGGAAGCCCCTGCATCTGGATGATTCTCCCCTCAGAGACCATGCCAGAACAATTGGCGCTAGAAGGAGGGTGTCCTCAAGTGGAGACCCTCACGTCGCTCGCCATGGCCGTGGCCATCATTTGCCCAGAAACCCCGAGGAGAGAGAAAGTAGATCTGACTTTCTCTCTCTCCTTCGCTTGGGCGTGCCGCAGCAAGGTAGCTCACCTTCATAGCCATCAAGCACACAGTCTTCCAATGAATCCAGCAAGGCCACCCCAACCTCCGGCCAAGGCCCATGCGCCGGAGAGCAGCGCCTAGAAACTGATCTGGACACCCAGCTTCCCTCAGCCGAAACGAGAAAGCACTCTTGGTCTCGCGACCCCAATCTCAGCACCCTCCCTCTCGGGACATGCCTTCACTCTTGGCACCTCTTCCCGGCTCGGGACCTTAGGACAGAGCAGGTAGAAACAATTGCCTTCGCTTTTGGCGCCCACTTGATATCCATTCGCGGACTTCCCAGGTCCCGCCATCCATTCGCGGACTCTGCAGGTCCCGCCATCCATTCGCGGACTCCGCAGGTCCTGACCAAGGATCCCGTGACAAGAAACAAGTGGCTCCGCCTAGAGCTCCGGGAGCCCTTCCCACATGGCCCCCCGAGTTCCCGAGGCCCCCTCCCTTGCTTACCATGCTCTCGGAACGTGCCAGCATAAGTGACCCGCATCACACATCCGCCTTCCTCTCTTCATCCCTCCTGGGACCATCCATTTCTCACCGCGGACACCGCTCACCACGCCAGACTCCGCGGACTCCTCTTGTCTCGCCATTCCCCGCGGACTCCATTGGTCTCGCCAGAGTCTCCGCGCAACTCCAAGTTTTCTACAATGACTATAGCTGCTCTACGCGGCTCCAGATAAGTCTTCACACTATCTAATTAAGTTGTTATCATACAAATAGCATGCCACATGCATCATAATATGTTCTCATGACATGGAGTTAGCAAACATGCACTCTCTATCACATGTTACATATACACTTGCTTCACATGATTACAAACCAAACATTGTTGTACATCTCTCTATCAATCACAAGCTACACACACACCATGTGTAAACAGCCAGCATTCAAACATGCATCCTCTAGCTACACACACCCTTAGCGCGACCTGTCTCGCCACCCCTTCCTGGCTCGGGACCTCGGGACGAGACAGGAAGACCCCTTATTCCTAGCCAACCCGACAGTAAAACCCTTACCCTAGAATTCCTACCAACACCACAAACATGTGAACAATCCCACACCCCAAATAACCCGAAACAACGCCGCTACCACATACAAATCCAAAGACAAAGAACGCCACCAATTCATACCGTGAAACAGTGGATCCGCGTAGTGGCAATGAAGCTGGTTGCAAACAGCCAAGCGCTAGCGCCCACTCGATCGAGGGTGAAGTGGGACGCTCCCCAGTCTGAGGTTTGTCAAACCACTTAACTCTAAAGCACAAATTGCAGCTCGCCCAATTTTCAGTTTGCAAAACACGAACTTCCCCCTCCAGCTATCCCCAACCCCATACATACATTGACTCGCCAAGGCAACGGCCCGCAACGCTCAATGGCGAGTCTCCCTAATCAAACGCGGATTGAATCGCCATGCAGCGGCCGCAACGTCACATAGCGACAGTCCCCAATCAAGCGCGGACTGACTGGCCACCTCGCGACAGTCCCCAACCAAGCGCGGACTGACTCGCCACATAGCCACAGTCCCCAACCAAGCGCGGACTGACTGGTCACCTCGCGACAGTCCCCAACCAAGCGCGGACTGACTCGCCACATAGCCACAGTCCCCAATCAAGCGCGGACTGACTGGCCACCTCGCGACAGTCCCCAACCAAGCGCGGACTGACTCGCCACATAGCCACAGTCCCCAACCAAGCGCGGACTGACTGGTCACCTCGCGACAGTCCCCAACCAAGCGCGGACTGACTCGCCACATAGCCACAGTCCCCAATCAAGCGCGGACTGACTGGTCACCTTGCGACAGTCCCCAACCAAGCGCGAACTGACTCGCCACATGGCCACAGTCCCCAATCAAGCGGGACTGACTGGCCACCTCGCGACAGTCCCCAACCAAGCGCGGATTGAGTCGCCATATAGCCACAGTCCCCAATCAAGCGCGGACTGACTGGCCACCTCGCGACAGTCCCCAACCAAGCGCGGACTGACTCGCCACATAGCCACAGTCCCCAACCAAGCGCGGACTGACTGGTCACCTCGCGACAGTCCTCAATAAAGCGCGGACTGACTCGCCAAGGCAACGGCCCGCAACGCTCAATGGCGAGTCTCCCCAATCAAGCGCGGACTGACTCGCCACGCAGCGGCCGCAACGCCACATAGCGAGTCGCCAATCAAGCGCGGACTGACTCGCCACATTGCGACAGTCCCCAACCAAGCGCGGACGGACTCGCCACATAACGCGAACAATTACTCGCCTGGAAGCGGCACGCCACGCCATAAGCCCAAACTGGCTCGCTCGATAGCGGCCTGCCATGCCCTTAGCGCAGTTTATCTCGCCCTTGGCGCGAACTCGCCACCTAGGGCGAACGGCCCCGCCCACTAGCGGCCGGCCACACCCTTAGCGCAGTTCATTCTGCTCAATATGAACTCGGTCCTCATTTTGGTGTCTCACCACCACAATCTCTCCCAGCACTGGGGGACTTAGGCAACAGCCTTATACACGCCTCATGACATGCTCTCGATACACTTTGGCACCACCCGCCTCCCATCGGCATCTTGGCTACGCCCCTAGCGAGCTTTTCTACAGCTCTACACAAGCCCTATCGGCAACATCATTGTGCCCTAGCGGCACCCATCGTCATGCCTCAGCGGCACTCCTCGCCACTCCTCGACGGCACACTTGCCTCGATGGCGAAATGGTGAACTACGTCTGGTTTGATCCCATAAACGGGTACGTAGGCACTCTAGCATTCACCTAGAGGCAACCGCAAAATATACCACCACAATCTCCCCCTCGAACATATGCTGGAATAGCTCAGCTAGCTCGAGCATATAGCTGGTACATATCAAAGGATACTAAAACGCCAAGGCATACCAACATGCCGGTACCCGTGGCCCTCGCGAGAGGCTTGCCAGCGATACCTCAACTTCGACCCCCGATCGCCCTGCCATCTCCAAACAATTAATACATGGGAGCAACAACCCGATGTCTCAATCATATATAGCGATACACGGCATACCTCACTCGGAGGGAGCCGGCCCACCCCCTCCCTTGCATGGGGACTTGGGGGACTGGGGACTGGATATGTCGCCACTAGTAAGAGACTCGTACTCCCGATATTGTATCAGATAAAGTCCCTACCCAAGAGAGTCTCTTGACCGCTGACTTGGGGACTTGTTAGTACATAGTACAACATCAGTCATACTCGCCTAAGAAGACGCATGCCGCCACATAAAACGGGCTTAGGCCTTGGTTAAGCCCAAGAAGCCCACACTATTCCTTGAGGGCATAATGGTAATACACCCTCTAAGGAAGGGCAAAATGGTATTTTTAGGGTGCATCCACCATACCCCTATAAATACCACTCTCCCCCTCTCATTCTCACGATCTCCATCTTCACTCATATATCACCTGCATCAGCT
This sequence comes from Fragaria x ananassa, assembly GCA_034370585.1. Taxonomy (NCBI): domain Eukaryota; kingdom Viridiplantae; phylum Streptophyta; class Magnoliopsida; order Rosales; family Rosaceae; genus Fragaria; species Fragaria x ananassa. Next base: position 11,905,686 of record CP139765.1, on the reverse strand, counting down.
CACTGACTTAGGCATCAGAGGGTCGAAGGCCGGAGCACCCGGTCTTCCCTCTGACGCCTTTTTCTCCTTGAGATTAGTTTCCAATCGACGAGACTCTTACGGGGCTATAAAAATTTGGTAAAAAATAAATACCCGGGATAGGGCTACCACTAGGTAGAAATAAGAGAAATTCGTTGACCGGAACAACCGGCACCGAAATTTTACCGAAATATCTTCATTTTTCACGGGTTGACGTATTTCACCGTTCCGGTCATATCTTATTTCACGACTTTTTTGCGTTTGAGGCCTCTACGTATACGTTGTCTTCAAAACGAAACTTAAACTCAACACTTATATAAAAAAGTTATACAACATTAGTACATATATCGTGAGTTTGGTGATCGGAGAAGAGGAACTGAAAACCGACCGTCAGATATGACCAGCATAACAAATTACGTGGGTGGGAAAAAATTCAGCTCCATCTGACAAAGATAAGGGCTCGATCTGTCCGGTTAATCGGCGTGGTCAAACCCCTAAACGGACGGAAACGGCTATTCGACCCTCCAAATCACGTAATCTGGCCGGACCTTCAACTGAGAATAGTTTCCAATCGACGAGACGCTGACGGGGCTATAAAAATAAAAAACATTTCCTTACAATTTAAATGTGCTTTATTTATTTTAATTATTCGGATTATCTTGGCCGACGAAATTAGGGTAACTCGTCGGCCAAGATAATACTTGGGCGACGATATTTGTTAAATTCGTCGCCCAAGGTTAAAAATAAAAAATCCAATACAATGAAATTTAAATGTGTTTTATTTTATTTTAATTATTCGGATTACTCTTGGCCGACGAAATGAGTGTAATTCGTCAGTCAAGATAATACTTGGGCAACGATATTTGTTAAATTCGTCGCCCAAGGTTAAAAATAAAAAATCCTGTACAATGAAATTTAAATGTGCTTTATTTATTTTAGTACAAACATATTCTTTTAGTACAAACATATTCTTTTAAGGGGTTTGGAACCCAGCCTACCATGGAAGGCTCACAAACACGCCCGGAAATCTTTATATTAATTTGGATAACAATTACAAAGCTAAGGCTCAATTATAACTAAGTTAAGGCTCGTAATCTGAGTCATCCGATGAGTCTTCTTCGGTATCGGAATTAATATCTGGTAATCTATGCCTTAATTCGTCGTCAGAGTCGTCGTCTGTTTCTTCATTTGGATCAACATCAATAAAGGTTGAATCTTCGTCACGAATTCTGAGCACTCGACCATGTTTAACATTATTTTCGCGAACAGTAGCTACATCATGAATACCTACTGCGTTCGGCTCCTGATATGCATCAGCCTCTGGCCCTGGAATGGTCACTCCAAGTGTAGCCGCCCGGTACATGTTTCGAGGATGCACAATGTTCGCTATTTTCCACGCGTCACCCCTGGCAAGGTCATCAAGATAAAACACTTGTTTTACCGATGTCGCAAAAACAAACGGGTCATCTTCGTAGGCGCTTGTAGCAGTGTTGACCGATAAATTGCCGTACTGATCCATCTTCATGCTCTGTGCGCCTGTATCAAACCATCTACACTTGAACAGATGCACTTTCATGCCTTCCGCATAAACCAGTTCGACCACTGAATGGAGAACACCGTAATAGTCAAGGCCATGACCAAGCGCCATCACCCCAGAATTCTGTGTTCTTCGTCTGCTGTCTCTCTCTTCAGATACAAATTTGACGCCATTCACTGTGCAAGTGGGATAAACTCTAGCCCGTTGCGGTTGCATCGCAAGAAGTAATAGTTCGTGCGACCAGTTTGGATTATCATCAGATTTAATCATGTCCATCTGTAACGGATATTGAACTGTAAATATCCGAAAATATATGCAATAGAAAATAATTAGATATATATATATATAACAGGGAAGATTAAATTACGTACCCAGGTGCGAAAATAATTTGCGAACGTCATGTTGTGGTACTCGAGATCACCATCAACTTCCGGAAAATATAGGTGCAACTCTTTCCAATATTTAACTTCTTCACAATTGATTAGTACCCACCAGTGCGCTATGGCTATCTCTTCATCCGACAATGCATACTCGGCGGACAGTCGTGCTCCACCAACTTCGACATCACTGGAAACTATAGAGAGATTGAACCGCGGCGCATGTTCCTCCATGGCTTGCGGAGCTCCCAACGACGCTCCTAAATACAACTTCATGTAGGTGACGCATTCATGCGCAATATATGCTTCAGCTATACATCCTTCAGGCGCGGATTTATTAGTGACATAATCTTTGTACTCACCAAGTTGCCTGTAAATATAAGATTGCAAACTATACGTTATGGTTATTGAACATGTACGTACATATATGTATTCTGGAGATGTAAGTGAATAAAACATACATTTCCATGGGATACATCCAAGTGAAGTGTACTGGACCGGAAAGCAACAATTGCTGGGGAAGATGGATCATCAGGTGAGGCATGATATCGAAAAAATTTGGCGGAAAGATCCTCTCGAATTTACACATGATGTATATGATGTCTGCCTGCATTTCCCAGAGATCGGATTTTCTCACTTCCCTTGTGCATAACTTCATGAAGAATCTTGACAGCGCTAGTAACGGCTCCACAACCTGGCCAACCACACATCACAAATTTAATATAAAATCGAACAACGACAGGTTAACCGTAATTTTAACCACAAATTTACCTGACGGTGAAGGAACGGTCGAATGAAAACAGGGAAGAGACGTTGTAGCAGAATATGACAGTCATGACTCTTCAAGCCGTATATCTTATTCTCCCGCAAGTTCACACACCGGGCTATATTTCCTGCAACGCTTGAGGGATACGTCACACAACTCATCCACCTGAAGATCTGGGTCTTCTGATCAGGCTTCACGGTGTAAGGAGCCCAAGGCATCTTTTTCTTCCCCTCTTTCAGCCAAAGATGTTTTCTGATTCCCATTTTCTTAAGATCAACGCGTGCCTTAGGACCGTCTTTCGTCTTCCCCTCCAAGTTGAGCACTGTACCTACCACACTGTCGCAGACATTCTTCTCTATGTGCATCACATCTAGGTAGTGCCTGATCAACAGCGTACTCCAGTACGGGAGTTCCCAAAATATGCTCTTATGTGTCCAGAATTTGTACCTGTCTGGTCTTTCAGGTATTCTGGCCACAATATCGGGATGATTGCTGAGCTGCCCAAAATCATACTCATCCAGCACTGCTAAAATCTCTTCCCCCGACCATCTATGCGGCTCCACACCTCTCTCTTCGGTCCCATCAAATGCCCCGGTATCTATCCGCCAGGGGTGATCATGTGGTAGGTAAGCACGGTGACCCATCCGGACTATCTTGTTGCAATGATTGCTGCACCCCTGGGAGCTAAGGCACTCAGGACAAGCCTTGTATCCCCTAACAACGTTGCCAGACAACATCCCACGTGCAGGAAAATCACTGATGGTACCAACAATCATGGCATGCATTTGGAACATCTCCTTTTTGTGGGAGTCATAAGTGGGATGACCAACCTCCCAAAGCAATTTACACTCTTCAATCAGCGGTCTCATATACACATCGACACACTTCCCTGGATAACAACAACAACAACAACCACAACAAATTCAGATAACGACTATATATGACCAACAATATAGAACAAAAACAATAAATGGAGAAAAAATTGAACCAACAGCAATATATACAATATGAAGGGAAAGTAGATACCTGGATAACCGGGCCCCGGAATCAACAAGGTCAACATGTTGTATTCCTTCTTCATGCACATCCATGGAGGAAGGTTGTAAGGCACCAAAATGACCGGCCATATACTGTACGAAAGACTCATGGTCCCAAAAGGGTTGAACCCGTCGGATGACAGCCCGAGCCTCACATTCCTCACCTCTGAAGCAAAATGAGGAAACTCCCTGTCTATATGCTTCCACGCCTCCCCGTCAGCAGGGTGTACCATGAGGTCTTCGTCATGCACCTCCCTCACAGCGTGCCATCTCATAGCTTCGGCCGTCTTTGAAGACATGTACAACCGCTCCAGCCTATCCCTCAACGGGAAATAGCGAAGTACCTTAACAGGTTTCCTGTTGCCTGCGGGAGTCCGTTTATACCTGTCGGTCCCACATACCGGACAACGATGAAGGCCTTCAAGGTCATTACCGTCTGCATCTTTACCCCAGAATAGAACGCAGTCATATCTGCATGCATGGATCTTGATGTAGGAAAGCCCGAGATCTCTCAAGATACGACGGACCTTATGATGCGTGGTGGGATGACGATGACCGTCGGGCAGGAGGGAAGCAGCGTACTGTAGATACCTATCAACAGCCGTCACGGTCGATTTTGTGTCAACCTTGATATGCATCACCTCCATCACACACTGAAGAACGGTCTTCTCATAACCTGGGCACAGAGGGGTCTGTTGGAAAGCAATAAGTCTGTTGTACTTGGCTATACCGGACGTGTTGACACCTCTAGGGACGGCCTGCATCGGCGCCTGCGGAATGTGCTGTCGTTCAGGGCATACACCGCTGTCATGAGGAAACATGTCGTTGATGAAGGCCGTTGTTGGATCGTTGGATGTACTGCCCGTCTCATAAAACTGTCCATGATCATGCGGGCGTGATGAGGTTTCACCGTGATATATCCAACATGTGTAACGTTCCCAGTATCCGTTACTCTTCAGGTGGTCCCATACTGTATCAAACGGAAATCGATGCATATCACTGCGACACTTACACATCTTGCACGGGCAATAGAATATGCCACTCCCGTCAGCATTGGCCTGCGCATATTGCATAAAATCTCAAACTCCTTCAGCATATTTTCTGTGATATCTTGGAAGAGAAATCCAACTCTTATCCATATCCTGAAAATAACACATATATATATATATATATATATATCAATATTTAATGAACATATCTTTTATATATATATATATATTAATGTAATACAACATACTAATTATTAATTATATATATCTAGTTCGAGCGGATTCCGTGGTTTCAGAAGGCAAGTGTCAATGTCACGGAGGGCGAACCCCCTACAGGAACCAGGCAGGACTCGTTTGTGATCACGGAGGCGAACCCCTATCGACCCCTTCACCGAGAAGAGTGGTCAGTTTGTGATCTTGAGATCCAGTTAAACAAACCTGTGAACCATATCTATGACAGAACGACCCCTTACTCAGCTTGGAACAAACTCTATGCATATATATATATATCATTAATTCAACTCAAATAAAACTGAAAATCAATATATATATATATATGCATATATATATATATATATGTGCATATGCATATGTATGTACCTGGGAGTAGCTCCACAAACTATGTATGGGCAGATTTCCACAACACCGAACGATTTGAAGAACTAGAGAAATTTATGTTTCAAATTTTCAAAGTTCTCATTCTTCTATCCCGGCCTCTCAATATATAGAAGAATCTTGGGCGACGAAATATTTGAGTTTCGTCGCCTAAGAATTAAAAACTCTTGGGCGACGAAATATTTGAGTTTCGTCGCCTAAGGATAAAAAACTTAGGCGACGATATAAATATCTTAGGCGACAAAATATTGTTTCGTCGCCCTAGTTTCTATCTTGGCCGACGAAATTTATTTTTAGGCGACTATTTTTTTTTTCGTCGCCTAAGAGGAAACTTAGGCGACGATTTTTTTTCCTTAGGCGACGAAAAAAAAAATCGTCGCCTAAGTTCCCTCTTAGGCGACGAAAAAAAAAATTGTCGCCCGGTTTTTTTTGTTTCGTCGCCCAAGACCCATTTTCTGGTAGTGTTTCCCAAGTTAGCTAAGTATATAGTTTTCTAGCTTGAAAATGAATAGTTGTCTAACTTAGTTAAGGAGCAGTTTCCAAGTTAGATAAGAATTTGTAGAGTTATCAAATCCTAGCGTGGTTATCAAATCCTATATAACTTAGAGGTCCTAGCACAGTTCTAGGCCAAGGGAGAGAGAGTGAAACAATTAGAGAGATATATGTTTAGAGTGTTATTGTGAGAGAAGATATTAGACAATAAACATTGTACCTTTTTGCACAATAATAAGAGAAGAAAACATTTTCTTCGAACTACATTACTTATGTGTTTTAGTACTGTTAGCAATTCCGTTGTTAGCAGTATCACTTGAGTAATACGTATCTTCTTTTTTGTTCATTTCTTGTTCATTACTTTGTTTGAGAAACACTAGGATTATGGATTACTAGAGTTAGCAGGGAGTTATGTCTGATCCATCAAGGGAGTTCTGGCCTGCATGTGCGCCCCGAGCTGCCTGCAGCGCGTCCATCACATGCCAGAGATGCATGCATATGGCCCTAGGGTACCAACAGCGCGCCAATGGCTTGCAGTGCCTGAGGCGAGCATACCCGCACCCCTAGCATGCCATGGGCGCGCTGCTGGCACCCCGGGGAGCGCATGTCCATACCCCTGCAAGCCCTAACTATTTAGTGTTCCAGATTACTTTCTTGCAATTGCATGAGCTTTGATCAGGTCATTGTTTTCTTGTAACAAGGAACATGCAACCATTTGACTTGCATTTAGAAGAAGTCATCCTTAGGAACACAACCGAGCAATGAATCTTGTTTTTCCTCATTTTATTATGCAAAATGTCAAGTTTGTTATGGAAATGTTGAGCTGCATGTTTTGTTTATTAATTGATGTATTTTAAATGCAAAATGACATTGTTGATGAGATTAATAAACGAAAGGGTGTATTTAAGGAACAACTCCCTGACGCGACAAATGAGGAGATTATAGAAAGTGTTCAGTCCCAACAAATTGAGATGTTTGGTATGTTTGGTACGGTGCTCAAAACACGAAAAGAAAAGAAGATCAGAGAGATGGGACGAGGAGGCGAGCGAGACTTGAGCCATTCTTCAAATGGTTCCACTTCACGTAGTCGTCCTCCTAGAGTTGATGAGTAGCAACTCCAAGAGGTGCAGGAGCGTTATAAGCAGAGACTAAAGGAATAATAGGAGCAGAGACTGAAGGAATTAGAGGAGCGTGCCCAGCATCAAATCCAAGAGGTCAAGCAGCGTGCCCTGTGTGTGGAGTCTATGTACAGTGATGTGCAGTCTCAAGTTGCAGCCATATATGAGCACCTAGGTATGCCACCTCCTCATCCTCCACAATTTCCTCCTCCTCTTCCTCCACAATCTTCTTGTCCTCCAAAAGCCACATAGAACAATGATGAACACTTAGGCGGCAACCAAGGATTGGACAAGAATGGGCATTGGCATTGGTGATTTTGCAGTACTTCATTCATAGTTTAGCTATTGTATGAACAATTTTCTACCTACTTCATTATTTTGTATATTTGAACAATTTATATATATATATATATATATATATATATATATATTATTTGTTCATCTAGTTAGTTATCATGATCAATTAATATATGAATATGTTTTCTAAATCCAGTGCTTCCTACCTGATTATTGTTGCTGATTTGTAATTTTAGAAACAGTGAAGAAAGTAAAAAAAATTACAATTCTTTTTTAAATCACTTAGGTGACGGAAACGGTAACATTCGTCGCCTAAGATAAACTACCTATTTGACAAATACAAAGCTCGATCGTCGACTAAGAACTGTTACGAGTTCGTCGGTTTAAAACTCTACCGACGAATATTCCGTCGCCTAAGAACGATATAATATTCGTCAATAGACATACATACCGACGACCATGTCATCGGCTAAGAACAATCTCATATTCGTCGGCTAAGAATCCTTCCGACAGAAACATTCCATCGACAGAGAATCTTATTGACGAACGAGTTTGTCGACAAAGCAGGAACTGATCCGTCGGGTAGGATTTCTCTTAGTCGACTACTAACTTTAGGAACACAACCTAAGTGTCTACCTCATGACGCTTAGGCGACGGAACTTAGACGACGGATAATTTGTCTGCCAAGATCCTAGGTGACGAGTTGCTTCCGTCACCTAGGACGAGATTTCCTGCAGTGCTTAATGATTATCAAATAATCTAAAAATTTACAGAGATGATCTATACATTGATACCTAAAGACTAGACGGTGGAGATGTGAAAATTCGATTGAAAAACGAGTCTAAAGTGGAAATCTGTACCATAAGAATAAATAAGGACATCCTTACCATAGAAAGACAGTTGTTGCAAATATCAAAATAAACAATTTTTTGATATCGAGCTCATATATACATATCACAAGTACTATAACAGAGAATATATAACTGAATCAAACATGAGTGCGGCTATTTCCATCCCACTAAATGCTCAGTTCACCCCACGCCTTATTTTTACCTTTAATGTTCCAATTATGTCCTTAAAATTTTGAGAAAATTTGGTTTTTATTTTCTTTCTTTTATTTTCCTCAATATGATAAAATCTAAAAATATATACAAATATTTCATCAATATATTTGACGCAGACCTTCATTCTTCTTAAACCACATCCTATATATGTTTTCCCCGATCTCTTTATTGATTTCCATCTTTACGATTATGAATATATATATATATATATATATATTTATATTTATACTAGCCTTTCTGCACGCGCGATGCGCGTGCGTTTAATTTTTTTTACGTTTTTAACATTAGTTAACTATTTCTTTTATCAATGCATACAATGTTCATCTTTCTGTATTTAGATTGATATTGTTCACAATGTCTTTATTGTACCATTTGACATGTAATAAATTTTTTTTTTAACATTCATTTACAGTCAAAAAAGGCATTGAAATTGTCTATTACTAACAATTATGGAAAATTGTTGAAGATGAAAAGGGTGCATTTTTAAAAAAAATGTTGCAAACTACACAACGCCTAAATTTTTGATGCAAACTTATTAAAGAAAACTGTCATAAAAATACTTGTTCATAAGACAAAATGGGTGATGTATGCTCATACATACATACATACATACATACTCGTAAGTTGTAGATCACCTTCCGTTGTAAACAACACTAAATTACAAAAGAGGGAGAAGTTGACATATCGACTTGGCTATTTACTCCTAAATTACAAAAGAGGGAGAAGTTGACATATCGACTTGCTCGCGCGTACGTTTATGTTTATTGTTCATTATTTTATGATAGAGTTGACATATCGACTTGGCTATTGTCTTGGAACTTTTATAATTTGAGTATTGATTCCTTACGATAAAGTATATTTTATTATAATTTTTTAATAAAAATGTAAGACAATGTTCTTCTTTGTTAATCAACCTTCTTCAATGTGAATAGAACTATAGAAGTATCTGCATAACTATCACTTTATAAAATGCTATTTGACCAAAATTTCATACACCAATAGTTTAAAACCTTGCATTTGCAATCCCCTTTAGAATGTTTGTACTTGGACACCCAACTAAAAGAAAATACACAGATACAAATAGAAATTTCTGAGCAATATTTCATTTTCGATGAGCTTCTTCTTCAGCATAGTTTTTGGTATCTGATTTGGCACTCCAGATGCCACCACCAAACCCCCACCTCTTCTTTATTTGTCATACTCTTATGCATCTTAAGTCCATCAACTGAAATGATCAAGTCCATCAACCCCTCTCATATTCCACTGAAATGATCAAGTCTTATTTCTCTCTCTGTAGTTGCGTTTCTTGTTGATCAGCAGCCATATTTCTCTTTCTCCTATTTTGTTGCTTGTTATATAATGGCCATCTAGTACCTCTTTAACACCCTAGATAGGAAATCACCATGATCATATGACATTAGGGATTAGAAATCCAACCTCTTGTGGCTAAGATTATATGCTGCAAAAGCCGTCTCTTCCATTGCCTGGAAAAATAAAAATAAAACTTTTTAATGACATACTGAAGTCACAATAATATCACTAAAAATACAAACCAATTCCCTACATCTTAATAACACAATCATGAATGGTAAACCAACGTATCCTATTCCTCTGTACCTGCTGCTTCACCAAAAAGCACATAGGGCCACTAAGACATTCCCCATAATCATTGTTCCACATGTTTGAACCCAAGCAGCTTCTACGTACCCATCTGATAAATATTATACAGGGACAAAAGATAATTTGAAATAAGTATTCATTAATATCAACTGGTTACATAAGCTAGATTAATCCATACATGAAACACGCTTATTCAACTTCATTCACGTTAATTGTCCAACTGTGTAAGATACTACAGAAAATCAACATCAGTAAAAAAACAATCCAAGAGTGCAACCAAAAGGAATGAAATATACTCACCCAGAATTGCAACATCTTCAGGAAAGAAGAAAAGAAAAAAGGTTTCGATTTCCTCTCTTCCTTTATTTCCTCTCTCACATTGGTTATCTGTTTTTTCCCGTTTGCTTAAATAAAATAATAAATGATAGAAACGGTTGGGCATTGTGGCAGTTATCCTCTCGTCTCTGCTCCCCTGTGGTTTCCCGTTTCTCCCTTCCATCACGAAGGCGTCTTCCACGTATAGATCTATATTAACGTGGGAGAAGAGAACAACTGCAAATCAGATTTCTTCAAAAACTGAAACTGTCTTATTCTATTAGATTACTGCTTTACCCTTCAATTATTATTTCAAGGCTTAGTAAGCTTATATATATATAGAGGGGCAATTTTAAGGATTAAGATAAATTTAACCATGGCAGTTTCATAAGCCAAATTGGCTTAATTAATACTGATGTTGAAGCCACAAATAAAATTAAAATAAGAACGAATAATCCTACCACATTGTATAATCACCATGCTGAAGATTGAAGTGATTCTCAAATCTGATTTGAAAGATGTAGATAATTTTTTTTTCGATGTAAAGATGTAAAGAATCGTTGTTGTTTAGATTTTATAGATTTTAGTTTAATATTATATTTTCACAAAAATCTTGATTATAGGGTTAGTATTGAAATATTTAGTTTAAAATTAAAATATAGGATGAAGAAAGTATTTAATGGGGTGGCAATAGCCGCACCCATCAAACATATGCCAAATACAACCAAACACTAAACTAAAAAATAGCAACCAAAAACAAAGTAAAGGACACTACGTCCTCCTACAAGCTTGCATAAGCCATACAACAAGGGTAGGGATCAAGAGTCCACCGTACCATCATCCACCACTATAAAGCCAAGAATCGCAAGATATTTCAACTTCTCACAGTTCCACACTTATAATTGATTGTATTCTTCTCTTCTTCAACTTCTTCTTTCCTTCTTTTCTTTTTCCCAATATAATTTTTTTTTCTAACACGTTGCTTTGGGTCCTAGTTATACACTTTGGTGCTCAACTAAAACAGTGGCCTCTGTGGACATGATCATTTCTTTGGTCCCAAGAAATAATATATAAGCCCAGAGTATTACTTTTGTTTCTGCCACTTCTCACTTTCGGCCCAAGCATCCTCCAAGCCCAAATATGGCACTTTTAATCTTCAACCAGTTTCTTAGGAGTTAAATAGGACTCTCGGGATTAATCGGACTCCCATCATCAAATCCTCTTAGACTTCGATCACTCATTTCCCTCAATAATAATTAAAAAAACAAAAAAAGACTTCGATCACTCATTACGCAGCACCCTGATGAGAGCTATTGAGAGCTACTAGCATTTCGAAAAGATATTTTGTTTTATTGGTGAGCAAACAAAACCCAAGTCGCTTTTGCATGGAAACACACACGGCACCAGTAAAGGAGAAGTTCCAGCTGGTTATGAAAACTTGCACGATTAGAAGTGTTTTGGAGCTTTGAATCTGAAGCCTTTTCTTTGAAAGAGAAAAAAGAGAGAGGGAAAATGGGATAGTCGGAATGTCATATTGAGCACACGTGCAAGCAAAGTATGATCAGCCAATGCATATCTACAAGAGGTCGACACCTTTTGGGAAAGAGTAGTTCATGATTGCCATCTGATGGGAATGGATTCCATTCTAAGTTTCTAACTCTTGGAAAAATGTTTAATGCTTCCAAAGTTCGACCGAGATTAATATGCTCTCTCTAATACATGTCTTAGAAAAATTAGTCAAAAAGAGAGTAAAAGTTTGTGTGATACATACTTTCTTGTTTCGGCTCTCTTTTACTTTATTTTACTTGTTTATTTTCTAGTGATAATGTACCTATTTTATGTTTAAATTATTATTTGAATTATGAGACATCAAACTAAACTAAAGGTTTAGTTAATTTGATAAGTTCAAAAATTTTTTTTTTATAGTTATTTACATTTTTAGTCCTAAGCTATCACTTTAATGTCCCTATCCAGAACTTGGGTACCTCATTTAGGTGATTGATCGACTCTCAAAGTTCCACACTTCGTCTATCAAAGCAAAAGTTAGATTCATTTATGGACTGAGCTAGAGAATCAAATGTTTGTGGTAAGATAAAAAGGGTGTCATAGCTAGCTAGGTTGCTTTTCAAATAGCACTTATCTTGTTACTTTGCCGATTAATGTAGAAAATAGAACTCCTCTATAAGCTAAAATATGAAAAACACAAGGACAACGCCTAAATGAAAACTCCACTTACAAGACAGATAAATAAAGAGAGATACAGATTAGCGCATATGATTGAAATTAAGCCTGGACGGAATCAAAATAGAGGTAAGTAATAAAATTTAGTTACAAACATTAGCCCTCAAGTAGTAAAATGTGTTAGCAAAGCAGTAATTAGTTTTTTAAGTGACTAAAAAAAGTTATAGCATGAGATATATTAACACACCATAGTCTATCCCATTATATAGAGTTCACTGCTGACAGTGTCTGCGTGCAATTCATCCATCGTTGTACTTGTAAATTGTTTAAGAGCATGTTTGAGATGGGCTCTAAAACGCTTAAAGTTCTATTTAATTTTTCAAAACCACATTTATTTATTTATTTATTTTTTGAGTAAACACTTGACACATGTGATCTCAATTGTTTCCCACCCACAACCAAGAGGCCAAGACACATTCTACTCTTTCTTGTTGACATTCTTTCAAATCTCCACAATGTGATCCGTTACTAATTACAAATGTCTCCTTCCAAATTGGTTGTTATTTGGATGACATGGTGCCATGTCAGATTGTAAAGTATTGTGAGTACCTCAAAGAGGGGTACATGTGATTTACCACAATGGAAAATGTTTATTTAATACTAATTTAAATATTTTATTGCTCATTCCAATGAATCTAATAGACATGAGCTCATTCTAAATAAATTGTTCTTACTTATGCCTAAATACACATCTATATTAAAGTCATAATAATTTTTTTTTTGTATATTTATAAAACAATTTTACCCTTACTACTTCAACATATATAGAGAAAGAAAGTGAAAGAGTGAAAAGTCTTTGTTGGAATCTCACCGGACTCCGGTCACCGGTTACCAGCCGCTGGATTCCAATAACCAATTTCTTGGTAATTGAGACAACGGTAACCGGTTACATTCTCTAAACCCAAGTTCCCCATCTCACCAGCAACATTCTCTTCTCTGCTACTCTGCTTTCCCTCAGCAACGGTGGTGATTCCTCACCATAAGTGGTAATTTTTCTTTTTGTTTTTTCACTTCTTTTGCATCTGGGTTCAGTCCCCATAGATCCAATCTATTTCTAGTTACGTTCTTAGATCTAAATCCCTAAGGCTTATTCTTAGATTTGTTCTCATGTTGACTCTCAGATATTGCTCTTCCTCTGCCCCTCAAGATTTTCATACCGTGAATAAGGCTCATTCTCCTTCTCTAGCTTGTCGTGCTATGGAAGATTCTCTCATCTTTCTGTTGGGTAAAAATTGTAAATAAATATGTACCCAACATAACTTTACCATTATCTTATTAATTAAGATAGAGCTTTTAATTATGTCTGGTTCGGCCCAGTCAGAATAAAGTAAATTCCTTAATTACAACCCTCGTTTCCAAGGGAAGACTCTTTGATTCTAATACAAAGTGGAAAATGGAGCATGTGTGTTTCTTGAGGGGAATTTGACTTGGAAAGAACCAATGCTTTGGTTTTTGGTGTGGTTGTATCCAGATTTGAATCCAGACTGCCTACATACCCTTGTAAATGGATCAAACCATTGTAGTTCTTAAGGTTTGGTTATGGATTTGATTCTCTGGTGCTTCAGGAATTTGGCCAGAGTTATTTGGACTGGACGAATTTGACTGGTGGTGTCAGGGATTCTGTTTGGAATTTTGGTTGTATCTAGTGAGTTGATAGACTGCATACGTACCCATTGTGGGATCAGACCGACCGTAGTTCAAAAGAGGTTTGTAGGCTTTATGGCTTAATGTCGGCTTTTGGATTAACAGATGAATTTTGAATCCGTTAACTGTGTTTCTTGTGGACACCCAATTTAGTAGAGTGTCTGTTGATTTGATTTAGGCACCCGGATCGGGGGATGCAGCAGTGTGACAAAAAGGCTTGAATGGTTCTGGCCACGGTCCCTGATAGTGGCATAGGTGATCTCCGCTTGTAAGCGAACTGCCCCTTCATATGGATTCCGCGCGTATGTCGGTGAGCGGGTTCCACGTGTATACTTGTGAGCGGGATTCGCGTGTTCACTTGTGAGCGGACTCCTTGTGTTGAGCGGAGTCCGCGCGTATGCTTGTGAGCGAACTCCGCGTGTATGTCTTTGAGCGGGCTCCCCAACTTGCTTCATCTTCTGCATGAATGAATCTTACCTCGCCTGTGACGTCATCTCGCCTCGCCTGGGCTTAGGGCTTCTGAATATTAACTCGTCACCCCTTAGGGCATTTGCTTTGTTACGAAGTCACCTCGCCACCCCTTAGGGTCTCTGCTTTGATACGAAGTCACCTCGCCACCCCTTAGGGTCTCTACTTTGATGTGAAGTCACCTCGTCACCCCTTAGGGTTTTTGTTTTGATAAGAAGTCACCTCGCCACCCCTTAGGGTCTCTGCTTTGATACGAAGTCACATCGCCACCCCTTAGGGTTAAGTCACCTTGCCTCCCCTTAGGGTTAAGTCACCTTGCCACCCCTTAGGGTGAAGTCACCTCTCCACCCCTTAGGGTCAAGTCACCTCGCCACCCCTTAGGGTCAAGTCACCTCGCCACCCCTTAGGGTGAAGTCACCTCGCCACGCCTGGGCTTAGGGCTTATGAATATTAACTCGTCACCCCTTAGGACCTCTGCTTTGTTACGAAGTCACCTCGCCACCCCTTAGGGTCTCTGCTTTGATACGAAGTCATCTTGCCACACCTTAGGGTCTCTGCTTTGATACGAAGTCACCTCGCTACCCCTTAGGGTCTCTGCTTTGATACGAAGTCACCTCGCTACCCCTTAGGGTCTCTGCTTTGATACGAAGTCACCTCGCCACCCCTTAGGGTGTCTGCTTTGATACGAAGTCATCTCGCCACCCCTTAAGGTCAAGTCACCTCGCCACCCTTTAGGGTGAAGTCACCTCGCCACCCCTTAGGGTGAAGTCACCTCGCCGCCCTTTAGGGTCAAATCACCTTACACACGAACTCTGCTTGGCAGGACTTTGTCATATTTTCCTTGATGTCGTCGTCCTTTCCTTGGTAAAGTTGATGAGATTGTACGAACCACATAACTCCAGAAGTCTATCCCTGTCTGGTTGGGAGTTGGATTTGAGGAAACTGCTCTTCTATAAATTGCGATATGTCGTCTCCTTCTCTTTGATCTGGTCAAGGATTCTCCGTGTCGTCAATGGTGAGTTCCTGTTTGTTTCCTTCCCTTTGCATGGCTTGTTATGCTGTTTGTTTCCTTCCCCTTGCATGGCTTATTATGCGAGATGGAAGACCATATGTTTGCTGTAACAAGGGGGGAAGAGGGCGAGGTCATCTCGCCTTCCTTTGGTGACTGCCTCGCGGGGTCATTCGGCGTTAAGGGAGATGGCTTTGCTTCCGGGCTTTCGGTGGAGTGACACAGAAAGATAAAGGCGCTGTAAAAAAAAATAGTTAGAATGGGGGCTCCACCTTTGTTTGGTTCGCCGTACTTCTTCTGCCCTGCTTTCTTCTTCTGCGTTTCGCCTTCTTTCTCTCTGTTTCTCTCTCTGGTTCGCTTCCCCTTCTGTGTGCCTCCCGCTCTGTCCCCCCTTCTTCTTCTTTGTGTCTCTTTATATAGAGTGCACGGTTTGGAAGATTGAGTTTGCATTGGACTTTGTTGTCCAGCTGTTTGCAAGAGTCACAATTGAACTCTAAAACATTGTGCATGTAGTACAAGAAAAGTATTTATATTAGGAGTAAATGTTTGTGACACCCTGTAGTTTATACCTAAAATCAGTTTTGTCCCTCACTTTTTTTTTTAAACTGGTATACCCCTATACTTTGAATTCTCGACTGATTTGCCCTTGTCGTCAATTGACCGTTAAAGAAGACTGTTAAGTTGCTGAGATGACCGGTCTTGCGATTCCAACTCAGCTAGAAACCTGCAACATCGACATAATATGTCCAATATACCCCTGACTATAGTGACTTTTACAGGTCCTTCAGCAAGCCTCACTGACGGCGCCTACGAAGAGGCCTTCGTTGTCGTGGCCGCAGCCGAGGGCGACTTTGGGGATTTTGGAGCGGCGGAAGGTGAGGGTTTCGGTGGAGAAGTCGTCGAAGGTGAAGGAGCCGTCGCCGTAGGAGACTTGGTAGAGGCAAGTTTTGGACTTTGAGCTGCAGTCGGGTGAGTCGAGGTGGCGGCAGAGAGGGGAGGAGCAAGGGAGGGAGGAGAAGGAGGAGGATTTTCTCGGGTCGAAAACCAGGTCGGTTTATGAAGGAGAGCATGAGGGTTTTGAGGAACTCTTTTGCCAACTCCGGCGAGGTCACCACGATGCATGGGACGGAGCCGAGGCGTAGAGTGAATATGGGACCGAAGCGTAGAGAGAGGTCATGGAAGGAACGGTGGATGTGAGGGCTGAGGAGATGGAAACCCATGGAAGGAACAGTGGATGTGAGGGCTGAGGAGATGGAAGGAACAGTGGAAACCCATCCCTGAACTTTTCTTCTTTGCTGGTTTCTGCTGCACCGTCGGGTAACCCGTCGACTTTTTTGCACCAACCGGGTACGCCATCACCGGCTCACTCTTCTTGGCCGGCTTCAGCACCGTGACCTTTTCCCCGAACTTATAAGAGAAGGTGAGCTCGTCCTTGGGCTTGCCGGAAGGTCGCCGGACCTGGTATGATATAAACTTCATGTCCCTGGGGTCGGCGGAGTCGAAGAGCTCCTTGAGGGGGACGTGGACGGCGCCGATGACCTTAGGGTTTAGGGTTTGGCCGATGATGGGCAAGGCCAAGGGGCTTGGAAGATGGGCAGAACAAGGAAGAGGATGAGGAGGCCTAACTCAGCTACCATGGCTACCACCTAGCTTGTGATGATCCCGTGATTTTTTGAAGGAGAAGGCGTCGAGGTGGTGGAGAGGGGAGGAGAGGGAAGATGGGTCGGAGTCGGGTTCAGATGTTTCTGAAAAGGATTCGGGTTGGGAGAGAGAGGGGGTGGAGGGGAGGGGGGGAGAGGAGGAGGGTGTGGTGGTCAAGGGCGGCAGAGGAGAGGGAGAGGAGGAGAGTGAAAAAGTTGATGATTCAAAATGGGTTTGGAATTGCTCTGTGGGTAAAATTGTCATCTCAATACCTTGGTCTCATACATGTGTCAACATATTAGCCACGTCAGCTACATAACGAGTTCACTTGACGACAAGGGCAAATCAGTCGAGAATTTAAAATATAGGGGTATACCAGTTTTAAAAAAAAAGTTAGGGACAAAACTGATTTTAGGTGTAAACTACAGGGTGTCACAAGTATTTACTCCTTTATATTATATATTTTTTAAATCCCTTTTCTTTTTCTTTTTATATTTTTTTTTTGCCGATCAACACATTCGCAACCACATCTTTAGATCTCAAGCTTGCTTACTAAGATCTATTTTCGGTTTGATTGTAATCACTCTTTTATGCGAGATTTTCTCGTAATCATCGATTGGAGAATGTATGACGGCTATGTTTGTATCCTCATCTATGCAGACCAAATTTAGGTAACAATCATTTCTCGCGATTTTCATCAAAGCTCATGTGACGATCTACCTTGGCGGCTGCAAGTTAGAGATGAAGAAGTTGTGTTTAGGGTTTGAATGTATAAGGTTTTTGGGTCTTTAATTTTTAGTTTTGCTTATGTTTTGTAAATGTCATTTTCATGTCTTAATCTTCTTAGGAGATGACTTTGATAAACTTATTTACTAGCCCATGGCTTTATTTAGGCCTCCATGTGCTTTTTGGCTTCTATAATATTTATTTCACGACCTACATTTTTTTTTTGTGAGATTGATCTCAAATTTCAAATTCTATTGTCATGTGTCTTTTTGGTGGATGGATGGCCGTCTCAATAATGAGCGAAGGTCAAAATCAAAACCATTGTTCAAAAGTTCTTGAAAATAGATATTTCTGTTCAGCTCCCGTTGGAGCTAAAGTACTATCAAAAACAACATGAAAGGGACAATTGAAGCACAAAGGAAGTGAATTTTGGCACAGCTGAGTTCAAACTCAACTTTATTTATTTTTTATTTTTTAATTCCCTGCTTTGTCCAAGGTTACTATTTTTAGATTTTCTCTGAAAGATCTTGTTACAATAAAATTTGATGAAACGAAACTTTAGACTTAAATCAATAAACAAAGTTACATGATTGAAGTGTTTTTTTCTCTTTATGGTGTGAAGTGTTGATAACATGACAAAATTCGAAATCTTGCACCAGCAGACAATAAGCCAAAACCTCAAAGCGAACAAGAAATGAAACTTCCAATCAGACAAACAGAGATCGAGTTGGAAGCCATTACAGAAATAGGGCCGATAACAACTTCTGATCATACAGATCATCAGGTCCCAAATCAACTAGTCATCTCATGAACTCCGTTATGTAGCCTCTATTACAAGATCACAGGATCTTAGCATCTACTTGCATCTTACATCAAGGTTTATCTAAATCGATGACCAAGTAACCAGAGTTTAACTGATGGAAATTACATTCTATTTTGACTGCATTACAATGATCCTTCCTTGATGGTGCTCCAAAGTTCTGGCCTAAACCAGCAAAAGAAGAAGAGGCTAGGGTAAAGTTTCCTCTTCTGTAAATCTAAACCCAGATTGTTAAACCCAAAGAATCTCAGGTATTTACCCAATTGCACTCCTTTCTTATCCCCTACCGAATGCACTTCTGCGTTCTACCCACTACTTATACCCCCCTCTTTTTTTTTCTTTTTTTTTTTTCAAACTGATTTCTACTTTTCACTTTCCACTGCCAAAGCTGAAACCCGGCCCGGTCATCCCGAACCGGGAGCCCAATCCGTAGGTGTCAATTGGGGTACACATGCTTTGCGTGAACATGCTCGAGTTCTGCTGGAACAGTCCTGAGTTTTCGACTCGCTGAGTTCTCAGTCCGCTCTGCACCTCCTCCGCTTGCCTTCTCATCCTCTCCGGCGGCGACTCCACGTGGCAGAGAGGTGGGATCGAAGGGACATAGGCGTCATTGTTGTAATTTATCTGTGCTTGTGGTTGTGCTTGTGCTTGAGCTTGAACTTGGGTGTTGGGAGGAACTTCCGGCACCGTGTTGAGCCCGGCTAGGCTCGCCCAGTCGAAGTTGCCCGATCCGAGATTACCCAGATTCTGAAGATTGAGCTTGGTGTCCTCTTGTTGCTGCGGTAGAGCTTTGAGGGAGTTGATTCGCGGCAAAGTGAAGAACCGGTCCTTAATTTCAGGCAACCATTCGAGGACGTCGTCGAGTTGGGAAGAGCACTCGGACGACGAGCCGTTGCAGCTTTGTTCTTTGCTCGGGACGTTTGACACCATCATCGGCTTCTGTATTGCGCTCGAGCTAGAGCTCTTCTTGTAAATTCGGCACAGAACCCATTCATCCAACTGCAACAACCAAATGTAAACAAAATTAACTCTCATAATTCTATTAAAAACATAACAAATTCGAACAAAAATGACAAATTGGAACAGAAATGGTCGGGAAGGTTATGTTACCTTGGAGCTGCCGTTTTTTCGTGAAGGCTCGATGAGGCGGTACTCGTGCATAATCCAATTGGTTTTGGTCCCCTTGGGAGCTTTGCCGACATAGAACACAAGCGCTTTCTTGATTCCGACTTTCCGACCTTCGGTGGTGATTACCTTATCAGTACCGGTGGCCTTCCAGTACCCGGACCCGGCCACCCGATTGGGCCTCGACCCATTCGGGTACTTCCGGTCCCTTGGACTGAAAAAATACCATTCCTTCTCACCAAAAATCGCTTTGCCTGCATATCAACAATCAATAATTAGTACCCAAATCCAAGAACAGCTCAGCTAAAATTAACGAAATCTGAATCGGGATTAACACGTACTTGGTAGAACCCATGGATCGAACTTGTAGAGATTAATTTCAGCAATAATCTGCAGATTGAATTGGTACCCAGCAACCTTCCGGCATAGATACTGAACCAGAAGCTCCTCGTCGGTCGGGTAGAATCGAAACCCCGGCGGCAAGCTCATCTGGGAAAGCGGGTCGGTTTCCAGCACGCCCATTTTCTTCGGGTCGGAGCTTGAGATTTGAAAAATATCAGATGAAACAGGGAAGAATGAGAGAGGAGAAGAGAAAGGAAATTAAGATTTCTGAATATTAATTTTTTTTTTTTCGATTCCCAAGATATGGCGGTTACTTATATAGACAATAGTGAGGGGAGGATAAGTACGGTCTTTATGTCACGCTGTTGGCGCCTGTAGGGCCCATTGGGGTTTGTAACCAATGGGAAGGCACCACGAGCCCATTCAAAGTTCGACATTATCGTGCGGCCGGCCTTATCCGA
This sequence comes from Fragaria x ananassa, assembly GCA_034370585.1. Classification (NCBI taxonomy): domain Eukaryota; kingdom Viridiplantae; phylum Streptophyta; class Magnoliopsida; order Rosales; family Rosaceae; genus Fragaria; species Fragaria x ananassa. The sequence continues at coordinate 11,884,964 of CP139765.1, read as the reverse complement.
TAGCGAGTACGGTTCATGAACCGCGGGGGGTTGTGAAATTTACTGCGGTGACTAGGCAGGTAAAACGGACGCGTGTCGCGGCGTCGGCGAGTCTGCCAGAAGCTTTTTTTTGGCGCCAAAAGGGCGGTGGAAAGGAAAGGAGAGGAAAGCGTCTGGGGTCGTTTTCCGCGCGTGAGAAAACCCTCGTCGGCGAATAAAAACAGAACACATGGAGGCACGTGGAGAGAGGAGAGGGGATTTAGGCTGGAAGTTTGCGAAAAGAGCGGGGCTTGAAAGGGAAAGAAAGTTTAAAGCGGGCGCCACGTGGCTAGGGATTTTGGAAGGGCGTGTTGTGTGTTCTGTGTAGGTGAGGGTTAGGGTTTCTTTCACTCATCAACTTCTGGGAGCTATAAGCTAAGCTTTACGAAGTTACGAGTATGATTACGATCAATAATATGTTTTTTTTTTTCTTCTTAAAGTGGGTTTGGGTTTGGAATTATTTAGGGTATTTGTCAAAAATAGATGATGTGGGTTGGTCAAGGATAGTGAGGAGGTGAATGGGACTGGATTCTTCTTCGACTTGTTTTTACGTTTTCTAGCTTCTTGTAAACGTGGCCAGCAAACCGGAGGTTTTTGTAGAGAGATTTCCAGGGCGTTGCATGACATATGAATTTCGAGAGGTTTCGACTAGTAGAATGAATGAGCTCGAAGAAATTTTTTTTTTTTTTCGGCTGCAAAGATCTTGAAGAAATGAGGAAAGCATCGTACATGGTCAATTGTGTATTAGAGAGGCTGGGAGACTTGTTCCACGACACGTGCAGATTGGGAAGGGGATAGATGGCAGTGGGTAAGTGGCTGGGGCTGTTATTTGGACGGCTCTGGGGTTTGAAAAGAGCACATAAACTAGTCATGCGAGGCAAAGATTCGGCACTTACTTTCGACTTCAAGTTTGAAACTCTCGAGTCATTAGGTTTTAATGTTTGTTTAGAGAAGATCTGTGACGATTGTATAGATGGATCTTTGATCTGCAAGCATGAGGCAAGAGCAAGAGTGTCATATACTTCATCGTTGAGTTTTATATAATGACTTGGGTGAAATTTTCTATTTTATATAATAATTTGGACCTACGTACGAATCAAGGGAAAGGGTTTAATTTTATTTCGATGATAAGGGAAAGGGTTTTGTTGCTTCCATTCTTCAAACCAAGTTTAGATTATCACTATTTTCTTCCTTTCTTGTATGCTAATTTAGTTACAATAGATGGTATAAGAACTTGGTAATGTGGTGACCCAAAACTTGTAAAGGTCTCCTAACATAATAAAATGAATATAACCTATTATTGATGTACTCAAATATGGTATGATTGTTGATCACAAAAAAATAACAAAAAAAAAAGATTTTAAAAATATATATATAAAAATACTTTTGTTGTGCTACATGCATAATGCTTTAGAGTTCAATTATGACTCTTGTAAACAGCTAGACAACAAAGTCCAATATGAACTCAATCTTCCAAACCGTGCACTCTATATAAAGAGACAGAGAAGAAGAAAGGGACGGACAGAGCGCAACAGAGGGAGGCGAAGCAAAAAGCAGGGAACAAGAGAAAGGCAAAAACATGCAGAGTCAACACGGACAGAACAAAAGAGGAGAAGAAGGAGAAGAGAACAAGCGAAGCAAAAAACAGAAGGAGAGAAGAAAAGAAGCTGTGAGCCAACAAGAAGGTGGAGCCCACACTCTAACTCTCTTTATTTCTTTTGCAGTATCTCTATCCTTCGGCCTCGTTACTTACTCCGCCGGAAGCCCGCAAGCCATCTCCCCCTAAGGCGAGACGACCACGCGAGGTAGTCAACAAAAAGAAGGCGAGATGACCTTGCCCCCGCCTACTTTTGTTGCGATAATTATGTAACCGCTCGGCCCTTACTCTCGTACACAACGCCATGCGTTTCGCATAACAAGCCGTACAAGAGAAGAAAACAAGCATTCATGCTAAAATATTATCAGGCGAGCGAGAAAGCAGTCCGCATGCAAGATGACCTCACAGGGAAGCTGAAAACTTAAAGCGAAAGCCCTAAGGCAAGGTGTCTTTGAGGTCCAGGCGAGGCGAACTAAGATGGCCTCACAAGACTGGAAGTCCAGGCGAGCCAGGTGACCTCACATCGAAGCATGAGCCCTAAGGGGTGGCGAGCCAACATTCAAGCCAAGGTAGGAACCCTAAGGGGTGGCGAGCCAACATTCATGTCAAGGCAGAAACCCTAAGGGGTGGCGAGCCAACAGTCGCGCCAAAGCAGAAACCTTAAGGGGTGGCGAGCCAACAGTCGCGCCAAAGCAGAAACCTTAAGGGGTGACGAGGTGACTTAACCCTAAGGGGTGACGAGGTGACTTAACCCTAAGGGGTGGCGAGGTGACTTCGTATCAAAGCAGAGATCCTAAGGGGTGGCGAGGTGACTTCGTATCAAAGTAGAGACCCTAAGGGGTGGCGAGGTGACTTCGTAACAAAGCAGAGGCCCTAAGGGGTGACGAGTTAATATTCAGAAGCCCTAAGCCCAGGCGAGGCGAGATGACATCACAGGCGAGATCCATTCATGCAGAAGATGAAGCAAGTCGCGGAGTCCGCTCACAGACATACACGCGGAGTCCGCTCACAAGTGAACACGCGGAGTCCGCTTACAGATATACACCCGGAGCCCGCTCACAAACATATAAGCGGAGTCCGCTCACAATTGTACACCCGGAGCCCGCTCACCGACATACGCGCGGAGCCCGCATGAAGGAGCAGTCCGCTTACACGCGGAGATCACCTACGCCACTATCAAGGACTGTGGCCAAAGTCATTCAAAACTTTTGTCACGCTGCTGCATCACCTGTTCCGGGTGCCTAAATCAAATCAATAGACACTCTACCAAATTGGGTGTCCACAAGAAATACAATTAACGGATTCAAAATACATATGTTAAACAAAAGCCGGTATTAAGCCATAAAGCCTATAAACCTCTCATAAACTACGGTCGGTTTGATCCCACAAAGGGGTATGTAGGCAGTCTAGCAACCCACTAGATGTAACCAAAATTCCAAATAGAATCCCTGACACCACCAGTCAAATTCGTCCAGTCCAAATAACTCTGGCCAAATTCCTAAAACACCATAGAATCAAATCCATAACCAAACCTTAAGAACTACAATGGTTTGATCCCTTTACAAGGGTATGTAGGCAGTCTGGAGTCAAATCTGGATACAACCACACCAAAAATCAAAGCCTTGGTTCTTTCCAAGCCAAATTCCCCATCAGAAACACACATGCTCCGTTTGTCACTTTGTATTTAGAATCAAAGGGTCTTCCCTTGGAAACGAGGGTTGTAATTAAGGAATTTATTTTATTCTGAATGGGCCGAACCAGACATAAATTAAAAAAAAAACCTATCTTAGTTAATAAGATAGGGTGAAGTTATGTTTGGGTATATATGCATTTACAATTTTTGCTCAACATAGTTTTTGGCGACTCTGCTGGGGAACCATTTTCCCTTTCATCTCTTTTATAAAGTCACTAAACTTGTTGTGTGTGTTTTAGGAAAAACAAAACAATGGCACCACAAGTAACTGTTTTCTTCCACAAGCTCCTAGCAATTGCTGCTCACCCAAATCGAACTGGTCATCGCATGACATTCGTGTTCGGCCATGTTTCTGTCACTTGCGTAAAGGCGAAGCTTGAAGCAAAACAAGACAAGCTAGGCACGAGTACCGGGAAGACTCAGACTTTCAAAGCTGCCTCTAAGAATGCTTTGAAGAATCAGAGGAAGTGAGTAGCAAGATCTTAGAGGAAGATAAATGCCCAAGCTAAGGCAGTGGAAGCCATTCTGGCAGAAATTGCTCAATCAAAACCTGATAAGGAGGAAGTAAAGACCCTCCTACAAAGCCATATTATGGTAGGCACCATGCGGGTCAATCTTCCAAATGTGGAGACTGTGATGGTGACCTCCACCAAGGGAGGGGATGAGCATGAACCTCAACTTCCCCTCCAAGGCTCACAAAGCTCCACAACGTCCTCACAGCCAACAACAGCTAGTCAAGAACTTGACCCAAAGAAGCTGGTGGACGAAATTTCAAAAGCTCTTGATGCGCCAGCAGGAGGACCAGCAAGGCCACAGCAGATCATTTATTAACTAGAGATGAAGTAGATTAGTAACAATACCACCAATACAGAAGTAGCATTCGAAAATTGTCATAGTATAAGGCTAACATTGTTACAATTACTACTGGAACGTGCCAAAAATATTTGATGACGTGTGTTAATAGCTGTATTAGTGTATGTCCATTACAATTTGCTTCCTCCAGTTTTATCTATATACAAAAAGTGGTTTGGCACTTGAGCTGTTTTTCTCCTTGCTGATGATCTCAATTGATGATGCTGCTGGTTCTATGTTGGATTCTCTACCACTATGAAAGAAAGGAAACATAGGTAAACCCATGCTTAAATACGCAAACTCTGTAAACATATATAGTCATATGAGTAAGATGGTGAAACAAATAGTTACTTCGAAGAGATATAGATATGCAATGTATAATGCAAAGTCTGCAATCTGATTCAATATGCAGTTTGTGATCATGAATTAGCTTTCCTGAAAGTGTTAAGACATTTAGCACTAAATTAGAGAGTTGTGCAAACTAACAAAAATACAAACAGAGTTTCATTTTTAATAAGCAAACTCTGTAAACGTAGTCAAAAGTTCCGGAAGATTCATACTTGCAAATGTACTTTATTTATTAACCTCATGCTCTTCCTCCTCTCACATCAAAAACTTTGTACTTACGTAAGTCTATACATAAAACATAGCAATGAATTCATTACCTGATTGTTTTGAAGTATGATGGACCTGCAAAATTAAGACAGCAGTGGGAGATAAGATCAATTTATTTCTGGATTTTAGTGTAAAGTTATGCAATCAAAATTACGATTTTGCATAACGAAAGAAAGCCATATAATACCAAGAAAAGAAACCCAATTTTCAGTTTATAGAAACGAAAGGAAAAAAAATATTACCCCTTCACGATTTCATGTAGAAAAGCAACCCAGACCCTTCTCTCTCAATGTGCAAATCTAACAAACAATCACCGTCAGATGTGATTACTTCAAAACTTAAAATAGATAACATCATTGAAAATCTATTACTCATATCCATCTTCTTCTTTTTTCGATCATCTTCAAATTCATTTGCCTCCTAAACTTAATCAAATAACTACAGTTAGTTAATCATAATTCAGAACAAATAAAAATCGACAAAAGCATAAAACCTCGCGGCAAGTTCTGAAGACAAACCAAATGTGCAGTGCTAGATCATATAGCGAGCATCAAAAGTTTAAAGTTTGGAAAGCACTTCGCCTCTCTTGTTACCATGTTCAACTATTCTCTTCACTCTCTTTCTCTCCCTCTGTTTCCGATGTGTGATGAAGACGCGAGAAGCTCACAACTACATAGCGGATAAACAGGTTCCTTAAACATTTGTTTTCTCTCTCACTTTCTCTGGGACCTTCGTTTCTAATTTTTATACGACTTGTTGCGTGTCATCGGTTTAAAACTAATTTCAGTTGGAGGTCCGGCCAAAATACGTAATTTAGACGGTCGAACGACTTTTTTCGTGCGTTTAGGGGTTTGACTTACGAGATTGACCGTCCGGATCGAGCCCTTATTCTTTTCGGATCAAGTTGAATTTTTTCCCATACATGTATTTTATCATGATGGTCAGATCTGACGGTCGGATTTCTGTTTCTCAAGTTTGATCATCACAATCACAACATGCATACTAATGTTGTATAACTTGTTTACCAAGTGTTATGTAAATGTTCCGTTTCAAAAACAAACTATACGTAAAACCTTCAAACGCTTAAAAGTCATGAAATAAGATATGACGAGAATGTTGAAATACATCCACGGTTGAAAAATCACACTATTCCGGTAAATATTCGGTGCCGATAGTTGCGGTCAATGCAATTTTTCATTTTTCCCCCTATGAGTAGCCCTATATTCGGTGGTTATTTTGCGTAAAATTTTTATACGACTTGTTGCGTGTCATCGGTTTAAAACTATTTTCAGTTGGAGGTCCGGCCAAAATACGTAATTTAGACGGTCGAACGACCTTTTCCGTGCGTTTAGGGGTTTGACTTACGAGATTGACCGTCCGGATCGAGCCCTTATTCTTTTCGGATCAAGTTGAATTTTTTCCCATACATGTATTTTATCATGATGGTCAGATCTGACGGTTGGATTTCTGTTTCTCAAGTTTGATCATCACAATCATAACATGCCAAATGTATAAAAATACTTTAAGCCGACGAATTTCAAAGGTTTAGCCGACGAATTTATAAAGTTTAGCCGACGAGTTTAGAAGGTTTAGCCGACGAATTTCCAAGTTTTAGCCGACGAAATTGGTACATTTAGCCGACGAAATTTTCAAAGGACTTTAGCCGATGAAAATATATGAAAACTCGTCGGCTAAAGTCGAAAAATTTTCAAAATTTTCAACCAAAATTTTTTGGCGGTCAACTAAAGAGTTTAGCCGACGAAATTTCGTCGGCTAAAGTTCTTTATATAGCCGCAGAGTAGGGTAATTAAATATCCTCCTCCTCCTCCACACAACCACCTCAAATAAACCCAACACTAGACATAATGCGGCCCCTCCTCCTCTTCCTCCTCCTTCTCCTCCTCCACCTCCGCCACTCTCTCTCCTCACCCCACCGTCTACTCTCCTCACCCCACCGTCTACTCTCCTCACCCCACCGTCTACTCTCCACCCCCACGCGCCCTCCTTTCCCTCAAGTCCTCCCTCGACGACCCCGACTCCCGCCTCTCCTCCTGGACACCCAACACCAGCCACTGCACTTGGGCCGGAGTCACGTGCGACTCCCACAACCACGTGACCTCCCTCGACCTTTCCGGCTTGAATCTCTCCGGGTATCTCTCCCCCGATATCGCCTTCCTTGTCTACCTCTCCAATCTCACCCTCGCCGAGAACAACCTCTCCGGTCCCATCCCGCCTGAGATCTCCGCTCTCTCCGCTCTCCGCCTCCTCAACCTCTCCAACAACGTCTTCAACCGCACGTTCCCGCCGGAGCTCTCCAACCTCACTAACCTCCGTGTTCTCGACCTCTACAACAACAACCTCACCGGCGTGTTGCCGGTTTCGGTGGCTCACATGACCAACCTCCGCCATTTGCATTTGGGTGGCCGAAAGTTTAGCCGAAAGTTTCTGCAGTTTTTTTTTTTCGAAACCCAGCAACTTTAACCGACGAGTTTCAAACACTATATTCGTCGGCTATAGTATTTTTAAATTTTTTTTAATAAGGTTTAGCCGACGAATAACCTAATATTTCGTCGGCTATAGTTATTTTTAAATTTTTTTAAATTTTTTTTATAAGGTTTAGCCGACGAATAACCTAATATTTCGTCGGCTATAGTTATTTTTAAATTTTTTTTAATTTTTTTATAAGGTTTAGCCGACGAATAACCTAATATTTCGTCGGCTATAGTTATTTTTAAATTTTTTTTAATTTTTTTTTATAAGGTTTAGCCGACGAATAACCTAATATTTCGTCGGCTATAGTTATTTTTAAATTTTTTAATAAGGTTTAGCCGACGAAATATTTTATATTTCGTCGGCTATAGTTATTTCTTAAATTTTTTTACAACGTTTAGCCGACGAAATATAAAATATTTCGTCGGCTATAGTTATTTTTTTATTATTTATTACGCACTTTAGCCGACGAATATTTCGTCGGCTAAAGTCTGGGACTATAGCCGACGACATATTTTTCGTCGGCTAAAGTGGGACTATAGCCGATGAAAAAAAAAAAATTTGTCGGCTAAAGTCATCACAGACGGCCTTTTCCCGACGACACTATAGCCGACGAAACCTCGTCGGCTAAGGTCTTAGCCGACGAATTTTTTTAACAGGCCGACGAAAATTTTTCGTCGGCTAAAGTGCCTGTTCTGGTAGTGGAAACGCACTGTTCCTAAACTGTTCCCTTCAACAGTTCGACAACCAATAGATATATAGTAAATGATATCAACATAGGTTTAGGTGTGGCCGTGTGGGCTGTTGTATCTAATCAAAGTACCAGATTAGGATAGACAAATCACACTGTGTTCTTAAGAAGTATGAATTATTCAGGTCACTTAATTTATCATGTGCAAACCTAAAACTCCGGATCTCATTACAAAATACAAAATTTTATTCTAAATAAAAATTAGAGTGACTTCTTATGTCTTAGATAATGAAACTGCTGAATACAATACAGTGACTGTGACATTGAAGATGTACACATGATTACAAGGAAATGAGATAATATCAACAATCTACATATGGATAAACACATACTCGACGAGAAATAACTTTTGAAAGAAACGTTTGGAAAAAAGAAAATTAAAAACCAAGAGAACCATAAACCTAAACTAACACAGACCAGGGAGAATGAGGCCTTACAAACTTTCCATCATATTGTTTGACAGCTCAAAATCCATTAGGATCCAGACACTTGCATTATAGGTTCCGCCACTTTACATCGATCTTTGTAAGGTTCCTCGATCAATCCTTAAGATTTCAGTACTCGATCAACTCCTAATCACCTGACTCAAGTTAAATTAATATAGCTGTTAAACCCTTCAACGACATTTTACTCAATCCGGATAGTCACGGAACACTATTCAGGACCAAAAGGGAGGATTTGTACCTTGTGCAAAGATTTGTACACTTGACTAGCTATACTCTCTGTTTTCACCACAGAGGAAAAGAGAAACCCAAATCAAACAATTTCGTCAAGATAGTCTCAACCCAATAAAGTAGCATACCAACTAGAGCTAGCTGCTGCAGCCAATACCAGATTACTTAAACACTGCAGTTTCACATTACTGGCTATAGTTGGTAAATTCAAAGGCAAACTCAAAACAGTCGGAGTCGAAAGCAAGACCAATAACCATATACATTGCGGCGGTGCACGTGGTATTAATTTGTTATTTGATCTTGTCTTGGACTTTCGCAGCCAACCTCATCAGTTTTTCTACCGATAAATCATTACTAACAAAATATTCGGCCAACAATATCGATCCTCTAATTCAACTGTGTAATAAAAATGGGTACCAAAGAAACATGCATTACAATCATACTGTAGTTTCATACACGGCTCCTGTCATTTCAGCTCCCAACTCATCGATTGCCAACTTCAAATTGGCTGCGGTCAAATACAACTGTAAATTAATCAAGTATGAAACCATTTATTAAATATGAAGCAATGCAACATCCCATTTGACATTTGACTGGAATTAGGTCTAATTTTATTTGTCAGTAGGATTGAAACAATAATCAAACCCTACACTAGCCAAAAAGTCTTAACCTTGCTTTCACATACCGTATTTTTTACCCTTAATTTGATCGATCTACAAATATCTTCGTTAATTCCTTAGAGAGAAAATTATGATCGATCAACTTTACTTATTCATCGAAGAGTTGAATTAATGGATTATTTCTTTATTCTTTGCATACAAATTCATGCTGGAACAGCCGCTGCCTTACGGTATAACTATTAATGGAATCGGATGGAGGAGACATTGTGTCTAAATCTCATTAGGTAAGTCCCGGTAAGAACAATAATATTAATTAGGAGTCTCTACATGACTTATGCATGGTTACAAACATAATTTTGTAATAACTACATATCATTTGCATACTTCACTTGCTTTATAATTTTTGCAACATACCGAGAATTTTAGTATGAAGTTTGAAATTTACCATTGTACTATTCAAAATAGATTGGCTATGAATTTCATGATCGATCGATCACTAAACTAGCTACTGCATGTCATGTCATTTGATCACGTGCTAATTGCAAGATGGACGTCGTGTTTAATTATCCTAGTTTAGTATATGATCCGTAAATGGTTTTTGGATTCAATGGTTTTAACAATCTCAACTTGTTCAACTTTTATGATATGAAGGCAATATATATATATATATATATATATATATATATATATATATATATATATATATATATATATATACACGGAGCCGTTTGAGAGTGGACGTCCGCACGGCTCTTAAAGTGCCAACGTTCCTCCGTTCGCCACTGTACGGCGCCAGCGAGGGAGCGCCTCTACCCCAGCGGACTCCAACAGCGTCCCTGACCACTTTCCATCCTCGGCGAGTCCGCCAAATTTCAGTTTTCCGGCTATATAGATTTTGTTTAAAGTTTTGGGTAATCTAGTCAGAAACTTGGAATTCGGTGAACTCGCCGATGAGGGAAAGTGGTCGGGGACGCTGCTGGAGTCTGTTGGGGTGGAGGCGTGCCCTCGCCGGCGCCGTACGGTGGCGAACGGAGGGACGTCCACACTTTAAGGCCAGTGCGGACGCGCGCCTCTGATCCGGCCTGTATATATATATATATGTATGTATGTGTACATATATATATACATATATATAATATATATAATATATATATATATATATATATATTATCAGGTCTAAATATATGTATTTATTCAAAAGATACGGATTTTCTTAATTGACCCACTTTTAGATCATATTTTCTCATCTTAACCATTCACATTGTAGTTATATATGAGTAGATCATCTCTACAAATTTTTAACCAAATTGATAATCGTTAAGGTATCAAAACTATATGATTACAATGAACGAACCAAATATGTTCAACATGAACCGTTCGTGTAATTCATAATTTTGAATACCTTAATGATTATCAATTTAGCTAAAATTTTGTAAAGATGATCTACTCATATATACCTAAAAGATGAATGGTTGAAATGAGAAAATATGATCGAAAAGTATCAATAAAGGAAATCTGTACCTTTTGAATAAATAAAGAGGTTCATATCTGAAAAGTTATATATATATATATATATATATATATATATATATCACTACTAGAATAAAGGACTTAGGCGACAAACAGTTTTCATCGCCTAAATGCTCATTTTCGTCGTCTAAGTTCTCAGGCGACGAAACTTGCGTCGCCTAACAATCGTTGTAGCAGCATGAACCCCTAAGTACTTAGGCGATGAAAAAAAAAATAATGGTCGTCTAAATGGATACTTAGGCGACTATATATTCATCGTCGCATAAGTCTAAGGTGAGGAACACTGACATATTTAGGCGTCAAAATTATTGTCGCCAACAATTGATGACGAAAGAATATTAAAGTCGCTTTAGTTTCCTTTTACGCGACCATTTATTAATCGTCACTATATGTTTATGGCGAGGATCCAACCCCGGCAATGATTTCTAATTTTTCACCGCATAAGACTTAATTCAACATTTTATAAATATGCTTTTAAATTATAATTATATATTATTAAAAAATCTAATTATATCACAGATATGCACACAGTAATTATGTGTGCATATTTTCAAGTTCACATTCAAAGTTAAAAACTTGTGATGCTAATCAAAATCATAACAAAAGTAATTCAAACTCAAAATACTAAACTTGTAGGAGGTATATATATATATATATATACACACACACACACAAATATAAGAGCAAGTGCATAGTTTAAACTTAAAACCCTCCTAATACCCTAGCCTCTAATAGTCCTGTATATATAGACAATGTTTAACAAAAGAAGAGGCAAATATCAAGAGTTCCACAAAAACAAAAAGCCATGGACCTAGCTTCAAGCATCAACCTCAAGATGTTGGCCTTCTTATCCGCTCGGCTGCGACTGCACATACTTCTCCAACATTTGTATACGGCGCTCATAATCAAAGATCTTCTCTTGGGCTACTTTGGCCTGCTCCCGAGCTTGTTATGCCTCCTCCTGAGCATGTCGTGCCTCCTCTTGGGCTTGTCGGGCATGCTCCCGAACCTCCTCAAGAACTATATCATTAAAACGAGAACACCTTGTTGCTCTTTGCTTGCCCTCAATTTCAACTCTCCCAAGTCCCTTTATTCCCCCTGGTCCCAAGGACCTTCTCAAATGCTTCAAGCTGAGATTGGAGGTCTACTTGTTAAAGGAGCTCATCCTCTGGAGTGTCCGGTTGTTGTTCGCTTAGCATTGTTAGGATCTTCTATCTCATATCGTTCTGCAATGACAAAAAACAACACAGCTGAAACATATTCTAATTTTCATCAACTCACAACAAAACAACTAAAACATATTCTAATTTTTATCAACGCACAACAACACAGCTGAAACATATTAATCTAGTTTTCATCAACTCTCAACAACACTTGAATGTTGCAAAACACAACATATAAACACAAAGCAACACAAAACAATAATAACTGAAAACATGCAGTGTCTAGTACAATAAGAGCCATATAAATGAAGTAAAAGAATAAACAAACACATAAAAGAACACTTACGGCTTTTTCAGTTGCAATCTCGTTATGGGGGGCGTCGTACGCCACCTCAAAACCATTGATAAGGTATAATGATTCACCCTCGTGCCTAAGCTTGTCTGCATTGTATATGAAAGGTGTACAACCGGCGTGGTGATGCATGGTTAATTTGTCTCGGTTTGCCAAGTTTGCAGTTGAGAGTTTCTGTTAAGAAAACATGTGGTGTAGTTATTGCTTCACATTGCATCACATAAGCTCATATATAGGTATATGATTTGATTCAATTCATCATTTTCGAAAACAAAAGTGAAATCAAATACTACACTGACCATAGTGGTTTAAATTTAAACTAAACTTCTAACTAAATTACATATCGTACCTAAAACTGAGGTGACAAGAAGTGTTGCTTAAGCTAATTTCACTCATCCTTCTTTTGGCCCGCGAGATGGTTTGAGTTCGCGGCCTGCGTGAGTTAGGTTTTCACAAAGACTGTGACACCTTGCAGGATAAGGATATTCCTAAGTCTAGTCCGCATAGGAGTCTACAGTTGGCAGCGCGGAAGCAAAAAACCATGCAGAGTGTGCGGACTGGACATGTGTCACAAAGTGTTTGACTCGCGCGGGTTAGCAGTGTCCTTGTGAGATTAGGGTTTCGGAATCCGACTTGAACTATGATTATCTTTCTTCTGCCGCAAGTCGAACTACTATATAAAAGGGTCGAAATCTCTTTCAACAAGGGAACTCTCTCTACACAAATACAACAATACAAACTTTCAACCTAGTTGATACTTTTGAGTCTCTCGAAAAACCCTAACCCTAAGCACGCCACAGCCTTAGTTCTCAGAGCCCTTTCGGACTCTACTCTAATCACTCTTGATCCTTATTGTTTGTTCTGCTCGTGACACACCGTGAGTATCGACTCGTTGTGCTTGTAATTTCTCATCCGTGAGGTGGCACCAGAATCCCTTCGCTTGAAATTTCTCATCCGCTAGGTGGCACGCCCTCAACATCTCCTTCTCTTTGCTCGCTATTCACCTCACGCCCGCTCGCTGAGGATCGTGGCCAAAACACACCTTATGTCTCTAGTTAGGGCCCATGACATTGTGATTTCATTTGTTGTTGGGGCGTTTCAAATTCGCATATGTGAGAAAATTTCGGCAGCATCTCCCTACAGTTCCCCAAGTGTATGAATATCTATATACCTAATATGCACTCGAGGAACAATAAATGAAGATCCTGTCAAAATATATATACTCATAACCGAAAACGAAATACACCAACAACAAACAGAATCTCAATGTCATATATGCTTCCAAACTGTCCAAATATAGGACAGTTCGAAAACCATTTTGTTAGACACAGTCGTAACATAATGGTTCTCAAACAGGATTTCTAAGGGTAACGTACAATTAATATATTAATGAATATACGTATAAGAATATTATAATTCTTAATTACATGATTCATCATTTTAATTTTTATCATTTGAATACACAAATGACTTCCATGAAAACAAAAATTTGATAAACATATTATTCACATAATAACTATTAATCATATATACACCCAAAAGCTAAAGATATATTTTTGTGTGTGTATATACACACAAACAAAAACTTAATATTATACACATATATTATACATATAAACGTATTATACACACATATATACAAACACATATTATACAAATGTATTATACGTATTAATTCACACAAATTATACATACAAATTAACATATTAATATATATACAAATATATACACAAAAACATATATGTACGTACAAACATATTCAAGATGTATATACACTATCTGTTAGTACATAATAGAACATCGGTCATACTCGCCTAAGAAGACGTGTGTCGCCACATAAAATGGGCTTAGGCCTTAATTAAGCCCAAGAAACCTATACTATCTCTTGAGGGCATTTTGGTAATACACTCTCTAATAAGGACAAAGTGGTATTTTTAGGGTGCATCTACCATATTCCTATAAATACCACTCTTCACCCCTCATTTGGGGTCTCTCCATCTTTACCCTATTCTCACCTTATTTCTACTCACATATGGCTGACTTAGGCATTAGAGGGTCGAAGGCCGGAACACCCGGTCTTCCCGCTGACGCTCTTCATTCATGATTGACAGGTCATGGGAGCTTGAAGATGGTGTTCTGCATCTGTGTGATCCACGTCCCCTCAGAGATCACGCCGAAACAATGGCGCTAGAAAGAGGGTCCTCAACTGGAAACCCTCACATAGCTCACCATGAGCATATCCATAATCTGCCCAGATTTCCCTCTGGAAATTTTCTTTTTCCGGTCGCCAACCTCCTCCTTTCTCCAGGTTCTTCCTGCCCGCGTACAAGGAGCTCGCCTTCTTTACATCTTAATTTTCACTACTCACATAAGATTATCAAAACAAGTTCTTCTGGCTTGGTTTTAGAGAAATCCCAAGGAGAGAGAAAGTAGATCTGACTTTTTCTCTATCCTTCGTTTGTGTGTGCCACCGCAAGGTAGCTCACCTTCCCAGCCATCATACTCGCTATCTTCCAATGAATCCAGCGTGGCCTCCTCGACCTCCGGCCAAGGCCCATGCACCGGTGAGCAGCGCCCAAAGAACTGATCTGGACACCTAGCTTCCCTCAGCTACGACACATCCTGGCAGTAGCTTCCCGATTGATACGTTGTCAATCCAGCGAGACCCATTCCAGTAGCGAGATCAGCCACGCTAGTCGTGGCATCGATACGGTCCCGGCACGGATATGCTCTCGGTCTCGCGACCCCAATCCCGGCACCCTCCCCCTGGGCACCTACCATCGGGACAAGCCTTCGCCTTTGACACCCGCTTGATACTCCTCTCCAGGGGACTCACACCCATGTCTCGGTGCCTCTCTCTTGAGACCCCCGTGGACTCCGCTGGTCTCGCCAGAGTCCCTCACGGACTACCCTGGTCTCGCCAAAGTCCCCACAGACTCTGCTGGTCTCGCCAGCCTCTCGCGGCCCTTCCCTAGTCTCGCCAGAGTCCCCGCGGACTCCCCTGGTCTCGCCAAAGTCCCCGCGGACTCCCCTGGTCTCGCCAGCCCCTCGCGGCCTCCCCTGGTCTCACCAGAGTCCCCGCGGACTCCCTTGGTCTCGTCAAAGTCCCCGCGGATTCCGCTGGTCTCGCCAGCCCCTCGCGACCTCCCCTGGTCTCCAGAGTCCCCGCAGACTTCGCTGGTCTCGCCAGCCCCTCGCAGACACCGCTGTTCTCGTCAGAGTCTCCGCGGACTCCGCTTGTCTTGCCAACCCCTCGAGGACTCCGCTCGACTCGCCAGTCTCCACGAACTCCGCTTGTCTCGCCAGCCCCTCACAGAGTCCCCTGGTCTCAACCCTCGCGTGGGGACTTCCCTGGTAGTCCCTTGGCGGACTCCCACACACAGCTCTCCATCTTGACCTCCCGAGACTCTTCTCTCCCGGCAAAAGGATACAAAAAAAAAACACATCTCTCCCGGCACCTGCGGTCTCAGCAACCCAGCAGCCTACTCCCGGCACCTCCCCTTCTTGAGACTGAGTTACATGTCCTCCACAATCAACCAAGTGTTGAATGCAGAGCTCACAAGCAGCCACATATATTCTATGCTACATGCATTGACACATCTATGCCTCTGGGCTTTGGCTGAATACTTCTCTCTGAGACCACGTGACTATAGGCGCTGTCCAATATTTGGTTCATATGTCAACCAAGTTCGTATCTAATCCAGTTTCGTGAGCAGCCCCCCACCCAGAACTGATCTGGACACCCAGAACCTCTACGGCCTCCCGGGACTCCTCTCTCCCGGTCGTAGGATACAGATTCTGGATGCCCATCCCAGTAGCAAGACTAGCCGCGACAGTCGCGGTGGCGACAAGGTCCAGGCAGGGATATTCTTGGTCTCTCGACCCCAATTTCGTAACCCTCCCAACGGGTCCCTATCACGGGGACATGAATTCACCTTTGGGGCTTGCTTGGTACCCCTCTCCCGGGGACACCCTCCCATGTTAGCGCCAGTCTGCGTAGACTCTCCTGGTCCCGCAAGTTCTCCCACGGACTCCCCTGCCCTCGCCAGTTCCCCCGCGGACTCCCCTGGTCACCCCAGTTTCCAAACGAACCTACCTGCCATCCCTAGTACAGAACCCGGAGCCAAGGATCCAACCTCCCGACTCGTGGTCTAGTCCAGACTCGTGGTCTCCTCCCGAATCGTGATATTGTCCCAACTCGTGATCTCGTCCCGACTCGTGATCCAGGAACAGGAAACAATTGGCTCCATCCCGAGCTCCCGGCGCCCTTCCCCCATGGCCCCCCGAGCTCCCGAGGCCCCCCACCCTTCCCTTGCTTACCTTGCTCTTGGAACATGGCAACATAAGTGACCCGCTTGACACCCCTCTCCCGAGGCCATGTCTCTCTTCCTCCCTCCTGGGACCATCCGTACAGTCCCACCCATTCTGGGATCTTGAGACCATGTTGACACAGAGCTGGCCTCGGCACCCAGCCACTTGCTCTTGGCACCCACAGTTCACCTCAATAAATAGCCTAATTCTCAGGCAATTGGTTACAATCCCACATCTTAGCAGCAACTCCAGCCACTTATAGTGGACTATCACGGCCTTGCCTATGGCCTCTATTCTCTAAATTAATGCTCTCCCAGCAACGGCAGCAGCGCACTCACTACTAAAGAGCCACACCATGTGTAAATATCCAGCACGCAACGGTGCAATCTCAGGCTACACACAACATGTGTAAACAGCTAGCACCCAAAGGTGCAATCTCAGGCTACACACACAACATCTGTAAACAGCCAGCATTCAAACATGCAATCTCAGGCTACACACACAAAATGTGTAAACAGCCAGCATTCAAACATGCAATCTCCAGCTACACATGCCACAAGCGTATACAACAAACCTCACCTTGAGGAAAGGTACCTCATCATGATCTTTCAGGGAACCACTTCCGCCATGATCACATCTCATGACAACTCCATATGTTATGTATAGTACCACCATGATGTTTCAAAGTCCTCTAGTATAGTCGCGACATGTTCTCAAAAGTCACACTTGTCAGTCACTCCACGTAGCGACCCTCTGTGATTGCTCTCCAGAATCACTTCTCCAAGTGTGAGGTTCCGACACCTTGTTATGCCGCTAGTGCGAACCGTTACGCCACTAGCGCGAACGAACACGCCACTAGCATGGCCCATTACGCCACTAACGCGGCCAATTCCGCCCGCTAGCGCACACTATTTACGCCCCTAGCGCAAACTGTTTACGCCCTTAGCGCGACCTGTTATGCCACCAGTGCGAACCATTCCGCTCAATAGCACGAACTATCACGCCACTAGTGCGAACTATCACGCCACTAGCGCGGATTGTTACGCCACAAGAGCGAACCATTCGCAAATCGTTACGACCTTAACTCGGTACTTTCCTCCGTCACCTCGTGACCCTCGCGTGGGGACTTGGGGACTCGACGTAGCGACTCTCTATGATTGTTCTCCATAATCGCTTCTCCAAGTGTGAGGGTCCGACACCTCGTTACTCTAAATACAGAGTCACAGAGGTTCCGACACCTCGTTGTGCCATCAGCGCGAACCGTTACGCTACCAACGTGAGCCGTTACGCCCATTAGCGCGAACCGTTATGCCACGTGCCCCTCATAAGGTGAGGTTCCAACACCTTGTGACGAGCAACACTCTCGGCACATGACATCTATCATCTATCAGCCACCCGGGATAAGTCAATAAACACTCCCCGGCACGTGACACCTAAGTCACCAACGTGTTTAAGACACTTCCCGACACATGATATTATCCTTACCTCTCGAACACGCCATATGAAATCCCCCATGCCAACTCAGTCATCGTTTTGGTGTCCCACCACCATAATCTCTCCTGGCACTGGGGGACTTGGGCAATAGCCTTATAGGCCGGTATTTACCACGCCTCATGACGTGCTCTCGGTACACTTTGGCACCACCTGCCTTGCCCCATCGGCATCTTGGCTACGCTCCCTAGCATGCCTTTTGACAGCTCTACACAAGCCCTATCGGCAACATCATTATGCCCTAGCGGAACCCATCGTCATGCCTCAGCGGCACTCCTCGCCACACCTTGACGGCACACTTGCCTTGATGGCAAAATGGTGAACTACGTTTGGTTTGATCCCATACGCGGGTACGTAGGCACTCTAGTACTCACCTAGAGGCAACCACAAAATATGTCACCACAATATCCCCCTCGAACGTATGCTGGAATAACTCAGCTAGCTTGAGCATATAGCTAGTACATATCAAAGGCTACTAAAACGCCAAGGCATACAAACATGCTGGTACCCATGGCCCTCGCGAGACGCTCGCCAGCGGTACCTCAACTTCGACCCCCGATCGCCCTGCAATATCTAAACACTACATGGGAGCAACGACCCAGTGTCTCAATCATATATAGCGACACACGGCATACCCCACTCGGAGGGAGCCGGTCCATCCCCTCCCTTGCGTGGGGACTGGTTATGTCGCCACTAGTAAGACTCGTACTCTCGATATTTTATCAGATAAAATCCCCACCTAAGAAAGTCTCTTGACCGCGGACTTGGGGACTTGTTAGTACATAGTAGAACATCGGTCATACTCTCCTAAAAAGACGTGTGTCGCCACATAAAATGGGCTTAGGCCTTAGTTAAGCCCAAGAAACTTACACTATCCCTTGAGGGCATAATGGTAATACACTCTCTAATAAGGGAAAAGTGGTATTTTTAGGGTGCATCCACCATATCCCTATAAATACCACTCTCCACCCCTCATTTGGGGTCTCTCCGTCTTTACCCTATTCTCACCTTATTTCTACTCACATATAGTTGACTTAGACATCGGAGGGTCGAAGGCCGGAACACCCGGTCTTCTCTCTGACGCTCTTCATTCATGATTGACAGGTCATGGGAGCTTGAAGATGGTGTTTTGCATCTGTGTGATCCACGCCCCCTCAGAGATTACACCGAAACACTATCAAAGTTACATATATATATATGTAACACTATCAAAGTTATATATATATATATATATATATATATATATATTGATATCATGCATGCATCAAGGAATCCAGTAATTGGACCGCCGGTAAAGTCGCCATAAAATTCACCGGAAAATATGTTTAAATGAAGAAAATAGCTGAATTAAAGTAGTTACATACCAATAAGGAGATAAACAGCTCTTGAAGATCGATCAAATTCATGAAGAAAAACTTCTAAAACTAGATTTTCGCTAGGATGAATTCTGTGCAAGGGGGAGAAATTTTGGGTCATCAGCTGCGTTCTCTTCTGGGCATATGATGTATAAATGATGTGTTTACTTTGCCTAAGGAATATTTCGTCGCCTAAGACAAAAAGCGTCGATAAAAAATATTCGTTCTGCGTTGTGTCAGGCAATAATGTCATTTCTTAATCGAAGGAAAAATTCATCGGATAAGAAGGAATATTCGTTGCCCAAGACCCACTACGCCGACAGAATCGTATTCGTCGCCTAGGAATAACTACGCTAACAGAAACTGGTTCGTCGACCAAAACCGTCCCTACCGAAGGAAATATGTCGTCACCTAGGAAAATCTTAGCCGATGGAAAGTGTCAGAAGCCTATTTTCGTCGCCTAAGACTTACTAAGCCGATGAAAATTTACCGACGGAAAGGATTCGTCACTTAGGATTTATTAGGTCGACGGAACTTAGACGACTAATTTTTTTCGTCAACTAGGAATGTCTTAGCCGACGGAAATTCCCAACAGTCATTTTCAGTCGCCTAGTAAGATCTTAGGCAACGGTTGTATTGTCCTATACGACAGTTATGTTTCTGTCGACCAAGAAGGTCTCAGCCGACGGAATTTTATAAATTTCGTTGGCTAAGACAGAATTTCCTATAGTGATAGTTACATGGATAGTTACATGGATAGTTACATGGATAGTTACATTGATAGTTAGATAAGTAACTTATTGTAGGTACACAAGTCATTTATTTAATAATAATTACAGCGTGCCGCTGCACCTCAATGGCAACGTGTTTCTGCATATTAGAACATAAATCTATTAGTAGTTACATGGATAGTTACATGCATAGTTACATGGATGGATAGTTACATGCATAGTTACATAGATGTATCTAGTAATAGATATAACTAGTAATGTAACTACCCATGTAACTACCCATGTAACTGCTGAACAAAATGAAACTTGAAACAAACAAAGTAATAAAACTTGAAATAAACAAAGCATTAACTTTGCATTAATATTTACAGCGTGCCACTGCACCGCGAAAAATGAGATACACAGTTTCTACTATTATAATAAAAAGCAACAACTAAATAAATGAAAGCGACACCGTGAAAAATGAGATACACAGTTTCCACTATCATAATAAAAAGCAACAGCTAAATCAATGAAATATCCAACAGTAGAATTATAACTGTGCATGTAACTACTAAAAAGAACTTGAATCCATCAATGTAACTATTGAATCCATCAATGTAACTACTGAATCCATTAATGTAACTATTGTATCCATCAATGTAGCTGTCATATGTAACCAAAAACTATATTGGAGCTTTATAACTCGTTCTATTATGCCCGTCGTATTTCCCGCACCTGGAACACTTGATCTGCCTTTTTACCTCACTCCAACTTCGGTACCTTCTTGTTTATCGCCTTCCAGCAGGTCTTTTAGTCAAAGGAGGCTGCAATGGCAATGACGATCAAGCAAGATCAACAGGCATTGAAATGGAAGGGATTGGGTTAATGGTGTGAGAGTAGGTTTCTCAGAATTTATCCACCTTGAAAAACAAGCAATTATATGATCAGTTACATTAGTAGTTACATGATCAGTTACATTGAAAAATAAGTAGTTATTGGACATGTTAGTTAACAAAAGCAAGAAACAAGAATAGATATGGAGTAAAAAGAAACGGAATGAGTAAAAGAGTACTTTATAGTAAGGGCTAACATATAAGTAAGGAGAGACACCATGTTGCTGAATTGCAACAAGGGCATGTGAACAAGGAAAACCATGACATTTTCATTCCCCACACGAACAAACAAAATCCTCTCCCAAGTTCACCATAACCCTGTACTTTTGACATTGAACTTCATAAACATATGTATCAGATCTCATAATTCGCCAATGTCGCCAACCACCAAGTTATTAATCATTTTATTTTCCATGTTTAGACACAAAACAATGACCCATTCCTTTAACCCTTCCTTCCACTCAACAATTCTCTCCATAGACTTGGTTCTAATACCTTCATTCAGATCATAAATAGGAAGACTCTTCAAATCCCCCAACCAATTGTTAAAAGTCTCGGCCAAATTGTTGGTCATTTCACCAAACCTCTCCCCGTTAAAAAAAGTCGAACACTAGCTCTCCTTGGGAAGATCCTTTAGAAAATCTTCAACAATAGAACTCCCTTCCTCCTTCAATTTTGCAAGGTTGGTTTCATACGATTCTGGGGTGAGAGAATAAGCACAACACATGAACAAATAGGGAACAGATTTATGAAGGGGTGACTGACTTGGATACTTTTTGGAGAGATTGTTTACAAGGTGCCTAAAACAAAAATCATGTGGATTATTGGGAAAGACATGCAGATATGCACTAAGAAGACCAGGATTCCGATCAGAAATGAATGTCACTTGCCTTATAGGGTGTCTTGAAAACACTTCAGATAAACATTAAAGGAAAAATCTCAAATTACTTTCAGTTTCAGAATCAACAATAGCATAAGCAACTGGATATAAACCTGCAAAAAATACAAACAAAAAATCGATATGAATAAATGAAAGTTACATAAACAGTTACATAAAAATGTCAAAGCCATCAAAACTGAAGCCCTTGGAAACTATGTAACTATCACAATCAAAGAAACAGTTCATAGGTATGCATCTGTGATGCAAGGACTTGAGTTGTATTAGTTACATGGATAGTTACATGCATAGTTACATGGATAGTTACATGCATAGTTACATTGATAGTTACATGCTTAGTTATATGAATAGTTACATACATTGATAGTTACATACTTAGTTACATGCATAATTACATGGATAGTTGCATTACATGGATAGTTACATGAATAAGTAGTCAAGTAACTATCAATTAATAGTTACATGGATAGTTACATTAGCAGCTTGATGTAGGTACACAAGTCATTTAACTATCCATTAAACAGTTATATAAAAGTGTCAAAGCAATCAAAACTGAAGTCTCTGGAAACTATGTAACTATCACAATCAAAGAAATTGTCAATGTAATTAACTAAATATTTCACTAAAAATGTACCTTGATTTGCATCCTTGGTAGATGCACCAATAAGCTGCCCTCTGTATTTGTTGGTGATGAAGGTAGCATCAATGAACAGAATGGGTCTGCAAAACTGAAAACCCTTCATCCACGCATCATAACACACACAAACATTCGCTGAAACCTGCGAGTTTCAGGTTCATACTCAATCTTGATAGTAGAGCCAGGGTTTGATTCCACTGCTTTTTGACCAAACCAAACTAACTGAGCATAAGAATCAGCATCACCACCAAGAACAGATTCTCTAGCACGCTTTTTACTGTACCAAGCCATACGATAAGATACCTCCATCCCATAATTTGACTTTATCTCATGGTATATATCTATAGCCTTCTTGTTATGATTCTCTCGAACCTTATCAAGCATGATAGACTTTATAATCTTGGAACCCATCATCTTATTAGTTTGCAAGCGAACAACACCATGACAGCTATGCTCATTCACCAGATCAGTAATGACATAAAAACAATTATACTCTATTAAGAAAGCCTTCACACACCATCCATAATGCTCATACTCTATTAGAACAATAAGCAACAACACGTTTCTTAGTATTTCTAATATACTTATACTCAAATCTCATCTCAATTGCATACATACGCAATTTCAACCTAAACTCTTCCACACCACCTTGAAACTTCTAGTCTTTTGATTTGATATAATTCTCCCACCTTTTACTACAATACCTCTTTGCTTCCTCTGGTTTGTAGCATCCTAAATAATCATATTCATCAAACGAAACGCTAGACTCTTTACTAACATTGTTACTCAACACACTTTCAGAACCAGAAGCACTAACATCAAAAGTGCAAACATCCACATCAACAAAATCTGAACTATAACGGGTCAAATGTCAAGACCTACTCCGAATTTCCCTTTTGAAATCCGGAATAAATGCTGCGGGACCCACCTCAAGGTAAATTCTACCAAAGACATTGGTGAAACCTCCCTTGATAATGGATAACCCTAACTAAGAGAAGAATTACTAGACCTAGCTCAAAATAGTTCCCAACAATATCCATAATTATAATCTCTCAAATAAACATAAACAATAAAATCTTTTTCAACAGCTAATGACACACTTAAACCATCTCATAATTATCAGAGCATCTACTAGGAAAAAGAGAGAGACAACACCATAGGTTAAACTCGTAACCTATATGGGAAAACTGGATGAGGTGGGAATTTATGACACGCCTCCTATCCTCGCCGAACCGAACTCTACAGACTGGGCATTTAAAAACGAAAGACCTAGGGGAGAAGCATTTAAAATGTTAGAGTGAGTGGACAAAAATAATTAACAAAATATGGAGCAATGAAATGAAATTTATACTCTCCCATCATTTCCATTTAGAAAATATTTTGCATGTCATTCATGGGAAATACTCCATAAATACTTATAAATAAAAATGATGAACCAATCTCATTGGTTCTCATTATTTAAATAAAAATTGGGGAAAAAGTTTCACCATAACGATGAGCCCCCAAGCTATAATAGCGTCTCACGCTAAGCTCCCTACTCACTTATAGTGAGTAGCCGCTAATAATAGCTAGCTAACATATATATAAATACCGATCGGTTGTCTCCCAGGCTATAATAGCTTCTCACGCTATACGCACTACTCACCTATGGTGAGTAGCCGCTAATAATAATTAGCTAGCAATAATGAATATATAATAACCCTTTATGGTGAAATAAAATATAACAAATATCCAGAACGTCACTTCCCCAAAAATTAATGAAAATCACTTGACATGTCTCACATGTCAAATAAAATGCTCAAGAGAGTTCCCAAAATTTAATGGAACTCATTACTCCAATATGTCTTTGAAAAATTAAATAAACTTTATTTCATGCATGGCATTTAAATCAAATGTCCACTCACAGTGCTCGGCTAAGCCTACCGACGACCTGAGGCTTCCTCCAAATGATCCTCTTCACGGCCTGAACAATAAATAATATTAATTCCCAAACAAAAATAAAACTTCAATAAATAACCCAAAAATTTAGGGTCTAAAATTTATCTTCTTTCCTTGCCTAATTTCCATCTTTAATCCATTATAACTCAAAATTCACCACCACCACCGATAACCAAAACTTCTGATAGTCCAATTTAAACACCGCCAAATTCCTTAACCATAGAAAATCTCAAATCTTATCATAACTCCTCCAAAAATTCCAAACTATACTTCATTGAACTCCTCTCCTTAATACCATCTTAAAAACATAAAAAACAACCCCTGAGGGGCGGCGCCGCCGCCTGCTCCGCCGGCATCCGTTTTCCGGTGACCTCGCTACCAAATTTTAACAGAATAATCCCCTCATCATCCACAACAACTTCCATAACTAGCACTTAGTCCAATTCTAGGGCTAACTAGGGTAATCGAACCGAAACATCCATAAATCCCTAAAACTTTCAATTATACAAACCACCCTAACGAGATTGAATTAGACCGATTCCTTTTTAGGGATTACTCACCTTAACGAGGGCTACAAGTTGAGCCAAAAATATCGGCCTATGGTGGCCGGAAGACGGAGCTCCGGCGAGATGACAGTCGGACTGCTAGGAGCGGTCTCCTCCTGTTCGACGGCGTCCCGCGCGCAGTCACTGGCCCAGGGAGAGAGAGAGGGTGATGGGGGTCCAAACGGGACCGGTCCGGCTGTCAAGGGTGGTCGGACGGCGGCGGGCGACGGCGGAAAGTATCGGCGAAGAGAAAGCTCGGGCAGCTCGGGGAAGAAAGAGAGAAGAGAAAGAAAAGAAAAGAGAAGAAAGAAATGGGCTCGGCTGATTGCCCCTACCTGGTCCACTTAAAACCCCAAACCAAAAGTACCCACTAAAATATCACCCCTTTTTACCCACTCAAGCTTTATCATTTAATTGATAACTTTACCATGCTAACTCCGATTTTAACGCATAGCATGTGTACGAACTCGAAATCACGTCACCTACAACTTTCATGAAGAAAGTTTTCCCAAATTCCAAATGGAAGAAAAAGTCAACTTTAAGGTCCTTAACCGTAAACGGTTAATTAATACAGTAAAAGACCAAAATAATACTGAAGTAAATAACCGTAAAATAACTTAAGGACCGGGGTGTGACACCAAAACTCTAAACATCATCTTCATTTTCAAGACGATAAGATACAACATCAGGAAAAATAGTACACCTCAGCTTGAAAATGCTTCTGGCCAATACCGGAAATCGGTCACGTACAAAATTAGCAAAATCAAAATATGAGACGCTATGATCAAATGAAATTGCTGCTCCATCACTTGAGTACACAAGCTTTGTTGTCACGCCCCGACCCATAATTTTTACCTTTATTACTGGCATAGTGGTAATAAGAATTTTACCGTGTTCGTCATTAAGTGAAAAATATAATTGATCCCCAGAGGTGTATGGGACAATCATTTTGTGGGATTATTCTAAGGAATAAATTTTGACGACGGTAAAAAATGGTAATTTTTGCTAGTAAAAGGTAATTTTATTGAGGTATTATTTTTGGGGTGTTGAATTTTGGTTTGGGTTTATAGAGGAGTAAGTGGACCGGGCCTTTATTTTTGGTCAAAGCCCGTTCTTTTCTCTCTCTCCCTCTCTCCTTCCCCGATTCTCCCTCTCCCTCCGCTGCCGGATCTTCCTGTCGCCAGCCCGCCGTCGTCCGGCCTCCGTTCGCCCTCGGACTGGTCCCGTTCGGACCCTCGCCTCTCCCTCTCTCTTCCTGGACCGGTGTCCGCACGCGGAACGCCGCCGTGAAGGAGCGGCTAAGCCCGAAAGCTCCGGCTGCCCGAAGCTTCTTTTCGCCGGAACTCCTTCCTCCGGCCGCCATAGTCGGTGAGCCGTAGCTCAAAAGGAAGCCCACCTCCCGTGCTTCAATCCCTCCAAAGGGCTCGCTCCATCTCGAGCTAGGTAAGGAGAAATCGGTTTGTGAAATTCTAGGGTTTTATTGTGTGTTTGTGCTCGATTGGCTTGGTTAGGCTTAGAATTGGAGTTTGTGGTAGTTAGGGATGTTGTAGAGGAGGTTGAGAGGAAGATGCTGCCAAATTTTGGTGACCATCGGAGGTCGCCGAAGTTGGTCGCCGGCCACCGCTGTCGGCGGAGCCGCCGCCGAGAAAATGTTTTTGGTGGAGAAAAATGTGAGGAGTTTAATGGAATAAGTTTTAGAATTTTTAGAGGAGTTTTGGATAGGTTTAAGAATTCTTGAAGTTTGGTATTTTTTGCGGATTATTAATTTATAATCCGGCCATTGGATTTTATTTGGTGGAATGTGTTTTTGAGGATGTCGGTAAAATTTGTGGAGTTTTGAGGTTGGCAGTAGATTTAAGATTTTGGAGTGTTAGGTTTGGTTGAGCGCGCGACGCATATTTATTTATGCATGTTTTGCTTTAAGTTTCGGTGCTTTATTTAAGGTTTTATTTATATGGAACAGGACGTGAGGAGGCTCGAGCGGAAGAGACTTCCGACCGACATCAGGCTTAGGCCTAACCTGTGAGTGGACCTTTGTTTTAAATATTGTGTTCGAAATGCTTTATCGTTTTGAATGATTGTCTGTTCTTGGATATTTCCCGAAATTGAGAATTTTGGTGATTATACTCTTATATGAGAATAGTATGTATATGATTAAATGTTAGCTAGCTATACGTGATTTCCCCCATACGCGAGGTACAATTCCGGTATGGGTGACGTGAGCGTTAGACGCGAGCGTCGTAGCCCTGTGCGACTTTCTAATTTCACATTTAATTATTCAAAGATTTTGTACAAGGAGTAAGCACGTATATATTACCACTCGGCCGCTTTCCCCCATACGCGAGGTACAATTCCGGTGTGAGGTAATATGAGTGTTAGACGCAAGCATAGTAGCTTTGTATGATATCTACCTTATTCAAATTGTTCATAGATATCGTACAAAGGGTCAGGCGAGTGTGCATACATATTATATATATAATATCCTGGCCTGAGAGACAATTTCGTAAAGTTTGAGAGTCTAGCCAGGTTGGACCCCAGTTCATAATCGTTCCAGTGGAGCTCGTGTTTTTGTCCCTGATGAAAGCATTTTTTGGGAAAATATTTATTAGTTGTCTGAATCGTTTTGTCCACTCACTCTGACGTGTTGAATATTTTCCCATGGGCTCTTCATTTTTAAAAATGCCCAGTCTGCAGAGTTCGCGTGAGGTCTAGCAGGAGACGTCGAGGCATAGTGACTCATCTATCAGCTGCATTTCGCCAGTAGGTTACTAGTTTAATCTACTAAGGGTTTGTTAGCTTTCGCTGTATTTTATTTTATTTTTAGTAGCTCTGAATACTTTTGGAATTCTTCGGTGTAATTTTGTATCTTGGCTACTTTTGGAATGTAGCGGAGGATTTATTTATTTTGGAATAAAATAGCGGTTCTTAAATTATTATAAGTTAGGGTTGTCCATTTTCGAGGGAGGTTTGCCGAATCTTCGGTAAATTTTCCTTAGAGGTGGTCCCCGCATGACTCATCTCGGATTTCGGGGTGAAATTCGGGGCGGGTCTTGTCATTTGTAGTATATAGTTACTGTCCATACTACCTGAACAAAAATATGTATAGTATTTCAGATTACAAGTAAGCAAAACAATGCAAACAACCAAAATAAGTAAAACAATGCAAACACAGAGTACACAATGCAAGTAACTCATGCTCATTCACCAGAGTACACAACCAAAATAAGCAAAACAATGCAAACAAATCACTTTTTCAAAGGCTAAAATCACTAAATTCCTGGGAGGCTGGGAATATAGCACATAGTGAGTCAAATAGTTTCAAATCCCTAAATTCCTATAAACCCTAGAATTCACCGATCGACAACATATGAAATTGTAACGATTAAGTACAGAAATAAATCAATCAAAACATCAAAATCTGAAAGAAATCAAAAACATTGTGTCTGAGCAAAGCATCGACCTCGTTTGCGTTAGAAGGCGGTAGATGACGGAACTGATGGAGCCACCGCGTCACGGATACGAACAACGAAACTCAGGTAGCGTCGACATGATCGAGATCGAGATCGAGTACAGAGAGAAAGCAGTAACAGAGACAAGAGCTGAGAGAAAGCAGTAACAGAGAAAATAGAACGAGAGAAATTAACAGAAGGGTAGAATCGTAAATCCAAAAAATTTAAAAATATTTTTTTTATCATAATTGACACTTAATCATGACCATTACATCATATTATATATAATTAAGTAACCATTTTATCATATGATAACATTTGGGTGACTATTTTAACATGTGGAACAATTGATGATTTTTTTAGGAGTAAATACTTATGACACCCTGTAGTTTACACCTAAAATCAGTTTTGTCCCTCACTTTTTTTTTAAACTGGTATACCCCTATATTTTAAATTCTTGACTGATTTACCCTTATCGTCAAGTGAACCCGTTATGTAGCTGACGTGGCTAACATGTTGACACATGTATGAGACCAAGGTATTGAGATGACAATTTTACCCACAGCAATTCCTCCTATGCTGTTATATATAGTTAAGGTCATATATATTCTCTGTATCTTCTGCTGCACCAGCTATATATTCTCTGTATCTTCTCCTCCATTTTCTTGATCTGATTCTCGGACCTTCTTCTCCCTCATCTCCCCACTTCCCCACCGCCCAAACAAAATGGAGGAGAAGAAGACCCCCATCTCTTCTTTTTCACTCTCCTCCTCTCCCTCTCCTCTGCCGCCCTTGACCACCACACCCTCCTCCTCTCCCCCCTCCCCTCCACCCCCTCTCTCTCCCAACCCGAATCCTTTTCAGAAACATCTGAACCCGACTCCGACCCATCTTCCCTCTCCCTCCCTCTCCACCACCTCGACGCCTTCTCCTTCAACCAAACCCCCTCCCAACTCTTCCACCTCCGCCTCCGCTGCGACTCCTTCCGCTTCAGTGGTTTTCAAAATATTTTCGTGCCAACAACTGTGCGCTCAAACAGACCATTATCAAGGTATGCGAAGCTTTATTTTCACATTCTGGGGGGCTTATATCTCTGGTGCTTTGGGATATCTTAGCACGTTAAACCAGTAACTGTGGTTTATATTCTAATGCCAATTAAAGCGACATCAAAGGTTTAGTTGCGAGACCTTATGCGTACATGTGCAGCGATTCAAGCCTCTGATCTCTCCAGTAAGTGGATTGATATATATCTAGCCAACACAGTGGCTATGAGTTGTGCATGAATTGATATCTCCATCAAAGAATTATTATATTTGGAGCGAAAAGATGATTGAGGAGAAGAAGCTGCCAGAAGAAGATAATACAAGGGAGACGTGATCTTGCTGGTAGTAAATAAAAGTCCAAAGTGCCTTCATGCAGTTTCCCTTATGAGAAGAATAGTCTTGAAACCAGTATTGGGGTTCATGGACTCTGAAACCACCATTCGCTGAAGGTTCTACTATACTGGGGGGCTTTAGACCTCATAATGGCAGCATAGATTAATCAAGAGAAGCTTCTGCATGAGGTTGGTATCTCGAAATATGCCTTCGTAGTAAAGAAGAACTGTGCATGGTCCTCGACACCGGCTCCGACGTCATCTGGCTCCAATGCGCCCCTTGTAAACGCTGCTACTCCCAAACCGACCCGGTTTTCGACCCGAGAAAATCCTCCTCCTTCTCCTCCCTTCCTTGCTCCTCCCCTCTCTGCCGCCACCTCGACTGACCCGGCTGCAGCTCAAAGTCCAAAACCTGCCTCTACCAAGTCTCCTACGGCGACGGCTCCTTCACCTTCGACGACTTCTCCACTGAAACCCTCACCTTCCGCCGCTCCAAAATCCCCAAAGTCGCCCTCGGGGAGTGACGATTAAGAAAGCGGTGGCGACGACAACGACCATGGCGATGAGGGGAGGGGAGAAGTCGATGGGGAGCTTAGAGGGTGGAGATGAGGAGGATGCATGGAGGCGAGTTGGGGTGGTGGAGAATGTTGGGGTGGGGGAGGGTGCAGGGGAAGGGGATGGGGAAGCGGCGGGAGGCATTATTAAGGAGGAGGAAGAGGAAGCATGGCGGTGGTGATGGTGGTGGTTGTGGTGGGAGGGTTTGATGGAGAGTAATGGGGAGCAGTGGAGTCTGTTGGGGGGTCTTGTGTGTGGGAGGGGTTGACCTTATTTTTTGGCTGACCCGAGAAAATCCTCCTCCTTCTCCTCCCTCCCTTGCTCCTCCCCTCTCTGCCGCCACCTCGACTCACCCGGCTGCAGCTCACTATAGTCAGGGGTATATTGGACATTTTATGTCTATGTTGCAGGTTTCTAGCTGAGTTGGAATCGCAAGACCGGTCATCTCAGCAACTTAACAGTCTTCTTTAACGGTCAATTGACGACAAGGGCAAATCAGTCGAGAATTCAAAGTATAGGGGTATACCAGTTTTAAAAAAAAAAGTGAGGGACAAAACTGATTTTAGGTATAAACTACAGGGTGTCACAAGCATTTACTCCATTTTTTTATTATTTGTATCTTCAAATGACACTTTTGTGTTATTTCCCCTTTTTTTTTTTTTTTACTTATTCTTATTATAAATAGGTTTTTGAAATCCACACACCCCAAATTGAAATTCACACACATTTTTTCCTTTTTTAGTTTTGTCTTTTAGTGACTTAAATTTTGTCTTTTTATGATTGCATGTATTAACCAAAAAAAGAAAAATAGTATGTGGATTTCAATTTGGGGTGTGTGAAATTCACATCCCTATAAATATTATACATATTAGTTACATATAACTTTAAACTCCTGTTTGATGAAGTACAAAGTATAAAGACAAAAGATAGCAAGAGAGTCATCATCTTATTCATTGATAGGTGTCATTTATATAGGAAATTACACAATACCAATATGGTAAGGATAAGAATACATAGATCTAGTCAAACTACATATCCTAATGGCATAAGGTCAAGACACACATAAAGAATATCTAGAAAGATATAAAATATTCTAGAACACTCTCCATTGTGTCGCACGCTGATATGTCGATAGTGTTGATCTGTTGCCTCGTCAAAAACCTCGTCAAGTCACAAAAACCTTGTGGGAGAAAAACTGAACCTTGATCGTAGGAGAAAAAGAGTACAACGCACCCTTCACATTTGATAGTGACATGTATGTGTGTGCTAGACTCCCCCTGAGGTTCGCATCTCCCCTTGATCTTTACATCAATCATAGGGTTCTTCCTAATTTTTACTAATCACGGAAGTTTCAACAACTTAGCATGTCCATGCTCTTTAACATGTTTTCAAATATGGCATTAAGCAATGATTAATTAAATCATACCGTATTTTCCTCACACATGATCTTTTACACTTTAGATCTTGAGGAGAAGGCCGCTTGTGAACTCAAAACATAAGTTTGTGCAGGAAATTGGATTTCCGCGTAGCATGACCTTCAGTTATTAGAACAGCCGTAACTTTCTCTAGGAAATAAGTATGAATGAACTGTAAATGTTTTGGAAACTAGACTCATTTATCTTTCCAACCATATATTACACACATTCTGGTTCGTCAGGAGCTGTTCATAAAGTCTAGTCAAAGTTGACTGTTTTGCCAAAATCAGATTCTCAGACAGATTCGTCATACGTTACAAAAATGGCCATAACTCACTCAATATGATAGCTATAAACAAATGGTTGGTGTCCATAGAAAGTAGACACATAGACCTTTACAATGGTACTAATTTCACCATTTTCCAATGAGTACGATTTCTTGTAGGTCCCATGGAATTTGACCTACGAAACTTGACAAATTTTGATTTTGCTTTTGATGTGTCTTTCTTATGTAGGGATAGAATAAGGCTCAACCTTTCATACCATTAAGTATTAAAAAAGGAGTTACTTCCATTACATTGGCATTGCGTGGGCGCATAACTACACTTAGCTTTTACAACTTTTCATAGCAAATGAGATGTCAAGTTTTTCGTATTGTGTTGAGTACATTGATGCTTCTTATTGTACTTAGATGGGAACTCCATCTCTTAACACATATTTGTCATCTTGCTTTAGACAAAACAATGGATCTCTCATTAGAGCAAAGACTTTGACTAATCATGGAAGTATATGTAGGCCTCACTAGTTATAGAGTGCCTAAGCCGAGTGATGGAAAATCATCATCAATACAGTCATCGAGTACCTTTTCGAGACTGTGTCTTCCCAAGATCTTTTTCTTCGGATGTTGATACATATGTGCATCTTTTGATCCATCAAGAGTCCATGTAAATCCGGATTAAACACGCAAAGGTATAATTCACCATATCCCTGCTTCCAAATCAAGTAGAGTCCATATGCGTTTCAATACCTTTAACAAACGTGTGCTCCTATGGTCTGGAGCCACTTGATTCGGAAGAATGAAGTCCGTTTAAGATCTTCATGTATATCTCTGATCTCATAGAGATGTTATTATGACCACATTCATAGGCTGCATGTTTAGTTATTCGGAAACTACCAAACTGACAAAGTAGTGGAGCTCAATGACATCCATTACGAGAGAAAATCTCATTGTAGTCGATCTCAGTGCGTGTTAGTGAGAGACCTTGCGCCATAAGGTGAGTCTAAGCTCTTGTTCTCACTACGCTATCTAACAAAGACATAGTTGATAGGGTTTAGCTTGCGGTGTCGACATCACCTGCCCAAGGACCTATCTCTTTGTTAATGCCGGATCACATCTTTCCATTAGGTCAATCAACTAAGTTGATATCCATCAACGAAAGGTGATTCGATAGTAAACTCAGTATCCCACGTCCTCATGTACACTAGTGTAATACTTGTAGAGATCTCTAATTAGATTGGATTTGACATTGAGGCGTCCCCCAACAATAATCACAATTCAGACTTCATGAGACAAATTTGAGTATCATTGATCAATGGATCAAGTTGTGCCAAACTCGCTTTCTTACTAGTGCGAGAAAGTATCGAACCTAAGGGCCTCCTTCTTTTTGGGGAGCCACACGGCCTTGTGACACCAATTTTTCCACTATATGACGTCACCATTTCACCATTTATGGTGATGGCGTCAAGACCAACACCTTTTGGTCGCGCCATGTTCTTTTGCAAGACATCAATCCTTGCAGACATATTTGCAGCATGTGATCTCGTCACTTTAACACTTTAAGCATTTGGGATCAAGATGAGACTTAGTGGGAACAAACCACAACAATTCACGTCGTTCCACTTGAACACTTGTGTTCTTATCTCCCCCTAACGGCAGGAATATTGTCTCATCAAAATGACAATTCGCAATTTAGCGGTGAATGAGATCGCCTGACAAGGTTTCTACATATGCCGATTATAGGTGGAGGTTCATATCCAACATAAACTTATTCATCTCAAATGACTCATCATTGTGCGTAGTGGCATTGAGATTTGGCACCTAGAAATAACATCTAGTCGAGCTCAAGGATTGGAGATCCGTTTCAATCCTGTCAAGCTTAAGGATTACAATTTCGTGTCAATCCTAGTACACAGTCACGAGCTGTAGTACAACAATATTCAATGATGGTGGGTCGTAGATGAAATGTTCCACATATACCAAGCGAAGATTCGCCTTAAGCATCTAGTACGTCAAAACTCAAAAGGAGCAGAATGTTACATTGCTCTTGCATACAAAACCAAATTGTTATGAGACTCGATAGAGGTCACAAACAATGTTTTAATGGTTTGTCCTTCGGATTGATCACACACAATCCGGAAAAAGCCACGAATTGATCAAACACAATTCGGAAAAAATGCCTCGGATTGATCAAACACAATCCAGTGATAAGTCAGGGTTGATCATACACAACCCGGACAAGGAAACAAGAGTAAACAAACACACTCTTGACCCGCGAATAAAATTCCGATATTTTTGGTACCTGCAGGCACAAAATCTCAAGCATAGAATGGAGATGGAGAAGAGAGAAATGATTTCATCCCCCCGAGTTATTCCAAAGTAAATAACTGTAATATTAAAGTTTACTTGCTAGTTTGCCAAATAATCTACGTTTATAGGAGCTCTGATGAGTTTAAGTTGATTGCAGGCTTTGACCGAGGGTTGGGAACTTTTCTTCCTTTCCTTGGAAGACGAACAATCTTGAAATCTTTGGTTTCTAGAGGCTGCCGAGAGAAGAAACAACGTTTCGCCTACTTCTACTTCGAATTTGGGGCTGAAAATTTGACAGGAGAAGAAGCTCTGGATGGGGAAGCTGCTGTCAAAAATTTAGGTAGATCGGAGCAAGGGAAGGTGGTGAACCGGTGGTTGGTAGTGGCGGCGGTCTGGAATCTTCCAGCTGCCGATTCGGAGACTTTCCAGCCGTTTCTCAGGGTGAGGCCGGTGGCATTGGATCTTTGACGGAGAGATCTTTCTGGGGATACAAAATTCCGGCGGAGGGAAGTTGGAATTTTGGTTGGAAATCGGGAAAAACAAGGCTGCTCGATTTTAGGGTTTTGGAAAACAAATGGTGGGCTATTGGCTCTAAGGTTAGAACAAAATGCATGATAATGTGATGACGTATAAAGTGTAAAGACAAAAGATAGCAAGAGAATCATCATCTTATTCATTGATAGATGTCTTTTATATAGGGAATTACACAATACCAATATGGTAAAGATATAAATACATAGATCTAGTCAAACTACATATTCTAATGGCATAAGGCTAAAACACACATAAAGAATATCTAGAAAGATATAGAATATCCTAAAACACTGTTAACTTTCTTATGGTACCTAATAATTAATGAGTGTTCATGAAAAACAAATGAATCTACTTACCTTTTGACGAATAAAACGAGACCTAATTAAGATTGCAAACAAAGGATCACAATGAGAAATACAAACAAATCTACTTTTCTTTCGACGAACAAACGAGACCTCATTAAGTTTTTCAATTAAGGATCCTCATGACTGTCTAAACCTGCCCAGTTGATTTAGTACTTAAAACAAAGGGGTCAAAAGAATTTATGGTGCCTAGCTGTACTGCTCTGTACATAATGTTGATAGTTAAGTACTTGGAGGTACGTAACATAAAGTTGATGGTTAAGTACTTGGAGTTCCTATATTGCTTCTGAAAATTATCAAAGACTGTTAGTTAAAGAACGTTAGATGAACGTGGTACCTGTGCTAATGTAAACTCTAAGACGAACATGCAATCCATTGCATACATATTAGCTAGATATCTTGCTTCGTTTCAATGTACTACAGTTATTGAATTAAATTCATGACAACTCGGGACCCCGTATCCACCAAAGCAAATAGAGAGGTTTAAGATGAAATGGTGTAGAGACCGGGAGAGAACCTGGATTTTTTCCAGAAACTAAACTGCAGATGAGAATCTGAACGAGACCTTCGAGACAACAGTGATCCTATTTACACAAAGGGAGTTAGGGAAAGGGCAGCAATGGTTATGGGTTTGGGTGCAGAAGTAGCAGCGGCAATTGTGGGGCTCTGGGCGCTGTGTTTACGGCCGATGCTAATCAAATACGCCGGAGAGATGGTGGAAGCCACGGGAAACCATATCAGCCGTTTCATTCGAAGCAGGAGACGCAGAACATCAAGGACACGATACGGCTGCAGCTGGGTCTCGAATGTTTACTATTATTAATTAGCTAGCAAGCTATAGAAGAACAAGAAGATGAAGAGGAAGAAGCGGATGAAGACATATATCTGTTCATATTTTCTTAGGTGTTTCATCGCCCTTCATTCTTTTCTGCATTTTCATGTATTGATCATACAGGAATTGTGGCTCCATCGACTTGAATACATTTCAGGATCGACTTGAGTGTCGCAGTTCTTCTAGTGTTTAATTTGAGGAATTTTTGATGAATAAAATAGTTCTTCTGCTACTTGACTTGATCGAGGAACTATTGATGATTCAAATGGTATTAGAGTAGCTAGCTCATCATGTGGAATGCAGATTCCAAATCTAACACACACGGAAGGGAGCGTTAGAACTTCTGCATTCCAGGTATTTGCGTAACATAATAGATTTTTTCAATACATTCCCATAGAAATTGGATAACTGGGATCTGGATTCTGGAATAAGCCCAACACATGGTTGTTCATAATCCTAATCGGCTACCGGGTTGCTCATAGATCCCCTCTAACCCAAGCTTATTTAGAGCTTTATGTCTCTGGCTTCTTAATTAATAATCAATTTCCAAGATCGGTAATACTATACTGTAAAATATGAATTTTCTAAGGTACTTACCTGTTTGTGATACCTACATTTACCGATATAAAAAAAATTTGTTGTCGTTTTGGTAAAGATAGTCATTACTTAAATAATTTTTGTTCTATTATAGGTAATTACTCAACTTAAGACAATTTACAAGTTTATGAACAACTTATTGTTGTTGTAGTAACTTGATTCAATTATATGTAAATGTTGTCAATGTTGTATATTTACACATTTAACTTGTCATTTTTGTTCAATTAATGGTAAAATGGGTGTATAGTATACATTCCAGTACCGTAGACAACCCCCTGTTAAATATTATATTTCTTGTTTTGTTAGACTATGTTTCTTTATTTGGTCGGAAACATCTCATGTAGCTTCAATAAATTTTGGTTATGATACTGCAGAGAAGCAAAAATTTAAGATTATTTAATTCTCAGCACGAATTAGTCTTTGGGTCTAGAAAATCTTTAAGATAACATCATTGATACTCTAAAAAAAATTATTTAATCTTTGTTGTAGTTCCGGCAGTTAAAGAGAAACTCTCATGAGAGGACGAGAGAGCGGCGACTTAACAAAAGTGGCTAGCCGAGATGGTTCACCTTCCGACTTCTTAGTGGACGACATATCACTATTGGTATCCACTCCTTTTGCTTCATCCTTCCATTGGCTGAGAGGTTACCCTGATTGGAACTCTGTCGTTGTTCAGGGTGAAAATAGACTTTCTCGAGAAAAAAAAAAACAGGCCCAAATTGTTGCACAATCTGGTTTTTCCTTTGGCTCAACGACATCGATATATGGTCTGGTTTCATATGTTGGTTTGAAGGGTTTGACGCCGATAATAGTGTTGCTCCGTTTTGCATTGAGTTCGCAGGCAGTGGATGTTTTGCTGCTGGAATAACTGGTACTACCCATGCATAGGTCTTTCTCAACTCATTGCATGTATTGCTTCCATTGCTGCTTGTTGGTGGTTGTGGTTTTCCTAGCAGTGTGGTCGCTGGTGGTGGTGTTGATAGCTCTTTGGGGGCTTCCCTTTGTGTGCCTTGTGTTGGGTTCTTGCGCTTGTTGTCGGGCCTTCGTGCTTCTTGTAGTTTGTGTGGGTAAGTTGCATGGCTTATGGGTTTGTTTCGAAAGAGGATGATATAGGTGCAAAAATCAGCTTGACTGATTGAAAATCGACTTGATCTAATTCGCGATGGATCCTAGCTAGTATGCTTTGTTTGTCTTGTATATTGTTTTCTTTTTTTTTTTTCCTTTTCGTGTGTCTGTGTGGATATTATGTTAAATCATATGAATTATATGATCTGGTTGTTATCATATATATTACTTTGGTTCTAAATTCGTTGCAATCTTAATAGGAAAAAACAAAAAAAACAAAAACTAGTACTACCCATTCATTTGTCAGTATGCAATTCCTCATTAGGT
This sequence comes from Fragaria x ananassa, assembly GCA_034370585.1. Taxonomy (NCBI): domain Eukaryota; kingdom Viridiplantae; phylum Streptophyta; class Magnoliopsida; order Rosales; family Rosaceae; genus Fragaria; species Fragaria x ananassa. The sequence continues at coordinate 11,846,730 of CP139765.1, read as the reverse complement.
AACGGCGCATGGTGCATTTCATTCATTTGTCTTAAGCACATGCCAAAGTAACAGTTCAGTGAGTGCTACTTACCTTTCATCACTGAACCTTTGCTCATTTCAAACGCAAGCTAGCTAGCCTCCCTTTTGGAGTTTTGGTCACCACTTATAAACAATAGCTGGTCGGGCTTTGGTCAACTAAAAGAAGCACAAGCACACCATGGGAATTGATCGTTAGTTATTGTGAGAGTAATGATTATTCATTCTATAGGTGAACTGAATTTCATGCTACTGTCGGATTTTATCTCATATTCGGTTGGTGCTACAGATATGGATAAGCTCAATATTCGAATGAGTCTACAGTTTTTTTTTTTTTTTTTTTGAATAGAATGGGTCTACAGTATTAATGTGACATGTCCGACCAGACTTATCACTTATATCTAACATGTTTTCTGTACCTGAGCAGTTGCTATAAACCTGAAGTGATATATTAGTTTCATCAGCGTCTAAACTTTCTGCATTCAGTGTGGGTCTCCAGTTTCAGTTTTTGGCTATTGTTCCCCTATAATGAAGATTGTCTATCTGCAGATGATTTAAAGTGGATATGATTTAACCAAAAAATATTGATCGACAATTAGAAGAGGTCATTTTTAACTCAAAGGACCATTATTGTGTAATATTTCACTATATGAATAATAACGACATACTGCTTTTCCATCAATAATACATATCAATTGATCTTGAAGAGTTATGAATATATATTCTCAAATTTCTTCACACGACTATCCTTCTTTAATTGATCTTGCGGCAATTTCCTCGCACTTCTCCTTTCGAACCTTCCTTAGGATCAAGCATGCTCATCTTCACCATTGCCTGTTGAAAATCAATGAAGAACATGGCCTGGTTGAAAGCATAACCATTTACAATTCCTCTGGTACTTGCACTTGCAAACAGGGTTTGGTCTGAAGTAAGAACTCCAGTTTTCTTTTGTAGTCCATTATAGTACGCATTGTCGAAAGTGTTTCTTGTTGAGTCGAAGGGTTGCTCAGCATTATCACCTGCGCTACATGTTTTGGACAGTTGCTTTGCAAAACTTGAATCTAAATTATCCACAGAATCACTCAATCTGTTCTTGAATGATGAGCACCTGGCTACACCTACTGTATGTGCACCTGTAGTGTACAAAAGAAATCTCAATAAATGCTAAGTTGAAAAGTTGTTCTACTAGATAGATAATTTTAATAAAAAAAAAAAACACATCATCAAAATGAACCATTGATTATCATGGTGTTTACTCACCATTAGAACTCGTTGAAACACTTACATTATTTAGTTCCAAATTAAGATGAGTAGATTTCTAGTGTGATTATATATAGTAGTTGTGTCTCAACCCAGAAAAAAATATTATTAGAGAACCATAATTCTATTCTTATAAGATTTCCATGATGTTACAAGTATATAAGATATTTATTTACCAGACAGAGCCACCATTTCTCGAGTAGTAAATCCATGTTGGCCAAACATTTTAATGAGTTCGGAAGCATTCAAGGTGGGAGCAGGCAGATTGATCGTATCTTCTATTTTTGACCTTGTCCCATCCTTTCTACCGTTGGGTATCATATATACCGGACCTCCAGCCTATTTGTGATTTAGCAATACCACATTGCAAAGTCAGATATAGTTTGCATCACAACAAAAAAGGGTTAGAGGAAAAAAGAAGAGAAAGAAAAGAATTGCTTGTACCAAAAAGACCGCCTCTTTTGCAGCCATTGCAAGTATGTCAGCGCAGGAGACTACGCCTGGGCATTGTTGCTCAAGCTGCTTCTTTGCATCGTCAATAACTTCGAAGCCGCGCAAGCTCAAATTGGCAGGGGAGTCTTTCTCTGCTGTGTTATCCTTTGTTGAATCAAGCAGAACTGATCCGTCACATCCCTATTTCGACATATCAAACAGGTCATTCTTTAAGAAATTGAGAAACTTCAAAGTGCAAGAAAACAAAGTGATTATGTAACAAATTAAGAATTACTCTGTGAAGAGAGAGAGAGAGAGAGAGAGAGAGAGAGAGAGAGTACCTCTATGAAGCAGTCATGGAAATGCATTCTGATTAGGCCTGCTGCTAAGGTTGGATCAGCTTGCATGGCTCTGGTGAGTGTGTTCCTCACAATTTGTTCAGCAAATGGGCAACTCATTATGTAATACCCCATACTCAAACCATCTGCTCCAAACCTGAGGCCACTGATCATCTCCAACACTAGAAGCACGCCAAGACGCTTAGGAATCACCATATTTTGATAACTCTAATTAATATCCTAATTAACCAGATGTCGGAGGGAACGATCAAGAGAATAGTGGTAGAATATATGAAGATTGAAGAGAACGGATTATGACTATATATACATGCAAACTAATGATTAAGCAAAAAGTTATTACCTATTTACCAAAATAAATAGTAAACAAAAGATGATTGACAAAAGTTGCCGCCCATGACTGAAAGTAAAATATTAAAAAAAGAAGAAGATGAAGATAGTGGTTTATGATCATTCTTCCACCTAATCAAGCTAATGGTCAATGCGATAATTGTTATCAATGCATGTTAATTGCATGTAAGTACACGTAACAAATGCACAATTAGCACTAAGCAATTAACATTAGCTAGCCAATGTAATCATAAACAGATAACAATGCACTCCTATAGTTGGATGAAAGACTAATTATACATGCTTAGGTTAGTGTTTTATCACATTTGACTCCAGTATATTCAACAGGTCGATCACCATTCATCTTAAAAGGATGTAATAAATTTGGACTTTAACTTGAAAAGAAAAAATCTTAAGAGAAATGAAAATGTAACATTATGTTCGAATTTGATTGTTTTGGTGGGATTAATGTCTTTAAACAAACCAAACAGCTCTCTCCAATAGGTTTCGGCTTACTAAGCATAAGGTAATTCTCAGCCAATTACTGAACCTATAATCAACAAAAGATGGAGAAATTAGCTAGTTTTTGAATAGTAAATATTGTTTAAAATTTTGCATGAATGTTGGATCGATTAGGTCGACTATGGAAGTCAAATGGCAACATGAAAGTGGGGAGTGAAAAGTATATGCATGTAGCTGGAATCCATTCTAAAAGGAGGCTCTACCTAATCCCAGATTCGCAGAGGCCATTTCTTTTTGCGAGAAGGTGGAGAGACTACTTATTTCTGCAGTGTCCAATTACGCGTGATCAAAGTTCATCAGAAGATGATATATATGATAGTGTTATACACACGTCCAATTACATGTGGATTTGTGGTACCATATCCTACATATGAGGGGGACATATACATGCTTCGACTATAAGTAAGTGCATGCTTGTGGCAGTGGTAGAAATAACATGTTCTTTTGAAAAGTCCAGTGATGCATAAACTAATCTACCATTGTTTCTGTCTTTGTTATCGGCAATTCATTCATCTGAAATAGCTTGCTGTTTATGTTTTATCGGATTACTACTTACTAGAGTCTAGGGCGAAGATAAGGTTTGAGAAATTGTAAAGAACAAATAATTAGCTAGTGAATGCTTGAATGGTTATCTGTATTAGCATTACCGATCGAATGGGTAAAGCCAAGTGCAGAAGATGATTCTTACTTTGACAAAGACGAAGAAGAAGATCCTTGTACATTACAGACGTATGAGTAAAATATATATAATAGACCATAAAATCTCTTGTATAGTTGTATGGTAACCAATGTAACCAATGTAACCAATGTATTGGGGGCTGACTCCTATAATCCTATAATTTGTTTATTGTCCTTTTTGCCATACTCGTGCGGAGACCGTTGATCACAATATCTCTCAAAATGTTCTTTTACTCTGCAAGTTTGTGCATACAAGGAGTTCTCCGAATTGTACTCATTTTTTTATTTCTTGGTTAAGATCCTTGTTCAATCATACTGATAACTCACATTTACAATTAGCCATTATGATTACTTGGTCTATATTTGGCATACCAGGAACAAACTTATTTTCCGGAATGTTATGGCAAATGCCAGTCATTGCTATTTTCATATGGTTAATTACTTTATCAAATAATTATTTATCAGTTAATACATCTTACCATAAACCAAAAACATATGGTATTCCCATGATAAAGTGGCATCCTCCTGATCCTAGTTTCGTAAAAATCAACTTTGATGCTTCGGTGCAACATAATAAAGCTGTTATTGGGTTCGTTATTCACGGTTCAAATGGAAATCCTCTTACAACTGTTGCTAAATATATTGGAGATACTAGTGTGCTAATGGCTGAAACTCTGGCTTTGAAGGAATGTCTTCCTACAACGTAGCTTCAACATATGCAATCAGTAGTCATTGAGGGAGACTTCAAGGTACTCCATGGTGTACTAGCTCTATCATTTAAGATATCAATTGGCTGCAGGCTTCACATTTTCATGTTTGTTACTTCCGACATATTCACAGAGAAGCAAACTTTGTAGCTGATAGAATAGCCTCAATAGGTCTTAACTTTGTTAACCCTGTAGTATGGTTTAACTGTCTTCTCTTTCTGTGTCTCCAACGTTCCATTTGGATCAGCTAAGAATGAGAGTTCCAAGAGGTTTTGTATTATAGTTTTGCACTTTATTTTAGTAATTGAAAAAAAAATGTATAGGAAGATCACTAGATTCTTAGTATATTGAGCAATAAATTATCTTTTTTTAATTAAATTTGTTATTGGGACCTTCATGAAGTTTGATTTGGAACTGTGTGTGATACTTTAGTTTTCAGTTTTGATTTGGACTTGTGCATACCTTATATATTGTTATCTGTAATAATATTTTTTCCGTAGGGAAATGAGTTAAGCTCAGATATTTTAAAACGATATGTCACCCCATCAAGCTAGGAAATGAGTACCCCTATAATTAGAGCTGGGCATAAAACTTGCAGCAGGAAAAAAAAACCGGCAAACTGACCCGAACCGGTCGGGCCGGGCCGGGCTTTTGCATGGTCCTAATTTTCTTTTGGACCGGTCCGGGTCGGTCCTCAAATGCGTCGGGTCAGGCCCTGTCCCTTATATCAAAAAAGTTTGACAGCCCGAATACACGGGGTACACTGAACATGCATAAATAGCCTACATAAAACCTAAACAATTACTGGGCTTTGTCCCTTTTTGGGCTTTGACCTGCTTTAATTGATGAAATCATCTTCTTACAGAAAACCTAAACGACTATGGGTACTTCCCATCTTTCTTCTCTGTTTAGTCACTCTTCCGTTTTATTCTTCTCTCCCTACCCACTGTCTCTATCTTCTTTCTTCCTTCCCCACATATATGTCTACCTTAATTTATCAATTCATTAGCACCAGACAAACAATCAAATGGGTTTTGATCGCCGGGATCTCAACTCCGTCAAAAACCCAAACTTGATATGCACCCACCTCGCCATCAAAACCACTCTCTCATTTACAGGGGAGAGATCCAAAGTCTCATCCACGAGTCCTCTAGCTTCATCTCACCTTGATCGTCCAGGCCAAGCTGAGTCTCACAGCGGCTATGGTAACTTCCACTCTAATAAATCTCTGGAATTTCTTCTTGCTCTTATGTTTGTTAAAAAAAAACTGAATTTTAGATTGAAATGGGAATTGGTTGTAGAAGTGAAGATTGAAATGGTAATTGGTTGCAGAAAAAGGACGATTTCGGAGCTACGCTTGAGATTCCATCTGAACTTTTTTTCTTCTTCTTTGAATGATTACAGGCCCGAGAAACCGGCAAGACCGGCCCAATTCTTGACAGTCCGGGCCTTTACCTTAGTGCAGAGACCGGCCCGGTTTTATAGTTATCGGTCCGGACTCGGTCCTTGAAAAAATAGACCAGGTCTGGACCGTGCCGAGCCCTATCTATAATACAATGTGTGGCCCAACAAGTTGCAAACGCTAGGATGCAAAAGTAGACCAACCAATGCTACCAGCAATTGTCTAGTGTAATCATATTATTCATAAACCAATATAACCAATAACTGCTGAATACAATTCTATTATTGACTAACCAAAAGATGCATTAAAAAAGAACTGTGATAAAATAAAACACAAAAGCAATAAAAGCATATCAAGCCACATTTAGTGTATGTTTCTAGAAAACAAAGAGTGAGACGACTGCATCCAAGAAATTAAAATCTTCTTATCTTTATTTAGATCGATTATAAACATTTTAAAAATGTGCTTGAAGCACATATGGTTAAAGCATTTTACAAATACACAAACAACTAGAATAACGTTTCTTTGTGAAACATTCGTTCTTCATTCAAATCTTATTTTACAAAAGAAAACTTGAAGGTTTTCAACATAAGGTTTCCTTTTTACACTATTTCTACATGCCAAGTACCACACCTACAAGGGGTTTGAAGAATGGGTGAGCTATGCTTAATAAGGCTAACTAACATACGTAGTAATAACACATGACTTGAAGCATAAACAAAAGAAACAAACAAATAAAGGATAATGAGAATGCATGAATGCAATATCACTTCAACTCTCTTCTCACATCTCTCATCACCCTTAAATAGATTTTTCTCTTTTTTAAGTCGTCTTATTATACGCATGGTCTCCAAACCCAAAACCCGATTAAATCGTTTTTCTAAAGTCTGTTACCAAAGGGGTCTGCAATCCCCGAACTTTTCTTCTTCTTTTTTTCAAGGGTTTGGAACCCAGCCTAACTAGGAGACTCAGCCCCACGCCTAGATTTTATATTACATAAAAATAAGAAAAATTACATAGTTCGAAAAAGAAACAATACGATACGGAAACTAAGAAAAAAAAATAGAGTATTCTCATCTCTTATACAAACCAAAAAGAAAGCTGGTAGACAAAACATACAATTAGTAATATAATTTGGAGCATCAAAGCAGCTGTGAACACTGATCTCAGCTCCATAAACAACCTGCCAGAGGAGACTACAAACTGCTGCTGAAGATAATAAGAGACCGCCAACACGAGACAGGCACTATTAGGTCTGCCATTTAATTAGATCGATAATTCGGATACCCTAATGCATCCCTCAAAAGGAAAAGAGATACACTAGGAGGAGGAGAAACATGCCAAAGCAATGAAGAACCCAAACCCAACTTTGCAAAACCATCAACAACAATATTCCTTCCCGAAAAACATGAAAATAACGAAAAGTCATTGATCTGATATGGTGCATGCAATTACTCCATGCTATTCGAAGAGGCCACGGAGGAAGAAAATTAGATGACAACAGACATGTAAGCACGCTCGCACAATCGCTCTCTTACCACAAATTATGCCACCCCAGCTGAAAAGCAAACTTGTGCACGTGTTGGCTGGCATGGATCTTAAATGTCTCATATGAGGAAACTCAACTACACAAAATGTTTCTTTTTTAATATATATATTTTTTATAATAGCAAAGTCTTATATATTCCCGAACACTTATTCTTCTTTTAACTTTCAACCTCACTCTTTTCCCACAATAACAAGTAATATAGATTCAAGGTAAAAACACATGCATGTTAAAATACGTTACTCTTTGTAATTTAGGGTTCAGGCTCTATGTTCCCCCCTTATATTCTATGGTTTCATTAATCAAGGCTTAAGAGCAGCCGCACCGGTCCTTCTTAAAAAAAATTTAAAAAAAAAGAGAGTAAAAACACATGCTTTTCAAATGTAAACATGTCATAATCAATTAAAAAATTCAATATCACCCAACATTTAATTCAAACTATGTTAAACGACTCAATATAAAACAATCATGCAATAACATAATGAAAAACAAACACCCAATCAAACTCTACCTCAAATTGGCCAGCCCAAGTACATTACACCTTGTATATCACTAGAAAGATTGCCCGCGCTCTGCTGCGGGGTTTTTTTTGAAAAGGAAGAGCTGCACTGTATTGTACTGTCACAAAACTGTTTTGGCATATATATTACATTTGGTACTCTTAAGATATGTCATTTGTTGGTTCATATGAACCTATGAGGCGTCTTCTGTGATAGTGGATGTCATTGAAACGAATAAAAAGCTCAAGAGTTAAGTTTTCAGTCCCACACGTAGAGGAAAATGAGGCTGGGTATTAAATCTCTGAAGAACGTCACTTAAAGAATCACCACATTAACAAAATTGAAATATTGTTCAGGCGCTATATTATCCAAGAGTAAAAAAATTGAAATTTTGAGTAGATGCTCAGGTGCTATATTGCTTGAGAAATCTCTGAAACTTAGAAGAGCAAACACAAACTACTCACCGTTTGGGCAACACTATCATCAACATCAACAAAATACTGCCTGCTAAACATAAAAACAATAGCATAAATTATCAATCACAAAAGAAACACATGCATTTGCTGTGAAGCAAGGGAAGAGTGACACAGATGCTTATTGTATGCAAATATGTCTGCAATGGATTGTTCTGTAATGGATTCAAATATGTCTGCAATATATTATCAAAACAAAGTAAACAACATGTGCCGTCAGTTGCTTATTGTATAAAAGGTTGAAAGTTTAGCTACTTCCCATATCTATTTCTACAAAACCCAGCTCAATTGCAAACCCACATAAAGCTATATCACCCAGAAAATAAAATTCATTGAAAACATATCAATGAAAACGTTTTCTGTTTGAGCAAAGCAATATCAAATTGTATTCATTGGAAGGACTAATACAAAAATACTATAGGATGGTAGAAGAAGTCTTTCCCTAAAATGACCAAGTCCAGAAACTAACCTTGTGAGATATCATTTGCAGCTGCTTACATTTTGCCTTTCCACTCTTCTTCTTCCAGTCTTTGAAAGAACTGACATAGAAATTGACATTAACCAACTAAAACACAATAACTAAAGAAGACATCAGAAAAATGCATATGAAGGGACACCATATATAACAATCTTATGCCAATTTAAAAATAACAATCATTGTGAATTGAAACGATTCAGTTATAACAAAAACGAAAAAAATTACCCAGTTCTCAGAAATAGAGAAACTGATTACCCTCCAAAGCCGACCAAAATCCAAGATTACAAAAAACCAAAACATGAAAATTTAGTACTAAAAACCATACCATATATGTATTCTCCCATCTATATCAGATACTATAGTCATATACTGTATACATGTATGAAGGTCCCCTAAGAATGCAGGACCGTTCTGAATCTGATACTTAAAGATAAGAGTTTGGTTTTAGATCATCCACCAAACTTATATAAACACCCCATTTAAGATCAAATTTATGCAGTAGTACTGTAATCCTATATCAAAACACACCAATGAAGCCAATTTTCTTCTTCATCGTCTCTCTCCTTCTCCTTCTTCTCTTGGCCTCGTGCTCAGAGCAAAAGGTTGATGCATACATAATCTTCTGGTTATGGATAGTTATACATACATAATCTTCTGGTTATACATAGGTGTATGTTTATCATGTATAGGTGTACATAGTGTATTTTGGAGAGCACGGTGGAGAGAAAGCACTGCATGAAATAGAAGACATCCACCTATGGAAGAATATGAAAGTCTCCAATTTACATTAGTTACGAATTAATTAAAATGGTATCCTGATAATTTGTAGGACATAAAACACACCTATCGACACACCTCAACAATGAACAATGTCCCATCATACTAAAACCAAGAAAGAATGACAGCAACAACGTACACTGATCCCACATCAAATTACAACTTGTCCAGATTGCTGAAGTATCATGTTCTTCAGTTTAGACATATACATGGCCCAACTCAATTACCTTTCCTCATAACACGGAAAACTCTTACTGTTACATTATCATTTTCAGGCCTTTGATAGCTAATATCAAAAGATAATCATGGGCACTTTCAAGTGTTTTGCATAAACTGAGCCTACTTTTTTACTTCATTTAATCAAAATTCATCCTTGTAACTGATGTTTTGATTATTTAAAACATAAGAAACTCAATTACACCATCTGAAATACGAAAACCACCAACCAAATCAGAAACAGGATAAGCAGATAAGCCCCGAAAAGTACGAAAGACAAAAGAGCAAACCTCTCTTCTCAGGCATTTGCTTCCCATCCTTGACATAGAACTCGCGAATGTCCACAATAACCTTGCTGTTCCAGTTCCTCACTGTACAATTGAGAAACGGAATGAGGCGATGTCGATCTCTTCTTTATAGGTTGGGATAGTCGGATCTCTTCTTTATAGGTTGGGATGAGGCTATGTAGATCGAATGCCGAAACTCCAGACTTCCATTTTTAAAAAAAAATAGTTAACTTCTTTAAACTTGATAGACGTTGCAAGCCTCCTGATGTCACTCCATTTCTCCAGAAACCAATTCCAACTTCTCAACAAAGATTTGCTCTTTCTGCAAAGACCGTTTGGCACCAAGACTGGTTGGTTCATGCCTTAAAAACCCAAACTTTGCATCAAAAACGTCATAAAAGCCTCGATCTTTCTTGAACAATTGTATTTAGATAGACATGGAAGAAGACCAACCAAAGCAGCAAGGGTTTAAACCGAGGGTTAAAACTTGAATTGGGAAAAAAAACTCAATGAGCTCAAATCTAGAGAAGCAACAAAACCCAATCTGTTAGATTGATTTTGCTGCTATGAAAACTTACCGGGTGAGTTTTGCAGATTGGGCGACGAAGAAGAGAGAGAGAAAGAGAGCAGCTGGCGAGAAGGGAGGGCGACGAAGGGAGACCTTTTCTGAGTTTGTATCGGACAGAGCAAGAGAGAACATGAAAGATGAGGCACCAAAAAAAACAATTTTTTTATACCACGCCCAAAACCCTGTGGGCACATGCAGGCCCAAACCCAACGAAAAGGACACTGTTTCGAAGAACAGTAACCCTCCGCTGACGTCATCTCAACAAATATATATATGGTATAATTGTTGACATGGAAGGTGCTAAGGGTACCTCAAATTGGCCAGCCCAAGTACATTACACCATGTATATCATTGTTGACATGGAAGGTGCTAAGGGGTAGGAAGCTTTTTGATGATTTCTTGCAAAAAAAGGTGTTTCCTTAGCTTCTCGTTGTGGTCTTTGCTGTCATAGTTCATAGTATTTCTTCACTATCCTTTTGCTAATGGAATATGGTACCGCATGATTAATCAATGTCTTACTCAATATTAGACGTGCTTCATTTGCTCTTAGGAGGTTAAGGTTTGAGTGGTATTATGCAGGCCTCATTGTGTTCCAAGGATATATAATTGAAGTTAATTGGCATCCACCTCTATATGATGGATTAAAATTAACTGCGATGGTTCCTTGAGGCATCGTTCCAATATAGGAGGGTATGGTGGAGTTTTTCGGGATTACAATGGTTACATTATTGGTGCTTTTGCTAATAATCTTGAAATTCCTAGCTCAGTTGTTGTTGAGGTGATGGCGGTCATTAAAGCCACTAAGCTCGCTTGGGTTAAAGACTGGAAACATATTTGGTTGGAAGGGGACTTCTCTCTTATTCTTGATTTTCTTCGGAGTCTTAGTTTAGTTCCATGGGTGCTTCACATTGAATGGTGTAATTACTTGTACAGATTTCTCAAATGAATTTTTGTTCATCTCACATATTTCGGGAAGGGAATCAAGCGGCTGATGCATTGTTAAACTTTGGTGCTACTTCTACAAGCTTTGTTTGGTAGGATTCTGCTCCTCTTTTCATTCTTGCACAGTGTAATAGATCAGTCTTCAGAACTTTCGTATTCATTAGTTCCATAATGTTTGTTGCTACATTATTTTTGGGAGGTTTGATCAGGCCCCCCTCCTCTGTTCTCTCTTTGTTTTTTTCTTTCTCTTAATAAAAGAGGATTTATAGGAAGGCTCTCTTCCTTCCCTATCCAAGCCTTCATATATATACAATTACCTTTCAGAGCGGTGTCTCGTTTTGAAATTAAAGTGTGGACCTCCTTATTTTGCTCACTTTCAGGTCGCATTTCCACATCTCAACCGTACAATATCTAAAACATAGTGTGTGTATCATTCTTGCACAATGTTATCTAATTTGGAGATCATTTTGGTACATAATTAGATTAAATAAATCAACAGAACAAAAGTTTTCCAAACAGAATCGTTTGTGTAAATCACAAGTTGTGGAAATACGACCTGAAAGTACAAATTATTCAAAAGGTACGGATTTTCTTAATTTGACCCACTTTTTATCATATTTTCTCATCTTAACCGTTTAAATTGTAGGTATATATATATATATACAAGTAGATTATCTCTGTGAATTTTCAGCTAATTTGGTGATCGTTACGGTATCAAAAATGAATTAAATCAATGAACGAACTGAAACTGTTCAACCTGAATCATTCCTGTTTTTAGTTCCAAATCACAGTTTTGAATGTCTTAACGATTATCAATTTGGCTGAAAATTTGTAGCGATGATCTACTCATATATATCTAAGTTGAACGGTCAAGATGAGGAAATATGATCGAAAAGTTGATCAATTACAGAAATCCGTACCTTTTGAATAAATAAGGATGTTCGGACATGATAATAATTGTGTGTGTGTGTCTATATATATATATATATATATATATATATATATATATATATATATATATATGCACTCTAGATATAAGGGGACTAGGATGGACGTTTTCTGAGTATCGGGATTGAAACAGTGGTTTCAATCCTTGTGTTGTACTATACATAAACGAAAATAAAGAACACAACAGTTTGTTTACCTAGTGAAACCTCAATTTGAGGAAAAATATTGTCGAGGCTTTAACTCTTCAAAGCCCCTATTGAAAAGAAAATTCACTATGAATCAAAAACGAGTCAATTACAAACTTTGTAGCACTAACCGCGACTACTATCTCTAGAAACCCAGCAGATATGTTTGAAGCACTCTTCTTCTTCTTCAAGTAATCTTCTTCTTCAATCTTCAAGGAACTAACCACATCTTTAATCCTTCAATCACATAAACAAGTTCAACTCAACACGGAACAGTTGAACTTGTGACCTTACAAAGTATTGCAGCGGAAATACTATCTCTCAAACGCTATACGTGCAAAGATAGTTCTCTAAGAATAATTGTGTAAAAGATAGTCTTCCAAATGGTTGTTGCGTCTTCTTAATTTTATAGATGAAGAACTTCTACTCTTTATTCACGTCTTTAATCATATTGGTTTCCAATAGGTAATATCTTTCTCCTATTACCATACAAAGACAATAACAATTATATCAATGAGATCAGAATAAAATCAATAAGATAATATCAATCACATGATTCCTAATCATATTAGGATCCTTTCCTTTCACAGCTAATACACCGTACTAGACTTCTTACCTTTCAAGAATCACCAAATCAATTAACATCAATATACCCAATTAGATGAATCATCAGAAAATCATATATTAATGAATACAAATCCTAACTAAGTTAGGACTTTGACTTCATGATTCACAGTTTCACACGCACCAAAAAGGACTATAGTATCACTTGCAATAATATTTCTTTCAACAAAGAGATATATAACAATAAAATCCAATTTGTTTTGATATAGGACTGCCAACTAAAACATATACCAATAAGATATCTCACTCATAATCGAGAGTGAAGACACCAAATGGTAGTAGTTACGCAGTGTTCATATTGTCAATATATGAATCAATGATATATTCTTTATTACAATTTGAAGAAAACAGGTTTAAGCTAGGATAATGAATATACTGGCCGGAATACAATTAAAAAATTGTTGCAGTGAGCGAATTAACCAAAGTATAATCAAGGATCAGTCTGCAGCGGGTCTTATTTGAGCTACAAATGAATCGGAGTCTTTGGACGCTGTAAAGAATGCATTTGGTCATCGATCTCTATCAGGCTGTTGATTACACAATCTGCAGCACTGGTCACAACGTCTGCCAAATTCCTGCAAAAAAACCAATAATTCAGTTAGTCATTATTTTGATTAAATGTTCTCATAGACTACGTATAACCAATAAGTTCATCATTCTCACCCTTCTGAGGAGTTGAACGTCAGCCCTGCGGTGGTTCTAGCCTGTTCAATAGCCGATCTAAACCTTCTCAGCTTCTCCACATCACATTGCCCGTTGTCCACGACACGAAGCTGAGACGGCTTAATGTCGCAAAATATAGGAATCACTTTCTTGTTGGACTCCATGAACATGGCCAGTTCATGAAGGCAAAAGTAAGAGTCACAATAACGCGGCGAGAACACAGCAACACCAACCTTGCAACTCCTTATTGCACTGTCAATCTTATCAAACAGTTTGTCTCCAGGTTTCATATTCTTGTTGTCCAAGAAAGGACGCAGGTTGAGTCGAGAAAGATGGTCATAAAGCAAAGAGACTATTGTTCGCTTTGTGTCTATGCCTCTGTGATTTAGGAAGACATCGCAGGGTTTGGTAACGTGTTTGGCCAACTGGATTTGGTTTTGATGGCTAAAGAGGTAGCGTTGGAAGCTAGTAGCTGTTGAACGATGCATGATTTATGTATGAGCACTAGTGTTTTCTGGTTTTGTGTATAGGTGTTGTGTAATTAAGGATATTTTTTGGCTTTGATTTGCATGCCTTATATAGAGGATATCTGAATACTCGAATTTGAACCCTTGATGGATCTATGGTTGCAAAAACAAAGAAGGAAAGTACGGTAGAGCCATTCTTTTCTTTTCAAATATTCTATTTTTGTTTGATTTTGACAGGAAAGATCGACCGGAATACAAAGAGAATTGAAGAAAATATTGACTATAGCACTAAGCAAATCCATTTTGGGGTACTTAGTAAGACCCTTCAAACACGTTGAAGCTAGGAACGTCGCATTTAGCAGTGGGAATGTTGCCTCTACTGTGTTACGAATTACAAATTTATATATTCAAATTCACAGGGGACCTGTTTTGGAGGAAAGTGTTGCACCTATTCCGTCTAAACATGTTTAAACATGTTCTGGACCAAATATAAAATGCCTGTGGAAAACTTCACGGATACCAGATATCTTTGAATGTTTGAGCCTATGTTCAAACTGTAAGTTTTTTGTTTAATAAGAGAAACAACAGAGCTTAATATATATTGATACTTTATGTTCCTGTATGAACCTTAAGAAGGGTCTCTTTGACTGTTTCGATGTTATACTATAGTATCGCAAAATAAGCTAGGTCTCCTTGCATATATATATACATGTACCATGCATGAGACGCATCGCAATACTGCAAAACTAGCTACAGAGACTATGACCACGTTATATGATGCCTTACCAGCACTAAATTTTCAATCTCAGACATGGACTATATAACTTCATTTAGACTTCCCCAACTAAGCCTTGAAGATCATCACCATATAAGGTTTGTTACTCAACTCACGTATGCGTCAACAAAATCCCCATGCAGTTCCAAGTAGCTTGTTCAAACCATTTTGAATCAGATATTGCAACTTCCAATTTAACACGGTTTAAAACCGCCTATTCCCTCCCCTCATCTGGAGACTGGAGCAATATATGAAGCACATTCCGATCAAACCGTGACTATTCTATTGGACTCGTGCAATAACTTGCTGCTTAAGGCCGTGCTTAAGGAGACTGAACTCTAATTAAAAAGCCCAAACGGGGCATAACATGCATGCACTGACATTGTTAATTATAATTAACGATGAAATTTATACATGTATAACAACTTAATTAGTCACTTTACCTCATGCATGGCACAACATCTTGTTAATGCTGAAACTCTAAGGCTCAAACTAAGATTAGCTAGGTCAACCACCTTAAGTTTACAAAATATGTATCTCTTCTCTTATATTATTTGCATGGGATCATTGATCATTCACTCCTAGACTCCTAGTTAGATTTTAAAAACAAGCAGCCATATGGAGACAGGGACGAAACTACAGCAAAGGCTGTATGGGCTACAGCCCAACCGAAAATTGGGCCAAAAACCCCTAGTCATATATACCACAGTCAGCCAGCCAGAAGCCAGCCCAATTTTCGTCATCAGCCAGCAGATTTTTCTCCTTCATCAGCGGCGGACACGGGACACCACGATCCACGATCTTCATTTCTTCAATCTTCAACCTTCAGGGCCAGTAGCAGACGGAGGAGGTCGGCATTGTGGTTCTGAGCACATTGGTAGCTCTATGTGGTTCCTTTGGTTATGGCTGTGCTGTAAGTTGTTCTCATTCACATGTCATATTTGCATTTTTCTATAAGGAGATCGAGTTAGTACTGATAAGTATGCTTAATTTGCTGCATCAAGTTGTTGGTATAAGTTAAATGCGCGCGCCATCGCGTCATACACTAAGTTAGGAGATACAGCAGTGTAAATTGCATATTTTTGCTTATGCATTGGTCTTAAAGTGCAATGACAATGTTTTGTAGATAGGATACTCATCATCTGCTGAATCAGGAATTGTGGAAGACTTGGGCCTTACTGTTGCAGCAGTAAGTACTAGTATTTGCGGATTTTGTTTTGTTTTCATTTGTTCTTTCTGCATTTGATGTACTTTCTTGTGATCATTCAGTACTCAATTTTTGGTTCAACAATGACGATTGGTGGAATGATTGGTTCATTAGTAAATGGAAAGATGACAGATCTCGTTGGTCGTAGAGGGGTAAGTTGTTGCAATGTATTCTTCAACACTGAGCCTGCTGAAGAATGTCAAATGTAAAATCTGAAATTTTCTTGTGTTGATCAAGCAGACAATGTGGTTTTCTGAAATATTCAGTGCTGCAGGGTGGCTCGCTATAACATTTGCGCAGGTATCTAGCTTCTCTTTTCCGTCTTTTGTTTTTCTTGGCTTCTTTTGATTTTCTCTCTTTTTTGGGTTCAATCTTCCATGCTTGATGAAGAATGCATGGTGGCTGGATGTAGGACGGCTGTCAGTTGGATTTGGTGTCGGTATACTTTGCTACGTGGTAACCAGAATTTTGCAATACATGTAACTTTGTTTGTAATTGATTGTGTAAAACACATTATGTTATATGATCATAATCTTATTTAATATATATATATATATATAGAGGGCCCTTCCATTGAGGGATCCCTATTTTTGACTATTTCTAAGGATAAGGCATTACACCAACTTCCCGATCAAATTTTTGCATCTACACCGTTCAATTCATTGGGTTATATGAGTAGATCATTTCTACAAATTTTCAGATAATTTAGTGATCGTTAACTCATTCAAAACTTCGATTTATTTTTAATGATCTTGAACGGTCCAGGTTTGATATAAAGTGTGTAACTTTTTGTTTTAATCTCAACCATCCAATCTCATTAAATGACAGATCCAATGATATGGGCTTATCTCTAAAAGTGACTAAAAATAGGGATCCCTCAATAGAAGGGCCATGTATATATATATATATAGGTACCTGTATACATAGCAGAGATAACACCTACTGATCTTAGAGGCCGGTTTACTTCAGCTACTCAGGTATTTTAATAATTTAAATCATTGTAAATGTGAGATGAACTGCCAGGATATCATTCTCTAATTTCTAGCCTAACTCTTATTAACTGCACAGTTGATGCTTTGTTGTGGAGTAGCACTGATGTACTTCCTTGGAAATATCATTCCCTGGCGGACCTTGGCTTTAATCGGTAAGTCATCTGTTCGTCCTACCTGGATTAAATCTGATCATTTGCATCAAAAATTGAATCTAGCAGTTAATATTAGTTTCCTTTGGATTCAGGTGCTGTTCCATCTCTTGTACACATAGTAGGTCTATTTTTCATTCCAGAGTCTCCAAGGTGGCTGGTGAGTCCAATTCTGTATTGATCACTGATACTGAAACTTTTAACCAGAATGCTCACGTAGATTGATACAGTACTTGTCTGCAGGCTAAAGTTAGTAGGCAAAAAGACTTTGAAGCGACTCTTCAGCGCCTTAGAGGAAAGAACACTGACACATCTCAAGAAGCAGCTGATATCATGGTAACCTTCACATTCCAACTTTAGGTTTTTCTTTTGGATAATATACAGTTTGGTAGCCATGAAATAAAAGGAAGCTCTTACCATTGTTGTAGGATTATACAGAGATGTTTCAGCAAAACTCAGAAAGTGTCCTAAAGTTGTTCGAAAAGAAATATGCCCGCTCACTCATTGTAAGTCGGCTCAAACAAATATAATCATTCTAGTGTTCCACTTTCACTTTTAATGATTCGTATGCGTTCTTGAACTACTTAGATTGGAGTTGGGCTCATGTCACTGCAACAATTTGGGGGTACAAATGCAGTAGCATATTATGCAAGTTCTATATTTGTAGATGCAGGTAAATCCTAAGCTCTCCAAGTTTGTGTAACAAACTAACAATCATATACACCAATGCAATGTAACAGACTATCCATTTTCTTTCAGGGTTATCAAGTAGCATTGGGACCATATCATTGGCTATCATAGGGGTAAAGACTAAAGATACAAGTTTCACAACTCCAAGTAAACAGACTGTCTTGTGATTCTAACAATCTGGATGTTTTCTTTCACAGATAACCTCAACAAAAAAAAAATATTAAGTGTGTTGTGTGAAAATTAGCCCAACCCACTTTCGATTCCTGGTTCCGTCACTGTATGGAGACGCTTTTATTTTAAGAAAAGCCTTTGGCGTAGCACAGAGTATCCAAAGTTTGTGATCGAGAAGAAACATAATAAGGATAATCTGGCAGTGGAAATGGAAGTTCTGCTTGTCCTATAGTGGCGGTGGTTAAGATTTCATATCAGTGCTTAATAATAATATACAGGACACGAAATAGAACAGAAAATTGAGAAATGGACCCAGTAATGTCTCTTGCTAGCTTTAGATGGGTGTTTGGTCATCATCATCATAGACCAAGAGTCATAATGTATCCAGCTAATGTAAGGTAGATTGTTGATTCACAAACCAGTTGATATAATGTCACATAATTAAGCTTTCCTTTGTCATTTTAACAGTAGAATTAGTAGATTGCACTCTGCTTGCTTATTTTTTCAGTTCCCAGGCCAGTTACACACCTTTGGCACCAGCACTGATCGATATTATGAAACTTTTCCTACAATGAGCTCCACGTACAAAACCATATCAATTTGATGTGAAGCATCATCAATTTGGTTAACTATATTGTGTCAGCATTTGGTACGAATTAAATTTTTAAGGTAGTTAATATTATTAGGCACTAATCGATCGAGCAGCTGGTGCCTTATGTAGTTACAAAGACTCCAGAAAAGATTGAATGATAACCATCTCTACGTATGACAAGTACTTGTCATACCTTTTTGGATTGTGCTTCATAATTTCTCTTCATCAACAACGTACCTAAGTTTTGGTGCTAGCAAAAGATAAAAATAGTTGAACATGGATGAGAAAAAGCTAGGTGCGAGAGAACTGAGTTTTTCTTTTCTTTTATGTTTGTGAATGAATGAATAATTATTTGTCGGATGTGATCATGGATGTTAACATATGCATAAACAGCTGTAGGAATCAGCACCCGATTATTGAATCCAATTATTGCATCATCTTAGCCTCTTTGGTTCATAAGTAAGAAATTAAATGTACCAAAGCCAACCAATCATTTTTATTTTCTTTTTGTTTTCCCTCATCTCACTCATTTTCTATTTCCTATATGTACATCAATGAGTTTCAAATTCGTAACCTCCCTCATCCTAAATAATTTTACAAATTGCTAATCTCAACTTCGCTCATCATAGCCCATTATCATATGGTCTAGTGACATATATAACTCTCATTTTGTCATGGGTTCGACTCACAATATAATCTTTAAAGTGTTTGAGTTGTTTAGCTGATTAAAAAAATAGACTTCCCTCATTCTAAATGATTTTACAAATTGCTATAAATCTCATCTCATGAGCAAGTTGTGTAGACATAAACTTAAATCCTAAATTTTGAAATTTTTCTAAAACCTAAAGTATAAATGTTGAATATATATTGAATATCCACTTGTATACATTAACATTTCCAAGAATGAAATAGTCATATGTGCATACCGATCCTATAATGACTCAAACGTCAGCAGCTGTACGTGCACCCCTAAACCCTAAATTTCATATATAATAGGATTTCTGAACTATAAATTGTGGTTAAATGGACAAGAACATAAGATTATCTTAGTGAAGCTCTTGAAGTTTGCTGCTGGTTCTTCAAACGAGTGATTGCTGGGATTTCTTTCCGGTACGTGGACGCCAATCTCATTCACGCATCAACCTAATTTGATCTTTGTCTCTTGAAATGGACGGACCCTGAGAGTTCCACTGCAAATCGATCTCAGACGCTTAGCGCCCTTATAATGTTCGATGTACTACTTAAACCTAAGGTGGAATATTAGTTCAGAGAAAAAATTAAAGAGATAATAGTAGGAGTGACAGAGAATGTGTATAGTTTGGAGTAGCCTTTTGCGGTTGGTGCTTGATCAGTGTCATTATTCTTTGCCCAACCCCATACTCTATTTAACTTCGAAGTCTCCAACAGTATCAGTAAAGCAAGACCATATATGGCTTGATCCTCACACTGTTACATATCTAACATGAATCTGAGATCGAGAGTGATTGTGAGAAAGGCCAGGGACCCTCTTTTCTTTGTTAAATTTATTGTTCTTTCGAATAGAAGCTTGCATAAGGGAGAAACGAAATAGACTACTCAACAATACCATTTATATTCATTAAGATGATGATGACATGCCTTATCTAATATATTATCTTGTTATAGCCCCATTGAGACACAACAGAAATGCAATCTGAGTCATAATTTATTATTAGCATTATGCCACTCCATACAAATCATGAATGTAGAGAGGTGAAGTCTCAGTAATAGACTACAAGCTAACAATATAACGGGTGGTGTGTTATTATGTTGCTATCTGCACACATTATTTATGAGAAGAGCCGATCATAACACAAATTTAAATAGATAGATTGTAAATAAAATTGAATTAATAATATAAAAATTAGATAAAGAAATAGCAAAATAGAGTACGTAAAGAGCATCATCTTATAAAAATTAATGTATATAAAATGAAAAAGAGGAAAAACTTTAAAGCCTCACAGAGTCACTGGTTTGATTTCATTGGCCTCTATGTCGTCTTATTTATTTAATAAATACATTATATACAGGCATTTGGAGATGGAGGCTTTCCCCAGACTGAGACTCAAGGCCACTGCCATGATTGCCTTGGTCAAGGGACGACCCTGAGTGGAAGACCGTAATAAGGTGAAGCCGGGTAGAAATATGAAGAAATTGTTGATCGAGTAAAGTTGAAAAGAACCATACTTCTTACCGACAACTAATTGCAACTATTTCGATGAGAGTTGTTTGGATGACTCAAAGTCTAAGTGGAGCTAACGCTCAAGAAAATTATTAGAGTTGCAAGCAATTACGTACTAATATGAGTGTAGGGAACTATACGGTGGTGGGAACTGAGATGGGAACACTAGGGTGGGAGGTGTTGTCCATCTTATGAAAAAGTGTCATCTATCTCTCTTGATAACTGTTGTAACAGATATAAGAAAGAACACAGATTTACGTGGTTCACTAACGAAGTGTTAGCTACGTCCACGGGCAGAAGGAGAATAGTTTTATTATCTTGAGGAAAAACAGAATCACAACCACACAATACAATTAGGTTTAGGTCGTTTATATACTAAACCCTAAACCCGATATACTAAGCCCAACAGGAAACCATAACCCAGCATAACAGGGATTCCTGGGCCTCGTGGGCGTTGCCCCCGAACCCCCAAACCAGAGCGCGTTGCCCCTGGACACCAACTCGCTGACCGGGCAGCGAGATCCCCGAATAGCTGGGACTCCCGGATGGCTGATTCAAGGCATATATTAACAATAACAATGATTAATCAACACTCGTACCTCTCTCCCTCTTTGTCTTCTCTTAATAATACTGATATATTTTGAGATAATTTGGTGCTTACCGGGGCACAAATTAAGAGTCATAACATATTTATATGCAATGATAGTAATCCTCGACTAGATTTGATATACGGTTTTTGAGGCCAATCAATCCTCGACACATAAAATTTATAAATGCAAAGTTGATGCAAGTTTATAACCTAGGTATTTGAGTCTCCGTATACATTTAATTTATTCAAGAGTAAAATATTTAATAGTCATTGTGGTTTAAAGTTGACATATGTTTAGTTCTTATGTTTTTATTTTAATCTGAATGGTCTTTAAAGTCATAATTTTTCATCCAAATTTTCTCAAGTCACGTCAGCAATTTAACTGAGAAAATTAATGGAATGACCATTTGGATGAAAAATTGTGACTTTAAGGACCATTCAGATTAAAATAAAATTACAATGACTAAATAGATGTTAACTTCAAACCATAAGGACTAAACAAATTTCAATTATTTATTCAATTTTAAGATAATATGACCCTTGTTGTGCATACATAAGAATGTGAAGTTCCTAAAGAGGAATAAAATAGGACCCTAAGGGTATCAAGAACATGTCTAAGATTGGTCGTGTTTTGGAGAAAAAGAATGAAGCTCCCAAGATAAATAAGAAAAAGCAGTGCAGTAAAAGCATCTAGTGTAACAGCCTGCGTAGCGAGATAGTATCAACTTTGGGCCTCGCCCGCACAATATTTGTTCTTGGGTTCCCAACCCAAAACGCGTCTCACTATAGGGAGATCCGTTTGCACATATAAGATGTATCATCTCCCTCCCATAGGTAATGTGGGATCTCACAATCCACCATAGCCTCCTTAGAGGGTCCAACGTCCTCAACAAAATTTCAGCTGGGGAGTGGCTCTGATACCATTTGTAACAACCCACATAAAGAGATATATATTGTTTGCTTTAGACCTCGTCCGCACGGTTTTGTTCTTGGGTTTCCAACCCAAAACACGTCTCGCTAGAAGAAGATGTGTTTGCACATAAGACACATCACCTCCCTACCCCAGACGTTGTGGGATCTCACATCTAGTGTAAGTGAGATAGTTTAGATGAACCTGAGCTGGAGATGACAAAAGATTTCGTGTTGGGATGCCTATGGAGGATGCAAACACTGGTGAAGTTCTACCAAATATCAAAGCAGGGGAGAGGTTGGTTTCATCCTCCTCTGCTATTGATTTACTCTATTCGGTTGAACCCATTTTGATACAAAGCTTTTGAGTTGGTGTGGCTTTGTTCAATAAGTGCTTATTTGATAAAAAAAAAAAATGTAGGTGTATTTTGGTGATAAGGTCTAGTTCATATAAATTATTGGGATTTTAGAAAAATGACTTATTTTATTAACGGTCATAAGTGTGTTATCTAACTAACTCGACTGTCCTTAACCATTTTGGTAAAAAAAAAATTAAAAAAAAAAAAAAAAAAAGCGTGGAAGACCTTGAAAAGTTTTTATTATCCAAAAAAAACTGTCCTTAACCATTTTGGTAAAAAAAAAGCGTGGAAGACCTTGAAAAGAAAAATAATCTTTACTCTACGTCACTACGTATTTGGGAATTGGAATTAGGAAATTTCAATTTTGAGTAATTATTCTATGTACCCGGAACATCACGTAGCACTGCTAGGTGTTGTACCCGACCAATCATATAACTCAGATTCATGTGGGGACCAACATGGGGTGGAAAAAAAAAGTAATTAAATACACCAATCAGAAATAAGAACAAAACAAGTGGACCAATGAGATTAAAGAGAAACATAAAACAGGTGGTGTTCCGGGTACAAATAATAATTTCCCTTCAATTTTTATGAAGTTTGTTGCGAGTGAGATCTTTCTCTTGAAGATCATCACCTTAGATTCATCTTCTTTCATGAGAACAACGTGAGATGGTGAGCGATCGAGAAAACATAAGATGAGGTTTGTGTCGGCATATCCCCACGGGGGACCCGCAACCAGAAACAATCTAAAAGTGTCACTCCGACCCTCAAAACCTTCCCCCATGTGCTCAGCTTCATCACATTCTGCTGGCACTTCTCAGAGACACCCTCTCCTTCTCTTTCTCTCCAGTTTCATGTGCTCTGGAGCCTAAACTCCATACCCATCTCAGAATTCACATTATGAACCTCTAACCCTCTCTCTCAAACTTTGACAAACACAATGGACTCCAGGACTCGCCTTGATCATGTTCTCTTCCAACTCACTCCAACCAGAACAAGGTACTTTGCTCACTAACACCCAATTAACACATTCTTTCATTGGCTCAGTTTGTTTTATGGAATTCTTTTCTGTTAAAGATGTCAACTCGGTATCTTTGCTGCCAATTTTTTTCATGTTGTTTCATGCAATTCACTATTTTCTGGGTTGTTGCTGACATTGAGTTTTTGTGTCATTGAAAAGATGCGAACTTGTAATGTTTGCTGCTGGTGGTGGAAGTGAGAAATTGGCTTCAGGGTTTTTGGAACCATTTCTTACACATTTGAAATGTGCAAAGGATCAGATTTCCAAAGGAGGGTACTCCATTACTCTTCGTCCTTCCGGCTCTGGTGCCTCTTGGTTCACCAAAGCCACTCTCCAAAGGTAAGGAATGCTTGTCTTTCTTTATGTTTACTTCTGAGGCTCATCTTAGTCATACATTGTTGATCCAAGCTTAATTCAATGGGTCACGCATTGAGCGTGATTGGGTGAAATGTTCTAAACTGTTTGACCAAGTTTGGATCTGGGTTTGGACCAATAAATTTATGGTTGCAAGAAGTTGCCATTTACAAAACGAGGTTCTAAGTGTCTTTTATTTGAGTTAAAAAAAAGATACATAGTAGTTGAGAGAATCTAACAAAACAGAACTTGAAATTCCAAAAATTTGGGAGGACACTTAGACTTGACTTTGTGGCCTTCGGCTTGATATATGTTCTGGAATTTTGTTGTGAAATGTGAAATAAATGCCTGTGGATATATTGCATAGTTAATGTCATTTCATTGTTGTAAATGCAACAGGTTTGTGAGATTTGTAAGTACACCAGAAGTTCTTGAGAGATTTGTCACTATTGAGAAAGAGATTTTGCAGATTGAGAATTCACTTGAATCATGTGAACTCGCAGAGGCAGAAGGTACTTTGCGGATAAATTAATTTGATCTCTTCTTATATTCTTCAATTCATTCACCTTTGAATAGTATATTTAATATAACATTTGGATTCTCTTTCTTGTTATAGTAACTTATATTTATTACAAATCTTCACCACTATGACAATGAGATTGTTCAAAATGGGGAAACGGCCCCTCTATAAAGTGGGGTGAAGGCTGTATTTATCTGAACCTCCCCAAATCTTGCAATGGTGCTAGAGTTGTACAATAGAATGGCCTATTCTCTGTAGTAATTTACCGGTAAAGTTGATAAATGTATGTTCTAATTTTTAGTTTCTTATAATGTATCCACAGTTGATGGGAGTAAATCAGCAGCCATAAAGGTATGCACCTTTGGCAGTTTTATCTACATAGAACAAAATTTCTTTCTGAAGCTCTTGATTTTATACTGAAACCTGTTTTCTTTGTGTTGTGATGGTGCATTCAGCCAAACAATGAATCCAATGAGACAACTGATGCTGTGCCAGAAGAGAATTCCAAGTAACTTACCTTGTTTTTTTTTTTTTTTTTTTTTTTGCATATTATTGTTATACTTGGTTACAAGTTACGACATAATGCGTTTTCATGCCTTGATATTCCTCTGTGGGTAATGAACAGGATTCGTCTTCAACGTGTTCTGGAAACTCGGAAGGTAGTACTCTGCAAAGAGCAAGCAATGGCTTATGCTCGTGCTTTAGTTGCTGGATTTGAACTGGACTATATTGATGATCTTTTATCTTTTGCTGATACTTTTGGAGCTTCTCGATTAAGGTAAGAAGTCTTGACTTAACTTACACATCTTGTTATTGTCCTAGTGTTTTGAACATGAACATTTAAAATTCAAAGAAAAAGGTGTTGGGACACTTTATATCAAAAACATATTCAGATCACTCTTCCCCGGTGCAGCATCGATAGTAAATAATGGCAATTGATGCCTTTATCCTTTGCTTGCAAATTAATTGAATATGATTTACTTTGCTTTTCAAATTAAGTTATTCTTTTTTCTTCCCCTTGGAAGTTCATTGAGTGAATCTTTACTGGGAGTTGTGTTTGTCTCTTAGGGAAGCATGCATAAATTTCATAAATCTATACAAGCAAAAGAATGAAGATAGGTTTTGGATGGAAGAAATAGCAGCAATGCAGGCACTCTCTCAGCCGCAACTGCCATACTTGGCAACATCAGGAATCATTCTTGCTGGAGAAGATAATGATCCCAGTCAGGATCTTAACCAAAGTACTCTCTCTATTGGGAAGAACGGTTCACTAGACACGTCAGTGTCTGATTCAACTGCAAGTCATGGAAGTCTGGATGCAAACCAAGGTATAGTTAGACATCCATAATCTCTGCTGTTTCTACCTAACTTTTGATACTTTGATTTGATCTACTCTGCTGAAATTTTCTTGTGCAATAGATTAGATTACTTGTGTGTAACATGGGTTTAAAAATGGCAATCCAGATGGGAAAGCTCAAGTACCAAATCCATGGCCAAACCATCTTCCGCAGTACATGCAAAATTTCCAAGGTCCTGCATTTCAACAAATGCACCCCTATCAAGGTTACATGTTCCCTGGTATGCAGGTTCCCCCATATTATCCAGGGAATATGAAATGGCCTCCAAACATGGAAGACTCTGGCTTTATGTTTGATCAGGAATCTGATGATCGTCGGAAGCATAAATCTCATAGAACTAAAAAGAAACATTCTCATGAAAGAACACGTGAAACTTCAGAAGAAACTTCAGAACAAGATGGATCCAATGAAGACACTGGTTCAAGTTATGAAAGTGAATCCGATGATCATTTGCAGAATGGTAAAAGGCACTCTGGAACAGAGCAGCAGCATCGGAAAAAGCATGGGCAGAAGTCCTCAAGAAAGGTTGTTATCCGCAATATTAATTACATAACCTCTAAGAGGGATGGAGAAAGTGGGTCTGAGGAAAATTCATCCAATGAGGATGGATACATTGATGGGAAATCCATTAAACAGCAGGTAGAGGAAGCTGTTGGTTCATTGGAGAAGAGACATAAATCAAGCTCACGTCGTCACAAGAAACAAGGTGGAAGCAAGTTGCATGGCAGTGTAGATGATTCAAATGGAAAGGAACTTAAAAATGCAGATGCAAATTTACCTGAGGGAGAAAAGCAAAATGACAACTGGAATGCTTTCCAGAATCTTCTCATGAGGGATGAGGATCCCAGTTCTTTTGCTACAGAATCACATAATCTGAGGATTGAAGATGAATATCTTGCAAGTAAAAACTCTGGTGAAGGACGATCGTTTGAATTTAACCAGGAAGAAGAGAACGTAACGAAGCAAAGAGCAGTTTCAAGTGAGTATTTGGTGGTGACAGAGAGGGATACAGGAAATGAGAGTAAAGCTCAGGTTCCGTACTTTGAAGGTGGTGGTGATGTTGGTTGCATTACCGAGAAAAATGGAGCCTATGAGGATTTTTTATTTTCACATAGAAATGAAGAGTCAAGGATCAACTCCCATGATACTCTATCTGATTGCGCAAATGAATTATACAAAACCAAATGTCCAAAAGAAGGGGATTGGTTTATCAGCAACCAAACAGATAATCAGGTTGCCAGCAATGATCTGAAAATGCTTGATGGTGTTTACGCTTCATCGGTGTTGGCTATGGACAGTGTTCATGCTGAGAAAAAGAGGGAAGTTCTAGTGGATGACTCTTTCATGGTTCAAGACCGATCAGTAGTTGATCATCAATCTGATTCTCAGTTCAGGACTGACATAAGCTTCGTACCAGAATACACTGGAGCTACTCAAAATGAATATGGGAAGCCAGAGATTTCAAATGATAAGCCTGCAGCCTTTAGCATGCATGAACCAGATGACCTATACATGGTGCTTGATCGTGGTTCAGCTGTGGAGCAGGATGTGACACCATGGAATCCGGAGATGGACTATGAAGTTAATGTTTCATCAGTTGAAGCCAGTGAAAAGAATCCTGGCATCGAAACGACCGATTCTATTGGTGAGGAGCAGCCTTCTAATAGTAAGGGCAAGAACGCTAAAAATAGTGGAATTCCAGGAGGAAAAATTCCGACCAAAGAAGCAAGGTCTAAACTTGCAAATGGATCTTTGGGGAAGAGCAGATATGATATGTTATCCAGAAGTAAGAAACCTTCTTCTGTAAGCAAAAGCACAGTTCACAAAAGCAAATTTGAAAAGGTACGTGACCAACATTTGTTGGAAGCTGTTTCTGACATAGATAGAGTACAGACAATTTCCCCTGCAAGCTCCCTTTTGTATTTCTGGTTTTATTGACTGTTTTGTTTTTCAAAATCTATTAGGATGAAGAACAAAGAAAGAGAATGGAAGAGTTGGTTATTGAACGCCAGAAGAGAATTGCTGAGAGGAGTGCTGCTCGTGGTTCTAGTACTGCAACATCTAAGAAGCCTCTGACAGAAACTAAAAATGTCAAAACCACTGGGACCATGACAAAGAATGATAAGCTTAAAGTTCAGTCCCCAACCCAAGAGACCAAGAAAGCAGAGAAGCCTATCATGCGGAGTTCCACCATTGAACGGCTTGCAACTGCAAGAGTAACTGAGAAGTTGCCAACAACTCTGCCGAATTCTGGCCAACCCAAAAAGCAAACAATCAAGGCAATCGGTGTGGCTGCAGCTGCCTCATCACAGAAGGCAGTTGGTGCTGTGAACAAGAAACCGAGTCCAAACAAAACCAAACCATCAGAAGCGAAAGACCGCTTGAAGAATTCAAATCAGTTACTTTCGTCCAACTCTGATGTCCAGGACAAAGTGTGCATTGAAGCCACAGAAGCACTGCCAGTTGAGTTGACATGTAAGGCTGCCATCATTGAGTTGGAAGAGACTAAGCAACTCCATAGTATATCTTCCATTGAAAGAAATGAGGGAAACTTGTCGTTGCAAAGAGAGGCATTAGATAAAGGAAGCTGCAATGAGCGTTCACCCGATTTGGATTCACTTGCACCTATTGATGATCCCACACAGCCTGAACACTTAACAGCTGATGCTGAAGAACTACCTCGGGAATCTCTGGTTTTTAGCGAAGACAAAAGAAACTACAATGAAGACAGTGCAGAGCCTCATATTCTGGAATCACCTACCAAACCTCCAATTGTTTCAGCGGTGAATATTGACGAAAATGGTGAAACAACTAAAGGTTTTCCAGTCTCTACTGAAATTTCTGAAATAGAAATCTATACTCCACCATATAATGAAACAGCCTCAGAACAACTCAACTCGAGGAAGAAATGGAATGGTGATGAGAACTCTCCTAAAGCTGCCAAAGGGTTTAGGAAACTTCTGTTGTTTGGACGAAAGAGCAAGAACACTCCCGTCAATTGATATTGTGGAGCTTATTTACTTATTCTTTTCCTAGCATCTTTTGAGTGCAGTTCATATCCAAATACTTTGGCATTGGTTTCTGGGTAGCTCACGTCCAACGAGTCCAAGAGATGGACACGCTGATTGAATTGCTTGATAATGCAGCTGATGCATGCCTTACGGTTTTCAAGTAAAATAACTGAGATAGCTTGCCATGCACAATAAGGCGGAGGTTGTTGCTGCCACATGAGAAGAGGCTGAAGAGCACTGTAAGATATGTAGATTTTGTATATCAAAAAAAAAAAAAAAATTCATTCAAAACCATCTGTTTATGTGATTTTGCTTGTGCATTTGCATTGATGACACTGATTTATTTCAGTACCACTTGTAAATTTCTATTAAAATTTGTTTGTGTATGAAAAGCAGACATTTTTGTACCTAATGTTAATAGCGAGTAGATATTGTTTGGGAGGTCAGAAAATGATCCATACAGGCTCATCTTGCCAAATCTTGCCCCATGTCCGATTTTGGAACTATTCGAATTCCCTCAGCTTTCTGCTCATCCTTGAAACATTTGTCTGGGAAGCTATAGTTCTGCAGGGGTCATTCATTTCACCAAATTACATTTCAAACTAGAAAAGATTAAACAGCCAAAGATAAAGCCATATGGTATAAGAAACAATGCTGCAATACGAACAATATTATTGATCAGATGAAGTAATAAGCTTTAGAGAAATTTTATTCACACATACCAAATTTATAAATACACATCCCCAATTTTTAAAACTTTTTTTAATACAATTTTATCCATTTGATGAAGATGAACAAAAAAAAACTAAACAAACAAAAAGAATACAAAAAACAAACATTTATATATAAATCTACAACTCTACGACATCTACGGTCTATAAACTTCTTGGTGATATCAAATTTCCATACTATTTCGATTGATTGAAAATCTTAGAGGTTTTTTTGTTTACTGTAAAAAATCTTAGAGGTTATTTGAATGAAAAATTAAAATAAACAATCGTCAATTACTTTGTCTCTATTAATAGTTTGTTAAGCTTCATTTGCTTACCAATTCGATTTGATTTTAGTTGAATTAGTAGCATTGATCGATCATAGAGGTGAGAAAATATTGTGATAGATTCATGAGGAGCAGTCAGTTGACAAAAAAAACAAGTTGATGAGTTAAAGGGTGTGTATTAAGTAAAATAAAGAGGGCATAAAAGGAAGTTTAAGGAAAAAATTTACATAAAAAATATAAGAGTGTTGTAAAGTAAATAAAAGAAGAAGAGAAGAATAGTTGGGAGGAGGTAAAAGTCTACTCATTCATTCTCATTAGCCTCTTTATATAGAGGTAGGGTTTACATCAAACTATATAACTAATGAGTAATTACGTTGACAGCCACATAGATTATAATATTTATAACACTCCCCCTTGGATGTCCACCAATGAATGATGAAATTAGATGCACATAATGTTATCTCGTTAAAAACCTTGCCAGGTAAGAAAAACCCAGTGGGAAAAAAATAACCCTGGTCGAAGGAGAAAAAGAGTACAACGCGCATATGTTTTAGGTAGCATACTTCTGGATGCTCCCCCTGAAAGTTGCAAGCTTCATGCACCGTAAATAACGGTTTGATTTGTCCATCACTAAAGTGAGACCATGCGTGCTTTCCATATAGGGGCTCATCATGAAATTTTAAACCTGCAAAGTTGAAACAATACTAACAAATCTAAACATTATAAATAGGTCTTACCTCATTGAGTCGTATGACCAAATTCATACACTAAGTAATAGCTAAACAAGATAAACAAATTGGCATTAAAGCATTGAAATATCTCATGGCATATCTAACCATACACATTAATATCTTTGTATAGTGATGCGTCTCATATAAGTTCTTCAAGAGCTCTGAGTAATTCATAACTTCCCAAGAGTTAGAATATGTAGAATATAATGATCATAATTCGAATTCGATTCTGTAGTCCGATCTTAATACTCATTGAGGCAATTTCGATCCCGTTAGCTATAACAGAATGAGTACATATGAGTTAACTTTAGACTATTTGATTCCATGAATTAGCATCAAGCTCTCTTAAGTATTCATGGATCGAATTACATTAGAATCATTCATGTACTTGAATCCTTTAAGGATTTGACAAGCGATACGCTTGTAATGACACTTCACTTCTGGGAATTTGGTTTATCAATGTGTCTTTAAAGGCCCTCGTAATATATGATGATAACATGCCATAAGTCTCTCGTCCATGTAACAGTTACATGTAACATTGTACTAATAGAAAAGTATCATTCGTATAAGGGCAGATTTATAATCTCATGTCTTTTGTAGACATTAAACCATAGTGATATACTTTCATTGTGGTAAATACCTTTTTGTATCTGTAGGGTTAAAGGTCAAAGTATCTCATCACGTTTCAAATATTTAGTTTCATTCGAATTGCCTCTTTCCAATTTGACCAATAATATGTTTTGTCGACATGCATAATGAAACATGGCATAACATCGATTAATACAGTCCTTAATGGTTTTTGGTAGCTACCATTTGTAAATTGTCATAGATGATCATCATTATTTATAGATCTCACACATTCTTATATGCATGCATTTTTGATATTGGGTACCCATGCCACTTCTGGGGCAAATATTGTCACTTCTAGGACAAATATTATCTAGCGAATGTGGATCTTTTACTTGTAATATCATGTAGACCATTAGATAACCTGTATAATCTTCCATTTTCAGGAGCTTAAAACTTTAGACCTAGCGGATACATTCCACTCAAATTCACGCCGTTATTCAAATGATAGTAGTCTTATTCTCCCCTAACGGCGAGAAGACTGTCATATTATGACCATGCGCTAATACGCGTTTAAAGCTCGATCACTTTCTTTTGAGTGAGATGTTCATTGGCTGGTGGCGAACCAAAACCAAGTTTAAGGTCAAGAACATTAAATTCATGTGTCAACGAAGATACTATTCTCTAATGGCATACCTACAACCATTGTATGTCTAGCCGTATTAGAAACTCTAACATTGATTAGTTTATATTATTTTCAGGAGAACCATCTCACTTAGGTACATATGCATCCCATAGATCGAATGTGTTAATATGGTTTGTCCCTAGGACTTTAACCCAAGCAGATGTCTTAGCATTTAACATATAATTTTATCAAGATCTTTTATCAACTCATTTGCTGAAATATTTCTCAAAACCAAAATAAGACGGTGGATAGACAACTCACACCAATTTACATCGTTCTTCGGGAACAATCTTTCTCCCTCTAATGACAAGAGGAGTGTTTCATTGAGGTGACAACTCAAAAATATGCGGCATATAGACTAGTGGTCATCAAAACTTGTAACTTATTCAAGACAACACTCTAGGTAAATTATGACTTAGTTAGTCATGCCCGGTTTCAATGAACTTCGGGTTCATGATATTATATTTCTCGAGTTATTGTAGTAATTTAACACTGTATGTGCTCTTCTGGAGCTATCAATGCTCTTCTGGAGCCATCAATGATACGTGTAATCAAATGTTTAGATTTGAAATGTACTATTAGAACTTCGGGTTCTGCAGTATAATATTTGGAATCTTCTGATCTAAAAATATTACACTCGAAATTCATATGATAGAGATATAGGGCTGTTGTCCCATATGAAAAACAATAAAATGTAAACAATAAATACAGTAATGAAATTGCATAACAAAATAAAGAAAACTGTAAACAACAAAAAGTAAATAAATTGTACATTGGAAACTTCTGGTTCCATAAATAAATAAAATACACAGATCTTCAGGTCTGGTTAACTTTATCAAATATGATAATCGTGATTCCCGATCTCATCTAGTTACACATGCAAGAAACATCATATGAAATAGGTGGGGAACTTCAGGTCCTCATATGATTAGGGATCGTAAGATGTCATTTTTATCGTTGTATAACTCCAAGAAACTTCAGGCCCTCGTAAATTGCATAAGATTTGAGAAGCTTTAAGTCGTAATTTGACTATATTACTTTGGGGAACTTCAGGTCCTCTATATTTCGATAAAGAGACTTCTGGTCTTGATCTATGACACAAAATTCACAACTACTAGATGTAAACGTGTCTCTCAATTCAGATCAAGAAGATTATATCGGATCATGTACGAATTGAATCCATTTGGTCATAGTGACAAATGCACACCATAATAGGTTTATATGATTGCCAAAAGTCACTAGCTAGTAAGAGCCACATGAAACAAAGTAGAATTTTTTTTATTAGGAGTTGAAATACGCTCAGTGGTACTACATAGGAGTAATGCATAACATTCTAGCAAAAACCTATAGTTACGGTGATAATAAATTGATGCAAGTTTATATATGCTAAATGGAACCATGCAATTACAGAACGTGGATGTGGCTTTGGTTTAGGGGAAACAAAACCAAGACTACATACACAATTCAATGTAAAAAGAAAAAGGGTCTAACCAAATCTTAAAGTAAAGTAGAGCCAACACCAAATCTAAAGAACGATATGGTTAGAGTAAAATAAAACGTTTAAACACAATTGCAAGATATAACTCAAAGGTAACTAGCTAATATGAATTAAAGGCACAACATAGGCTATTAAACAAAACCCTAATCGTAGATAATGATTATTTAGGTAAAATGAATTATGGCGATCATGACAATAAAACAATTGAATCATCTGAGTATTAACAATAAACAAATCAAATCATAGATCAAGAACACGAGAGAAAAACAACAATTAAGTTGCACCGTGTAATATTCAGATCATCATCGAGTATATATAGAAACAAAAGAAAATTTGAGTGTAGGAAATTCAGTTTTGGGTTTGTAGGATTTGGTCGTTATCAACTCAAAGGTAGAGTCGTACTGATAACATGTTGTAAAGTAAAGAAAAGAAGAAAAGAAGAATAGTTGGGAGGAGGTAAAAGTCTACTCATTCATTCTCATTAGCCTCTTTATATAGAGGTATGGTTTACATCAGACTACATAACTAATAAGTAGTTACGTGGACAGCCACATAGATTATAATATTTATAACAAAGAGGTGTGTATTAACTATATTAGGATGTGTGAAAAGAATTTCTCTAAGCTTTATTCAGTACAAGAGTACAAGAGTACAAGACATGAGTTTAGTATAATGTGTTCAATAAATCTGGTGCATTCACCTGGAGTGTCGTGTGTTGGACATCCTGTAGGGCTAAGCGGATGTTGCACTTGGTATCTATATCTCCAATCAGCTCTTGTTTCACCTCATCTGGAATCCGAGTTATACGTAGCTTGTCTTTCAACTGAGGATTCACAAGATTACCATGCCGTAGTTCAACGCTGGTAATGTCAAATTCCGATCCATATTTCTCTTTGAACAGGCAACGCATTCGTTGTAGCTCTGGCAGTTCACCGAGGCAGCATAAATCAAACTTGCTATCGCTTGACCAACATCATTTGGCAAGTCTTGCAAGGTACTGCATCATTTGAAAATGTATAATAAGCCTGCTGCAACACTCTGAAACTAGTCCTACCTCAGTTGGGTTTAACGTCGAAAGGTATCTGTATTCTGTAACATAAGCACTGAAGTACCGAACAAATATGTTCCATGAAAAGTGAAAAACTACCTGTGTTTATGTTTGTATATATCGGAAATGTTGGAGGTAATACAATTGCAGAAAGAGTCGATCTGATCATATGCATCCAATAATCACAGGTCTTTGTAGAGTTCTTCAATCTGAAAATTCAAAAACATTAAACTAAAACTAGACCGAAAGAGGAACGAAAAGAACAAGAAAAAAGAACATCATAACAGGATTAAATGGTCAACCATCAGCTGGGTAGATAACACCATCATTTACCCTAGCTCGAGCTTGGTCTAACTGCCCAATTTGGAGGAGCTGACCGATGTCGTCACGTCCCTGCCTTGTAATAGCTTGGCTCTTCTTCTTTTGGATGATCAAATGACACTGAAGTTGCTCAACTATGCTTTTGCTGCAATAAGTAATCACTAATCAATAACAAGGTATGGAATTAACTTGCACATCAACTAAGTATAAAATCTATGTCAAAGAAACTAATTTCCTTAAATAGTTTCCCCACAAACTTTGTAGTGCATACATTTTTCCACCATCTTGTTCATTTAATCATTTACACCATTGTTGTGTAAATGAACGTGTAGTTTCATAGTTGAACTCGAGAAAATGTTGTGCGTGTATTCGAGTATTTTGACTGATGTGTTAACATGTTGAACCATACCAAGTTGAACGTGTTGTGATATCGGTCAATTATGTATGTTAAGAAACCCTAAAAGAACACAGAAAACCAAGAGAAACAACCATAGAGATAAGACACAAAGAACACAGATTTAAGATGGTTCAGCAAAACTTTTGCCTACGTCCACTGACAGAAAACATTCTCCACTATATTAATAATGGGTACACTATAATAGCTATTCATTGCTGCTGTGAGCTTGTTGAGAGGTAGTATGGCTAGGTTTTGAGCAAGGATTGCATGTTAGGACCTTAGGTTTATTTGTTTTGGCTTGGTTGAGTTTGAGTTTAGGTTTTGAAAATTTGAGGCAGCTCTATTGTGTCGTTGAGTGCAACGACTTTGGGAAATTGTCTTCTCTTAAGTTAAGGGTTAGTTTAAGGGTATTGTTTTATCTTATAGTACCTTGGTTACTAAGGTTGTTAATTATGTGATTTTAGGTGTTTTGTGAAATTGTGATTGGCTTGCTTTTGTTGCGTCAAAGAAATTGCAGTGAGATTTTTAGGTGAGTAAATCTCATCAAGGCTCACTTTTGAACCAAATTTTGTTATGGTCACTTGATGTTGATGTTAAAATTTATAATATGTTATTATTTGTTTTTAAAATATATGAGCTTGATCGCTTACGGCTCATAGGTAAGATAAAATATGTTTTCATTATATGTTTATTTTTGAAGTTCATGTGATCATAATTTTATTGATTATTGATAGATTATTCTTGTGGATTATCTATATTTGTTCATGTAAATATATCTATGTGGAATGATATAATTTATGATGTGATCTTGTGTTGTTGATGATGATGTTGTGATATTATGATTGTTGGATAAATAGTCAAACCGGGTTCCAAATCTTTAATCGGGTGATTAGTTACGGTTAAGATGCTATTTATTATTTTGTGTTTTAATATTGGACAGTCAAACCAGGTTCCAAGCCTTTGGCCGGGTGATTGGTCACGGTTAGGAATTAGCACTCTAGTCCGTCTGTCGGTGTAGGTCATGAGAGATATCTTATGGTATCTGGGACCTATGTGTACACAATTTGTTGTTGTAGGTCATGAGGGGTATTTATTAATACTTGATACTCATTGGTACATGTTATTTGAAAAAGTGTTGGAATTGTGGATTTAATTATTGATTAAATTGCCTTTGTGATAAATTGAATGTTAGAAGTGTTGTGTTATTTTTGAGATTACTCATACGAGCTTTTTAGCTTACCGGGTTTGTTATTTTACAACCCGGTGCACCAATTCATGATGTAGGGGTTAGACATGCAGGTGATGATGAGTATGGTTAAGCCGGAGGCATAGTGGCAAAATTTTCGTTTCTTGTGCACATTTTTGTTATTTTGGACAATTTTGTTTTAAGTTCGTGGTAGGAGCTCTTTATTACTAGACTTTTGATTTGATGTTTATGTAATTAAAGAGTTATAATGTTTAAATCGATTGATGAGTTTATTGACATTTACACTTTCAATATTTGTTTATAGTTTAGAAGTTATTGAACCTGTTTTGAGATATTAATATTTTAAATTCTATCATGCCTAAATTTTTAAAAACTTATTCTTCAAAAATTAAGTTGTGACATCATAACTATCCACATTCTTGTATTTCATCTTTATAAGATTGATATCATGAGTCTTCGAAGTCCCAAACATTTCTCCGTTAAAAGAAAAAAAAACTGCAGGATGTAGTGGGCCCAGGAAATCGCTGCAGCAGTCGAATCACGTGATCCCAAAACGATGAGGACGTAAATGATTGAGTGGCACAAGCTGTGCTGCAGCTGCAGAGGATTAGAGACAGTGAGACAGTGAAAGGAACCAACAACGAAAGCGAAGGTTCTGGAGTTTACTTTCGTCTGCTTCACGCTTACAGTAACAACCAACGGTGATCGGTGTCTTGTTGATGAAAAAGAGCGGCTCCACTTTAATGCCCTGTGAAGCATTCCCTTTGATTCGTACCCAGACTTCATACCCCCACCGACAATCGGTTGCGATCTGTAGCACTACAGTCGGTGAGGTATGGGGCTTGTAAGGTCTGTAATGACACAATTGCCCTACATTCTATAGCAAATCATGCCCAAGACTATGATATGAGACACACATGCATGTATGGTCATTCTGGCGTTTGCAAAATTCATTTTCCAACTTTAATTGTTGATAGCAATTGTAAACGAATTTTGGTTCAAAGGAAATTACAAAAGTTTTCAATCAACCAAAATCTGACATGGTTTCTCTCAACATGTTGTAAGAAATGAATTGACATTTCAAACTGTATTGTGGTAAATAATTTATTTTATTTCCTTTGTTTATCGGTAAGTTGAGACGTGTTGGTTGTTTAAGTTTTACTGTTATCGAGAGATGAACGAAATGAGGTGTGGTGTTGTGATGTAAGTAAAGTAAGGATAAAGAAAACACATATTCATTTTAACAAAATACTCTTATTTGTTTCTGAACGAAGTATAAAGAACAAAATATTAATATATTTTCACCAATAATGACTCACAGAATTATAAAATAATTTTTTTATGGAGTGTTACCAACTAAGAATAACAAGTTTTATAAAATTTGAGAAGTGACGACTTTTAAAATTTTTGTAAACATGATAATCAATCTATCAAATCAGTGCATAATTACACGGATGATATTCGACTAACTATGAGTTCTCTGATCAAAACATAGCAAGAAAAAACATAGTAGTATTAGTAGATGACTTCAAGTCTTAAACCTCCCTTGACCTACCTTAACATTAGAGGCTATGATTAGTGAAATGAATGCCAGAACATTTAGTCAGTAATGCTTTCTCTTTAGTTGCTAATGCTCAAAGGGCTTCTAGGCCAGCAGTGGCTAATTTCGGAATTTCGTCATTACAGGTGAGGTAGCCATTTTCGACTCTCAAGTGAAGCGGTGGGATGTAGTTTTCTGTAGGTCACTTTATATTGTACTCTAGCTTCTCCCCTATGCTTATTCTATACTTTTTTACAGCAGTTCCCAGTATTTAGTGGTTCCAAAGACACAAAGAAAGAGTAAAGTTTGGAGCCCCAAAAGCCTAAACTGGGAGATCTGGGAACTGGGTCTGCTTCACCATGGCTTCAAAGCTGTTGTTGATCACAATCCTCATCGTTAATGTCATCGCTTTTGGGCTTGCTGTTGCAGCTGAGCAAAGGAGAAGCTCTGTATGTTTGTCTCTCTTTATGTTTTCACACAAAGTCTTTCTCCATTGTTGTAGCTTGTCTTTTTAGGCTGTGAATGTCTTTGCTGGACTGATATGTGTTTAAATTGTTGTTCTTTTATTGGGTTCCGGGAAATTTATGTCGTGCTGATATGTCGGGTTTGGTTGCTATGAAAATGTATAAAGAAAGGGGAAGTCACTGAATTTTGCTTAGGGATAGCTAGGAATTTATGAAGAATGAAATGAATTTCAGTGAGTATTGGATGGATTCAATATGTTTAGCTGGGTTGTTGGATCAATTTGGACAAAAAACAAAGAGGGGTTCTCCCAGTAAAGTGTGAGGCAATAGAATTGTGTTCTTGCTGATAATCCTAATGTAAGTTACAGATCTAATTGTATAAATGGTTTTCTTGTGCAGATGATTACGTTTAACTGTTTTTCTTAGGGGATTTCCTTTGCGCGTGATGGTTAAAATTTAGTACTAGTTCAAGATTCTTGTGGTATTGGTATCGAGATAACAGATCCAGTTCACCATAAACATTGATTGGTTTAACTCTCTTGTTGTTTGCATCTTTAACGAAAAAGAGAAATGGTGCTTGCTTAGATACAAAGTAATAAGCCAACTATTTCTTCAATGACAGGCAAAGATCGTGCAAGATAGTGAAGTGGACTACAACTATTGTGTCTATGACTCGGACATTGCAACAGGCTATGGTGTTGGTGCATTTTTGTTCCTCTTGGTTTCTCAGGTCATCTTGATGTTGGTAAGCCGATGCTTTTGTTGTGGAAAGCCATTGAGCCCTGGAGGAGCAAGAGCCTTGGCAGTCGTCCTTTTCATAACCTGCTGGTATGATTTTTCATCATTAATTAATACTAAGTTTGTCTAATATATAGTTTGAAGATTTATTTTAATTTTAATAGTTGCAGACTGAGTTTTGGTTTTAACTTTTGCAATACAATGTTTAAGGCTCACATCTTGAATCTGTGAAATAGTGCATAATAGATATGATTTCCTTATACATTTTCAGGATCTTTTTCTTCATTGCTGAGGCATGCTTGCTGGCTGGTTCTGTGACTAATGCCTACCACACCAAGTACAGGACCATTTTCAGCGAAGACCCTCCAGATTGCCAGACCTTGAGAAAGGGAGTTTTCGGGGCAGGGGCAGCTTTCATTTTCTTGAACACAATCGTGTCCTCGTTCTACTACACTAACTATTCCAGAGCCAGGGCAAGCTTTCAGTCATACGGAACTGGAGAGGCCGCTGTTGGTCTCGGCACCTTTAAATAGATGCATGGATGTGATTGATGATTGTCGTGAACATTCTTTTGTAATGCATTGACTATGTCTGGATTCCCCATTGCCTGTTTTGAGTTGCATATCTGTATAGTTGGTGTCAGTCTGTATTATAGTTTGAATTGTTTCACATTACTGTGATTTTTTCTCTGATTGTTTATACACATTATTAATAATAGAAAACCATTGCTTGTGATCCTATACCACATGATGGAATTGGGGATATCTAGTGTGATTGATTGTAAAGCTATCCTAATCTCAACGTCTCCACATGCATCTTCACCGCTCTGGCTCCTCCTACTTTATATATTGGTTATGATGATCCATGTCCTAACAATCCCGCTGCAAGGACTGATGGTTTATCAATAATTTGATGCTAGATTTTATTACAAGATTCTTACAACTATGTCATGATTTCCCCCTCTGTAAGTGATTGCATTGATCAACTCCTGGATGTCAAGTCTCAACCATGAGCCTGCATTAGGATCACAAGAAATATTTTAGAAGTGCGGAATCTCCCCCTTGCTAACCAAACCAGTTACGGTCATTCGCCAACAATAACATGAACATGTCACCTGTAACCTATTACTACTACGAGAGATACAAAACCTGCCACCACATGAGCCGCCATGAGGTCGAATGTTGGATTTATTTTAATTTTTTTTGGCAACTAATATCGGTGAAATCTTGGGCTTGGAGGCGAAGGGTGAAGGACTTCAATAGATTGAGGACTCATTTAACTTGTCCATTGAGAATTTCTACTGCATTGTATTGGTGTTCAAAGTTGGTCTCTACTGGCCCAGTGCGCAGTATTCCACACCTTTATATGGCTTCTCTTCGTTCTGCTCTAGATGTCAAGTGAATGTTTCAAAACAAAAATTTCGTAGCTCCAGAAGCCAATCATGATTTATGAATCTTGATTTCACCCAAGTATACAGGTAAAAATATTTCATTCTTCTCACAAAGGTGCGTAATCACTCGTCCAGTTACGTACAGTTGAATCAATATATATCGATACTGATTGTCAATCATACTCGAAATCATGTGTATATCTATGATGAAATGTTAATTGAAAAATCACAGCTCACGCAGTAAAGAGTTACCAGTCCTGTATGTAAGAATGGTGGCTGGGAACAACAAACAGTAATGTACGTGAATGGCTTTTGGTTAATCTCTATAATTCTAAATACCCATTAGAACCATATATGTGTGGCTAATGTATTGTCGATCAGATTCGTAAGAGCCTGACTCTACCACAAAACCATCAAACGATACACAGATCAAGAAAAATTCTATCATATAGCAGCCTCTTGCATGAAATGAAGTGGCCGGGATTCGATAAGAATGTGACCGAAATCTGTGAGCTAGAGACTGCTTTATCGAATCATCAGAAAGTAGAACTTTTTTAGCAAGTGAAACAGTTCAAACAAGTCCTAATAACAAGGCAGTAGTCCATAACCAAAGAGCCCCAATGACTAATATTAGGCTACAATTTCAAACTAGCTGGCATGGGCTTTTCCACAACTACTTGCCATCGTTTATTTCAGTTCAGCAGCAGATCAGAGTCCATTCCTGAGAAGATAGTCGAATAATGGAACTACAAGTTAGGTTGTGTGAAACCTATAGTCAGCCAAACAGTGCCTTGTTTGGCTTCTAGCTAGCTCGTGGCCGGGAATCGATCAGTACTGAACTACTGATTCTCTGCTATCAATTTATATCATCTATCAGATATTCAGATTCATGATCTCAATGTCTGCAACTCATGTAACCGTGTTTATGAGTGTCAGTACGTATTGGCTCGAAATCATGAATGCCCTATTTCTTTGATCATCATGACGTTGACACCACCTTAAACTCAGTAAGTGAAAAGTGCCAAAAAGAGTCGAAGCTTAAACCCAGAAGATATTACAAGGTTCTATTGTTGCTGGGATTTAAGTTTGGGAAAGATAAAGAATTCAGATGCTGAAAATATATGATTGATAATCGTGTGAACTAACTAGTAAAGTTCCAACTACCATGCACCAAACGCCTTAAGGTTCTAGCTAGAACACCAGGTGAGAAACTACTCAAACTAGCAGGAAAGAACAGCCTGATCATTCAGCTGGTTCAGCAAAACATTACATGCAAATAAGGGAGTGTCAGTAAATCATTCAGCCTCATATATAGTATCAATTACTATTGATACTCGGCTACTTTTCTTCATGTGTCAAAGAGGGGAGGATTGGGAGTCTTCTGCTAGCCTAGATTTTATGTTTTTGACGTGCTGCTTCTTTTCGGATGTCTATATATAATTAGGGCATAGTACACAGTGCACATGCTAAGCTTTAAACATGCTCGAATATGTTACATTGCCATGTCCCCTTTAGATGGCCCGATTGCAGCTGCCACATGCTCAGAGTTTTTGTTCAATATTAGCACTCTCTTAATTTATTGAGACAGTTACATATGATTGATAATGCGTAATGTTCTTTCGGGCAGATATGTGTTTTCTGATCAATATATTTGACACTTTGATCTGAGAAACATTTTCGTAGAAACTGAGTCTTAAATATAAACTTGCTATAGTCTAAATACCAAATCAGATTGAAGACCAAATGCAAAATGAAAAGGTAAAGTTAGTTAGGATTTAGGAGCAACATGTAGTTGATTTATGCATTGTAAGACAATTAAAACAAAACAAAAACAAAACTTTCCCTTGTCTAAAATGGCTCTGCCAAATGCAGTATGTTTCATAATCTGTTTTCCTTTGGAGACCTGTCCTTTCAGGCATCTCATAAGTCGAGATTAAACAGAATCAAACTAATTAAGAAGAGAAAACCTTACTGATTAGTTCATACTGTTCATAGATCTGTCACCACAGACAATAAGCTTCTCAGAACCATATATCTACTTCTTCTTAATTATATATTACCTATTTTCTGTCCCTGCAGTCATCCGGCCTTTGCAGATAGCCTCTTCATGCTTTTGAAACAGTGGTTAAACTGTTAACCCTTTGTAGTTTTGTTATGTTCTTCTGTCTTTTAATCACATGAATGGATGATTAATTGAGTAATTAAACTAATCACCATGCCAGTTGATCAATAACAGCCGGCCTTCTCATACCTAGATAGATTATTATTGCTGAGTGACGTCCTGACATGAGAATAATTAGTATCGAAATTAAACCCAGAAGCATGTTATATAGAAGCTAAGCTTAATTATAACTGATGGCATTTGATGAATTTTCTCATCACTTCTGCTCAATGAAATATATAATCATATCGAAGAACCTGTTTTACGCACACACAGGCTGTTGGGAATCAAGACACGTGGTGTGTTTATAAATTATCTGTGATACTATTTGTCACTAATGTGGGTTAATTAATTTTTAATTTAAGTCAT
The DNA here is from genome assembly GCA_034370585.1 of Fragaria x ananassa. NCBI lineage: Eukaryota > Viridiplantae > Streptophyta > Magnoliopsida > Rosales > Rosaceae > Fragaria > Fragaria x ananassa. The sequence continues at coordinate 11,803,341 of CP139765.1, read as the reverse complement.
TATTAATCAATTTGTTCATGATGGTGGAAACCTTATACAAGCTCAGCAGTCAGCAAAGCTTTATGCTTATTAGGTAATGAGCAGGAGGGTTCCCTTTCGTATCAGGAACACACACACACACACAAATATATATATATATATATATATATATATATATATATATATATATGCGGTAATGTCAATGAGATCAATATAGTACCTAACACCCTGATTTGATTAATATTTTGGACTAGAATTAGTAATGGGGGCATTATGCTACTAGCTAGTACTAACTGTGCTTGACCTGGATTATTTGGGTTCGCCAAAGTGAATTATTTCCAGGTCATGATCAAGTGAAGCCCTTATTAATTAAGGTCCATTTGATAAAAAATAATCTGATATATAATCATGATCAAGTTATATGCATTGGATGCCATTTTGCTTTTGTGGTAAAGCAGGAGGAACAAGATACTGGGTTATGCATGATTAGCTAGCTATTATATATCAATATTACTTAATTTCAAAGAATTTTAATAACAATGAGAATGTTAAGGGAATAAATTCACGATCTCATGCCCATATGGATATGCTTATTTGGAAGTGTGAAAATTCACTTGTCACCTCCCGGCCATATCACCAACCCAAGCTGCAGATAATTACATGGTAATGAAAATAAGATCGACAACTACTCCAATGACGTCCAAGTGATATTTAATAACATTAACAAGGCTAATATATTAGTGGTGAATTTTAATTTATGTTGTTCGAAGCATTTCATCGAACAATTTTACTCATTTTTGAAGAAAATAGCTCAAAAAAAAAGGGATTTGAAGTAGCAGACTGTACTCTTAGTTTTGTTCATTTATTTCTTGTGTCTCCTCTTCTAAATGATAGAGAGATGCCATTTTAAGAGCTGATCAAGCAGTTCATGCACTTCCCCGAATCAACATATATTAAAAATTGCTTCATGATATTATACAAGGAGTTGGTACACTGAGGCTATATATATTTATATCTGCGTGGTTCTGATTTTGCCTGGCCCTCGCTAGCTTTTGATGATAAAACATCAAAACCCTTTTATCTTTGAACTAACAAGTAACAAGTACCAAACCTCACTTTTAGCAAGCTTAGCTATGGTCTATGGGGATCCATCGACAAGACTTGTCCTACTGTCCGAAGGGTCGTTACACAAACATGATCATTATGAATTATATAGCAGCTCGTTTAATTACTTCTCAGCCATGCATGTTGAGTCAATGATATGATCTCTTTGTTGACTTGATGCTCATTCTTTTTTCAAGAGGAGGTTGGGGATTCGATTCTTATGATTCTAGCTATCATTCTCTGAACATAGTCTGGATCTGTGTGTAAAACTCTCTGCATGGATGAATTAAGTACCTATATGTTTAAATGGTACCTGCAATGCTAACGCGGCTCTGCTAATTTATGACTAGTCGACCAAAAGAAAAGAAAAATAAAGTATTTCTAAACCGAGAGTAGATTTTAGTTATTTTATACATTAAGGTACACTTGCATCATTAATATGCAAATCGCGACGATTGGACCTGTAAAGATAGAATGAAAATTATAATTGGACCTGCAAAGATAGAATGAAAATTGGACGTCCTTAATTTGTTCATCTTCTTTTAATTTTTGATCCGATCAAATTAAGCTTCTATGATAAGAGAACATCTTCAACCTCGGGTTCTCACCTCCTACATACTAGACGTAACCACTCCTTTGGTTGGGGGCTGTACCTCCCTGCTTTTCAATCGATACACAATTGAGTAGGCCGATCACAAATGCTATGGGTGTTGGAATTGAAACACTTGGACTATTTTTTTTTTTCAATTTTGTTAACATCGTGAGTGTATACGTATGATAGTGTTACGTGAATAACGAGATTAAATACTGCATAATAGTTGTTTGGGTCACTTGCACATTGATGTAGAAATGTTTTCTGAAGACCTAGTTTCCTTAGCCGACCGCTCTCCGGCCAATTCCCTATCCTGATTTCCAACGAAACCAGGATTGTTAGGATTGTGAGGCGGAGGTGGGCTCGTTTGTCACTCGTCTTACGTCTTTACCCGATCACCCATTCATGTACCATTGGTGTATCCATTGAAATCGGCCATCACCTCCCTAGCTACAACAATATTATGTGTGGCTTTAGTGGGGTATCAGGGTTAAAGGCTACACTTATGCGTGTATTAGTCCATTTCTCTTGGTTGTACAAGATATATACCAAGTACAAGTAAAGCCAATTGTCTGTCTCAAATTAAGCATTTCCCCATTGAGCACGTATGTCGATCTGGTCTGGTTCATAATCTGTGAGGTAGTCTCGGCCGGCCACCGCCCCTCCCTTTCCCCTTATTTTAAACTTCACACGAGCTCACCGAGCTTAGAATGCAAGAAAGGATGAGTTGTAATGCATTTTTCGAACTTGTGAATGTCATTTGAGCTGGATACAGTGTGGTCAAGTTTCTTTACAAGTATGCTAATGCTAATTAGTTACAAACTTAGCCTTAAGTAGGAAACAATCGCCATGTTTGGATGTGAAGATCGGATATCAAAATGTAGGTACACACCCTTGTTCTTATAGACTTTGACTAAGTTCATTTAGACTGCACTTTTGTTTTCTCAATAAGAAAAGGTCAAAGTGTCCTTAACTTTACAATCACTGGGCTAGGTGTCAATTTGACCCCTAAAACCATCACCAGGAGTCGAAAGAAAATTTGAGATTTCCAAATGGTTGTGGATAATGGATGTAACTATTAATTTAGAGTATATTCAGTACTTGATATATATATATATATATATATATAACTATTAATATATATATATATATATAATTATAGTACATAATATAAAAATAAATATATGAATTGTTATAAACAGCTAAAATTGTATCATGATACACGTCGTGTATACAACAATTTCTCTTATTAATATGAGACTTGGTGTTGTACTTTAATTTAGATATATAGTTATCTCTCCCTAGTCCCCACACAATAATTTGTACCAATGGAGAGTTTTGTAACGGAGGAGATCAAACGCCATTAGAAAGTTTTTCCATAGTGCACGAGAGGTTTTTTCTACACAGTAATGTTTAACTGATCAGTAACTAATCCAAGGATTCATGGTCAACTACCGTTAAATGTAAATATAAAGATTGAAAACTAAACAATTTAACTTTAAAATAATGCTTCTTATCATTAGATTTACATCCAAGGATGATTGATCATGATTCTCTTATTCAAAAACTGACCAAGTGAACACTACTGTTTTTTTACATATTGTAATTCATCTATTTTTGTAGAAGCAATTTTTGCAAAAAATAATTTGTAACTTGTTGAAATACTCTTATGCATGTTCAAATATTTTCTTCTCTTTTTTTTTTTTTACCTACTATGAAACAATTTTTTTTCCTTCCATCTGTTCAGCACAAATGTGTACAAGTTAGGCACTATATATAGATCATCTATAACGCAACATGTGACCAAGGATGGGGAATTGGCATGAAGATTTATGGGAACTAGGCAAGAAATTAGAACTATGATGTTCTGACTTGAATACATATTTTCCTCTTTCTTGTATGTTGACGAGCTCACATATTCATAGTAACATCTTGAAAAAAATGTTAGGAGATCTGCAACCCAACATGTGATTGAGGATTTGTAACTGGTCGACCAAATGTACCACTTTCTTGAATTGTTTCCATTTTCTTCTTTGTTTCCATTCTCAGCCCCAGCCTATTCCATAGGCTTGGCCTCTTGCTTTGCATTTTCTTCGATTTCTAGCTTCAAATGCCGTCCCTATGCCCAAGACCTATCATACTTTTGTTTGCTCTTTTTCACGTTTATTTGTTTTCATTGCTCTCAAATTGACACCTCAATCACCACTCACTTTCGGCTAACACTGCAACGGCTATGAAACTTAATTCCTTCCTCATTAGCATTCATTGTTTCTCTAATCTTTGTAATATATGGAAGATGTAATGCACCAGAGATTTTCCATAGGTTTGCTGTTTGCCAAAGTCATCCTCTTGTGTACCAGCCGGTACATTTCTAATATGATTTGTAACCGTCACATAAATGATCCATATGGTAAAGTCCAACCGATACACATGTGAGATTCACATTAGAGAGACGTACGTACATCATAATCAACTTTATTAGCAACCTTATTTATTAGGCCACTTTGAGGTGTAGTACAAAGAGAGAGATGTCATCGACTCATCGGTTAATTTGAAGTCTGTTAAGGTCATATTTAGTTTGAGCGTTTAATTAATTTTCAACGATCAATTGATGCACTGCTGGATATTAATTGTGTAACGTCTAACAGTCACATATACAAGTGATACAACATGATAAATACTAAATAAATAATGAACGCATTGAGTGACGTCCATCAATCGATAATCAACAACTAACAACTATCAATACCGCGGAGGTGAGATCATGAAGTTTGAAGCACGCATACGTACGAAGGTTGCTAACGATTAACATGATCGGTAACCGGATTCAGATTTCTCTATCAAGCCCTGTGCTATATCTATGGTACTGATAGCCACCCACCAACAGCAGAATGAAAAGTCCATTCCGGTTCAGAGGGATTAAGAGATAGAGGGGAGGGAGATACACAGGATGTCAGTTGTCCATAAACAAATGGGAAGACATAAATATAATGGTCCCTTGTGTGTATGCATATATATGCCAACAATTTATGGACGAGTAAACTAGTTGGTCCCAAATGCAGTTGAAGTTGAAGCAAAGGCATTGCCTTTGGGTGTAAGTGTAGGTGTCACCTTAACTTAACAGTAATGGGCTGGACAGCATGTGCAACCTAGCCAAGGAGGGTGATCGAGGTGAATATCGTCAACCTGTAACACATACTAATATTCATTTACTAGGCTTGGTGATATTTATTTCTTTATTTTTCATAAGCATACTTTAGGCCCGGATACCCTAAGCCTTGCTCTATAGGTGAACTCTATAGATTATTATTATTATTATTATTACAACATCTCAACAACTAAGCATCCGTGCAACTAAAAAGAAAGGTTTCATATTGAATCTTACTCATAATCCAAATTACAAATGAAAGGCGCCGCATGTTATTAGACAAAATGATCATGAAAAAAGAGTTTTTCATAAAAGTTATATGAATTTATCATGTGATGGGTACATGTATACATGAATTTTCGCGTTTGATCCAAGTTTGTTTTGCATCAATACTTCAATAGTAACTGAGCCAAACCCTAGAGAACCTTTTTTTTCTTCTCTTTCAATCTCGTTTGATTGCACCGTTGTTTTGATGCAGGCTTCTAACCTTGTCAGCGAGCGTCATGTGTGGCCGGACGAGATGTTGTGATGCTTGGCTCATCTCAAGTAGGGAGGCAGGGCTCGAGCTCCATCCTTCGTTCACGGCTAGAGGAGAGGCTGGGTTGTGGTGAGTGGATAGAAGGATTGATTGGCGGATTCAGTTCGAATCAGAGTCAGATTGGCGACATAGATGAGTGGTGGTGTGCGTAGGTTTGACGAAGGCGCGGGCAGGTTTCTTTTTCGGATCTGGTTACTGTATTGTGATTCGGTAGCTGGTTCGGGGTGGAACCTCTTCTGGTCGAGTGCGACTTTGATGGCGGAGTGACGAGTCAGTGGTGCTAGTTTGGGTCCGACGACGAGACGACGGTTGTGGTGGCTGGAGGGTTAGGTCTAGGGGTTGTCTCTTTGGGTTGTGCTGGATGGATTTGGGCTCACTCTATCTTTTGGGCTTGGGTACAGCTTATTGGGCCGGAGGCTGGGCTAAGGCTCTTTTATTGGGTCCTTGTTTTTCTTTCTGCTTTTCTTTATGTTTTCAGTATTTAGACTAGGTTGATTATGGGTCTAGAGCATTTTCTTAGTTATTGATTTCGGTATTTAATTAGGTTTTTGATGCTCTAAGGTTGCCCCCTCTGCGTAGGGTGGTCTTGGAAGTTGTTAATAATGATAGGTTGAGGACTTGTCCTTTTCTCCTTGTGTCTTGGTGGCTGGTTATTTGTTCTGTTTGCTACTACGAAAGACTGGTCATAGTGTGTCATCCCATGGTCTGCAATAAAGAGATTGCTTAGTGTCTACTAGGTAATTTTGCTTGATTCAATTATTTCGTAGCTCACAATGTGGGTGGATTATATTCATGTTGTTGTACATACTCTCAAATTGTGATCAATAAATAGGCGCCTAATGTCCTTTGTTAAAAAAAAATTACTTCAATAGTAACTAATTCCAACGCTGAGTAAAGCTTTTTGGAAAGCTTTTCATTTACACACTTATATCCCTATTTTAAGACGGGGGCCTTTAAATTAGCCTAATTTTAGCGATATAAGGACGATCAATTCATAACAATAAAAAAATTAATAAAACAAGCTAATGACAAACTACTAAAAATATCATCCATAAGTATGATCATCTTGCTCATCAAAACACTACGATTCCAATTAGAGAATCATTTTTTAAAGACCTCATAGGAAACATACGAGAATCATTACTATTAGACAACATCACAAAAAAGATGAACAAAAATTCTAAGCACAACAAAGCCCTTAAGTCATGACACAACAAACTCAATTAGAATCGAATAATGACACTTTGTTTCTTTTCTTACAGGTAAATGAAACTTGGAGGTGACAACGGAGTCGTCTAATCTCGGCCTTTGCCACATACTCCACACAGACGACCGATAACCACAATGTCTAGAACATAGATCACAGGGTGGCCTCAATCCTAAGCTTCTAAAGAATTAAATCACCATTCTGCCTCCACATAAGTGACATGTTTACAAAAAGACTATGCGATTATGGCCAACGACGTCCATTGTTAGTAGCAAGACATCTACATCTTCAAAATGATTGATTTTTTGCTAAGAGACATAACTGTTTTTGATTTGACCAACTCGAACAGATAATCTTACGATTCTAAGAGTCCACACTTGAAATGAAGTATTGAACAAAAATCTCTCTCTGCAACAAGGTTTTCCAACATCATCCAAGATATCGTCCAATACCAACTTATTAGGCGTTACTATTAATAAGTTTTCTTACGCGTGAACGAAAACTTTATATCGGGTAAATAATAAAACTCTGATATTCAAAAAGTATTCAATCCAAACCCCGCAAGGTAACACTTCGTAAAATCCCATTACCTTAAAGTTCCTACCTTAAATGGCCCAAAAAAAGAACCAAATCCAAATGATCTTGATTTACCCAAAAAAGAGAGAATTTGTTTCCCACTCACCCTAAATCAAAAGACCAAAACAAGAAAAAGTAAGAAAAGAAAAAAAGAATCTTTAAAAATCCCTCTTTTTACTCTCCCCCCTCTCTACAATCCAGAAGATACTCACTCTCTCACACAACAACAGCACCAAACAACAACATCAACAAACTAACTCCTCTCTCTACACATTTTCCTGCAAACAAAACCCCCCAAAGCCAAGCAGCATAGGGCTTCGCTCCCTTTGTCTCTCTTCTCCGTTAACGGATCTGATTCGCTTGTCCAATCCCATCAAATTCCACCCAGATCGAAACCCCACTCGCGACCCGACAACCCGACCCGGGTCGCGGCTCCGATCGCCGACCCGAATGGGACTGCCGCCGCACACCAAACGATGAGCAAAGCTGCCGCCGCGGAGGAAGAAGACGAAGACGAGTGCTTCTACGAGTCCCTCGATCGCATTCTCGCCTCCTCCTCCTGTTCTTGCTCCACCTCCAACTCCGACGACGACACCGACGACATCTCCGATTCCAACGCCGCCGCCGCCAATTATGCCTCCCGCAGGAGGTTTCCGACGCCGAGGTTCCCCATGAGGGCATACAAGTACGACGTCTGGATCTCCGAGCCCGCCTCCGTCTCCGACCGCCGGTCAAGGCTCCTCCGCGAAATGGGCCTCAGCGGCGACCCGGCGCTGTCGCGGGCCAAGTCCGAGACGGTGGGGCGGTCGGTGTCGTCTGATCATTTGATTAAACGACACTGCGCTCCCGCCGTTTCCCAAATCGTCCGGTCCAAATCCGACGGCGTCGAACAGTGTAACGGCGGTTCTTCTTCTCCTCCTATTCTTTGTTCCAAGATTGAGGCTGCTCCGGCGGCTGAGACCGAGACCGAGACCAATTCGCTTGTAAATACACAGAAACAAGATTGCGTTTGTAAATCAGCGAGCGGCAAGAGCAATGGATCTTCTGCCGCGTCGCCTCCGCCGCTGAATAAGCCGCCGTCCGGTAGGATCAGCAGGCGCGGTGGCGAGATTCGGATTGAGGTTGAGGAGCCGGAGGAGGAGGAGGAGTTGGAATGTAATGGCGGCAGTGCTAGTGAAGTGTGTACTATTCGGAATCTTGATAATGGGAAGGAGTTTGTGGTGAATGAGATCAGGGAAGACGGGATGTGGAACAAGCTCAAGGAAGTGGGGACCGGGAAGCAGTTGACTATGGAGGAGTTCGAGATGAGTGTGGGACATTCCCCCATTGTTCAAGAACTAATGCGGCGTCAGAATGTGGAGGAGAGTCATAAGGGTGGTGGTGGTGGTTCGGATTCGAATGCCAATGGGGGCGGTGGAGGGGTTCCAAAGATGAAGAAGAGGGGCTGGTTTAAGAGCATTAAGAGTGTTGCCAGTAGCGTGACTGGTCATAAGGAGAGGAGGAGTAGTGATGAGAGGGACACGTCGTCAGAGAAGGGGGGCCGGAGGTTGAGCTCTGAGACTGATGATAGCCAGGATGTGTCATTTCATGGACCGGAGAGAGTGAGGGTGAGGCAGTATGGGAAGTCTTGTAAGGAGCTTACGGCTGTGTACAAGACGCAGGAGATTCAGGCCCATAATGGGTCTATATGGAGTATAAAGTTTAGCTTGGATGGGAAGTATCTGGCAAGTGCCGGTGAGGATTGTGTGATTCATATATGGCGGGTGATGGAGACCGAGAGGAAGGGTGATTTGTTGATGCAGAAATCAGAAGATAACAATTTGGATTTGTTGTTTATTGCCAATGGATCTTCAGAACCATCTTCCGTCTCGCCCAATAGTTACAGCCATCTAGAAAAGAAGAGGAGAGGGAGGACTTCTATAAGTCGGAAATCATTGAGTTTGGAACATTACGTGATTCCAGAGATGATCTTTGCGCTTTCAGAAAAGCCCATTTCTTCATTCCAAGGTCATGTAGATGATGTGCTTGACCTCTCTTGGTCCAAATCTCAGGTATATTACTGTTCTGATTTTCTGCTCCCTAGATTTCAGTTCCTTTTTTGCTGCTTGATGCCAAATGTTTGTTGAATTTTAATGCACATTTCTATCGTTATCATTAGGTTTGGATATGCCTAGTGATGTGATCTGAATGACTGTTGCTTGTGCCTTTGTGGCTACGGTTTCTGTGTTTCTTTTCATTAAGAGGTAGTAGATACACATGGATAGGAACCTTTGAATAAGGTCGAACAAGATTGGTTTTTTCTGATGGTGGCATAGATCATTGAGACTTTTCCATCGGAATACTGTGGATACTCTCTACTTCATTTACTTTAGAAACAAGAAAAATTAAAAATAAACAAATTTAGGAAAATTTAGAGAAGCAGATTTATGTTATAGATTATCAGTTGTATGCACCTTGGATTTATTGAAGGTGCCTTAAAAAAAATTTCCTAGGAAGAGAGCCATGGTATCACATATGTGTCAAATCCTTCCAGTTATCTGTGAAATTAGACAAAGAATGGGAGTTGCTCAGTTGTTCTCATAATAACTAATTATTGATTGTCTCTCTATGTTTCCTACCTTATGTTGACTTTCCTCATCTTTATGATGTTTTTTTTTTTGACTAAAGTGATGTTGTTTTTTTAAATACATTGTTTTTGGTTTTTATTTTTCTCTAGCAGAATTATCACTAACTCCTTGTTTCTTTTATTCATTTTTCGCCAGCACCTGCTCTCATCTTCTATGGATAAAACGGTGCGCCTCTGGCATCTGTCTAGCAAGTCTTGTTTGCGAAAATTTTCACACATTGACTATGGTAAGTTTCTATGGGCATTTCATCAAATGCTTCACTGTTTAGTTGACTTCCAGTCTAACAACTACAGTACATAAAAGTATGCTAGTGTAAATCGTTACTTTAAGGGTCATCAAGTCACTAAATCAAGATTTACTTACAAAAGGCTAGGACTTGGAATATGTAAGGGTAGAAAGGCAAAAAGTAAAATAAGCACAACCATTTTTGTCTCTGGGGGTAGAGGGGTGGGAAGGGGATTTGTCTGACCCTATGTTTTTGCTTATTGGTTTCTTGAAATGAACATCTGGTTGTTTTTATTTGATGGTTTAATACTGAAAGAGAATGTTATGAATTACCAAGAGAAGTTAATCTTTTTCTTCCCATCTCCTTTCATTTGTTTCTGATGACTATATTATGCATTTGTCTGATGCAGTAACTTGCATCCAGTTTAATCCCGTTGATGATAACTACTTCATTAGTGGATCACTTGATGCTAAGGTTCGTATATGGAGCATCCTTGATCACCAAGTGGTTGATTGGAATGATATGCATGAGATGGTCACTGCTGCTTGCTACACTCCTGATGGTCAGGTTGGGCTGCGGTCATTAATGCCTCCATCAATGCAAACTATTAAACTCATTGGTCAAGGAAATAATTTTTGTGGATCTCTGCAGGGTGCCCTGGTAGGAACATACAAAGGGAGCTGCCGGTTATATAACACATCTGGTACATCTCTTTCTCTTTCTCTCTCTCTCTCTCTCTCTCTCTCTCTCTCTCTCTCTGTTTGCGTGTTTATGTGTGAAAGCTGGCGTTTATATGTTCCTCTCACTACTAACTATTAGTATTAATAATAGTTCCCAATTTTTTTTTTTTTTTTTTTTTCAGATAACAAGTTGCAAGAGAAAAACCAAATAAATCTGCAGAACAAGAAAAAGAAATCTCATCACAAGAAAATTACCGGTTTCCAGGTAATATATTGCATTTGGTCCCTTTGTTTATATGGTTAGGTGATACACTTGTGAAAATATGTAGTAATGAAACCTGGGACTATTACCGTTCCAACTTTGCATCCCATCTTGTAGAGTATATTTTGTATGTTACTTTCATCTGCAAGCAGTTGATTCTTCAACTCCTCATGAATTTTGTTTGACAGTTTGCACCAGGAAGTTCCTCAGAAGTACTAGTCACATCTGCAGATTCACGAATCAGGGTTGTTGATGGTGTTGATCTGGTTCACAAGTTCAAGGGTAAGTATACATTTTATATTTTTTTTGGGTCAGTTGTTATGTTGTCTAGTTTAAATAAAAATTCCATAAAGGTTATCTATTTATGCTCATGTTTCTCTCTTTCCATAACTTCTGTTGGGTTAGCTATCGTACAAAGATTTCTGAGACTAAATTTCGATACCTTCTCCAAAGATGAAAAATATTGTTTCAACTTGAAAGATATGATACCTTCTCTCCAGTTTACTGGTAGTTGCCATATTGGTGTTTGATAATTTGTGTTTACTTCATCTTAGTGTTGTATATTCTGTTTTTCTTCTCTTAATTAATGTTGCACGGCTGTATGACAAGAATGTCAATCTCTTAGAAAGAACATGGATCAAAGCACTATAATGGGCCTGTGAATCCTTGCTTTTACTCTTGTTTAGCTTGCTTTGGTAAAAAAAAAAAAAAAAATACAGACCAACCTTTGATACAGACTATTTAGGTTCTGGTTTGAGCTAGATAGCCTGCTGCGTCCTACATCATTTCACTATTACCATTCACCAGCTGTCCTAGAAGCCATGCTTAATTTATGAAGCCTAGCAATTTATGTTCCTTTTTAGGTTTTAGTTACATAACTTCCAAAAAAAAAATGTCGACTACAGTGATTTGAATTGTCTAAAACTATGGGGATCTGAGTTTATGTTTCTGAAAGATGAATTTATATTGTTTGTAAAGCTTTAAGCTTGAGTTGCATGTCTTTTCTTTCATTGATTCTGCTAATAGCTTTTCATATGTCACTTCTTAGTCTATTTACAACATGTCAATTTAGAACTTCTTTCTGCTTTTGTCAACAATCTATAAAAATGAAGATATGTTCGAACTAGTAGTTGTTATGATTATGCTTTTTTATGCTAGAGATCCATGAACGTAAAATCTGGAATGTTAGCATATGGACTATAAAGTTTGCATTTTGCAATGGCTGAAATTGATCTGCATTTTTGACAGGATTTCGCAACACAAATAGCCAAATCTCAGCCACCCTCACAGCAAATGGCAAATATGTGGTATCAGCCAGCGAGGATTCTCATGTATATATATGGAAACATGAAGCTGATTCCCGCCCTAGCAGAAGCAAAAGTGTTACTGTCACGTGCTCGTATGAGCATTTCCATAGTCACAACGTATCAGTGGCTGTCTCTTGGCCTGGTGTTGGTGATTCATGGGGACTACAAGATGGAGAACAAAATGGACTTGGACTTGACACCAATCTTGATGAGGTTTCGACAGCCAATCATCCGCCTACTCCAGTTGAGGAGGCCAATGGCAAGGATGGTTCGCGATCAGCATCCGGTTGCACCAATAGCCCCCTTCATGGAACAATTACCAGTGCATCCAACAGTTACTTCTTTGATAGGATTTCAGCAACGTACCCAGAGGAAAAACTTCTTCTAGCTACTAAGAAAAGAAGCCCTCGTGTAAGTTTTGATTTTAGCAATGGTGTAAGCCAGAACATTCCAGCCTGGGGTATGGTGATTGTAACCGCTGGCTTGGGTGGTGAAATTAGAACTTTCCAAAATTTTGGGTTGCCAATTCGGATATAAGGCCCAAAGAAATAGGCTCCCTGATCCCTGGGAACGACGAGTTAATACTACCACATAGTGCCGGTCCATTTCCCCTATTGGCAAATATGTACAGAGAGATTTGGTGAGATTTGTAATATTAGCGAGTTCCATTTGTTTCGATATGGCTGGTGCCTGTAGGTGAGGCAGTCCCAGTCCGACTGGGCATCGAGAAAGAAAATAGATTTGTTGAACAAGGAAAAAGAAAAGAAACAAAAAAAAAAAATTACACCTTGAATTTAGAAACCGAAGGATTTGCTGTAATCGGGAATTCTAAGTTCTGAGATGGGAAAAGCTTATTAAATTTAGAAATGAAAATTCTTTTGTAGTTGATGTGCAGGACTGGTCTTCATTTTTCTTTTTGTCTATAGCCCGGGAAACCCTGTGCAATCTCTTAGGCCCACCAAATCATGGTATGTAAATGAAATTAATTTCATTTTTCATTCTAGTGTGTTGCTTAGCTGTAAATGAAGATTGAAAAAAAAATGACATCTCACTACCTTATACAGTTACATAAAACAAAACAAAAAATCATCTTTCAACATATTTAAACAAATAAGGACATAAACCCAGACCCACAGTATATAATAATATGTTCTCTTAACAATTTTTATGTAAAATACCAAAAAAACCAATCTTTTCTGAAATATCTATAAAACTGCCAGTGCCTCAACCTAACCACAAATATCTTCTTTCTCTTTCTCCGATCATTCATATTTCCTCTCTCTCTCTCTCTCTCTCTCTCTCTCTCTCTCTCTCTCTCTCTCTCCAACTACAAAAAGAAGCATCGGCGCCGTCACCTTAATGCTCAATGATGGCCAGCACCGCGACGCTTGAAGACAACCGACGCCTGAAGCCTGACCAACTCTTGATGCTTGTCGATTGACGACGACTTCTGATGGTCGACGATGAAGATTTCCGACGATCAATGATGAAATCAAACAGTAGCAGAATCCCCAACGATTTTCTCTCACGATTTAGGTACTTGTTCAAGCTTCTATCACTTATGCTTTCTTTTTAGTTTGAGATTTAGTTTTAGCTTCACGATTTTATAGTAGCAATCAGAAATGAATAAGCGATTTTTCTAAATTTGAACTCGATTTCATGGAATTCCAGTAGCACTAAGTGAAAACGGGTAGAACCCTTTAGGTTCCGCCCAAAATATCTGGATTGGCTTTGTGTTTATGCATTTCGTTTAAATTTGGGGTTATTTGAATTTGAAATCATGATTTCGTTTTCGATTTCATGATCGAGCAGTTTCACTGAGCTTAAAACAACCTGAAATTCATATTTACAATGCTTTTGTAGGCTTTCGTTTCAAGATCTTAACCTAAATATTAATGGAGGAACCAGGGTTTGGAAGGACACTAAGGAGCCAAAAAGAAACAGACCGAGTTGGCCAAAGATATCAAGGTAAGTCTCTTTTATTTAGAAATTTGATTAATTTTTGTAGTAGCTATTTGCCTATGTTTGTGTAATCTGAATTTGAGACAATAGCAGTTTCATACTGCATAGACTTACATAGCTGCTACTGTTTCAAATCTTTTCCAACTCGATCATGCTCATATTCTACTGTTGAAGTAACAAATATAGCTGCTATTACACCTAAAAATATAGTTGCCATTTTGAAATTGAAGTTTATACTTCGATTCAATTTTGATATTGTATCATGAGTTCTTTGATGTGTTTGAGTTTCATGCTACTGTGTCCAAGGCCTTAGGCCTTAGATTAGGCATTGTGTATGTGTATTTTATTACACGGAAAAATATAACATAACAAATTGAATTTTACACTTTGAATTTTACCTGCTATTATAACATGAGTTGTTTAATTTGGTGTTTCATGTTACTGTAACATGCACAAAAGATAGGATTGAGAAATAAACATCATCAAGCCGTGCTACTGCGATGGAGCAAAGAGTAGGAAAAAAACAAAGCAAATAAGCAAAAGCATGTGGCTGAAAAGGAAAAGCATGTGGCAAAGAAAAAATGGATTGTAAAAATGACATTGAGAGATAGGGTGAGAATGCTCACGCAACTTATTAATGAATTTTACTTCTTAATATGCTACTACCGAATTCTTTTCACATTAAGCTATCACTACTCAGAACTAATATAGCTTCTACTGCTTCTACTACAAAATAAACTAGCTGCTAATTATTCAAAATAAGTTATCGAGTTCTGCTATTGTTTGTGAGATTCTTTCTTTTATATTAATTGGAAAAACATTACATTGCAGGTTGATAATATAGTTGGTGACGACGACTTTGAGAACCCTCCACTGAAGAATGGCACTATTGCATAGGATGAGGTGGTAAAGCAAAAAGAAAAAAAAGGAAGAACTTAAACTATGGTGCTAATGCAGAAGCTGAGAAGGGTGTGCCAAAGAGGGAGCTACTGTGGTGGCTAAGAAGAAAGAAAGAAAAGAAGAGGTGGTAAAGAAGAAAAAAGGAAGAACTTGAAGTATGGTGCTAATGTAGAAGCTGAGAAGGGTGCTAGTGTCCAAGCCGAAGAGCTAGTATGCTACTGTGGTGTCTGAGAATGGTGCTAGTGCGCAAACCGTAAAGGGTGCCACTGCACATGCCAAAGAAGGTGCTACTATGGTTGCTGAGAAGGGTGCTAGTGTTATGCACTTTTTTTTTAGGAATGCAATGTTATGCTATTTTGGGATGTTGAAAATGTTGCTACTACTTTTGATGTGTTTAGATATTTAATTTTTGGTGTTTAAGTTTTTGGTTTTTGGAAGCATTTTCTGATTTTTTATGCTAACCTCTGCTACTACTTCTACTGGAATGTTAATCTCTGCTACTACTTCTACTGTAATTGACTGCTACTATACTAAGTTACTGCTTCAAGACTAAAACATTAAAGGTTAACCTCTGCTATTACTTCTACTGGGATGTTAACCGTTGCTCCTACTTCTACTAGAATGTTAACCCCTGCTACTACTTCTACTAGAATTAACTGCTACTACACTAGGTTACTACTTGAAGACTAAGACAATAAATGTTAACCCTTGCTACTACTTCTACTAGAATTAACTGTTACTACACTAAGTTATTGAAAATCTGCTACTGTATTTCATTTAATGAAAAATCTCAAAGGAGAGGTTTTTCTCTTCTAAAAGCATATTCAAATAGTATAAGGTTAGTTTAGTAAATTAAACCATGACACATGACATGCATAAAAAAATTATCCTTAATTGTTAAGAACTGTCCTTATTTGTTTAACAACAACACAAGTGGATTTATTTGTATTTCAAATCCTTTTGAAGGATGTATATGTGATTGTCTAAAAAAGAAGAAGATATGACTGGAAATCAAGCTTCTAAAAGGCGCTGCCTTGCCCCGCCTAGGCTGTAGGCGGAGCACTACTGCCCGGATTTTCTCTAAGTTGTCGAAGGGAGGCGGCCAGCCGCCCAGGTACCGCCTAGGTGGCTAAGGCGGCGCTCAGGTGAAGAAGGCGGTTCTGAGGCGACGAAGGACTAGGCGAACCAGGGGAACGAGGCGGAAAAAAAAAACTAATTCAACAAAAATGCGTGCCACTCCGCCTAACCTAATTCCCAAATCATTCTCCTCCCAATCCTCCGTTTCGATTCCCAGAGCGGCCTCACCGTTCTCTGCTGGTCAGCTACCTCGCCGTTCTCTGCCGTCAGCGACCTCTACCGTTCTCTGCCGTCAGCGACCTCTGCCGTAATCTACGACTCTGCCATCGTTGACTCTCTATTTCTCTCCTCTGAGTCTTTTCTGTCTGTCTATCTCTTGTTCGTGGCGCACTCTCCTTTGAGTCTTCACAGGTAATTCTTTGATGAGTTTTTGGCTTGTTGCTTGTTGAGAATTGATTCTTCAAAACTCAAATCCCTACTTGTTGTTTTTGGCTGGTATGAATTACTCTGTGACTCTGTGTCTGTTTGAAACTTTGAAAATGGCCAGACCTGAATACCTGATTGCTATGTAGATATGTAGTATGTACTCAATCATCTCAGAAATCTGATTGCTATGTACGGTTGAATTTGCTATGTCCTAGTGTTACTGTGTTAGTACTTACTAAATGAGTAAATGTCTTGGATGAAGCTTAGGCTGCTTAGCTGGTTAACTTGGGTGGAGAGACCAATTCCAAAGGCTCTACCAAATCCATTAGGTTCTGTGTCTTTTGAATTTTTGATTATGCATCAACTGATTACTTGATTTACTTCCCAATTCAGTTGTAGAGTTATAGTCTTATAGACATATTGTTAGTGTTAGATTGTTAGGGTGTTAGACTGTTAGATTGTTGGTGTTGAACAGACTTACTGATAATGTGATATAGTGTTAGTGTGTGTAGTCGGTTGTGCATAAAACAACCTCCCAAGCTCGTATACTAGCAAGCATCCCGCACGACCAAGACAACCGAGGCCACTCTAGGGTTTCCGTTCATGTATAGGATGTGCCAGCCCGTGTGTAGAATGGGCCAGGCCTGACCTCGGTAGCAGCACTGGGCCGGGAACGATTCCAGAAGACACAAGGGAGCTTGGTATTCGAAGTAGCAGTAGATGCATTATCCCACATCAGTTTCCAAGTAAAAGGAACCCACCATGGGCCATATATATGACCCGGCCGCCAGCTTATTAGGTATGATCATTAACTGCTTCACCTTATTCATCAACATACTGACTAAAGCGTCGGAGGAGGAAAGACCGGAACATCCCGGTCCCCTTTGTTATTGCAGGCCGGGAGGAAGATAACCCACCATCAGCTTCTACTTACTCTACGCGGGATTGTGCAGAAACAATGTGTTACTGTGTTAGTGACTTAGTGTGATTGGAGAAACTGAGAAACAGGGAAAATGTGATTGGAGTTGGCTTGTTTCTTCTTAGGAAATGGCTGGTAGTATTGGTACATCTTCCGGAGGGTTAAATGCAATGACTGATGCTGATACATCTTTGAAGCATAATTATGAAAATGTTGGATGGGAATTTGGGACATTGGTGAACCCTTCAAATGTAGACAAAGTGAAGTGCAAGTTATGTGGGAAAGTACTGAGTGGTGGAATACATCGGCTTAAACAACATATTGCCCATATAAAGGGGAATGCAGCTCTGTGTAATAAATCTTCAGATGAGGATAATAAGAAATGTAAGCAGGCTATTGAAGAAGCAAAAAGTAAGAAGAAACAAAAGTTTCAACGTGAACAAGAAGTGAGGCAAGAGGTTATTCTTGAAGGGGATGAAGAAGTTGAAGGGTGTCTAGGGTTAGGAAACCCCCTAGTTTTGCATCCATCATCAATCCGAATTCTTCATTGAGTGGAAGTAAGAATACAAAGTAGCAAAATATTAATGATGCACTTTGGAAGCAAAGAACACATCAAGTGCAACAAAATTTGGCTCGTTATGTGTATGAATCCGGTATTCCTTTCCATGCTATTGATAATGATAGCTTCAAAAAGTTTGTGGAAGTGGTTGGTCAATTTGGCCCCGGGTACAAACCTCCAACCCAATACCAATTGAGAGAGACATTATTGAAGGAAGAGGTAGAGAGAACTAAAGGCCTATTGCTCCATTATGACGAATGCTTGGACCGATAGGAGAAAAAGAAGTATCATGAATTTGTGTGTCAATTGCAAAGAAGACACTACTTTTCTTTCTTCTAAGGAAGCATCGGATGAAGCACACACCAATTCCTATATATTTGAGTATGTGGACAAGTGCATTGAAGAAGTTGTGCCGGAAAATGTATTTCAAGTGGTAACGGACAATGCTTCAAATAATATGGCAGTGGCTGACTTGTTGAAGTTGAAGAGGCCAAACATATTTTGGACTTCATGTGCAACCCACACCTTTGAACTTCATGCTTCAAGGAATTGGGAACCAACCTAGATTCAAAGGGGTGATTGAGAAGGCTAAGGCATTCACCATCTACATTTATGCACATCACAAGTCATTATCATTGATGAGGAGGTTTACTAAGAAAAAAGATATAGTGAGACCGGGAGTCACTATATTTGCAACCGCTTTTCTAACTTTACAAAGTTTGATGGAGAAGAAAAGTGAGTTGAGAGCTATGGTTGCTAGTAGTGAATGGAGTGCAAGCAAGCATTCAAAGAGTGCAAAGGGGAAAACGGCATTTAATACCGCTTTTAATGCCGCTTTTTGAAATGGTGTAACTCTTTGCTTGAAGGTCTTTGCTCCTTTATTTAAGGTGCTTCGCCTTGTTGATGGAGATAAGAACCCCTCTATGGGTTTTGTGTATGGAGAGTTACATAGAGCAAAAGAGGAGATTAAAGAGGCATTCAAGAATCAAGAACTTCATTTTCGCCCAATTTTGGATATCATTGATGGGAAATGTCGTGGTCGATTAGATTGTCCACTTCATTTGGCGGCCTACCTATTGAACTCTTATTATACTTATAATGATCCAAGCATAGAAAATGATAACGTGGTGATGATTGATTTTGATTTTGAGTCTGACAACGAAGGAATATTAGAGGGATATGGTGAAAAAGAAGAAGTGGATTTATAGGTTTGCAAGTTATTTTGAGCACTTTTACTATTTTGAACTATTTACTAGATTTATTTTTATTAAGATATTTGCTATGCACTTATGAAAGTTGTAAACTTGTCTGTTTGCGTTATTTACATTTGAACACTTGAAATATGCTATTTTGAAGTTGTTGTGTGATGATTATGTTGAGCATTCAAGAGTTGAGGGTGTTTTGAATTACAAATCATATTTGTTTGTAAATTTGCAGGTCTGGTTGCTCACTTTTAAAGAAAAATCATGCCAATTTTTTTTTTACTCATGGTTTACTAAGTTTAATTATTATATATATTAATTAAATCATTTAAATGTGAAAAAAGTAAATCGCCCAGTCCCCGCCTAGGCTGTCCAAGCGCTAGACTATGGGTCGCCGCCCACCTAGCGCCTAGGGCGTTTTAGACCATTGCTGTAAATTGACTCTCTCATAAAGCCTGAATTGTATTACCTAGTTAGAGGTGGTATTCTATTTCCATTCTCACCGTCAAAGGTAAATTACAGAAATTAGACATCTAAAAAGTTTCAATTTCCTTAAATAAATCACATATGCAATTAGTGAATGGATGTTATTAGAAATTATAGATTTAAAATTCATTATTATGACTTATTAAATATGGTGTAATTGAAATAAAAATAAATTACTAATTCAATTATAATAACAATCAAACACCTACATAGAAATAGCAAAACATTTTCCTTTCCGTATCAGTTGGGAAAAGAAAATAAATATTTTTCATATCTTGACATTCCTGCTAACCAAACGGGACCTTAGTGTTTCAGTTTAATCTATGTGCAAATTACATATCCATGAAATCATGTTAAACTAATTAGTATCCTAACAATGAAGTTAGAGCCATAAACCCTCTCTTTTCATGTAAAGCATCTTGTTAAAATCCGACGCGACGGTGATTGCCATCAGTGGCTTTCTTGGCCTTACAACAAAATGGTGGATCAAGATTGTGTTAGTATAGGTGAGACGTAAGGACCTTTGAAATGAAGACTCACAGAGAACTTTTAAATCAACGGTTAAATTTTTTCAATTAAGAAGAAAAACATTACAAAGAAAACCTTCTGGAGCAACCACCTTCAAACTAATAATTGACGATTAGATTATTTGTGTGTTTAAGAAATAATATTTCAACTGAAATTTAGACCATTCATCGAAGATGTTTTTGCTAGCTAGTAATGTCGAAATAAGTTGTATTGTGTAGTGAGCCTGGACTCAGCTTTTGTTAATACTAATTTGCAAATGTAACGGTAACACTATTCCTCTTTGGTAAATTCCAGACCAATCTGGATATTCTGGGTCACTTCCTGGCTTCTTGCCCACAATTCCCTGTCCTCTAGTTCATTTACCCTGTACAGACCCAAATTAGAGGACTTGCTAGTGTTGCAGGTACACCCCATAACGCGACAGAATGGGGCACCAAATTATCTCCCTTCCTAGGTTCACCCAACCCAGAATAAGATTTCAAAGAAAATATCAAGAGAAATCCCAACCTCAAAACCTCATTGGCTGCTTCAGATTGATGTGGCAGACTCACATGCTACTAATTATCTTATCCTCTCTCCCCCACCACTCCTATCCCAAAAATACAAGTTCACAGTATAAATACAACCTCTGTGTTTCCTTTTCAAGGTACTTGAGCTCAGCTTCACTTGATATCCTCTTCACTAGTGAGATAAGAGAACCCAGTTCCAGTGTGGTCAAAGGAGCTTGTTTTGGTTAGTGATAATGGCTCTTCGTGCTGCTTCTGTGGTTTCCTCTGCTTTCTCTGCTCCCAAGGAGGTTTGTCTTCTCAAATTACTCTTCTTTTTTGGGCTGCTTTGTTGTTAACGCCTCAGAAGCTAATGTTGTTTTGGTTTTCATGTTCTGGGAATTGTGTTTTTCAGGGAAAGCCTTGTGCTTCTTTCAAGGATTCAACCCTGTTTGGAGTCTCATTCTCTGAAAATCTCAAGGCTGATTTCAGCTCTGTTGCACTAAGCTGCAAGGTAACTAGAAGATTAAATCTGCTTTCTTTTCTTTGTTTTCATTATTGGTGTGAACTATTCTTAATCAAATTTGTGGGTTGACAATTGGTTTATGGTTACAGAGAGAGTTCAAGCCAGTGAGGGCTCAAACAGCAGCCACAGCATCCCCAGCAATCAACAAGTCCACTTCAGATGGGAAGAAGACTCTAAGAAAAGGCAGTGTAGTGATCACTGGTGCCTCCTCTGGACTTGGTCTGGCCACAGCCAAGGCATTGGCTGAAACCGGGAAATGGCATGTGATTATGGCATGCAGGGATTTCCTTAAGGCTGAAAGAGCTGCCAAGGCAGCTGGGATGCCGAAAGAAAACTACACTATCAAGCATCTAGACCTTGCTTCTTTAGGCAGCGTTCGGCAATTTGTTGACAACTTCAGAAGATCGGAACGCCCCCTTGATGTTCTGGTCTGCAATGCTGCTGTGTATTTACCGACTGCTAAGGAGCCTACTTACACTGCTGATGGATTTGAACTTAGTGTTGGAACTAACCATCTTGGACATTTTCTTCTTGCACGGTTGATGCTTGAGGATTTGAACAAATCCGATTACCCTTCAAAGAGACTCATCATTGTTGGCTCAATTACAGGTACTAGTTCAAACTTCTAAACCAAGACACTAGTTCTGCAATGTGTGTTCCTATGATGTGCTAATTGGTGTTTATTTGTATAATGGTTCAGGGAACACAAACACTTTGGCTGGAAATGTACCTCCAAAGGCCAACCTTGGGGATTTGAGGGGACTTGCAGGGGGTGTAAATGGGGTCAACAGCTCGGCCATGATTGATGGTGGAGACTTTGACGGTGCCAAGGCTTACAAGGACAGCAAAGTGTGCAACATGCTCACAATGCAGGAGTTCCACAGGCGCTATCACGAGGAGACTGGGATCACATTCGCTTCCCTTTACCCCGGTTGCATTGCCACAACTGGCTTGTTCAGGGAGCACATTCCCTTATTCAGGCTCCTGTTTCCTCCATTCCAGAAATACATCACCAAGGGTTATGTCTCTGAAGAAGAATCCGGAAAGAGACTTGCTCAGGTAGGAACAAGATACGTAAGAGCTTATTTATTGTGCATCTATTTTCAAATGTCTAATTGTTCATGAACTCACTTTGTTTGTTTGCTGATTTAGGTTGTAAGCGACCCAAGCTTGACAAAGTCAGGAGTCTACTGGAGCTGGAACAAGACCTCTGCTTCATTTGAGAACCAACTGTCTGAAGAAGCCAGTGATGCAGACAAGGCTCGAAAGCTGTGGGAAGTCAGTGAGAAGCTTGTCGGTTTGGCTTAAATAAGAAGTCTGATGCTATTGTCAAGCAACATTTGCTTTGGAGGATGATATGTCACCAGAGAATAGATCAGTTCCATTTGTAGAGTGCAGAGTTAGAATGCTCTGATGTTGTAAGCAGTTTTTCTCGTGTGGTTGAGTAGTGTAAGTTAAAAAAATCAAAAAAATCACTCACCTCTATTGCAAAGTGCAGATCAACCTGTCAAATATCTTTATTTATATACTTCTTGTTCAATATTTACAAGACAGAACAAGGTTCAGGCATGTACTAATTTATTACATGGGAAGTAGTTTAAAGTTCATAACCAGGAAACCGAGCTTCAGATGGGTCAGTCATGTCCAGAAAGAGATGAGCCATTCCTCCAACACCTTCAAATAGGGAATAGGGGCGATCACCTCCATGCATCCCTCCCTCTGATATGAGTCTGGGTGCTCTGTCATATAAAAAGCAAGCGAATGCTTTGGCCCTGTACAAGTATTCCACCTTACCCGTGAATCGGTAGAGTGAAAGAAACACTTAAGTGTTCCCACTGATCCCATGACATAGGCCAACTCGCTTTAGCAAACCCCGTCTCCACACCACTTCCCCTGCATCTATAGCTGCCTGCACAAATTCTTCATCTCCAAAAACCTGAAGAAATCAAATGCATAGACAAATGAGTAAGCTATATGGAAAATACATCTACAGAATATCATAAAGTTCAAGAGGCATCTGAACGCACAGTTAATAAAAGAGTTCCCATAAATGAACTGCGGATAATAAATCTATGGAAAAGAAGGTAAAATATTCTCTTATCCACTACAAGAAAGCCATATCTCAGAAAAGTCACTATCAGTTGGACCCTTCATTTTCATCTTATGTTGTATTAGTTCAGTTTATAATAGCAGCAACAACAAAACGGCAAACCTATATGAATCCAAAATTGAGAAGTGACAGTTAAGTACCCTGGGTAAAAATATTTGAAATACGCAACAAGATGAAAATAATAGAACTTGTAGATCTAGTTTTTCACTTCTATTTACCACAAAATAAGCCTTAAGTAAATTTACCTCAGCTGCTTTAACAAGCGTAAGAGCAACTCCAGGAGCACCATGGCACCAGTGCACAAGACGGTCTGATTCACTTCCTTCACTTGAAAGATAGTTACCGCTGGGAAAGCAGTTCTTAATCATGTAACGTAGAGTACCCTTGACATCCTCGACCTCCTCAGGTTTCAGTTGCACTGTCATCAAAACATACATTATTCCGGCAAGACCATGGGCAGCACCCCAGTATTTCTTCCCATGCCATTCGTACATCAATGAGCTCCGTCCCTTCTTGGCCAATTGTCTACCATACTTTATAATTTCATCCACAACTGATCTCTGACCAGATTAATTGGCAATCATAAGGATAACAATTCAATCTAAATCAATCTGCAGAAGGTTTTTAAAATAGAAATTGTCTTACTATGCGAGTAGTAGAAACAGTTCCATTTCCGATATTCTTGTTTAAGAATGAACAGGCCCATAGGTACCCAGATCTCCCATATAATAGCTCATTTGGGAGATCACTATAGAGCTTGATCTGCTCTTAAGACCAAAACCGAGGTATTAAATACGACACACAAGAAAGGCCAACAATTTAAGAAGTACAATGTCTTAAGCATATAAGGAACAAGCATTACTATCAACCACCTCTTTAAATTGTGACAAGTAGTGGTCAAGTAGCATTCCATCACCAGCATGCTTTGCCGCCACAGCACCAAGGGCACAAACGCCAGCCCGCCCACATATGAATGAAACATGCCTGTAAGCCCGTGCAACACATTGTGCAGTTAAACTACTCGATCCATTTTTTTGAAGAAAAAAAAAAGCCTACTCAATCCGAAGGCAAGTGTTTAGACCTGAACTTTTGGTCAGCAAGCGATTAGTGTTAAAATGTACAGATATGGATCCATAGAAATGACATTGAACTCTGAAAGTAGGTGAATGATCCCGGCATATTTGAGCATACATGATGTTGAAAATGCTCACTAAGAGAAGGTGCTTATCTCGAAGTAAAATCAACAAAGCAATCATTGATCTCAGCTTTACATTCAATTGAAGAACTACCATTTAAAACACCAAACTAGAGAAGAAAATCAGAGAGGAGAAGCAGGCTTTCTTATAAATGAAAGAACCTCTCATAAATAGAGTTTCCACCATGATATGTTTATATCACAATTCACAAACAAGCAATTCATAGCTGCATGTAAAGAGAGAAAGAGGGATTACCCAGAATCTCTAGAAGCAATATCACAGGCTTTAACAATGTCACAACACAATTTAAGATCACTCAGGTTCTTGGTGACTTGGTAAGCCTTGAAAGCCAAGCAACAAGTCCCAAGAGCCCCTGTATACAAACTATAATCTCCGACACGCTTCCCCCATGTCTGCATCACCACCTAAATCCCACAACACATAAACCCACATCACTTCAACTCATCTCTAAACAACTCCAAAACCCAAGACCCAAAAAGATCAAGTCATATTTTGGGAGTTTAGTACCGTTTGTTTGAGGTCCAAAGCAGAGCTTTTGAGCATGTCAGAGAGAGTTGCATAAGGAAGAGAGAGTAGCCTTGCTAAAGAGCCCACTTCAGCCTCTTCCGCCGGTGCCTCCTCTTCAACGAAATCCGGCATGTCGTTCTCCAAGTATCGGTCCGCCATTTCTCAACCTCTAAAGTAGCTGCAGCTCTACACGTGGAGCGGTGGAGGCTTTATAACAAGGTCACACGTGTGTAAAATTTGAAAGGAAGTAAATCACCTGTGCCCATTTACCCAATGCCAACCCTACAAACTGTTAACTTTACTAAAAAAACAAATAATAAAATCTTAAGAAAATTATGTTTGCCATATGGCCACCATCAAATCTCGTTCTCCTTTTCATTCTTCTCTTCTTCTTCTTCTTCTTCTTCTTTCCTCCACCTCAATTGGGTGCCCTCGTCAGTTCAAATAACCCCAAATCCAAGTAATGTAATTTCAATTTACTGGTGTTCTAAGGAAATCAAATCTTCAGGTTTCTTGGGTTCTTCAGTGGCACATCGGATTGTTGGTAGCCAGGGTTATAAGGAAACAATCTATTTTGTATAACAATACTTTAGGTTTTGATCCATCTCCTGTTTTTCTTTAGCAATAATCATGTTTCTGAATTTCTTAATCAAACAGACTTGGTTTTTACTATTTTTGGTGAGGGCCTTGAGTATTATCAGTAATCTAGTATGATCTGGGTATTTAGAAATAGAATTAAGGAATGAAATGAAATTGCGTTTTGATTCATTGAATGCCATGGCTCAAGTGTGAAAGATTTTCCAGAAGGAAGGTGAAGACTGAAGAACGAAGCAGAGGGCGAATAAATTATCTCTTTTAATATTACAAACGATACAACTTAACGCTGTTAGTGAAAAGACAGGTGGCGAGGCATTATTCGTGGCACAGGGTTGGAACAGGTGATTCACTCCCAAATTGATATGTTGGTTCTTTCTACTCTCCTTAGTTTCGTAGGTTTCCAGTTTAACACTGCCGCCATTTCTCATCGGTCTAAATCGATTTTGTTCTTCTGCAGAGATACGAAGCAACCCAGATAAGAAAGCTGGCGCCTTTCCATTTAAGGTAATGAAGTTTTGACCTTGTTATGAATTTGATTTCATGTCTGAGGAGAGCTGTATGGGGTTTTCGTTTTCAGTATAATTTGTTGGATTGGTTATTGATTGGAATCCTCGTTGCTACTATGAATTGACTATGTCAATTTTTGATTCTGAGATTGGGACTATAACAGTGAACCTAAATGATCAAAGTATATTAATTTAAGCTTTATCTCTGAAATTTGGTGCATTTGTTAAGAGTTCAATTTTACAGGAATTCAAGTGCTGAGAATCCATATGGTTTTTATGTGACAGATAACCTTGCACAGAATCCAGTTTAGTTAACAGTCTGCTTCATTTATCAGTTATCCGTCACCAGTTTTTCTTCTAAGAAATCAAGCAACCATGATGGCTGATATAAAGAATTGAGTATTTGATATGGTTAGCGTATGTCAATGAATGTGTTAGAAAGCTCCAGTCTTCACCCTCCTTCACGGACTTGACTTTTCGTTTTCCTGAACTGCCGCACTTTACAAAGACTCTGGTAGTAAGGACAACACAGACATAACCATTTGGTATGTCTTCTTCATGGATTCGTTCTCTTTCATCTCAGAAGAGGAAGTTTGGTTATGGTCTGCTTCATAATCCACTTAAGAGTTCCAGTAACTCAGTGCCCCAGTTCTGCATACAGAGACACAGAGACCTGACTAGGATTCGATCGTTTTTTACCATTTCCTCGTTCAGTCGCATTGGAATACCGTCTTTGGGTAGGGTTCATGGCAGGCCAATCTCAGTCTTTCATCTGTGCATCCTTCAGGCTGCAAGGGAACTTTGCACGCTACATGATGTTGAACCTTCTGATACTGATTCTTGCAATGATGCAAGTACTCATTTGGAGGGGTCCAATATTGATTCTGATGGTAATGTTGCAACAAAGGAATCTAGAGTTAAGTATGAAAAACCTATAGATTTCACGAAAGTGAAAAAGAATCTGCTACCAACTGTCATTCTTGTTGGGCGTCCAAATGTGGGCAAGTCAGCTTTGTTCAATCGTTTGATCCACAGGCGGGAGGCCCTTGTATACAACACACCAGATGATCACGTTACTCGTGACTTCAGAGATGGCATTGCTAAATTAGGTGATGTAAGATTCAGAGTATTGGACTCGGCTGGCTTAGAAACAGCAGCTTCTTCAGGTTCTATTCTTGACAGAACAGCAGGGATGACTGCAAGTATTTTGGCAAGGTCTCAGTTTGCGGTTTTCCTTATAGATGTGAGAGCTGGACTGCACCCACTCGATCTGGAGGTTGGAAGGTGGTTGCGCAAGAATGCACCTGGAATCAATATTGTTTGAGCCCAGTGGGCATTTTCGGTCCAAGACTCGAGAAAGGCTTGGATATCATTTGGGCCAACGCCTGTGGCCTTTTTTAGCCCATAAAGGGTAGCGAGGTTTGGCAGCACGTGACGTGGCTTTTATCCAGAGGATTCTGATACCTCGCGAGAATCGATGTCCTCGCGGGATCCTTATCTCCAGTTCGCATGAGACTCTATAGTTCTTGCGAGGATGGGTTGGAAATGACTAATAACGCCCTCGGGATAAGGTCGCTTAGTGTTTGAGTTCGCTTACTACACGACAATTGAAATGCAGCGAGGCAGGGAACGAAACCTAAGCGAGATAGGTTTGACACGTGTTGCATGGAGCGCACGACTGGCGAGTTAAACGTATCCTTGTGGGATTCTGATTGCAGAGTCCGCATTGGATTGTGAGTAAATCTCCACGAGTTGCTTACGGATAGATATATAAGGGAGTTCCATGTTCTTCAAAGACACACAATCAATCAATCAACAAATCTCTCTCAAACAGACGTACACAGTCGAAACCTTCGAGTCTTCTCGAAACCCTAACGTTCTAAGCGCACCCCGCTTTAGATCCCGGAGCCCGTCAGGATTCGTCTCCGATTTCCCAATTGTTGCTCTGCTCGCTCTCACAGTGAGTATCGATCGACAGGTGATTAAGAAGAGTAAGCTCGGAAATATTTCCTCATCAGGTGACACCGGAGCCCTCATTCGCCTGGTCAAGAAGTCAGGACGCGCACCGTTCTCTTTCCTCATCCGTGAGGTGGCACGCCCCGCACACACCATTTTTACATTTGTTCCCTCTCTACACTTGCTGAGGACGTGGGCCAAAACATTGGCACGCCCAGTGGGACAGGGAGTTCACTTTTCTTGCAATCATTGGGAAGTTTGACAACTCCCCCTACCGGAGACCTTCGCTTTCTTGCTTGAAACATAAGGCTCCGCAATACAAGCCCCATAACAGCGCGGCTTGCAGATCTCTCGCTAAAGAAGAGATTCTCAATCGGTTCGGCAACCCCGACCTTACTAAGCCCACAATGGCAAACTCACAACCAATCCCAGAGGCGGGACCTGCTCTGTCCACAGAGGAGGTCCGCAGAATGTTCGAAGAACTAAGGAGCGATTTCAAGAATGAGATCGGCGCGCTCAGGAGAGAGTGCGGCTTAAAGGCTGAAGAAACTCAGCAAATTGTCCAGGACCTCTCTGCGCAGGTCGCTAAGGACAAGGAGATCTGGCTCGCAAACCAGGAAAACCACGCCAAGCTCAGCGAGGAATTCAACTATGTGGTTGGCACGATCAGGGAGGACAAGGACATAATGACCGGCTCTCTGCAACGGATCCAGACTGAACTGGATCAGAGCAAGGTGGCCTTTACAAAGGCTTTAGAGGTCCAAACCCATCGTCTGAACGACCATGACACCAAGCTGCAGCAACAGCAGGACGCTTCCTTCTTCGGGAGCAAAAACAGCATGGAAAAGCTCGAAGACTACAAAGAGCGCCATGATACCCTGAGTACAAGGGTCCTGCAGATGGAAGACTGGATTCGGGCCCAAGCGCCGAAGAATCACGCTCTGAACTCCACCAGTTCAAGCGCAGCGGAGGGCTCGAGGTATATCCCGCCAAATGAGCGTCCTAGGGCAAATCCGAGGGTCGGGGCCCAGAAGGCTCCCCAATTCACATTGGGGGCCAGCTCATCAAGGACACCACCCCGCCTACCCTCGCCATGCAGCCCTAGGATCACACTCAAGGGCATCGATGCTCTTGCGCCGCAAGGAATGGGGACACCAGACGACCCGATCGTGGCTTATTCCAGTTCGACTCATAAGAACGTCGGACAGGCCCCTAGTTTCTCCGCATGGCATGGCCATGACCAGGGGGCAGATTCCGCACCAGTAACGGCGGCCGACTGGCGCCAACTCATCTCAAGCATTGTCAAGGAGCACACCGGAAAGGGTGATGCTAGCCTGCACTACCGTGACCCCTATCCAGATAGCGTGGCACAATATCCCTTCCCCCACGGGTTCAAGAACATCGTCTTCACCACATTTTCTGGGGAGACAAGGGAAGATGCAGCAACTCACATGGCCCGTTTCAAGGTCCAATGCGGCCAATACGGGAATGATGATATGCTCAAGCTCAAGCTCAAGCTCTTCGGGACTTCTCTGTCCGGAGCCGCTTTCACCTGGTATTCCAGACTGAAGCCGGGGTCAATTCCAGACTGGCCCACCATGGAACGTCTCTTCCGGGAGACATACGGCACAATTGAGCCCGAAGTCGGCCTCGACTCCCTCACGCAGATGAGCCAGCAGATCATGGAGTCCGGAGTGTCTTTCCTCCAGCGCTTCAAGATCCAGCAGGCCAAATGCGATTACCTGCTGCCTGAGCAGGAAGCCATTAAGTTGGCTATTCGGGGTCTGGAGCACCGCCAGCGGCTGAAGCACCATGGAGAGCGTTTCAGCTCCATGGGCGACCTAATCAACAAGGTTGGCAGCTATGAGCTCATCCTGAACGAGCTGGACGATAAGGCCAACGCTTCCAAGGGAACCTATGTGCCAGGGAAGAACCGGATCGTGGGGGCACTCAGCATGCAAACCCCTGCTCACGATCCCTACTATCAAAGGCCGGAGCCAGCCCATGCAGATCAGGACTTGGACGACATTGGCGCGGTAGAGCTGACTGGCAAGCAAGTGGCTCACAAACTGAAGAACCTGAAAATGACCCGCGAGCCGATCACCATCCAGTCCTTTGCCTGGACCAAACCAGAATACGAGTCGTACACTTACGACGCCAAGAACGCCCATTTGGTCTTCAATGACCTAATCGAGGCGAAGTACGTGCGCCTGGACCACAAAATTCCGCCTAAGGAGGAGCTGAAGGACAAAAAATACTGTGCCTTCCACAACGTGTACAATCATGACACCAAAGATTGTGTCAAGCTCCGAGACCAACTGCAAACCTGGTTAAACTCAGGCGAGCTGAGGATGAAGGCACCGGGTAGCACGGCCTCATTGGTTGATGTAGACCCTTTCCCGCCCGTAGTAGGCATGGTCGAGGTCAACTGGGCTGACCAGGCCCAGGACGACGAGCGACGTCGCGCGCCTAAAAGGGGCCGCGAGGAAGGAGACGATAATACCCGCCAGCCGCGTCGCCAGTACACCTACAATGAAAGTCTGGCACACGAGGTCTTAGAAGATCTCAGAGAGGCTGGACTCGTCACACTCCGCTCCTTGCCATACAGCGAGTATAGGGATGGACGCGTCCATTGCAGTTTCCATGACAGTTGGGGGCACAGGACCTGCGAATGCCGCCAGCTCCGAGACCAGATCCAAGACTGGCTTGACCTCGGATACATCTGCTTTAAGGACGAGGGCGGCTTTACAATCGCAACTGCTGGTTTCGCTTGGCCTCGCGTTGGCCAGCGAATGATCACACTAGACCTGTCACCAAATGCAGGACCATCCGATCCACCAGGTCAAAACCGCAAACGACCGGCGAACAACTACAAGCTCCCAGATAACCAGACGAGGAGCACAAACGACCCAGCTCGACAGTTGGTCGCAAGACTCGAACCAGACCGCCCCTCCTACAAGGATAAGGGCAAAGCAATCATGAGGGACGATAGACCGTCTCCCGCCAAAGGCTCCCAGCCTACGAGCCCCAGGACTCGCGAAGAGCTGGAGAAAAGGATAGCGCTTCTCGAGACATACGTTGCCGCGCATTGGGCAGCCGCAATACCTCCATCCCCTGCCGCCAGCGAGATGGACATGTCAGAATCCAGCAGTGGAAGTCACAGCAGCGGCGCCCCAAGCCCTCGTGACGGCGTCTTAACCAACCCTTACATTCCCCCGACGTCTAAATCAGCGATCAAGGAAGGGGTCTGGTACACGCAGCAAGGGGGCAAGGCGGTGACCATCAGCAAGTCCAAGAAGCGCAAGCTCCAGAAGCGGTACGGCAGCATCCTACGCGCCTTACGGGCTGTCGACGAGGGCGCTATACGCCCCTCGCAGCTCGCACAGACGCCTGAGCGGATGTGGCGGGAAGCAGAAGGTCTGCGCGCAGTCCTTCAAATGCCGCCAGTCGCACCTCCAAGGATCTGCGAGCAGTTCAGTGACGATCCTGCGCCCAAGCCAAATGTTTTCTGCCGACTCACGGTTCCACCAAAGCCGGATTCGCACCCTCCCAGGCGTAGGCAATCACCGCCACATGAACAAAGAAGGGATCCGCAGCCTCCTAGACGCAGGCCATCCCCAATACCTGAAAGGAGGAGGGACCAGCAACCTCCCAGACGCAGGCCGTCACCCGTACCTGACAGGAGACGGGATCCACAGCCTGCTAGGCCCAATCCATCACCGGAGCCTACCAGGAGGAGGGATCAGCAGCCTCCCAGACGTAGGCCGTCACCGGAGCCCGATCAAGGCAAGGCTCCACCTACCGGCCCTAGGCGAAAGTTGTTCATGACTCCGGACTCAGAGTCTAAACGTGAGCCGCCTCAGCCCTCACGACGACAAGAACGTCAAAATCCAGAGGCTGACGCCAGAAGGGAGCCACCATCGCCACAACAGCCTCGGCCACGGCGTACCCCGGAACCCGAGACTAGGATGGTTCCCCGAGTATCTGCCCTGCAGCAGTTAGGAAAAGAAGACAACGGTAAAGCTCCTGCGGCCGCAGACAAGCAACCAACCAGGGACCAACCGCTACCGACCAAGGCAGTATGGCGCCCGAGGCAACCTGAGGTTTCAGAGCCACCAGCAGAGACACCGGCACCCTCCAGTCCTAACCTCGCCGAACAAATGGCCCAACGTTTCCGCGAGAACGAGGAAGCCGACGAGGCACATTCCGAACCTCGGCTCAACCTAGAGGAAGAGCACGACGAAGAGCAGGCTGAATCATTCACCTGCAATATGGTGGAAGTCTCCGGATGGGGTGCTGATGAAGGGCTTAGCCGCGAAGCAGATGCCTTTGCAGTGCTCGAAGGGGAACACGGGATCATTGACACGCCTCTGATCCCAATCTTCGAACAATTCTCTTTTCAGGTCGGGATGGTTTTCTTCATTTCGGAACGATACGCTCTTCCACCAAACACGACCTGCAGCGCGGCGGACATCACCATCGTCAGCGAGGATGACAGCATACCCCCGCCATGCAGCAGCGAAATGGGCCCAGTCCTGGTCCCAGCCGATAGCACTCCGCAAGAGGAAAGTTCGAGCAGTTTCGCACAAAGGCCAACCATGACCTTTTCTACGCCAACCCTGGACATGGCCACCCACATGCGACCACTGTATATCACGGCAGAGGTCCAAGGGAAACTGATCAACAAGGTCATGATCGACACCGGTGCCGCGGTTAATGTCGTCACAACCCGCACCATGGGGCTCCTCGACATCCCGCGCTCAATGATCCAGACAACGTCCTTAACGGTGAAAAACTTTACAGGACAGGTGTCCAGGACCTTAGGTTTGCTGTTCCTACGGGTCAAGGTCGGGCCAGCATCGCGGGTTTATACCTTTTTCGTTGCCGAGTGCGTTTCCTCTTACAGCATGATCCTCGGCCGCGACTGGATCCACAGAAGTTTTTGCGTGCCTTCCTCCATGCACCAAGAACTCATGATCTGGGACACCGAGAAACGCGAGTCAGTCATCATCAAGGCCGACCCGCGGCCTTTCTCCATTTCCGCCAACCTCAACGATGCCCGATACTATAATACAGACTTGGGCCCGTTGGATGTTCAAGGCGTCGATCACAAGGGCCGCCCATACGGAGTAACGGCCTCCAATCTAACGCGATGGGGACTTACCCAGGCGAAGGACGATCTGCAACGTCCTCACACCATCGCGACTCTCACACCCCATTTCGATGGATAGTGCCCTTTCCGAGGAGGCACGCGAGGCTGGCGAGTCCTTGTGCGAAAGACTCCTTTCGTACTGGGCAGAACGCGAAGCCTACGACAAGGTCGCGACTATGGAATATGTCGATGAAGTGGTGGATTATTCCGACACCAAGGAAGAAGTTATTCAGTTAGCTCCTGCTGCCTTGGACGACACTCCACCTCAAGTCCGCGACCCCACTTTACAAGTTGATGTAGGGACTGCAGAAAAGCCCTTACTTATTTCCATCAGTGCAAAGTTGGCGGAGGAAGAAAGGGAAGCCCTCCTTGACCTATTACGCGAATACAGGGATTGCTTCGCCGACAAGTACGAAGATATGCCAGGCTTGTCCCCGGACCTGGTCTGCCACCGGCTACCGACCTATCCCGACCGGCGTCCAGTCCGGCAGGACGGTCGTTTCATGCGAACTGAAACCCAGATCGTGGTTAAAGAAGAGATCGAAAGCATGCACCGATCGGGAATCATTCGCGTAGCCAAATATAACGAGTGGTTGTCTAACGTCGTCCCCGTCCGCAAGAAAAATGGCAAGATGCGTGTCTGTGTTGATTACCGAGATCTCAACAACGCAACACCAAAAGACATATACCCCATGCCTGTGGCTGACCTACTTATTGATGCCGCCGCAGGGCACGAGGTGTTATCCTTTATGGACGGCACGGCCGGGTACCATCAGATCCCCGTCGCCGAGGAGGATCGACACAAGACCGCCTTCCGCTGCCCTGGTTTCGCTGGCGCGTTCTAATACGTTGTCATGCCCTTCGGCCTTAAGAACGCGGGGGCAACGTACCAGCGCGCCATGAACCTCATCTTCCACGACATCTTGGGCAAGTTGATCGAAGTCTACATCGACGATGTGGTAGTCAAAACCAAATCGCGAACAACCCACGTGGAAGACCTCCGGCAGGTGTTCACACGGATGCGCAGACATAACCTCAAGATGAATCCCGCCAAGTGCGTTTTCTTCGTGGAGGCCGGTGATTTCCTTGGCTTCCTCGTACATCAAAGAGGCATCGAGATCCCAAAGGATAAAGCACAGGCGGTCATCACCGCTTCACCTCCCACTACCAAGAAGGAGCTACAACAGCTACTAGGGCGAATCAACTTTCTCCGTCGCTTCATATCAAACGCGGCAGGGAAGGTCCAACCTTTTTCCCCTCTACTTAAGCTCCAGGGGGCAACCGAGTTCGTATGGGAACCACAACATCAACAGGCCTTTGATCGAATCAAGGACTACCTTACGAACCCACCTGTCCTAATCCCGCCTCGCGACGGCGCCCCGCTCAAACTTTATATCGCCGCCGCCGATCTATCCATCGGTGGACTCCTGGCCCAGGATGATGAGAACGGGGTAGAACATGCCGTCTATTACCTCAGCAGGGTTTTAACGGACTGTGAGACACGTTACTCGCCCATGGAGAAGTTATGTCTCGCCCTCTACTTTGCAGGATGCAAGCTGCGCCATTACATGCTTGCCTTTACCACGGTCGTCATCGCCCAATCCGACTTGGTCAAATACATGCTTTCTCGCCCTATCTTGCGGGGACACATCGGTAAGTGGATCCTCGCCATGTCCGAATTCTCGTTGCAATATGTTCCGCAAAAGGCAGTAAAAGGACAAGCAATAGCGGATTTTCTTGCCCATCACCCACCATCAGAGCTCACAGCATTTCGCGAGTTGGACTTCGCCACAGTAACACTCGCTCCCTGGACCTTGTACTTTGATGGTTCACGGACTGATACAGCAGCCGGAGCCGGGATAGCCATCGCCAATCCCGCTGGAGATCGTTTCTCCTACTCGTTCCAGCTTGACTTCAAATGCACCAACAACCAGGCCGAGTACGAAGCACTAATCATCGGCTTAGAGATCTTGTTGGACTTAGGAGTCCGCGAGGTCCAGATCTTTGGTGATTCTTTGTTGGTCGTTAACCAGCTTGTGGAAAAGTTCAAATGTTTAAGCTTGTCAATTGAGCCATACCTGCGCAAGGCATTCGAGGTACTGGATCGATTCGACGACGTGTACATCGAACACATACCACGTGAATTTAACTTCGCTGCCAACGAGCTCGCCCAGATAGCGTCTGGCCTCAGCCTGAGAGACGGAGTGCGCGAACGCCTGCTCAAGGTCGAACGCCGCACTCTTCCCTCTTTCATCGCCAGGGGCAATTTCGGAACGCCACCCCAGAAGTTGCAGCCTTGGACCCCATCGACGAGGATTGGCGGCTACCATTCATCGCCTACCTCCAGAACCCTAACGATGCTGCTCATTCCAGGCAAATCCGCTTCCTCGCCTTAAACTTTGTACTACGCAATGGCGAACTCCGGCGGCGTGGGGAAGACGGCAACGACTTCCGCTGTGTATACGGAAACGAAGCTAAACGTCTCATGCGCGAAGTCCATTGCGGAGTTTGCGGCTCACACCAGGCCGGGCCCAAAATGCGATGGCTGATCCGCCGCCATGGATACTACTGGCCAACAATGCTGAAAGACTGTATTGCCTTCGCCAGAGGTTGCCAAGACTGCCAAGCTCACGGACCAGTGCAACATATTCCTAACATCCCATTGCAGCCTATCATCAAACCTTGGCCGTGTCGCGGATGGGCAATGGATTTCGTGGGCATCATTCATCCCCATTCCTCTGAGCAGCACAAGTTCATTATCGTTGCCACCGATTTCTTTACCAAATGGGTCGAGGCCGAACCACTCAAAGTCGCCTCTGCTAACTCGGTGCGCAACTTCATTTTCCGCAACATCATCTCACGCTTTGGTATCCCGGAGTGCATCGTTACGGACAGGGGGGCAGCTTTCATGGCCGATTCCGTTGTTACGTACTTAAACGATTACGGCATCAAGCTTCTACACTCCACGCCATACTATGCTCAGTCCAATGGCCAAGCAGAGGCTAGTAATAAGGTCATCCTTGGCATCCTCCGCAAGATGTTGGAGTTGAACCCTCGCGTCTGGCACCAGGAACTCTACCACACTTTGTGGGCCTACGGCACCTCCAAGCGAGGCCCAACGGATACCACACCGTACGCTCTCATGTACGGTCACGACGCCGTCCTTCCCCTTGAGATCAATATCGCTTCGCTTCGCGTCCAGGAACAGCATCAGTTACTTGGCGAGGATTACGTCCAAGCCATGTGGCAGGAGCTTGAAGATCTAGACGAACACCGGGTCGCCGCTTTCAACAACCTTGTCCTGGAGAAACAGCGCATCGCCCGCTCCTATGATAAAATCACGCGCGGGCAAAGCTATGCTGAAGGCCAGAAGGTGTGGCGAGCGGTACTCCCGCTTGGAGATAAAACAGATGGTCGGGGCAAATGGTCTGCTCGCTGGGATGGACCCTTTATTATTCACCGAATCCTTCCCAAGGGGGCATACCACTTGCGCGACTTGGACGGTACTATTCATCGCAACCCTATTAACGGCCGTTTCCTCAAGCGCCACATTGCAGGGGTCTGGGAACGCGAGGATCCTACACCTCCACCAGATCCCGCCACCACAGTCAATAGTGCTACGCGCCATCGCGTACTCGCTCCGCCGCCTAACACTAGGGGGCAACTCGGGACAGAAGACTAATAGAATACATTGTAACGTACCAGCCTAAAAAGGCCTGTATTAGATTGGGGCCTATTCCAGAGGCCCTAAAAAGTTCTATTGTTTTCTTTATTCTCTGTAAACGTGCAAAGTCTAAACACAAAGACTAGTACAAGATTGGGGCCTATTCCAGAGGCCTAAAAAATAAATTCATTTATTTTTGCCCTTTTTGACTTTGTTCAATACATGTTTCGAATTATGGCTTTGCGGCCAAAGCATTTACATTGATCAGAAAAGGTAAATTAGACTATGTTTACATTTCAAAAAGCATAGATCTACAGATACTGGAAGCCTCGTCCCGGCTCGCTTGGCTAAAGAAAAGTCTGCCGCGGCGTCCTTCGCTCAAAGTTGACGAACGCCTCGCAGCTTTAGACCAGCCAAAACCCTGACGCCGGCCTGGACCCAACAGAAAGTGTTGGGAAGCTACAGGTCCAGCGGGTCAGGATCCCTCATGCTACCACCAGTCTTCCGTTTGAAGGGCCGGCAGAGCCAGACGCACTGATAGAACAGCAGGCGCAAGGCAGAGGGTACCCGACCTTTGGTCAGGCCGAACAAAGGCTTGGCCTGAGAGTAGATTTCCAGAATCACTCTAGGCCTGAGAGTAGATTTTCAGAATCAGCGAAGGATGGGAATGTATGGTTGAGGGCTTTGCTCTAAGCAGGGACAAGAGGATGAACAGAAGAGAATAAGAAATCATGGTGAGGGGGCAGAGACTTCACTGATACTTCACCCCGGCCAAGCATTTCTTTTTATAGGCGGAAGGGGCGATTGTGCGTTTGACAGTTGTCCCCCATGCAATATTTGCTCCGAGATACGGGCTTTGGAGATAAGGTCAGACGCGTTTTTCAATAATGATTGCCCGCGTTCCGAGCGAGTAGTTACATTGGAAACCGTCGCTAAATCTCGGAAAAGGATTTTTTTTCCCCGACAGTTATTACAGAACAGTTGGCAAGGAGCGGGAGAAATACAACTTTGATATTATCATTAAAAGTTCGTACACAAGGGGGCAAATACAAGTTAAACCTACGCACGCCTACAAACCCTATACAAATCTAAGAGCATGCCTTCTAAGGCTATTTCTTCTTCATAGGCTTGGGCTTGAACTTCTTCAGCAGCGGCCACGGCCGAGTCCAAAGCCTCCTGGGCCTCCTCCGCGGCCTGCAAACGAGCTTCCACTTCCAAAGCGCGGGCCAAGTCTTGGCGAGCCCGAGCAAGTTGAGCCTGCAGCTCTGCTATCTGAGCCTCCAAGGCTTCCACTCGCCGAGCATGGCCAGCACTTGGATTCTCTGAAGACGCTCCAGGAATGCCAGCTTCACCAAGCTCGGCCAAGAGGTTCGCCATCTGGTTGTCCAAGTTGCGGCGAGCTTGCTCACGGAAGGCCGATTGAGCACCGATATCCAAAACTCGGCGAGCCTGCGACTCGACAGCATCGGCCAACTCCAGCGCTTGGTCCAGAATAGGATTGCCGCCAGCGAGATGTCGATCCAGAGCTTCATGGGCCTCGCGAATACGTCCTACCAAGTCAAAGACGTTCGGGCGAGAGCCGTGATGAAACAACCCATGAAGGAAAGACCGAGCTAGGCGGATGGGTTCTGGATCAGTAGGCGGAGTAGTTCGGGCCCAAAGACGAGCGGCCCGGGTACTGAAGGAAGAAGACTCCTCGCCAGGTTTCCTTGTTGGGACCGGAGTGACTGGTTCAACTTCGGCAGCCGCTTCAATTTCTGGGGAGGGTGGCGGAGTGCCACGAGCTGTCTCTGTCTCCACCAAGGGGGCAGTAGGATCCTTTGTTGGGACCGCCGGAGGCACTTCACCGGTATGACCCGCACGGCCCAATCGCAGAGGAGGAGCCCAAAGTATCAGTTGGAGGCCTTCGGGCGGAGGCGCCAAGGGGGCAGTAGGGTCAGAGACTTGGTTGGACTGGTCGAGAGCTGCATTTTCAACCGGAGCCAAGGTTGGTTCTGGGATTGGACCAGCTTCGCGAGAAGCGGCGGTTGGAGAGGAAGGTTGTATGACTTCCTCACTAGCCTTGCCAGCTCCCTCGATGACTGTGGTAGTCTCCCCCGCAGCCGCTTCGACAGTCTCTTCGAAGATCACC
This sequence comes from Fragaria x ananassa, assembly GCA_034370585.1. Classification (NCBI taxonomy): domain Eukaryota; kingdom Viridiplantae; phylum Streptophyta; class Magnoliopsida; order Rosales; family Rosaceae; genus Fragaria; species Fragaria x ananassa. Next base: position 11,764,185 of record CP139765.1, on the reverse strand, counting down.
TCCTCGCTGGATTCAGCAGATTCTTCGGCAACCGTTTCCGCGCCTGCCACAGCAAATTCCTCAATGACCATCTCTTCGCCGGCTTCGGCAGTTACCTCGAATTCCATCTCCGCGCTTGCCTCAGTAACCCTCTGGAGGGCCAAGTCCACGTCGAATGGTTCTGGAGATGGGACTTCCGTTATCTCGGGCGCCTCCTCAACAACAGCGAGGCGAGGTCGAGTGCGGCGAACCTGTCAAAAGCAAAGTTAGCGAGTTGTTGACTGGCTTAGGAAAATTTAATTCAAAGTGGTCCGCTTACCGGGTCGCTTACCAAGCCATACTCTCGCTGGTACTGCACATCCTCCAGCAAGTCCTCTTCGTCCTCGATAGGACGCTTCCGCGAGCTCTCGCCGCTCGTTGGCCGAGGAACGACAGGAGCAGCCTCGCTGTCGTGGCCCGCCACAGTTTCCCTCTGGACAGGTGCCTTTCCTCTGGCAACTTCGGACCTGTCAACGTTTCTCCGGCGGGGGGCAGACTGAGAAGAGGAAGAGAGGATTAGAGGAAAGCATTTTATCACTATGTCAAAGGAAGTTCAAAATGTACACATTTAGTGACATACCGAAGGTGTGGGATCGCGTTCTCGAATGACGATCCCCGTCGGGTGGCGAGCAGTAGGAACTGGCTGAGGCGCGAGCCTAGTTCTTGTCGCAGCCCCTGAACTCCTTTCCGCATGGTCGCGCTGGCCATCGAGGATGGTGCGATCTGATTCGCCCAAAGTATCGTAAAGGGGACGAAAGACGGCAGCGAAGACAGCGTCGTCTGGGAACTCCCAATGGTTGTCAGATAAGGACCGCCACCAAGCGAGGTAAGCGGGGTCAGTACCCAGCGAAGGCTCGATCTCCAGCAGGTTGGGAGAAAGAGGGTAGAGATTTTGTAGCGGGGTGACCCGATCAGACTCGCCAATCTTCCTCCACGAGGTGTACTTGTTGACTGAATGGAGAAGCGGGTAAGGAATCCCTTGATGAAAACCAAGTTGCCTTGCGAAGTGATTGGGAGCATATAGCTCGAAGCCTTGCTCATCCTCAGCGAGTTGGAGGTCGCAGCATGAGGTTGCTCTTACGAAGGCAGTCCTCGCATCGTTGTCAGACTCTTGGCGGGGGAAGAAACCCGTCGATAGGACCTCAGGGTGGCGCCGGCGAACCATCATATCCATAGTCGGAGGTGGCTCGATGTGGTTGTAAAGGATGGACAGGCTAGCGAAGAAGGACAGCGTCATTCCTGCACACCGCAAAGCCAAGTAGCCGATCTTCAGGCAGGAATTCCACCGGGGCTCGCCGGAAGAGCGGAAAGTACAGCTGCGTCCACAGGTCCAGGATCCACAGAGGGCCGCCAGAAAGGTGGAAAGGCTTCAGCGACAGCAGATGCAGAGTCCGGTAGAGTGCGCCTAATACAGGTTGCCCTAACCCGACTTCAACCCCGTTGTACAGCGCTTCGGCCAACTTGGTCCATCTCCCGGTTGGTTTGTGAGCGCTGCCGCAGAAGACAAACTTGTCAAGCCAGTACTCCAAGAAAGCGATGCCTCCTTCATGCGGCTCCGCGTGGCCCATGTAAAATTTCCGCCATGCCCCGTATGAAATTCTCAGGGCGCGGCGGGCTCCCAAATTGCAGGCGTATGTGAACTCGGTCGACGCAAAGTCGCCTGGCACATACGGCTTGGCGTGGATTGGCAACCCAGTGATGGCGAGGATGTCCAGCAGAGTAATGCCCATCTGCCCGAAAGGGAAGTCAAAGGTGTTGGTGGCGCTGTTCCACAAACAGGCCATGGCAGCGATAGGCGCGCGATCGGTGTGAGAGGGCAGCGAGAAACTCAAGGCAATGGCCTCATGGATGCCGTTGGCTTCCCAGATCGTCTGATCGGTCTGGAGGCGCTCCTCGTACCACGTTCGCTCCTCCGCGGTGGCGCTGGGCCACTCCCCGACCCGGACATTTACATGAGAGCGGGCTTGCCAGGTGGAAAAGTTTCCCGGTTCGCGCCGTTGGGCCAAGATTGGCCGACGCACGGAGGAGTTGTAATGATTAAGGTCGGCGTCGGACAGGGGCTTTGAAGGAGTCGGGCCAAGCAGAGCCGCCCCTGTGTCAAGGAAATAGATTGGTGTTCCTTGAGGCGGGTTGGTGGCAAAGCGGCGAGCAAGGTTGGTCGACCAAGAGGTCGCCGCCGTAAGGCTCAGGTTCGGGTCATTGGCAAAGGGTTTGGGAGGCATGGTTTCTGGTTAAAGTTTGTTTGGTGCTGGGGTTTGGCTGTTTGCAGAAGGCGGAGATTGTTTTGAAAGCGATGGTAAGATGTGGGGACCCGCGTCGAGGTTTATAAAGGAGACGAACCGTAACGTCCCTTTCAATCAATGGTCGCAACGAAAAGACGCAATGACGACCGAAACGTCAGCGCGTTTCAAAATTCGAAAAGCCGTAATGATGAAGGGAAGCGATAGCGCCGAAGCGTCAGCACCTTTTGAAATACGAGTTCCCATAAAAAGCTTAATTAGGCCTTTTCGCTTATCCGTTGCGAAACGGATTAAGCTCAAGGCCTAGGGGGCAATGTTTGAGCCCAGTGGGCATTTTCGGTCCAAGACTCGAGAAAGGCTTGGATATCATTTGGGCCAACGCCTGTGGCCTTTTTTAGCCCATAAAGGGTAGCGAGATTTGGCAGCACGTGACGTGGCTTTTATCCAGAGGATTCTGATACCTCGCGAGAATCGATGTCCTCGCGGGATCCTTATCTCCAGTTCGCATGGGACTCTATAGTTCTTGCGAGGATGGGTTGGAAATGACTAATAACGCCCTCGGGATAAGGTCGCTTAGTGTTTGAGTTCGCTTACTACACGACAATTGAAATGCAGCGAGGCAGGGAACGAAACCTAAGCGAGATAGGTTTGACACGTGTTGCATGGAGCGCACGACTGGCGAGTTAAACGTATCCTTGTGGGATTCTGATTGCAGAGTCCGCATTGGATTGTGAGTAAATCTCCACGAGTTGCTTACGGATAGATATATAAAGGAGTTCCATGTTCTTCAAAGACACACAATCAATCAATCAACAAATCTCTCTCAAACAGACGTACACAGTCGAAACCTTCGAGTCTTCTCGAAACCCTAACGTTCTAAGCGCACCCCGCTTTAGATCCCGGAGCCCGTCAGGATTCGTCTCCGATTTCCCAATTGTTGCTCTGCTCGCTCTCACAGTGAGTATCGATCGACAGGTGATTAAGAAGAGTAAGCTCGGAAATATTTCCTCATCAGGTGACACCGGAGCCCTCATTCGCCTGGTCAAGAAGTCAGGACGCGCACCGTTCTCTTTCCTCATCCGTGAGGTGGCACGCCCCGCACACACCATTTTTACATTTGTTCCCTCTCTACACTTGCTGAGGACGTGGGCCAAAACAAATATTGTAGTTGTTATGAATAAATCGGAGTCGCTGTTTGATGGTAGTGGGTCACTTGCTGCGGCTGCTGCTGAAGCTTATAAGTTGGGATGGGGTGACCCTATTGCCGTTTCGGCTGAAACTGGACTTGGTATGCAAGACCTTTATGTGAGTCTAAAGCCTATGCTTGAGGATTATATACTCGATGTCTTAAACAATGAGCAAAACACTGATGAGGGCAATTTCAGTGACTAAAGCTCCTGTGAGGTTGAGGACAGTAAGCTGCCCTTACAGTTAGCAATTGTAGGGAAACCCAATGTCGGGAAGTCAACCTTACTGAATACATTGTTACAAGAAGAACGTGTGCTGGTAGGTCCGGAAGCTGGTCTGACAAGAGATTCAATTAGAGCCGAGTTTGAATTCCAAGGGAGAACTATATATCTGGTTGACACTGCAGGCTGGTTGCAGAGAACAAAGATGGAGAAAGGACCATCATCCTTGAGCATTGTGCAGTCAAGAAAGAGTCTCATGAGAGCTCATGTAGTTGCTCTGGTCCTGGATGCCGAAGAGATATCTAAGGCCAGAAGAAGTTTGAAGCATGATGAAGTAGTTATAGCTAGACAGGCTATTGAAGAAGGGCGTGGTCTAGTGGTGATTGTGAACAAGATGGATCTATTGAAAGAACAAGAAATTTGTGACAAGGTTATGGAAGCTGTACCTCAAGAAATTCAGACAGTTATACCCCAGGTTACTGGAATACCAGTTGTCTTCATATCAGCATTAGAGGGAAGGGGTCAGGCAGCTGTCATGCACCAGGTTATTGATACATATGAAAAATGGTGTACAAGGTTATCCACAGCTCGTCTGAATCGTTGGTTGCGCAAGGTTATGAGCAGGCATTCTTGGAAAGATCAGTCTGCGCAACCCAAAGTTAAGTACTTTACACAAGTGAAAGCACGACCACCCACTTTTGTTGCCTTTGTAAGTGGGAAGAAAGAGCTCCCAGATACAGAGGTCAGGTTCTTAAAAAGGTCTTTGAAGGAAGACTTTGATTTGGGTGGAATTCCAATCAGAATCATGCAGAGGAACGTCCCACGGAAGGCTGCTAATGCCAATAACAAGAGCAGCTCACTTACTACTAAAATGCCTGATAGGATCTTCTCTGACAAGAGAACTGTATCCGCATGAATTACCATTTCTCAGCAAGTTAAACTTGTCAACAACTGAAGCTGTGTAATTGTTTCAAAGAATTTGTGGATTACATTGTATGTACTGATTATTATAGTATTCTAGGTTCAACAGGATTAACAGACACGGAGAAGACTCGTAGGTATTTTTTGCCCCAAATCCAGTGGTCGGCTTTCTTGTCTCTAAAGTTGGTCTGCATGATTATGCACATTAGTCAGATGCTTGATTTTTGTTGTGTGAGTTTTGGGTTTCTATTTAATGTTTACGGACTATGGTAAGTTTCACTAACTTAATGCTATGGGTCAACATTGTGTCTGATTCATTAGCACACATACCACATCTTTTGACGTTGAATTCTTGTTTTTGTATTTAACATTTGTTTTCTTGGTTGTAATAGCATCTTATCCAATACGGTTGATTTATTATGTTCTAGGGTTCGAGACAAGATAGGTTTCTTGTTTAAATTACCTTGTTTTCTGTATTGCTGATAAGGTATGGCTTTTAGGACAAAAGCACTCTCTTTGCTATGGTCGTGTTAATGTTGGTCTGGCTGTGATATTTGAACAGTAATGGCTCTGGTAAATGATAGACACAACTGTGATTGGGTAAAGTCTTATACTTGTCTCAAAATCTCACTTTACTGGGAAATCTATGATACAAGTATATTTTTTTTGGGTTAAATGATACAAGTATATTAATTAAGCTGTTCAGAAGTTATTTGGTCTAGAGGTTGTCATGTATTTGTTTTTGTTTTTTTTCTTAATTTCTTTTTTTCCATATGTTATTCATTAGTTTGTGATGAAAGTTCTCTTCTATTCATGTATTGTTTTTTTTTTCTCTTTCATATTTGCATTTTGTTATCTGTCAGAGTGATGTTAGATATTTTGGTTCAGGTGCTTTTGGGGATGTTGGAGCTAGGAAGTCTTCTCTAGGGTTGGTCTTTGTATTAGGATAGTTCTTGAATTTCAGGTTTGTTCAATTTAAAGTTTTGGGTCAATTCAGTGTATTATAGAGAAGCTGCTACAGCAATACATATATGACAGTTGAAGCCAGAGTACTAAGAATGACTTTTTATCTAGTTTTCACTTTAGTATTTGTTTTTTTTTTTTATCCTATTGTTGAGGAAGTAGTAAGGCATCGGATCTTCTTCTTAGGTAGTGCAATTTTCCAAGGTCTGAGGCATAACATGATGCCTTCCCCACTTGCCAGTAGAATCAAAGTTATATTACAGAATGCATCATCTTATAGAGTTATAGGCTTTATAGGTAGTACATACTCCATGTATGCACTTTGAAGATTAAGATAATGAAATTTCACTACAATGTGCAGTAAAGGGTTCCGATAAAATTCTTTTTGTCACTTGGATAGTTGGTCCTTTTTACGGTCTTCCCTAGTTGAAGAGATTTCTCTTGGGCATTTTTGGGTTTCATGTGTTTAATATTTTAGCATCTATACTAAGTAGTTACCAGTCAATGTGAAAATGTTTTAGTTTTGTATATGTCAAATGACCAACTTTATCTGTTTTTGTAAACCTCTCAAACGAGAGCAAAGAATTGGGTTCTGCAAAATCTTGCTATTTGTAGACATCAGTTTTCACATCTAATATATGTATGTATGTCTCATTGTTGGCTGTCTTGGACATAATTCATCATTGCTTACATTCTGTTCGTAGTGATAGGACATATCAACTTCTCTATATGCTACTTGACATTGTGGCAAGGCAATTCAAATATGGTTATGGCACTTGCAGGCAATAACAGAATTGGCTTACGCAAGGATTTAAGGGAAGTGGCAGTACTGGGAGTTTATGATTTTCTGCTTTAATTCATTCTACTTGCCGGTTGAATTTCATATCACTAAAGCTATGGTTGGAGCTGGTATGCGATCAGGAAGTAGGTGGTGTTATTTTTGTGGCAACTGCTTGAAGCTTGGGCCTTGTTTGGTTGATGGAAAGGAAATTGGTTCCTTGGTCTTTCCTATGTATGGAGGAAAGTAAATTTCTCACTAGTTTCCCTACGAGGTGTTTGGGAACGTCGAGAAAGTAACTAGGAAATGTATTTTACTTTCCTTTCCAATGTTTGGTTTATGCATTGATAGGAAAACAAGTAACATTAATTTACCAATTATATTCGTAGTATTAAAATATAAAATATTCAAGATTCTAAAATTTTAGGGATGATTTGGTAATAACATGCATTAAGATAACATTTGAAAAATACAATTAATGTGAATTAATGTTAGGAAAGTATGAGGGAGATTGAATCCTATGGTTTGTGGGAGGATCCAATTTTCTATTAATTTTCTCATATTGAAGTAAAGTCTTTCATTTCCTTAGGTGTACCAAACAAATGAAAAGAACATATTTCTCTTACTAACCTCTACAATTTGTGAACCAAACGAGGCCTTGGTGTGAGACAGTTAGGTTTACAATGTGAGAAAGCAAGTTTCTCCATCAATGAACTAACTCTTATCATTTATTAGTGTTTGGTATGCGGTGTGCACCCTCGTAAAATTGCATGGATAATATAGTTCGCTATACAAATTCATGTCTTTCATAGTATATTTTTTTTTCTTCAAAAGATGTAAAAACAAACACGAACTACAAAACAAGACCAAGAGGGACATCCATTCCGAGCTGATCAAATGGAACTTTAGAGACACTATTATAAAAGACTGTCCTCTTGAAATCAAAAGGACAATGTTATGAATCTATCCCAACGTTTTCTAAGAGATTCATAACGGAACTCCTTCTACAAACATAGGATATCATAACGTTTCCGGTGTTCCATGAACTTTCGCAACACCCCGTGAAAGAGGCATTTTTGTTCATCTTTGAGGACATTGAGAAGACCATGTAAAAGTAGGCAAGTCAAATGACCTAAATAAGGAAAGTGGCCAAAAAATGAACGGGCCGGGTCAGGAAACATTCTACTCGGGCCGGGTCAAAAGAAGACTTGAAACTCATCTATTGTAAACCCTAAACCCTCAGTTATCACTCGCGCCTTCTTCCACGACAAAGCCCCCACTCTCTCTCAGGTCAGTACTTCGTTCCCCCAAAACCCTAAATAGGTTTTCGATTCCCAAAAATGTTTGCTGTATAACTGGTTTTGTGATCAAACTGAGGTCTTTGGTTTCCAACAGAAGCAAAGTGAGTAATGGCGAAGAAGAGAAAGCACAGCGAGACAGAAGCTGCGCCGCAGAAGAAGGAGGAGGTCGCTCCTGAGAGACCCAAACGAACCCTTCTGGGTTGGAAGGACAAGAAGAACAATGACCGAGCCACACCCACTGAGTCCTCACCGGTCTTCAGGAACAAAGAGAAGGTCTTGGTTACTTGTTCCCGCCGGATTAATTACAGGTGAGAATGGCCTCATGTTGTATAGATGTGTTCTTTTGATAAATGATGTATTTAGGAGTTTGAATTCCATATATGTGTATAATTGGTGATGTCTAATTATGTTCTTGTTGTTGAAAATTGTAGGTATCGACATTTGATGTTGAATGTGGTGGACCTGTTGCCTCATTGTAAGAAGGACAACAAGGTCGAGTCTAAGTCGAGCAAAGGTGCTACTCTTAACGAGCTGGTTGAGCTCAAGAGTTGCTCTTCCTGTCTGTTTTTCGAGGTAAATTGATGTTAATTACTTCTGAGGAACTTGTGAGTGCTTGTTATTCGATACTTGCTCAATGTTAGGTTGGCCCTTTAGCTGTTAAACTGATAGGTTGTTAGAATAGTTTAGGAGTTGGAATAACAAGATTATTGGTTATGTTGAGTTATCAATGTTTGTATTTTTATTGGGGTTCTCTGAATTACAGTGTAGGAAAGGAAAGGATCTTTATATGTGGATGGCGAAATCTCCCAGTGGACCTTCTGTCAAATTCCTAGTGAATGCTGGTAATATTTCTTTTTTTGCATTGAGTATATATTTTCTGAAAGATTGACTTATATCTCAGGTAGATGCTTTTCTTGCAAAAGATCTGATGAATGAAACTTGTTTTGTGAATTTTCTCAGTGCACACAATGGAGGAACTGAAGCTCACTGGAAATCATCTAAAAGGGTCACGTGCTTTGTTAACTTTTTCATCCAATTTCGATAAGGATCCTCACTGGAAACTTTTAAAAGAGTTGATTACGCAGGTATAGCGGTAAACCTTATCTTGATTGTACTGCTTGGGAATGATAATTTTGCATTATGCGTAGGATATTTTTGAGATGTGTCATGGTATATCTTATGCTTTCTGTTATATTGTTTCTTAGATATTTGGCACTCCAAAGGAGCACAGGAAATCTAAGCCTTATCATGATCATGTCTTTGTTTTCTCTATTGTTGATGACCACATATGGTTCCGAAATTATCAGGTACAATATATGTCATTTGACTTTTACTGCTACAATCGGTACTGATTTTGAGGGCTGTTGATTGATGTGTGCCAGTGTTGCTGTCTAGATTTGATGTCTTTTATGTGACATCTTTCCACAATGTTTGCATTTTGATAATATTGTTATTCTCCACTTTAGATGTATTATAAGTAAGAACCCAATTTTTGAGTATATGAAGAGTGGGTATAAACTATTATCTTTCAGTCCAGCAGGTCCTTTTTCAAAATTGGTTTCTTCCTGCATTCTGAGCTACGTGACTGTTTTAGTAGCAATCAGAAATATTTTGAAATGCTGAGTTACCAATTTAAGAAGAAAGGATTGACCAATTTAGCAGATAGCGGCACCATAATGTTTTGGTTGGTTGACCAATGAACCCAAAGTTTGACTGGTGATGGCACTTGTATCCTAATGAAATTATGACATGTCTTTAAAATTCTTTGTGTATGCACTTGGTTTCGAAAAGGCATGTCAAGAATAGATACTGCGCAGAGTCTGAAAGAGATTATACATATCACACAATTATGGTTGCAAAGTGTGGTAGTGCAGATTGTTGATTAATTTCTGGATAAAGCTTTGCCTAAAACCACATTATGTCTGTGACTATCATAATGCAGTTATTTTTGTTTTTCTTTTAACTAATTTGTTGCTCACATAAGCACCACCATTAGCCTTGACCTTTTTGCCATCTTCAATTGCAGATATCAGTTCCTCATAATGAATCAGATAAAATAGCTCGAGGGGGCATGGATAAAATGACCTTGATTGAGGTTTGTATCGTTACACTTTTCTAAATTATGCATGTTGTCAGGGTATCAAGACAATGTAACTCAAAATGTGTTGTATGTAGGTTGGTCCTCGATTTTGTTTGAATCCAATCAAGATATTTGCTGGCAGCTTTGGAGGCCCAACACTATATGAGAATCCATTTTACATATCACCAAATCAGGTCAAATTTTCTTCCTTTCTATAGTTTGAGTCCTGGTTCTGCTATCTAAAAGTTCAGTTTTCAAGTATAGGTACTAAGAGCTAATAAGAGATGGTTTGTATCTACAAGTGATTATCAAGCTTGAAATTGAGAATAGTATTAGATGGCTTGTTACAATTCAGGAAGCCAATATGGCATTAGATCTTATTTCACGGACATAGTTTCAAGAAAACATGTTTTTGTTGATTTTCTTGTTAGCGCTCTCCAAATTCAGTAGTTTACTTCTATTGATGCAATATATGCTCTGCTTCCAGATTCGATCAATGCAGAAAAAGAAGAAGGCTGGGACTTTTGTTAAGAAAGTCAAAGCAAAGACAAGGAGAAAGATGCATGAGCTTGAAAATCCACTGGAGCAGGATGAGTTTGCTGAAATGTGGAAGGAATGAAATGTTAATCTCCTGTTCTTCTATAAGAAAACAGACTTACAATGTACGTCCTGTTGTATCCGTATTGAAAGGGCAGAATTTCCTTTACTCCCTGTGCTTTTTTGAATATTATCTATATCCTTGGATTAAGCTTATATATGCAAGATTGATTTTGTCACATTCCCATTTCATTTTGCTATACTTTCAAATAACTTTGTCTGGTGAGGATACTAGGATGAATACTGAAATGTTAAATGGATCTTCTACTCTGCAAAGATAGATGGGATTGGGTGTTTGCTTTGCTGCACTCTATGAGGCATTTGCCATTGGTTTGCGTTCTCTATTGGTCGTTTCTCTTGATAGTTTTAAGACGATATATATAAATACTAGATTTGCTGAATTGTTTTGTGCACATTTTAGATGAGTATAAAACCATTACCAAAAAAGGAAGATGAGTATAAATTACACAACCCAGACGATTCCACAACCATGTAACACTCGGATGTTGAAAATCAGTTCATTATTTATACTTGTCCCAAATGTTACAGACTGAGAATTAAGCAGAACGGACTAAGAGAAAAGTTCAGGCAAGTAATTAGTTCAGGCAGTGTCACAGTGACACGCTGTAGGCACAATTTCACTTGTCGTCTTAGTGTGACGTCCACTCAGCACTCCAGTTTGCTTCGCTGCCGACACGTGGAATACTGTTGATCCTAGTGAATTTGTCCACGTTGAAGTTAGCTCCACACATGGCGCCTTCACTATCAATTCTGGGCATTGCCTTCATCTTATTCATCGGATGCTCAAAGCTCATCAATCCTCCCTCACTATGAAAGAAGCAACCTGCAACAGCAATATGATCACACCCATTAGCCTTCGATATGAATAATCACTAGCTACACAGCCTACACTTGCGCAAAGTTAATAACTTATTCGGATACCTTTTGGGAATGGAGCATATGATTTAGCACATCCTTCTTTTATGACATGTAATTCATCAGAAATCACCACAGAACCATCAGCTGCAATACCCCAATACAATTGTACTCCCCCATCAGAACCCTGCAGTCAAGAACACAAGATTTCTTAAGTTTGTAATCTCCGCAATTGGTATCCAAATATATGGTCCGAGTAGTTATGCATTTTGGTGATCACCTAAGATAATATGTTGTTTCTTTATATGGTATGTTAGCAAGTATTGGGGCTACACTTCCATATCAGATGATGGAATTTGTTTATGCTAAACTCTAAACTATAAAGTTAAGCTGTCGGTAAACATATATATGATATGCTTTTGGTTCTTTAGTCAAATTTTTTTGTTCGATGCTGTAAAGAACAAGTTGAAATTACTTTAGAATGAAGCAATTCTTTGATGCTAGTTAATTACCAGTGCAGTGAAGACACTGCCAACCTTGCTGTCATAGACAACAAAGGCAAAGCTCCCGTCGAGATCCTTAACAACCTGGTCAGCCGGGTACGGACCCCTGTCTCGGAGGGTCCGATAAGCTTCAATCACAAACATGGCCTCATTGGTATTCTTTGTCAGACCATACTGCTTATTCAGCATACACAGATTGTTCAAGCTCCCCAGAAACAGACAGTATATATCATCGAAACCACAGAACAGCCTGAAGTGAAAAAACACCCCAAAATGCTAATTAGCGTACAAAGACAAGCAAATTACTTGAGATCTCGAATATAAATGAAAGCAAGGAAATGATTGAGTTGATGAGTACCTCTGTTTTAGGGAACAGGGTTGGTCTGGTTTGACATAAGCAAGAACTGCAGCATCTCCAAACCCCATTGAGAAGTTGTTGTGAGGATGGTGGGAGAGAAACTCCTTGAGGGTTTCTTCTGGCAGCTTAGGCTTCTTGGAACCATGGTGAGAATCAGGGCTGTTGAGCTCCTCCGGTGGGTGAGCAAAAGCCTTGTGAAAAATGGCCAACATTTTTTTTGAGACGATGATGAACAAGATAATCCAGATAGCAAGTAGTTGAAGATATGCTCTGTTTTCTTCTTTGATCTTTTGCTTACTACTTTTCCTTTTTTTGTTTTGCAAGAAATAGTGCAGGGAATGGTGATTGGGGGGTCTCTATCTGTATATATAAGGTCACATTATTAATATGAAGTGGTTTTATGATGTGGCAATGGGTCACCTGGCCCCTATTATATTGTGGGCGTGGATCTTAGTGTTGATGGATAAGATTCTCGTACTTCGAGGTATTCTTATCCTTTTCCTGCCTGTTCTTTGGACTCTAAATCTGTAAATCTGTAAGAATTCTAGTTAGGGTTCTCCTTAACAATGCAGGACCATCGTCTTTTGTGCAATGATAACAATTTTGCTACATGTAGCATGTTATAATTAGAAATTCATTTCATTGTCTCATTTTATTTGGAAGGAGTTTCATTTAGCTTGTCTATTTGAGTTTTGAGTATTCTCACTTTCATTTTAGATTGAAATAATTATTTTCAGTTGATATATATATATCCATATCTGATTGTTGTTTGATAATATTTTTGTGCATGCGCTATTTTTGCTTGATTGATATGCACGAATTCATAAGTGTTTCTCTTCTTTTTTGTTGGTACGTTGAATGAGAAACTTATCGATAATTTAAAATTCATTAATAAACTTGTGAAGCAAGAAATAAAAGAAACAACTGCAATATATGCTATTGAGCGATATAAAATCTAATTCAATTTTATTTTTTGAAGGAAATGAAAAATTTGTTGCTCAAAGTAAAGTAATTCCTAAATCAAAGAGGTAATAAGAAAGAAACAAAAATGAAAACCAATAGCTGATTTTGAGTTCAACACTTAGAACCATGTGGTTTAGATTTAATACCAGGGGAGGACTATCGTACTTGCCTGACGTTATTATCGTAGACTTGTGTCATGCAAATCTGCAATTGGGATAAAGCTAAAACGGAATTTTTGGGACCATGTGCTAAGTCTCTACTTGTAATATTTTGCACAATTATCTTGCTAATTATGAAGAACAATGTTTTTGTCGATGACATTTTGAAGAATAATGTTTAGTAGATCATTCCTATATGCATCTTACCTTAATAGATTAAGTTTTAACTATATCACTCGCTAGTCGCTACATATGTCTAAATAGATGATTCACTAACATTATTTTTTGAATTATCAAGCTATTCATCGTTGAATTTCGAGACACTTTTGTTAAAGTTAATTAACAGTCTCTCCATGTATATGAATTTGTAAAAGGGATTTGTAAAATGTACATATATACTGTTAGTACATAGCCAAAATACTTGGCTGAGCCGAGAATAAGGCCCAATTACCCGGTCACCGAAGGTCGTTCCAGACAATATAGCCCTGGTAAGCCCCTCACGGATATCCAATGAGTGAAGGACCGGTAACAAACCACTTGCCAAAATTACTCTAGCGGTAAAACACCCTCAAAAGGGGAGACACCACAAAGACTAACAAGTAGTCCCACATTGGAGACTAAGGCCAAAGTGCCCAACCTTGGCCTATAAAACAGGCACAAGCTACCATAAAAGGTACACACTTCTCTCTTCCACACTCCCCTACATTGCAAGTGCTCAAAGCTAACTTAAGCATCGGAGAGTCGAAGACTGGGCCACCCCAGTCCCGGCTTCTTGACGCTGTCACTTGTGCAGGTTCCGAGTGCAGGACCAAAGGAATTCTATCTCGCTCCGACTCGCGACCCCTTCCCGGCTCGGGATGAAGTAGGTAGAAATAATTACATGGCGAGATCTCAAGAGGAGGATGATTCGTTTTGGGAACCTCCTGGCGAGAGAGGGTTACACGAGGACACATGAGACCCGGCATCCATCACAGGAATGCTTTCCCCCAAGTCAAGGGCAATCTCTGCCATAAGATTATCCAAGTCCTCCTCCATCCGGTGCAAAGTGTCCGAATCCGAACTAGGCGAACTAGAGACCACCACAATCTCTTCGCTGGACACCCACACCGGACCTGCCATACCCCGCTACCTTAACCCTAACCAGCCCGACAACAAATCTCTCACCCTAGAATTCCTACCAACATCACAAACATGTGAACAATCCCACCCACCCCAAATAACCCAAAACAACAACACCACCACATACAAAAATCCAAAGACAAAGAAGGCGACAAATTCATACCTTGAAACAGCGGATTTGTGTAGTGGCAGTGAAGCTGGTTGCAAACAGCCGAGCGCTCGCACCCTCTCGATCGAGGATGAAATTGGACGTTTCCCAGTCTGAAATTTATAGAACTGCCGAAACCCTAAAACGTAAATTGCGGCTCACCCAGTTTTCGGTTTTGAAATCACGCACTCCCCCCTCCAGTTCTCCCAACCCTATATATAGACATTTCCCCAGACCCCACAAACCTCTACGGACAGGGCAACGCCACGTCGCCCTCGTTTGTCGCAAAAAAAAGGGGACGCTAAGACATCCCGCCACGCCGCGAGAGTCTCGCCATCCAGCGCGAACTCACTCGCCCAACATCGGCCCGCACTCGAGAGTCACGCCAATTAGCGCGGACTGACAGGCCCATCAGCGGCCCGCCACGCCGCGAGAGTCTCGCCATCTAGCGCGGACTTACTCGCCCAGCATTGGCCCACCGCTCGAGAGTCTCGCCAACTAGCGCGGACTGACTCGCCCATTAGCGTCCCGCCACGTCGCGAGAGTCTCGCCATCTAGCGCGGACTTACTCGCCCAGCATCGGCTCGCCGCTCGAGAGTCTCGTCAACTAGCGCGGACTGACTCGCCCATTAGCGTCCCGCCACGCCGCGAGAGTCTCTCCAACTAGCGCGGACTTACTCGCCCAGCAGCGGCCTGCCCATCAGTGAGAGTCTCGCCAACTAGCGCGGACTGACTCGCCCATCAGTGAGAGTCTCGCCAACTAGCGCGGACTGACTCGCCCGTCAGTGAGCCTCGCCAACTCACGCGGACTGACTCGCCCATCAGCGGCCCGCCTCCCCAGAGTCTCGCCACAACGCGAACTTACTCGAATGCCAATAGCGTGTTTCCTCTCGTCAACTAAGCTCGGAACTTCACCCCCGTCACCTTGCGACCCTCGCGTGGGGACTTGGGGACTCGGCACCATGCCTCCAGCACCCGGGTAAAACCTATTCTCGGCATCTATAGAATAACTCCCCAACCAAGAGCTCTCTCGGACTGGGGACTTGATGACTTGTTAGTACATAGCCAAAATACTTAGCTGAGCCGAGAATAAGGCCCAATTACCCGGTCACCGAAGGTCGTTCCAGACAAGATAGCCCTGGTAAGCCCCTCACGGATATCCAAGGAGTGAAGGGTCGGTAACAAACCACTTGTCAAAATCACTCTAGCGGCAAAACACCCCTAAAAGGGGAGACACCACAAAGACTAACAAGTAGTCTCACATTTGAGACTAAGGCCAAAGTGTCCAACCTTGGCCTATAAAACAAGCACAAGCTACCATAAAAGATACACATTTCTCTCTTTCACACTCCCCTACATTGCAAGTGCTCAAAGCTAACTTAAGTATCGGAGAGTCGAAGACTGGGCCACCCCAGTCCCGGCTTCTTGACGCTGTCACTTGTGCAGGTTCCGAGTGCATGACCAAATGAATTATATCTCGCTCCGACTCACGACCCTTTCCCGACTCGGGACGAAGCAGGTAGAAACATATACATTGATTAAATTCACAATGTTGATTGATAAATTGTCAAGGAACTACTTAACCATCAGCATCTCTTTCTTCTAGAATTGATTTATCAGATTGGATATAAATAAGTTGATGTTATTAAGATAATAAGTTGATGTTAAGGAAGAAATTCAAATATATATTCATGGTTTGGTGGGTGGGAACATTGGACATATCCAGATATGGTAACAGTGACAGGGATAAGAGTCAGCTCACCTGCAAGGCTGCAACTACCAAAGTAGATCTGTGGGCTATCCTCCATCTCTTCTCTGTCAAGTCTCTAAGCTATTACTCAGCGAGGACAAATCTCGATGATTGTGGTTATTTGAGATGGAATTTCGGAAAAGTATCGATATAATCAAAGTTTTGAGAAATTTGATCGTAAGACAGTTATAGTTATTATGATTATTATCTGTATTAATATGATTTAATGTAGAAATTTAAGAGAGATGAATTATGGCCTTGGTTAGGGCGTTCCCCTTTATCCTATGGGGTGAGGGTTCGAATCCTGATCTCAACTTATGTTGTTGGTACTCTAATTAAGTTTCGACACTTGAAAAAACGAAAATATCATTAAATAAAGATGTTTATAAAGATCGAACAAACCTAATTTTAAATTATTAAATAATCTACTTATAAATATCTAAAAGTTAGAGAATAAAAATGTGGATATACAATTGAAAAAATAATGAAATAAATTTTTTTTGAACTAGTGTTTAACTTAGTAAGAAGAAATCCATGAATAATATACAAAGGAGATGCATGGCAAATCAAAAGGAGGAAATGCAGGACCAGACAATCATATCGTTTCATGTTTTAGTGCGACGGACGACCCGCAACTACTCATGATCGATGGCCTGCCTGACTAAATTACTATCTCCAACTTGAACACTTGAGTCGTTCCTTGCTCGCTCGCGACGCTCTTCGTTTTATACAGTAGCTAGCATCGTTTATGTAAAGCTGTAAATTCCTAGCTAGGTACCACATTTAATTATATATTTCTGGAGGGTCTTTTCTTTCTTCACACGGCACTACAGAAAAATCCAAGAAAACTACTTTGAAGTTTAGAATAAAAACACTTATAGATATTTCCTTTAGACTTGACACTTGAAA
Source organism: Fragaria x ananassa (assembly GCA_034370585.1). Lineage (NCBI taxonomy): Eukaryota > Viridiplantae > Streptophyta > Magnoliopsida > Rosales > Rosaceae > Fragaria > Fragaria x ananassa. The sequence continues at coordinate 11,747,094 of CP139765.1, read as the reverse complement.
AACAATATCCAAGAAAAAATGAAACTTCTCCGGAGGAGCCACCACAGATTAAAACAGATGGGCTACAGCCTCTGGTTTTGGACATATTCTTCCCTGCAAAACAGTACAAATTGATCGAGTACGTACTTGAATCTCAAACGTACGTCGTGCATTACGTCGTGCGTACCCTCTTCTGCAAATAATGACTGAAAATTACAAGGTTGCAGAATAGCCAGGCAAGATTCTTGATATATTAAGAACGTACAACAGTTGGGTAGCAACTTCTCTTTGGTTCTTGCATGAGCCATTTCGTCTTAATCTTCCTAGCTAGTTATAGAAACTTGAAAGCTTCAATATATAACACATGCATTAGTTATATCAGTTTTTTTTTTTTGGCAAATTGAAGGGGTTGTATTGGGTTGGGATTTAAATTGATATAAACACGACCTAAACCTAACGTCTCCTTGCGTTGCTGGACTTAAATCTTATGATCGATGTTGGTTTTTGGTGACGCTTCAGTGTGTTGTTTTATATATCAACAACACTAATTTAACATATATATTCAAAAAGAAGACTAAACTAATCATGAGAATATAACTCAGGCCTAAAACTGCTCTAATAAAAAGTACACTGGGCCATGCCCGAATTCGATAAGCTATATGGAAATTATGAAGGCCTTGAACTGATCTACTGGGCTTTAGATATCTGGACTCGTATTGAATGACTATTTAAAAGAGTTCAGGCAATTCTTCGATCGTAACTCGTCTTTGATCGAAGACAGTCAGATGAATTATTAGATTGGTGTGGTATTCCTGGTTAGATAATTAAGGAACCAGCTATGTGTGTAATTAAGGGCATGCAAAAATTTATTTTGGAGTCGAGTCAAAAGATTAATTTGTTCAAATGGATTTGTGATCATATATGTAAGTAAGGTGTAACATAATCTTCAATACCGTATCTCGATTTTTTTTCTTTCATAGATCTCACAAAGGGTAGTGTTATCATAGAGATCAAGGTTGAGTAAGTCTATTTTCTTAATTATTGAGGTGAAAACAATTTTGGTTCCATTTTAGCAACGGAATATTAACTGAAGTACATAGATCTTTGATTTTGGCCGAAGAAATTAATTATCTGGTTGCAAACTAACTCCTAATTAACAAATGTACTAAATTAAATTTGAAAATCGTGTGATAAAGTTTCTGTGCTCGACAGACAACTCACCAAGTTGTTATCTCTACTACAATAAATCGAGGAGTTTTAGAAATTCACCACAATATGAATGGAAATTCTTGTATCCACGACGTGTATTTACACGACACAATCTTAACCGTTCATAACAATTCATATGTTTGACCACCATGTTTCTATATTATTTCTTCTAATCCTGACCATTCATGTATGTATGTGAATATACACGCCGTGTACTAAAGATATGTTCTGATGCAGGTACTTCTTTGCCGAGGTCTTTGATTTTTTCCGAAACTTTTTCCTGATTGTTTTCCAATAGAGCATCTGCAGTACACGGCATGTACCTTCACATACATACATGGATGATTAGGCACTACCAAAAATAAAGCTTTAGGCGACGAAATTGAAAAAATCGTCGCCCAAGGTCAAAAAATCGTCGCCTAAAGTTCAACTTTAAGCGACGAAATCAAAAATCGTCGCTTAAGCCTAAATTTCGTCGCCTAATATAGAAACTAGGGCGACGAAACAATATTTCGTCGCCTAAGATATTTATATCGTCGCCTAAGTTTTTATTCTTCGGCGACAACTATATTTTGTCGTCGCCTAAGTGTTTTTAATCCTTAGGCGACGAAACTCAATTATATCGTCGCCTAAGTGTTTTATTTTTTTATTTTTTCTTGGCTGACGAAATACAAGCATTTCGTCGGCCTAATAACATCTTGACCGACGAATTAACCTAATTTCGTCGGTCAAGAGTAATCCGAATAATTAAAATAAATAAAGCACATTTAAATTTCATTCTACAGGATTTTTTATTTTTACCCTTGGGCGACGAATTTAACATATATCGTCGCCCAAGTATCATATTGGCCGACGAAATTAGGGTAATTCGTCGGCCAAGATAATCCGAATAATTAAAATAAATAAAGCACATTTAAATTTCATTGTACAGGATTTTTTATTTTTACCCTTGGGCGACGAATTTAATAAATATCGTCGCCCAAGTGTCATATTGGCCGACGAAATTAGGGTAATTCATTGGCCAAGATAATCCGAATAATTAAAATAAATAAAGCACATTTAAATTTCATTGGACAGGATTTTTTATTTTTACCCTTGGGCGACGAATTTAACAAATATCGTCGCCCAAATATCATATTAGCCGACGAAATGAGGGTAATTCGTCGGCCAAGATAATCCGAATAATTAAAATAAATAAAACACATTTAAATTTCATTGTACATGATTTTTTATTTTTACCCTTGGGCGACGAATTAAACATATATCGTCGCCCAAGTATCATATTGGCCGACGAAATTAGGGTAATTCGTCGGCCAAGATAATCCGAATAATCAAAATAAATAAAGCACGTACATTTAAATTTCATTCTACAGAATTTTTTATTTTTACCCTTGGGCGACGAATTTAACATATATCGTCGCCCAAGTGTCATATTGGCCGACAAAATTAGGGTAATTCGTCGGCCAAGATAATCCGAATAATTAAAATAAATAAAGCATATTTAAATTTCATTGTACATGATTTTTTATTTTTACCCTTGGGCGACGAATTTAACAAATATCGTCGCCCAAGTATAATATTGGCCGACGAAATAAGGGTAATTCGTCGGCCAAGATAATCCGAATAATTAAAATAAATAAAGCACATTTAAATTTCATTGTACATGATTTTTTATTTTTACCCTTGGGCGACGAATTTAACAAATATCGTCGCCCAAGTATAATATTGACCGACGAAATAAGGGTAATTCGTCGGCCAAGATAATCCGAATAATTAAAATAAATAAAGCACATTTAAATTTCATTGTACAAGATTTTTTATTTTTACCTTTGGGCGACGAATTTAACAAATATCGTCGCCCAAGTATAATATTGGCCGACGAAATAAGAGTAATTCGTCGGCCAATATAATCCGAATAATTAAAATAAATAAAACACATTTAAATTTTAAGGAAATGTTTTTTGTTTTTATAGCCCCGTAAGCATCTCGTCTATTGGAAACTATTCTCAGTTGAAGGTCCGGCCAGATTACGTGATTTGGAGGGTCGAATAGCCGAATCCGTCCGTTTAGGGGTTTGACCGCGCCGATTGACCGGACAGATCGAGCCCTTATCTTTGTCTGATGGAGCTGAATTTTTGCCCACCCACGTAATTTGTTATGCTGGTCATATCTGACGGTCGGTTTTCAGTTCCTCTTCTCTGATCACCAAAATCACGATATATGTACTAATGTTGTATAACTTTTTTATGTGTTTAGTTTAAGTTTCGTTTTGAATACAACATATACGTAGAAGCCTCAAAGGCAAAAAATTTGTGAAATAAGATATGACCGAAACGGTGAAATACGTCAACCCGTGAAAAATGAAGATATTCTGGTAAAATTTCGGTGCTGGTTGTTCCAGTCAACGAATTTTTCTCTTATTTCTACCTAGTGGTAGCCCTATCCCGGGTATTTATTTTTTACCAAATTTTTATAGCCCCATAAGCGTCTCGTCGATTGGAAACTATTCTCAGTTGAAGGTCCGACCAGATTACTTGATATGGAGGGTCGAATAGCCGTTTCCGTCCGTTTAGGGGTTTGACCGCGCCGATTGACCGGACGGATCAAGCCCTTATCTTTGTCCGATGGAGCTGAATTTTTGCCCACCCACGTAATTCGTTATGCTGGTCCTATCTGACGGTTGATTTTCAGTTCCTCTTCTCCGATCACCAAAATCACGATATATGTACTAATGTTGTATAACTTATTTTGTGTTTAGTTTAAGTTTCGTTTTGAATACAACGTATATGTAGAGGCCTCAAACGAAAAAAAGTCGTGAAATAAGATATGACCGGAACGGTGAAATACGTCAACCCGTGAAAAATGAAGATATTCTGGTAAAATTTCGGTGCCGGTTGTTCCGGTCAACGAATTTTTCTCTTATTTCTACCTAGTGGTAGCCCTATCCCGGGTATTTATTTTTTACCAAATTTTTATATCCCCGTAAGAGTCTCGTCGATTGGAAACTATTCTCAGTTGAAGGTCCGGCCAGATTACTTGATTTGGAGGGTCGAATAGCCGTTTCCGTCCGTTTAGGGGTTTGACCGCGCCGATTGACCGGACGGATCGATCCCTTATTGTTGTCCGATGGAGCTGAATTTTTTCCCACCCACTTAATTCTTTATGCTGGTCATATCTGACGGTCGGTTTTCAGTTCCTCTTCTCCGATCACCAAAATCACGATATTCTGAATTTTATGATAGAACTCTTGGCCGACGATTTTCTTCATCTTGGGCGACGAGATTTATAGTGAAGAACATCGTCGCCCAAGTAGGGTCTCTTAGGCGACGACTTCAAAAAATCGTCGCCCAAGATTATCTTAGGCGACGATTTTGAAAAAACAGGGCGACGATGTTTTTTCAACGATTTTTCAAGAATCGTCGCCCAAGAACGCCAATATAAAAGGTAAAAATTCGGAACCCTAACCATTCGCGCAGCCGCTCACAAATCCAAGCCCTCTCTCTCTCTCTTCAAAAATCCACCGAAGCCCTCTCTCTCTCCCTCTCTCCGACCCCAACCCCGCAACCCGACGCCGACCCCGACGCCGACCTCGACCCCGACCCCGACCCACAATTTAAGGTATAACCCTAAAACCCTAAATTGGTTATGTTCATGAAAATTTTAATTGTTGTTGTTGGTGTTTGAAATTGTTGAAATTGTGAAATTGTTTGAAATTATTGTTTGAAATTGTTTGAAATTGTGAAATTGTTTGAAATTATTTGAAATTGTGAAATTGTTTGAAATTTGGGAGAAGTACAAAATTATTGTTGTGTTGTGAAATTGTTGGTGAAATTATTGTTGTTGTTGTTGTAATATTTTAGGAAATTAATGGTAAATTAGGGTAAATTTGTGTAAATTATGGTAGGATTTTAGGGTAAATTATGGTAAATTATGATGTAAATGATAATTGTAAAATATTAGGGTTTACGGTTTAGGGTTTAGGGTTTAGGATTTGTGGAAATAATTTGTAAATATATTGTAAATGATTAAATAATTTTTGATTAAATAATTAAATAATATAAATTATAATTGTAAATATATTGTGGAAATTTTGTAAAAAATAATGGATTATTTTTTAGTAAGGATATAAATATTCGTAAATTAATTTTTGTGATGTAATAATTCTGAATTAATGTAAATAATTTGTTATGTGAATTAAAAAAATAATAAATCCTATAATAACTATTACTTTTTATTTGTGCTATTATTGTTGATAAATTTTTCGAAACCGGTACACGCGCGCCGCGGGAGGCACCATCTGCTCCAGACTCCCTATGTTGTGGGGAGTCTGGAGCCAGGTTCCTGATGGAGTGAAGGAGATGCTCCATCAGTCGATGTCGGTGAGTTTACTCGATTAATTACTATTTTTTTAACTAATAAATTATTTAATTATCGAAAAAAATACTAACAAGTGGTAATGCAGCAATGGTTTGTGGTTCCCGAGGAGGGACGTGACTGGGCGGACAAGGCTCATAGGGAGAGGTACCTCTATTTAATAAATTATTAAATTTAATTTTTTTAATAGTATATTTAATATTTTTTTTGTATATGTAGGTTCAAGGAGTGGAAGCATGACCTCCGGGAACACTGGAAGCAGTACGGAGCGACCATTCGGGTACCCCGAAGGAGTTCGAGTATCGGGAGTACGAGTGGCGGTGGCTTCTTGTCACGCAGTTCAACGACCCTCACAAACAGGTAATTCGTAAACAAATTTGAATATTTAATTAGTGAATTAATTATAATTGTATGTTTTTAAATATTTACTAACGATAAATTTTTTTTTGAAGCACCTCGCCCGGGTGAACGCTGAGAACCGGCAACAGAACACAACCAACCATCATGCCGGTTCGAGGCCGTTTTCGGACATCATGGACGACGTGCGGCGAGAACGGCCAGAGGAGAACCCCTATGTGGGGACCTTTCAGAGGGCATATCCTCATTCTGAGGAGGATCTTGTAAGTTCCTTATCTTTTCTAATTTTTAATTTTAATTACATTTTATTAAATGTATATTAATATATTTTTTTAATATATCCAATTAGGCGAGGGTGAGGGAGGCGGAGCAAGAGGTCATGAGAGGCATGGTGAACGACACATGGCCGGGCACGGCAGAGGATGACGTGTCAGAGGCCATGTCCAGGATCGACACTTCAGATCCTACCGTTGGGGCGCGGATTATGGCCACTGCCTTCGCGCAGCGTTCCAACAGCTACTACTGCCGGGGTATGGGAGGCGCTGGAAAGGGGATCCTGAAGACGACGCCAGGATTTCAGCGCAAGGGAGTTGCCGGAGCCTCAAGCAGCAATAGCCAGACCACTCAGCTACAGGATCAGGTCCAATGTCTACAGTCTGAGCTGGAAGCCCAAAGAGCGAGGGAGATAGCCATGGCGGAATCATATGCGGCTTCCACGGCTGCGCATACGGAGCGGGTGAATGAAGTCACCAATGCCAACCAGGCGGCTATGGGACGGTGGATGACTACCTGCATCGCTGCACATGCGGCCGGACTTGATTTTCCGCCCATGCCTACGCCTATACCATTACCTCAGTGGCCCCAGCCTCAGCAGCAGCCTCCTCAGCCTGACCAGCTGCCGCCTCAGGTTTCGAGCGGGAATGATGAGTTAGATTCGAGTTTCTCCGTAGGTAGATGGACTGAATTTTTGTAATAAATTATTTATAAATTTATAAATTTGTGTTATTTTTAATTAAATTTTAGTATTAGAAAAATTTAAAGAAATGCCGAAAAAAAAAATTCCAGCAAAAATTAAAAAAACATTATTTATATATTTAAAAAAATTATTTAAATATTTTTAAAAAAAATTTAAATATATCTTAGGCGACGAAATTGCTAAATCGTCGGTCAAGGACTTACCATATAAGACGACGAAAAAAAATTATTGTCGCCTAAGATGTAGTGATCTTAGGCGACGAAATATTTAGTTTTGTCGCCCCAGGTTATAAGATCTTAAGCGACGAAATAATTTCTCGTCGGCCAAGACGTTAAATCTTAGGCGACGAATATTGTTGGGCGACGAGAAAGTTGTCGTCGCCTAAGAATTACTCTTAGGCGACGATGGACTGAGATTTCGTCGCCCAAGTTCTTCACCGACGCACTTCTGGCGACGACGTCTTGGGCGACGACATGTCGTGGCCTAAGTACTTAGGCGACGAAAATTTTTAACAGGGCGACGATTTTTTTTGTCGCCCAAGAGCCCTTTTCTGGTAGTGAGGATTAGAGGAAATAATATAGAAACATAGTGGTCAAACATATGAATTGTTATGAACGGTTAAGATTGCATCGTGTAAATACACGTCGTGCATACAAGAATTTCCGCGTTGGAAATTCTTGTATGCACGACGTGTATTTACACGACACAATCTTAACCGTTCATAACAATTCATATGTTTGACCACCATGTTTCTATATTATTTCTTCTAATCCTGACTATCCATGTATGTATGTGAAGATACACGCCGTGTACTAAAGATACACAAACCAATATGAACTGTCAAAACTGTCTTTATTGGGTTGACTTTAGAAAACAGAGAATAAAGTTATTATAGTAAAAGACAAATTACTAAAAAACTGTAACAGATAATTACATTAAGAGATGTGAGACGGTGTAAATAACTGGCTGAACATGAGAGTAGTGAAAAGATAACCACCCCCACACAAATAAACATGCTTAAACAGTTTCCGTAAACTTAAACTGATATAAACAGTTATGGTTTCAGTTTTCTTCTCTCTCACAAATACTCCAAACTCTCTCAAACTCATCACAAACAACTCACACGTTCATATAGAGGAATCACCACATCGGACAAGCAGAGGAAAATAGACAGGAAGACAATAGAGTGAGAAAAATTGATTTTGAAGGATCACTACACCGGATAAGCAGAGGAAAATAGACAGGAAGACTGTAGAGCGAGAGAAGTATTTGATGGATCGGTGTTCAATAATATCTTTTGAATCATTTTTACCTGTTTTGTCTTTTTTGTTTTATTTTTCTTCTTAACATAACTGCTAAAATCTTTCTATTTTAGGCTTTATTGCAGACGTCCCATTGATCGGGTTCTTCGGTGAGTGTAGACTTTTACACGCGCGTGGCACAGGTTGCAAATGCCAGTATATACTGATGCAACGAGCTAGAGACTTCTTCCTTCTTTTCCTTTTTAGGGTTATAACACAAGGCCAAAAACAGAAAAACGAGATTAGGAACTATTGATATAAGAAACTATTTAACAAGTACCAACTAAATAAACTTTCACATCATGCCCCATGTAATATGGAAACAATAGCTCGTCAAAAAAAAAAAAAAAATGGAAACAATAGACTAGTGGATGAGGTGAGGAAACGTTTGCTTCTCGATCATTCTGGTCCGCTAAATCAACACGAGCAATCGTTTCGTCATTTAAATTTGGACAAAGGCATCTAAAATGTCATCGTCCTCTTCAGACTTCATATTATCAAAAGGACATTTATTCTCTCACTTTTAACAGACGCAGGGCTAGGACGTCGATCTCCAATCCCAGTCTTGTGGATCGAGTACTGTTTCTGAAATAGAGGTCGATCTGTTCAGAAACAGTACTAGTTTAACCCGCCCGATATGTTCAAGTCTTCTCAGAGTTTCTAATTATGATGAGTCCGACAGAATATTTTGTAAGGGAGAAAAACATACTTACGCAACTCTCATGAAGATTCAAGATCCTAAAACGTACAACATATGTAGAGCTGGCTTCATGACTCCGAAAAGAACAACCATGATTGCCTGGTAATTCATATTAATTGAAGATGAACGAACATGTATCATTATCAAGAAAGCCGTACGTACGTACCTTCTTACAATTTTAACTCTATTATCAGAATCATGTTCATCCATGTGATCTGACGTCGAAATAGTTCAGATCTGACATATGGATTATTCCATGATATTATTAGAGATAAGCCGCTTCTCTTCTCAGCCTATTTCTATGATCCTGCAGCTAGCTACTTGATCTCCTCGCTGGCTCTAATTCGATCTGTCGTTTTACATCAAGAATCTAGCTATATATTTTACACACTGTCAAGCACAAACTCGTTCACCCACTACATGCCAGCAGCCAGTTCTGAAAGTAACAAGTATGATCATATTCAAAACGAAGAGTTGCTATCTCTAAAATTAGGTTTTGAATAATCACTTAACTAATTAATTAACAGTCAAAGAGTATGTTCATGATGTTTTGCATTCATGTATTACTGTATTAGTACAACTTTGCTATTTATCTTCCTTTTCTAGCTTTCTGTTTTTCCTTCAGTTGCAGCAGAACTGGGACGTCAATCGGTTTTTGTTTTAAGCTCTTAATTGGTATACAATGCTTGTTTTGTTTGCGCAGAAGTTTTGTTTGCAGTTTCATATGTTTTTCCTTCTTCGTTGAGAACTTTGAATGTTTTTTTTACTTCCTGTGGACCTTTGTTAGTTGGCAGCTGGTTTTTGAATAGGAAAATTATGTCATTTTCTACTTTCTTGATGATAGATGATGATGACCTTTAACAATTTTAGCTGCTAGCTGCATATATATGATGATGCTCGTCAATTGTGGTCGATATATATGTATATATTCAGAAGTAGTGGTCCGGCGGCCCTTGTTTTTTTCTTCATCAATATGCATGCATCTCGATCTTGCTAGATGCATGGAAAAATACAAACCAACTTGGAAAACAAGTTTACTCAGCTAAACATTATACAATTCAGAATTACTTCAAACAAGATGACAAAATTATACAAGTGGTGTTTGATCGCTGCAAGTGATTATCGATCAGTCGCCTAATTTGAAAATGAAACTATGCCATTGCATGGAATATACAAAATAATATGCCAGTTCAGTATATGGAACTAGCTAGGATAGACGATCGATGAGATGTCTTGTGATTTTTGTTGATTCAAAATAAGATTTCATCAAACGTTTAATCTACCCTAAGTTGGTTCTTCGATCATCATTCTAAATCTCTATATAGTTATGTGTTGTACTGGTATGTATATCATTCATTCGTACACATATTCAAAGAATCTTCAATTTTGCGTTGTAAACATCATGGTGATAAGTTATATGTTGACATGTTCTTTTCATATTATTGGACCTACACAATTTGCACACATATGTATGTCCATGTACTAATGAAAAGGAAATTATTAATTGGCGGCATATGCCAAAAGATTTTTCAATAAAATGATCTGGCTGCTGGTGTTTCTTTTCTATTTTGTAGCAACTAAGTTGGAGCCAAGTACGTACTCATAAGCATCAAATCATTCAAACGCAATTGATTAATTAACAAGTCGCAACGCGCTTCATGGAATTAGCTAATTAACTTATTAGCACCATGCCAGACGATGGCGATCGACCATAGTAGTTAAGTATAGACACATTAAACTGTTTCAGAGCTTATAGAGCAGCTAGCTAGCATCTTCTACTCCACTGTATAAATTCAAAATTAAAAAACTTCTACCCGTTTTTAAGAGATACGTTCTTTACCCAAATAAGCAATATCGTAATTGGCTTCCTCATGTCCCAAAGTATGTAAAAGTTTCATTAAGATCGGGTTACTCATATTAGGTGCTAAGCTTAAGGATGTAGACCACCTTCTTAATTCTTGAAAATACTAGATAGAACGATTATGAGATAAGCAGCGGAATATGTAGAAGAACTTTACTTTACTATTGAATAGAAAATTACAATTACTTGACAACACATGATCAAAAGTAATATATTCTCAAAAGTAAAAATACTTCACACTTGAAGAACACGGTCAAGTGTAATACAAAGCCACGAAGGTCTTTGTTGCCACGAAGGACGATAACGCCACGGAGGTCGTTGAAGCCACGAAGGTCTTGAACTGCCACGAAGGACTTGAACTGCCACGAAGGACTTGAAGCCACGAAGGTCTTGAACTACCACGAAGGACTTGAACTGCCACGAAGGACTTGAAGCCACGAAGGTCTTCAATGGAGTCACGAAGGTCTCTTGCCACACAGGACTATACTATGATCTGAATATTTGTTCACACAAATCCTCTAGAGCACACACTCTTGGAACATCTATTTTCTTTTCAACTTCACTGATCTCAATCACGTATGCAAATGAATAATGAAGATCATATCAAACATATGAGAGATGAGAGAAATAACATGAACACAATATCAACTCAGAAGCAATGTATCAAAGCTTTTTCTATTCTCCAAATCTCTACCTTTTCAGTTTCTCAAAAACCTATTTATAGAGAAGAGACTTCTCCCCCTCAGTTAATGCACATTAACACATATTGATTTTTTTAAGAGAATCACATCAATATGTCAACTATCACTTTGTTTTGATATGGAAAAATATCAATCAACTAATCTGCTGCTATAATTTGGGAAAACACAATTTTCCAATTTAAACCAAAGTCATTTTAGGCAGATAAGATATTTTCCAAAACAAATGCATCAGAGTTTAAAATAAATCAATTATAGACAAATATATCTTTTATTTGAGAAACTCATTTAATGCAGCATGTAATCACATAAAACATAATTAGAAAATCATGAATGCTATGTATAGTGATTTATCTTGATTGAGATCAGATCCGTGAATCTTCAATCCTCTTTCAATCCTTGACAAATTCTTTATCACTTTGATTTTGCTCTCTTCAATGCAATATCCTGTCAAAAGAATACACAAGATAAATATAAATCTTGATATCACAATCTGATAGTAAATGAAAGAATTTCTAATCACATTAGAACCTCTTTCCTTACTTATTAGCATAGCAAAATATAGAGAATTTAAATCCAATATTAATACTAATCAAATCAGAATTAATAAGGAAGTTCAATCAGATATTCATGCATATAAAACCTAATCATAATAGGTTTCCTTATTTTCCCACACATACAAGTCCTAATCAAAGTAAGACTTATTTCCAACTAGGGAACACATGAATGTACATACAAGGCATCCTAGCATTTTGTATAAGAATGCCAACATAAATATATACTAACAATTCTTAAGGATCGAGTAACAATTTTTCTAACTGAAACTATTCGAAGCATATATTAGTGGCTATGATTACGCTAAGTGCACCCGTCAATACCACTTGGAAAATGATTCAAAGCATTAGCGGCCATATGGTTGCCCTAATTGTACCCACCACCCAGCGAGTTACTGCAACTTAGACATGACTAATTAAGTAAATTAACAGTTCATGATCTATCTCTAAACCCTACAGATCTTAATGAAAAATTTAATTAACGACTGGCTAATCAAACAACAATTATTTTACAAACGTCCCGAGCTCGTGTCCGATAATATTCAGTAAACAACAAAGTGTCATAAACATGTCCTTTCCAGTTTCCAGTGATGCTTTATATGTCAATTTGCTTACCTGGAAAAAAAAATGAACCCACGTTTCTTTTAATATAGTCAAAGATATATATATATATATATATTTAAGAAAGAAAAAAGTAATTATTCAAAGTTTTCAAAGGGTCTGAGGAATCTAACGTGTGCTGAAACCGTGTATATGATGAACTGGAGAATTGACGAACACAGATCGAAGAACAAAAATATCTGCTAGCTGGTGATATATACTTGTGTTAGTTCAATATATATAAACAATACTGTTTAGTGTTCCTCGTTGCGTAATATATTAATTTTGTTATGAATCACACTGTTATTTGTTAACAAATAGTTGGGAATAGATCGATGTTGCATGGAGTGGACTACTGTAGAATTTATATATATGTTATGTATACCGGTTTAGGGGAAATTATAAACTGTACCCGGAACACCATTTGACATTTGGTCATCTCTAATACTATTGGTGTCTTATTTCTAATTGCTCTATTTATTTACTTATATATATATTTTTTAATCCATGTTGGTCTCCATATGAAATTGAGTTATATGATTGACCGGGTACATCATATAGCAGTGTCATGTTGTGTTCCAGATATAAGAAATAATTACTCGTAACTTATAACGTAAGTAGAAATTGTTTAGATGCTACGTTATAAAATTAAGTTAAATAACTCAAAAACTCTAAACTAAACCGCAACACTCTTTGAAAGTAGAAATTGGAAGACACTGAGTCCTATCTCATTTCTGTTACTAACAGTTAAAAAAAAGTGCGTAGCTAGTTGCTTTGTAGATGTAGAATGAAGTTTATTAAACAAACAAACAAACTGTATATCTAGTGGTGGAAGATCGGAAATAATTATTTTCGAGTTAAGTTTGCTTTGTTTTTTTGTAGTTAGATTAAACATCTAGCGTTTGTTGAGAACAAAATTTTTATTTAATAACTATCATACGTAATTAAGTTTACATTAATTTTTGTTGAATTTCTGATTGCATCAGATTATGTATTTGTATTTGTATATAGAGAGGCTCTACTCACCGATGAAACACATGAACATCTACTTATCGATGATCTAGTTCTGCAAATTTTTGTCTTTGTTTTAAGATGTTCATGCAAACTGTAAATTTATCTGAAATCAAATTATGTGGTTTTGATTCCCTTACTCATTATATATCACAATTAACCCCACACTTTTTGTTACCATCTCGGCATCTACGGTGTACTAGAATTTTCCTAACTAAAAAACTTCCCAAAACTATATGTTGCCACCCCGTACATACGTACCCTTCTCCTATAAATACCCTACTCTGTGCTCCACAACATCACCACCACCAGCACAACAACTTCTCTGCCTCTTCTTCATCATCGTCCTTTTCTTTTCTTCATTGTCTTCCAGTTCTTGCATGGCAGTGAGCTTTTTAAGGCACGAGGTATCTGACCTCTGTCTGGGCAAGCCGGCTTTGAGGTCTCTTTCCATCTCCGCCACCGTCGCTGATGCCGTTAAGGCCTTGAGGACCTCGGAAGATAACTTCATCAGCGTCTGGGATTGCAACCACCACTCCAAGAGTCTCGCCGGCGACCTGTGCCGCTGTGTTGGGAAGGTTTGCATGGTCGACGTCATTTGCTATCTTTCTAACGATGAGAACCTGTCGTCTCCATCTGCTCCGCTGAAAGCACCCGTCTCTGAAATCTTGACAAAGATTCCGGGAACTGTTATGCACGTCGAGCCATCTTGCAGGTACTTGTCTAAATCCAACATATAATTCAAAACTTTCATGCTTCTTTCAAATTTATGGGTTTTATTATCCAAGTTTTGATGGTAAATTCAAGTTTACAAAGCATAATTTGCATCCTTTATTACCCGTAAATTAAAACCAATATGGTAAAATTAATCCCAGCTATGTGCCTATGTCATAATTCTTGAATTTTTCCCACCTGCCAATCTTATGACTTTGTTTAATTAATTCCCAAATCAGATCACAGGTCAACCAATTACCCGGCCAAAACTAAATTACTGACTCGGTTTACCTTGTTCCACAGCTTATTGCAGGCCATTGATCTAATTCTCCAAGGAAACCAGAATCTGGTAGTACCAATTCAGACCAGGCTAAGCAGCACTTTAAGAAGAAAACAGTTCCCAAAATCTACAAACCAAATGGCCACAACAACCAATCACAACGGTCAAGAATTCTGCTGGCTAACACAGGAAGACGTAATCCGATTCCTTCTGAGCTCGATCGGGGTCTTCTCTCCCATGCCTGCTCTCTCAATCGACTCTCTCGGCATCATCAACACCACAGACATCTTGGCCATCAACTACCACTCCCCGGCAAGCTCCGCCGTCCAGCTGATAACTCAGTCACTCGAGCAGCAAACCTCAGTGGCTGTTGTGGACAGTGATGATGTGTTGATCGGTGAGATCTCGCCTTTCACTCTGGCGTGCTGTGACGAGTCGGTGGCTGCAGCCATCGCCACTCTGTCTTGTGGAGAGCTCATGTCCTACATTGACTGTGGAGGACCACCAGAGCACTTGATCAAGATTGTCACGGAGAGATTGAAGGAGAGGAAGTTAAAAAGAGCTTTGGAAAATTACTCATCAGTAATGAATGCCTCTGCAAACTCAGTGTCGTCGTCTTCTTCTTCTTCTTCTTCTTCATCAGATGAGGAGTCCTCTGTATCTTCAAGTAGTAGCAAACTCAGGTCTGCAGGAAGATTTAGTAGGTCAAATAGCTACTCGGCTAGAATGGTGAGAAGGTCTGAGGCCATAGTTTGTCATCCAAAGAGTTCGTTGGTGGCTGTGATGATTCAGGCTATTGCTCATAGAGTGAACTATGTCTGGGTTATTGAGGATGACTATAACTTGGTGGGTGTTGTCACTTTTACCGGCATGTTAGAGGTTTTCCGGGAACACTTGGAGACCATGATCTAGAATTTATGTTTTGGTAAATGCTTTGGTAATTCACTTGATGAAATGATTTCCAGTGGACTCATTGCTTAAGTGGCACTGCAAGCTAGGGTCAGTTATAATGATCGAGTTTACAGGAATGAGAGAAATAAAATCAGTAAATTACCATATGATTATACATTACAATTTTTCATATTTCTTTTTCGTTGATCTCGTGTTAAGCTGCTGGAATCGGAAGGGGACCTGACACTGAACATGTTCTGATGCTAACATACTATTTTTGGACCTGCACCATTTAAACTTATCCCAATGAGAAACGTACATTGAAAATGATAGGACACCTAGCATGACAAACTGTTGAGATAATAATCTCGAGCAGTAATAAGTTTCTCTCTTTTTTAAACTACTAACTAGCAGTAAATTATCTGGTTAATTACTTTTGTGACATTATTATTATTATTATTATTATTATTATTATTATTATTTTTGAGAATGAAACTTAATTTTTTTTTGTGACATTAATTTTTTGAAGCACTTAATTTGCATGAAGCAACACATCTCCAACAAAATTTAAGTGTGTACGTAGTTCCCATCTTGATTAATAGTTTGAGAAAACCTTCATGAATTTTTCTCTACATGTATTAACGTACTCCATCTCTATGAGCAAAGTTTGAATATTCGTATGGACGATTGTCCTTGGAATTTCACTAATCCCGGCCCGAATGGCCGAATTTTAGTCACAATACAAGCATACCAAGATTACGAACACATTGTCCACACGCAAATCATACCAGCATGCACCTTAGAAAATCAAAGTAGATCGAGCCGACGCAGCCTTGAGTATCTCTCTTAAGTAGTTCCTTAAGAAAGAACTCAAAGAAGAACCATAGCTAGCTGCCACCCGAGAAACATGCGTAGCTGTCTGACTTGCTAATCAAGCAGCAGCCAAAGCCAAAACAAATATACATATAGACGACATATTTGAACCACTGGGAGGATTGCTATGTTTATACGACCATCGATCACAACCTCAACCAGGAATGGCTGTACGGCCGCCAATATGGACAATGTTATAGCACATCAAGATCACTATCAAGAAAGAAAGGGTTAGCCCTTTAGCCCTACCTTCTTCTCGATCAACTCTATCTCGTATATATGAGTCAGCTGAACTCTTCACGGTCACCATAATGCATGTGGTCTGTGCCCAAGGCTGTGACATATCTGACCTCGTTAAAGAATCAAATTTAGATAGGCCACCCTTCATTTCACTCTGCTCGATCTTCCTGTCGTTTTATTTCATCAATCAATCTTCCAAGTGAGCTTTGTTTCATCCTCTGTATTATTATTCATCACAGATCTGATACCCTCGACTCGAGCACTAGTGCAAAACTACTCACGTACTACATGTCGTTCTAGCTCCCGTGTAGTACGTATCCTTCACTTGCAGGTACGGACTACGACAGCTCCCATCCATCCCATTACCGATTCCGACGTTCAAGTCTACGACACAAATCATGTGCTTGTCTCTCTATCGAATCTGGACTTTTCTCGAATCTTATTTCTGGATTTTATCTTTTTGGAACTTATTTCTTTATTACAAAGCTACGTAGGAAATGATGTCATCTCGTCTAAAACTAGCTAAATGGAATAAACACCCATCTTTTCAGTGAAGCTAGCTCATGGTGATCGATCATGGTATATAGTTAATTGTTTTTTTTGGTTATGAAAAATACCCTTTTAAAATATGGGAATACATCAACAATAAAACAGTCACCATCTCAAGTCCATATTCTATCATACTCTTTTTCAATCAGTATTCATAAACCTTCTGCGGTTCTATACGTACCGTTCGTTTCATAGTTCTCTATTTAGTGGTGGTTGAGGAGAAATACATGCATGTCGATCGTTTCTATTTGGCTCGCTCTGGCCTCTATGTGTCCCTTTAGACTGTCGATCGAGCACTGCATGCAGCTTCAGCTATGACATACATGCATGTCGTTTTGTTTCTTGAACGAATATTAAGCATTTCCCAGATTGATGAACGTGTCCGATACGTTTAATATAGGTACGGAGCATCACAAACAGCTCATATCTTCACCGATTCTAAAATCTTAGGCCACAAATCATGAGCTCCATCAGTGTGTGTGTGTGTATAGGAGGAGGTCAGATCTGCACATTGCTAGCTATTGCTGCCTTACCATGCATTTAGTTCTCTGGATCCTTCGATCAATTTCAATGAGAAATCTATCTCTATCTTCATAATCAAAATGGTACCGGATAAGTGTTAACCGTGTTTTGGCCCACGTCCTCAGCGAAGGGTAGAGAGGGAACAAATGTAAAAAACGGTGTGTGCGGGGCGTGCCACCTCACGGATGAGGAAAGAGAACGGTGCGCGTCCTGACTTCTTGACCAGGCGAATGAGGGCTCCGGCGTCACCTGATGAGGAAATATTTCCGAGCTTACTCTTCTGAATCACCTGTCGATCGATACTCACTGTGAGAGCGAGCAGAGCAACAATTGGGAAGTTGGAGACGAGTCCTGACGGGCTCCGGGATCTAAAGCGGGATGCGCTTAGAACGTTAGGGTTTCGAGAAGACTCGAAGGTTTCGACTGTGTACGTCTGTTTGAGAGAGATTTGTTGATTGATTGATTGATTGTGTCCTCGTTTGTAAGCCGTGGAGCTTCTTTATATATCTATCCGTAAGCAACTCGTGGAGACTACTCACAATCCAATGCGGACTCTGCAATTAGAATCCCACAAGGATACGTTTAAATCGCCAGTCGTGCGCCCCATGCAACACGTGTCAAACCTATCTCGCTTAGGTTTCGTTCCCTGCCTCGCTGCATTTCATTTGTCGTGTAGTAAGCGAACTCAAACACTAAGCGACCTTATCCAGAGGGTGTTATTAGTCATTTCCACCCATCCCCGCAAGAACTATAGAGTCCCATGCGAACTGGAGATAAGGATCCCGCGTAGACACCGAATCTCGCAAGGTATCAGAATAAAAGCCACGTCACGCGCTGCCAAACCTTGCTACCCTTGATGGGCTAAAAAAAGCCACAGGCGTTGGCCCAAATGATATCCAAGTCTTTCTCGAGTCTTGGACCGAAAATGCCCACTGGGCTCAAACATTGCCCCCTAGGCCTTGAGCTTAATCCGTTTCGCAACGGATAAGCGAAAAGGCCTATTTAAGCTTTTTATGGGAACTCGTATTTCAAAAGGTGCTGACGCTTCGGCGCTATCGCTTCCCTTCATCATTACGGCTTTTCGAATTTTGAAACGCGCTGACGTTTCGGTCGTCATTGCGTCTTTTCGTTGCGACCATTGATTGAAAGGGACGTTACGGTTCGTCTCCTTTATAAACCTCGACGCGGGTCCCCACATCTTACCATCGCTTTCGAAACAATCTCCGCCTTCTGCAAACAACCAAACCCCAGCACCAGACAGACTTTAACCGGAAACAATGCCTCCTAAACCTTTTGCCAATGACCCGAACCTGAACCTTACGGCGGCGACCTCTTGGTCGACCAGCCTTGCTCGCCGCTTCGCCACCAACCCGCCTCAAGGAACACCAATCTATTTCCTTGATACAGGGGCGGCTCTGCTTGGCCCGACTCCTTCAAAGCCCCTGTCCGACGCCGACCTTAACCATTACAACTCTTCCGTGCGTCGGCCAATCCTGGCTCAACGGCGCGAACCGGGAAACTTCTCCACCTGGCAAGCCCGTTCTCATGTAAATGTCCGGGTCGGGGAGTGGCCCAGCGCAACCGCGGAGGAGCGAACGTGGTACGAGGAGCGCCTCCAGACCGACCAGACAATCTGGGAGGCCACTGGAATTCATGAGGCCATTGCCTTGAGCTTCTCGCTGCCCTCTCACACCGATCGAGCGCCTATCGCTGCCATGGCCTGTTTGTGGAACAGCGCCACCAACACCTTCGACTTCCCTTTCGGGCAGATGGGCATTACTCTGCTGGACATCCTCGCCATCACCGGGCTGCCGATCCACGCCAAGCCGTATGTGCCAGGCGACTTTGCGTCGACCGAGTTCCCATATGCCTGCAATTTGGGAGCCCGCCGCGCCCTGAGAATTTCATACGGGGCATGGCGGAAATTTTACATGGGCCACGCGGAGCCGCATGAAGGAGGCATCGCTTTCTTGGAGTACTGGCTTGACAAGTTTGTCTTCTGCGGCAGCGCTCACAAACCAACCGGGAGATGGACCAAGTTGGCTGAAGCGCTATACAATGGGGTGGAAGTCGGGTTAGGGCAACCCGTATTAGGCGCACTCTACCGGACTCTGCATCTGCTGTCGCTGAGGCCTTTTCACCTTTCTGGCGGCCCTCTGTGGATCCTGGACCTGTGGACGCAGTTGTACTTTCCGCTCTTCCGACGAGCCCCGGTGGAATACCTGCCTGAAGATCGGCTGCTTGGCTTTGCGGTGTGCAGGAATGACGCGAATCGGACTCCTCTGTCCTTCTTCGCTAGCCTGTCCATCCTTTACAACCACATCGAGCCACCTCCGACTATGGATATGATGGTTCGCCGGCGCCACCCTGAGGTCCTATCGACGGGTTTCTTCCCCCGCCAAGACTCTGACAACGACGCGAGGACTGCCTTCGTAAGAGCAACCTCATGCTGCGACTTCCAACTCGCTGAGGATGAGCAAGGCTTCGAGCTATATGCTCCCAACCACTTCGCAAGGCAACTTGGTTTTCATCAAGGGATTCCTTACCCGCTTCTCCATTCAGTCAACAAGTACACCTCGTGGAGGAAGATTGGCGAGTCTGATCGAGTCACCCCGCTGCAAAATCTCTACCCTCTTTCTCCCAACCTGCTGGAGATCGAGCCTTCGCTGGGCACTGACCCCGCTTACCTCGCTTGGTGGCGATCCTTGTCCGACAACCATTGGGAGTTCCCAGACGACGCTGTCTTCGCTGCCGTTTTTTGTCCTCTTTACGATACTTTGGGCGAGTCAGACCGCACCATCCTCGATGGCCAGCGCGACCACGCGGAAAGGAGTTCAGGGGCTGCGACAAGAACTAGGCTCGCGCCTCCGCCAGTTCCTACTGCTCGTCGCCCGACGGGGATCGTCATTCGAGAACGCGATCCCACACCTTCGGTATGTCACTAAATGTGTAAATTTTGAACTTCTTTTGACATGTTGATAAAATGCTCTTCTCTAATCCTCTTTTTCTCTTCTCAGTCTACCTCCCGCCGGAGAAACGTTGACAGGTCCGAAGTTGCCAGAGGAAAGGCACCTGTCCGGAGGGAAACTGTGGCGGGCCGCGACAACGAGGCTGCTCCTGTCGTTTCTCGGCCAACGAGTGGCGAGAGCTCGCGGAAGCGTCCTATCGAGGACGAAGAGGACTTGCTGGAGGACGTGCAGTACCAGCGAGAGTATGGCTTGGTAAGCGACCCGGTAAGCGGACCACTTTGAATTAAATTTTCCTAAGCCAGTCAACAACTCGCTAACTTTGCTTTTGACAGGTTCGCCGCACTCGACCTCGCCTCGCTGTCGTAGAAGAGGCGCCCGAGACAACGGATGTCCCATCTCCAGAACCATTCAGCGTGGATTTGGCCCTGCAGAGGGTTACTGAGGCAAGCGCGGAGATGGATTTCGAGGTAACTGCCGAAGCCGGCGAAGAGATGGTCATTGAGGAATTTGCAGTGGCAGGCGCGGAAACGGTTGCCGAAGAGTCTGCTGAATCTAGCGAGGAGGTGACCTTTGAGGAGACTGTCGAAGCGGCTGCGGAGGAGACTACTACGGTCATCGAGGGGGCCGACAAAGCTAGCGAGGAAGTCATACAGCCCTCCTCTCCAACCGCCGCTTCTGGCGAAGCTGGTCCAATCCCAGAACCATCCTTGGCTCTGGTTGAAAATGCAGCCCTCGACCAGTCCAACCAAGTCTCTGATCCTACTGCCCCCTTGGCGACTCCGCCCGAAGGCCTTCAACTGATACTTTGGGCTCCTCCTCTGCGATTGGGCCGCGCGGGTCATACCGGTGAAGTGCCTCCGGCGGCTCCAACAAAGGCCTTTACTGCCCCCTTGGTGGAGATAGAGACAGCTCATGGCACTCCGCCACCCTCTCCAGAAATTGAAGCGGCTGCCGAAGTTGAACCAGTCACTCCGGTCCCAACAAGGAAACCTGGCGAGGAGTCTTCTTCCTTCAGTACCCGGGCCGCTCGTCTTTGGGCCCGAACTACTCCGCCTACTGATCCAGAACCCATCCGCTTAGCTCGGTCTTTCCTTCATGGGTTGTTCCATCACGGCTCTCGCCCGAACGTCTTTGACTTGGTAGGACGTATTCGCGAGGCCCATGAAGCTCTGGATCGACACCTCGCTGGCGGCAATCCTGTTCTGGACCAAGCGCTGGAGTTGGCCGATGCTGTCGAGTCGCAGGCTCGCCGAGTTTTGGATATCGGTGCTCAATCGGCCTTCCGTGAGCAAGCTCGCCGCAACTTGGACAACCAAATGGCGAACCTCTTGGCCGAGCTTGGTGAAGCTGGCATTCCTGGAGCGTCTTCAGAGAATCCAAGTGCTGGCCATGCTCGGCGAGTGGAAGCCCTGGAGGCTCAGATAGCAGAGTTGCAGGCTCAACTTGCTCGGGCTCGCCAAGACTTGGCCCGCGCTTTGGAAGTGGAAGCTCGTTTGCAGGCCGCGGAGGAGGCCCAGGAGGCTTTGGACTCGGCCGTGGCCGCTGCTGAAGAAGTTCAAGCCCAAGCCTATGAAGAAGAGATAGCCTTAGAAGGCATGCTCTTAGAGTTGTATAGGGTTTGTAGGCGTGCGTAGGTTTAACTGTATTTGCCCCCTTATGTACGAACTTTAATGATAATATCAAAGTTGAAATTTTCCCGCCCTTTGCCAACTGTTCTGTAATAACTGTCGGGGAAAAAATCCTTTTCCGAGATTCAGCGACGGTTTCCAATGTAACTACTCGCTCGGAACGCGGGCAATCATTATTGAAAAACGCGTCTGACCTTATCTCCAAAGCCCGTATCTCGGAGCAAATATTGCATGGGGGACAACTGTCAAGCGCACAATCGCCCCTTCCGCCTATAAAAAGAAACGTTTGGCCGGGGTGAAGTATCAGTGAAGTCTTCTGCCCCCTCACCATGATTTCTTATTCCCTTCTGTTCATCCTTCTGTCCCTGCTTAGAGCAAAGCCCTCAACCATATATTCCCCTTCTTTGCTGATTCTGAAAATCTACTCTCAGGCCTAGAGTGATTCTGAGAATCTACTCTCAGGCCAAGCCTTTGTTCGGCCTGACCAAAGGTCGGGTACCCTCTGCCTTGCGCCTGCTGTCCTATCAGTGCGTCTGGCTCTGCCGGCCCTTCAAACGGAAGACTGGTGGTAGCATGAGGGATCTTGACCCACTGGACCTCTAGCTTCCCAACAATTTGCTTTAGGTCCAGACCGGCGTCAGGGTTTTGGCTGGTCTAAAGACGCGAGGCGTTCGTCAACTTTGAGCGAAGAACGCCGCGGCAGACTTCTCTTTAGCCAAGCGAGCCGGGACGAGGCTCCAGTATCTGTAGATCTATGTTTTTTTTAAAATGTAAACATAGTCTAATTTACCTTTTCTGATCAATGTAATTGCTTTGGCCGCAAAGCCATAATTCGAAACATGTATTGAACAAAGTCAAAAAGGGCAAAAATAAATGAATTTATTTTTTAGGCCTCTGGAATAGGCCCCAATCTTGTACTAGTCTTTGTGTTTAGACTTTGCACGTTTACAGAGAATAAAGAAAACAATAGAAATTTTTAGGGCCTCTGGAATAGGCCCCAATCTAATACAGGCCCTTTTTAGGCTGGTACGTTACAATGTATTCTATTATTCTTCTGTCCCGAGTTGCCCCCTAGTGTTAGGCGGCGGAGCGAGTACGCGATGGCGCGTAGCACTATTGACTGTGGTGGCGGGATCTGGTGGAGGTGTAGGATCCTCGCGTTCCCAGACCCCCGCAATGTGGCGTTTGAGGAAGCGGCCATTAATAGGGTTGCGATGAATAGTACCGTCCAAGTCGCGCAAGTGGTATGCCCCCTTGGGAAGTATTCGGTGAATAATAAAGGGTCCATCCCAGCGAGCGGACCACTTGCCCCGACCATCTGTTTTGTCCCCAAGCGGGAGGACTGCTCGCCACACCTTCTGGCCTTCAGCATAGCTCTGCCCGCGCGTGATTTTATCATAGGAGCGGGCGATGCGCTGTTTTTCCAAGACCAGGTTGTTGAAGGCGGCGACACGATGCTCGTCTAAATCTTCAAGCTCCTGCCACATGGCTTGGACGTAATCCTCGCCAAGTAGTTGATGCTGTTCCTGGACGCGGAGTGAAGCGATATTGATCTCAAGGGGAAGGACGGCGTCGTGACCGTACATGAGAGCGTACGGTGTGGTATCCGTTGGGCCTCGCTTGGAGGTGCGGTAGGCCCACAAAGTGTGGTAGAGTTCCTGGTGCCAGACGCGAGGGTTCAACTCCAACATCTTGCGGAGGATGCCAAGGATAACCTTATTACTAGCCTCCGCTTGGCCATTGGACTGAGCATAGTATGGTGTGGAGTGTAAAAGCTTGATGCCGTAATCGTTTAAGTACGTAACAACTGAATCGGCCATGAAAGCTGCCCCCCTGTCCGTAACGATGCACTCCGGGATACCAAAGCGTGAGATGATGTTGCGGAAAATGAAGTTGCGCACCGAGTTAGCAGAGGCGACTTTGAGTGGTTCGGCCTCGACCCATTTGGTAAAGAAATCGGTGGCAACGATAATGAACTTGTGCTGCTCAGAGGAATGGGGATGAATGATGCCCACGAAATCCATTGCCCATCCGCGACACGGCCAAGGTTTGATGATAGGCTGCAATGGGATGTTAGGAATATGTTGCACTGGTCCGTGAGCTTGGCAGTCTTGGCAACCTCTGGCGAAGGCAATACAATCTTTCAGCATTGTTGGCCAGTAGTATCCATGGCGGCGGATCAGCCATCGCATTTTGGGCCCGGCCTGGTGCGAGCCGCAAACGCCACAATGGACTTCGCGCATGAGACGTTTAGCTTCGTTTCCGTATACACAGCGGAAGTCGTTGCCGTCTTCCCCACGCCGCCGGAGTTCGCCATTGCGTAGTACAAAGTTTAAGGCGAGGAAACGGATTTGCCTGGAATGAGCAGCATCGTTAGGGTTCTGGAGGTAGGCGATGAATGGTAGCCGCCAATCCTCGTCGATGGGGTCCAAGGCTGCAACTTCTGGGATGGCGTCCCGAAATTGCCCCCTGGCGATGAAAGAGGGAAGAGTGCGGCGTTCGACCTTGAGCAGGCGTTCGCGCACTCCGTCTCTCAGGCTGAGGCCAGACGCTATCTGGGCGAGCTCGTTGGCAGCGAAGTTAAATTCACGTGGTATGTGTTCGATGTACACGTCGTCGAACCGATCCAGTACCTCGAATGCTTTGCGCAGGTATGGCTCAATTGACAAGCTTAAACATTTGAACTTTTCCACAAGCTGGTTAACGACCAACAAAGAATCACCAAAGATCTGGACCTCGCGGACTCCTAGGTCCAACAAGATCTCTAAGCCGATGATTAATGCTTCGTACTCGGCCTGGTTGTTGGTGCATTTGAAGTCGAGCTGGAACGAATAGGAGAAGCGATCTCCAGCGGGATTAGTGATGGCTATCCCGGCTCCGGCTGCTATGTCAGTCCGTGAACCATCAAAGTACAAGGTCCAAGGAGCGAGTGTCACTGTGGCGAAGTCCAACTCGCGAAACGCTGTGAGCTCTGATGGTGGGTGATGGGCAAGAAAATCCGCTATTGCCTGTCCTTTTACTGCCTTTTGCGGAACATATTGCAACGAGAATTCGGACATGGCGAGGATCCACTTGCCGATGCGTCCCCGCAAGATAGGGCGAGAAAGCATGTATTTGACCAGGTCGGATTGAGCGATGACGACCGTGGTAAAGGCAAGCATGTAATGGCGCAGCTTGCATCCTGCAAAGTAGAGAGCGAGACATAACTTCTCCATGGGCGAGTAGCGTGTCTCACAGTCTGTTAACACCCTGCTGAGATAATAGACGGCATGTTCTACCCCGTTTTCATCATCCTGGGCCAGGAGTCCACCGATGGATAGATCGGCGGCGGCGATATAAAGTTTGAGCGGGGCGCCGTCGCGAGGCGGAATCAGGACTGGTGGGTTCGTGAGGTAGTCCTTGATTCGATCAAAGGCCTGTTGATGTTGTGGTTCCCATACGAACTCGGTTGCCCCCTGGAGCTTAAGTAAAGGGGAGAAGGGTTGGACCTTCCCTGCCGCGTTTGATATGAAGCGGCGGAGAAAGTTGATTCGCCCTAGTAGCTGTTGTAGCTCCTTCTTGGTAGTGGGAGGCGAAGCGGTGATAACCGCCTGTGCTTTGTCCTTTGGGATCTCGATGCCTCTTTGATGTACGAGGAAGCCAAGGAAATCACCGGCCTCGGCGAAGAAAACGCATTTGGCGGGATTCATCTTGAGGTTATGTCTGCGCATCCGTGTGAACACCTGCCGGAGATCTTCCACGTGGGTTGCTCGCGATTTGGTTTTGACTACCACATCGTCGATGTAGACTTCAATCAACTTGCCCAAGATGTCGTGGAAGATGAGGTTCATGGCGCGCTGGTATGTTGCTCCCGCGTTCTTAAGGCCGAAGGGCATGACAACATACTCGAACGCGCCAGCGAAACCAGGGCAACGGAAGGCGGTCTTGTGTCGATCCTCCTCGGCGACGGGGATTTGATGGTACCCGGCCGTGCCGTCCATAAAGGATAACACCTCGTGCCCTGCGGCGGCATCAATAAGTAGGTCAGCCACAGGCATGGGGTATATGTCTTTTGGTGTTGCGTTGTTTAGATCTCGGTAATCAACACAGACACGCATTTTGCCATTTTTCTTGCGGACGGGGACGACGTTAGACAACCACTCGTTATATTTGGCTACGCGAATGATTCCCGATCGGTGCATGCTTTCGATCTCTTCTTTAACCACGATCTGGGTTTCAGTTCGCATGAAGCGGCCGTCCTGCCGAACTGGGCGCCGGTCGGGATAGGTTGGCAACCGGTGGCAGACCAAGTCTGGGGACAAGCCTGGCATATCTTCGTACTTGTCGGCGAAGCAATCCCTGTATTCGCGTAATAGGTCAAGGAGGGCTTCCTTTTCTTCCTCCGCCAACTTTGCACTGATGGAAATAAGTAAGGGCTTTTCTGCAGTCCCTACATCAACTTGTAAAGTGGGGTCGCGGACTTGAGGTGGAGTGTCGTCCAAGGCAGCAGGAGCTAACTGAATAACTTCTTCCTTGGTATCGGAATAATCCACTACTTCATCGACATATTCCATAGTCGCGACCTTGTCGTAGGCTTCGCGTTCTGTCCAGTACGAAAGGAGTCTTTCGCACAAGGACTCGCCAGCCTCGCGTGCCTCCTCGGAAAGGGCACTATCCATCGAAATGGGGTGTGAGAGTCGCGATGGTGTGAGGACGTTGCAGATCGTCCTTCGCCTGGGTAAGTCCCCATCGCGTTAGATTGGAGGCCGTTACTCCGTATGGGCGGCCCTTGTGATCGACGCCTTGAACATCCAACGGGCCCAAGTCTGTATTATAGTATCGGGCATCGTTGAGGTTGGCGGAAATGGAGAAAGGCCGCGGGTCGGCCTTGATGATGACGGACTCGCGTTTCTCGGTATCCCAGATCATGAGTTCTTGGTGCATGGAGGAAGGCACGCAAAAACTTCTGTGGATCCAGTCGCGGCCGAGGATCATGCTGTAAGAGGAAACGCACTCGGCAACGAAAAAGGTATAAACCCGTGATGCTGGCCCGACCTTGACCCGTAGGAACAGCAAACCTAGGGTCCTGGACACCTGTCCTGTAAAGTTTTTCACCGTTAAGGACGTTGTCTGGATCATTGAGCGCGGGATGTCGAGGAGCCCCATGGTGCGGGTTGTGACGACATTAACCGCGGCACCGGTGTCGATCATGACCTTGTTGATCAGTTTCCCTTGGACCTCTGCCGTGATATACAGCGGTCGCATGTGGGTGGCCATATCCAGGGTTGGTGTAGAAAAGGTCATGGTTGGCCTTGGTGCGAAGCTACTCGAACTTTCCTCTTGCGGAGTGCCATCGGCTGGGGCCAGTACTGGGCCCATTTCGCTGCTGCATGGCGGGGGTATGCTGTCATCCTCGCTAACGATGGTGATGTCCGCCGCACTGCAGGTTGTGTTTGGTGGAAGGGCGTATCGTTCCGAAATGAAGAACACCATCCCGACCTGAAACGAGAACCGTTCGGAGACTGGGACCAGAGGTGTGTCAATGATCCCATGTTCCCCTTCGAGAACTGCAAAGGCGTCTGCTTCTCGGCTGAACCCTTCCTCAGCTTCCCAACCAGAGATCTCTATCATATTGCATGTGAATGACTCAGCCTGCTCTTCGTCTTGCTCTTCCTCTAGGTTGAGCCGAGGTTCTGAATGTGCCTCGTCAGCTTCCTCATTCTCGCGGAAACGTTGGGCCATCTGTTCGGCGAGGTTAGGACTGGAGGGTGCCGGTGTCTCTGCTGGTGGCTCTGAAGCCTGAGTTTGCCGTGGACGCCATACTGGCTTGGGTGAAGGTTGAGGATCCCTGGCTGACTGCCTGTCTGCTGCCGCAGGAGCCTTACCACTGTCTTCTTTTCCTAGCTGCTGCAGGGCAGATACTCGGGGAACCATCCTAGTCTCGGGCTCCGGGGTACGCCGTGGCCGAGGCTGTTGTGGCGATGGTGGCTCCCTTCTAGCGTCAGCCTCTGGATTTTGACGTTCTTGTCGTCGTGAGGGCTGAGGCGGCTCACGTTTAGACTCTGAGTCCGGAGTCATGAACAACTTTCGCCTAGGGCCGGTAGGTGGAGCCTTGCCTTGATCGGGCTCCGGTGACGGCCTACGTCTGGAAGGCTGCGGATCCCTCCTCCTGGTAGGCTCCGGTGATGGATTGGGCCTAGCAGGCTGTGGATCCCTCCTCCTGTCAGGCACGGGTGATGGATTGGGCCTAGCAGGCTGTGGATCCCTCCTCCTGTCAGGCACGGGTGACGGCCTGCGTCTGGAAGGCTGCTGGTCTCTTCTCCTTTCAGGTGCTGGGGATGGCCTGCGTCTAGGAGGCTGCGGATCCCTTCTTTGTTCAGGTGGTGGTGATTGCCTGCGCCTGGGAGGTTGCGAATCCGGTTTTGGTGGAACCGTGAGTCGGCAGAAAACATTTGGCTTGGGCGCAGGATCGTCATTGAACTGCTCGCAGATCCTAGGAGGTGCGACTGGCGGCATTTGAAGGACTGCGCGCAGACCTTCTGCTTCCCGCCACATCCGCTCAGGCGTCTGTGCGAGCTGCGAGGGGCGTATAGCGCCCTCGTCGACAGCCCGCAAGGCGCGCAGGATGCTGCCGTACCGCTTCTGGAGCTTGCGCTTCTTGGACTTGCTGATGGTCACCGCCTTGCCCCCTTGCTGCGTGTACCAGACCCCTTCCTTGATCGCTGATTTAGACGTCGGGGGAATGTAAGGGTTGGTTAAGACGCCGTCACGAGGGCTTGGGGCGCCGCTGCTGTGACTTCCACTGCTGGACTCTGAAATGTCCATCTCGCTTGCGGTAGGGGATGGAGGTATTGCGGCTGCCCAATGTGCGGCAACGTATGTCTCGAGACGCGCTATCCTTTTCTCCAGCTCTTCGCGAGTCCTGGGGCTCGTAGGCTGGGAACCTTTGGCGGGAGACGGTCTGTCGTCCCTCATGATTGCTTTGCCCTTATCCTTGTAGGAGGGGCGGTCTGGTTCGAGTCTTGCGACCAACTGTCGAGCTGGGTCGTTTGTGCTCCTCGTCTGGTTATCCGGGAGCATGTAGTTGTTCGCCGGCCGTTTGCGGTTTCGGCCTGGCGGATCGGATGGTCCTGCATTTGGTGACAGGTCTAGTGTGATCATTCGCTGGCCGACGCGAGGCCAAGCGAAACCAGCAGTTGCGATTGTAAAGCCGCCCTCGTCCTTGAAGCAGATGTATCCAAGGTCAAGCCAGTCTTGGATCTGGTCTCGGAGCTGGCGACATTCGCAGGTCCTGTGCCCCCAACTGTCATGGAAACTGCAATGGACGCGCCCGTCCCTATACTCGCTGTATGGCAAGGAGCGGAGTGTGACGAGTCCAGCCTCTCTGAGATCTTCTAAGACCTCGTGTGCCAGACTTTCATTGTAGGTGTACTGGCGGCGCGGCTGGCGGGTATTATCGTCTCCTTCCTCGCGGCCCCTTTTAGGCGCGCGACGTCGCTCGTCGTCCTGGGCTTGGTCAGCCCAGTTGACCTCGACCATGCCCACTACGGGCGGGAAAGGGTCTACATCGACCAATGAGGCCGTGCTACCCGGTGCCTTCATCCTCAGCTCGCCTGAGTTTAACCAAGTCTGCAGCTGGTCTCGGAGCTTGACACAATCCTTGGTGTCATGATTGTATACGTTGTGGAAGGCGCAGTATTTTTTGTCCTTCAGCTCCTCCTTAGGCGGAATTTTGTGGTCCAGGCGCACGTACTTCGCCTCGATTAGGTCATTGAAGACCAAATGGGCGTTCTTGGCGTCGTAAGTGTACGACTCATATTCTGGTTTGGTCCAAGCAAAGGACTGGATGGTGATCGGCTCGCGGGTCATCTTCAAGTTCTTCAGTTTGTGAGCCACTTGCTTGCCGGTCAGCTCTACCGCGCCAATGTCGTCCAAGTCCTGATCTGCATGGGCTGGCTCCGGCCTTTGATAGTAGGGATCGTGAGCAGGGGTTTGCATGCTGAGTGCCCCCACGATCCGGTTCTTCCCTGGGACATAGGTTCCCTTGGAAGCGTTGGCCTTATCGTCCAGCTCGTTCAGGATGAGCTCATAGCTGCCAACCTTGTTGATTAGGTCGCCCATGGAGCTGAAACGCTCTCCATGGTGCTTCAGCCGCTGGCGGTGCTCCAGACCCCGGATAGCCAATTTGATGGCTTCCTGCTCAGGCAGCAGGTAATCGCATTTGGCCTGCTGGATCTTGAAGCGCTGGAGGAAAGACACTCCGGACTCCATGATCTGCTGGCTCATCTGCGTGAGGGAGTCGAGGCCGACTTCGGGCTCAATTGTGCCGTATGTCTCCCGGAAGAGACGTTCCATGGTGGGCCAGTCTGGAATTGACCCTGGCTTCAGTCTGGAATACCAGGTGAAGGCGGCTCCGGACAGAGAAGTCCCGAAGAGCTTGAGCTTCAGCATATCATCATTCCCGTATTGGCCGCATTGGACCTTGAAACGGGCCATGTGAGTTGCTGCATCTTCCCTTGTCTCCCCAGAGAATGTGGTGAAGACGATGTTCTTGAACCCGTGGGGGAAAGGATATTGTGCCACGCTATCTGGATAGGGGTCACGGTAGTGCAAGCTAGCATCACCCTTTCCGGTGTGCTCCTTGACAATGCTTGAGATGAGTTGGCGCCAGTCGGCCGCCGTTACTGGTGCAGAATCTGCCCCCTGGTCATGGGCATGCCATGCGGAGAAACTAGGGGCCTGTCCGACGTTCTTATGAGTCGAACTGGAATAAGCCACGATCGGGTCGTCTGGCGTCCCCATTCCTTGCGGCGCAAGAGCATCGGTGCCCTTGAGTGTGATCCTAGGGCTGCATGGCGAGGGTAGACGGGGTGGTGTCTTTGATGAGCTGGCCCCCAATGTAAATTGGGGAGCCTTCTGGCCCCCGACCCTCGGATTTGCCCTAGGACGTTCATTTGGCGGGATATACCTCGAGCCCTCCGCTGTACTTGAACTGGTGGAGTTCAGAGCGTGATTCTTCGGCCCTTGGGCCCGAATCCAGTCTTCCATCTGCAGGACCCTCGTACTCAGGGTATCATGGCGCTCTTTGTAGTCTTCGAGCTTTTCCATGCTGTTTTTGCTCCCGAAGAAGGAAGCGTCCTGCTGTTGCTGCAGCTTGGTGTCATGGTCATTCAGACGATGGGTTTGGGCTTCTAGGGCCTTTGTAAAGGCCACCTTGCTCTGATCCAGTTCAGTCTGGATCCTTTGCAGAGAGCCGGACATTATGTCCTTGTCCTCCCTGATTGTGCCAACCACATAGTTGAACTCCTCGCTGAGCTTGGCGTGGTTTTCCTGGTTTGCGAGCCAGATCTCCTTGTCCTTAGCGACCTTTGCAGAGAGGTCTTGGACAATTTGCTGAGTTTCTTCAGCCTTCAAGCCGCACTCTCTCCTGAGCGCGCCGATCTCATTCTTGAAATCGCTCCTCAGTTCTTCGAACATTCTGCGGACCTCCTCTGTGGACAGAGCAGGTCCCGCCTCTGGGATTGGTTGTGAGTTTGCCATTGTGGGCTTAGTAAGGTCGGGGTTGCCGAACCGATTGAGAATCTCTTCTTTAGCGAGAGATCTGCAAGCCGCGCTGTTATGGGGCTTGTATTGTGGAGCCTTATGCTTCAAGCAAGAAAGCGAAGGTCTCCGGTAGGGGGAGTTGTCAAACTTCCCAATGATTGCTGGAAAAATAAACTCCCTGTCCCACTGGGCGTGCCAATGTTTTGGCCCACGTCCTCAGCGAAGGGTAGAGAGGGAACAAATGTAAAAAACGGTGTGTGCGGGGCGTGCCACCTCACGGATGAGGAAAGAGAACGGTGCGCGTCCTGACTTCTTGACCAGGCGAATGAGGGCTCCGGCGTCACCTGATGAGGAAATATTTCCGAGCTTACTCTTCTGAATCACCTGTCGATCGATACTCACTGTGAGAGCGAGCAGAGCAACAATTGGGAAGTTGGAGACGAGTCCTGACGGGCTCCGGGATCTAAAGCGGGATGCGCTTAGAACGTTAGGGTTTCGAGAAGACTCGAAGGTTTCGACTGTGTACGTCTGTTTGAGAGAGATTTGTTGATTGATTGATTGATTGTGTCCTCGTTTGTAAGCCGTGGAGCTTCTTTATATATCTATCCGTAAGCAACTCGTGGAGACTACTCACAATCCAATGCGGACTCTGCAATTAGAATCCCACAAGGATACGTTTAAATCGCCAGTCGTGCGCCCCATGCAACACGTGTCAAACCTATCTCGCTTAGGTTTCGTTCCCTGCCTCGCTGCATTTCATTTGTCGTGTAGTAAGCGAACTCAAACACTAAGCGACCTTATCCAGAGGGTGTTATTAGTCATTTCCACCCATCCCCGCAAGAACTATAGAGTCCCATGCGAACTGGAGATAAGGATCCCGCGTAGACACCGAATCTCGCAAGGTATCAGAATAAAAGCCACGTCACGCGCTGCCAAACCTTGCTACCCTTGATGGGCTAAAAAAAGCCACAGGCGTTGGCCCAAATGATATCCAAGTCTTTCTCGAGTCTTGGACCGAAAATGCCCACTGGGCTCAAACAAACCGAAAGGCATGGTGATCGAACATATATATTGGCTGAATTATATCTTTTTCAAATTCGTTTCAAGAATGATCGATATAGAAAAGATCAAGCGCATATATATATATATTATTTTCATTTTCTTCTTAAATCTCTTTTCTTTTATGTGTGGTAAAAAACAGTGGGTGGCCATTGTCTTTTTCTTCGATCATTAAAATCTATGAAACAACAATTTTTCTTCATTAGTTAATTAATATTCATGAACCAACAATTTTTCTTCCTATTAATTCATGCACCAACTATTTTTCTTTTAAAATCATTTACCTAAAAGATCGAAAAGAATAGAGAGGAGTGTACGTAAAAATCAGTTTTGAAATGGGTCTCTATATATTAATAGCAAATTAACAAGATGACGAAGCCAACTAACCCTAGTGTAGTACATATTAAGGTTTGAGCTAGTTTACGTATCGTTTACATATTGCTAATTATTAGCACTGCATTTCTTCATTGGATAGCTAGCAAGGTCACAAGCTGATAAGTAAGGTCGTTAATTACTCGTGCCCTATGGTGTGGTAAACCACGACGTACATTTCATGTTCTGATGATATTCCTAGTGAAGGAAATTAAGTTTAGACATAGGAATTTATATTGAAATAAGAGCAACCACGTCGCTTGCATGACTATAATTTCAGATCTACATATATAGATCGATGACATTGATATGCAGCATACTAGAATGAGTTACGTGCTTTATATAATTCTATAATGCAAATGAAGTCCGAATTACTTTGTTATTATATACCAAGTGTACAATTGATCTATCAGTTTTCCACTTTTCTTGTTCATGATTAATTAGAGGACCGAGTTTTTCTCGTTGCCAATTGCATGTGCAAGTGATATAATAATCGATCGTATTCATTGTTAGGGTCACATATTACAAATAATATGCTAACAGATTGATCATATCACGTACACAGTTCACACTACTTTCTTTATTTCAAGTTTTAAGATACATTAATTAATCATATAGCTAATTACGTATTGGGAAATTATTATGCATATGCAAGAAAAAAGAGAGACAAGGAATCAGAGAATTTGAATAATACTATTACTGTTGTTGTAGAGTATGAGAATACGAGAGAAACAAGTTTACTCATTCATTGATAGATTAACCTTTATATAAACATACATAGAGAATCCTTGTAAATCAGGGATAGATATCTAAGAGATATTATAGTTTAATAAGGAGAAAATTCGGTCAAGACGCATCATTAAGGATAAGAATTTAAATTCCTTCAACAACTACTAGGTACTCTACTATATATATATATGTGTGTATGTATATCTGTAACTCAACTTGTTAGAATTTTAATTCATAATCGAAAGTCGTTCTTAGAACAACAACATGCATGCATGTGGAGATGAACGTACGCTAGATCTATAACATATTCTTGCATTCTGTGGTGACCGGCCGGGTTTCTTTGATCAAGAAGAAATGTGCTGATGAATGATGATATAGGTAAGAACATGCACCTCAATTAATCTTCAGCAAGAAAGGATGAGCACAAGTTTTACGACTAGCAACTTATGGTGTCAGGGTTTGTTACGGATGCATGTACGTAGATCCAATGAAGACACTTAACTGATGATCGAGTTGAATGATTCCATTTTAAAGGCAAACAAGCTAATAATCATTTTTATGGATCCGGTTTCGTACTTATCGTAATTAATATACTGTCTTCGGTATTTTTATAAGTTAAGATTGTACATTTAGCCGTTCATATATTATTTCGTTTTCATCTTATGTTTTGGGTTGTCTTTTTTTGACTTTCCCGTGCTTATGCCTTGTATTTCTTATCATATAATGTAATCCTATATTCATATGAATAAAATTTCACATTCTAAAAAAAAAAGGTTTGGTATTATTTTTGAGTCACAGACCAAATGAATATGCTCAATGAGTCGGTGCTAGTAAATATGGAGACTATATATCAAAAACCACATATAGACACACACTACAATTGACAAATGTATTCTCTTGTATTTCTATGATACAAAAAATAATTGAAATAAGTAAATGGTCCTTCTCCTGGTGGACCTGTAGATCGATTTCCCTTTGTTGCAGAAGATCTTGGAATGCAGCATTTACCCAATATCTGTTTAAGCACTGAGGAATCAAACTTCATAAAGGGACATATGGCCTGACTCCAATCGTTGTTGGCTTTTGCGGGCAGGATTGCTTTCTTGGTCACATCTTATATATCTTAGGTTGTTTTGGCTCCGCGTCTGCTTCAATTCATTTGTTATTGGATCTTTTCCTTTTGGTAACGAAGATCACATCAACTAGTGAATGGTTAAAGTAAATTTTCATTAACATCATCAGTTGTGAGTTGTGACTTGCATAATCATTAATATGGTCCTTTGTATTCACTTGTATACGTATACTTGTTTTACACACATTTATTAAATATTATCTTTGTTTCTGCAGGAACCCGTAGGCTATGCATAAACACGGTAGAACACAAACATACGCACAAAGACACAATATTTATAGTGGTTCACCATGCCATCGGAGGGCACGGCTACGTCCACTTAAGATTCCACTATCATAGCCAATAGGTCTTTGGTGTTACAAGAGCATCCATCCCGTGCGGTGTACAAAAGCAACAATCCCGCGCGGTCTGGAGTAAGGGAGGGATGAGGGAGTATCCATCCCGCGAGGTGGAGTGTTACAAATGGGGGAGGGGTGGGCTACCCATCCCACGGGGGTGGGGTGTTACAAATATATATACCTGCGGGGTGGAGCATATCATATCTCATCTATCTCTCATCCAGGGGTCTAGTATTACCGATCTATATATCTAGAGGGGAAGCCTTCCTTTTATAGCTAAAGAATGTTCCCCCTTTTTACATACTTCCAATGTGAGACTGACTACACATTTATCTTATCATGGTGCCTTCTTGTGGAGCTTGGAGGAGCACCTTCTCGATGTGGTACCGATGATCTTTCACCATGGCGAGGTAGCCCGGACGTCGGTCTACAAGTTTCATGACTGGTCTATGGGCGGGGAAGGTAGTTTACTGACTACCGACTTCAAGTCCTCCTAAGTTCCCGTTCAAGACATGTCTTGAGTGGAGACTTAATATATAAAATACCTATAGATCAGTTATTTATCAACGGGTACCCGATCCTAGTCCCCCCAAGTACGTACTTAGGACGTGTGTTGAACGGATCTTACTTTTCTTGATATCTTCAAGTTCGCCGGGTCCCTCCCGACCCCCATCCTCGGCTGCACAGTTCACGTATAAACTTGGTAGGAGTTCG
Source organism: Fragaria x ananassa (assembly GCA_034370585.1). NCBI lineage: Eukaryota > Viridiplantae > Streptophyta > Magnoliopsida > Rosales > Rosaceae > Fragaria > Fragaria x ananassa. The sequence goes on along the minus strand of CP139765.1, from coordinate 11,710,942 downwards.
CGTGCAACCTTTGTAGGCTGACATTACCGGGCGAGCAGAGGAGTTCGCCTCACACAGAAGGGCTGACACTCGGGAGAGCTGAGTTGTCTGCCTCACAAGGATTGAAATAGTCACGCGAGCTGACAAGTGTGCTCCACATGTCTTTTTTATAAACCATCGAGGGCTTTATATAGCAGCTCGACTTGCGGCGGAAGAAAAATGATTAGAATCCAAATACGACTTTGAAACCCTAATAGCACAAGGGCACTGTTCCACCCGCGCGAACTAACCATCATGTGACACATGTCCAGTTCACACATTTCATTCCGCATAGGACATTGCATCCGCGCCGCCCAATTATAAACTCCTATGCGGATTGGAATTAGACGCATCTTTACTCCCTGGGGACTCAAACCATCCCGCGAGCTCCTGAAGTTTGCTTCCATCTCGTCGGCTATTGCAGCTCGCGAGTCTTAAAAGAGCTTTTTATATTAAAAGGGTCACAAAGATTGGCCCGAAACATGTCAAAGACTTGTAAGAGTCTTCAACGATTAATGTGATGCACGCAGACTCTGCCTATGGCTTCTACGCGAAGCCTCCCATGTGAGCCAGTTTGCTAGCTCATCTCGATGTACTCCGCTTGCCTCACCTACGTAAAGTGTCATCACGCCTCGCCCACACGGAAATCTCTTGATTCCGCGCGAAGTCCATTCCTCGCGCGAGATCTGTAATCTACGCGAAATCATTTTGCACACAAACTCAGCTCGCGTGGTCACACTGGTGGGCCATTACTTGTAAACCCAAAGAATTTGGGCTCACCGGTGTGACATGGACCAGAAAATTAATTAATATTCACATAGACATTTACTGTCTAGTAAAATATTAATTTGGGCGTAAACATGGCACATTAGGGTGGATATGTGTTCTAGTTATTTCAGACTTTAGACCTTCTTCAAGTGTCTCGGTCATTATTTAGGCCAATCCCTGTGGCCTCTAAATTTTCAAAGTTGGTTCGCTACCTTTATGCGGCAGTTCACCGATCCTTATGTTTGCTTCTCATTGGTTCGCACTGGGGGGTAGTGAAGTACATGGCTAAATTTTCAAAGTTGGTTCGCCATCTTTATGCAGCCGTTTGCCGATCCTTTTGTTTGATTCTCTTTGGTTCACGCTGGGGGGGGGGCAGCGAAGTACATAGCCATTGTCATTCCATGTTTATCAAAAAGTTGGTTCGCCATCGCCAATAGCTCGCAAAGGGTCATTTTTTGGAATCTAGTCAAAGTAAATGTCTACTTAAGGTGCATCCCTTCGATACATCTATGCGAGCCACGTCTGCTCTCGGTATGTGCAATGTACTATGTCTTCTGAGTAGAGCAGTTCAATGCAGAAGGAATGTAGGCGAATGCATGCGAAGTTCAAATCCAAGCTGCCTAGTTATGTCAAGTTTATCAGTTTAATATGGTACTAGGCGAGCCGTACAGCAGCTTCGCTACAATGCTTTGCTGGGTGCTAGGGTTTCAAGGCCTATTCACAGGCTTGTCTACTCACACTCATTTTATGTATGACCCGAGCCAATACAAGTGGCTTTGGAGCAGCATGTACATAAACCTTTTCAGTCATTCTTGACATTCAAGACTTCGAGGCTGTAGGGCAATGTTTACACCCAAATTAATATTTTACTAGATAGTAAATGTCTATGTGAATATTAATTAATTTCCTGGTCCATGTCACACCGTCGATCCCAAATTCTTTGGGTTTACAAGTAATGGCCCGCCAGTGTGACCACGCGAGCTGAGTCTGTGTGCGAAATGACTTCGCGTAGATTACAGATCTCGCGCGCGGAATGGACTTCGCGAGGAATCAAGAGATTTCTGCATGGGCGAGGCGTGATGACACTTCGTGTAGGTGAGGCAAGTGGAGTACATCGAGGCAAGCTGGAAAACTAGCTCGCGTGGGAGGCTTCACATAGAAGCCATAGGCGGAGTCCGCGTGCATCACATTAATCGTTGAAGACTCTTACAAGTCTTTGACATGCTTCGGGCCAATCCCTGTGACCCTTTTAATATAAAAATCCCTTTTAAGGCTCGCGAGATGGAAGCAAGCTTCAAGAGCTCGCGGGATGGTTTGAGTCTGCGGCCCGTGCGAGATAGGTTTTCCGCAAGGATTTTGACTCCCCGCGGGGAAAACATGCATCTAATTCCAGTCCGCATTGGAGTTTATAATTGGGCGGCGCAGAAGCAATGCCCTATGCGGAATGAAATGTGCGAACTTGACATGTGTCACATGATGGTTGGTTCGTGCGGGCGGAACAGTGCCCTTGTACTATTCGGGTTTCAGAGTCCGATTTGGATTCTAATCGTCTTTCTTCCACCGCAAGTCGAGCTGCTATATAAAGGCCTCGAGGGTTTATGGTTTTAGGGTTTAGGGTTTAGACGAAATGTGAAATGATCGTATCATTTAACCAAGATTCACCACTAGTGAGTTGCTCGTATCATTTAAAAGTCCCCAAAATGGATAGTAGGTTTCGACCTTGGACTCAATCCCAATGGTTCAATTTGTAGGAACGAACCAAAAATCGTTTCCTATTTCCTAAAATTGAAACTAGTAAAAGTGTATAAAAACCGCTCTTTAACCTATACATTGTTTGGTTTCAATGCGGTTTTGGTTATAAAACATATTATCCGTAATATTTTTTGCACTTTAATAAAGAACATAAAAATGAAAAATATCAAAGTAGTAAACTATAAGTTCAATATTCAAATAATTTGCTAATGGGTCAAAACAAGTAGTTGAAAAGAAAATCTAAACTTTATACATCATTTATTTGATGCCATCAACATTCATAACAAAAGGGAAGACTACACCGGAGGAAATTATGTTAGACATAGACACTTAGAGATCATAACCACAGTGTGTAAAATCCTACCATATGTAATCCATAACCAATAAGAACATTACCGCTAATGTAGAATTAAGTATTAATAGTTAAGTGAATATATGTCGATTTCTTTCGGTTCAATTTTTTGGATGCACCTAGTGATTTAACCTGTGTTTTGGATGCACCAGCGAAAGTCTTGCCGCGCATTGTTCCCCTATACAACCGTCGCCTCTATATCCTCCAACGGTCTCTATCTGACCATAACATACGATCAGATGCAACAACTTGACCAACCAGAGCACAAATCGTGATGCGCAAAGAGGCCGAAATTGACCTAAGCCTTGACTAAGACAATTCCTTGCCTCACTAGTATGATCTAGCATCGATGGTAAGAGAACTGCCGTTGACGATGCCTCTGCCTCCCCGGATCAAACCTCCCCCTACAATACTAGATATGAGCTTGAAGCATCGACACTTCACCGCCTCGACCTGACCCGAACTCGGAGAAGTTTCCCTCTAAAACGATCAATGTTGACATCGGTCGACGCGACCTTACTTGCTTCTCTGGATCCACGCGTTCAACGCCATGCTAATAAGATACTCGTATTGGCATTAGAAACGAGCAACAACTAGACGGGACAAAACCGGTTCTACGGCCGCAGGTGGTGCAAAGGGAGAGAAAAACCCAATCACCCGATTTTGGTGAATGTTCACTACCACTAAACTCATCGAATATGATCTGAGCTAAATTCTTATATTGTTTCTTGCCCCCAAGAGATGAACAACCTTCCTTCCTAAACAAATGGATGAATAGTTGCTCACCCCCTAGCCCCCTATTCCCTAACCCCTTTTGCCCAAATGGATCAACATGCTTTAAATTTGGTCTCTACTAGTTTGCAATTTGTGAGTGAGATAATAACATTTTGTTAGGATTCCCCGGCCCCCACACCATTTTGTAGCTATGTATAAAAGCTCCACATTTTTTCCAAACTATCTGACCTCAGTAAATGCATTCTTCTCTTATTAATACCTCCCCACTGGAACCAACCTGACTCCACAACATCACCAGCTCCTCTCTCAGCTTCTTATATTGCCTTCTTCAACCTCTCCTCTTCACTTTTTCCATTGTCTCCTCCAGTCTTGCATGGCAGTGAGCTTCTTGAGGCACGAGGTATCCGACCTCTGTCTAGCCAAGCCGGCTCTGAGGTCCCTCTCCGTCTCCGCCACCGTCGCCCATGCCTTAGTGGCCCTCAAAACCTCTGAAGAGAACTTCCTCAGCGTCTGGGATTGCAACCATCACAATAATAACGCCCTCGCCAGCGATCAGTGCCGTTGCGTTGGGAAGGTCTGCATGGTCGATGTGATATGCTACCTTTCTCAAGATGCTAACCTCTTGTCTCCCTCCGCTGCTCTCAAAGCACCCGTCTCTGAAATCATGACAGAGACTGCAGGAACCGTTATGCATGTTGAGCCTTCTTGCAGGTACTTACCTAATCCAACTCAAAAGTTATTCTTTTCCTTCAATTTCTTGGCTTTTCTTCAGCTTTTTCCTTTCATGTTCCAACTTCCAACTCATTGATCTCTGTTTCCTCTGTTTTCAGCTTACTAAAAGCCATTGATTTAATGCTCCAAGGAATCCAGAACCTGGTGGTACCAATCCAAACCAGACAAAGCCTCAGTTCAAGAAGAAAGCAACACCCGAAACCCATCAACAGCACCACAAGCACTATCCACAACAGCCAAGAGTTCTGCTGGCTCACACGGGAAGACGTAGTTCGGTTCCTCCTCAACTCAATCGGGGTCTTCTCACCCCTTCCTGCTCTCTCCATCGACTTACTCGGCCTCATCAACACTGCTGACATCTTGGCCATCAACTACCACTCTCCGGCGAGCTCCGCTGCCCAGCTCATAACTCAGTCGCTGACGCAACAAACTTCAGTGGCTGTTGTTGACGTTGATGGGGTGTTGATCGGCGAGATCTCACCTTTTACACTTTCCAGCTGTGACGAGTCGGTGGCTGCAGCCATAGCCACTCTGTCATGTGGAGAGCTCATGGCCTACATTGACTGCGGAGGACCCCCTGAGTACTTGATCAAGATTGTGACTGAGAGACTCAAAGAGAGGAAATTACAAGGAGCTTTGGAGAGTTACTCATCAAGTACTTCAAGTTCCAGTTCAACAATGTTTTCTTCTTCTTCATCCTCAGATGAGGAGTCCTCTGTGTCTCCAAGGAGTACCAGAATGGTGAGGTCTGGGAGGTTCAGCAGGTCAAATAGCTACTCAGCTAGAATGGTGAGAAGGGCTGAGGCCATTGTGTGTCATCCCAAGAGCTCATTGGTGGCTGTGATGATTCAGGCAATTGCTCACAGGGTGAATTATGTTTGGGTTATTGAGGATGATTGTAGCCTTGTGGGGATTGTCACATTTTCTGGGATGCTAAAGGTTTTCAGGGAACATTTAGAAACCATGGGATAGAATGTGGAAGAGGGTTTTTTTTATCATGTTTTGAGGTTTGTGTGGATGTGAATAGAGGAGAGAAATCTTAGTGCTCAAATTATCAAGTTTGGCTTGTAATGTTTGGGAACCTGGGATTTGTATGATTCTGTATGTGAGAATTGAGATCTTTTTCTTCTTTTCCAGATGGATCTTGATTTTGCCTCTTTTGGCATTTTCATTTTACTTTTTGAGAAGACAAAGTCTTGCTTAGGCAGATCCTTAGAACTTTCAGCATGTTTAGTCCCTTTCTTTTCTTTGCTTGATTTGGGCATAGTTCTATGTTTTGTTATGTGAAGAGATGATTATGTCATGGATTCTCAAAGTTTCTGGTTCATAAACAATCAAGAAAGTTCAACACATGGATTCTGGTTCTGAAAGATTTTTGTCTATGGGAAAAGATTTGTCAAACTTGAGTGATGACAGCTCATGGGACATGTGGCCTCTTTAATACTAAAATATATACATGTGTAAACACATCAAAGAAACTAAGAAAAAACTATTTTTCTTTGTCTCAATCATTGTTCATTTCCCACATTGTCCTCAGCTCTCTGGCATTTGCAAATTCCCAAGTGAGAGCAGAGAGCCAGAGACTAAACTCATGGAATTGGAATTGTATGGTATTGCCAACATTTGCAGCAGATGAATGTGTCATGTTATTGAGAAAATTTTATTATATCATATGATATAGCATGACTTAACATGTGACTATTATTAATTAAAAAAGAAATTAAATGTTACTCATTTAAAAACTCATACAAGTTATATAACTAGACACATTTGTAATAGACATGTCATACCATATGATATACTCATTTAAAAATTCATACAAGTTATATAATTAGGCACATTTGTAATAGACATGTCATACCATATGATATAAGAGACAAACTCAGACATAAGAGACAAACCCTTTATATATGTTGCTGACAGAAATATACAAAAGAGCAGCGACTAGAAAGACAAAGATCAAATGGTGGTGAGTGCCATGTTTCAGAAGTATATCTGACATTTCAACACCTAAGGACCTCACAAACTTCGAAGCATGGTTTAAAATGAGTCATTTTTTCAGGTGCTATTACTGCTATCCTATATAACTTGCTTTCTATAGATTTTGGAAAAGTTAAAAGACCATTGAGAAATTTGATTGAAGAGCAATCCATCAACAAAAAGGGCACATATTCATTGCTGCTACTCAACTACTCAAGAGTGGACAACTGGGTTTTACCCGTTAACATTCAAAGCTTATGAATTCTTGTTCATAACATGAAAAGGCCAGAAGCTGGTGAAGTTTGATCAGGGTAACTATCAAAGCTGGCAGCTGGTAGGTACTGTCTCATAATCACTCTCATTTGTACTGCCTAAATCAATACCGAAAAGGACTGGGAACTGAAAAATGTACCTCCTTTCTGTTTCTGAAATAAAATCCAAGAGGTCCAAAGAGACCAGATGTACAAGTTAGGTTAAAACTCCAAATGGTATGAATGATCTGTATATCATACTTTTTTTTATTGAAGGACCTTACAAGAACAAAACAGAGAAAAAAAAAGACTATATCATACTTAGAAATATAATTTAGCAATTAGTACGTGGAGATTAGACAGCCAGATCATTCTGAAGTATTTAGCAAGTTGGTTTCCTAAGGTAAGTATAGAAGTGTCAAACATCAGTTACCTTCAGACTGTCTGTATTACTATGGATGTATATGAATAAAACTATTTGGACTATATACTTGATCATATCTTCTGTATCGGTGAGACGGTGATGTAGCATTACTCCTTGGCTATATCTCCCCATCTTCATCATATCACTTACACTTTCTGTCTCAACTTATTTGTTTACACTTTACAGTTTACCTGATGGGGATTGCTGATCATTTGAGCTCTTAACCATAGAAATATAAACGAAAATATCTGAAATATGAAAAAGCAAGATTGAAATCCCTCTTGTACCTTAGTGGTAAAGCAAGTAACCAACTCCTTGTGATACATTAAACATTGTTTGGTACATTCAAATAATGACGACTAGTTCCTATGTTTTGAGGGATTGAACATATATATGGAATAGTTCGTGGTGCTCTTACTTCGTGGTTATTTGTACCAAGTACTCCAGGAATCCACAAGCTATAACCAGTCTTTTTTATGGATAGGGTTGTGTGTGTTGGTATTATGGTATGGATGATGAGAAGGACCAGTAATTAAAAGACTCTTCTTCAACATTGTAAATACAAATCCAAATAAGCACAAAAAATAAAGTTCCTTCTTTTTATAACTAGTCGACCCAGGAATGAGTTGTTAAAGACTTCCAAGTCCAGAAACTTACAGATGCAAAGTTGAAGGCAACTGAAGGAAGCATTATTGGTCGCACTATGCCAGCTTACAGATCAAACTCAAGGGTCCATGAAGCCGTGACTGAAACACTCTTATGGACTCTAATTTCCCACAACAAAATACAGAAAAAATGGATAACGAAAACCACTATCGTGTTACACACATAGCACACTATACTGATACAGAAACTATTTACCTACTTACACAGTTACAAGTTTGTTGACAATATTTAGAGCAAGTTTGTAGACAAACTCTAACGAAAGTTTGTTGACGATCTCTTAACATGCTGGTGGAAAATATAATGGTGTTCTCTTTTGAAAGAAAATCATACTATTCCATAAAACAGATGACATCTTCCTGATGTCAGAGGGTTTCGGAATTAAGATCAACCTCATCAGTCATTTCTTCTATAAAAATTTCAGTTGGTTTGAGGCATGCTCTCAGTGTATCGTGCCCAAGTTGTGCTCTTTCATTATCTCCAAATCCAAAGAGTTGTCCAGAGTTGGTGATAGCAACAGTATGGTACAGGCCAGTGCTAATCTGGGAAACATGATGAGGTCTTAAGCTATCAAGGATTCGAGGGCTCAAGATTTTGTCAGATAGTCCCCTGTCTGTAAACCCAAGGCTACCAAACCCCATCCAACCACAACCATATACTAAACCATCATCCATCAGAACAAAGGTCTTCCGTTTTCTTGCACACACCTAGAAAAATAGTATGTGATTAGAGCAGAGCTATGGATTCAGAATAAAAGTGCCTCCTGAGCAGGTATTTGGTTAAAAGTGCCTCCACACATATTTTGTTTAAAATATGTTTAAAAGTGCCTCCTGAGCAGGTGCTTGGTTTAAAAAATGCATATTTGGTTCTTTTTAACAGGTATCAAGTTTTGGAACACCAAGTTCTTTTTTGTGTATGTTGTATTGCATCTCTTTTTTACAATTTGGGCCAACCTAGCACATCAAGGAATATAATAACACAAATTTATCAAAGGAATGGAGACAAACCTGCACGGCAAGCTGGCTTTGAACTCTGCTTAAGAGTTCCGGAGTGGTCTTGTCAATCTCATCCCCATGGCCTAATGCACCACAGTACCCTTTACCCCAGGTATATACCTGCAATAACCGTAGGAAAAGTTAGAATGGTTTGTCTCAGAATTCAAATGCATGCCATGCAAAAGCATAAAATATGGAAAGTTCATCTTTGGTTTAGAAACTAACAAATCCACTGGAATCAAGTGCCACTGCATGCTCGTCACCAGCAGAGACTCGAACTACATGAATACCCTTCCTTCTAAATGATTGGATTGCACGGGGTTGGAACTCATCATGTTGCTCTCCATGGCCGAGACAGAAATTAGAACCTGTCCCAAAAGAGTATACTACTCCATTGTCAGTTACAGCTAGGACGTAACTTGGACCAGCAGCAATCTGTACTACAGAGCCAATTTGCTTGAGAAATTCAATAAGTTTGGGAGTTGGCCTATCTGTAGTGTCTCCATGTCCGAGTTGTCCATGTGTATTGGATCCACATGTATAAACATGGCCTTGCCTTGTAAGGAAAGCTGTAAAATTAAGCCCTGCAACAACCTAAAACAAGTTGTAGGAAGAAAGTTTTACTGTATGTCGTCAAAGAGGGGAGAACAAAGAGGAAATTGAAGAAATGAAGTTCTAAGACAACTCAAAAGGATACAACACTATGTATGCATCGAGTCTATTATTGCATCATTAATAGAATAGAAACATAGACTCCAGTTTCAGAAATTGATGATGTGAACTTGAGGATAGTAAATTTTAAGGATGAATAACAGAAATGCATCAGAAGAATGACCAGAACTAGACCTTTAGGAACTCTACATTCATAATGCTATACCATCGTGACAACACATCAAATTGCACAATCAATTCAATGATTTACAGTATCTTATTACCGATATGAGAGGTCAAGACTCTACCATAACTTCCAGTAGTAAAATGTCTATATCATTTGATCACTTAAGCACTGTATTCAAAAACAAATTATCAAGTACTTATAACAATGCTGATAAAACCCACCTGCTTGCAAGGTATTCCCTTCATTGCCTCTACGAGCCTAGGCCTAAATATTGGCCGGTTTGTATCTTTACACCCACAACAAGATGATGAATTGTCCCCACATGTGAAAACCTGTATCATTAACAGGCATGGTATGCATGATTATACAGACAATATACCAACTTGAACTCATAGTAGAATAAGTCAATGTCAACAGCAGGATGATCATGCACAACTTCCACAGGAGTAACAAGATACATAATGACCGGATCAAGGAAACTATTAGAAGGCTTAGAGTAATCCTAAAATATAAGATATGGAAATTACTAGATTATTAGATATCGATAGTCGAATGGAGACATATTAAATGTCATATAGTTCCAGCAAGTAGTCATGTTAAGACTTGAGACTAGATTACTAGATATCGATAGTAGAATGGCGACCAAATTCTAAACCAGGTTTCATGATGAGATCTTCCAGGCTAACATACATTTGCCTCGACACTTCTATACCTATCTCCACGATAATTTGTCATCGCAAGAAGACCCCCAAGTCATGGGTGTCATAATGTTCCTAAACATCTATGAAAGCGTAAAACAGAAAGAAAAAAATTGGAATTTTCAGATTGTATATATAACTGTATAGTTTCAAATAAGAACACAGGAATATTATTGCTTTTGAATTTATGTTTCAGGTATAACGATTCCATGTAAAGGACCAGTCTCTATCACTGCCTTCTCTATGATGTTAAATTGACAGAGTCTAAACCATATTTTGTATATTTCCCTAGATTTAGCCATCATTTCCCCAATAAAAAAAAAATTATCATCTGACATTAAAATCATTCATCATTCATTGCTAAGGACAAACAATACATCACCAAAGTTGCTTCAGTTCAAAATAAGGTAGAGCAGTGATGACTCAGGAGAAGATACATACTCACCTCTCCAGAATGCATAACAAAAGCAGCATGGTTCTGGGAGGCTGAGACTTGGACGACATGTGCTCGAGATGGAAAACTAATCCGGGTAAATGTCACACATAGTTTAGTCTCAGCACCTTGGCCAAGAACACCACACAAGCTGGAACCACACGAGTAGACTGATGAATTGCTTATAAGCAAAGTGTGATACCTTCCAGTGGTAATATACATCTGCTGATATGAACAATATTAATAAACAAATCTTTGTTGCAACATTTAGCAAAAGGATCAGAAAATATTACTAAAACTTAACTAGTACTCTAGTAGCATAAAATTATGAAGAATATTTTAACATGAACAATCTCACACATCTGAAAAGAAGAAACTGAAATACTATTCAGATGTTCATTTTATTTGCAAAGAAAACTGCACCATGTGATCTCTGCTGTCAAATCCCATTCCAAATGGTCAGGCTATGGCAACCAATTCTATATATATTACTGTTCCTGGTTGTTTTCAAATCTATATCTTATTCTCATTTTACTTCAAATAAAAAGACAGTTAGAGAATTTCTGAAAATGATAACATGTATTGGCAGATAATATCCTAAATAAAAAGTAACAAGAAAATTCTACTTGCTAGTATTAACATAAGCAAGATAATGGAATGCCACACAATAGAGGCATGTTCTGTTCTGAATCTTTCAAGTGCATATCAGCTACCATAAAGGTAAAAGATAAAGAGACTATAACAACTTCGTGCAAGGCAATATGGGAATCAAACGACAATGTATTAAATTGACTACGTCCTGCAGATATAGTACTAATTCATTCATAACCAACTCAAAAATTAAAAACAATAAAATAGTACATTGCCTGCTGAAGTCTCCACCATGTCCGACGATTGCTCCACGGATTGCAAGAACCTCAAAATCCTTTTCCAATTCCCACTGCACCGATCAAGCAGCACTGTCTGAGCATTCTCCTCCATCTTAGCATATACAGGATGCAAAACACACAGCTGAAACGCTGCGTAATCCACTACTGACCGAAACTTATGAGGATACAACCCCTGACTCCCACCAAACGTCCTAGAAGTCGACTCTAAATGCAAAAGATCAACAGCACTAAGCCTCCCGGAACACAAGATTTCCAAAACCAAATGTGTCGGCAAGTCCTCAATCGAAACAGGCCTATATCCCGCCATTATAAACAGACCAATAATACCGAAAATTTGTTGAATTCACAGCACTAGGGAAGCAGGGAGAGTCAAATTTTGAGGCGAAATTTGAGGCAATTAAGGCAAGGGATGGAATACAAGAAGGGAGGGCTGGATGAAAAGTTATTTACAGCTTTTGGATACAGTGATTGGAAATAAAACATCAGAAGGGTGATTCAATATCAGATGAGTATCAATGTCACCTTTACCTGCACAACAATTGGAGTAAAAAGAAACAATCAACACAACAGTAATGAATTGACAAAAACTCAAAACGCTCCAATTGTAATCGGAATGAATGAAATGAAATAGTAACGGAAAACTTTACCAAGAAGGAAAAGTGTGGGATTGGAAATTGGAGCTCCGAGCAAGTTGTGAATAAAGCTCTTGGGGTAATGGGGTGTCGACTTTTTGGACAAGAGAGGAAAAGGGGAAGAGAAAAGTAGGTGGGTTATGAGCTATGTTTATGGGGTGTGATGAGGCTTGGTGTGTGTATGTATATATATTTGTTAAAGGAAACCCACCATTAAATTAAAGAAATGCGTTTAAAGTTTGAATATCTAGAATGAGTGTGATGGAATATGAAATGAGAAAGCAGAGCAGAAGAGAGGAGGAAGAAGAAGAAGAAGAAGAAGAAACAGGTGTGTGATTGGATGGGTGATGGGTTTGTAACTTTGAATGTTGTTCTTGTTTCTCAGCTGTCGCGGATTTGATGACACGTGGAGGGCGGTGGGTGCTTCCAAAATTCAAACTTCCAGGTCACCATTTATTTTTTTTAAATGTATTTTCCATTAAAAATTACAATCACTTAGAATGACATCCCTTATAAAATAGAGAGCAATAGTAAACCAACTTTGACTCTTACTCGAATGTAAAACATGGTTCGCAAGTACATGGGTTACTCGGTTAGCCTCAATGTATATATGAGTAACTCTGAAATCAACATACCTACTCATTATCTCCTTTACATCTATAATAATATCACCCAAACTTGAGAGGTCAACATCTTGTTGTTGTAAGGCCTGCGTGAGCATCAAACACTTAGTTTCAAATATTACTCTATCATGGTGTAAGCTTTATGCCAGCCTCATTCCATCCAATAAAGCGTTCAACTCAGCATGAAAGGAGAAGTCAATTGCACATAAGCCCTGCTAGCACCAGCTTGAAATATCTCATGCTCATTTCGCAAAATAACATCATTGCCTCCATGATGAGTATTAGCCAAAAAAGAACCATCACAGTTGCATTTTAACCATCTGAACGTTGACACTGACCAATTTTGTTGCCGACGATCTATCGATCCAGTCGGTGTCACTTCCAAGTCACCATGTTGAGACTTGAGAGTGAGTTCTGGCGCACATGGCAGTGGCACTAGTCAATACTGTTGGACTACTTTCGATTGGGTGCACGCCAGCACACGCAGCCACCTTGGGATATTTTTCTTTTGATCAGTACAACGAATCTGCTGCACGACCTCTCACTTACAAGGAGAGACTTATGTCACTAGACTAAATGGTACTAGGCGTTGCCATGAGATTTTGACCTTCAGCCTTAGACCAACCGAGGTTGTCTCTTGACTTCACCGGAGAACTTGATCACCATTGTTGTTTTAGATCTGGCTTGATGCCCCAAAACATAACGCTAAGGACCATCAATCGTATCCGAACTCAGATAAGCTAACCTCACCATTGTAACCAGAGGAGAATGGAAGCAAGAGGGGAGTAGCCGAGACCCTCTCGATGCTTGAAGCCAGCTCAGCCTATCCTCACCAAGACCCACGCCCCCACCATCCCAGTATCCACTGCCGCTTGCAATTGCTAGGGCAAGGAAGAAAGAGAGAAAGGGCTGAGACATTTTTCTTCAGGAAAAAAATATTGATTAAAACTTAATAGAAGGAAACTAAGTTAAGAAAAAAAATGATCCATCTGTTCATGGAATTGAAAGTAAGAAATACAACTCAACCCTAAGATTGAGAAACGTCCTTTATCTGCAGACCACCACACTTTTCTGTTTTTCTTACATTCCTAAGTTACTGATCTTTGTTGTCGAAGTTGTTTCATGCTTAAAGTGAAGTAATAAATAAATTACTACTCTCTTTGTTTGTACATTTTTTATTTTTTGTTTGGAGATGTATAAATTAAAACTTTGCTTCATTTGAAGATAAACATTTTCCAAAAAAATAATTGTATCGTTTCCTTATGAGGAGCCGATATACTTGGTGCCAGTAAGTCACGGATTTCATTCTCCCCCCCTCCCCTTCCCACTCCCAGCTTTCAATCCTGGTTCCGCCACTGTCTCTAGCTTCTTTGATAAGGTCATCAATTATGTCAGTTAAATTAATATGTTGTTTAGAACACACTGATAGGCAGGAAAATTTGCATCAAATCAAAAACCGTATCGATTGTAGCATTAAGTAAGAGGATATCATTTAAAGCCGGGGACTTAGGGTTTTTCTACAAAACAAAATAAATGTTAGATAACAATAATATGTAGGGTTAAATGCTTGTGACACCTTGTAGTTTACACCTAAAATCAGTTTTGTCCCTCACTTTTTTTTTTAAACTGGTATACCCCTATACTTTGAATTCTCGACTGATTTGCCCTTTTTCCAGCTGATTATGACTGTTAATAGGGGTATACCAGTTAAAAAAAAGGGTAAATCAGTCGAGAATTCAAAGTATAGGGGTATACCAGTTTAAAAAAAAAGTGAGGGACAAAACTGATTTTAGGTGTAAACTACAAGGTGTCACAAGCATTTAACCCTAATATGTACAAGTGTCACAAGTATTGTTTTGGCCATGATCCTCAACTGGGGGTTGAGAGGTATTTAGCACTACCAAAAGTAACTAATGGTGCAGATGCGGGCGTGCCACCTTGCGGATGAGGAAATAGTGCGTCGGGTCTTGACTTCTTGATCAGGCGAAGGGTTTCCAGTGCCACCTCGCAGACGAAGAATTACAAGCACAATGGTTTGATACTCACGGTGTGTCGCGAGCAGAGCAACCAATAAGGATCAGGAGTGATCATAGTAGAGTCCAAAAGGGCTCTGAGAACTAAGGCGGCGGCGCACTTAGGGTTAGGGTATTTGGAGAGGCTCGAAGGTATCAACTAGGTTGAAAGTTTGTATTGTTGTATTTGTGTAGAGAGAGTTGTTTTTGAGATAGATTCTAGAGACTTTTTTGTAAGCCTTCAGGCTCCTTTATATAGTAGTTCGACTTGCGGCAGAAGAAAGATAATCATAGTTCAAGTTAGATTCCGAAACCCTAATCTCACAAGGACACTACTAACCCGCGCGGACCAAACACTTTGTGACACATGTCCAGTCCACATACTCCGCATGGGTTTTTGCTTCCGCGCTGCCAACTGTAGACTCCTATGCAGACTAAACTTAGGAATATCCTTATCCTATGGGGTGTCACAGTCTTTATGAAAACCTAACTCGCGTAGGCCGCGGACTAAAACCATCTTGCGGGCCTTTCTAGCTCGCAGGCCAAAAGAAGGCTTTTTAATTAAAAGGGCCACAGGGGTTGGCCCAAAGTATGTCAAAGACTTGTAAGAGTCTTCAACGATAAATATGGTGCACGCGGACTCCGCCTGTTGCTTCTTGGCGAAGTCTCCTATGCGGAGCCATTTCGCCTCGCCTAGATGTACTTCATTCATACGCAGAGTCATCCCTGCAATTCCGCGCGAAGTCCATTTCACACCCGAACTCTGTTATTCAGCTTGCATGATCTCACTGGCGGGCCATTACTCGTAAACCCAACTAATTTGGGCTCGCTGGTATGACATGGACCAAGAATGTAATTAATATTCACTTAGACATTTACTGTCCAGTAAAATATTAATTTAGGTGTAAACAATGCCCCTCAGCCCCGAAGTCATGAATGTCAAGAATGACTAAGGTTTATGTTCATATTGCTCCAAAGCCACTGGTATGGCTCGGGTGATATATAAAATGAGTGCGAGTAAACAAGCCTGTGAATAGGCCTTGAAACCCAAGCACCCAGCAAAGCATTGTAGCGAAGGTGCTGGACAATTCGCCTAGTACCATATTCAAGTGATAATCATGTACTTAACATAACTAGGCACCTTAACGTGCACCTGCTCTTCGCTTGCTTTACTCAGAAGACATGGTACATTGCACATAACTCGAGCAGATGTAGCTCTCATGGATGTGTCTTAAACGAATGCATGTAACCTGAGTAGATATATTTGAAAAGGAGTATGTCTGGCTTCCAAAGGATGCACCTCGAATAGATGTAGCTCGAGGGGGTGTACCTTGAGTAGTCGTTCGCTTTGAATGGATTCAAAAAATTGCCCTTCGCTTGAGCTCTTGGCGACGGCGAACCATCTTCTTGATTATCATGGAGTGACATTGGCCATGTGCTTCGCTGCCCCCCAATTCTAGCCAATGAGAGTCAAACAAAAGGACCGTGTCGGCGAACGGCCGCATGATCTTGAATTTTTTTTAGAGGCCACAGAGATTGGCCTAAATAATGACCAAGACCTCTTAAGAAGGGTCTAAAGTCTAAAATATCTGGAACACATATCTATCCCATATGTGCCCCCCAGTTTTGATGTCTCTCCACCAATGCTTGAGAAAAATGAAGGACATCAAAACTTTAGTATGCCCCTCAGTGATGAAGTTGTGGTACTATGCATCATTGAAAATGGAAAACACCGAGTAAAGTCGTGGATCGGCCTTAAGTGGATCCTGGTGTATGAACAAAGGTACACCAAACTTCTATGGAGGCCCCTCAGTGAGGAACAACATGTTGCAAGGTCATGAAAACACATTGAAAAAGCACAGTGCAAATCCGCGCGTATCCTGACCTGTCTGCATTCAAACTGTCATAAGTCTCTCCAGGAATGTCAAAATGATGAACCATAAAATCCTCTGGAAAATAGACATCCAGGTCTTTCTGTTGATATAAGGCGCGCCGACTAATTCTCCCTGGACCACCCCAATTTAATCAGCGAAGTCGACTGCTCAATAGTGGCTGCTGCAACTTTCAGCATTGCAATCTAGTTGTATTGCCTCTCTGACTTGACTTCGCTAGCAGCAATTCAAAGCATACAGAATGCTTGTTGTCTTCAAGCCTCAAGGGTAGGCTGCTAAGTAAAGTTCAAGCCTTATATAGGCAAGAACATTGTCTTTCATTCCTAGGCAAGAACATTCCTAGCTGACGAATATGTTCCGTCGGTATGTTTTCGTCGGCTTAATAAGTCTTGCGTGACGTATATTTTTCCGTCGGTGTAGTTTTTCTTCTGGGAGATGAATTTATGTTCCTAGTCGACGAAATAATCCTTCGTCTAAGAAATTACATTATTACCTGACACACCGTAGAACGAATCTATTTTTGCGACAGATTTTTTTCTTAGGCGACGAACGATTTTGTCGGTGTAGATGGTCTCCAGCGACGAAAACTTTTACATCGCTATAGTGCGTCTAGGGAGACGAATCTTGTTCCTAAGCCGACTGATTTTTCAGTCGGGTAGGAAATTGAATATTAGGTGCATCTAGATAGATACAAATATTTTACAATTCTTTTATGACGTTTTTTTATAAAGGTAATTCATTCTCTTTTGAAATTTTTATGACGTTTTTTATTTTATCAAGGTGACACTTTACACTTTGATTTCCACAAAAAGAAAAAAAGAAAAGAAAAAAAAAAGGGTTATACTATACCAAGTATATTTTCTTTGTTTTTTTTTTTTTTTTGAAAAAATTCATGTGTGATTATTCAAATGTTGTAAATTACCATACATTA
The DNA here is from genome assembly GCA_034370585.1 of Fragaria x ananassa. Lineage (NCBI taxonomy): Eukaryota > Viridiplantae > Streptophyta > Magnoliopsida > Rosales > Rosaceae > Fragaria > Fragaria x ananassa. Next base: position 11,693,323 of record CP139765.1, on the reverse strand, counting down.
TTTAAAAGCTCAAATTTTTAAAATTTACATAATATATATACACACACACACACATATGTACATGTGTACATATACTAAGAGTTGTAGAGGACACATGTCATAAATTAGTGCATTCTTATGTAAATCAGCTTAATGAGTGGAAGACATATGTTGTTAGGAAAAATATATAGTTGTTCTAGGATATTCTATATCTTTCTAGATATTTCTTATGTGTGTCTTGACCTTATGCCAATAGGATATGTAGTTTGACTAGATCTATGTATTCCTTATTCTTACCTAATTGGTATTGTGTAATTCTCTATATAAAGGGCTTCTATCAATGAATAATACACACATCTTTCACGATTCTCTATTCTTAAATTACTTTCACTTCATCATGTTATCAGCATGAGGCTCAACCCTTGAGCTAATATTTTTCTCAAACCCTAAAACCAAAACCGAAGCTCTCGGTCCTGCCTCGGCCGCCGCCGCCGCCATCACTTTCAGGCCGCCGCTTCCCGGCCGTCCGCTCTAGTTCTTTCTTCTCATCCGATCAAGCATTCAATTTTTTTTTACAGTATGTTTACCTTACAACCCTAAAACTTTTCAAAGTTCAATAACCTCGGGGGAGATAAAGTGCTTTCTCCCTTTCTTCTATTCCATTCTATGCTTGGGTCGGTGTATTTGCAGGTTTAAAATACCGGTTGTCCTCTCTGGATCCAAAGTTGTGTTTGATCAACTTTGGTTATTTCTTTTTGAAAGTGTGTTTGATCACCTTCACACAAGTTTTCCAGGTTGTGTTTGATCGACTTCGGACACTTAGGGTTGTGTTTGATCAACCCTAGAGAGACAAACCAAATAAAAGCATCGTATTTGAGTATCCTTTTTGAGTCTTAGCAGAAAACTAATATGACTTGTTCTCTCTTGTATGCAGATGGACAGAAGCATCGAATTCGATGTCCTTGACTCCCATGGTACCAAATACCATAGCTGGGTCTCAGATATAAAGCAGAACTTCATTGCAAGGATCTGACCGAGACCATATTCCCCGATCCAACTTAGGAACCGCCTCACAAGAGAACAAAATCTCAGGCACTCATGTTCCTTCATAAGCATATCGATCCCACACTGCGCAGCCAATATCAATCAAAACATAATCTAAAAGATATGTGGGATGCACTCGCCGAACGCTTCGGCAATATCCATTCAACCTTGCTCCGAGAACTAATTGCTTGCTGGGATGAAATCCGACTTTTGGATTACAAGAAGGTTGATGACTTCAACAGGGATATTCTTTGCCTACAAGCTTAACTGAGTTCATGTGGAGTCGAGAAAAGTGATGCCGACATGATCGAAGAGACTTTCTCGACCTTCCCTTCAGCTGCTAAGATCCTAATGAACCAGTATCGACTTGAGTTCCAAAATAACAGGATTACAACATTTAGCGGTTTGATGACGCAACTCCTTATGGAAGAAAAGAACAACATGATCAATGATCATCATAATTTGCGTCTTGTAGGCACCCGAAAAATTCCGAAATCTAATTACAACAGCAAACAGAGTTAGAAGGCTCCGAAACGTAAGGATCAACATCGAAATGAACCTTACGCACGTAGGAATCAGCACCACCGTGCTTTTGGTTCTCAAGGACAAGGTAGTGGCTTTAGTAGCCGTACCAACTCATGGCATCGAGACATCGGTGCCGCCAGCCCCAAGGGCGGGGCCGCTCCTCCTCGGAAGCAGCATGTTCGCTCTTCTTCTGCCTGTGATGGTCAATGCAACAGATGTGGGTCTAAGGACCACTGGTCTAAAATCTGTCGCGCTTCTGCAAATATTTTTGCCGCATACAAGAAATACAAGGAATTGATGGAAGTCAATTCCACTAAAAACAATGGAGTTGAACATAAGGCTACCTTCAGGGTCGCAGACCCCAATGAACAATGTTCTGACTTAGATGCCCCTGACTTTGACATCACCGGCTAGATTTTTTTCCCTTTTACAAGTCATGATGTAATAAGGCATCATTAGCAAGCCATGCTTAGTTTTCCTCTCAATTGTTTTTGAGACCTTTATGTACTTTTTTCAGCGCATTAATAGAAATCTATTTCTTTCTGATTCTTCTTGTCTCTACATGGTTCGAATTGATTTACATCTACCTTAGAAAACATGGCATCAACGCTGTTTTTTTTTGTCTCTCCCTCAGAGGAGGTGACGTACGGCGCCGTGACTCTCAAGGAGAGTTACTAACGTGTTTTCCGGTTCAAGTATTTTACCCTATAGTAGATTTTCCATCATCAATTATTCAACTAGGCTCATCCAAGTTAGTATGATGTCTTAGAATTGTCTAAAATTAAAGAGCTAGTGGTTTTAAGTGTGTCTTGCACTACCGACCCTCCACGGACATCCCTGGTCATACTTAATTTGGAGTTACCGAAAGCTTTTGATTTTGGATACCCCTTACGCTAATACTCCAAATTGCCGCCTTGTAAAAGACGTTAAAGACTTGACTAAACCGGATCATCATCGAATCCTTTAGGTTCTCTAACCTTGAATTTGATCATCAACACGTCCCTGTGGCTGAGCATACACCTCCATGCCACCAGCAAGCCTCAAAAGCTTCGCTAATGTCAAATCTGTGAAAAACAGTAATCTGTCCTCCCTGGACAGTCACTTCGTTTGCGCTTTGTGAACAGCTCCGGACGAACCAAACAGTGATCTTTATATCATTGGAAAACGCTACGTGTCTAGTTTTGAGAACATTTTGCGGTTCATCCATATCTATTTTAACGAAGGATTTATGACTGTTTTAGTGCGCAAAGGTCATTCTGCGCGAGAAATTTTCGGCACTCTCGGGATTGTTGCTACTTTTAGCTTTTTCAATCTTTCTAAAATGGCTCGATATTGACCTATTTACTCATATATCTACTCTCTTTTATAGGTATATCTCTTGGAGAGATTGAGTACCTCGCGGATAGTGGATCAACCCATGCCATTCTAAAGAACCGGCAACTATTTCTTGAGTTAGTGCCTTGTAAATCATCTGTGACTACAATGATTAGATCTTCTCATGTGATCCTCAGGCATGGAACCGCTCGCTTCTTTCTACCTCATGGCACTATGATCCATCTCACGGACGCTCTTTATGCCCCAAAAGGGCACCGAACCTTGTTGAGCTTTAAGGATATTCGCGCTAACGGCTTTCACTTGGAAACTCATTGTGAAGATGGAACTGGGTTCTTGTGTATAACTTCTCATGAATACGGACGTAAACGTATATTGGAGAAACTCTTGAGTCAATCTAGTGGTCTTTACCTCACTACGATTCGGATTATCGAATCTCATGTAGTCGCCAAACAGGATCTTTGAGACTCCGACTCATACAAGCTTTGACATGATCAACTTGGTCATCCAGAAAGGGACATGATGATCCGAATTCTGCATAATTCTCATGCACATCCTTTCTTCAGATCAAAACGAAAACATTTGGGATATGATATCACTTTGAATCATAGTGGTGACACCTCAAATGGTCATCACGGCCCACAAGGGACTTTGACGTCTCCCGGGCATGGCACCAACTTCCTGGTTGCCGCTCGGCCGATCCCTCAAGCAATTGAGGCGTGTCGTTCTTCCCTTTATGCATCATTGACTCTTTCAAATGCTCGTCATTCGTTTTGCAAAACTTGCTCTTTAGCAAAAGTAGTATCGAAATCGTCTTACGCTAAAGATAACACCGAGAACATTCCATTTCTACATCGTATCCAAGGTGATATTTATGGACCCATCCATCCACAATGTGGACCATTTCGATACTTTATGGTTCTAGTGGATGCTACAATGCGTTGTACTCATGTCGCGTTCTTGTCCACACGTAATACTGCATTTCCAAAACTCCTAGCACAAATTAAACTCCGGGCTCACTACCCGCATTATCTAATAAGTCAATTCGACTGGATAACACTGGAGAATCTACATTAAAGACTTTTGATGATTATTGCATGTCTATCGGGATTAAAGTTCAGCATCTTGTACCCCATGTTCACAAGCAAAACGGTCTCGCTGAAGCTACGATTAAGCGGCTTCAGCTTATTGCTCGAGCGTTGGTAATGCGCACCAACCTCCCAATTGCGTCATGAGGCTATGCAATATTACACGCAGCTTTACTTATTCATTTCAGACCCACTACCAAACAACCATTTAATGCATATCAGTTGGTCACTAGATATGAGCCTGACATTTCACATCTACGTATTTTCGGTTGTTCAGTTTATGTGCCAATTACGCCTCCACTGCGTTCTAAAATGGGTCATCAGAGACGATTAGGTATCTACGTTGGTTATGAATCTCCAACGATTATCAGATACCTCGAGCCATTAACAAGTGATCTTTTTACCGCAAGATTTGTGGATTGTCACTTTAATGAGACATTCTTCCCGTCGTTAGGGGGAGATACGAACAAACATGTTCATGTGGAACGACATGAATTGTAGTGGTTTGTCCCCACTCTGTCTCATTACGATCCCCGCACCTCACAGACTAAAAGTGATGTTAAATGTATTCTCAAACTTCAGAAAGTAGCAGATAAGATGTCTGACTCTTTCTCCAAGATTGCGAAAGTGACAAGATCAGATATACCAGCTGCAAATGTTCCTGCTAGGCTCAATGTCCCTAGAAAAGTCACGGCCATCCCCGGGCTCGGTACTGCCACCAGCGCTGGCGCCGCCTATAGTAGGGGGATGGAAGCCGTGGCTCCCCAAAGGAAAAGGGGAGGCCACCTAGTTTGGTTGACACGCGTCCGAGAAAGAAACGGACTGACAAGACACAAGTCAATCTTTTGATCATCGATGTTGAGAATCCTTCTCACGAGATCATCTCTGATTACAGTTATGTCCACGAATTGATGTTAGAATCCATGGGGGACTCCTCAGGATCAATGTCAATATCATAGAACATAGAGATCTCCATGTGTTATGATAACACTTATGAATAGATGAACCGATCATCAACCCATGTTGATGATATATTTGCTTATTCCGTGGCACATGAAATTAGTGAGCACGATGACATCGAACCACACTCTGTTGCAGAATGTCAAAACAGAGCAGATTGGCCTAAATGGAAAATTGCAATCCAGGCAGAATTAGACTCTCTAACAAAGAGACAGGTCTTGGGCCCAGTAGTGCTAACTCTGCCGAGTGTAAAGCCTGTTGGACATAAGTGGGTTTTTGTTAGAAAGCGTAATGAGAAAAATGAGGTACTTCGGTATAAGGCACGCCTTGTGGCGTAAGGTTTCTCACAACGCCCTGGGATTGATTACGAGGAGACTTACTCTCCGATCATGGACGTCATAACTTTCCACTACTTAGTCAGTTTGGTAGAGTCCGAAAAACTTGACATGCAGCTCATGGATGAGGTTACGACATATCTCTATGAGGATCTGAATTCAGAGATATATATGAAAGTGCCCGATGGCATTACGTTACCTAAATCAAGTGACTCTCAACCACGGAGTGCGTATGCTATAAGGTTGCAACATTCACTTTACGAATTAAAGCTATCCGGACGAATGTGGTATACTCGTCTAAGTGACTACTTGATTAGGGAGGCATATAAGAACGATGAACTATGCCCGTGCGTGTTCATAAAGAAGACAAGTTCCGGATTTGCAATAGTGGCCGTTTATGTCGATGACATGAACATTATCGGTACTCTTGATGAAATCAAAGAGACCGCAGCTTATCTGAAATCCAAGTTTGAGATGAAAGATCTTGGGAAGACTCGTTTCTACCTAGGTCTTGAACTAGAGCACCGAGTCTGTGGAATTCTTATCCATCAGTCTGCATATGTCCAAAAGATGCTCAGGCGATTTAATATGGACAAAATGCACCCTGTTAGCACTCCCATGGTTGGTCGCAGTCTGGATATAACTAAAGATCTATTCCGTCCAAAAGAGGACGACGAAGAGGTCTTGAGCGCAGAGGTTCCATACCTTAGTGCAATAGGCACATTATTGTACTTAGCTCAATGCACTCGACCAGACATTGCATTCACAGTCAACTTGTTAGCTAGATTTAGCTCAGTGCCAACCAAAAGTCATTGAACTGGAGTCAAGAACATCTTTCGATATCTTAAGGGTACCGTTGACTTAGGACTGTTCTTTCCCTACCCTGATTCAAAAAGGACAGAAGATGGTCCTATGGCTCATGGAAGGCACAGCACCGATCCACCAAGAGACCAGACCGCCACCATGGACGCCGCCGGCACGACTGCTAGACACGGGTCCAATGCTGAGCATGCCACCGCCGGCTTGTCCTATGCGGAGATATCCAATAATACGTTGGTGGGTTTCGCCGACGCAGGATATTTATCTGATCCTCATAAAGGATGTACTCAAACTGGTTATGTGTTCATCATTGGGAATACGGTGATATCTTGGAGGTCTACTAAGCAGACTCTAGTGGCGACATCTTCAAATCATGCAGAGATTATAGCTTTGCATGAAGCTGTTCGAGAATGTGTTTGGTTGAGATCAATCATTAAACACATTAGAGGGACTAGTGGATTAAATTCTACAACTTATAGACCTACATGCATTTATGAGGACAATGCAGCTTGTATTGAGAAAATGAAGTTAGGTTACATCAAGGGTGATAATACAAAGCACATTTCACCTAAGTTCTTCTACAACCAACAGCAACAGGCGTTTCTTAACATTCAAGTGAATCAAGTTAGTTCTGAAGAAAACGCAGCAGACTTATTTACTAAGTGTTTACCTAAGTCTACTTTTGAGAAACATGTAAGAGGTATAGGTATACGTCGGCTATCAAGTCTCCCTGAATAATGTTCACATCAGGGGGAGTATCATCTCAATGAAGTAGGCTGGTGCGTTGTACTCTTTTTCTCCTACGATCAAGGTTCAGTTTTTCTCCCACAGGGTTTTTATGACTTGACGAGGTTTTTGACGAGGCAACATATCAGCACCATCGGCATATCAGCGCGCGGCACAAGGGAGAGTGTTCTAGGATATTCTATATCTTTCTAGATATTCCTTATGTGTGTCTTGGCCTTATGCCAATAGGATATGTAGTTTGACTAGATCTATGTATTCTTTATTCTTACCTAATTGGTATTGTGTAATTCCCTATATAAAGGGCTCCTATCAATGAATAATACACACATCTTTCACGATTCTCTATTCTTAAATTACTTTCACTTCATCAATAGTAACATTTTTTTCTTTTTTACAAAAAAAAGAAGAAAGGAAAATAAACCAGTTTAGAAGGGTACGATGGTCATTGAGCTTTTTCACTCTTTCTGTATAAAATCGTTCCCTCGCTTCTATCATTGAACTACACTTCTGCTCTTTGAAACTTTGCTCTCAGAGTATCACCCATATCTGTCTCAATCTCAGAGTTGTAGATCGCGTGTTGCAGTTCGAATTTGCAGGTTTGTATCTAATTCTTAACTTTCTTCTCATCTTTTTTCCGCTCTGTTTCATTCATCAATCCACATAAAGGTAAGATTTTATGTCAATTTGATCGTTTTGCATTCTCTTCACCTTTATCGCTCTGATCCAACTAATTAATAAATAAGAAAAATCATCATCCAATCTACAGATTTGGCATATATTATAGATGCATATTTGGCCAATCTACAGAAAATCATCATCCAATCCACTGATTAAAACTATGGAGTTCATATAGCTTAAGAACTGCAGGAAAGGTAAATAAATTACCTTGCTTCGAGTAACCAGAACCTGGTCCAACCATATAAAGCACCCCAGAAGATTCCGACCAGACCCTATTTAGCCTAAATCTTGTCCGATATTTTGGATTAGGAACTGATGCGGAAGAGGTGTGTGGATTGCCGGCTACTTGTGGAGTTCCCCACAAGGTAAGATAAACTGTCACTTGGAATCTTAGATTCCTTGGACCCTAAACAAGCGTTGTTCATCTACTCCAATTTACCGGCGGAATACACTTGAATTTTGGACATCAGTGGCATCACCATATGTGTAGTTCTTTTTCTTTTCTTTTTTGGCGAATAGTAGTATTTCTACTTGCTTCGTCCCGAGCCAGGAAGGGGTCGCGAGTCGGGGTGAGGTAGAATCCTTTGGTCCTGCACTCGGAACCTGCACAAGTGACAGCGTCAAGAAGCCGGGACTGGGGTGGCCTAGTCTTCGACTCTCCGATGCTTAAGTTAGCTTTAGGCACTTGCAATATAGGGGAGTGTGGAAGAGAGATGTGTGTACCTTTTATGGTAGCTTGTGCCTGTTTTATAGGCCAAGGTTGGGCACTTTGGCCTTAGTCTCCAATGTGGGACTACTTGTTAGTCTTTGTGGTGTCTCCCCTTTTGGGGGTGTTTTGCCGCTAGAGTGATTTTGGCAAGCAGTTTGTTACCGGCCCTTTACTCCTTGGATATCCGTGAGGGGCTTACCAGGGCTATCTTGTCTGGGACGACCTTCGGTGACCGGGTAATTGCACCTTATTCTCAGCTCAGCCAAGTATTTTGGCTATGTACTAACAAGTCCCCAAGTCCCCAGTCCGAGAGAGCTCTTGGGTGGGGAGTTATTCTATAGATGCCGAGAATAGGTTTTACCCGGGTACTGGAGGCATGGTGCCGAGTCCTCAAGTCCCCACGCGAGGTGACGGGGGTGAAGTTCCCAGTTAGACTGGTGAGAGGAAACGCGCTAATGGCGTTGTGTGCCGCTACGGGGCGATGTAGTTCGCGCTAAGTGGTGAGGAAACTCGCTAATGGCATTCGAGTAAGTTCACGCTAAGTGGCGAGATTCTTAGATGGCGGGCCGCTGTTGGGCGAGTACGTTCGCGCTAGATGGCGAGACTCTCGCGGTGTGGTGGGCCGCTGATGGGCAAGTCAGTCTACGCTAGTTGGCGAGACTCTCCGGGCATGGCAGGCCGCTGATGGGCGATTTAGTCCGCGCTAGTTGGTGAGACTCTCGGGGGGCGGGCCGCTGCTGGGCGAGTAAGTCCGCGCTAGATGGCGAGACTCTCACGGCGTGGCGGGCCACTGATGGGCGAGTCAGTCCACGCTAGTTGGCGAGACTCTCGGGGGGTGGGCCGCTGCTAGGCGAGTAAGTCCGCGCTAGATGGCGAGACTCTCACGGCGTGGCGGGCCGCTGATGGGCGAGACAGTCCGCGCTAGTTGGCGAGACTCCCGGAGGGCGGGCTGCTGCTGGACGAGTAAGTTTGCGCTAGATGGCGAGACTCGGGTTATTGGTTGGGCGAGTTGACGAGATGTCGTAGCGCCCCTTCTTTTTTTTTACGACAAACGTGGGCGACGTGGCTTTGCCCTGTCCGTAAAGGTTTGTGGGGTTTGGGGGAATGTCTATATATAGGGTTGGGGAGAACTGGAGGGGGGAGTGTGTGATTTCGAAACTAAAAACTGGGTGAGCCGCAATTTACGTTTTAGGGTTTCGGCAGTTCTATAAACTTCAAACTAGGAAACGTCCAATTTCATCCTCTATCAAGAGGGTGCGAGCGCTCGGCTGTTTGCAACCAGCTTCACTGCCACTACGCAAATCCGTTGTTTTAAGGTATGAATTTGTCGCCTTCTTTGTCTTTGGATTTTTGTATGTGATGGTGTTGTTGTTTTGGGTTATTTGGGGTGAGTGGGATTGTTCACATGTTTGTGATGTTGGTAGGAATTCTAGGGTGAGAGATTTGTTGTCGGGCTGGTTAGGGTTAAGGTAGCGGGGTATGGCAGATCCGGTGTGGGTGTCCAGCGAAGAGATTGTGGTGGTCTCTAGTTCGCCTAGTTCGGATTCGGACACTTTGCACCGGATGAAGGAGGGCTTGGATAATCTTATGGCAGAGATTGCCCTTGACTTGGGGGAAATTATTCCTGTGATGGATGCCGGGTCTCATGAATCCTCGTGTAACCCTCTCTTGCAGGAGATAGAGGAATTTATCATGGCGAGATCTCGAGAGGAGGATGATTCGTTTTGGGAACCTCTTGACGAGAGTATGACATCGTTGGAGCTTGAAGCGCTTTGGCAGAATTGGAGTATTCCAAAGGAGGTTTTGTTGCGGCCGCTTGGCAGGGGGTGAAGTTTTGGGATCCCCCGGGTAACTTTACGTTGGTATACGAGTACCAACTGAGATGCTGGTTGATGTTCCCGTTACCCCCATTTGTGCAGTACACCTTGGCGTGTCTGCATATCGCCCTGGGGCAAGTTACCCCCAACATGCTGAAGCAGATTTTGGGAACAGGCGTGCTATTTTGCCTGCTGAAGCATGAGTTCCCAAATTGTGAAGAGTTCAACGTGTGCTGGCACATGGGGTGGTGAGCAAAAAAGGGCAGCCGGGGCTGCATGACGATGAAGTCACGTGGGAAGTTTAAGGTCCTGATGGAAGACTTGCCCACCTCAACAAGTGAAACTTGGAGGAGCAAGTGTTTTCTTGTTGGGGGGCAGTGGCAGGAGTGTCACGGGCACCCTTTCCGGGTCCCGGGAAGTTTCCAAAAAATAGGTACCGTGTACTTGTGCCTTGTGTTTTTTGTTTTGCTTTGTGCTGCTCTGTCGCTGCTGACAACTAGCTTTGTGCAGTGCCGTAAGAGTATAATCTCACTTAGCTGATGGAGCGCCGGATTCGCCGGGTGATATGGGCATTTGAATGTAGGAGCTCGTATCAGATATGCCGCCTTGGCATATACAGCCACTTTGGCTATGCCCGGGTTCCGGGTCTGTATTTTAGTGGTTGCGTTCTCTGTTTTAGGCTTGCGAGTCGCTGCCTGACTATTGTTTGTTTGTTACAGTGACAATGCCACGCGACGGTGGTTCGCGGAAGAAGGAATGTCCGTACGACAAGGTGTCGGACGAGGACGTGCTGGATGGGTTGCTGGCTGAGGCTGACCATGCCAAGCAGTATGACATTGACTTAGAGACGGGGGAGGGAAGGGAGGTGGAGCTGGGCGATTGTGAAGATTTTTTAAGGTTGAACTTGGCAGATGAGGATTATGCCTATGTGCCTCCACTGGTGGCGGAAGCGATGGGTTTAGGCGTCCAAAAGGTGGAGTTGGAGGAGGCGCAAGTAGAGGGTGACACGAGGGTGAGCCCGACGAGGCGCAGGGGGAAGAACCTATCGTGGAGGAGGTTGCGGACCGTGAGGAAGAGACTGGTGCGGCTCGGACTCGGAAGAGGAAGGAGAGAGTGGAGCCGGCTCGTGAGGGCCAGTCCAAGAGGTCGCGGAGGGACAGTCGGTCCGGGGGATCGGCAAGCTTAGCTGAGGTTGCCCAAGCCTTGGAAGGGACAGGAGACGCGCAGCCTTACTTAGCTCAGATGGCATATGACATGCATCACCGAGCTCGCGATATGCATGTGTTGGAGGAGGTGGATCCGCCGGCGGGCATGGCTCTCGCCAAGGAGAAATTGACTCGGGTAAGTGTCTGCACGCTTTTGTGTTCCACTGTTTTGAGCTTGGGGTTTATGTGTTGATGTGTGACTGCAGGCTACATTGTTGATGTATGCCGCGAGCGAGCGGGCGGCTTCCCACTGGCAGGGTGATGCTAAGGCAAAGAGTCAGCAGTTGAGGGAGGCTGAGGAATATAATCGGGGCCTTTTGGAGCAGCTAGGGCTTGCAGAGCAGAACGCTGTTGTCTTCCAGGCCCAGGTGGCGGAGCTGAAAGAAGATATAAGGAGGAAGGATGAGCAGGTGGTGGCTGGGGAAGTGGCGGCTACTAAGGTAGCGTCTTTGGAAGCTGAGGTGGAGAAGCTGACGCAGGCACTTGCAGAGCTGGAGGTGTCCTAGAAGGCGAAGTGGGAGCGGGCTACCAGGGCAAGGCAGAAGTTGTTCCGGTTGGGCGAAGTGTATAAGCAGCAGCTGAAGGGTGCCTATAACAAAGGGCAAGATGATTTGAGCCGACTAGGCTGCCAGGGGGGCTGGATTAACGAGGCGGCCATGCGCAAGTGGTACGCAGAAAAGAATGCTGCCAAGGTGGCGTGGGAACAAATGACGCCTGAACAGAGGAAGCAAGCCGAGATCTCGCGATCTCTGGCGAAGCAGCATGAGGCGTGGCGCGTAACGTCTGCTTGGCAGAAGGGGATGCCAGCTGCGGGTGACCCGCGACCTCTTGCAATTGGGGCTGCGTCATCTGTGAGAGCCACCGGCCCCGAGGGGTCTATACCTACCCAAGTAGTGGCGTCGCAAGTGGCTTCTTCTGTCGTCCCGTCTCGCGATCCTCGGGCTCCGGGGTTGTTGGCACGTGCGGGCCTTGAAGCTCAGAAGGCTCCAGTGAGGGGGTGCTCTGGCCCTGAAGGAGTTCCTGGCAGTTCACTTGTGCGCTCTACCGCAGCTGTGAGGCCTTCATTTTTGTCCCGGGACCAGTCGAGGTAGCTGGTTAGACAGAGGATGGCGGGGAATGTGAGCCAGGTTCGTGGCCGTAGTGGCGGGTCGAAGGGGAGTGTCAACAAATCTGGCGACTCATCCGCTGTGGGAGAGTGAGATGTACTTGGGTATTTTGATAGTTGTAGGACTGACTGTTGTTTTGAACAATGTAAGTGGCGTGGTTAGCCATTGTAATTAGTTTATACTAATTTGCCTGGGAGTCCAGGTTGATGTTTTGGCGTTATGTGTAGCCTTTGTGTTTGTCTTGCTGTTGTTTACTTTTGTATGTTTATGGCCCTGCGTTGCGGGGGCGAAGTGTAGCATGTTGGAATGACAAAAGACTTCATTGCACTTAAATTTAGCCGCTAGCGGGCGAAGTGTACAATGTTGGAGCCGCTACTAGGCTATAGTACATAAATATTGAGATAACGGTTTTCGAAACCAGGGTTAATATTGGTTAACTGGGGTAGAGATGGTTGCAAGCGTTCCAGGGGTGGGGGACGATGTTTTTGTTGTAGGAGTAGGTCGCGGGGCTTTCTCTTTCTCGCTCCCCTCTGGGTCGTCCCCCGGGTCATCTATGGGCTCCGAGGGGCTGAAGGGCAACATCTCATAGGCTCCTCGCCTCTGCTGGATGGCGTTGAGATGGCAATGCTCAATGGCTGCCCGATCCCCTTGGATTGTTAGGGTGCCACCTGGGGTAGGGATCTTCATGAGAAGCATGTGGCCGGCTATGAAGCATTGCAGACCCTAAAGGATGTCCCGGCCTAAGATGAGATTATAGGATGAGGGGTAATCGACAATGAGGAAGCGGGCCGTAATGGAAGAGCGGCAAGGAGCTGTTCCCACTGACACGGTTAGGCGGTCTGAGCCTAACGGTTGCACTGTCTCGCCAAAGAAGCTGACAAGGGGGTCGTGGTTATTGTATAGCTTAGTTCGGTCTCACCGGAGTCCTTTGTAACAATCGGAAAACATGACGCTTACGGCGGCCCATGTGTCTACTAAAGCTCTGTGGCACCTGTAATGATCCACCTGCACATTGATTATGAATGGTTCACAGTGGTGGCAATTTATGGTATCCTCATCGCTGCGAAATGTCACTTGATCTCACACTGTTGGGGTGATCGTGACACTGCGTTGGATGTCTACGATTTCTGAGGGTGTCGTGCATTGCCGTTTTACAGAAGGCTTGCGTGGGGGGAACCGTGGGGCTCCACCATGCAGGGTTAGGATCTGGCCATGTACTTCAATGGCGTTAGCGCCTGTGGCGGGAGCACAATATTGGTGGAGTTGCCCATTCTGGACCAAATGCTCGATTGCATTGCGGAGGCCATGGCACTGCTCTGTTGTGTGGTCGTTATCATCATGATAGGCACAATACCTGTTGCCGGTTGTTCGCCGGGGCTTTTTTGGATACCTGCTTTTAGGAGGGGGGGATGAGATCTTTATGCCTGGCCCATATGTCCTCATATGTGGTGGTTAGAGTAGTGTGAACCTCGTAATGAGGCGGCGGGGCGGAACGGCGCTGTTGTTGTGGAGGACTCTGGTCCCTTGACTTATATGGGTGGTCGCGGTTTCTCTGTCCCCCATGGCGACGGTCGGAGCCGCTTTCCTGGTCTCGGGAGGATCCACGTGATTGCCCTTTATCTTGCCCGCGGTCAAAGTGCTCATCTGGTGGCGGGGAGGGAAGTGCTAACGTGGCGGGGGCGGAACGTCCGAAAGTGGCGAATTCAGCGCGGGCCCACTGCATAGCCAGGTCTATCAAGGCATCGTAGGATCCTGGAGGGTTCCTATTGATCTCCATTAGGAAATTGACGGGGAGTAGGGCCTGACGGAAAGCCTGCTCCGCCACGCGAGGTTCCAAGTTGTGGCATCTCGCTGTGGCAGATTGTCATCGGGACAGCAGTTCATGGAGGCCCTCGCCGTCTTTCTGCTTGATATGGAACAAGGCATCTACACTGCGATAAATGCTGGTGTGTGGCATGAAACGGCTGAGGAAGCATTCTGAGAGTTGGTCGAAGTTGTCAATGGAGTTGGGCGGCAGATTGAGGAACCAACTGAGGGCCTCGTCTGAGAGGGTTCTTGGAAGGCGTGGCAGGCTATGGCGTCGCTATAGCCAGAGGAGCTACAAAGCGAGAAGAATCGAGGTGGAGATAAGGGTCCCCTGTGCCTTTATACTTGTCCATCTTAAATGGCTTGGTTCCCGGATGCCGCTTGACCATCTGTACTCGGGGTGTGAAGGGGCTTGGGCGATGTCCATAGCCAGAGAACAAGGGTCGTTGGGCCCCACGACTCTCGACGCCTTCAATCCGCGAGGCTAACTGTGTGACTGTTTGGCTGAGTTGGAGCAGTAGACGGGTTGGCATGTCGAGATGTGGGTTAGGGGAGTTAGCAGTGGTTGAAGTGGAGATAGGCTGGGCAGATGGATTAGGCTGATGTGGCAGGGGGAGTCATTGGGGATTGGAGATGGTTGGGGGGCTGGTAGTGGAAATGAGGGGTGGGTTAGGGGATGAGATACGTATATGATCTGGCTAGGCCCTCCCGGGAGCATGGAACCAGTCTGGCCTTGATTAGGAAGGGCGTCCGGGGTTCCGGCAACTCGCGCCGCGCGGTCCAAGCTGTCGTTGTACACGTTACGATGCTCTAACATGGCGCGGAGCAAGAATTGTTCTTTCTCCAACTCGGCGATGCGTACTCGGTACGCTTCCGCTTTTGCCTTCTCTTTCGCCGCTTAAGGATTTCAAATGCTGTGGCGGGGTCGGGATGGCTAATAAGGGCTGCATCGCTGGTTTGGGGAAGGGATGTGTCGCCGGGTTGGAAAAGTTCCTCCTCTGCTTGAGTGCCAAGGTCCGTAGGGTCATCAATGATTTCCACCATGGTGCCGAGTCAAATGGGAGTTCCACAAGATAGGACCCTCCTTCTAGCGCCAATTATTTCTACCTGCTTCGTTCCGAGCCGGGAAGGGATCGTGAGTCGGGGGAAGGTAGAATCCTTTGGTCCTGCACTCAGAACCTGCACAAGTGACAGCGTCAAGAAGCCGGGGCTGGGGTGGTCCAGTCTTCGACTCTCCGATGCTTAAGTTAGCTTTAGGCACTTGCAATGTAGAGGAGTGTGGAAGAGAGATGTGTGTACCTTTTATGGTAGCTTGTGCCTGTTTTATAGGCCAAGGTTGGACACTTTGGCCTTAGTCTCCAATGTGGGACTACTTGTTAGTCTTTGTAGTGTCTCCCCTTTTGGGGGTGTTTTGCCGCTAGAGTGATTTTGGCAAGCGGTTTGTTACCGGCCCTTCACTCCTTGGATATCCGTGAGGGGCTTACCAGGGCTATCTTGTCTGGAACGACCTTCGGTGACCGGGTAATTGCACCTTATTCTCGGCTCAGCCAAGTATTTTGGCTATGTACTAACAAGTAGCACTTAACATTGAAACAAGTAAAGGTTAGAAAACCCAGAAACCTGGTTTTGAACAACAAACAACATATCTAAAAGAAAAATGGTGGGTAAGAACCCAAACCCAGACAACAAGAACAGCAACAAACACAACAATAAGACTCAAACCAGGCAAGTCCAATCCATCTCAAGTCCCTCGCAACAGTAGGGGAGAAACCACAGTAGTAGCTCTTTTTTGATCATAGTAGATTGACGCACCGCCGGAGAAACCAGACAAATGATCCAACATAATCCAATGATCATTAAAAGCTCTTGTACTAGTTTTAAGCAGAGAGAGCCCAACAAATAGATCTCCAAGAGCAAATTCAAAGAACAGATCCCTCAAACCATCTCCAAATCAGAGAACATCTTCTGCCACAAATTTAACCATAGAAACTGACTGAACATGAATGATGGTGAGATCCATGAGGGGATCAAAGAGACAGGCACCCAAAGGGTGTTCAGACTCTTGTAGCATCACCGGGTGCTTAATTAAAGGGTAAACCCTGTTTTGTTTTGAGCTCCAAGGAGCCACAGAGAAACCATAGAGAGGTTTCGGCAGAAGGAAGTTGATAGAGGCCGCTAGCCATAAGTAATTGGTTTGAAATGAGGAATATGGATAGATTTGGAGAAGAGTGGGTTGGAATCAAACGAGACAGGTTAAGAAACAAACCCAAAGTAAAATTCGCTACAACAGAAAGGCCGAGTAGCCATAAGGAGAGGTATGAAACCTCAGATCGGAGACGAACTCCAGGGAAAACCGGCCAAATCGACTGGCGGGTTAATCCCGAAAAGTAGGGGTGGAATTTTGAAACAGAAAACCGAAAAAAACTGAGCCGAAAATCAAACCGAAACCGGAAAAAACCAAACCGAATTAAGAAAAACCGAACCGAACCAAATTAGTTTGTGGTTTATGGTTTCCGCCCATGAAAAACTGAACCGAACCGAGAAACATAATCTCTCTAAAACGACATCGTTTTTTGTCTTTATTTTCGTATTAAATATTTGATTTGAACAATATAATTTTAGGTTTTATGTTCTATATAATTATATGTTTGTCTTTTCTAATATTTTGCTTTTTATTTTAGTTTTATGTAAATATAGAAATGTTTTAGGTGTCGTGTATGCGAAGTATAGAGAGTGATATGTTACCTCTAAAATCGAAGACCTTATTCTTGCGAGCTTTAGATGATAAACTATAATATTTAATTTATTTTTCTCTTCTTTATTCAAATTTATGATTTTTAAACTTTAAAATTCAAAATTTATTTGGATGGACTTTAAACTATAGAGTCTATATTTTCTGTTCAAGATGAACTTAGAAGTTTTAAAATTATGGTTTCATGGTGTGCTAGTGTGGTCAATTCTTAATACTTTCGAAATTATTGAGTATTAAACTTTCAAAGTATCTATTTGGTTTATAAATTGTTGGTTTGTTGAAAAATCATTGTCAAAATTTTTATTGATATATTATATGTGCTTATAAAAACAAGTAATGGAAATGGAAGAAAAAAAATACCTAAAATACGATAATTTTTTACTAAGCCAAAAGCAAACAAATTTTAAGAAAAATTATTTTAAAAAATAAAAAAAAACCGAAAAAAACCGAAACGGAATCGAACCATAGTTTGGTTTGGTTTTCGGTTTAAAGTCTCAAAAAATCTCAAACCAAACCGAACCGAACCGAATTTTTTATTCGGTTTGGTTCCAGGTTTTAGATGAAAACCGAACCCACCCCTACCGAAAAGGATAGAATCCATACTAGAAGCATGGAGATACTAAACAAGAGAAAAAACAGGAAATTTAGGCCTTCCCTAGCTCTCAGTCCAAAATCCAGATACGGCATGAGAGCGGGGAGGGAGAGATGAGCAGTATAGAGAGGAGGCAGAGAAAAAGTACCAATGAATCATGTATGAGGCCATATGTGTAGTTCTGACCAGCAGTGTAGTAGAAACAGGTACGGCGATGAACAGAGGAGTTAACACCAGCAAATCTTTGCGGGGTTGAGTAGTGAGGAGCAATTGAAGCACAATGATCAGCGCTTGAGCTATTGAGCAGCCGATTTAGAGAAACGAAACAGAGTTTCATAGAACGTGTGACGAAAGCAAAGAAAATAAAATAAAAATCTTCATGATTTATACAGTAATCTTCGCCTTGTAGTTTTTATTAATTTAAGATCTCAGTTTACTGAATTAAAAAAAAAAAAAAAAAAAAAAAAGAACAACCCAACTTACTGTATATATTCATCCCCTTACATTTTCTAGGTAAGACTTCTTGGCAGTTTCATTCATCTAGCTATATGATTATGATATGCATGTGATCATTTTGGTTGATCATTAAGACTCAAAACTCACTTGTCATCCTATATTGGAATGTTAGATTTATCGCTTAAACTTAACTGTCAGCATCAAATTATTATTGGATTGAATGCAGCTAATTCAGTTTAGCCTAGCTATGATTTATGCGACTCCATAATATGCTATTTTGTACCGACTCTGGTATAAGCTCCTAGCACTAATGAAAATTAAGAGTAGTTCACTTTGAGTTTATAGAGCTCCACAATTAGTTATGCATCTGGGGAAGTTCATATATATACCACAATCGCATAAGCTATACAGTTCTGTCCCGCAAAAGCTGTCTCGCATGATAGCAAATTATTGTTGTATTCCTAGAATTATAATCTTGTAAGAACGTAACAATTTCACAACAGCCATTGGATCGTTAGCTAAATGGTCTGACGGATAAAAGAATCATAACAACTAAAACCTATTACTTAATCTCTTTCTCATTAGCCAAAGAGCCTTCATTCAATCACCTCCTCGATTGAAACTTCTTCTCTTCTTTCTCCCTTATCTCAATCCATCATATGTCATATACAATCGATAATCGTTTGCAAGTTTAGAATCAATAATGGAATTTAAATCGATAGAGGAATCAAGAAGGCCATGATTGACCGAGTCCGATAGATAGCTCTATGAGTGAAGTCGGAAATTAAAGAACTAGGGAATTAGATCGGAGGCCAAAATGGGGTTGGTGTATTGGTATTGTATTGGTTCATAGTTAAAGAATTAGATTTTTGAAGCTTTTGACTCTTGGAGTTCGTCAATTTCTACTTAACAATCAACCTAGTATGATTGTTGTTGCATCAAAATCTTCTCCAAAGTTGACTTGTATGTTTTGAAGCTCTCGAGAGAGATGACAAACTGTAGATGGCATATGATGGATTGAGAATTTGAGATGATGAGGGATTGAGAGGAGGGAGGAAGCAGAGCAAGAGTTTCAGCATTTCAGGGGCTCTTTGGCCAATGAGAAAGAGATTGAGTAATGAGTTTTAGTTGTTATGATTTTTAATCCATCAGATCATTTAGCTAACGATCTAGTGGCTGTTGTGAAATTGTCTCGTTCTATCTCGCAAAAGTTGTCCCGCATGTGAGCAGTCCCTCCTAGTCTACATACCAGTCTATATTTATACTACCTCTTGTTTTTAAGTAACAACATATGAAAGTTAGTTTAAAAGTTTGTTCTTCAACCCAAATTCTCCTATGACCACTTCTTGGGTTGTTTGCACTACCAACACACCAACATATCTCATGATATGCAATGAGTTAATGAAAAAAGCTTTTCGTCCGACCCTAAGATTTATAGTCACAATGAAGATTAGAGTACATCGTACATGCAAGCTAAAACATAACGCACGACAAAAGTCGATCATCAAAAAGACAAAAACACAGTTCGGTCACTTTTACGGGTAACTAAATTTAATTACAAGCTATAATCAAGAAAGTTGTATATCAAAGGAGGAACTGAACAATAATAAGTCAAATCCTTACGGTTGAGCTCAAGCTTATGCGGATGGCGATATGAAACACATGGTTTTCCAGGACGTCATCGGGCATCGGCCCAACCCGGGAGATTCATCCAGAGAATCTTCTCCGGCGGCTCAGGTTCATCCCCATTCATGGCTGTGAGGGAGAGCTAAGTTAGGGTCTGCCGCTGTGGCCAAGGTAAATGGGGCATCAACTGTTCTATTTCGTATTTATTGAACATGGATTTAGGTCTCACTCTCATCCTCAATGGGAAAGTGAAAGATGAAAACATATAGTTCGATTCTATCTTTGTGATCATGAGTGTTCTCAGCGATCATATACCAAAACAAACTTGCTTGTCTCCACAGAAGCACAAGAGGCGATCAAACATAGTAGTTTCTACTTGAAGCAACGACATACACAGTGGCTTGTTACAATCATAGTGGCATGTATAAGACGAACCCCATTTGATTTTGCTTTATAAACTCATCACATCAATAACATACCTCAATCTCCCGCAAACTAGCTGCTAGCTTGGTCATTCTTCCTTAACTTGTTTTAAATCACAGTACTCTAATACCATGTAACTAAACTAACTCACAACAACGAGCAGTAGTATCACTAGTATGTGTTCTGACAATTAGTAGACTCCTACATCACATATTTCTATTCATTTTTCAGCAATATCATGTAACACGTTACCGTTCAGTAGGTATTTTATGGCCTTTAGCCCTCATCAGTATTTTTCGAATTGCATACAGCGGGGAGTCAATGCTACACATTTCTCTTTTTTAGTATTCTTCATCATCGATCTCACCCAATTGCTACTTCATTGACGCAGATCTTGGAACAGTTTCTGGCTGAATATTCAATGAAACTGATGAGGAAACAGATGCTGATGGCCGAAGAAGGGGTGTGCCTACCCTACTCGATGTTTCGTTAGCAACTGGGAATGGACTGGTCATCACACTAGAAACTGGTTGCAACTCAACTCCATCAAGCGCGTTGGCATCAGTGGCTGGGCCATCCAGAAATTCACGATCATCTTCCTCAACCGATACTACTGTGCTTGTGTCTGTACATGTGTGTATGGTTGAATCATCATTGTATATCCCCAGCCTTCTTTTCCTCCTAGCTGCTTTTTTCCACCCATGTATGGTTTCTCTTATCCTTTGTGGGATTAATGCAGCTTTATAATTTGTTCCCATCTGAAAATTCAATGCAAAATACAACCATATAAATTACATTTTCAGTCAAGGATATATATAGATCATCAGGCAGAAAACAAACAATAGTATTCACTTGATGACAGGTTTTACTTTAAAAGCAATATCATCAATACAAAACAGACCTACATAACTTTGATTCGGATATATAGATGATGTTGAAAACTTAATCTAAGAGAAATAGCATATGACAACCAGATATAGACTTTCTGTTTCAGTAAAAACGACCAGAAGCTAGTTTGGTAACATTTTGATTGACATTTTCGACTAAAATAAAAACTGAATGATTTGAATGATTGATCAAGAAAAACTGAGTGAAATAAGAATTCCCATCATTTATTCAAAGAGAAAAAAGAAAAAGAAAGAAACTCCCAACATACAGAACCCCCATCAAAATGGACGTAACTTGCAGCAGACTTCATAAGCTTAATCCCCAAAATACAGTTGCTTAAATCACTGGCCCAATATAGTCTCATTTAAATATAAAATCAATTATATATATGTTTGTACCTGAGTAACCAAGGCATATAGTGGCAAGGTGCTGTAGCTGCATAGGAATTGCCCAGCAAACCTGGAAGGCAGTTTACAATAATGTAAGATGCATGATTGACAATACACTCTACAAAAATGTAAATTATAGTCATATTGTTTGCATACCCTAAAATCAGCCTTAAATATACAAGTGTATGACTCCGGATGAAGCAGGAACTATACCCAAATTGCCACTGTAATCAAAGTAAACAGGAATATTTAGTTGATCCTTAATGATCCTATACACGTTCAATAAGAATATTTGGAGCTAAATGGGTTCCTTTTTGCCGTCTGAATTGTTTGTGGTATATGATCTCAATTGATTGGAACTGAAATAACAGATGTAAGATACTCCAAAATAAATTCCATAGATAAGGAAGTACCCAAAACCAAAAGAATGAAGCCAATTCAAACGCATTCTGCAAAGTGAGCATAAAAAGAATTAAAAGATGAAGAACATGTGTGAGTATATCTCATTAGAGGACATAAATTCACAGTACACCAATAGAAATGTCTGGCATCACAATAACACCATCACAAACCTGGAATAAACAAAAATGGATCAAGGACAACAGAAGTTCTGGCTTCTTGAACCAGAAAAGATCATCTCGAGGCCTCAGTTTTGCTCCTGGATAGGATCCGGTTATACCAGCATTCTCCAGAGCAAGGGTTGCAATAACATGCTGCAACTTCATTCCCACAAGAAGGACTAGCTGCGCACAAACATACAATCAACATTAGAAATTCATGATCATTTAAGAAACTAGAGACAGAATTTTGCTTATACAAAATATCACTGTTCTTGCCCTCTGCATATTATATCTAAATATATGACATTGGGGAAGAGCCCAGTTGGTAGGCTTTAACTAAAGTGGAGGTCCCAAGTTCAAATCCCCTCCCCTCAAATTCTTAAGCGATAAAAAAAGAATAGATGCAATATGTGCTTAAAGTTTCTGTTTCCCGATCCACATTTTGATATTGTGAATCATTCAATTTTAGTAAAGGTGGAAAATTAACATATAGTAAAAATGAGAAATTTAAATCTGAACTTACAGTAATTGGAATGATTGCAATCCAGAAATAAAGATTAGACCCTGCCATGGTTTACAGACAAAGAATTACAGTTTAGAGTTTACAAGACTAATAAAAAGTTGAAGACATCATCCGCCACACTAGCACATGCACTAAATGAATGTACAATGATACATGAGACCCATATCTATTACAACGGCGATGAACATGTCCGGCAGCTAGATCCATTTGAGATCAAATGCTGAAACAGATAAATCATTTCTAGCACACTGTAATTGTAAAATAGATAAAATCATCTTCAGCACATTCAAACTGTAACTGTTAACGACTGCAGCATAAATCATCTGCTAACCTTGTACATTGAACAGCATGAAAGCAACAACAAATCCCCAGAGTGGAGCGCTGCAGAAGATTTTTAAAAGAGACATTTTAGTAAAATTTATAATGGAATTCAACAACAAAACTACAAATAACAACCGATAACAGGGATTAGTAAGTAGGAGAACTTGAATTTAATCCGAGCTAAACTTGGACACTTCTTATCATTATTGTAGTAAATAACAATCATATATATATATATATATATATATATATATATATATTTTTTTTTTTTTTTTTTCTATTGTGCGCTTAACAGGCATATATAGCCATCCAAAGTTCCAAACACAATGCAACCACATAATAAGAGTGACAACGGATGTCTAGGAATTATCAAGACCTGACATGGAAAATGATGATTTTTTTTCAATTAGTACTGCAACACTGAAAAAATGTTTCAATCTTGAGAAGGCTTTGTCTTTCTCACATCAACTTCATCAACAAGTATGGTCTTTTTTATTGAAAATAAAAAGGAATTTAAGAAGAAAGGGTAGCACATATTGCAGGTGCTCCTAAGGGATTTATTCAATACTTTCTGCCTTTAATGAGAAAGCAAGATGGGACTTGAAATATAATATTACGATTTACTTCAAGAGTTTTGGGCTTGTAGATAAACTGGCTGTAAAAACAAAACAAAACAAAAACTGAAGTTCCATCTCCCATTTCAGTAACCACTAATTTTGAAAGCATTCAGGGCTGAAAAATTCAGTTTTCTTGAATGCATAAATAACTCCTCAATTGCCAAGTATTAAAAGTCACACACCACCATAGATGAAAAAAAAAAAACAGATTTTGTCATGGAAGTGGAAACTAATACACTATTCTTTTCTCTTTCTTTTTTCAATTCATAATAGAAGAAGTTAAATGCTTACCTCACACCAACTATTCTTTGGAATTCCTCTTCCATAGATCGAATCATATAGCTGTGAAAATCATACTTTGGTGTAAGGTTGTGATTCTGCCATGAATAAGAGCTGCATGAGTAAACATCCATTGAACATGTAGGTGAAAGTGGCATTCCTCACATATCAGGAGCAAGAAACTTAAACTGTAATACCGCCTAAGCATACATAATGTGGCATTCCTCACATATTATGAGCAAGATACTTAGATTCTAATACTTCCTAAGCATACATAATACATGTGGAAGCAGAAAGCAAGATCAATTATAGTGTGTTGCATATACTAATAATCTTTTGGACAACCTTTTCGATGCAAATCATAACTCTAATTTATAGGTTACTAATTTTCTCACTCCTGTTTCTTCCACAGCATTCCCATCTCTTTCTTTCTTTTCTTAAAAGGATGTTTATATGTTTTAAGCTATTGTAGATTATGAAAGTAAAAGGTTAGAGCCAAAGTACTGAAAACCAAATCATGAAAGGATACTGAGATCATCTAAAAATGGAGGACCACAAGTGGAGAAGAGGGGAGTGTGAAACTTGCTTCCCCATTTATAAAGAAGCATACAAAAGTAACAGCAGCCAGAGATTGCAAGAAAACTATTATTCTGCGTTAAAATTGAAATTCAAAACAGTTCTAGATTACCAGAAAAGCTACGCAGCGGTAGTATAGATGGAATGTGGACATAAAAGTAAATCTGAAGTTCAAGTTTATGCTGAAGAAAGAATAGAGAAAAGAAATCATATGCAACGACCCATTCTACTTGTTTCGATGAATTGCATACCATGATGAAGCCCTTGCGGAGTGTTAAGTAGTCAGCCCGAACGACTGAACGCCCAAATTGTCTGAAGAAGCATATCTGAAAGACAAAACATCCAACTTAAGCCTTGAATGAATAAAGCTGCTTTAGAATATCAAGATACATAAAGAAAGTTGAGTAATTACTAGAGTAGCCTATGAAGGACCTAAAAAAGGCTCCACAGACAAATGAAACCATATTTTAAAAAATGCAAGCCCCAAGCTTGTGCCTTCTGTTTAAATTTTCAGTGCCCTAACATATTTCTTCTATATGGTCCACAGAGCATCATCAATAAAATAAATTGAGAAAGACCACTATGTTATTTCAAAACTTTTGTATTCTAGGAGGGGGAACAAGACAACAGACAGAAATTTCTGGGACCTAATTACTTTTGTGTAAGGCTCATCAAATATAACAAGTTTTGTATAAAAATGTAAATTAGCTTGAAGAAGAATGGATGTGCTGGTGTAATTCAAGTAAGAAAAGGGAGTTCTACTTACCACCCAGATTAAAAAACTATTCCTGGCCAGTGGATTTGTTGTATTTTCAAAGGTAGACTGCCTTCGCATTGTCATCTGCCGAGTGATTTCTGTTACAGAGTATATCTATAGTCACCTCAGAGTAATTTAAAACATATAGATAAGAATACATGATATATAAATCAACTTGTCATAAGCAAAACTTAAGTGTAAGAAGTTCCTTGGCAGGATGTAGATACATTTATCACGGGATATACATTTCAAAGTATATAAAAAGAGGGCTTTCAGATACAAGGCTAAATTAAAAGAAGGTATGGTCATATTTTGAAAATCAACCTCTTGCAATTGAATTTGAGGATCAGAATCAAAGTTTTGACAGCAAGAATAATTATAAACTAAGAAAGGGAGTATGAATTCTAAGAAGGATGACGTTTTTGGCTGCATGTGAGCCAAAGTGGTAAATGAGTACCTTAAACCTCAGCTTGTTGGGGCTCATGAATGAGCTCATATCAGTTTGGTAACATGTGATTTATTTATACCTAGTACATAGATTCCCAGAACACTTAAACAGTGATCCCTTGTTTCATCCATATAAGGCCCTTCGACCGAAGGTTTTATTAAGGTTTTGTCTTATTAAATTCCATATACAAATCCTGTACAAAGAGAATGATGCCAGATCGAGAACATAATGCCATTTCAGAGCTTTACCAGTCAATGAATCATGCCTGTCCATGTGAGCCTCATCCTCCCATGCTCTCCAACCATGAATCTGTTCATAAAATATAGTTATATGCTATGTCAAACTTTGAGACAAAGTGGAAGCGATATTGAATATTCTACTCTCATATTTTAGAATATAACCAATATCTTAACATAAGTAGGGGTACAGTACAGTACAGGGGGGTAATAGCATATCCACACGCATACAAACACACCCACCCGCCTATATCACACCAAAATTCTAAATACTAGGTCGAAATGCAGCACTGTATTCACATTTAAGGTTGAGGCAAGCAATGGTAGTTGTGTAAAGACCCAAGCACATAGAACAATGGGAAAGAGATAGACCTATCCTTCACTGTATTTTCTTGGTGAAATTAGTCATAACATCTCAACTCTGGAACTAATACAGCAAGACCAATAAATGAAAGAGATAGACCTATCCTTCACTGTATTTCTGATTGACTGAATGATGTTTCCCTTTTCTGCTTTTATCGTTAAATATGCCAGCCCTTTATTTCAGAGTTATCATAGTGAAATGAGAAATGTTCTCACTTCTCACTTGGAGACACTAGTAAACTTTTACTTTGTGAACTTAATTTCATAAACTGGGCACCAAAAGACATCCAAAATTAGGCTATTAGTAAGTAGACCATATTGGCAGTATCCAGAAAGAATTTGGTTATTGAGCACAATAAGATCTGGATCTTCAGACCACTACTTCCTTGTACAATCAGCCAGATGAGAATAAAATAAAACCGAGATATCTTAATTGGAAGTAAATGAAGAGACTGCGAAACTCAAACCTTCACTATTGCAAGCAACATTGTTAAGCAGCTGTAGGATACGTGTGTTATTGCCATGACAAAGATGAAGCGGTGCAATTGCTCAAGACCTTGATATGAAACGAATGGCTCATAACCCTGTTCAAAGTGACCGAATTTTAGCCCATACTATTCCATAAGGCACCACTTGCTTCATGGGAAGTACGAGGGAAAGAGAAGAAATAAAAAATAATTTCCTTTGGCATTTAAACCAATAGTTCTACTTTATTTCAGTTTGTTATTGGAGTCTATATAAAAAATGAAAGAAGATATATGCAGAAGAGAAGACAAAAGCTACAGAATTTTATATTTAAGACATATATAAGTCATGGTACCTCTTTGCAGGTATTCGCATTCAAGCTATTTAACATTCTCCTAAAGGTATGAGGCAGAACAGTAAACATCAACAGTTTGCGTTCCTCGGATGTATTGGTTTCATGTTCTTCATCAATCTCTTTTCTTGTACATGGAGAGAACTTGCTGTCATAGAACTTTGACGGAATGCAAATATTGGCTATTGTGCTTGAGGTAGCCGTCAAAAGAAGAGAGATAAATCCAAGCAGCATCAATTCTGGAGGCAGCAGGCCAAGAAATGAGATATATAGTATGAAATTATGTTCTTGAAGTCACTTTTATAATAAGGTTGTGAGAATAGAGGCCAAATACCTTCCTTCATTTTCTCCACAGCTTCTAGCAAGGGCTTACGATTAGTTTTCCGCAACCACTGAAAAAACAAAAGAACATAAATAACCACACAACACAATGCTGCTGAATACTGAATATCAGACAATGGCCCAATGTTTTAAGTTGTTAATTCTTATCTGATGCTTAAGTTTATGACACAACTAGTCTCCCCAAACCGCCTAACAATCCCATAAAAGGTAAGAAGATTCTACTGATGTGGAGAAGCTAAATAAGATTGCTATGAGTATCACTTACATGGCTTAACCGATGAATGCTGCGCTCCACAAGCAGAGAAACAGCCACGAAAATTGTCAACACAGTAGCAACAGACCATGTTGGTGTCAAGGCCAAAGATCGCATTTCTTGTGTATCTTCGGCCATCCTGAACTACTCTGATACTACAAACCTTTATCTCAAATGCACGCCAAAGTATCTTTGTCTAAAGCCAGTAAAAGACTCCAAGAAAAGGGAAGAGTCAAAGCTCTAGCCCCTCAATTGTTTAACAGAGAACCAGGATACTACAGCACACCAAATCCACACCAACCAAATTCTACATAATATGCACAGAAAATCCTATTCTAATATCAACCACATCATGGTACTCACAATAAGATGGGTACTCTGCATTTCCAATATTTGAACTGAAATTCACTGACAGCAAATCACAACCGTGAATTATAAACTAAAACTCCAAAAAGGGTCTGTCAAGAACCTCAAAATTTCCAAAATAGAAACCAAATACAATACCCTCTCTGCTTCAATGATCTTCCCTGGAGCCCCAGCCTGAGAAGAATTGAAATGGGTTCTTCTCAATGCCACCAGAATCTCTCTTCACTCTTCTACTTGCAATCTCAATTTCCACCCACAAAAGAAAACCCAGAAACTAACCTTTCAGACCAAAAGTAGAGCCTTTTCCTCAGACCCTTTTGGCCCATACCATTGTTGCACAGCTTTCAAGATCAGAGCCTCATGAAACACCAAACCTTTCACCACATTTAGCCTGGATCCCCTTCAAAACTGAAACAGGGGAGACTGAGACAGAGCCACTGCTGATTTGTACTTGAAACAACAACTCCCAAATGTGAACCCAAGATTCTGTCTTTCCTTCTTAGTGCCTTCACCTGTAGATGTGATTTTCTTGGTCTCATAAAAGGAAATCAAAACATGTAGGACCAATAGCTTTTATATTTTTTGAGGGGGGTAGTGGGTAACTAGGCTTATCTGGGGTCTTAATGTCTTACACCTTTATTGGAATCCAAAAAGAGAAAGGAAACAGGGCATCACCTTCTTCACCAGGAAAGTTCTCAGTGTGCTTCTCTTTCTTTCTTTCTTTATTTCTCTAGCAAACAGTTGCAGTTGGGACAAGAACTCTGTAATGCCAACTCTGACCTTGGCCTGGGCCATCTGGAACATAAGGTTGAAGTCGTTAACCTTAACCGTCATCAGAAAGGAATTAAATGGTACTTGCCATGGTTGGTTTGACTGCCAGTCAGCCATGTCGTTTTCTACTCGCTGCGTCATCACTCCACCTTAAAATTTCTTTCGGAATTTGGTGTGTTTTGTTATCTTCATACTCGGCTTCATACTCCGACAAACTGAATCTTGATGAAGGCTAAAGTGTAGAGAAAGAGATAGCAAGAGAATGATCATCTTATTCATTAATAGGAACTCTTTATATAGGGAATTACAATGTCTCAATATAATAATGATAAGAAATACAGTCATATTCTAACTACATATTATGTTAGCATAAAGCCAAGGCACACATATGGAATATCTTAAAACACTTCCCCTTGTGCCGCGTGCCGGTATGCTAGTAGTGCTGATATGTCGTCTCGTTAAAAACCTCGTCAAGGAACAAAAACTATGTAGGAGAAAAACTAAACATTGATCGTAGGAGAAAAAGAGTACAACGCATCTTTTACATTTGATAGTGACATGTATGTATGTCTAGACTCCCTCTAAAGTTCGCACCTCCTCCTGATTTTTACATCAATCATAGGGTTCTTCCTGATTTTTACTAATCACAGAAGTTTCAATAAATTAGCATGACAATGCTCTTTAACATATCTTCAAATGTGGCATTGGACAATGATTATCTAGATCATGTCGTATTGTTCTCAAACATAATCTTTTACACTTAGATTTTGAGAAGAAGACCGTTTGTGAACTCAAAATAATATGTTCGTGCAAGAAATTAAATTTCCGCGCAGCGTAACCTTCAGTTACTAGAACAACTGTAACTTCCGCTAGGAAATACATATGAACGAATCTTAAACGGTTTTGGAAACTAGACTCATTTGATTTTCCAACCGTATATTACATACATTCTGGTTCATCAGGAGTTGTTTACAAAGTCCAGTCGAAGTTGACTGTTTTACCAAAATCAAATTCTCGGACAGATTCGTTCTACTTTACGAAAACGGCCATAACTCATTCAATATGATAGATATGATCAAATGGTTGGTCTCCCTGGAAAGTAGACTCATAGACATTTCCAATGGTACCAAATTAACCATTTTCCAGCGAGTGCGATTTCTTGTAGGTCCCGTAGAATTTGACCTACAAAACTTGGCAGATTCTGATTTCGCTTTTGATATCTTTCTTATGTAGGGATATAATAAGCCTCAATCTTTCATACCATTAAGTATTGAAAAATAAGTTACTGTCATTACATTGGCATTGCGTGGGCGCATAGCTACACTTAGCTTTACAACTTTTCATAGCGAATGAGATGTCAAGTCTTTCGTATTGTGTTTAGTACATTGATGGGTCTTATTGTACTTAGATGAGAACTTCATCTCTTAACACATATTTGTCATCTTGTTTTAGACAAAACAACGGATCTCTCTTTAGAGCAAAGACTTTGACCAATCATGAGAGTATATGTAGGCCTCACTAGCTATAGAGCGCCTAAGCCGATTGATGGAAAATCATCATCAATACAGTTATCGAGTGCCTTATCGAGACCATGTCTTCCCAAGATCTTTTTCATTCTAACTTCGGATGTTGATACATATTGGCATCTCTTGATCCATCAAGAGTCCATGTAAATCCGAAATGAACATGCAAAAGCATAATTCACCATATCCCTTCCAAATCAAGTAGAGTCCATGTACGTTTCAATACCTTTAGCAAACGCGTGCTCCTGTGGTCTGGAGCCACTTGATTCAGATGAATGAAATACGTTTAAGACCTTCATATATATATCTGATCCTATAGAAATGTTATTATGACCACATTTATAGGCTACATGTTCAGTTATTCGGAAACTACCAAACTGACAAAGTAGTGGAGTTCAATGACATCCATTACAAGAGCATATCTCATCGTAGTTAATCTCAGTGCGTGTTAGTGAGAGACCTTGCACCATAAGGTGAGTCTAAGCTCTTGTTCTCACTACGCTATCTAACAAAGACATAGTTGATAGAGTTTAGCTTACAGTGTCGGCATCACTTGCCCAAGGACCTATCTCTTTGTTAATGCTAAATCACATCTTTCCATTAAGCTAATCAACTAAGTTGATATCCATCAACGAAAGGTGGTTCGATAGTAGACCCATTATCCCACGTTCTCATGTACACTAGTGTAATACTTGTAGAGATCTCTATATGGATTAGATTTGACATTAAGGCGTCCTCCAACGATAATCACAATTCAGACTTGATGAGACGGATTTGAGTATCATTGATCAATGGATCAGGTTATGCCAAACTCGCTTTCTTTCTAGTGCGAGAAAGTATCGAACCTAGGGTCTCCCTTCTTTTAGGGAGCCACACGGCCTTGTGACACCAATTTTACCACTATATGGCGTCACCATATCATCATCCATGGTGTGGCGTCAAGACCAACTCCTTTTGGTCGCGTCATGTCCTCTTGATAGGACATCAATCCTTGGAGACATATTTGCAATATATGATCTTGTCACTTTAACACTTCAAGCATTTGGGATCAAGATAAGACTTAGTAGGGATAAACCACGATAATTCACGTAGTTCCACTTAAACACTTGTGTTCTTATCTCCCTTTAAATAATTCAAGTTTTATATATAACATCATTTTTCACTCTCAAACTCTCTCCATACTCAAAGTAAGGTAACAATAATTTGCAAATTTCATAGTCTTGATACTCTCACGGGTGATTTGAGACTAATGATTTCGAGTGTAGAGTGCAATGTTGTAGTTTGCAGAACGCAATCTATTATATATCTTCCCAACTCGAACAATCTGGTCACATGTGGCATGTGAAT
Organism: Fragaria x ananassa; assembly: GCA_034370585.1. NCBI lineage: Eukaryota > Viridiplantae > Streptophyta > Magnoliopsida > Rosales > Rosaceae > Fragaria > Fragaria x ananassa. The sequence goes on along the minus strand of CP139765.1, from coordinate 11,661,948 downwards.
CGTTTATATCTAGCCACATAATAATGTAATTTGAAGTAGATAGAAAATTATAATAATGAGGTCTATGGTTAGATCCATGCAACTTGGAATTCCTGAGATTCATATGAAATTCATGATCCCTTTTTTGTTGTCATCTGTAGAACAGTTCTGTCCAAAGGGGTATGACGCAGGTTACACTTAATTTTCATATAACATGTGAAAATTGATTAAATGAAAGGATTTATGTATCCAAATTCCAAAGAAAAGCTGAAAACCGCGTGAAGATTAGGTACATCATTATAAGCTTTAATATGGTGATAGTCAAAATTAGTCTTGTGTTAAATCTGCTGACATCCATTTTGGTATATTGATTATACAGGACCCTTCCATATTGATGTTAATAAAGTACCGAAGACCAATATTATTTTATGAAATTATGTGTAATGATCGATGTTTTAAAAGATTCAGCAAGATATTCGAGTCTGGTATATATAGTTGTTAGTTTTACACTTTACGGGCTGAAATATAAGCAAGTGGCACATACGTTGTCTACAATTAGCATTATATGCTTAAAACTACAACTGGAAATGAAATTTACCACCTAAATTAAGCTCAGAGCCAGCTAATGCACTATGCATATAATAAGAAACAGGAGCTGGCCAAAAAGAACATAAAAGGGGGACGAATATAATTATTGTTTTTTGGTAGCTAGCTCAATATATATGGAGCTCATTCCCAACTCGGCAACTCCCAACTCCCAACTCCCAAGTATGTGCATGCATGATGTCGAAAGCAAGGCCTACAAATCTGGAATTAACATTTAATTAGCAACTAATAATATATATTAATCATACGAAATTGATTTAGGGTTAGGGCAGTTCTTTTTCCCAAAGTGCACGTGTTAAACAAACACTATTATGATAATGTTTTAGGATATTTCATATGTGTGTTTTAGTTTTATGTCATCAGGATATATAGTTAGAATATGACTATGTATTCCTTATCATTACCATATTGATACTTTGTAATTCTCTATATAAAAGGATTCTATCAATGAATAAGATGATAATTCTCTATTATCTTACCGTCTTTTTTTGTCTCTACCATTTATATTTCATCACGTTATCAATATCATGCACTTTGTTCTAACCCTAGAACAAATAGCCCACCATTTGTTTTCTGAAACCTAAAAAAGTGTTTTTCGGCTTCTCTGTTTGACTACCGCCGCCACCCGTTTTCCCGGCCGCCGTCCGACATCACCAACTACCAATCTCTTAGCCACCACCTGTCGACGATTCTTATGTATCCATTGGCCACCGTTTGCCGACGATTCTTTGTTTACTTCGACTACAATTTTCGACTTCTTCAAGTATTTAAAGTTTCGAAAGGTATGTTTTGAAACCCTAAACTTTTCCAAGTTCAATAACTCAGGGAGGATAAAATCTTTTCCTCCCTTCTCCATCTTCATTCTATGCTTGAGATTTTGTGCGTGCAGGTAAAAATCCCGGAATTTTATTCGCGGGTCAAGAGTGTGTTTAATCACTCTTGTTTCCTTGTCCGGGTTGTGTGTGATCAACCCCGACCTTTCTCCGGATTGTGTTTGATCAATCCGAGGCCTTTTTCTGAATTGTGTTTGATTAATTCGCGGCTTTTTCTGGATTATGAGTGATCAGTCCGAAGGACAAACTATTAAAAACATTGTTTGTGACATCTATCAAGTCTTATAACAACTTGGTTTTATATGCAAGAGCAACGTAACATTCTGATCATCTAAGTTTTGACGTACTTGATGCCTAAGGCGAATATTCGCTTGGTATCTGTGGAACCTTTCATTGGAAAGGATTAAACCACATGTTTTGACCCTCCAGGCTAACAAGCCTAGATGCCGAGATTTCACATCTCTCGCGCTCAAAGTTTTGAAGCGACACATCGACAAAAGCCTTCAATGACAATCTATGCAAAAAGTAATGACTACAAAGTACTATGGAATGCATTTATGGAGAGTTTCTTGAAAAATCCATCTAACTCAACTTGTTGAGTTATTAAGTCAAGTGGATTGTTTACCACCTTAATTGACTACATATTGTCGATGATCTTTTGTGGAATCATGATCCATAATCTTTAGCAGAATTGCATAAACGCTAATGAGATAAACGTATTAGCATGTGCACGTGGGATTAACCCCTAGTGTGGTAAAGGCATTGCAGGTCACGGCAACGGTAAAAAAGCCACGCCGAAGTCTAGAAAAGAGGCGACACTCCCAATCTAGACACCAATTTGTCAACACTACTCATACCAGCTCATGACAATGCAACCGTTGTGGATCTCCGGATTACTGGTTCAAGAGTTGTCGAGCTCTCCTTCAAATTATAAATGCATACAAAAAGGTACGAAAAATCAATATAAGGATAATAACGTCATCCTCATGATCACGAATTTCAAAGATTCGGATCTAGCTCTAGCTACCCCTGACTTTGACATCATTGGCTAGACATTGATTTTCTTTCCAAGATATATGTAATAAGGCGTTGTATTGACGTCCTTCGTCTATTTGAGACCATGATGTACTTACATTAGCAATAATGAATGCCTTAAGAGTTTCTTTCGAAGTTATGAAACTATTATCCTTTTATGGTTCATATTGATTTACAAACAAGATGTACATTTTTACATCGTCCTTAGAAGCATGGCATATTTACAATCTACATGGTTATGTTTACATCGTCCTTAGAAGCATGGCATATTCACAATCTACATGGTTATGTTATGCCGTTTTGGTCTCTTCCAAGTGAAGATGAAGCACCGCCTTGCATCCTCACCTTGCATCCTCAAGGATTTTCCATCATCAACTGTTCAACTAGGCTCATCCACGGATTTTCCATCATCTCCCCCTAAATGCTTGGGATCAAGGTCTCTCACTGACACACATTGAGATCAACTACGATGAGATATGCTCTCGTAATGGATGCATTGAACTCCACTACTTTGTCAGTTTGGTAGTTTCCGAATAACTGAACATGTTGCCTATGAATGTGGTCATAATAACATTTCTATGAGATCAGAGATATACATGAAGGTCTTAAACGAACTTCATTCATCCGAATCAAGTGACTCCAGAACCTAGGAGCACGCGTCTGCAAAAGGAAGTTTGAAATGCACACTAAGTAACTACTTGATTTGGAAGGGATATAGTGAATTATGTCTTTACGTGTTCATTCCGAATTTACATGGACTCTTGATTGAACAAGAGATGTCAATATGTATCAACACCCGAAGTTAGAATGAAAAAGATATTGGGAAGACACGGTCTCGATAAGACACTCGATAACTGTATTGATGATGATTTTCTATCAATCGGCTTAGGCGCTCTATAGCTAGTGAGGTCTACTCCCATGATTAGTCAAAGTCTTTGCTCTAAAGAGAGATCCGTTGTTTTTTCTAAAACAAGATGAAAAATATGTGTTAAGAGATGGAGTTCTCATCTAAGTACAATAAGACACATCAATGTACTAAACACAATACGAAAGACTTGACATCTCATTCGCTATGAAAAGTTGTAAAACTAAGTGTAGCTATACGCCCATGCAACGCCAATGTAATGGCATAACTCCTTTTTCAATACTTAATGGTATGAAAAGTTGAGGCTTATTATATCCTTACATAAGAAAGACATCAAAAGCGAAATCAGAATCTGCCAAGTTTCATAAGTAAAATTCCACGGAACCTAAATTAAATCTCACTCATTGAAAAATGATGAAATTGGTATCATTGGAAAGGTCTATGTGTCTACTTTCCAGGGACACCAACCATTTGATCATACCTATCATATTGAGTGAATTATGGCCGTTTTCATAAAGTATGATGAATCTGTCCGAGAATCTGATGTTGGCAAAACTGTCAACTTCGACTGAAATTTGTGAACAGATCCTCATGAAGCAAAATGTGTTTAATATACGGTTGGAAAGCTAAATGAGTCTAGTTTCCAAAACCGTTTACGGTTTGTTAATATGTATTTCCTAGAAAAAGTTACAGCTATTCTAGTAACTTAAGGTCATGTTACGCAAAAATCTGATTTCATGCACGAACTTATGTTTTGAGTTCACAAACGGCATTCTCCTCAAGATCTAAGTGTAAAAGATCATTTAAGGACAATACGGCATGATAATCATTACCTAATGTCACATTTCAAGAAATGTTAAAGAGCATTGACATGCTAAGTTATTGAAATTTCCATGATTAATAAGAATCAGGAAGAGCCCTATGATTGATGTAAAGATCAGAGGGAGGTGTGAACTTCAGGGGGAGCCTGACACATACATACATGTCATTATCAAATGTGAAGGGTGCGTCGTACTCTTTTTCTCCTATGATTAAGGTTTAGTTTTTCTCCCACAGAGTTTTTGTTACTTGACAAGGTTTTCAACGAGGCGACATATCAGCATCACCGGCATACCGGCGCGCGGCACAAGGTGGAGTGTTATAGGATATTTTATATGTGTGTCTTGGCCTCATGCCATCATGATATATAGTTGGAATAAGACTATGTATTTCGTATCATTACCATATTGGTAATGATAAGAACATGCAGCCTATGAATGTGGTCATAATAACATTTCTATGAGATCAGAGATATACATGAAGGTCTTAAATGAACTTCATTCATCCGAATCAAGTGACTTCAGAACCTAGGAGCACGCGTCTGCAAAAGGAAGTTTGAAACGCACACTAAGTAACTACTTGATTTGGAAGGGATACGGTGAATTATGTCTTTGCGTGTTCATTCCGGATTTACATGGACTCTTGATTGAACAAGAGATGCCAATATGTATCAACAACCAAAGTTAGAATGAAAAAGATTTTGAGAAGACACGGTCTCGATAAGGCACTCGATGACTGTATTAATGATAATTTTCCATCAATCGGCTTAGGTGCTCTATAGCTAGTGAGGCCTACATATACTTCGATGATTAGTCAAAGTCTTTGTTGTCATGCCCCGACCCTTAATTTTTACCCTAATTACTAGCATTGTGGTAATAAGAGTTTTTACCGTTTTCGTCATTAAGTGTATAATTTAATTGGTCCCCCGAGTGGTGTTAGGGGACGATTATTTCATAAGATTATTCGAATGAAGAAATTGTGACGACGGTAAAAATGGTAATTTTTACTAGTAAAAGATAATTTTGTTGGGGTATTATTTTTAGGGTGTTGAATTTTAGATTTGGGTTTATTAAAGGGGTTGGACCCGGAGCGGGCCAAGCCCAAAAGTTTCTTTTTTTTTTTCCTTCTCTCTCCAGCCTGCGCACTCTCTCTCTCTCTCCCTCTCCCCGACCCATTTTTGTCCTAGCTCGCCCGCCGCAGTCCGGCTACCCTAGACCGCCGCGCCGGTCCCAATTGATCTCTCCAACCCAGCTTCTATTCTAGACCGGTGACAGCCTCTCTAGCGCCACCGTGAGGGAGAGAAGCCGCCCGAAAGTTCTGGCTGTCCACGGGTTCCCTTCGCCGGAACTCCTTCCTCCGGCCGCCATAGCCGGTGAGCCTTAGCTCAAAAGAAAGGCCTCCTCCCGTGCAGCAATCCCTCCAAATGGCTCCCTCCATCTCGAGCTAGGTAAGGAGAAATCAGTAAAGGAAATTCTAGGGCTTTTTGTGTGTTTTCGTCCGATTGACATAGTTAGGTTTGAATTTGTGTTTTGTGCTAGTTAGGAAGTTGTAGAGGAGGTTGAGAGGAATGTGTTGTCAAAATTTGGTGAGCATTGGAGGTCGCCGGAGCTGGCCGCCGGCCGCCGCTGCCCCTGAAAAAGTGTTTTTGGTGGGAAAAATGTGAGGAGTTTAATGGAGTAAGTTTTAGAATTTTTGGAGGAGTTTTGGATAGGTTTGAGAATTGTTGAAGTTTGGTATTTTGGCGGATTATTAAGTGAGAATCCGGCCATTGGATTATTTTTGATAGAAGGTGATTTTTGAGGTTGTCGGTAAAATTTGTGGAGTTTTGTGGTTGGCAGTGGGTTTAAGATTTTGGGGCGTTAGGCTTGATTGAGCGCGCGAAGAATATTTATTTATGTCTGTTTTGCTTTAAGCGTCGGTGTTTTATTTAAGGTTTTATTCATGTCTTTGGAACAAGACGTGAGGAGGCCCGAGCGGAAGAAACCTTCGACCGACATCAGGCTTAGGCCTAATCTGTGAGTGGACCTTTGTTTTAAATATTGTGCTCGAAAAGCTTTATTGTTGAATAATTTTCTGTTTTTGGATTTTCCCGAAATTTAGAATTTCGGTGATTATACTTATATATTGAGGATTATGAGAATAATATGTATATAAATAAATGCTAGCTAGCTATACGTGATTTCCCCCCATACTGAGGTACAATTCCAGTATAGGGTGACGTGAGCGTTAAACGCAAGCATAGTAGCTTTGTATGATATCTATTTTTCAAGTTTGTTCATAGATATTGTACAAAAAGTAGGCGAGTATAAATACTTGCTGATATATATAATATCCTAGCCTGAGATGCCATTTCTTAAAGTTTGAGAGTCTAGCGATGCTAGACACCAGTTCAGAATTTTCGAGTTGAGCTTTTATTTTTGTCGTTGATAAAGCGTTTTCTTTGAAAGTATTTTTGGGGAAATATTTATTTGTTGTCGGAATTGTTTTGTCCACTCACTCTGACGTAATTGAATATTTTTCCCCTGGGCTCTTCTTTTTTTTTAAAATGTCCAGTCTGCAGAGTTCGCGTGAGGTCTAGAAGGAGATGACGAGGCATAGTCACTCATTTATCCGCTACATTTCACCAGTAGGTTACCTGTTTAATGTACTAGGAGATTGTTAGATTCCGCTGTGTTTTATTTTATTTTATTTTATTTTTAGTAGCTCTAAATACTGATGGGATTCTTGTGTAATTTTATTCTGGTTACTTTTGGGTTGTAGCGGAGAATATTAATTTGAGTTAAAAAGGTGGTTATTTAATTTTTCAAGTTAGGGTTGTCCATTTTCAAGGGAGGTTTGCCGAGTTCTTTGGTAAATTTTCCTTGGAGGTGGTCCCCGCAGGACTCATCTCGAATTTCAGGGTGAAATTCGAGACGGGTCTTGGCATTTGCTCTAAAGAGAAATCTGTTGTTTTGTCTAAAGCAAGATAATAAATATGTATTAAGAGATGAAGTTCTCATCTAAGTACAATAAGGCACATCAATGTACTAAACACAATATGAAATATTTGACATCTCATTCACTATGAAAAGTTGTAAAGCTAAGTGTAGCTATGCACCCACGCAATGCCAATGTAATGGCAATAACTACTTTTTCAATACTTAATGGTATGAAAGGTTGAGGTTTTATTCTATCCCAACATAAGAAAGACACATCAAAAGTAAAATCATAATCTGTCAAGTTTTGTAGGTCAAATTCCACGAGACCTACAAGAAATTTCACTTACTGGAAAATGGTGAAATTGGTACAATTGGAAAGGTCTATGTGTCTAATTTCCAGGGACACCAACCATTTGATCATACCTATCATATTGAGTGAGTTATTACCGTTTTTGTAAAGTAGGACGAATCTGTCCAAGAATCTGATTTTGGCAAAACTGTCAACTTCGACGGGACTTTGTGAACAGCTCCTGATGAACCAGAATGTGTGTAATATACGGTTGGAAAGATAAATGAGTCTAGTTTCCAAAACTGTTTACAATTTGTTAATATATATTTCCTAGACTGTTATAGTAACTGAAGGTCATGCTACGCAGAAATCTGATTTCTTGTACGAACTTATGTTTTGAGTTCACAAGCGGCCTTCTCCTCAAGATCCAAGTGTAAAAGATCGTTTGGGAACAATTCGACATGATCTAGTTAATCATTTTCTAATGTCACATTTGAAGACATGTTAAAGAGCATTGACATGCTAAGTTATCGAAATTTTCGTGATTAGTAAGAATCATGAAAAGCCCTATGATTGATGTAAATATCAGGGGAGGTGCGAACTTCAGGAGGAGTCTGACACATACACACATGTCATTATCAAATGTGAAGGGTGCATCGTACTTTTTTTCTCCTACGATCAAGGTTTAGTTTTTCTTCCTCAGGGTTTTTGTTACTTGACGAGATTTTTAATGAGGCGACATATCAGCATCACTGGCATACCGACGTGAGACACAAGGATGAGTGTTCTAGGATATTCCATATGTGTGTCTTGGTCTTATGCCATCTGGATATATAGTTGGAATAAAACTACGTATTCCTAATCATTATCATACTGATATTTTGTAATTCCCTATATAAATGACTCATATCAATTAGTACATGTTTTTGTCTCAACCGTGTATACTGCATCAGATAACTAATTACGTATTATTACAACCAGCTAGTACTGGTGTCATGAGTCATGACAGATGGGCAAAAAGCAGATTAAATGTTGTGTGCTTGTGTGGTAGTCCGTTGTGTGCTAATTAGGTCATCAAGATATTATACTAGCTAATACCACTGCATATCACGATTATCACCAGATCTTCTTTAGAAGGTTTCCAGTTTCCTAACCTTTTGAACATGAGGGATACATTTCTATAATTCTATTCATTTATATTTATTTCAATTTAGTCTATTTAAAAAAAAATTAGTCTATAATTATTTCAATTTAGTATATAATTTAGTCTTAAGGGGCAAGATCTTTGCTAGAGCTAGCTAGGCTGAATGGGATATATATAGATAGAGATTTGTTCGGTCAATAACTATTAAAGACTAGCTGATCAAAGGACTAATTTATAAGGACGAGCAACAGCGACATTGTGCCAATAACCCATTATTATGGCAAAAATTTGGTCACAAGTCGCAATAGCAGTGCACATGGTTTGTTAAATTTCAAGTGCAATATATGCCAGGGGGGTCTGCATGCTTTGTGCTAGCTAGGATGTAATGTATATATAGGGCAACTCATAGACAGCGTAACCATTAAACCATATCAATGAGCTTGGAATTGGACTTGAAGGAAGCTTATTGTATACTTACTGGTCAAATTTGGGGTCTGCATTCTTTCTGCTAGCTAGGAAGCTTGATCTTCTAAACACGAACAACTAAAATCACAAAACAATTAGTGTCAAGATCTCTTGAGATGAAAATAATCGATCAAATGATTAGAAGACGCTTATTTAAGTGGTTATAATAAGACTCGGTAAGTGATCGATTACTCAATAAAACTATATGAGTGAATGATTACTCAAAATAGAGTGAGCTGATCAATTAATACCACCACATCTAGAGACCCTCCATGCATGTCGAAGGAGGTGCTGGGAAGGAATTCTAGGATAGCCAATTGAGTCCGTGGAAGATTAATCCAAATTAAAGAACTAACAAAATCAAAATTCAACAAAGGGTGAAAACCTTAAACCTTAAACTTGACGAGTGCCGGACTTCTAAATTTTCATTGCTCCTTAATTTTGCTTCAAATTATGACTTTCTGACTGTTCTAAAACTCCCCGTCTAGAGCCGATTAATTCCCGCTCATGTGCTAGGCGGTGCTTCACCGTTTCGGTCTAAGAAGCTAAACAACCGATTAATCTCCCGATTAACATGTCTAGACGCTAGTCACCATCTGTTCACCCGACCAGCGCCTAGCGATTTTTAAAACATTGATACTTTCGGTCTCCGATCTTGACTGCTCATTTAACAAAAATCAAAATATTTTAAAAAATGTAGCCAATAGAAAAGAACAAGACTTTTTAATTTTTAATTTTTTTTTCTCTGTTTTTGCTCTCCGCTCTTCTTTTCTGCTCTATCCCAATTTGGTCGCCAGTTATCGTCATATGAAAATCACGAGATGAAGAAACAATGACAGTCTTTATATCTAGCACCTGAGATTCAAATGCGGATCTAAACCCTAGCACTATTCATTTCCAATGGATCGGGTCATCAAAGCCGCGAGAGCCTCCGGTTCTCTCAACCTCTCCAATCGCGCTCTCAGGTATACACTCAAACCGATCCTTCCAATATGATCCGTTCTCATTCTCATACTTCTTCATGAATCATGATCCATCTTCTTCAATCTGATCTCTTAGGTTTGTGCCCGATGAGGTTTACAAAAGCGTGAATGCGGTTGGTGAAGACGAGAAGTGGTGGGAGGTTAGTTTCTCCGTTTTTGAATTTGAATTCCGAAACCGGAGCTTCCGATTTTCAAGTTGATTGATTGACATGTGACTTGATTTTCAGGCTGTGGAGCTACAGAAGCTGATTCTAGCTCATAATGAGATTGAGTTGCTGAAAGATGAGCTGAGGAACTTGCCTATGCTCACTGTGCTGAATGTCAGCCACAATAAGCTTTCCGAGCTTCCGAAAGCGATCGGAGAGTGAGTTCTGTTTCGAATTGCAGTTGTTGTGTTGTTGCTTAAGTGATATTTGGCTGTGGTTGTGATTTGTTGAAAGGTTGAAACGTTTGGCAGGCTTGCGATGCTGAAGTCGTTAGACGTGTCGTTCAACTTGCTTATGGAGCTGCCGGAGGAGATTGGATCAGTAACTTCTCTTGTCAAGTACGTTTTTGGTAATTCCGTATATAGCAGCCAAGCTGCTGAGGCTGGCTAGACATCACGTTCTCTTTTTGATTGTGCATTGGTTCAAATAAGGTTCCATTTGTATCACTACTCACTAAGTCACTATCATTTTCATACGTCTTGAGGAAGCTGTGTTACTTATCAATACATTTCATGGTCTAATGATATATACTGAGCTTCTATTAAATTTGGGAAACCACAATAAACATGAAAAATGGAAGGAAACTAGAATCTCTGACCCACGTAACTAAAAGATTGACAACTGTAGATCGTAATGCCAATGGTGTTCTAATTACCAACAGAGAACCAGTTCCCTATAGAATTAGGAGGAATGCTACAGTTGCTTTATAAAAGTTGTCCTGGCTATGATGTTACATTCTGGAGTTTAAACCTATATTTTTTACATCCATGCATTTTTCCTTGTATTTTTCTTTTTGCCTGAGGTTATTTATTAATTAATCATAATTTTGATTGATTTTATGACAAAGCAAATTATTTTTTTTTCTTAAAGAAAGGAGTATCATGTTATATAACTGCCGTTTCAGTTTTCACATGTATCTAGATTAACATTGACATTATCTGATCATTGTCATATAAAGAATGAATAACCTTGCTCTTTTTTTCCTGGTTGTGGTACCTTACTTCGCCAAATAACTTAAGAGCATAATTTCCCCAACTTGTTAAGTTAATCAAGCTTCTGTTGATCCTTCCAGATTTGATTGTTCAAATAATCAGCTTAAGGAACTCCCAAGCTCACTTGGAAGATGTTCGGATCTATCAGATTTCAAGGTACAACTATACTTGGGTTGACTGTGCAACCGTTTGTGTGGGCATATTCGTGTGGTTAGTAAAATTTGACACACCAATGTTACCTAACTTTTGGTGCGTCCTGCCTAAATCTATATGCATGCGAAATAAACTTCTGTTTCTGAATATATTGTAAACAGACTTATTATATCAACACCATATCCAGATTTGATGGAATAGAAGTAATGGCACTGATGATTCTGTCATGTTTATTCTTGGCTCGCTTTGTCAATGTCACTTCCAGTTGTTTAGAAAATAAGCTATGGCATTCTTTACACAGGCATCAAACAATGTTATCATCAGCTTGCCAGAAGATCTAGCAAACTGCTCGAAATTGATGAAATTGGATGTGGAGGTGTGGGAAAGATTTGTACTTTTAGCATCTGAGGATTGTCAATTAATGTCTTTTGTTCATCTTTTCTCTTCGTTGATGCAATCTAGCGATTGATAATTCTTGGGAACTACTTGAGTGAATTTTATCATTTGCCCGTGCCAGGGAAACAAGCTAACAAGCCTATCTGAGAAGTTGATTGGATCGTGGACAATGCTTACGGAACTCAATGCATGTAAAATGTCTGCAGATTTGTACATTATGTGATTACCTCTATTTGCACATCTTTAATATATTGAATCATCTTATGTTATTGGAATATGCAGCCAAAAATCTGTTGAGTGGAATACCAGAGAACATTGGAAGCCTTTCTCGTCTTATTCGCCTTGACCTTCACCAGAACAGTGAGTTAATTTGGAAAGAGATATATTAAACATCCTTTCTGTACTTGCAAGCCAATCTGTTCATTTTTTCTAAATGCTGTGTATGTTTTACGTGTTCTGCAGAAATTTCAGCGATCCCTGTTTCAATAGCAGGTTGTTGTTCCCTCGTGGAGGTCCACATGGGGTACCAACATTTACTTGGTCCTTTTAACTTTTCTTTTAGGAGCATATTAAAGATACAATTTGACTTATCTGTCCTTGTAAATTCAATTTCAGTAATAATGCACTCTCTAAGTTACCATCAGAAATGGGGGATCTCTCTCGCCTAGGAACTCTAGACCTGCAATCAAACCAGGTAACTAGAAGTTCATTTTGTATTTGTTCTATACATACTGTGAACTTATTTGGGAAGAGAAGAGAGACTAATTTCTCATGTATTTTGGCCTGAGGTATGCTGATCCTCTTTCTTACAAATTTAGTGGATAAGATTGTAAATATATATCTTGCATCTCAATTGAATATATGTTTTTCAAGTAAGTTTATCGGTCCATTTATAATATCCATTGTTACTATATCAGACTATAGTAACAATCTCCTCCGTGCAATATTCCACGCTCCCCCTTGTTTAGGAGGTACAAACCCAACCCATCCATGGGGAGCTACTTTGACCATGTAAAATCCATGGTTAAATCATTCTTGAAAACCGGTTTACTAGACAATGATGCCCATTATGTTACACTAAACACTGCAAAGGCACCCACACAATGTGGACATCACCTCATTACAAGAAAACAACTTAAGGGAAGGGATGGATAATCCTAGCCAAGTTAGGAAACAAAGACAACTTAAGATCATTGAGTGGGGCTGGTTACTTCATTTATTTTCCAAAAGACAATTGCTAGCTCAAAAGATTAGGTTAGTGGGTTTTTATATGGGTTTTGAGGTTCTAACATGTGTTCTTGTAGAAGTTCTATGCCATCTTTGGATTTTCTAAGTCTCTGCTAACTGCTTCATTTGCAGTTGAAGGAGTACCCAGTGGAGGCATGCAAATTGCGTCTTTCATTATTGAATCTTTCAAACAATTCATTGCCCGGATTGCCCCCTGAATTGGGTAAGATTAGCTTGTTGTAGGTTCAGATTAATAATATACTGTATCTGATATACGATGCCTCAAGAGAAATTTTATAATGCAGCATAGTATGTGATGCTCTAAAACACGCTTAATATGTATTATACATTTGATTGTATGAAGAAAATAGAATACACCCAGTTAGGAAACAAACTATATTATGGATGAAGCCTATATATTTAGAGAAAGATCACATTACCAACATGTCCTACTACTTTTAACATATTAGTTAAAAAGATCCTGACTTTCAGAAAATGATGCCACTTGTCACAGTTTTCCAAAAAAGAGTAGGGCACAGTTAAAACTATTGGGGTTTTCTTCTTGTCTGGAAAAGAAATAATTGGATTGTGTACTGGTACAAGTTGGTTTTCTACTATGATAGAATGTGGTGCAATTTAGTTTGCTAGTTTCAGCTAGATCTCGTATGGGTGTGGTGAGACTGTGAGAGATGGTTGAAAATTAAAATGATAACTTCTCTGAATCATTATATTTATCTCTATAAAGCACTAACACATTCTTAATTCTTTAAACTGTTAATTCCTCATTCAGGCAAGATGACTACTCTGCGAAGAGTTTTACTTGCTGGGAACCCTATACGAACTCTTCGAAGGTGACAGGCATTTTGATTACCCCTTTTTATTTGACGATGCTCTTGATTAAGTACTTATTCAGCCTAAATTTTCCTCTCCCAGCACATTGGTGTCTGGACCAACACCTACTTTATTGAAGTTTCTGCGAAGTAGACTTTCTCAGAATGAAGGTACAGTCATTGCCTAGATATGTAGTAGAATATTATTTTTCATGCATAACATGCTAATTTGTTCACTTCTCTGCTGTAACACTAAAACTCAAAAGCTTAAGCTGTTAGGGAACATGGTCAAATATGCATGCAATTGAAATTCTTTAGAAACACCACAGGGTCAATGTCTTCCAGCATTGTAAAAGTTTCAAAAACTCATCTTAGATTAAGTTTTTCACCAACTATTGTCTTAATTGATTTTTATGCAAAGTAGTAGATGCTGAAGCTACAACTACAACAAAAGAGGATGTAATTGCTATGGCAGCTCGATTGTCTATTGCTTCAAAGGTACTGCTCTTCAACTTGTCTTTAGAGAATACGCTGTTCTGGAATAATGATTAATAGTTTCAAATCTTGTTGAGTAGGGATGGGGGATACTTAAAATACTAGTATCTCTATACCCCGCATATGATTTATGTCTGAGGTTGTTTTATGTACTCCTTTTCATGATATTGGTTGTTCCAGTGTTGAGCTCAGAATTCACCTATCATTTCATTCTTTATTTTCAATACTGTCTGTTTATGCTTAGATGTGTTTTACTTTCAGGAACTTTCCATGGAAGGGTTGGGTTTGAGTTCTGTCCCTTCAGAAGTATGGGAATCGAGTGAGGTCATAAAAGTAAATCTGACTAGGAATTCCATTGAAGAACTCCCAGTTGAACTCTCGTCATGTATCCACCTCCAGGTAAATTATCTTTGTTACATATATCTGTTTTCTCCATAGCTGTGAGGAAAGAATGATAGAGGGTCACGCCTGACTACATAGGCTGTCTGGGGAGCTCTATGCAAGGATAATTAGGTCCTGATTTTGGTTGATATAATCTCAGACTATTAGAGTACAATAAAGGGGTTTTTAGTAGGCAACTGTCAGATTTATTTCTTGGAAATTTGAATTTTACTGCAGCAGATCATGTTGTTAATTCTCTTTATCAATCATGCAATATGGACCTTGGGTTGCTTCAAATTATCCAAACTTGTAGTCAGTCTTACAGAATTATACCAAAATGCTTTTGATTTAAGCCCTCCATTGATGGATATGTTATTCTCCCTTCGAAATACTCTGTTTTTCAGTGGCCCATATCTTTATGGTTTTTGAATCTTTGATCAGTGGAGGAAAGATGGGGTGGATTGTGGGTGGAGAGGTTAGTAGGGATTGTATCTTGTTAAGTTGATGGATACGCTAAGTCATTTCTATATACATGTCAATGTGCAGGCGCTAATCTTATCCAGAAACAAGATTAAAGAGTGGCCAGGTGCAATTTTAAGCTCGCTTCCTAATCTTTTGTGTTTGAAGCTGGATAATAATCCACTAAAACAGGTAAATACATTCAACTGGTACACTCATCTTTTCTTGTCTTTTTACTATATTAACCCTCATAAGAGATCAGAGTTTTAATGAGAAACAACAAGAGATTTGATATGAAAAATATTATTCTCAAATCCCCAATATGAAAACAGGGCAACCATCTATGTAGCTAAGAAATCTACTTATTGACTTGTAGATACCATCAGATGGATTTCAAGCAACCCCTAAGCTTCAGATTCTGGATTTAAGTGGTAATGCAGCTTCATTACCAGAACACCCTGATTTTTCTAGCTTACCACATCTGCAAGAGCTTTACCTGAGGTCAGTGAACTTCTGATATGCACACACACTCACATCAAGAGTATACGTGCATGTTATATGCACTTTGTCTGCTTGTAAATATTGGCTGTCAATAGTGTTTCTATTTTCTGCTGTTTCATCATTAGGCTAAGCTACATCTGTTTCACTTGATAGACGAATGCAGCTACGTGAAGTGCCATCAGATATCCTGAGTTTGCAGCAACTGCGGATCCTAGACTTGAGCCAAAATTCCCTGCAATCGGTTCCAGTGGTAATATATTCCTTGATTAATTGCATAATTGAAACATGACTTATGATACTGAATAGGAGTGATCTGTTCATGCTATGGTATAGAAGTTATCTATTGGGTAGAAAGATAGGGAGTTTGAAGTGCTCTTAGAATTTTTCTTTTTGGCCTAAAGATCTGCTCTTAGATTGAGGCTGGCTTCGAACTCATAAATAAGAGTATCATTACGATCTGCTTTCTTTTGTATCTATACAAATGCTTTTCCACATTCTTTAATTTTTTTTTTTTTTGAATGATGCTTTTCCACATTCTATTTGGTATAACTCATGCTTTTATATACTTCCGAAAAATGGACAGTTTACTGTTTCAAATGCTCATTGTAGGTTGTATTAAACATTTCTGAAATCATGTACTTCCCATTTATTCTTGTGCCAAGTCTTGTGCTCTTCACATTTTGTTCATAATGACATGCATGCAGGAGTTTAAAAATTTTACTTCACTCACTGAGCTAGGCCTATCTGACAACAACATATCAACACTTCCTCCAGAGTTGGTTAGTATACGAGAACCTTTAGCTATTGAGTTGATCTTATATGTTGTGACTTTAACTGACTACAAATTTTAGGTGATTGATTTAAAATTATAAAGAAAAATAATTATTATTGGCCTTATAAGTTTACACCAAGAAACTTTTGGTCATGGCTCAGTCCAGATGAAATTGAAAAATCATTCTAAACTTTTCTTTCTTAGCCAAACTCACTGAGAATTTTTGTTATCGTGCATTTCCCCATATGCTACTATTGATATTTACTTCTCTTCTCAATTTTTCGATCATAACTAACTTGTTCCAAGTACTTTAAGTACAAATATCACACTTTAAATATGCATGTGCAAGCAGTGGCCACCGATTTGTTTACTAGCTCGAGTAATACCTTTGTGCATGCTTAAATTTTTTACTGTATTCTAAGCTGCAGATTTATTTTTGATCAGGGTATGCTTGAACCCAGCTTACAGTCCTTGAGACTTGACGGAAATCCGTTAAGAAGGTATTCTACACTTCTCCACATTTCCTCCTACTTGCCATTAAATTTTTGGTCTTATAGTAGAGAACTTCTTCACAAATTGAAGAATTAAATAAAAGAATATCGAGTGTTATAACTTATAACTGGGTCACTGTCAATCTCCTCGATTGTCTAAGCAATGTGGTTTTAAGTATGCACGGCAATCATCTGTGTGGCCTGTGCGTGTGTTAATCAACTGATAAAAGCCTACTAGGTTTACCTCTGGTAACACTTAACCACATTGCTTAAGTGTAGCCTGTTCCGTATGCTCCATATGACCACTCCTTTCAATACTTCATTCTTTCAGTAGTGGGGATGAGTCTCATTGATAAAAGAACTGCTGATAGTGAGAAGCAGATGTAACACCCTCCCTAAGAACACACCCGGAAAATTTCTTGATTACAGAATCCGTTTATTTGATTACTTGCTGTTCTAGTTCCAAGATTGCTAGTTCTAACGCATCATGATTTATATACTTCAACAGCATCCGGCGGGCGGTTTTAGATAGAGGGACCAAAGCTGTTCTGCAATATCTCAAGGACAAAATCGTGGAATGACTTCTGCCTCTCCCTCGTTCGGACATGTGCCAAGAATCTTGATTTCACCAAGCATTACGTGGATGCTTGTATCTTTGTATCACTCTTATGTATGAGAGCTTGTACCTTTTGAATTTCGGCTTGATAACTTTTCATTTTCTTAAAACGTATTGTATATTGTTCTTTTACTGTTGTAATTGAAGCCTGAGTCACAAATGTCTATTCAGTATCATGATACCACTGATTCTGAGATATAACTGGTGCCGGATTTTCCCATTCTTCGTACTGCCACTTAGCCTGAACCGGTGTTTTTGAGAGCTCTCAGGTCAATTTTGTAAGGTTATTCCAGGCCGTTAAAAAATCCTGAAGTTAAACAGAAAATAATAAATAAATACTAGTTAAAATTCAGGACTCGATCAGGTCTCAGGAGACCTTCACAGTTTCACCTCATCAGCAATTACACACTTAGTGACGAACACAGTAAAAACTTTTATTACCACTATGTTAGTAATTAAGGTAAAAATTAAGGTTCGGGACGTGACAAAAGGGCTCCCTCCATCTCGAGCTAGGTAAGGAGAAATCGGTAATGGAAATTCTAGGGTTTTTTATGTGTTTTCGTTCGATTGATATAGTTAGGCTTGGAATTGTGATTTGTGCTAGCTAGGAAAGTTGTAGAGAAGGTTGAGAGGAATGTGCTGTCAAAATTTTGTGGGCATTGGAGGTCGCCGGAGTTGGCCGTCGGCCGCCGCTGAAAAAGTGTTTTTAGTAGGGAAAAATATGAGGAGTTTATTGAAATGAGTTTTAAAACTTGCGCCGTTTATCTGTACTCCGAGATTGAGTTACCAATCAAGGGGGGTCGTTATGTAGATATCAGGGGGAGTCTACATGCATCACATATTATCTTCAATTGTAGTTGGTGCGTTGTGCTATTTTTTCCTTCGTCCAAGTTTTTTGTTTTACCCACGAGGTTTTTGTTTTACTTGACAAGGTTTTTATCAAGGCAACACCATAAGCACCGTGACGTATTAGGGACGCAATACAAGGGGGAGTGTATACAAGGGAGAGTGTTTAAGAAAATTATGTTTCCGTCCTTCTGTTATGTGTCTTGCCCTAATACACGTAGGATTGGTTAATCCGGTTTTCTTATTAGAATAGATTACAGTTTATAGAACTTCTAGATCATTCGAGAAACTCTATGTAATGCCTATAAATAGGCATTTCTATCAATGAATCAGTAGACCGTTATTTTCGTTATCTTTTCTCCTTCAACAACTACAACATTTTGCATGATCTTGTTATAATATTGTGAAATTGATTAGTCTTTATTACATGTTATGTTTTGTTGGAAAAAAAATATTAGGGTAAAATGCACCAACAGTGTCTGAACTCTTTAAGGACTGTCAATATGGTACCCAAACTTTCAAATGTATCAAAGTGATACCTGGACTTGGTTTTTTGTACTAATGTCGTACCTGTCGTCACTTTCCGTCACAGCTCTGTTAGTTCATGTCACATGTGACGCACGTGACTGAAAAAAAAGAGTAAATGACTGAGCTACCCCTTCAGTAGAACACTCCATTTTTGACCACTGAAATTGATTTATTTCCCTCCTTTTTGACAAACCTATATTGCTGCACTCCTAAAATACATAACCAATTAAAGTAAAAACCTGGTTATATATGTTTTTCAGGAAAAAAAATCTGGTTATATATGTTTTTCAGAAGAAAAAAAACCTGGTTATATATGTTTTTCAGAAAAAAAAAATCTGGTTATATATGTTTTTCAGAAAAAAAAAATCTAACTCCATACAAATAAAAAAGAAAGAAACTGAAAACAAGAAGGGTTAACACTTAACAACCATAATTAACATTGCTCCATAATCAAAGTATGTATTCAACAAAAACTGGAAATTCCCAATCAAGAGAGCAACACCGCTCCATAAGTTTGTTCAACAAAAATTGAAAAATTTCCAGACAAGAGAGCAGTTTAACAAAAGGCCTACAATCTCCACGACATGCCTCAAAATGCTGCAAATTCTGATGGAGGTTGGCTAGTAGTCTACTGTGCCTCTCTTGCTGCAGGGTTTTGGCTCGCCTGTGTTAGAGGTTCACGAATGGTACTAGAAGCTCTTGAACTGGCAGCTTGGTTTGCCTCCAACATTTTGGCCTTCTTCCAAGCCTTCTTTGACTTAATGATTTGGTTCTTCAAGCTACTATTTCCTGGAACTCTTGGTGCCTGCATTTTCCACATTTCCACATAACATAATCACAACAATCCACAACCATATACAACATAGGGACAATATAACCACAAGTGCCTGCATTTTCCACATTTCCACATAACATAATCACAACAATCCACAACCATATACAACATAGGGACAATATAACCACAAGTGCCTCACACAGTGTCTATGTTCTGCTCCAGGAAACAACTCAGCAATGGCTTGTCCTAAACCCTTTTGTTTGTCTGTGATGAATGTGTAAGATGAACTTGATTCCATCTGCATATCCCACATTAAGTACTCCAAAAACCATCTCCAAGTCTCTTTGTTTTCTATCTCAGCAATTGCATAGGCAATGAGGAACATTCCATTGTTTCCATCTACACCAACAGCACAAAGAAGTTGACCAGGGTGCTGAGCTTTAATATGGCAACCATCTAAACAAATCACAGGTCTGCAACCCTCAATCCACCCTCTCTTGCAAGCTTCCAGACAAATATAAAGCCTATGAAACCTCCTCACATCCCCCACCATTTCTGTCTTTATCTCAACTGTAGACCCGGGATTACTCCTCAATAACTCCTTCTTGTAACTAGCCAACATATTATACTGGTCTATATAATGCCCGTCATTCATCCTTTTAGCCTTTGCCCTCCCTCTTGCAATCTTCTGCATGCTTACATCCAGATCGAATTTCTTTTGGATATGGTTTTGGATGCCCCTTCTAGACCACTCCTCATCTACCAACAAGTCTTCTTTTATTTCCTTGGCTATTCTGTGGTATGTTAAGTGATGACTTTCTATGAGGTGAGCACAATTATGCTCAGGTTTCAAAGTCTTGATGACAAGATTGTTTGGACCAAGTTCTTCAATGTTGCTAGCATACAACCAAAATGGGCAGCCTATCTGACACTTCAATTTTCATTCTGCTATTCTTCTGAATCCACACCCCTCTTCTGGTCAACAAACCATACTCTCTAATTGCTTCCTTGAGTACCTCACTGTTTGCAAAAACATGGCCAACCACAAACTTGGGGTTTTTCAAATCTACCCTTCTATTCCACGACTTCAATTTAATTCCTTTCCAAGTGGGAAAGGGAAGTGGATTACCTTCTTCATCTTCTTCAGTTCCAGAACCATTTAAACTCTCAAGCTCATCCGTGTCTCCATCCTTATCACTACACTCTCCTCCAAATCCCATTTCTTCAAACTCTTCCATAAATCTGGGATTGGACACATTTTCTTGAAATTGGATGTCATCATCTGAATCAGCAGGATCGTAATCTGTGTCAATATAAAAAGAAGAATCTGTGTCAACCTTCTTGCCCTTCTTTTTGGATGCAGCAACTCCAGCTACTCTTACAGCTACTCTGCCATTAGAACCCCTCACAGTCAGCCTATTTAACTTGCTTCCAAAAATCTTGGCATCAAGTTCAACATTTGCTCTCTCTGCAGCTGTCATACTATGCAGAGGGTTCTCCCAGTCAGGATCAACAGGTCTCAAATCATCCTCTTCAGCCTCCTTTTTTCTCCTCTTACCACCACCAGTTATGAAGATACTAATCTGTCTTGTCTTCGGTGGAATAAGCTTCACCATCTCAAGCGCATCGGCATCATTCTTAATCAGTTTCCAACCCTCATTGCAAAGTGTCTTAGGCAGCTTGAAGTAGTATGATATTGGCTTCTCCCTGTACCCAAGATCCCAAGCTATGTTTCCAAACTCTGTCCATGCAATCTTATCAGGGTCTAGACCATCTAGCCAAAGTTTTCCACCATCCTTGTTAAACCTTGCTACTTTGTACTTCTTCGTACCATCAGACATCTTTTCAAAGTAACCACCATGGTGTATTTCCATTGTATAAAAATCCTCTTTAACTGAAAATCAAATCAAAAGTACAAGGGTAAAAATCCACAATATGTCCCAATATTATTCATAGTTCATAACCAAATGGGCAGCAAAACATTAACCGAAAATAACATTATAATACAGTACATCTATCTATTATATCCAAGAATTTACATAAAAGAAAAAGCCCTAAATCTGAATATATAATTGAAAACCCAGAACAATGAGAAGAGGTTTCTGGAAACCTAAACGTGAAGAATCTGAATATAAACCCAGATTTCAAATTGAAAAGAGAAGAGAAGAGAAGAGAAGTGGAACTTACTATATAAACCCAGATTAACATAATATAAACCCAGATTCTATTAGAGAAGAGAAGTAGAACTTACTATGGTACGACCAAGATTTCAAATGGAAAAGAGAAGTAGAACTTACTATGGTCTCGTCTAGGTCCATTTTCCCTGAAATATCTCCACATCTTCGCCGCCGTCTCTCACTTCTCCCCGCCGCCGTCTCTCACTTCTCCCCCCTGAAGAATCTGAAATCAAGAGTATGAGATGGTCTTTTGAGTCTGCAGGGAATCGAGGTTTAGGGAAATAGGGTTGGGTGGAGAAAAAGTCATTTATGTCCTCCATTTTCAACTCACATGACCCGCACGTGTTTATCAATGACGGAGCTGTGACGGAAAATGACGACAGGTACGACGTTGGTACAAAAATACAAGTCCAGGTATCACTTTGATACATTTAAAAGTTCGGGTACCATATTGACAGTCCTCCAAGAGTTCAGACACTGTTGGTGCATTTTTCCCAAAATATTAATGTCATAAACGGTGGAATTAGATAAAATGTCCAAATTTCAAATCTCATGATTAATTATTTTTTTTAAAATAAAACAACTAATGTGTTTCTAACGGCCTGGCCAAAAACGGGCTCGTGTCGTGTTGGGTCTATGGGCTAATTTTTCTTGGCCCAGCCAGGTCTATTAGTATAACATGCTCGGGCCGTTAACAAGTTTGGGTCATGCTGTGCCCATTTTTAACGTGTCGTGCTCATGCTTATCGGCCCATTTGCCACCTCTAGATGTAATATTTCATTCCCTAAGTTGTAATAACCGATGAGGCAAGAAATTGATAAAAGGGAAAGAAAAAAGAAAATAAAAAGACACGCGTGTGACACACCTTTTTGATAACGAGTGGACTCTCATTCTTACACCCACACTGTGACACACTCACATACCCTCTATATATGCCTTCCTCGAGAAGCTCTGCGTGTCTCTGTATTCTGAGAAAGACAACATGAAAGGGAATGAGTCGACGCCTCAAGGGACGCCTCCAGAGGAGGAGACGCCACCTCTGGGTATTAATCAACCTCTCTCTCTTCTTAAAGATTCAATCTTTTTTCACAAAAAAAAAAAGTTCAATCTTTTGTAAACCGGCATTATTAAATATTGAATCTTTACCGGTAAGGGTGAGGTTTACATTCATGTTTGTTAGTTGTTACTCTAAAGTGCTAGCTCACATGACCATTATTAAAAAAAAATTTAATTAATTATCGTATGAATCTGTACAATATCAACAAACGCATTTACAAGGAACTTATTTTCAAAATTTTATTTGTGTATTTGTCAAGTGAAAAACAAAAGGTAAAAATGTATAGAAGTCATGATCAGAACTTTTTTTTTTAATTAATAAGAGCTAAATGGCCGCCCTTACATCTTAACCGTAGAATACAAGAAGAAAACATAAAACTTAAACCCTGAATAAAAGTCATGATCAGAGGCCTTTCATTCTTTATATCTTAATCGAAAATGAGAGTTTCAGACGATCTCTCTCGTGATTTGGACAGGGGTATTTCGGGTATTTAGAGAACCCCCACTACACTACCGTATTTATTTGAGAAGTATAGAGAGAGAGGAGGCTTGTCAAAAAAAAATAGAGAAAGAGAGGAGGGAAGAAAAAATAAGAGCAGAGCACAGAGGAAAGAGCTCGGAATTCTCCGGCTCTCTCTTTCTCTCTCCTCTTTCGTCCTTTTAGCTTACATTTTCCGGCGAACGGAAAGCAATAGACGACGCCTCTAGGTGGCTGGGCCGTCCATAAAGATTGAATCTTTGTTCTTTAACACTCGGTTGGTTTTCATTCATGTTCATCGGGTGTTATCAAACGTTGATGAGGTTTAATTTCTATTAGTAATTGTAGTCTTGCTAGGTCTCTATTTGTAGTCATTGTAGAAAGCATACATAAAGATTGGAACTTTAAGTCTCGGGTGAGATTTACATTCATGTTCAATGAGGTGTTACCAAAGATTGATGAGGTTTCTATTTGTAGTCTTTCTAGGTTTGCATTTGTAGTCTTTGTATGATATTATACATAAAGATTAGAACTTGAACTCTCGGGTGAGGTTTACTTTCTTTTTCATTAGCTGTTACTTCAAAACCTTGTCTCCCCAATCTTACTCTCCTCTTTTTTTTCTCTATTCTGACTGCTAATGGTGAAAAATTTATTGATTTCCTTACGTCCTCTTCTGTTCTTGGGTGTCTTTTGTTGCTTTTATGATCATGTATAAGTTTTATAGTCTGCAATTAGTCAAATGTAAAGGGAATACAGATAGATTGGAATGTATAAAGAATGCATATACTGTCTTTCTTCTGTTTCTGATGTTAAAGCATCTCAAGAGGCGAGTGTTACAATTTTTTTTTGGTTCTTCATAGACGGAGTCGAAGGAATCAAATAAATGGACTTTTGATAATTCTCTTTGCTTTCGCAGTAAATGAATTAGGAAAACGAATTTTGTATTGACATTGGTTTTTTGTATTTCTTCTATTGCCATATACTAGAAAATTCAAGCATCTGGCTTACCTTCTGCAGGCTTTTATGATCTTGTACAATTTTTATAATCTGCAAGAAGTCAAATGTAAGGGAGTAGCAGAAAGATTTTAATGTATACATAATGTATATAGTGTCTTCCTGATGTTGAAGCATGTCAGAGCAGTGTTACAAACTTACATTTTGTTTCGTTGTTGATAATGTAGAAGGAAATAATTATATAGATCTCTGATAATTTTCTCTTCTTTCACAATAAATGAATTTAGAAGTAAAAATCAAATTATGTATTGATTTTGGTATTTTGTTTTTCTTCTGATGCAGAATATATGAAAATGCATGTGGATTTTGAAGAGGAAGAGAAAAAGAATGGTAAGATGCATGTATATTTTGATGAATTTTTGTTTAAAAAGCTTGGAAATGGTTTTAAACTTAATATGAATGTGATAGATATTCTCAGTAAGTCTTTCATGTCCAGAAATCTCATCTGTTCATTAGCCTACTGGTTAGTGAGGGTTGATCTTGTTGACTTCTTATAACTATCCAAAAACAAAAAGAATCTCATGTCAAACGGAATTTTAGTTTGTTTTTGCATCTACTTTACTTTAATATGATATTGCAGTCTTTTTCTTTGCATAACGTGTTGAGTGCACTTGATTGATATCTAATCTAATAAGGTTGAATCTTTATCACTCGGTCGGTTTACGTTCATGTTCATTAGCTTGTGTACCCAAATGATCTCCCCTTTCTGTTCTCTATTTAGATTTCTGCTTCTGAAAATTTGATTTATTTCCTCCTGTCCCCTTCTGTTATTGAGTATGGAAGGCTTCTGAGTTTTTTGTACTTGTACTATTTGTATGATTATGTTCATAAAGTTTTTTTTTCTTCAATTGACTCTCTTACATTCATGTTTATGAGCTCGGATCAAAGATTGGTGAACGTGGCTTTCCTTATGACTATAATAATTTGTATGTACAATTTTTGAATCACAATATATTAGTTTCATGGTATGACAGAGAACTCCAGAAAATGAAATGAGGTATTTGACTTATTGGATAGCAGAGTAATGTTTAATAATATCCTAGGCTACTTGCATTCCTCTCTCATGCTGAAAATTTGATCTTATTTCCTTTTGTCCTGTTTTGTTCTCAAGTATGAAAGGTTTCTGAGTGTTCTGTTTGTTGTCTTCTAGATCTGTTGCTTTTATGACACGGGTGGTGACGCCTTACATGGTGAACTCTCCATCTCTAGATTAGTTTGAATATAATTTTTATTGACATGATGATGATATATTGCATGTAAATTCTGCCAATAAATTATACCCACACTAGTAATTTGCTGAGCCCCATCAGTATATACCCCCCCCCCCCCCCCCCCCCCCCCCCCTTAATCTTGAATTTACTCACACTCTCCAAACCACACCCCACTCAGAACTGTTCCCTGCATAAAACTTTGCCATATACCAAGCCCCCAACACTGCACCAAAGAATCTCCATTAGGATAATATGTTTATATGAGTACTCTAGCTGCCCAAATGTGGACATTTCTTGGGTGAATTTTTGCGTCAATGCATTATATTCCTCGCATGTTATCATTTTAATGGATATGTCCTATGTAGCTTAAATGTACGTTTCACATTAGTTACTTAAAGTATGGTTCTTATTCGTAAAACAGTGTATCAGATGACACAAGGGGGTGGATGTTCAATGATTTTGAAAAAAAGGTGTTTTGGAGGGATACAAAGAGAGGTAAGTCAACTCAAACTGAAGCCTGAGACTGAAAACCGTGTTTTATATCTTCTGACGACTTCACAGCGTTTTGTGCCTGAGCGTTGTCTATTCAACTTCTTCAGGTAATAGAATTTGTTAATTTCTTTTTAGAAAAGAATTATTTTTCCAAGAAGTTACTTATAATACCAGTGCAAGCATTGAGTCAAAATTGCATCCATTGTGTTTTCACAATTTTCTCATCTTTTTAAATTTTGTTTGTTACCTTGACAGGGAAAATGGTGTTTCTAAATGTATAAATCTTGGGGGTACTAGTAATGGAAGTGTGATTTATAGGGTAGTCTTTCGCGAATCTCTTGGGGTAAAAGCAGCATACACACGTGTTAATATATGCCTTGAACCAGCCATCCGGGGGTACCAGTTATTCGGGGATCTCGCTGCCTGGTCAGCAAGTTGGGGTCCAGGGGCAACGCGCCCTGGTTTTGGGGGTTCGGGGGCAATGCCCCCGAGGCCCACGAAATCTGTTATGCTGGGTTATAGTTTCCTGTTGGGCTTAGTGGGCTTAGTATATAGGGTTTAGTATATAAACGACCAAACCCTAATTGTATTGGTGGTTATGTGTTTTCCTCAAGATAATAAAACTGTTCTCCTTCTGCCCGTGGACGTAGCTAACACATCGTTAGTGAACCACGTAAATCTGTGTTCTTTCTTACATTCGTTACAACAACGCTTGTTATGAATATCAAAGAGATGTTAGGAGGGATCGCCTAGACACTGAGAGGTTTCGTAAAACTTGGAGGTACCCAAATCCTTATAAACCCTTTGTGGTTGATTTGGCGCTTTTGGATGTTCAAGTTAGATGGATTAATGTCTATGCAGTGCACAGTTGTCTTCTAGTGTGTCGATTGACATCTTTGGATCAGTTGAGGATAACCACTGAAGTGCCATTTGAACAATGGCCAACACAACAAGATCAGTAGGAGGAGTTATGCTATTCAGTTTGAGGAGTTTTCTGTGTTTGAAGGAATAATTCATCATGTTCAGTTCCACAGGAGCTTCCTGCGTTTTAAGAATGTAGGCATCCAGAAGACACCAAGCTTTCATGAACGGAACCTCCTACTCATTCTGAATGCTCAGTTCGCCATAGTTTTCCTCTTTATCTTTCTTGTTTAGAATATTTTGGTTTTTGATAATATTTTCATGCAACACTGAAAGAGGCACAATGTGGATCCAATTTGTAGTGGTGTTCATGAGAGCTTTTATATGTTGATGGTCAAGTCGGTGGTCAATTTGGATCAATAACTGTTTCTGCTGGATTAGAAGTTACTTTGATATCCTGTTGCTAGCTGGATATATGGATTTACTTTTGAGCAGCTATGTTCTTGTTAACGTTTGGTGTGTGCTGTGTTTGTCTCGAATGCTATTTGTGTTGCAGAAAATTACTATGGGGTACCCTATGATTTTCATGAGCATTATCTACTAACCTTTTTTTTTATATACAATTATCTTTTTACTTGTTGCTTTCTTTTTCTTTTTCTTTTTTTTTTTGGAAAGGGTTTTTCTTTCTTTGATTATACCCAAGTGTTGAAATTATGAGATATTGACTGAAACGATGTGCTTTCCAGGGAATTCCAGCCGAGGTTTAAACTCACTGATCGGTCTTCTAGTCAAAAGAAAAATAGGTGTTTTCTGATGTAGTTTCTTCTGTTGGATCTTCTGTCGAATCTGAGTTGTTATATATGTGTACACAACACTTTGTAGCACTACAAGATAATGTGGATTATACATGTCCGTCATATAGTCAGGCCCCTGAGGTTAATTTTTTTAAAAGGACAAACGAAAGAAGTTTAGGCTATGTTGTGTTGCTAGTTCTTGTAGGAAAAAAGCTCCAGCATATTATTGCAACCTGGGGAATGCTGGTAAGCTGGATCTCCTGTCAGGAGCAAAGCTGAGGCCTAGGGGTACGGTGATCTTTCTGGCTCAAGACGCCGGAACTTCCTGTGGTTTGTTCCAGGTCTGCAATGAAGATGTTTAATTTCTGGTTCAAGCTGCGACAACAGTAATGACAATTCTTACCGACACTGATTATGCAAACTGCAAACCAACAGTATACAATGAAAATTTTGTCAACAAAGAGAACCAAGTATTTTCACAATTTAAGCAACAATAACATATCATAATTGAATGTGTACTCTTAGAAGCCCCAATAACCGCACTCTAAATTTATATATAGAATTCTATTTGAGAAAATTATCATATAACCCTGTAGGAGAATGTTCATCGTATTCCTTTACTGTACATGAGGCCATGAACACTACTATGTTTGTTAACTAAGAAAGTCTTGACTTAGCTAAAAACTATATCTAATAATCTATTTTGAGTAGAGATAATATTTCAATAGCTAAATTGAATTTTGAAAGAGAAACGGAATAAATTGAACGTTGTTGTTCATTGATGAATCATCTCTCCTCCATTGACAAATTTGTCATTCCATTTTATCAATTTCTAAATTTATCAATTTGTTGGATATTCTAAGATTTCTTGAATAACTAACATATTAATTTCAAACTTTCATTTTAAATCAGCAATCAGGCATGAAATTAGAAAATAAGTTCAAACAATGGAAGACGCGCGTGTGACGCAGCTTCTCGGACATCGCGTGGACACTCTTCTGACACACTATATATTGCTTCCTTGAGAAGCCAAAGTTTCTTCTTCTTCACAGGAGACAGTGACAGAGAGAACGAGACGCTTTCAGAGGCCTCAGTCATCTTCTCCGGGTAATAATCAACCTCTCTTTCTCTCTCTCTCTGTTCACAAAGATTCAATCTTTCTCTCAGAAATTGCAAACTAGAAACCACCGCCATTGTTTCAGTCACTTTCATATCTGTTTACTCAATGTGGTTGGTTTCTAGGGCTCTATTTGTAATCTGTGTATGAATATATACATAAAGTTTTGATCTTTAACTCTCCGGTGAGGTTTACATTCATGTTCATGAGCTCTGTTCATAGATTGCAATATGTTAGTGTCAGTGTAGCACAGAGAATCCCACAAAATTAGGTATTTGGCATATTCAAATTATCTTACTGCTCCTTTTACTAGTTGTGGAGGCAAGTTGTGTTGTTTAAAATTGAGGGACTAATTACATTTTTGATGGATATATAATGTGTGTGTTTACCGTAAGATTTAAAAGTGCAAGTAGCATATGCTTGATACAAATTTAGTTGGAAGGCCTCATCTGAACTTGAAAACTTGTGTACCCAAGTTTACTATCCTTGGATCTGTTCTCGATTTTCTTGTCTTTTCTCCTCAGATGATGTTGGTGACTATCTGCCGAGTAGAAAATAGAAATGGAACCTTTTTGGAATATATGTAATGTTTGCAAAATATATGGAATCATGGTGAGGGAGGTTATTAGCATTTAATGGAGGCATAAGTTTCAACCATGAGAATAAGAAAATAAAGTGCTAGGGGTACAAAGTGTGAGCAGCACTACTTTGGCACCGCGCATGACACGTTTTTCTGTGTTTATGTGGAAACATAGCAGCACAATTTGTTAAAATTTCTAATTGATTTCGAACTTCAAAATTTTGTCGTTTACTTTCAAATTCAGATATTTCTGATGTTCTCTTAAGGAAGCTCCCTAGAGACATGCTAGACACTGTTTCTCACTGCATTTTATATCAGTAGAAAAGGTGATTGTATCTCTGTTCCATTGCATCTTGAACTTTTAATCCTGTCAAGGCAATCAAGCTCTTACTCTGACCCTATGTGCTTGTACATTCTCCTACTATTCTGATTTCTGATAGCAGTGAGATATTTCCTAGGCAACTTCCATTCCTCTCTCATGCTGAAAATTTGATCTTATTTCCTTTTGTCCTGTTTTGGTTGTAAGTATGAAAGGTTTCGGGTGTTCTGTTTGCTGTCCTTTGTTGCTTTTATGATCATGTATAACAGTATAATAAGTCTACAAGAAGTCAAAAATAAAGAAGACACAGACAGATTAAAATTTACAAAGAATTCCTATATTGTCTATTTGTTGTTTCTGATGTTGAAGCATCTCAAAGCTAGTGTAACAATTTGTTTGGTTGTTCTTGGATGGAGTAGAAGGAACCAATCAAATAGATCTTTGATATTTTTCTTTTCTTTCGCAATACCAAAATTTAAGAAAACAAATTCTGTATTGACATTGTTTTTTGTTTTTCTTCTAATGCAGAATATTTGAAAATGCAAGCATCTACTTTACTTTGTGCAGGCCTTGATAAAGAGGAAACGGACTTGAAATATTTGCTTGATGTGTTTAGCTCTAGTTGTTCTCTTGAGGACATTGCCTCTGCTTATGTCAAGGCTAGGCACAATGTACAAATGGCTGGTGAAATTCTTTGCACGTTACATTTGTGTTCCTCAGATGGTGCTAGTTCATCAAAGCCTATATTTGAGGGTGCAAGTGAGACATTTTCAGATGGTCTGTCCCCTCAATTGGATTACAATGAAGGAGTATTACAAAACTGTAAGATCCTGATTGTGTAAACATTTTAAAATTTACTTGCAGAATTCTATAGAAGAATGTTGGTATCTTTCTCTTGATAAGATAGGGAGATACGATGGCGTTATTACTTTATCTTTAAGCTTCTGCTTCTATATCCATTTTGCTCGCATGTTATTTTGAGTTGCAATTTTGTCTCCTGCTAAATAAATCAGTGTTGTTTGTCCTATGTAAGTAGTAACCCTCCCACTTGCTCTGCAGGCTTTAGATGCATTTTCTGAGGGTGATCATGTACGTGCAGATAAATTTTATAGAACAGGTAGTGTCCTTGTTATAATCCAGTGAATGAACATTGAACCTGAAAATACTAGCTTTGAGTTTCCTAGTCTAATCATTAGAATTTCTTTTCAACCTTGATGTACTTTCTGTTAGAATATCTGTTCATTGTATTCCTTTACTGTCCATGAGGCCACGTACACTACTATGTTTGTTAACTAAGAAAGTCTTGACTTTTGCATTTCATATGGCTTTTCTTGTGACTACTATTCCCAACTGTTCTGCGTTCTTGTTACTTATGGTTCTTTAACATAATTGATGTTACCTACTAATTTTTCAAGGGTTATAGGGGGAAAAATGAGATGTTTGATGATTCTCTCATTAGCGTACACAATAGGTCAAGTTCATGGACTATCTTAATTGTCATTATTGGAGTGGTTTTGGGGGTGAACGCTGTGTTCTTCCTTGTCAGTGGCCTATAAATTATAGATATTAGAAAAGGTGACAAGTACACAGATGATAGTTTGAACAAAAAAAAAGTTCCAGTAGATTTTGAAACTCATGGTGCCAACTGCCCTACTCTATTTAGTGGCTTTCGTATTTACTATTTTCTCTTTGGAATGCATAGGGCCATTTCTTTTCCAGAAAGGCACGGGAAGCAGATGCAAAATCCACTGAAAAACTGCTTCAGACTGGGTGGGAAATGCAAACCATTCTTGAGCCATCATTTTATGTGTACCACCTAATGAAACTTGTAAATTTGATTGCAGACATGATGATGATTCTGTATCTCTTGACTTGCATGATCATGAACCCAAGGAAGCTATACGTACTCTAAGGTTTCAGTTAACCTATCTGTCTGGCATGCCAGGTTGGTCACTATAACCTCAATTCTCTTAAAATCTAATCTAGAAAATGATTTTGATTTTGGGTGGTGATGTATCTGATAAGAAAGAATTAAGGAGACAGGTTTGCTTCATGCTTTGTTCAGCTTTCAAGTACCTTAGGATCGTAGTGGGAAGCAATGATGAAGATACCACTCGAGGAGTGCGAAGACAACTGGTATGATATATCATACTTCAATTTTCTTTCTGATGAGAGTTTCCTTTCATTTGGTTTTGAGTCTTATGCAGTTATGCCTACAACAATTTCGTTTTCATAAGTTCATACTTTTTCAACTTTTCATCTGAACTAGAGCTTTTACTTCTGGATTACAAGCTTACAACTATGCTAAGCTATAGTTTATCCTACCAGAGAGTGATTCTTAGCCTCATTCTGTGCATCTTTAAGATGGTCTGGCTACTAATCATATTTTTCTTTTCTTTTTCAAAGTCATTCTTTTATTGCTGTTGAGTTTACATGATGTATCTCCATGGTTTGAACTTTCAAGTATAATTCATTAGAAAATACAAACTAAAATATCAAAATATAGTAGATGAAGACTTGTTTAATCTTAAAAAGAGATATGACAGAGGACAACAGAAGTCGCTTTCAGAGCTTCTCTTACTGCATTGTTGTGAACCCATATGCTCTTATATGCTTCTTTAACTATATATATGATTTCGAACCATGTTTTGAGATGGTATTGTACTTGCAGATTGTAAAGCAACTGGAAAAGGAATCGATCAAATGGACTGAGGAGGAGAACGGGCAGATAATATTGATCCGGCTTGATTTGATTGACCCGAAACGATTGAGCTTCTCAAAAAAATCGAGCGAAAGAATTCAGAAGTCATCTTCATTTGGGCTGTGAAAGGAACTTTTCTTTTGTAGGAAGTTGATGTAGAAAGATGAAATTCAAGCAAGGCATTAGGAATCCTAGCTTTTGGAGAGCTGAAAACAGCTTATGTTTGCACTTGTATGTGTACTCAGCTTTAACATACATGAGCGCCACTTTTGAAATACAAAGAGAATGAGAGACTTCAGGGTAGGTCCATTTTCTACTTGGGTTGAGTTGCTGATATTTACAGTGCGACATGTCTTTTCAGATCCCATGAGGTCAAGTTAAATTTCATTTCTCTTCTTGATGCTCATTTATATTCAAGCATGGTCGTAGGCAACGATGCATGTGCTGAAAAAAATCCATGAGCGAACGGAGACACAAATGAAGAAAAAGTAGTGTAGAAGTTAGATGACAAAATCCTAAGGTCTCCTTTATTTCAGAATTTCCAGATTCCAAAATTGTCAGATTCAACAATTTCCTATCAAAAATTCCGAATCGACCAAGGGCCATTCCATTTCAACTTGCAATTTATTTATTTTTTCCATTAGACAAACAGAACATCACTGCAACTCGCAGCCATGTAATTACTTTTAACTTGACGCAGTAATTACTTTAAGCAGAAGCAAGCTCAAGACTCTAATCCAATTCCATTCCATTAAATGGAGAGCATTTTCATAACGATGAACATTCAAATCTTCTATAGAGGCATCCTTTTCCCTCTTCTTGCTTAAGCCCAACACTTGAACATATACAGGTAAAAACAAAATTTCAAGGATAGGGCAAGTGAAGTACTCGGAGGAAGGATACAGAACCTTACAAAAAGGCTTATAAATTTCGACTTAAGCTACTATGACCGGAAGGGAAATGCACATCTAAATTTCGTTGGATCCTTGGGTAAGTCTCTGCATCTCATTTTGGTCATTTAAAGTTTCAATGAGAAGTGGAGGAGCATACTGGGCAGTTCCTTGGTGCTCTTCGGAATCCTGGCAGAACGAAAGAATGATCGTATCAATTGACATCTCCACCACAGCAAAGAAAAGTGTAGCAACCACATAACCAAGGCCCCAGCAAACCTGCATGAACATATAACAGCAGATTCAAATAAGTAAACCCTCATCATGAATGTTTTCATCACAATATAGTGAATACACCAACATTCTTCTCAAAAAAAAAAAAAAAAAAAAAAAAACCCACCAACATCATTACTAAAATTCATTTCTTTAAATCCTTAACATACCAACACTGGAAATAGTGGAGAAGAGATCTTGTTATGCGCAGACTTGTATCTGTGAGTATCCAACATAAGAAAAGCAAAAAGGGCAGTCGATAGGCTGACACACAATTTGCCAAGGAATAGTATCACATCTCCAATCACGTTCACCCTCCCTATCCGAAGGATGTTACTGATTATCAGATCTGTAGCAACTGCAGAAGATTTGCAGAAGCTTTTACCTGTTATAGCAATCTGCAAGAGTAACAAACCTGATTTCAATAACCCAGATACAGGATATACTATAAGGGTTATACAATGTTTTCAACTTCTGAATACATTCCTGCTCCGCTCCAACCCAATATAAATAAAGTTCTACAGTACTGTTTCTCCTTCATATTATAGGTCATAACAAATAAGAGTAAACTTGCAAGATTTGTGCCCACTCCCTTTCTATTATTTCAATATTCTCAGAGATTTTACTTCATTCTAATGCCCTCACTACAAGTCACCAAGTCCCACGGTTGGCCCATATGAGTTCCAAGAAGGCAAACAACTCATGCCATTATCTAAGTATTGGATACTCAAAACAATAAGGTTAAAACCTGGATTCAGGCATGGATTTTCATAGTAATGTAGGAATCACTTTTAGCATGCTGGTCAAACAGGAAATTGGTCATACCAACAAATAAGTTCCCTTCTGTGCATTCATCATACAAAGAAATGAAACTGAACAAAAAAGACAAACATTTGCAAATTTGATCGATACTAGTTATGTAGGAATTACCATAATGTAGGCATTGCGATTAACTGACTTGAGTGTCCACTCGATACAGCTCAGGCAAAACCTAGCAGTATGGAAGGCAGCCTTTCCGAACCAGTTATTAGGTGTGGTACCAGAAACTTTTAATCGGCGACGAATTGACTCGAGCATAAACCTTATTGATTCCACAGATGACACAATCAGGGAGCCAAGAGCAACAGACCCAAGGCTATAGCGCATCAGCTGTTTCATAGAGGAAAAAACCGGAAGAAATGGAATTTCACCCTGCATCAAATAAAATAATGAGCAAGATTAAATTGTCACATAACCAAATAAAATTTGTTCCTCAAAAAGAAAACCTCATGTCTTTTGGTCTGGAAGTTACGAGCCAAATATTATTTTATTCAGAATCCAGCCAATATTACCCATGTAAGGACCAGAGCTCCCCCATTAAAATTTAGTGTACAACAAATGTGTCAGTAGACACTGACATGCGTTAAGCACATGCAAAGACTGGAATGCATGTCCACATATATAGACACTTATATGCATGTGAACACGTATCTATTCTTAGCCTAAGATGGATATCGCATGTGTTCAATATTACTATGCAACGAGATATGCCCGGCAGTTAACCGTATTTCGCCATAACAGATTACTATATCAGGGGCTTACAAAGTAAGAATCGAATTTTAGACTGAGAAAAACATGTTTATAACCTTTACAGCATCTATAATTGAGAAGCAAGTTACAACAGTTCTAGACATAATACCATGCCTATGCCAGCCTAAGCATTGAAAACCAACTAACACACACACACAGATCATTCTGGCATTCTTGCAGCTCAGCTAATAAACATAAAAGCCGGACCTATGAAATAAACCTACAAGCCATCTTTGTTGTAAACATCTATGCATACAAGCTTAGTAACTTACTGATGCTTCACCACGAGCCCAATAATAAGAGGCCACAGAACCAGCAATAACAGTTGAAGAGGCTGCTTTGAAAAACTGTGTAGCCCAATAACACCCAAATAGGTGGAAGAAGATGGCAATTCCAATATGAGGAGTGTAATGAATGCTATAACCGCAACAACGATCACAATTTATTTGTTTTAATGCAAGATCATAGGCACAGCAGTTTGAGCTGCAGTTATTCTGGACTACTTGACCAGAACTAAACAGGTGAAAAGCAGCTGAAAACCAGATCATGTAAAAAACTCCAAGGATGGTATATGGAATGATTGGAAATATTATGAGTGCTTGAGCTTCTCCTATCACCTTTGCAGCAACCTGCATAAGAAAATCTTATTAAGTCTAAACACTTTCTAACTATATCCCAACCAAGTCTATTCTTCATGTTTCTAGATCTTTATGTACTATTCTGTATGTTTCTTCCTAGCCATAAAAATGAAAACTTGAGAGGAAAACAGAAACTAAGTTAAAGGTTAATTTCTAACATATCCTGCATCATTATTTTCCTTTTCGAGAAATAATTGCTGGAAGCCTTGTCTTATTTTTATTTTCATGATTATCATGGTGAGCACTTGGGACTATTTCCAACAAACAGAATAGAAATACCACTAGATTACAAGCTAGTTAATAGCTTTAGCTCAAACATTTATATATCTACAACTCCGGCGCAACTCAAACTAATTGGAGTATTTTCTTGTTTAGATAAAGAAAGTGATAAATAAGTGGTCTGTATCTTATGCATCATCAACATTTCAAAGCATTTATTAGATAGCATACTTACCTTAAGGACAGATGTTGCCATAAGGATGCGGCGGACTATAGCAATTGATGTAAGAACAGAAACAGCCATAATAAATGTCATGAGAACTGCAACAGCACGGAGATGATGTAACTCCTGAAAGATTGGAACCATTTAGTTAGTACAAGATACAAACTAGCTAAACCAAAGGCACAGTGCTATCGACTATCTTTGAAGTTTGGATAATTTTGTTAATGAAGTACACACCCTTCCAATTATGCGAATGTACGGATCGTGCTCACCAATGATTGGGGAGATGGCATCATTTCCTATCCATCCAGCTATAATCAAGCAAGAAAGAAAATCAGAACTTCATGTTATTGATCATTGATAACACGCTCAAGCATGCAACTTTATACAAGTAGATAACTAGACTGTGCAAAGCAACCCACTTGAGTCACAAACAAGTATCAGAGATCTATCTCCAGTTCAAATGGATGATGTATTAACCAATCAGTTGATGCTAAAAATGAGACACAAGAAACTCAACAACCATGCTCAACAAGGAAGAGAGGATACAAAGGTATCTTTTAGGATACAACATTTTGGAGATAGAGTCAAAAGACAATTTTGATTATTCCTGTTTTGTAAAGACCCCTCTCCCCCTTTGGGAAATTAATAATACAAGATCTACTGTTTGACACACATTGACCATCAAAGATGATCAATTATGTATGAAGTAGGAGTGAAGGGCCAATAACCTCAGTTGAAACAACACTAGATGCCTAAACAATCTGTCAGTAATATTAACATCTACCAATGGATATGGTGAATACAAAATAGCTCCTGACCTTTCAAGTAGTAAAACATTGTGACTGATATTATGAGAATATTAAAGAGGGCCACTGTTATCCAAGGCATAGCAGCAACAAAATAACGAATCAGAAGAAGCCAAATCACTGACAAAGCCAGTGGTACAATTCCTCCACAGACAAGCAGCACTGGCCATGACTTTCCAATATCAGCCATGTATCTCTGCAAATACGAAGAAAGCAATGAATCTTAGAACTCTACGAAATGCAAAAAAACATAGATACTATAACCTTAAGGCAGTAAAAAGAAGGGGCTTATAGGGTCTTAGTTCTGGCAGCATGTGAAGTTTAATGTGGAGATCTATTTAACAAATAACTGCCTGCAATTTCAACAGGCATTCACTTACTAATTAGGCCTTGGTAGAAAATGAAAACTGGCGAAGAACTCTTGTTTTTCTGAAATGAGTAGCTAATTTTAAAGAAAATCAAATGCAAAAAGTGTTGAGCACGAGAAAAAGTTATAATATTTTTCGCAAATTCCACAACATACTTGCTGTTAAGAAGTAAATACTAGTAAGCAACACTGCTCAACCTTTAAGACAGCTGACCGAGAATTGATGGACCTATGAATAGATTTGTCTATAATAATATCCTCATTAATATTCACTCCACCCATTTGCTGCCAATGCTTCAACGAACTGTTAGATGAACGAGCAATAAATTGGCAGCTCCAAAATACTGCGAAAAGGAACAGATTCAGTAATGTTCTTAAATAACATGGACGATATATTTGACAATGAAACCATACAGGGACTACATTAAACCTCAGCTATCTTCCAGTGACAAACATATATAAACACAATAAACATCACCTTTGTAACAGGACATATTTGTACTGGAATGCAATTGAGAACAGAAATATGATACAGTTCAATAACCTGAGGCAAAACTGAGTTTACTCACCGTTTACACTAGGAAATATGACAGGGTAACAAGGGCCCTGAAGTTGAAGAGAGGCATTTCGCATTTCAGGAGTAAGAAACTCAAAATAATCATAATTTCTATCAATCCAATCACTCATTGAGAGACGGATCTCTCCTTCAGGGTAATCACACACCCAATTCAGTGTATCGTCTGAAGGGGCAGGACAATCCAATAGGCATATACTCCGGGCATTTTCCAACTTGAATTGATTGTCTTTTAGACCACTCAAGTAAACCTGGTTCGGGTTTAACCAGTATTTGAGTTCCAGTTCCCGAAGACCAGGATGTGCATGCTTGTCACCACACACATTCCCTTTGTAGTCCAGTCCATAAGTAAGCCTGATGAAACCGGCATTTGTAATTAACACGACGAAACAGCTCAAGGAGAATACAATTATACAAAGAAATGGAGCACACACAGGAAACTTACAATGTAGCCAAAGACAGACTAAGTTATCACACAGAAGGACTAAACCGAATGCAGTAACTGTTACCACAATTGATTATTGAATATACAGAAAGGAAACAGACTTTCATGTTTACCTACAAGTAAATGACATGTAACAATAAGCTTTTTATACAAACAAACAAATCACCTTAGACATAAACCCAATACTGTATATCAATTTCAGCTCTTTACAAAATTTCTGAGGAAACCATAAAAGAACACAAAACCCCATTACAGAAAGCCCTGAAGAGTCTAGGGTTTATCAATAGTGATGTATATGGAACTAAACCCAAAAATAATAGAAAAACTACAGATTGTTAATACCAAACATACATACATGAGCTAAAGATGGAAAACCCAATTGAGAGAGAGCGATTCTTACCTTAAAAGAACAAAGAAAAACACAACTTTACCAAAACAATAGGGTTAGGGATAAAAGATAGATTGGATACCTTAATGGGTTTCCTTGGTTGAATCCAAAGCTGGAGTTGACAATCATAGCAACCCAGAAGGCAATAAAGATGATGAGAAACACAAGGTCCCTGCATTTCCTGTTGTGCCTGATGATTGAGCCCATTTGGTCACTCCCATCACTTGAAGGGTACC
This sequence comes from Fragaria x ananassa, assembly GCA_034370585.1. Taxonomy (NCBI): domain Eukaryota; kingdom Viridiplantae; phylum Streptophyta; class Magnoliopsida; order Rosales; family Rosaceae; genus Fragaria; species Fragaria x ananassa. The sequence goes on along the minus strand of CP139765.1, from coordinate 11,622,913 downwards.
TCCCTATCACTGCCCCCAAAGGACCCCTCATATCCTCACACTGTTTCTTCTTCTTTCTTCTTCTTGAGCAATGAGGGAAAGAGAGAGCAGCAGAGCAGAGGAGAGCGTGAAAAGGATGTGCTTTAGATTTGGAATATTTTTTTAGTGAGGTTCACTCTCTCTTTCCGCCTTTGAGACCAAGATATCACTAAACCTGTGCAGCTTTTTTAGTATGCTGGTCGGCCAGCTACGCTCGGCGCGTTGGCTACTTCGTTTTCTCACTCGGCTATTTTACTGTTTTTACTGTAAAAGTGTACAAACATAATTCTAATTCTCCTAAATACAAGCATAATTGATATGTAAGTTTTAATTTTACAAGCAACATCAATGGAAAAGTAGTCATAGTTTTTCTTATAGAATGGGCAAATTATACAATTTTGAGCGTGTGTGCCTGAAAGTTTAGTTCGTGATCTGAAAAATCAATTGAATTTTCTAGGTTTATATCAACGAAGAAAGAGAAACTTAACAACCAGATTTAAAAAGTAAGCTAGTTTTGTTTTGTAATTGTATACAAAGCTCAACTTCTCTAGTTATAGAAATAAATTTCAGAGATTTGACAAGAAATGAGGTCTTTATGTCTGGTATATAGTATAAAACTATAACCAAAGAACCTTTTTCTCTTTTTCTTTTTTTTGTTATCTGACTTATGTTGTCAATATGTACTTCATTGTTGAAGAGGACTACATTACATATTTGCAGAGAAATTCCAACAAAAACAAGAAGAGAGCACAATTGTTGGGGTATGATTGGAATTCATTAATAAAATCCATGGATACTTGAGTACAAGAACAAGATGTAAAAAAGAGAGTGATATGAGGCAAAGGCACCACGTGGCTGGTGCAACCCTCCGTTCACATATTGACATCTGACCCTTTTTATCACCTCAGCTCTCTTCTAAGAAGGGATAAAAAAAAGCAAATCGGATTTGTGTTCTCCGATCAAAACCAAACCAGCAATAACACTAGGTTCTGACTATCTCCCCGATCAATTACACCAGGTCCTCTCCCAGTCTCCCTCTGCCCCACCGCCGATTCGATTTGGGTTTACTCCAAATCGGAATCAAACCCAACTAAAAAATTCCTTCTTCCTCTCTGAAATTCTACAATACCCATATGTGATCGGTGAATTGAAACAAAGGACTACTCTGAGAATTGATGTGAGGTTTTTGTTCCAATTGGTTTGTCGGTGACAGGATCGACTGGTTTCATGGCAGCGGGTTTTTCACAGCTTAATGAATGTTTGATTTGCAGGGCTCTGAGGCGGTAGGTTTCTGCAAGGCAAGATGGCGGCTGGTTATAGTGCTCGGCGGCGAAGGTGGTTGTATGTTTAGGGTGACCGGCCAGTTTGACGACGGTGGACGCGCAAAGGGAGAAGACATGGTTTGGTTTTGATCGGAGATGACTTGGTGATTTGATCGGATATAGGAATCTGATTTCCCCTTCTTCCTTTTTTCAGCAGCAGAGTTGACATGGAAAAAAAAAGTCACATGTTCGTCTGTAAGTGGCTAGTCGCACAAGCCACGTGGCGCACCGAAGATTTCCTCATGTGAATTTCACTCCTTTTAATTATTTAATCTTTTTACATTTAACAAAGCTAAACAAAATAAGAAACCTTCACACGAAAAAAACAAAAACAAAAATCAAAAAACAAAAAACAAACAAACAATCAAAAAAATACAAATAGGAAACCACCGCATGTCAAAACCAAGACGCATGTGAATTTTCACCTTGAAAACCAAATCATAATTCTTACCGTTGCTCAGTAGAATCATGAAAAGCAACTCTTTAGCTTAGCTAGTCGGCTCCATGAAACAAGCCAGGGCGATTATGGTGGTAATAGAATTGATTAGACTATTTAAACCCCAGTAAAATTCGGTGATTAGAAGTGGGCCAAAAGACGAAGAAAAAGCTGATAAACAAAATAATAAAGAGAAAGAAAGAATCAATCGTCAAAATTATCAGGGTGACAGAGGGATGACAGTCCCATACTGCCTGTGTTCCTTTCCCACTCTGCAACTGCTGAGTGCAAACAGTTGATTTTGTTGACTTATTTCGGCCCACATCATAGGGGATTCATAGCCGTGCAATTTCATGAACCCGTCCAAAAACATGTGAAGAACAACAAAACATAAACAATCCATTATGCCTCCTTTGACATTCCAATTTGATGTGTGATTCAATCTGTTTCTACATGTTACGTCCCGAGCCGGGAAGTGGTCGTGGGGCGGAATGAAGTAGAATTTTTGAGGGGCTTTCACTCGGTACCTGCACAATTGACAACGTCACGGGGTTAGGACTGGGGTGGCCCAGTCTTCGACTCTCCGATGCTTAAGTTAGCTTTGAGCACTTGTACGGGTAGAGGAATGAAAGTGGGAGAGAATGTATGTGTGTATGTAAATGTATGTACCTTGAGCTTGTTTTATAGGCTAAGTTTGTGTACCTTTGCTTTGATCTCCAATGTGGGACTCTTTGCCCTCCTTTAGAGTGTCTCCCCTTTTGGGGGTGTTTTGCCGCTAGAGTGACTTTGGCAAGCGGTTTGTTACCGGCCCTTCCTTCTTTGGATGTCTGTGAAGGGCTCACCAGGGCTATCTCGACCGGGTAATTGTACCGTATTCTCGGCTTAGCCAAGTATTTTGGCTACGTACTAACAAGTCCCCAAGTCCCCAGTCCGAGAGAGTTCTTGGGTGGGGAGTTATTCTAGAGATGCCGAGGATAGGTTTTACCTGGGTGCAGGAGGCATGGTGCCGAGTCCCCAAGTCCCCACGCGAGAGTCGCGAGGTGACGGGGGTGATGTTCAGGAAACCTGTTGGCAAGAAGAAAAGTTTAATGTTGCTCTGGCGAGTCAGTCCGCGCTTGGTTGGGGACTGTCGCGAGGTGGCCAGTCAGTCCGCGCTTGATTGGGGACTGTGGCTATGTGGCGAGTCAGTCCGCGCTTGGTTGGGGACTGTCGCGAGGTGGCCAGTCAGTCCGCGCTTGATTGGGGACTGTGGCTATGTGGCGAGTCAGTCCGCGCTTGGTTGGGGACTGTCGCGAGGTGGCCAGTCAGTCCGCGCTTGATTGGAGACTGTGGCGAGTCAGTCCGCGCTTGGTTGGGGACTGTCACGAAGTGGCCAGTCAGTCCGCACTTGATTGGGGACTGTGGCTATGTGGCGAGTCAGTCCGCGCTTGATTGGGGACTGTCGCGAAGTGGCCAGTCAGTCCGCTCTTGATTGGGGACTGTGGCTATGTGGCGAGTCAGTCCGCGCTTGATTGGGGACTGTCGCAAAGTGGCGTTGCGGGCCGCTGCGTGGCGAGTCAGTCCACGCTTGGTTGGGGAGACTCGTTACTGAGCATTACGGGCCGTTACCTTGACGAGGCAGTCCACTTTTTTTTTTTGGGAGCGAGGCAGTCCGCGCTTGATTGGGGACTGTGGCGAGGCAGTCCGCGCTTGATTGGGGAGACTCATCATTGAGCGTTGCGGGCCGTTTCCATAACCTGTCAATTAAGGAGAGAAAAGTGTCAGAGGGTTTAGGGTTTTAGTGGATCGACAAACCTCAGATTTGGGAAGCGTCCCACTTCACCCTCGATCGAGTGGGCGCGAGCGCTTGGCTATTTGCAACCAGCTCCATTGCTACTACGCGGATCCACTGTTTCACGGTATGAATTGGTGGCGTTCTTTGTCTTTGGATTTATCGGGGGGAATGAAACGGTTCATATGTCTGTGATGTTGGTAGGAAGCCTAGAGTAAGAGTTTTGTTGTCGGGCTGGCTAGGGTTAAGGGGTGGCGAGGGGAACCGCGTTAGCCGCGTGGTGGGCCGCTATGGGGCGGATAGGTGGCGCTGTGTGGAAATGAAGTGTAGCATGTTTACATGGCAAAGCACTTCATGGCATTTAGAGTGAGCCGCTAATGGGCGAAGTGTACATTGTTGGTGCTGCTACTGGGCTAAAATACATACAATGTAATTAACTGGGATAGAGATGGAGGTGGCGAGCGTTCCAGGGGCGGGGCAGCACGCGACCATCACAATCTCGGAGATAGAATGTGGCGGGTCCCGGAGCGTCAACTATCTCGAGTGGGCCTTCCCACTTCGCCTTGAGACCAGTAGGGTGGGGAATGACCTCTTTCATGACCCAGTCGCCTATCTTCAGGGGGCGAGATATGACTTTTTTGTTGTAGTATCGGGCTATTTTCTGTTTGTTGTTGATGACTCTGAGGTATGCCTTGTCTCGGCGTTCCTCTAAGAGGTCCATATTGAGTCGTAGCCCTGTCGCATTTGTCTCGGGGTCGTAAGTTGTGATTCGTTCACTTGGGACCTCCATTTCCAAAGGTACCACCGCTTCGGTGCCGTAAGCCAAGAGGTATGGAGACTCTCCCGTGACCGTTGTGGGGGTGGTGCGGAGTGTCCAGATGACGTCCGGGAGCTTTGCTGCCCACAAACCCCTGGCCTCATCCAAGCGTTTCTTCAGGTTTTGCTTGATGAGCTTGTTGATAGCTTCTGCCTGGCCATTGGTTTGGGGATGTGCTAGGGAGGTGTAAAAGATTTTTGTGCCTTGATCGAACAAGAATCCCCGGAATGTGTCATTGTCGAACTGGGTGCCATTGTCAGTAATGATGGCTTGGGGTACTCCAAAACGACAGTACAAGTTTCGCCAAAGAAAGTTGATTACTTTTTCAGTGGTGATTGTGGCGAGGGGCTCTGCCTCAATCCATTTTGTGTTGTAATCCACAATGACAATGACGTACTTGAACTGTCCCGGGGCTGTGGGGAGTTGTCCAATGAAATCGAGTCCCCATTGGCTGAAAGGGACCGGCGAGATAATGATAGAGAGGGGTACCGGGGGATGATGTGCAAAATATGCAAATTTGTGGCACTGAAGGCACGTTTGAACGACCGCTTTAGCATCACGCTCTAGGGTTGGCCAGTAATACCCCGCGCGAAGCGTTTTGAACATGAGGTTCCGGGCTCCTGCATGGTTCCTATAAATGCCACTGTGGAGCGATTTCAGTACTTTGTGCCCTTCTGCTGTGGGTAGGCACCGCAGTAGGGGACATGATTGGCCTCGGCGGTACAGCTTTCCACCTCTGAGCAAGTAAAGGGAGGCTTTGCGGCGTAGCCGCTGTGCTTCATGCTTATCTTGGGGCAGGGTGCCGTCCGAGAGGAAAGTAATGAATGGGTCCATCCATGAGGGCTGCTCCCTGGGTTCAAGGGCAAAAATTTCTGAATAGGCTCTTGAGATACTTGGCTTATCCAGTGTTTCGATGTGGACATACGGGGGCGTGGACTCAGGAGGAGCCGTGGCGAGTCTTGCGAGGGCGTCAACCTTGGAGTTCTTGGCTCGCGGGATTTGGGTGAGTTTGTATGAGGTGAACCTTTGCAGAAGTGCCCCCGCGAGACTTTTATAGGATTCCAAGTTGTGCTGGTTAGCTTTGAAGTCCCCTGCCACCTGACTGACAACAAGTTGGGAATCACTAAAAATGTGGAGGTGTCGGGCTCCGAGTTCTCGACAAAGTTGAATGCCTGCAATAAGGGCTTCATACTCAGCAATGTTATTGGAGGCTTTGAATTCGAACCGGAGGGCATACTCATACGAGTGACCCTCGGGGTCCGTGATGATGATTCCTGCTCTGCTGAGTTTGCTGTTGGAGGATCCATCCACTTAGAGTTCCCAGATGGCGTCCCCGGTGGGGGTGTCTGGGTGGGAACTGCTATCAGCCAATGGGATGAACTCAGCAATGAAGTCTGTAGCTGCCTGCTCTTTGATGGCCACTTGTGGCTTGTAGTGCAAGTCAAACTCTCCCAGCTCAACTACCCATTTGACCATGCGGCCTGAGGTTTCAGGTTTCTGCAATATTTGCCGTAAAGGCTGGTTGGTGAGTACATGGATTGTGTGGGCTTGGAAATACGGCCTAAGTTTCCTGGCGGTAGTGATGAGGGCGAGAGTAAGTTTCTCTATGTTTGGATAGCGAGTCTCTGGATCCGCGAATCCTCTGCCACAATAGTATACTGGGAGTTCTTGATCGTGGTCATGGCGTGTGAGCGCTGCACTGACGGCAGTGGCGGAAACAACCAAGTATAAATAAAGCACTTCTCCGGGAATTGGCTTGGAGAGGAGAGGGACAGTGGCGAGGTATGCCCTTATGCTGTTGAAGGCTTCGTCATGTTCTGGGCCCCAAGTGATTTCTTTTTTATGTTGTGCCTTGAGCAGTTGAAAGAAGGGATTGCACCTGTCTGTGAGGCGGGAAATAAAGCGTGCTAGGGCAACTAGGCGTCCGGTAAGGCACTGGAACTCTCTCCGGGACGTCGGAGCAGTGATGTCTAGGATGGCTTGGACTTTTTCTGGGTTGGCCTCAATGCCTCTTTCACTGACCATGAAGCTAAGGAATTTGCCGCCTCTCACAACAAGGATGCATTTTTGAGGGTTGAGACGCATCCCGTGTTCGAGGAGATTAGTGAATACTCTGTCGAGGTTGGCAATGTGGTTATCTTCTGTCTTGCTCTTGACCAACATGTCGTCGACATACACTTCCATAATCTCACCGATTTCATCTTCAAACATGGCGTTAACGAGCCGTTGATAAGTTGCCCCCGCATTTTTGAGGCCAAAGGGCATGACCTCGTAACAGTATAATCCTTTATCGGTGACAAAGGTTGTGTGAGCTTGGTCGGCGGGGTGCATTTTGATTTGGTTGTAGCCTGAATATGCGTCAAGGAAGCTGAGTGTTTTGAAGCCAGCTGTGGAATCAACCAGTTGGTCGACTCGTGGCAAGGGGAAGCTGTCCATAGGGCAGGCCTTGTTAAGGTTCGTGTAGTCAACACACATGCGCCACTTGCCGTTAGGCTTGGGGACCATGACGACGTTGGAGACCCATGTCGGGTAGGAAACTTCCCAGATGAATTTGATTTCCTTGAGCCGTTGAACCTCGGCTTGGATAGCTCGATACTTGTCTGGGTGGAAGGCGCGTCTCTTTTGTTTGACAGGGGGGTGGTCTTTGATGATGTTGAGTTTGTGGGTGATGATGTCAGGGGAGATCCCCGGCATATCGGCGTAGGACCAAGCGAAGACTGCTTGTTTTTCTTGGAGGAAAGTAATGAGCTTGTGGCGGAGTTCCGGGCTGAGACTTGAGCCAATGCGGACTTTCCTTTCCGGGGCAGTGGGGGACATGGATATCCATTTCGTGTCTTCAGTTGGATTAGGCCGTGGGGCCCTCTTTTTTCCTGTCCCCTCTGGGTCGTCCCGCGGGTCATCTATGGGTTCCGAGGGGCTGAGAGGCAGCATCTCATAGGCGTTGTGCCTCTGTTGGATGACGTTAAGATGGCAGTGCTCAATGGCTGCTCCGTCCCCTTGAACTGTCAAGATGCCACCTGGGGTAGAAACTTTCATGAGGAGCATGTGGCCGGCTACGAAGCATTGCAGTCCCCACAGGATGTCCCGGCCTAAGATAAGGTTATAGGACGAGGGACAGTCAACTTTGAGGAAGCGAGCTGTAATGGAGGAGCGGCAAGGAGTAGTTCCTACCGCCACGGTTAGGCGGTCTGAGCCTAGCGGTTGTACTATGTCACCAGAGAAGCTGACCAAGGGGTCGTGGTTGTTATACAGTTTGGCGCGGTCCCGCCGAAGTCCCTTGTAACAATCAGAGAACATGACACTTACAGCGGCCCCAGTATCCACTAAAGCTATGTGGCACCTGTAATGATCCACCTGCACATTGATTATTAAAGGCTCACAGTGGTGGCGATGTGTGGTATCCTCATCTCTACGGAATGTCACTTGATCCCACGCTGATGGGGTGATCATGACACCGCGTTGGATGTTAAGGATGTTTGAGGGTGCCGTGTATTGCCGTGTTACAGAAGACTGGCGTTGGGGGAACCATGGAGCTCCGCCATGTAGGGTTAGAATCTGGCCACGAGCACAATATTGGTGGAGTTGCCCATTCTGGACTATGGCGTCGCTGTGGCCAGTGGAACTATATTGCGAGGAGAACGTCTCGGGGTGGAGATAGGGGTCCCTCGTGCCTTTACACTTCATCTTCAGTGATTTGGTGGAAATGGGGATGGATTAGGTTGATGTGGCGGGGGGGGGAGTCATTGAGGATTGGAGATGGCTGGGGGGCCGGGAGTGGAAATGAGGGATGGGCAAGGGGATGGGATATGTATACGATCTGGTTAGGCTCTCCCGAGAGTACGGGACCAGTCTGGTCTTGAAGGGAATCCGAGGTCCCGGCAATTCGCGCCGCGCAGTCTGAGCGATCATTGTACACGTTACGATGCTCTAACGTGGCGCGGAGCAAGGATTGCTCTTTCTCCAACTCAGCAATGCGTACCCGGTACGCTTCCGCTTCTGCCTTTTCCTTCGCCGCTTGCTCGCGGAACGAATGGAAGTCTCGCTTAAGGAGTTCAAGGGCTGTGGCTGGGTCGGGATGGCTAATGGGGGCTGGGCTGCTGGTTTGGGGAAGGGATGTGTTGGGTTTAAGTTCCACTTGAGTGCCAGGGTCCACAGGGTCATCAATGATCACCATGGTGCCGAGTTCCGAGGCAAGTGGGAGTTCCACAAGATAGGGCCCCTCCTTCTAGCGCCAATTGTTTCTACCTGTTACGTCCCGAGTCGGAAAGTGGTCGCGGGGTGGAATGAAGTAGAATTCTTGAGGGGCTTTCACTCGGTACCTGCACAAATGACAACTTCACGGGGTCGGGACTGGGGTGGCCCAGTCTTCGACTCTCCGATGCTTAAGTTAGCTTTGAGCACTTGTACGGGTAGAGGAATGAAAGTGGGTGAGAATGTATGTGTGTATGTAAATGTATGTACCTTGAGCTTGTTTTATAGGCTAAGTTTGTGTACCTTTGCTTTGATCTCCAATGTGGGACTCTTTGCCCTCCTTTGGAGTGTCTCCCCTTTTGGGGGTGTTTTGCCGCTAGAGTGACTTTGGCAAGTGGTTTGTTACCGGCCCTTCCTTCTTTGGATGTCTGTGAAGGGCTCACCAGGGCTATCTCGACCGGGTAATTGTACCGTATTCTCGGCTTAACCAAGTATTTTGGCTATGTACTAACACAATCTTAGTCTAACTTTTTTTATTTGATTTTTAACATTTCATTCCTCGACTCGCAAGTTGCGAATTAGTTTTCGAATTAGACCTCTCGTATCAAGTTAGTTGTTAAAGAAAATGAATATAACTTTTTATAAAGTTTGTTTCATGTTGATTTACTGTCGTCCTCAATGTTTTCAACTATGATGATTGTTTCATTAATATTTGAAATATATACCTCATTAGAAAACATACAAAACCCGAGCTGCTCCATGTGTATTTCCCACGACACAAGCCTTGATTGAGCTCCTGAGTCAAAAACTATATACCGAAACAAGTTCAATATAAAAACAAATTAATATATATTTTTTCATAAAGATTGTTTCAAAATGATGAAATTCAGCACACAATATGATTCAATCATAAAAAAATAAGAATACACACATTTTTACGGTAAAAATATATTTCAAATCAATGCCTCAGAAAAATAAAATTTACATCAAAGTCATGATACAGAAGAAGCCTGTAACAGCCTTAATCATCTAACATTATTATTTTTGTTTCTCGGTCCAAATTGTAACCTTATGACACATTTACTTACTTGAAATGAAATTCATCAAAAATGAGAGATGTAATGAAATAGTATGTGGAGATTTCAATTTGATTAAGTTGTTTACTTATCACATGGAATTGAAATGAAACTAATTACGATTGATTTTGTTTACTTACAAAAAAGAAATATAATTAAACTAGTATGATTACTAAATTACATTTTTAAAAATCGAGGTTATTGTAATTATGTGAGGATATTTTGAGTACAAAAAGTTAATTCCGGATGTTGGTATTACAAATCCAGATTAGTAATGTCCGGGTTTGAAGATGAGACCCACAACAATTCTTATACCACCGTTGGCGAGTAAACACAAAAATTCTCTATTCCGTAACGGAGCGGATTCAGTACATGAACCACTCATGTGGGTCTCATCTATACCAACATAAAAACAAATGGGGTTAGCGAGCAAAAAAAATGGAACTAGAAAAATCTAAAAACCCATAATACAGTAAAAACCCAAAACCCAGCCTCTGCACCCCTCTTCCAAGTTCGACCAGAAAAACTCATTCACAAAAAACCTCACCCCTTCTTCTCTCCCATGGCACCCAATCACCACCATCCACCACCTTCTCTCCTCCTTCTCCTCATAACCGCCGTCGCTCTCACCCTCTTCAATCCTTCCACCGCCGACCCCTCCGCCTCACCCCCAACCTCCTCACCACAACCACCACCGCCATCACCTTCACCTCTACCTCCTCCACCGTCACCGCCTCAACCTCCCTCACCATCGCCGCCTCCACCATTTTCACCATCACCGCCCCACCTTTTCTCTATCACCGCCGCTGCCTTCTCCGACAACACGAGCGATGGCACAGAAAATGAACAACATTGTCGAGGCTCAAATCGGCTCAGGCGACTTCGGGAGCTGGGTCAACATCATCACGACGGTGAATCTGCGCTCCCTCCCACTCAGCGCCACCGTCTTCTTGCCGGAAATCACTGCCGTATCGCGCCTCACCTTTGCCTATCCCCGCCTCTTCAAGAATAACTCTCGCCTCCCGACTTTCCTTCCCTGCAAGTTCATCGTCATGATGATCAAACAGTGGAAAAAGAAACGGTTCAGAACCAGTATGCATCACGTGATTTTATGTTTTTCTAAGATAATTACTTTAATTTATAATCTTCTAAAAAATCATTTAAAATAGCTAAAATTTTTGAATAAACTCGAAAATACTATCAAACTTTGACTTTGTTTACCAAATGCCTAGAACGAGAATTTCACCGTGTAAAAGATTTTATATTATACTTCCGAGCACTTATTTATTTACCAAGATCACAAGTTAACCTTCGGACGATTTCAACTTAGCTCATCAAACATTTTCTAAGCTCACATACTAATTTATCTTTATTCTTTTCTTATGACATTTTTTTCACCGATGTCAAAAGTATGACAGGTTGGGTCTATTAATCGTACATAATATTGAGCAATTGGGTCTTGTGTGCAAGTGTATTAATTTCATTTCTTTGGGTTCGGAATTAATTTTTTGTGCCTATAAACACGGTGTAACTTTTTTTCTACTGTCTAATTGATTTTAGAGAATTGTTAACATTTATTTTAACGACAACTTGTCCATAAATAAAACGTTTACTATTTCTGCGTTGAATACTAAAATGTATAGGGTTGGGATTGTCTATGGTGCTAGGATGTATTTCATAAACTCAACTACAACTGACAGATTGTGCACACTAATGTCTCGATAGAAAAAAAATTGCTTACATAGAAGTAAAATAATTATATACCTTTTAGAAGCAACGTGGTCGACAAAAACTAAACTAGCCAAACCGATCGTCATATGTGATGATTCTAATTTTTCCTTGTGAAGATTTTTGAAAAACACTCGTAATCACTAATTTAATTACTGAGATTGTAAACTTATTCGAAACGATCTCAACTTAGCTCTATTATTTTCGTTTGAGGATCACGTATTAATTTACTTTTATCATCATTGACATGGTCAAAGTTAACAAACTAAGCATTCAAAACATTGATATCTTTGACCGATGTCGAAAAGAGGTCTAATATACATTGAGTGTATACGTAAAATATGGTGTTAAACAAATACTTCAATTATTTTAAACTATAATTATATAAAAATAAACCGATAAGTAATCCATAATTTTTGATCAAAAAGTAATATACAGGTTATTCTACCTACAACAAACAAATTGTTTTCTTTTTTTTTTTAAAGAAAAAAACCTGACATATGTAGGATGCGTGAGTTATTAAATAATTTAAAAAATATATATCTAAGATGAATTCGGAAAAGTATAGCGACCAATGTGTCTTAATGAGACATAGTGACATACTAACATGTAACCGTGTATTAATGAAAATATAATATAGCCGTATTTAGTATAACTGTATATTAATGAAAATATAATATAAATAAAAATTTCATTATGAACTTTCGGTTTCATATTACGGATTGCACAAAATTATTATTTCCACAACAATGTCTTGATGGTTTTCAAAAAGAAAAAACAATAACTAAGCGCAACATATGAAGATTATGATGAACATCTATGCGCAACACATGAAAAAGTTTTCCAATAGAATTTGGGTGCTTAGTGGGATATATAAATTATTTATACTAGCCTTTCTGCACGCGCGATGCGCGTGCGTTTAATTTTTTTTACGTTTTTAACATTAGTTAACTATTTCTTTTATCAATGCATACAATGTTCATCTTTCTGTATTTAGATTGATATTGTTCACAATGTCTTTATTGTATCATTTGACATGTAATAAATTTTTTTTTTAACATTCATTTACAGTCAAAAAAGGCATTGAAATTGTCTATTACAAACAAATTCTGGAAAATTGTTGAAGATGAAAAGGGTGCATTTTTAAAAAAAATGTTGCAAACTACACAACGCCTAAATTTTTGATGCAAACTTATTAAAGTTTTTAATAACAACAGTTATAAAACTGTTTTTGTAAATGAATTTTAAAGAAAGACTAATCAAGTCCATATGCTCCGATCAACTCCATCTCAGCCGTTCATTTGTCAACCACCGTTGGTTAAACTATAAATTCAGAGTAGGAAAAAAATAAGTAAAATAATGAATCTCCAAGTTTTCATTTTAAACAGTAAGATATTGGTATACTGAGCAAACTTACCATGAATTCAGATAATTCGATTGCTGCAGTACCTCTGCTCCAATTATCAGAAGAGTTCTGTAGTAATAAAAGCGTTAAATTCATTCAACCAAGTATATAGATCCCACGAAACAACTCATTATATATATATATATATATATATATATATATTATCACCTCAATATTACGCTTCAACTTCTCAAGACGCTGGTTGTCAAACTGTAATGAAAAAACATGTAAATATGGAGAGGAGACGTCATAATGCTTATAATCAAGGTTTGATGTTAAGTAATTTAAGTGAAATTACAATACCTTAACTAAAAAGGAGTATTGGTCATTGTGTTTTTGCTTCTTGTAAATATATTTATCCAGTTAGTGAACATGAAAATAAAAAGCCAAGAAAACTGGTGTGAATGTTGAAGATGCATGCAATAAAATTAACAATAAACATATCTTCTTGAATAGATAGTTTTGAATACCTAACACGCAGAACCTTTCTCCAAGTTTGTTTAATATGAGAAATGTCATGTGTCATCAATTCCCTACGTGCGTTTTTGTAGTTCCAACTATAAGAATTTCAATTAGTAACAATGTGGTTAATTACCATACCTAAAAGAGAAAGAAAATAAGAAGAGTTTAAGAGTACAAACTGTGCTTGTTTCTTTTTCTTCCACTCTTTTAGAATCAGATTACTGAGATCAACGGTGTTCATTGTCACTGATATTCCCTTGCGCCAACCACATGAAAATAAAGAAACATGCCGCCTGAAGCCATCGCCTATTTGTAGCCTTTTTGCATGCGCAATGCGCGTGCGAAAAGGCCACGCTCGCGCATGCGTTGCATTTTTTTTTTGTTCTAATATTTTTATTTTGTATAAAAAATCCACAAATATGTAAAGACTGATGAAACAAAATCAAAATAATAATGTAGATTCGTTTCATTTTTATTTTTAATTTTTAATCGGAATGCACTCAACTGTAAGACAGATGAAAAAAACGAAAACTAACAACATAACAACATATGTGGAAGCCGATCGTCTATAATTTTTGGAAAATCTGATAAAATTCATTTGCACTTTGTCTCTTTTTTTTTAATTTTTTTTATAAAGAATATTAACTAAGAAAAAAAGACTTAAACAAAGACAGTATCACCACTTTTCGTTGTTGTCATGAATTGGTCATATGCAAAAGAAGGGATAGTTATGACAATATATATCTAGTGGATTATTATGACTTCTAGCCTTCCTGCACACATGATGCGCGTGCGAAAGGGCCGCGGTCGTACGTGCGAGAAGTCATTCTATTACAACATATGTTGATGTAGTAACGAAAAATATAATTTTTTTTTGCGCCATAAACACAAACTTTTCTTCTTGCTAGATAGAAACATCATAATGCAATAGGCAACTTTTTAAACTCAATATCAAGCAGTTGCTTTGAATTACCAATTGATTGTCCATTAGCGTCTCAAAAGTGGATACATATAACCAATTCATGCAATATATACCTCAAGTCCTTAACTACTGTTAATGACAAAGAACAAAACAAACTTTGGGACCCGGCTAGGAAGCAATGAACAAAACTCCCCAAAACAGGTAAATAAATCTCACTTGCATGTTTCACAGTACCCCTTAAGGCAATTACATTTATAGACTACCGTAATCAGCAAGTCAGTATGTTCTTCTGCATAGTTGTGCAATGGATCCATTGATACACCTCGAATGCTACATGCCTACATATATTCCCACATACTACAAAAGGTTAAATTATAAGCCTCAACCCCAGATGCTTGAAGTAATTCACTTTGAGATCATAAAAATAATATGCAGTGACCTACACACCTGACCGAACATCGACTCGACGTACAAATTGAATTTGGAAAAATAAATAACCATGTTCAGTTTGATCTACACAAACCTACCCGATCTGTTTCCTCGTTAACCCTTCTATCCCTCATCCTTTCGCAATAGTATTATTTATCAAGAATCATGGTGTCAACCAAGTAACGAACTGAGGCAGGCAGAAAAAGAATTAATCCTTCAATGGAAAATTCATAAAAGTGATACAGGAAGAAAATAGGTACCTCATGGCAACTCATAGAAAAGGAAAGCCCGACTTCTATATAGAAATAAGCCGTTTAATTGGAGAGAATTATAACTGCAATATGTGGCATTGTGTTTTGTTTGTGCAAGGCGAGGAAGATGAGGAAAAGAAAACATAAAGAGATTGGGACGGAACGGTTGTTATTTGTGCAAGTCGAAACCGTCATCAAAAAACAATTCGAAAAAATCAGGAAAAAAAAGAGTTCATAAGAAGGGGTGAAATCGCAGCCATAATCTAATCTAAGGGGGGGGGGGGGGGTGTATTCATTTAAGATTCTATAGGATTTTTTTTGTATTTCTAAACTCTATAGGTATTCAATTCAGATTTGAAAAAGTCCTTAAAAATATGTTGGTATTCAATCATGACTTTAAAATATCCTTCCAAATCTAGTGATATTGAAAAGTTGGTCGATTTTCAAGGATTCTATTATATCAACGACTTTGTAGGATTTTTTGTACCTTGGTATAAATATGAAACCCCTAAAGCTCCTGCACCTTGACAGAAACAGAAATATTATATCACAATATGCATACCAAAATATACAAATGGAAAGCTTTGATGAATATGATCTTAGTTGTTTGCAGCAAATGAAAAAAAGAACGAAAAGGTGTGAATGATCTGCAATAACAAAATAGGTGATTACCTTTATGTGTTAAAGAGTAAAGCGGCATATCTTGAAAGAAAGAGAGAATGATAAGGGTTTAGAATAAGAAGAAGAGAGAACGTATAAGAAGAAAACTGCTAATCAGTTTATTGAACTAACCCGTGGTATTCATCTTTGACGCATATGATCGAGAGCAAGAGATTTCATAACAAAGAGGAGAACGTCTTTTGCACGGTTTAATAGATATAGAAGATAATGCAAAGAAACTGAATTTAAGTGGGAGTTGGCAACTCCTCTTCTCTCCATAAAATTTGGTCGTCAGTTGCACGTAACTGTTTTAGAGATTTTTGTTTTTTTTTTTTTGATAAATTAAGAGATTTCTGGATTTGGAGGTTGTCTATCTTACCCTTCACTTATTAATTTGTGTTTGTTTTAAGAGTTTTACATGTAGGGGTAATTTGAGGGATATCTCAAAATTTAACCATGGCAGTTCCATAAGGCAAATTGCCTTAATTAATAGAGATATTAATTAAAATAAATTATTTATGATTTAAACAATCCATATGAAAAATAATAAATAGATATCATACCTAATCCTAATCATGATAACAAATTTTACACGTCTACCCTTTATATGAGCATTAAGAGATCCACATTAGTCAAATGGATAAATAGGTAAACTCCATAGTTATTACGTTTTAAATAGAATAACAAAAAAACGAACAAAAAAAGAATAATAATCCCTCTTTATGTTTCCGGAAACTAAAAAGGAAATAAAAAATCTCACTAAAAACACTTAATTGTGTATCCAAAAAAAACATAAACAAATAAATAAAAAATAAGAAAAGTCAAGCATCGATAACATCTCCCATTGATATTGGAATTAATTGTCCATGTAATATTTATTGTAGTCTTACCTGTTTTTACCATGTTGATTGAATTTTTTTTTGTCTCAGTTATCTAAACGGTGTTAGCATTGATGTTAATGTCATGTAATTGACTGCATTAAATGAATAATTGTGATTGGTCAGTGACTATTAATTAGTTCACTTGAACCTTGATGCATTGAAGAACTTTCGTAATCATTCTAACATATCTCAATTATATTTCAGGTAAATAAATGTGCCATTATTTTCTTCTCACTCCACGTCGTGACCATTCCAAAACACACTATCATTACTGCAAATAGCTACATAAGTAAAATCTGCCCAGTAGATAAGAGACGAATTTTGGTAAATTTCAGAGAGAATAAAATCGAAGGGCAGTAAATACTAAAAATATACCTTTGATGCACACAAGTCACCACGTCACATGCATCCCCCACATTTTCCTCACACACTGTGACTGACTGTGTGATCATCCATGGCGGTAGAGTTCAAGTCCCACAAGGACGACGCCTGGTACGACGTCCACCTCATCACCGAGCACACCGCCGCCGGCCTCCGCCTCCGTATCAACTTCGCCAACTTCCCCGACGACCAGGACGAGTTCGTCAACCTCGCCGACCTCGCCACCCTCGCCGACCTCGACGCCTTCCTCTCCCGCGTCCGCCGCCTCTCCCTCCAGCTCCAGGACTCCGAGTGCTCCGCCATCGAGAAAGGCCTCCTAGTCTGCGCCGCACGCTCCGTCAAGCCCGACGACCGCCGCTACTTCGACGCCTTCATCGACGGGGTCAGTATCGTCCTTTCACACCTCTTCCTTTCACACCTCTCTGCCCCTCTCTCTCTCTCTCTATATGCACTTCATGTGATTTTGATTTTGACTGTGTGTGATTGATTAGGTGGTGCGTAAGGAGCATAAGGTTGTGAAGGGAGAGCATGAGTGCACATGCAGCTTCATTCTGGAGTGGATTCACGGCCCGCAAGCCGGGACTCTCACGGCTCAGAATCTACCGGATATTTGCAGAGTCCGGCTGTCTTCCGTGGACGAAGAGCTTGACCCGGCGTTGACCAGTTTTGTTAATGCTGCCAAGGAGAAGATTGAGAGCACGTTTTCGAATTCGATTGCGAGTTGTGGCGAGAAAGGTGGCGGTGGCGGTGAATGTGAGAGTGAGTCTAGTAGTAGGAGAAAGCGCCGCAAGGGAAGCTCTTGTCAGGTGAACAAGGCAAGTTTTTATAATTTGGAGATTTTCGTTCGGTTATATTGTGTGTTTTGTTTTGATTATGAGGAATGAAGCTGGATGAATACCTCATTCTGTTACTGCTTGATGAAATTGAATTTTTAGACTATGATTCGAGTTTTGTTTAGGCTCGGCTCTGTATTTTTGGGGACCTATTGTGTGTAGCATTGATGCAGGAGAGTTTGGATTAGCAAGTTGTCCCCTTGTTTATTTTGATATTATTGGTCTCCAAGTAAGCTTTGCCGCCTTTTTGGTTGTAATATTGATCTGTTGGATCTTTAATGCTTAACGTTTTTGTGAGAATATTCCATTTGGGTTTAGTTCTATTTCTTGTTCTGGGTTTCTTTCCTAGATTGAATAGCATTGATACAGGAAAGTTTGTTCATCTCTGATGGTCTTATGACGTGCTCAAACGGTGTGCATAATTGTTGAGAAGAATATAAAATTTAATAGAGTGAATGGAAGACGATTGAGAAGTTGACTGTGTTGGACTCATTGTGAGGCTGCCAGTATGTGAAATAGACAGTTAGAAGTTGATTGACCACCTTCATATCTGCTGTGTTAACAGTGAAGGTGAATTAGTCATGTGGTAGCAGTTGTGAAGAAGTGTGTTTTATCTTTTACTGTTTTCTTATCTTTTACTGTTTTACTTTCTTCTACTATAAATACTCTTGGGGATGTAATATTTCTGTTCATGTTGGCTTTTATTGAAATCATAAGAGATATTTTCCCAGGCTTCTCTCTGTAAGTTCATCTTCTTTCTCCTTGAGCTTGACATTTTGAGGTTAGATCAACCATGGGTGCTATGTTATCATGGTATCAGAGCTTCGGCTCTTGATCCTGATCCTATCCTAGGCTTGCTGGAAGATTTTTCAGCTCTCGCTTCCGCATCGTTTCAAGTTTGCAGAGATTTTCTTTGTTTCAGTTCAGATCGTTATGAATCAAGCTTCTAAGGTTCATTTCTGAGCTTCGATTCTCTTTTTAATAACTCATGGTTGCTTCGATTCTCAATCTGTAGTAGATTTTTTATGAATCTTGTAGTCACTGTGCTGGTCATGTTATCTTGTTGCCGATCTGTGTTCGATTCATAGTTGAGAAGTCGTAGTGATAGTTTTGAAGCTGATAGTGCTCATACTTCATTTTCTGAGCTTCTACTTCTGCAATTTGGTTCATATTGAGATGTATGAGGTCCTTGCGCACAGTTTATATAATTCTGATGTGGATATTGAAGATCTGAGTAGTCTTATTGAGTTTCTGGTTGAAGTATAGTAGTGTCAGAATTGTTCAAAGTGCTAGTACTTCTGATGGTGAAGAAGTATGTGTGAGAAGGTCTAATTTCTGTGCTGTGCTAAAAGAGTGGTTATGCAAAGTGCTTGTGCCAGTGCTGCAGAAGAAAAGTTGTGTGAAAAGTGCTAATTAGAAATTATTCAGTGTATTGTGTTTATTCTATGATTTGCTGATGAAGATTGGTCAAGTGATAGTTCTGCATGTGTGTATTTCGTTATTGAAATAATTGAAGGATTATAAGTGGGTGTTAGTGTTGAAGGATTATAAGTTTTTCAGTCATTCTCTTCTGGCTTGTAAATTCACGACTATACTACTTGTGATGGATTGCATTTGTCTATGAAGCACTGAGGTTTTGCAATAATGGAGTTATGATGATTGGTGATATACTGAGAGTTGAATGGTAATGTTTAAAGACAAACTCATGTTGCAATTCATACATAAAGTTTGGCGGTACAGTTGGTGATTAGTGAGTTTGAAGTCTCGTTGTTTCATTTCGGAGTTGGATTATTGAATATTACTTTGGTGACAACAAAATCTGATGGCCACTAGTCAGACTCCTTTTGAAATTTATATGTTGCTTAGTATGATGACCAGAAGATTGGATTACAATAACTACATTGTTTGGCGCTATCAGTTTCAAACTTTGTTAGAGGGACTAGATCTCTTTGGCTATATTGATGGCGTTACTCCTTGTCCTGCAAAGAATGTGATCACTGCTAATGAGGGAGTAACATGTGAGATCAGTGCAGCCTATAATATGTGGAAGAAAATAGATAAGGCTTTGCTTAGTCTTCTTCTTGCAACTCTAGATGAAGATATAATGGATATTGTTGTTGGGAGTAAATCTTCAAGGGAAGCGTGGATGTGTTTACAAGAGAGGTTTTCAAGTACTTCCAGAGCCAATATTATGCAGTTAAAGACTGATATTCAAACAATTAGGAAAGGAAGTGATTCTATTGAGAGATATCTGCGCAGAATCAAACAAGCCAGAGATAAATTGTGTGCAGTTGGAGTTATTATCTCAGATGAGGATATTGTGGTTCTCACTTTGAATGGTTTACCCGATGAATATGCTATGCTGAAAATGGTCATTCGCGGTAAAGAAACTCCTATCAATGCAAAGGATTTCAGGCTTCAATTGTTGGCAGCAGAGCGAGATGTTGAAGGGTTTATGAATTCCTCTTCAAGCATAGGTACCATGTTTGCTCGAGGTCATCCTCAGTCTTCACATGGCTACAACTCTTCTTGTTTTTCTGCTGAAGGATTTGATGGAGGTTACAGAAGTCGGAGTACCAACAATGTCAGAAACTACAAAGGGAATCATCGAGGGAAGCCATATGGAGGAAATCCCAATAATGATCAGGGAAAAATCTATGAACAGAAATCTGATACTTGGAATGGAAATAACAAAAGTAGAGGAAGTGGTTCTTTTCACTACTGGAATGATGGTGAAGGCTATAGAAATAACTTTGGGTTATCTTCAAAGTGTCAAATTTGTAAGAAGAAAGGTCACATTGCTATAAATTGCTGGTACAGAAATGACATTCCTCTTAGTTATCCATCTACTTGTCAAATATGTGGACTGAAAGGACATGCTGCTTTGGACTGCCGTTACAGATCAACCTGTACATTTCAAGGAGCCGAACCACCTTCTACTCCTACTGTGATGACTGCACATATTACCAACAAAGCTAGTTTTTCTGGTTTATCATCTCTAGTACCATTTGTTGTTGTCCCTGCCTCAGTTGAGAGGGGGAATACTAGTGGTAATGTTGAAAATCATGGTGGGGGTGGTGATGTTGTAGTTGGTGGCAGTGAAAATAATTCTGGAGGAGGTAATGGTGATATGGGAAATAATGTTGGTGGTGGTAATCATGGTGGGGGTGGTAATGTTGTAGTTGGTGGCAGTGAAAATAATTCTGGAGGTGATAATGGTGATATGGGAAATAATGTTGGTGGTGGTAATATTTTTGAAGGTGACAGTGGTTTTAATAGTATTGTTGGAGGTGATAATGGTGATATGGGAAACAAAATTGTTGGTAGTAATATTTTTGAAGGTGATATTTTTGAAGGTGACAGTGGTTCTAATAGTACTGTTGGAGGTGAAAATGGTGATATGGGAAACACTATTGTTGGTAGTAATATTTTTGAAGGTGACAGTGGTTCTAATAGTACTGTTGGGAGCAGTAATGATTCTAGTGGCAGTAGTGGTTCTATTGGTATCGATGAGAATTTTATTTCTGATATCATTACCAATGAGAGAATTTTACCTCAAGAACTGCAATTTGTTCCTGATCCTGCTACCTCCTACAATAATCACTCAATGTTGACTCGTGCAAAGAATGGGATTTTTAAGAAGAAAAGCTTTGATGAATTTTGTGCTTACTCTTGCATAGCTCAACGGAATGTTCTTGATGAGTTATCCTTTTGCAGTGATTTGACTTCTGTTCTAGACATTGTTGATGTTGCTAAACATTTTAAAGATGTTGGTCATGTTGAATGGGAAAATGCTATGAAAATTGCAGTATCAATATGCAGATTTCTGTTCACAACACAATTGCAGTTATCTTGTGAACTTCAATCTGCTCAAGATCAAGCATCTAAACAACATGTCGTGCCAACCAGAATCAAAGATGAATTTGACAAAAAGATGTCGTGTCAAGATTTGTGTGCTTTCTCCTGTGTTGCTCCACAAAAGCTGAAGCAAGAGATTACTTACAGACACAATGATGTGTTCATCTTTCCAGAAAAATATGCAAAGGAGTTAGTTCATGATGCTGGTATAGATACATGAAGATCTTGCTCAGTTCCTTGCGAATCTCATCTTCAAGTGCTCAAGATTGAAGGTAGTCATGGTACTCTTCTCAGTGATCTTTCTTTGTTAAAACGCATTGTTGATGCTCTCCAGTACTTGAGTTTTTCAAGACTCGATATCCTCTTTGTTGCAAATCTTGTGTGCCAGTTCTTGACAGCAGCTACATATGTTACTTCTGCTAAAAGGATGCTTCGCACAGTAATCAGTACATGCTCCAATCTCAGTTTGGTTACCCATACTGAGATTGAGGGGAGGTGTTAACAGTGAAGGTGAATTAGTCATGTGGTAGCAGTTGTGAAGAAGTGTGTTTTATCTTTTACTGTTTTCTTATCTTTTACTGTTTTACTTTCTTCTACTATAAATACTCTTGGGGATGTAATATTTCTGTTCATGTTGGCTTTTATTGAAATCATAAGAGATATTTTCCCAGGCTTCTCTCTGTAAGTTCATCTTCTTTCTCCTTGAGCTTGACATTTTGAGGTTAGATCAACCATGGGTGCTATGTTATCATGCTGAACTATGAGTGCTTTGTCTGTTTAGATACTTCCATTCTGTGTTCCTTTCTTTTTTCAGTATGTTCATAATGCTTGTGTGTTCTTTTTTAGGATACAAGCCATGCCAGGGGATCCTTAACTCCAAGCTCGTCTTCCAAAGGTTTGTACAGATTTCCATGGAGTTTTGCAGAAATGTATTAGTTTCTCTCTCTCTGAATCCTTTACTATTTTTCGTAGCAGAGATAGTGGACAATTCTTATGTAAGGGATGGACATGACATGGATATTGGAGGGCTTCCCAATATGATATTTGTCGAGAATATTGAGAAGGGGATCTCGTCATTTACAATTATGGATTTCATACCCCAGCAACTTTCAATATCATGTCAAGCATTTGTTTTTCCAAGTAAGCTGTCAGAGGTGTATACAACAGCAACCATCAGGTTGAACAGCAAAAAGGATTTCGATAAGTCATCTGAATTTTTGGGAAGTCCAGATCGCATCATCATCTTGTCAAGAGGAAGGTATATCTTGTGTCAAATTTTTATTCTGTTCATATAAAAACAAAAAAAGCTGGAGATGAATGTGGTCTTTGGAACTTGAACCTTTAGCTTTATTTATTGATTTCTAATGTTCACTAGTTTTAATTGTATGTAGGCCTTGGGTTCTGACTGAGAAACTACCCTTGGATGACACAATAAGGGCATCGATTGAAACCCTCAAGCATACATCTCAGGTATGTTTCCTATAATTTTATTGTTAGTGTGGCTTTAAGGGTCAAAGGTGTTTTTCAAAACCTCTCTTTACCCTCCCTGCTCCATGTGAAAGAGAGGCATGAGCCAAGGAAAACCTTTTAGAATGAAAAATAAGGCATCAACTAATGGTACTATCCTTTTTTATTTACAGACGACATTTGAGTGTAGAACTCAAAGGAGCAATGAGTTGAAGGTTGTCATCTCTGGTAGTCGAGAATACACGACAGCTAAGCAGCTAAAGGATTTGTTCAAGGAGTTTACTAATCATCAGTGTGGACTTCATCAAAGTTTACTCCAAGAAGAGGGGAAAATCTCGCAGCTAGCTATGTGATGGATTTTGGATGGCTAAAGTTTTGAGTTACTTGTGCATAGGCCTGAGTCAAGGCAGATTGTTGGTTTGGTGTCCAAATTTCAATGTTTCTTCCGCTTGCTATCATCACGCAACTACACTTTACTTAACAGATTATATAATGTGCTGGTGTTGTATCAGTTCTTGCATATATGCTTAAGAATCAGAGAGAAGATGCCATGTTAATAGTTTCACATTGGTATTAGTCTCCTTTGTGTGATCTGTAACTTGACACAAAACATCACTAGCCTTTTTGAACTAGGCGAATTATAGAAATATGATCTGAGCATTGAGTTTTTCTTCCGCAACTCTCTGCTGTTCTGAATAACTTTAGCGCCGCTCACTGAACTTTCAATCACCCAAATAAAGTCTTCAAAGCTTGATCAATGACCAGCTTCTCGAGCTTAGGTGAAATCTCTAGGATGCAAATGGCCAACTCTGTCTCGTACCAATTACCTTGAACTCCTGCATCTTACCCATTCTCAAATGATCATTTGTGAACCCAAAATGATTCCTCCTCTCTCTTGGATTAGTGACACACAAGTCTAGTTCATTTTAGTGTCATACTCTTCCAAAACGAGTGCTCTGGACTTCCCAAAAATTCAGATAACTTGTCAAGGATTTTGGGAGCTTAGATAGTTGAAGTATTGAGAGTGTAAATGAAATGAAACAAAATGGTCATGTATGATAATTATGTAGCTTATAGAGTAATCTCAGTAATAACTTGGATATGTCATCGAGGACCAAACTATATGAAAAGAAAAACTTCCAAAGTTGCTGGTGGAAAGGCACGTCAGAGACTTGTTCGTGGGCTGCTGTATGAAGAAACAGAATGAAAATCCCATTAAGAATCGATGGATAAACATTGGAACACTAATTAGTAATTTACCTTGGTTTATGGTGGTTTTATGCAGTATGCACTACCTAATACTTTTTAATTACCTACTCTTAAATACAAATTAGCCACGTTTAACAACTCCATTCTATTCGGTACAATAACATCATCTTGATCATCTTCATCTTCACGAAAAAATATAGATTATGTCCTTAATTCCTCACCTGATCGAGTTGATGATATTAAACAAACCATGGCGGCCTTGCACTTCAAGGAAATAATCATTCTGAAACATCGAAGTGCTAGAACAATCAGAGTCCTAAACTGTTTTTCAATTTCAAAATCCTCCATAAACTTCCTGGTTTCCCGTCTTCATCTAATAGAGTAGTCAGTAGTACTCATGTGAACAAATTATTTTGATATTTTTTAGATCACTCTTTAAAGATTAGATTTGCAAAAATCAACCGAATCAAAAATCATCGGAAAGAAACCATCCCAACCCTAATTGCCCATGCATTGTAGTTTTTAGACTAATATGGCACCCTAGCTAAGAAAGTAAGAATGACTTAATCTTGTCGTAACCCTTCTTGGGAGAGTTATTTGCGAGTCTATCTTTTTTTTCTTGTTAATGGATTGACTCCCAAATTTCTAACTGCTCCCTACTCAAAAGTTATAGAATTGCCAAGTGATAAACGATCAATACATTTGAGAATTATAGAAAGAAGATCAAGTTTAATACCTACTTCCACTGAAAAGGAAATCCAAATGTTTGAGATATCACAACCTCCTTCGACTATAAATAGAGCTGCGCCCAATGTAGGATATGCATCCCCCTCAAAGCAACTCATCTAGAGATACACGTAATCCGAGACAACCTTAGCTAGCTAGTAGCAATATAGCAACTTTGTCAACAATGAAAGGAGCTCATTTACTTACTGCTACTCTTGCCATCTTTGCATTGGTAACCTGCTTACTCGTGTCTGCCTCCGACCCCAGTCCTCTACAGGACTTCTGCGTAGCGATCAATAGCGCACAGTTTCCTCAATTTCCTGGTATCACATAGCTTCCTATATTCTCTTTTTATCAAATCAGTTTCATATATGTATGCTCTTTTGTTTTTCTTCAATTTTGGGATTACTTTCCATTGGCTAATTGGCTTTCATGCATGCATGACGCATATGAAGATTGTTCATCAAGTTAACCATCTATGTTTGAATGGGGATGCATACATGTTAGCTTTCCTCGAAGTATGTTATATGTTATCAAAGTGTTTATACATTATTTGAAGGACACGTTTATAATGAAATATGCTTTTAATTATTTTTATCAGGAGTGTTTGTGAATGGGAAGTTCTGCAAGGACACAAAGATGGCAACAGCAAACGATTTCTTCTTCTCTGGTCTGCAAATTCCGAAACCCACAGCGAATGCGGTTGGTTCAACCGTGACAGCCGCGAACGTTGAGCAAATCCCCGGACTGAACACACTTGGAATATCCCTAGCTCGCATAGACTATGCACCAAACGGTGGTCTAAACCCTCCCCACACTCACCCTCGTGCCTCTGAAGTCCTTGTAGTTTTGGAAGGCACTCTCTACGTTGGCTTCGTCACCTCGAATCCCGATAACAAGCTGATCAGCAAGGTCTTGAACAAGGGAGATGTGTTTGTCTTCCCAGTTGGTCTCATTCATTTCCAGCTGAACATCGGACCCGTTAATGCTGTAGCACTTGCTGCTCTTAGCAGCCAGAACCCAGGAGTCATCACCATAGCCAATGCAGTTTTCGGGGCCAATCCTCCCATCAATCCTGATGTTCTAAGCAAGGCATTCCAGGTCGAGGAAAAGCTCGTTGAGTATCTCCAGAAACAGTTCTGGTACAACAACAATTAATCAAGAACTTGATCCACAGACATAAGGAAAACATATACGTAAGCCAAAGAAACCAACCGATGATCAATATGTATGTTTTTCATCATTGTCCCAAAAGAAAGAAAAATGTATGCTTTTCAATAGTACACTAGAAACTAAATAAAAGATGGTAACTGCTTAAACAATACCTATTACTTTATGGAAATTTCGGTTTACCATTTGTGTGTGTGTATTGTTGTTTGTGTGCTATTATATATGTGCTATCTGAGAACCAATATCATTTGAATCTTTGATGTAGACATCTTGATATTATATTGTACAACTATAGTTATCTATTGATCAAGCCTTCTTTGCCAATGATACTTCTAACATATATGTGCGCGATATCCTTAATTGCGCACGAAAGGTTTTTTTTTTGAGAAAAATAAATAATTTATTAATTAGGAGACAAACCCAATTACATATCTTGCAAACGTGAGGCCGAGAAACTACAAATAACAAAGAGTATGAGTCTCCAACTCGATCAAACTTGAAAGAGTGAGAGGAAACCAATAACTTGTTATACTATAGACCGGAGAACCTATAACCGAAAACATAAAAACAATAATACCAATCAATCTATCACACCCACCAACCATGTTCGCTAACATTATCGTCGCCATCGCCATCAGCTGCCATGAAGTAGTGAGAGTACTAAATCGGAGCAATGATGCCTGAGTAACTGCTGCCAATCAAATCCTAATACACATATCATAAGAAAACCTACACCCCAGAGGAAGAGCTCCCTCAAAATAATACCATACAAGCTACCATTGAAACCCAAACAATGAAGTAGTTGTGGTTGACGAAAGACGATTGAGAACAAGAACAAGAACCAAGAACCAGAACCAAAGAAAATGGGGGATGATGAACCCACGCATGAGCACCCATAATCTAATAATTAAGTGCGAAATTGCACTTTTTAATTGCATGCAGTCACACAAGCACTCACGAAGGGTATCGAGTCGATGAGTTGTATTGGGGTTGGGTGATCAATAATCTGGAAAATGTTGGGATTGCGCACGAAAGGTTACGAGTCATCATTTTGCCCTTCTGACTCTAACTCGACCAACTGTTGATGCGGAAAAATTTGGACAGAAGATTTCATCACTAACCACTTTTGACTGGAGCATGAATGAAAGTTTTTTAAATAGTAGATGTCAAAATGGGTCGGGAATTTAATGGTGATGATATATCTCTCAATCTAGAATCTAGAAAAGGTATATTATGGGTTTATGTGACTGATTTTCAAGGACTCACTTACCCTTTCAGGATCCTATTCATGTTGTATTTATAGTCTTGGCTCCTCGGTCATTTAATGTTGTGCGCTTTATTAGCTAGTTAAGCACGAGTGGATCCACGACTCCGTATTATGGACATCATGGGAAACTCTGTTCCCAATTTTTTCTGTTAACCAGTTCTATTTCACCTCGTCCTCAACTCGTTCCCTTCGCGTCTCCATCTCACGCAACTTGATTTGAACGACACCCTATCCAGCCCAAACCTGACTTGACCACTACGTGATCCACCATTACATAATTTACCCTCAACGTGGCCAACTTCCACTAAGTCACGTCTATCCAACGCTGCTCCATAACTTCATTCACAACCACGTTTAGCGTTGGGGCTTTTTTAAAGTCTCGTTTGATCTCTCCCGTCTTGACTTGGTCAGCACATACCTCGAGCCAATTCACTCGCAACTTGATTCAACCATTACCCATTTCATTATGCTCACGGCCAATGACAGTTACCCATTTAATTATAATCTAATTCGGCCACCATATAATTCACTCACGGCCCAATCTATTTGAAGACATTACAGATTTGACCGCGACCATATTGATCACGGGATCACCTTACTCCAAGTTTGACTTGTCATGCATAAAGGGATACCTTGTATTTAAATCTTATGGTGAAAATATTTACACCCACACCAACTCGGAACGGTACCCTTCTAGTCTTGTAGAAATAGTTAGCACAAAATGAGTAATCTAAGATGCAGGTCCACATTTCTTTAATTGGTCGACTAAGATGCAAGTTCAAACTTACATTATAATGAACAAGATAGTCTACGAAGAGCAATTAAAATATTTCTTGATTCGAGATGAGTACTATGACTCACAATAGATAAATAAACACAACTTCAACGATTGAACCATATCAATCTTTGGAATCTTTTATGATTTTCCACAATTAAGATGGATCATGTTTGTAAAGAATTGCGCATGGTACCTGGCTCTTGAATATACTTGATTATGATTATCGTGTCAACTAGGAGAGTGGTTGACCCTGGAGCTGTTCTTCTTGTTCATTGAACATTGAACATTGAACATTTGCATTGCTTGTTCTTCTTCTTCTTGTTCATCTTTCTCCTAAAATGACTATCTTCAAGAGAAATTTGATTTTGTTCACTGTTTTAGTCACATTTTCGTTAGACTCGATTCCATTCTGTGCTTCAGCTGCTCTAGTCTCATTTGCAGATCATTGCACTTCACTTGCTGCTGACAACTCAACCCCAGCAGGATACGCCAGAGTTAACTCCTCCGTTCATAGCCTTATAGGTTTCTACCACACCTCTGATGGAAGAAAGTCAAGTAACATTCTTAGCCAGAGCTCAGTACATGGAGCAGAGGTCCAAAACTCGATTGTGATCCGCTTCTGGTACAATGAAACAGCAGATGAACAAGGCTTGTTCAGGGTCCAAGGAAGTATTGAATTTCCAAAGGACACCAGTACATATTTCCTTGTTGAGAATTCCACAAGCAGCCGGCAAGCCACTGACATCGGATTGGAATCAGTTCCAAATGTACAAGATTCGACAAGCTTTAAGCTAAACGGGATATGGTCAGAAGCTTCTGGGGAGCTTTGTATGGTTAGATCAGGTTGTCGTTACTCGAGCGCAGGTAATTTACTTGAACTTCCTGCACTTCTTAAGCTCTACAATGTCAAGAATTCCAGTACTCTTACTAGTTTGATTACTGGAACCTTTGAGAGCTTGGTTGATGTTAATACTGATCCGAAGTATTTTGTACCAATTACTGTGTCATTGCTTCCTTCCATGAACTACCAGTACACATTTGCTTCAAATAAATCTCATGACAGTTGTTCTGATGGAAGTGATGCTCCTCCACGTTCTTTAAAAATAGGGAGATTTTGTGCTGTGATCTCAAATTTAGTACTACATCGCCATTATGAACTGAAATATCCAAGCCGTTGTCTGAATATAGATTTCCCAGAGAACTGCTCCCCTATTTCTGTGTCTTATTTTCCTGCCGGCGTGTCATTGAAGAATATTGAGTGTTTGGAGGATGAACAAAAGATGAGAGTTCTTGTAGATTTTTCAGGCAGCAACAATTGGAATCAGAGGCCTTTCAATCCAAGTGTAACCTTGGTTGGGGAAGGTTCATGGGACGCAACGAAAAATGAGGTAGTTGTTGTTGCTTGTCGATTCTTGAATGTAACTGATTCCTTGAATACTAGTCATTTGGGAGATTGTTCAGTAAGATTGAGCTTCTGGTTCCCTGCAAAGTGGACAATAGGAAATACTAGTAGCATTCAGGGGCTAATTTGGAGCAACCAGACCGCAGCAGAGTCGGATTACTTTGAAAGCATCACATTTGAAAGTGGTCAGACTGATGTTCTAAGGTTTACTCTTCCAGGACAGGAATATGAGTATACTTTAATTGACCAGGTAACAAAGTTGTGTCAAAGAACAAAGACTGCTAATGAAAACAACCGCTACATCTACCCACCTCCATTTTCTGTTTCCATGAGATTCCATCACTCAGTTGTGAATTCTACAGGAGAAGAAATGGGATGGGGCGTTGCTGTCCCTCTCTCTTTTGGAAATCAATTTTTCTATCCGTGGTCCTATTCAATCGAAGATGGAACTCAAGAATACCCTCTAGGGTCGTCTGAAAGTCCACCTGTGAGCTACAACCAAACCAACCCTCACAGTATTAGCTACAGGATTGACATCAAAGCAAAAGGTGAGGTTCAGTTGCCTAATGGATTCTACATTGTTAATAATTATCACGAGATGGTGATTTCTGCTGAAGGAATTTATGATGATACAGAAGGAAGCCTATGCATGGTAGGTTGTAGAGATCTGAGCACAAACAGATACCAACAGCCAACAAATGATTCTATAGACTGTGATATTGCTGTCAACTTCAAGTTCCCTCCAGGAAATCCAAAGACTAATCGTCGTAGTTTTATCAATGGAAGCATCGAAAGCACACGAGATAAGTCTGATCCTTTTTATTTTGAGCTAGTGGAATTGACTGCAGCTGCTTATTACACTTATGATGAAGCAGAACAATCCATTTGGAGGATGGATGTGGAGATCATCTTGGTTTTATTATCCAACACACTTGCATGTTTCTTTGGGACATTGCAACTCTTTCATGTGAAAAGGCATCCGGAGGTTCTTCACTCCATTTCCACCTGCATGCTGTATATTCTTGGTCTAGGCTACCTGTTTCCTCTTACGCTAAACTTCAACGCCATGCTCACACCACTGAGTAGCCAAACTCTGATCCTTGGAAGCAATGGATGGCATGAATTCAATGGATTAATTGTAAATGTACTGACAATGGTAGGTTTCTTGCTTCAGTTACGGC
Organism: Fragaria x ananassa; assembly: GCA_034370585.1. Lineage (NCBI taxonomy): Eukaryota > Viridiplantae > Streptophyta > Magnoliopsida > Rosales > Rosaceae > Fragaria > Fragaria x ananassa. The sequence continues at coordinate 11,592,272 of CP139765.1, read as the reverse complement.
TTCTGCAGTTAACAAGGTCAGCTAGGGAAGCAAATGGAAACATAAAAGAGCTATGGGCCGTGGAGAAGCTAGCGCTCTTGGTGGCTTTACCAGTATATGTCGCAGGGTCTTTGGTTATGTTGCTCTTGATGAATTGGAGGAAGAGGGACTCTATTATTGATATGGTTTCAAGGTATCAAGGACCTGATATTTTTGGTACTGTTCTGAAAATTTGTGCTGGTTTGGTCTTGGATGGTTTTTTGCTACCTCAAATTGTGCTCAACCTCTTTCGCAAATCAAAGGAAAAGTCTCTTGCAGTTTCGTTCTTCGTTGGAACAACTTTAGTTCGAGTGCTGCCACATGCATATGATCTTTACAGGGATCATACCTCTGGTCAAGATCAACTGAATGAGTCCTACATTTATTCAAGTCCTGCGGCTTACTTTTACTCTACCACTTGGAATGTCATTGTTCCTTGTGGAGGTCTACTTTTTGCTGTGATCATTTACTTGCAGCAGCGGTTTGGGGGAAACTGCATTCTTCCTCATAAGTTGAGAGAGTCTGGTGCATATGAGAAGGTCAATATTGCAAGTGAAGCGTCGTAACTGCCAAAAACATCCTGGAATCTATTTCATATGCATGTAGACTGCAGAGTGAATTGAATAATGTATGAAATCTAGTGAAATTTCTTTCCTTTTGGTAAGCAACTATTTTTCTGAGTCGGAAAAACAAACTGTATGTGCACTCCCTCCTAATCTGTTCTAAAAGATGACAACTCCAAAGAAAGACAGATATCACACGCTGGTTGTTGAAGTTTTGTGCTCATCAATCATAAATTCAAGTTCAGATCACACGATTCTTAAACTTTTTGCATTTTTGTACATTATTCAATGAGACGATGACAGTAACATATGAACTTGACAACTCATACTCGAATGATTAGGAATTTCTTCCAGTTTGGCCAAGACCCTCAATGACAGAGGCATGGAAAATAGTATCACTCATGAATCACTGAAAAATGATAGTTCTTTCTTTCTAGCTAGTTTACATGGTTATGTAAAGCATTAGAAAGAAGAACATAGAAATAAAAAAAATTCAGAATTACCAGTTCAGATATCATATAGACAACAGAATACAGATGAAGTTTGAATAAATTTAGAAATCATACAGCCAATTGGTGAAATATGAGAAATTGAAATAGACAAAGAAAGCACAAACCTTTAGTCAGATTTTTGCAGTGTGAGAGCGGAATTCAATCGGTCGAGCAACGTCCCTTTCAGGCTCACAAGACCAACAAAAAAAATATATTGAACAAAGAGCACTCCAAAATAAAAATAAAGGGTTACAGAATACAGTATATGGTAAAATCTTGGCCCAACCCGAAAAAAATGGCAGAAAATTATATTCACTGATGGAGCAAAACCTAATTGACATTCCTTTGTCATAGGTATTGTGTTTCAAAGCACAGCAAAATCACTGAGGCAGTGTTTCAAAGCCTCAAAAGAAGTCATCGGTTGGCACTAAGTAGCTAAGAAGGTTGTTTTTTTTCCTCATCTCTGTGCCTGCTAGACTAGTCATGTTTTGATTTTTGAATAAGCTCTTTTTGTTCTTGTTACCGGCTTGAATCATTTTCCTTAGTTGCTTGGGATACAGATCTGTATTGTTGTTTTTGTCTATGGCAAATTAACTAGCTATGATCTGACTTCAAACTTCATTATAGTAAACAAAATAGTCTACAAAGGAAGCACTGCAAATTTTTCTTGATTCGAGGAGAGTGCTATGAATCACAATAGATTAATAAACAATTTCAATCATATCGATCTTAGGAATCTTTTTGTTTTTCAACAGGCAGTTTAAAATTGATCATATGGAAAAGAAGAAAGGTTTAATCGTGCATGCTGGCTTTGAAAACTTAAATATTATGTAAACTCTAATGGTGGTTGTCTGGTTGACCTAGAGTTCAGACTCTATTCCATGTACAAAATACATTGCATTGGTTGTTGCTCTTGCAGTTCTTTCTCCTAATATGACTATCTTCAACAAAAACTAAACTTTCTTCTTCTTTATTTTCGTTACACTTCTGTTGAACTCTGTTCCATTAGCTGCTCTAGTCTCTTTTTCTGATCATTGCACATCACTGCTTTCTCCTGACTACTCAACCACCGAAGGATATGCAGGAGTTAACTCCTCTGTTCATAGCCTTACAGGTTTCTACCACACTTGCGCTGGAAGTAACATTCTTGACTACTACTAGAGCAAGTCCACCTATCACCATTTTGAGTCATTCTCCACATAAGCATCATGACCCAAATCCAAATGTTCACCTTCCACCTATCAAAAAAAAAAAATTTGACCCCAACTATCATTGGAAGCAAATTTGCTCCCCACAATTTGCTCCTCACCCTCCTTCCCACCCTTTTAGATGAATGTCAAGTGTTATTTTCACTTTTTTTGTTAAAATAATTAAACCTAAAGGACATTTGGCATTCATCTAAAGAAGTGAGGAAGAGGGTGGGGAGGAATTGATAGGGAGGAAATTTGACCCCAATTATCATTAGCCTTCCTAAAGGACCCAAAATCATGACCCAATGACTTGGGTCTTCTCATTGACACATCAGCAGCAGCCCACAATTTTCAGCGGGATCCACCATGTGGTAAGAGACAGAGAGGGTAGAGAGCAGCACGCCTTCACGCACAACACAAACGCGTTTTTGACACGGACCACTTGCAGCAAAGCCACAACGCGTGCCACACAGTTTTTTGTCGCGTATTGCGACATCCTTGCCCCACTCAACACGCGTCAGCGAGCAAGGGCTCAATTTAAAATTTTCAAGCCAACGGTCCTTTCATCCCGACCGTTGGTTTCGTTTGAAAATCAAAACTGATGGCATGAAATCAGTAGCCGTTGGGATTTTGGTGCCGTTAGGGGAATTGGACCAGAAAAAATGGAAAAAAATATATAATGAGATCAAATAATTTAATTAAATTAGTAACGGTAAGAAAAATAATACAAGAAAATTCAATGAAATTTTTTATAAATACCTATCACTCTTTCTTACATCTCACACAAACAAATTTTCTAGTTTCTGTTGGGCAAAAATTGTAAATACATATATATACCAAACACAATTTCACTCTATCTTATTAACTAAGATAAAATTTTAATTATGTCTGGTTCGACTTATTTAAAATAAAGTAAATTCCTTAATTACAACCTATGTTTTCAAGGGAAGACCATTTGATTCTAATTACAAAGTAACAACTGAGAAATGTGTATGTTTGAGGGTAATTGGCTTGGAAAGAAACAAGGATTTGATTTTTGGTGTGGTTGTATCTAGATTTGAATCCAGACTGCCTACATACCCTTGTAAATGGATCAAACTATTGTAGTTCTTAAGGTTTGGTTATGGATTTTATTTTTTTGGTGCTTTAGAAATTTGACCAGAATTATTTGGACTGGATGAATTTGACTGGTGATTGTCAGAGATTCTGTTTGGAATTGTGGTTGCATCTAGTAGGTTGCTAGACTGCCTGCGTACCCCTTTGTGGGATCAAACCGACCGTAGTTCATAAGAGTTTGTAGGCTTTACCGCTTAATGTCAGCTTTGGGTTTGACACATGTATTTTGAATCCGTTAAATATATTTCTCGTGGACACTCAATTTGGTAGAGTGTCTGTTGATTTGACTTGGGCACCCGAGATGGATGATGCATCAGCGTGACCAAGAAGCTTAAATTGTCTTGGCCACAGTCATTGTTTGGGGCGTAGGTGATTCTTGCAAATCCAGCCTCGGTGTGTAAGCGGACCTCGCGTGTAGGCTGACTCCGCGTGCATGTCGTCCTCGCATATAAACGAACTCCGCGTGCATGCGGGCTTTGTGTGTAAGCGGACCCCGCGTCTTGCTTCTCGCGAAGTCTACTGTGCCAAGTCATCTTGCCTCGCCTTGACCTCATCTTGGCTCACCTGGACCTCCACTTTTACGGGACATCATCTTGGCTCGCCTGGACCTCCACTTTTAAGTGACATCATCTTAGCTCGCTTGGAATTCCACTTTTAAGTGACATCATCTTGGCTCGCCTGAATTTTCAATTTTGTGAAGCCATCTTGCTTCGCCTCGGTTGGACCTCAAAGTCATCTCGCCTTAGAGCTTTTGCTTTAGGGCTTCAGCTTCCACGCGAGGTCAACCTTGCATGCGAACTGCTATCTAGCTCGCATGATAATGTTTTAGCAGGCATGTTTGTCTCGGCCAGAAGAACTTTGTAGCCTTGATGGGATTGATGAGATCATATGAACCACATAACTACTCAGAGACATCTTTCCCAGTTCGAACCATGCTTGACACCAACTCAATGATTATCATATTGAGGATATAAACCTTTTTCCAGATGAAAATCGAATGTGATTGGGAGTTGGACTTGAAGAAACTGCTCCTATAAATAAGGATATGTCGCCTCCGTTACTTAAGCTTACTTCGATCTGCTCAGGGATTCTCCAAGTCATCAAAGGTAAGTTCCTGCTTTTCAAATTCGCGTTGCTTGTCATGCGAAGTGCAAGGCTATATGTACAAGAGGAAGGGCCAAGCGGCCATGTATTCGTTGCAACAAGAGGAGGCGGGGCGAGGTCATCTCGCCTTCTTTTGGTGACTATTGCGCGAGGTCATCTCGCGTTAGGGGGAGATGGCTTGCATGCTTCCGGGCTTCCGACGGAGTGAGACAGAAAGATAAAGACACTGCAAAAGAAATAGTTAGAATGAGAGCTCAATCTTTGTTGGTTAGCCGCTATTCTTCTGCTTGTTGCTTCGCTTCTCTGCTTTCTTCTTCTCCGTTTCGCTTTCTGTCTCTCTCCGTTTCTGTCTCCGCTTTTCTTTTTGAGGCCTCCTTATATAGAGTGCTTGGTTTGGATGATTGAGTTCCTATTGGACTTTGGTGTCTGCATAGTTTTCTTGTCCAGACACAGCTATTTGCAAGAGTCACAATTGAACTCAAAAGCATTGTGCATGTAGTACAAGAAAAGTATTATTATTTATATTATATTTTTTTAAATCCCTTTCTGTTTTTTTTTCTTTTTTTTTGTTGGCGATCAACAGTTTCATAGCCAATTTTTCATATCTCTAGTATTACACAATTTTTGTAATTCTCTTATTATCGTGAATAGTTAGTGGGAAATGATTCACAAGTCATAAGAAGAAGATGAAGAAGATGACTTGGCGACTAGCGCCGTTGTAATTGCAGTAGTTGCTCACCACAATGGTAAAAACCAACCTTGAAGTCACGGTTCTCATCCAAGTCGCCGTCTGAACCAACCTCGAAAAAAGGAGGATAGAGGCAAATGTATGCTTCAAGACTACTTTGTTCAACGTCCTATATTTAGTGATGAGGAATTCTGAGTTCGATATGGGATGAGTCATGGGGTCTTCAATCGTATATGTGGTGACCTTTGCAACCATGATCGATATTTTGTTCAAAAGTTAGATGCTACCAAGACAGTTGGTCTATTCCGGAGCGGAAGATGACATCTTCTTTACAAATGCTTCCGTATGGTGCTACGGCAAATCAATGCGCTGAGTATTTTCGGATGACGAAATCTACCTCCATTGAGTGCCTTCAACAATTTACAAGAGGGATAGTTGCTCTGTACTCAGCAGAATACCTTCGAGCTCCTACTCCAGCCGATCTTAGAAGACTTCTCGCTAAAGGTGAAAAGCGAGGCTTTCCAGAGATGATTGGGAGCATTGACTGTATGCACTGGTAATTGAAGAATTGTCCAACTGCTTAGGCTGGTGAATATAGCGGGAGAAAACACATCTCCACCATCATTCTTGAAGCAATCGCATCTTATGCCACTTGGATATGACACGCGTTCTTTGGAATGCCTAGGGCATGCAACGACCTCAATATCCTAGCAAAGTCCCCGTTGTTTGACGAGCTTACTGCCGATAGAGCACCTGAGATCCAATTCTAAGTGAACAACAGAGTTCACAAATTGGGTTACTATCTCGTTGACGGTATATATCCTAAGTGGGCGACTTTCATGAAGACAATTCCAAATCCCACACGACCTAAGGAAATTACATTTGCCAAGGCTCAAGAGGGGTACATGAAAGATGTGGAAAAATGTTTTGGTATTTTGCAGTCACGCTTTGGTATTGTTAGAGGAGTTGCTTGGGGATGGGATAAATAGGATCTCCGATACATCATGTTATGTTGTGTAATTTTGCACAACATGATAGTTGAGGACGAACGATAGCGATGATGATTTAGAGTCCGATGAAGAAGAGGAAAACAATCTAAGACCCAGGGTAGCCGAATTTTGGGATGGACCAACCGGTTAAGACTTTGATCCAGTTGGTAGAGATGTTCATAGGTTCGAAGGTTTCATGGAGCGGTACAATGCAATTAGGAACCAAAATGATCACTTAAATCTTCAAAAAGATCTTATTGAGCATTTATGGGAAGTGTAGGGCAACATGGAAATCTAAAATGTGTGTTTTATTTAATTATGTTTGTGTGTTTTTAATTATGAAATTTTAATCGTTGTATTTTTCTTTTTCTTTTTTCTAGGCTTGTCTGTCAATTAAAGTCATGAAATAAATATTTTAACTTAAATATGTCATAGTGTTTATTTAATTATTATTTTATTAGCATCAAAAATCATTATTCACCTTCAGACAAAGAATATAAAATCCAATAAACAATCATTGCCACCTGACAACCTAGAATATGAAACAGACGGGTGGAAGCTGCTGCCCAGTAGCAATGACTCAGAATGACCTAGGTCACACTTATGACCACTACCAGGACAAGTACTTTAGCCGAAGAAAAATTTTCGTCGGCCTGTTAAAAAAATTCGTCGGCGAAGCTCTTAGCCGACGAACCTTCGTCGGCTATAGTGTCGTCGGGAAAGGGTCGTCTGTGATGACTTTAGCCGACGAGACAAAAAAATTTGTCGGCTATAGTATGACTATAGCCGACGAAATAATATCGTCTGCTATAGTCCAACCTTTACCCGACGACATTATTTCGTCGGCTATAGTCATACTATAGCCGACGACATTATTTCGTCTGCTAAAGTATGCACTATAGCCGACGATTTTGTTGTTGGCTATAGTCCATACCTTAGCCGACGACATTTTGTGTCGTCGGTCATCTTCCAAACTTCAGCCGACGAATAATTTAAAATATTCGTCGGCTAAAGTTTGTAATAAAAAAAATATAAAACACCTATGGCCGACGAAATATAGTATTTTTCGTCGGCTTTATAGGCATTTAGCCGACGAATTAAAGCATATTTCGTCGGCTAAAACTTTTTTTCTAAAAAAAAAAAAAACTTTAGCCGACGAATTAAGGCTTTTTTCGTCGGCTATAAATGCATTCCAGTAAAAAAAAAACCCCGAAATTTCTAAATTACCATTCCAAGCAAGCTGCAAAAAACACCAAAACAATTTCATATAACCAACAACAAACACATAAAAGTATCAATTACATAAAAGTATATATCAACTACGTAAAGTCTATATCGTCTAAATTAAAGTCCTCTTCTGGAGGTTGCTGCGGAGGTTGCGGCGGCTGGGGTGGCGTCAAGGGCAGAGGCATGGGCGGAGGCGGAAGTCCCTGAATCTGGGCAGCTGTAAAGTCCTACATGTACTGGAACAGCTGCTGTTGCTGGGCCTGCTGGATGGCCTGTATCTCGGCAGCATAGGCTGTCTGCGCGGCATTAAAGGCTGCCTGCGAGGCAATATAGGCAGCTTGCTGTTCTCGTAGTCTCTAAACTTCCGACTCTAACTGAGTCGTCCTGTTGATCGTGGACATGGTCCTGCTGCTGGTCGAGGCTGCCTTTCGTTGAAATCCTGGAGTGGTCTTCAGGACCCCCTCGCCTCTCTTTCCTAGACCTCGGCAGTAGAAGTTGTTTCCTCTCGGTGGGAAGGCTGTGCCCATGATCCTCGCCCCAATCGTCGGATCTGAAGTGTCGATCCGGGACATGGCTTCAGACATCTCTTCCTCCTGCGTGTCCGGCCATGTCTCCCTCACTACGGTACTCATGACCTCGTCAGTAGCCTCCCTCACCCTCGCCTATATGGATAGGAAAAAAATTATTAATTAAAATTTTTACATAAATTTAAAAATTTAAAAACGTAAAGTGACTTACAATATCCTCCTGAGAGTCAGGATATGCCTTCTCGTACGTATAGACGTACGGGTTGACTTCTGGATGTTCCCTGGCCGCCTCGTCCATGAAGACAGCGAACGGTCTAGAACCGGCATGATGGCTCCTTGTGTTGCGTTGCCGGTTCTAAGCGTTCACCCGGGAAACCGCCTTCAAAGAAAAAAGTAAACTATTAGTAGAATATTTTAAAACGCACGTACTTATTTTTAAATTAACTAACTAATTTATTTAAATACCTGTTTACGAGGGTTGTTGAATTCTGATGTCAGAAGCCAACACCACTCGTACTCCCTGTACTGGAACTCAGCAGGGGTACCAGAACGTGCGTTCCCGTTCGTAGTCCAATGGGTCCGTAGCTCGTTCTTCCATTCCTTGTACCTACAGATACAACAAAAATATTAGAAATATTATTAATATCACATACAATTTTGTTTTTCATTAACTTCCCAACGTACCTTCCCCCATGCACAACGTCGGCCCAGCTGTCCCTCAGGTGCTCGGGAACCTCAAACCACACCTGCATTTAACCGTTTATTATTAGTTTAGCTTTTCGAGAAATCAACAATTTAATACATAATTTTATTTTATAAACTCACCGACATCGCGTTGTGGACCATGTCCTTAACCTCTTGTGGGACCTCGCCCCAGTCGGACCACAACATAGGGACTCTATCCCTAATGAGAGCTCCCACGCGGCCGGCGTACGTCCTCGATTTCCCTCCAGATACTACGTGGCCATCCCCGTCAGTATCGATGACGATCCTCCCCATGTTACTCACCATCTTCTCGAGAGCCTTCCCTGTGACGGGGCCTCTCTTCTTCTTTGTGCCTATGACATGATTCGGCCAAATTGATTATTAAAATATATATGACCCTTTAAAAGTAATCATGCATCACTGATTACCTGAGGAGCTCGCGACGGATTCCGACTCTGTCGCCGATGATGATACCCTCGCAGAAATAAGAGGCGTATCAAAAGGCACGAACCGGTACGCCGCTGATGGAGCCACTGGCGGGGGCAGTGGATAAATCGGCGTCCCTGAGCCATCGACTACAGGTAACGCCGGTATCATCCGCGGAAGGAACAGATGAGGCGGCGGCATCTGTACCCCAGATGACCCACTATCCGAAGAAGTAGGACCCGGAGTGGGCGCCCGGTGTATCTCGGGCATACGAGGTGCAGACACCTCCGTCTGGGTCTGAGGCCACAAGGGCCTCGGGGAACGAGGGACGGCCGCCTGCCTCGATGAAAGGGGCATCTCCGGCGCCGTCTCCAGAAGGCTCGCACGTCTGGCTGTCATATGGCCCTGAAACGTCGTTTGAGGGTTGCTAGAGGTTCCCTCAGACGATTCGGACCTTTGGCCCTTCGAACTCTTCTTCGATCGAAAAAAGCCGCTCATCCTATTTAAAATATTAATCTAAGGCTTTAGATTATTTTGTGTTTATTTTATAAAAAATTATACATGTTTAAAATTATACTTATTCAGTAAATAGATATACATACCAATATATATATAGATATATATATATATTTTACTTACATAACAATATTATATATATCAACATCATCATAAATTAACTAACATATCATAAAACTAAATTCGAAATCAAAAATAAATTAACACATATATTCAAAAATAAACAAATAAACTAACATAATTAAATTAACACATAATTAAATTATATCAATATATCAACAACAACAAAATTAAGCACCAATTTATCAACAACAACAAAATTAAGCACTAATTTATCAACAATATATCAACAAAATTAAGCACCAATTTATCAACAACAACAATATATCAACAACATATCAACAACAACAAAATTAAGCACTAATATATCAACAACAACAAAATTAAGCACCAATTTATCAACAACAACAAAATTAAGCACCAATATATCAACAACAACAAAATTAAGCCACAACAACAAAATTAAGCACCGAACCTGAGAATCAATCGGGAGGCAGGGAGGAGGCTAGGGCGGAGGGCAGGGAGGAGGGCGGGAGGCAGGGAGGAGGGCGGGAGGCAGGGAGGAGGGCGGAGGGCGGGAGGAGGGCAGGGAGGAGGGCGGGAGGCAGGGAGGAGGGAGGAGGCGGCGACGGGAGAGGGAGGGAGGAGGGAGGAGACCGGGAGGGAGGAGGGAGGAGGGAAAAACTGCGGAAATGAGGGAGGAGGCTAGGGTTTCGCAGTTAAACCCGAAGACTTTAGCCGACGAAATAATTTGTTCGTCGGCTAAAGATAAAAATTTCGTTGGCTATACATCAATTCGTCGGCTAAACCTTCTAAACTCGTCGGCTAAAACTTTGAAATTCGTCGGCTAAACCTTTGCAACTCGTCGGCTAAACCTTTGAAATTCGTCGGCTAAACCTTTATACATTTGGCATGTTGTGATTGTGATGATCAAAAATGAGAAACACAAATCCGGCCGTCAGATCTGACCATCATGATAAAATACATGTATGGGAAAAAATTCAACTTGATCCGAAAAGAATAAGGGCTCGATCCGGACGGTCAATCTCGTAAGTCAAACCCCTAAACACACGGAAAAGGTCGATCGACCGTCTAAATTACGTATTTTGGCCGGACCTCCAACTGAAAATAGTTATAAACCGATGACACGCAACAAGTCGTATAAAAATTTTACGCAAAATAACCACCGAACCCGGGGCTACCCATAGGGAGAAAGAATTGAAAATTGCATTGACCGCAACTATCGGGACCGAGACATGACCGGAATACCGTGATTTTTCAACCGTAGACGTATTTCACCATTCTGGTCATGTCTTATTTCACGACTTTTTTACGTTTGAAGGTTCTACGTATAGTTTGTTTTTGAAACGGAACATTTACATAACACTTGGTAAACAAGTTATACAACATTAGTACGCATGTTGTGATCGTGATGATCAAAAATGAGAAACACAAATCCGACGAATTAAGTCTAAAGTGTGTAATAAAAAAAATATGGCCGACGAATTAAGACAGTTTGTATGCCCTTGAATAACATCTATGTTATTCGTCGGCTAAAGTGTATTTTGTCGGCTAAAACATCTATGGCTGACGAATTAAGGTTTTTTTCGTCGGCTAAAACATCTATGGCCGACGAATTAAGGATTTTTTCGTCGGCAAAAACCATCTTAGCCGACGAATTATAGTGTATTTCGTCGGCTAAAGTAAAAAAACAGGGAAAAAAAAACAGACGATATTCATAAACCATACATTAAAAAAAACCTGTTCATCATGTATCACCGAAATTCATATAAAATAACTGAAATATGAATTCAACATGTGTAAACTATAAAGGAAAAGGTCTTTGAAAAATTATACAAATTAATTGGAATCATACATTAAAACTAAGGCTCGTAATCAGAATCATCCGATGAGTCTTCTTCGGTGTCAGAATTAATTTTTGGTAATATATGTATTTCCTCATCGCTAGAGTCTTCGTCTGTTTCTTGATTTGGATCAACATCAACAAGCCTTGGCTCTTCATCACGAATTCGCACCGAACGACCCGCTTTAAAATTATTAAGGCGAATGGTAGAGGAGTTAGGAATACCTATTGCGTTGGGCTCTTGATACGCAACATCCTCTTCCTCGTCTTCGGCCTCTCCAAGTGTAGCCGCCCGATAAATGTTTCGAGGGTGCACAAGGTTGACTACTTTCCACGCGTCACCCTTAGCAAGGTCATCAAGATAAAACACTTGTTTTACCGATGTGGCAAAAACGAAGGGGTCATCCTCGTAAGAACTTGTAGCAGTGTTCACCGATAATATTCCGTACTGATCGGTCTTCATGCTCTGCGGCCTAGTATCAAACCATCTACACTTGAAGAGGTGCACTGTCATGCCTTCACCGTAAACGAGTTCCACCACTGAATCAAGAACACCGTAATAGTCAACTCCATTCCGCCCACCATGTGCCATGACCCCATAATTCTGTGTTCTCTTTCTGCTGTCTCTTTGTTCGCATATAAATTGCACGCCATTCACCTTGCACATCGGATAAACTCTTGAGACTATCGGCTTCATCGCTAGAAGTCTTAGTTCGTGCGACCAATTTGGGTGACTATCAAATTGAATATGGTTCATCTGTAACCAACCATCTCAACTGTAAATATGGATAATTATGCAATAAACATAAACCCGTAGAGAAAAATTAAATTACGTACCCAACCGCCAAAATAATCTGCGAACTCCCTGTTGTGGTACTCGAGATCACCTTGAATGTTGGGATGATTGAGATGGATGCCTTTCCAGTATTCAACTTCTGGACAGTTAATCAATACCCACCAGTGGGCAATGACTAGCTCATGTGGTTGCAACTTGTAGGAGTCTGGCAAAATTCCATACACTTCAACATCACTGGAGACTATGGAAAGATTGAACTTCGGTACATCTACCGGCATGGTTTGCGGAGTTTCCTTCAACGCTCCTAAATACAACTTCATGTAGGTGACGCACTCGTGCGCAATATATGCTTCAGCTATACATCCTTCAGGAGCGGATTTATTAGCCACATAATCTTTGTAGTCTCCAAGTTGCCTGTAAATCAAGTTGCAAAATGTTATGATTATTGAACATGTATATATATTGAGGAATTCAGGTGTAAAAAACGTACCTTTCCATGGGATACATCCAAGTGTAGTGTACCACTACCACAAAAACAGCTTTAAACAACGCCTATCAGACGACGTATAACAATAAACCGTCGTGTGACTAATTTTTAACTTTTTAGATGTCAGTTTTTGAATAAATCGTCGTGTGAATGTGTAAAAATTTGAGCCTAGATTGCAAGGTGACCAACATGTAAGAATGATACGACGTTTTGTAATAAAAATGTGGTGTGAGTGTATGTTTTTGCAGCAAAACCATGTCAGCCAATATTTCCCTCCAATTTTCTCCCCAAATTTAGCCCCAAACTTAGAGAGGGAACATGAATTTTGATGGAGGCAATGCCAAAACTTAAAATTTCAGGCATCAGACCACATTTATAGGTTTTACGTTGTGTGATTTAGTGTCGAAATGAATGCCAACTTCAATCTGCCCATACCTTCCCCTTTACATTTTAGCCCAAAATTAAATTCTCCCCCCAACACTTAAACAAAAACAAAAAAGTTAAAAGCTAAAACCTCGACAAACATACTCACAAAACCAAAAAACAAACACTCACAGCACCAGAAACCTCGACAGCTCTCGACAGCTCTTGAGAAAAAACCCAAAATATTCGTAAAAACCCAAAATATTCACACCTTCGTCTGCCTCGTCTATCTCTTTACCGAAAACCTCAACCCACATCTCTCTCGACCCCCATCTCTCTCAGCCTTGTCTACCTCAACGGAGACGACGAGGAAGCTGTCGGCGTTGCCTGACCTAGCCCTAGCTTCTCTCTAGATTCGTCTCTAGCCTGGTAAGCTCTATCCCTTACATCTCTCATAAATCGATTTCGATGAATTCAAGGTTTCAATTTTGATGCAGGTGACTTGGACAGTTGGATTGAGACAACTACAATACCATTTGGAGCTTTGATTTTCTGACGATTATTTCTCTTATGGTAATTGTTGGAATCAAAATTGCTGGGTTTTGGGTTTTGGGATTTAGGATTTGGGAATTCGGTTTTGGGTATTTGAGTTTTAGGATTTCACTAGATCTGTTGCTGGGTTTTGGGTAATAAGGCTTTTAGGTTTTGTGCTATAAGGATTGTAGTTCTTTTCTGGGTTACTGCTTTGATGAGTAGTTGTTCTTCATGATTTTTGCTTTTATTAATTGTTCTCAATATGATTACTCTAACTTTTATGCAGAAATGACATAGTTTTTCTTTGTGGACATGACCACATTTGTAGATGACTACTTCACAAATCCAAAAGAGCATGTCTATGACTGGAGAGGCGTCATTCCTTGAGAGGATTACCTCTAAAAACTCTTCAAGGTATGCAACCACAATTAATACATTATTAAAAGGATTATTGTTTTCTTTTAAATATCCAACCTAATACATTGTTGTTTCTTAAATGGGATATATATGATGCATATATGAAATTTAGTGATCTGTTTAAATGTTGTTTAGGAGATGGAAGGAAAACAAATGAGCAAAAAATGGAATATATTTGTTTGAATTTAGCAGTTTAGTATGGGTAATGGGACTATGTTCTATAGTTTTATGGATGTTTAGTGGGTTAATTTAGTGGAATTGAGTCTTTTAAACTGTTTTCTCTACTATAATATAGTGGAAGCTAGTTATATATATATATATATATATCATGTAGTATGTCAGCTTTATTAGATGATCTAGGTTGTTATCTAGAATCTTCACCATTATTCCTTATTCTTGGTAGTTGATAGCAATACAGCAAAGGAGAATTTTCTATATTTGATTTGTTTGTTGGTATGTGATATTGCCTTCGATCTATCAGCTATTCCCTAACTTCTTTTTTGTGGTTTGTCTTGCCATTCCGGATTACAGTGAGTAGGAGTTTTAGAAGTATGGTCATTAGCAGCTTCAAGTGATGGATCGTCTGTACAATTTCTGCAATGCTGAGGTAGCCTTAACCTCTATGCCATTTATCTACTTGTCCAAGTTAATTGCTAAATAAAGTGGAACCTTGGTAGTGTTGTAGAGCATTAGGCTTCTCAGATAACTAATAATGCGAATTTCCTACTGCCCTATCATTTGCTATCTACCTTTCTCTTAAGTTTGTGGACTTTTGTTTTCATTGCCAATATTGTTTATTTTCTGGTGTCTTTATGCATTATATGCAGCTTTTATGCTGAACCATTTCTCCATGCTTGAAAAACTATGTGGTAATATATTTCTCTTACACTCTTAGATATCATGTCATTTGCTATGTTTGAGGTCATTTGTAGCCTTAGTGTTTACTTTATGCAGTTGGTTTTGATTTGATGCAAGTATGTTGGGCATTGTTGAACAAAACGTCTCCTACCATTTTGTCTAATATAAGTTCTCTTTCTTGATTATTGAAACAGACAATGGAGCTATAAAGAACAACTAATGAATTGATATTCCTAGCCTACTCAAACATGTCAAAGAACAAAAAGATGCTAAGGGCTAAAGAGATGACATCAAAAGGACTGCGTATAGTTTCTAAGGCAATTTTAGATGAAAGAGATTTAGTTTTGATGCGTGGAATGAACAAATGCACAAATTTTTGACTTGGAAAGATCGGTTACAAATAGCAATAGATGCTGCACAAGGTCAGCAAGTAATTGATCATCGTTGTCCTTTACTTGCACTCATTTTTCTTCTCTTTTGTTTTCTTTTGTTTATGGACTTTGTTGATAAATGATGTCTCAATTGTATATGGAATTTTGTAGGACTGGAATATTTGCACTATGGTTGCAAGCCGCCCATAATCCACAGGGATGTCAAGTTGACAAATATCCTGCTGAATGAATATCTTCAAGCTAAACTATCAGATTTTGGCCTATCCAAGAGTTTTCCAACTAATGATGGCAGTCATGTATCAACTCTTGTTGTTGGCACTCCAGGGTACCTTGATCCTGAGTAAGCATTTTTTGTTTATATCTTATCCATTATATATATCATTACAGTTATTGAAACATTACAGGAACACATATTAATTAATCAACTAGAAAAAGATGAGTAATGAAGTTATGAAGAAGAATGAGGGACTTAAAAAGTCAAAATAGATAGTTTGGCAAATATTGTACTGGCCGTCTTGATATCCAATCCCTTGTATGTGAAATTTTTGGATAGATTGCTGGAATTATAGTCTGACATGGTATGCAAGCCTTAGTTGAAGACGGTTCTGCATTTGAAACTTGGAATCCTTAGTTATTTGTTGGCTTGAAGGTAGACTAGGGGCTGTACCTAGTATATCCTTGTGCATGCATTTTTATGATTAAGCAGTGATTGTGGAACTTAAGGAGTCTTTGGCAGCAAAACTGGCTCGAACTAAGCAGAGCCATGAAACTGAATCAATAAGAGTTTCGATGGAGATCATGGCTAACAATTCCATTGCTATGCTAACTCCCTCAATTAGGTAGCATGTATCTTGCAATACCAGAGGTTTGCACTGATGCTTCTGTGGATGTTATATGCACTTATTTAGAGACTAAATTTTTAGTCTATCTATATATGCCATTGCATTTGTATTTGAAGACCTGGATTTTGTTTATTAATCAAAATGTAAACTTCTAGTTGGCATTGTTGATCAGTATCAAGCATGACTGTTAAACAAGCATTTGGCAAAGCTTATTTAGTTGGGAAAGGCAGTTGCTCATTGTGTGGCATTGCTGACTATGAAGTTGGAGGATCAAGATTTTTGGGGAAGACAATTACTCCTCAGCAAGAACAACCAGCTGAATAGAAAAACAACTGATGAAGTATTGCTAAAGAGTTAAGACAGTGTAGTTGCAAGAACACAAGAAACCTTCAGTTATACTTGTGAGGAGAATAATTAGATAAAAGAGATGTATGGAATGAGATCAAATGATCTCCAAATTCATGTATGAGTATTTGAGAGATGTTACTTGTATGATATATTTTACAGGCCATCAACTTGAATTCATATAATGAGATTGAAATTAATGTGTGCACTGAATATTTTTATTGAAATTATTTTTTTATAAATATAAAACTGGATTATAGCAAAAGAAATAATAATATATATAATTGGAAAGAAATTAAACAAAAAAATTCCATTAAAACCGACTTCTAAGTCTATATCAAATAATAGTTTTAACAATAATCGTTGTATGACTACCAATTACACAACTGTTACACAGAATAACCGTGGTGTGAGTGTATGTCACACGACAAATAATATGTCGATATGCTGTCGACATATGTTGACATCCTATGGCTGTCGATAGATGTCGACAGCAATCAGATGACGTTTCTACAAAGTATCAGACAGCACGCAAAAAGACAACGGTAACTTGGATAATCAGACGACGTTTTTTGGCCGTGGCCGTGGTCGATTTTGTCTCAACTTTAATCCTCGTTACGTCCATCACACTTTCAAGAACGGTCTTCTGACAACCGGGGTACACAGGGGTCTGTTGGAAAGCAAGCAGTTTGTTGTACTTTTCAATACCAGCAGTGTTCACAGCTCTAGGGAAGGGCTGCACCGGGTCAGGCATATACTGTCCTTGAGCGCATACACCGCTCTCATAAGGAAACATGTCGTTGATGAATGTCGTTGTTGGATCGTTGGATGTACTAGCACTGCCCGTCTCGGAAAATTGGCCATGATCATGCGGACCCCCTGATGATGTTTCACCGTGATATAACCAACATGTGTACTTCTCCCAAAACCCGTTACTCCTCAGGTGCTGCCATCTTTTGTCAATGGGAAATCGATACATATCGCTGCGACACTGACATTTCGTGCACGGGCAATAGAAAATTGTATTCCCGTTAGCATTATCCAGCGCATATTCTATAAAACTCATAACTCCTGCACCGTATCTTTTGTCCCATTTTGGAAGCGAAATCCAACTCTTATCCATATCCTGAAAATATAACAATATATATATATATATATATATATATATATATATATATTTATAACGCTGCTAGCTAATTATTAATAAAATTTCATGCCATATATAAAATCTCAATTCATTTAGTATATATTCTACGTACTACAACTAATTAATTACAAAATCATCATGAACTCATATATATCATCAACAACTTCATACCATATCAACATAATAATATTATAAATTAATATTAACATATATATATATATATATCTACTATTTATTAACAACAAATTAATTCATATATATTATCAATTCAAATCATCAACCAAATCGATCAACACATATATATATATACATCCAACGTACTCAAAATTAATCAACTCAATCACAATCAAAATTAATAAACTCAATTAATCACACTAATTAAAATCGATCAACTCAAATAAAACTCAATTAATCAACATATATATACATATACGTACCTATATATGGCTCCACAAACTGATTATGGACAGATTTCGACAACACCCAAATTTTTTCTCTCCTTTTTTCTTCTCCCGTTTTTTTTCCCGTTTTTTTTGAAATGAGCTGCTGCTGCCCAGATCCGCAAATATAAAGCACTTTAGCCGACGACTATGAATTTCGTCGGCTAAACTTTTAAATATTTCGTCGGCCATAGTTTTTGAATTTTAGCCGACGAAATAAATTCTTTAGCCAACGAAAGTTTTTTTCGTCGGCTAAAGTTTACCATAGCCGACGAAAATTTAAAATAGCCGGCGAAAGAAAATTTCGTCGGCTAAAGTGGACTTCATAGCCGACAAAAATTTACCTTAGCCGACGAATCATTTTTTCGTCGGCTAAAGTGGGTTTTAGCCGACGAAAAAATTCTTCGTCGGCCTGGTTTTTTTTTTTTCGTCGGCTAAAGCCTTTCTTCTGGTAGTGGACCCATATCATCTCCCAACGATGACCTAACGGGAGAACTTACTCTTAAATGCATTAACAGTCACTCGCATCACTACAAACAAAAGACATACATATATTAATGTAAGTATACATCTATATAATGTTGACGTACTTATTGGTTCGAGCATTATCGAACAAAAGTTGATCTGATTAGCAAAAAACAAGTAATTACGACAACTGTATTGAAGATTAATAAATCTCGATCGATCACGGTTTGACCTATTTATTGTAATTGACTGAGACTATAATATCGATCACTTACTCTCCATCCCAAAGCTCTTCAAGAGACTTGAAAGGGCCATGATGTTCTGAAACGAAGTCCGTTGAGAGGCATCCTCTCTTTTGTGGAATCCGATCGATCTTGTCCAGTTCCCCAGGCAGCAGCTCCCAATCAAATATATCCATATTTTCTTTGATCCTTTCCTTGTTAAAGCTCTTCACCACCACAGTCACCCCTTGCTCATATGCCCATCTCAGACAAACCTGATGATCAATTAAGATGCACATGCAAAAATTTAAGCCAAAGTTTCGATTAAAACGAGGGACTTAATCGGTTTGAATGATGGTATATCAGAAACTTAGGTAGCATGTACTACTGAATTTGATCTCGTATATGTACCTGAGCAAGAGTTTTTCCTTTTGCTTCAGCAATCTGTTTGAGAGTCTCACACTCCATAACACCATTTGATCCCCACGGTGTCCCTTTTGCCCCCAACGGAGAGTAGGCAGTAATGATTATACCTTTTCTTTCACAAAACTTTCTCAGCCTTTTCTGCTGCCATAGCGGGTTCATCTCCACCTTAATTGATTCCAAAATTTATGTAACAAATTTAAGCATACATGCAGTTATCTAATTAACCAAAGAATAAACCAGCTGAGACGTAAATCTAACTACTTAATATTACTTGGTTGACTGCAGGAGGGATTTTTGCAGTGGCAAGCAACATATCGATCTTTTTGCATGTGAAATTGCTGACCCCTATGGACTTGGTGAGGCCTAGCTTCTGGCACTCTTCCATTGCTTCCCAAACAGACTTCAAGTCCATAGGAAGAAGATGCTCTTTCCTAACAGGTATGTCATAGCTCCCTGGCTCCAAACTCACCGGATAGTGAATGAGATACAAATCTAGGTATTCTAATCCAAGATTCCTGCAGGGAAATATAGCTAGACATATATTAATCCAAAAGATCCAGCTAAGGCTATAAAATCAAATGAATGGATAGATGAGTTACTTGAGCGTTTTGTGAATAGCAGGGAGGACAAGGTGAGGATGTGCATCGGGGCACCAAAGCTTGGAAGTAACGAAAAGCTCATCCCGGGATTTGACGAGGCCAAGCGAAAGAGCTTCGGCGATGGCTTCCCCGAGAACTGGCTCCGTCTGGTAAACAGCAGCGGTATCAAAATGTCTGTAGCCAACTTGGATTGCATTCAGAATGGCTTCTTTCGCTGTTTGAGAGGCAACAAAAGGATATGCTGCAGTTCCTAAACCCAGAACAGGAATCTTGATTGTTTTGCCAGTTGATGATGAAACACCTTCCACTCTTGCCAATCTTGTTCCCATTTTTGGATCTCGGTCTACACTAGACTACCCCAAGTTTTGCAACTACTATCGAGGACTTCCAACATATAATAATATAGAAGATAACATGCACGTTTACGTTGCGTTCCATTTTTAATTTGGGATGCGTCATCCATTGCATGTAAGATCATTTGATTTTCTTGGTGTCTCTCTCCTTCTAGGGTCATATTTGGCGGAAAGAAAAGAAAATCGTCACTTTTCATTGTTTAAAAATAAAAAGAAAAGAGTGAAAAAGAAAAGTGGTTTCTATATGAAAGAAAAATTAGATAGAAAATGGTTTTATCCCTCTCTTATGATTCACTTTCATTTCCTTGTCAAAGGAAAATTCAAATATTTCATTTCATTCTTTAGAACCAAACTAGGCCTAGGCACAGCGGATTCGTTGCAAGTCTGTCTAAGTTTTTGTTTTTTGTTTTTGAAACTGCAAGTCTGTCTAGTTACGTTCTTAAAAATTTGAGGACGGTTTCGTGGCAGGTTCATATCGTGGCGGACCAGCTGGATCCCATTCTCGATTTTTTTTTAAAAATAAATAAAAAGGGCCAATGTATGAAACGATAAAACGGAAAACCCAACCCATAAAGCCAATAAGAAATTTGGAACGCCGCCGAAGATCACAATATTCTAACTGGAATCGCAGCCTACAGAGCGAAGCAAAACTAGAAGGCTCAACTTTCTTTTTCTTGCTGATTTAAAGCTTTCTTGGTTTCTCTTAGAATCTCTCGCACAATTATGCTTTTATTTCATTTACTGTTACTCATTGTCATTAATTTGATATGGATCAGGAAGTAAATAGATTCAAGTTTTATATGGGTGTTGAGATGAAAGCCTCTAAATTTGATCAAGTTGCACATGCAATGTTGCCCATTAGTTGCTTAGTGTTGTTTAGACTCTCATTCTGTTAGCATTTTTTAAGATCAAAGTGATTGAGTGTTTATTTTTCTTCCTGGAATTGATGGCTTCATGGCGTTTGATTTCATCATTCTTCCCACCGGAATAGAAAACTTGAACAAGAAAATTAGGCCATATCCTTTTTCTTCTGTGATACTTGTTTCTCTTTCTGATATTCACCTCCACATGTAGTTTCATGGGCTTGTTTTGTTTGATTGTTCGTGACATAAGTGTAACCACATGGTTCGGAGTGCATTCGTTGTTTCCCCATGTTTCTTTTTTTCCTGCAATTTACCCTTCTTCTATATCGCTTTCTGGCTAAATACAAAATTCATCCTTGTTTTCGAAATCTTGGGTTTTGTCTGTTCCTAAAATGACAAGTTACCAAATAACCAAAATACAAAATTCATCTTTGTTTTCGCAATCTTGGGTTTTGTCTGTTCCTAAAATGACAAGTGACCAAATACCCAAAATACAAACATTCACCAGTTTGTTTCAGTGTTCTTGGGTTAGTAACTCTTTATTTGGAAGTCAAATAAACTATTTAATTTGTAACACTTTCTTATGGTTCACTTTCAATTCAACTTGAAGAAACAAAGGTATACAAACAATAATGACAGTACATACATTGGTGTAGGTATTATAAAATATATATATACACGACTCCAAGTACCCAGATATGCAGTGCTTTCACATTGCTGTGCAAGGTAATGTCTCCTACGGTATGCATCTACACTCATATCATTGTGTTGTTTATTCTCGTTAGGATAACCAGACTATAGCTGCTGATCTTCTGCTAGCATTCCAATATCATGGTCAGTTCATTAATTGATTGCTCTTTTGTTTTCTTGCTGCAATTGATATTTTTGATTTTTAGTTGTATTGTTTTTACTTTCATAATTTTTTAAACTGTAATAGTTAATCATATAAGCAACAAAATACAGCTGAAGTAGAAAATTGAAGTAAAAATCTGTGCCAGTTTCATTTTATACTGGAACAACTTTTGTTGGAGTCCTGCCACATGCATATGATCTTTACAGGATTCACATCTCTGGTTGGGTCTTGGCAGAGCCGTTCATCTATGCAATTTCTTCTGTTGGTTTTTACTCCTCTACTTGGGATGCCATAATTCCTATTGGGGGTCTACTGTTTGCGGTCATCATTTTCTTGCAGCAGAAGTATGGGGGTCGTTGTTTTCTTCCTGAAAGCTTGAGAGAGTTGAGTGCATATGAGAAAATTCCAAAAGTAATTGAAGCCTAACCAGTAACCACCTAAGGGTTTTGGTCGAATAATACTCCACTTCTGGTAATTCATTACATGTGGATGTTCTGTCATTGTATGCTTGTGGATGCTCTGCCATTGTATGCTTCAGTTCTTTTCTTTCTTATGCTAAGCATCTAGGCTTTCGGTTAGAAATTTGTATCATATCCTGTTGCTGAGGCTAAGTAGTGCTTAAATCCTGAATTCCTGATACAAAGGTCTGGATAGTTCTTAGTCTTCTTTTTTCTCTCTTCAAAATGCAGGCTTTTCCCTTTTATTAGCAAAGTAAATCAAACTTATGTTTCTGAAGTGACTTCTTATTTACCCCTTTATATAAATACACAAATTGATTTAGTTTATGTCTTCCAGTTTATGAATTGGTATGCATTACATTGAAGGTTTATAGAACTCAGTATCTAATTAATACTCTTTAATGAAATTAATGTTGAAACCCAACATGACAATAGCCTATTTCTGTCTGAATTTTGGATTGATTCATTTTCATTAAAAGGTTATTTTCTCTATGTATCGTTCTCTTTTAAATTTGCTATGACCCAAGGTTTGGCACCTCTTTCCGAATCAACTATTGTAAATGCTATATAGTGAACATGAAGTTAGTTTTCTGTCTTATGATGTTTGTAAGATCAATTCTCTTTGATTATGTCGGTAATAAGCCAATCATGTGGCCCAAGATCACAAAAGTTATTTCCTTGTGTATAGTTCTATGGCAGTAGAATGCATTAGAACTTAGCAGAATGGTATTGGGTTGAGATCAACTTTCTAACCTTTTTTAAACTCTATGACTTGTTCTTAGCATCTGTCTCATTGGCTTCTAGCTTGTTCTTGGCAATATTATCTGGGATTTTTCTTTTCCAGAGGAATGTCTTTGATACAGGTATGCTTTATTAATTTCCTCAACATGGTTATGACTACCCTGCAGGTATACATACATTGATGTTGTCAATAGCCTTTGGCCAGAGAGAGTGGAATATGCAATGTTGGTTATTGCCTTGAGTATATATTTGTTTCTGAGTGCAATTATCATTTCCCTGAATTGTTTCCTTTACTTTTTCTCTGCAGAATTATGCATTTTAGGGAAAAGACCAAAAGTGGATCTTTGTATTCTCAGTCTTGGCTTTTGTTGTTTTCTTTGGTTATGAGAGGTCCAATATATTTCTTTCCTACAACGCAATCATCTGTATCCTTTTTACGCATTAAAAAAAACAATATTTAGCTTTGTTTTCAGAGTCTTTTACTCTCTCTTTTTTATTTCTTTAACATTGAAATATAGTTCATTGTTATAAATAGTATAATCTATGTGGCTGTTTACGTAATTACTCACTAGTTATGTATTCTGATGTAAAGCTACCTCTATATAAGGAGGCTAATGAGAATGAATGAGAAACACTTCTACCTCCTCCCAACTATTTTCTCTGTGTCTTCTCTCCATCTTTTCTTTATTTCCAATACGTTATCAACACGACTCTACCATTGAGTTGATAACGCCAAAACCCTAAAAATCTCATAATTTTTCTTCTGCCGCTAGCCATAGATTGACATGCTAGCATGCACATCCTTGTCCATATTGATTAGATTCGATGATGATCAAAGAGTATTTGGTGCACCCTCAATTCGTTTTATGCCCAATTCATGATCTATGAGTCATAGTTTTTCATATATATCCATGTTATATACAATCGTCATGTTTGCTGGTACTATTTCTTCTCATGAATAATCAGTAATCCTTTTTGATAACTGCATCGCATGATTATACTATTGTCTTTACCCATTTTAGATGTAATTTGTTGTATATACATCCATTTATCATGCATAACGAGCCCTCTGTTTTCTTTATGCGACATGACACCTCTCATATACAACCTTGACATTGAGATTCAATGGTAATCAATCAATGCTCAGTTTTATTTCCGTTTCAGTTTTCTATTATTTACTATGCCCACAAAATTTTCCATTAAGTGGCAAATGTTTCCTTATGTATACGTTTTCATTATGTATCTTGATTGGCCTACTGTCCGGTGGCTTTGCAATTCTATGGAACCCATATACATAATATATGTTGGTGGCTTTGCAATTCTATGGAACCCATATACATAATATATGTTTCAATTTTATTATTTGAAAGTAAACTCATGGTTACACATAGTTGTGAATTGTGTGATCATAGATCGAGACCTGAAATCTCTTGATCGAACTATAAAGGCCCTGAATCTCTACAGTCAAATTATGACTTAAAGTTTCTAATAGCTTATGCAATTAATGAGAGCCAGATGTTTCTTAAAGTTATAAAATGATCATTGAAACCATATCTTGTGATTCCTAATTATATGAGGGTTTGAAGTTTCTCACGGTATTTTGCTATTATGTCCTCGCATTTAGAGGAGAGCAGCAAGATGATCATATTTGATGAAGTTAACGGGACTAGAAGTTTCTATGCATTTTCTTCATTTATGAAACCAGAAGTTTCCAATATACAATTTATTTAGTTTTGCTCTTTACAATGTTCTTATTTTTGTTATGTAATTTCATTACGATACATTTTCTTTACATTTTATTGTTATTTGTTAGGGTCAGCAGCCCTTATATGTCGACGATATGAACATGTTTTTGAACCAGAAGTTCAAAATAATGGAATGATATATAAAACCCGAAGTTCTAACGATAAAGGCTCAACGAGTTTTGAGTATAAAATATAAGGTGAAAATGAAGTGTCATTTGGGTTACTCAAGCCTGAAGTTTCAAGCATTTGAATTATTTGAATCTAAAGTTTGACATACGAAATTTGAGTATCGTTCTAACATTCTAACATTATAAATGATTATACGAGGTGCCACCAGAAATGGATCATGAACATATTGTCATGAACCAAAAGTTCATTGAATTAAATACGTTGTTTATGTAATGGACAAGTTATGTCATTTTCTTTCTACCATGTTGTGTCGAATCACCTACAAGGTCTGAAAGCTACTAAGCTTAATTCCTATCAAATTGTATTTACTGCATAGTTGCTTGTTGTCACCTCAAAGAGACACTCTTGTCACGAGGGTGAGAGAGATTGTTCTTGAAGAATAATGTAGAGTGGTGAGAGTTGTTTATCCACCATCTTATTTTGATTTTGAGAAACAGTTAAATTCAGCACAGGTATCTAAACTTTAGTGGCAAGGCCAACGTGATACCCCCACTCATAAATATACCATTGTGATATCTGAAATCTTATTTTGATATGTCACTCCCCGACCCATAATTTTTACCTTAATTACTAGCATAGTGGTAATAAGAATTTTACCGTGTTCGTCATTAAGTGTATAATTTAATTGATCCCCAGAGAGGTTGTAGGGGACAATTATTTCGTAGGATTATTTGAAGGAAGAAATTGTGACGACGGTAAAAAATTGTAATTTTTACTAGTAAAAGGTAATTTTATTGGGGTATTATATTTGAGGTGTTGAATTTTTGGTTTTGGGTATATTAAGTGTGGTGTTGGATCCGGTTTGGGCTAAGCCCATTTTCTTTCTTCTCTCTCTCCTCCCGTTTTCTCTCTTTCCTTCCCTGACTGCCGGATTTTCTCCTCCGTGCAAGTCGCCATTCGGCCACCCAGAGACCGCCAGACTGGTCTCGTTCGGACCCTCGCCTCTTACTCTCTCTTCCTGGGCTGGTGCCCGCACACGGAACGCCTCCAACCGGGAAAAAAAGCCGCCGGAGGTTCCGACTGCCCAAAGTTTCTTTTCGTCGAAACTCCTTCCTTCGGCCGCCATAGCCGGTGAGCCTTGGCTCAAAAGAAAGCCCTTCTCCCGTGCTTCAATCGCTCCAAAGGGCTCGCTCCATCTCGAGCTAGGTAAGGAGAAATCGGTATTTGAAATTCTAGGGCTTTTATGTGTGTTTTCGTTCGATTGACATGGTTTGACTTAGAATTGGAGTTTGTAATAGTTAGGAATGTTGTAGAGGAGGTTGAGAGGAAGGTGCTGCCAAATTTTGGTGAGCATCGAAATTCAATTTCGAGAATTACATAACAAGTTCTCAAATCTACAAAAGATTGTAGAAAAAATGAAAGAAGGAGTAAGTTATGAGAAGAATAATGAAGAGTCGCTAGCGTAAAATGTAGTTAGTAAAATCATCATACATTCTCCACCCTCAGCAATGGGAGAAAGTAGACTAATTAAGGTTTAGTGAACTAAAGCTACTTGATGAAAATCATCGAAAACATCATAGTCTACCACAAAGAGAGATGTGAAGATGCTGAGCAGAATCCTCAGTAAAAGAAACACAGTTCCGGTACAATTAATAAACGGTCAAGAATTTGAGTATAATGAAATCGAATCTAGTGTGCGAGAAACATATACTCCTAGATTTAAATTCAATGAGATCTATAAGAAAGGATCTTTCATTATGGATTCTCACAGATTCAAGATTCTAGAATTAACTATTCCTACCATAGGTGGTGAAACAAACATCAGATTAATAACTCCAAAGAAGGTAAGTGAAGCGTTCTAGAAAAGATATTCTTATATGCATATTGGAGTAGTCCAAGTAGGAATAAAACTCTTAGCCAGAGATGAAATTGACTTTTCTGTTCTATGTGTCTTACAAGACAATAGAATAACAGATTTTAAGAAAAATCTGTTAGGAACAGTAAAAGCTTCCTTGTGCAACCACGTTGCATATTTTAATATGTTTCCAAACTTCACAACGCATCTCAGGGATGCCGCTCACTGTCTAAGATTGAGAATTAATACATATGTGATTTCTATGAAAAAAGGAATAATGATGGAACTGGCGATAGATTATCGAATCTATTACAAGTTGATGAGCTCAAATGTAACTACAAGCACTAGGTTTCTAAATAACCTTGGGATTACTACATCTGTTCTCACCAACCCAAAAATTTATTCTTAGCAAAAACATGTCACAAGATGGCATGAAGTAACATTCCCAAGAGAATGAAATTTGACCTCTCCTGTTAAATAGCTTGAAAGTACCAATACTTCAATTTATGAAGACATGGGAGAAAAAATAAGCTTACAGTTTCAAAGGCATTCATTTGCTAATTCTGAAGAAGCTAATTCATCTGGAACTAAGTCAATCTTTCATGAAGAATCCTTTAAGGAAGTAGATACTAAAATACCTATGAAAATGCTTAGAGCAAGAAAATTAAAAGGATTGTATGCACAAGAAGACACTTGTGAATCCATAGAAGAATTAGAGATAATCATGAGTAAAACTTCTCAAATTCAACTTGGAAAGAATAAGAGGAAAATTCTTCCGTATCAGGTAGTGAAAGAAGAGCTGCCAAGCTTGTTTTCTATGGAAACATATGGAGGTGAGAGGCTCCAGAAGGTGGTCATACCATAATACAAAATATTACAAACAATCCGACTAAGATCATTCGAGAAAAAAATATCAAGCTTCCGAAAGGACAAGCTCTAAAAGGAAAAATTGGAGAGTGAAATTTTCGTAAGTATATCCCTTCAGAACCCAAATGGGGATAGTCAGTGTCCGAAAGAGAGGTTTTTCTGGATTTAGACCAGGTAGGAGATAAAAAAAAGATAATGATAACTGGGTCGCTAGTTTAAAGTTAACTCAGGCTCTAGTGTTATCAAAGTATGTCTATGAGGATGCTCATGCATACTATGAGTAAACCTTAACTGGAATAGTCCAGAAATGATATCAGTCCTTTAAGAGAAGCTCTAAATGGGCTGATTGGGCAATCAAGTTAGCTCAGACAAATAGTCCTTTAGATTTTGCAGTGTCTATCTATGCACAATTTTTTGGAGATATCACTGGGCATAACGAGCAATCTAAAGAACGATCTAAGACAAATATTCAAAAATTGAGTATTTGTAACATGAGGTATTTTGAGGAATATACCAATGAATTCCAAAACTACTATTGCACTATTGGAGACATTGAGAATGATGATCTCATCAGAACATATTATAGAAAGTTACCAGAACTCTAGAATGACGCAGTAGCACAGTCCTTGGAAGAAAACCCTCTTCAATACTTTACTGTAGGATGAATAACAGAAAGAGTTGGGAATCTCCTAAGAAAGCAATGCACGGAGAACATAAAATCCAAAACTGCAAAGAAGCAACTTAAGGAAGTTGAAAATATATGTCCAAAAATATGGGGATGTCATATTCCTAAAGAAAGGAAATACAGAAGGAAGTTCTCTAACAGCAAGCATGGTAAAAAATTTGCTTCTAAAAAGAAGTATAAGTTCAGAATATAAGAAAGAAAAATCTCAAACTTCTCCTAGAAAGAGATTTTTCAAAAGGAAAAAGAAAACCAATTCTTCTTCCAGAGAAGTAAAGAAATGCAAATGTTGGCTTTGCAAAGCAGAGTGACATTATGTAAATGAGCGTCCTAAAAAGGACAAGAGGTCTTCTAAAACCTTAATTGCTGAATATGATGAAGTAATAGAATACATTAATCTCAAAGGTTTTGAAATCGCATATTCTGATGAAAAGAATGAATCAATATATTCTCATGAGTACCCATCAGAAAGCGAGACAGAAAGTGCTTCAGAAAGCTTTGAAGAAGAAGAAGAAGAAGATATGTGATATCGTCCTATATTTTTATTACGGATACAAAACTGGAAGAAAGAAACCTCTAATATTATCAGTACCTTCCATCCCAATCCAGGAAAATTTACATGTGATTATTGCAAATGCGATGATAATAATACCATTCCCATGTACTGTGAAAGTACAGGAGAAACTTATCATCGAGAATGTTTCATTGCAGAGCTAAGAAGAAAAACCAAAGATAATGATGCTCATATCCTGTTAAAAGAGGAATATAATGTATTCCATAAAAAAGAACAAGAAAAGAACCTTGAAAAGGATATGAAAACAATGAAGTTAATAACTTCATTAAGCCAAAACAAGGATATAAAAGAATCTCTTGATTCCATGACTGTTGTGAGCAGTGTTAATCCTCTTGATTCCATAACTTCTATAAGAAGTGTCAATCCTTTCACAGAATTACTTGATGTTCCAAGAAAGCAAGAGCGAATAATGCCAGTCCAGACAAGCATATATAACAATTATATCACCATAGGTATGAAGTTTCCCAATTACAAGAAGTATCATCTACATGCATTTGTAGATAGTGGTTCATGGTATACTCTTGCTAAAAGATATGCAATCCCTGAAGAATATTAGGAAAAATCTCTAAGAATAATTACTGGAATTGCAAAGGAAGATAATGAAATAGTAATGGACACTATGGCTCGAAATGTGAAAGTTTTCTTAGGAGGAGGAAATTTTGTCATCAAGATTCTCTGGTAGTGTGAAGGCCAGACCGCTGATTGTTGATTGGAAAGGACTTCATTCTTCAACAAACAATAACTCAAACTCCACAAATGATTGACTTTGAGAAAAATCACAAAATCTATTGGGAATCTCGATTAACAGACGCTAGTGAAGAGTAGTGATTATAAGCCAATTTTAGAACCAGTTTTACTGTTACAAGACCAACTTAAAGGTCACAGTGAAATATTGGTAAATGAAGCAACAAGTTCAGAAAACTCTAAATCAGAGGAAAATTCTGAATATCAAATTTATGACAATGAGAGAATTGATGAAGAAGAAGAATACATCAGAGAACGTAACTTAAAGGTATATGCTAATAAGGTTAGAACAAAATAAAATACCGACTCTCACAGAAATTGAAAATTTGCTGAAACCAGTAATCAGTGAAGATCCTCAGTTGTATTGGGAAAGAGACCCAATGTACTGTCAGCTAAGAATGCATAATGCAAATGCTATTTGCCATGTTAAGGCCATCCCTCACTATAGGGAAGAAGATAGGAAAAAGATGGAAAGTCAGATCCAATAACATCTTGAAAAGAAGTTAATCGGGCCTTCAAATAGTCCTCATCATGCCCCAGCGTTCTTAGTAAGAAATCATGCAGAACAATTAAGAGGAAAAGCCAAGATGGTAATTGATTACAAGGATGTGAATAAAAGACCGTTAAAGACGGTTCTAAAATAGCTCAGGTAAGAGTTCACATCAATAGACTTAAAGGAGCAAAAATCTTCTCTAAGTTTGATGCAAAATCAGGCTTCTGGCAGGTTAAAATGCATCCTGACTCCATTGCTTTGACAGCTTTTGGAACTCCTCAAGGGCATTATGAATGGTTAATTATGTCATTTGGTCTTAAGCAAGCCCTGTTTATTTTCCAAAGAAAAGTGGATAATATTTTCAAGCTTTACTCAGATTTTTGTATAGTGTGTATAGATGACATTCTTGTCTTCTCCTTGTCTTCTCTAGAACTATGAACGAGCATCTAAAGCACGTAGAGCATGTGTGGAAACTTATTGTCCAAAAGGGAATAATCCTTGGACAGAAGAAGATTCACCTCATAAAGGGAGAAATTGATTTCCTTGGCATTCATGTTAAGGATGGAGAGATTCGTCTCCAAGAACATATTGTTAAGAAAATCAGCCAATTTCCAGACAATATCCCAGATGCAAAATCTCTACAGAGATTTTTAGGAGTTGTTAATTTGCGAGAGACTTTATTCCTCAAGTCAGTGGTCTCACTGCACTTCTCTCTCCAAAACAAGTTTTAAAAAGAAATGGTCTTTCACAGAAGATGACAATAATACTGTCAGAAAGATTAAAGAATTAACAAAAAACATTCCTCCTTTACAGTTACCTGAAGAACGAAATTTGATCATCTTGCAAACTGATGCAAATGATTATTACTGGGCAGGAGTTGTTTTAGTTGTTGCTTCAGATACAAATTATGAAAAGATTTATAAATTTCTATCAGGAAAGTTTAATGTAGTAGAGTTAAACTATTCTACTGGAGACAAGGAAGTCATTGCCTTAATTAAAAACATTAAGGGTGCAGAGGCATTCTTAGGAAATAAATTTGTAGTAAGAACTGATAACAAAAGAGTTAAAAATTTCAAAAACTACAAATTAACTGATGTTGTTGACAGATGAAGAGTTTTAAGATGGCAGATGTTTTTGACACAATATGAATATGATGTTGAAATGGTTGCATGTGACAAGAACTATTTGTCTGATGCTCTTACAAGAGAAATGACATTGTTTGAAAGAGAATGTCGTAATCAAAGAAACCGGAAACCTAGAAGAGAAGAAGCTTTGGGGAAGATACAAGAGAGGTGATAACACCGTAGGACTTCTCCATGATGGACTAGGTTATCATTACATTATGTCTTATGGAGCTGTTGAGTCCAGTCAGTCTTCGGACAAAATTAAGCGAAGACCAGATTCTGGATGGGATGAAAATTTAGACCATTCAAAACCTACCCTGAAAGATGAAGAGCAATCTGATACTTCCAATCAAGAAAAACTCGTAAATGAGTTCCTGCTGTGTCCGAAGAGAACAACCTCAACTGACTGGTCTCAGGGTATAAGACCAGCTAGCCCGTCTCAAACGGCAGACGGTAAAGTTATGTCAAGTCCGTTTATGGTTGCTGCTTTGTCGAAAAGCAGAAGAGTCCCTTTTAGGGCAAATAAACTACCTATAGTTACTGCGAAGAAGGTTATTCATGATCAGCCTTTAAAGATTTTTCAAAAACCAGTATTCAGGATAGATAGACTATTGACCTTTAAGTAGAAGATTATTATTGATAATATTCTGCACGCGTTTTACGAAGAAAATGAAGCTCACTTGCTTCAAACACTTAAAGTTTTAACAGAAGAATTGTATAGATTCCATACGAAGGATAAGAGTGTACAAGCAGAAAATCCGGCAGGAAATTCTAAGGTCATCTCAAGGTTTTAAAAAACGGCCTAGGTGGCCGCCTAGGCGCCCAAAGAAGGGTTTCCTTCCCGATTTTAGGCAAATTGGCGAGTATAGGCAGCCGACCGTTTTTTGGCTGCTTGGGCTGGGCGGCTCCTAGGTGGCTGGGCAGGCTTCTAAGCGGCTGGGCGGCCAAAAAACTTTTTTTGTTTAAAAAAAAGAAGAAGTGAAAACCATGGATTCATATGAAGAGGAAGAATAAACTATGGAGTTTGAGTTTAACTCCGATACCGAAGAAGTACTTGAAGGATGTGGAGAAGAAGAATTGGAGGAGTAGGCTTGCGAGAATGTATTTTTCTTTATTTGAATTGTATTTGGTCACTATTGTCTAGTTGGTGAATTGTGTTTTTTATTTTCGGATTTTCCTAAGGACATTGTTGTTTAATTGCATTTCTTATTTGCTTCAACGAAATTGTTGTTGAATTGTATTTCTTATTTTCCTAAGAACATTGTTGTTAGTACATTTTTAAGAACATATGCTATGTATTGTCATTATTTTCATCGTTATATGTAGTTTTTTTGTCATTATTTTCAGACAATATAATACCTATTTTAATTGTATTTATATAATTATTTGTTATTAGAAAATAAAATAAATACAAAAAATATAAATCCGATTAATCCCCGATTAGTCTTTTGGGCGCTGTCTGCCCGACTAGCGCCCAACATTTTTTAGAACCTTGGGTCCTCTATCTTGAAAATCTTGAAAATGCTAAAATCCCAATATTAGCACTAAAAGAATCTGAATGGTATAATATCTTAGGTGAAGGTAATTAAATATGTTCTTCCACGAACATTATCAGCAGTCCCTGGCCCATATTATGGGAGATATTTGGTTGATGTTCAAGCAGAGCATCCCTAAAAACATAAGTTGTGGCTTGTGGAAAACGGTTTTGTTCATAATCTTTAGACAAAAACTAATGAAGATTTAAAAGGATTCCCAGATATAATATCTGAAGCTGTCAAGAACATTAGACCTGATGAATGTATTATGTGGTTAAAATTCATTTCAACTCCTCCAGAGTGGACAGTGGTAGATAGACAGATGAATTATATCTCTTTATATCATTATGTCAGGTTAATTCATAGTCCAGTTCAAAAACCAGCGGTTGCAGGAGGCAATGGTAGACCAAATTAAAGCATCCCATGGATGAAGGATATGGCTATAGCTATTATAAAAAACGTGGTCCTAAGAGACTATGATTCAAGTATGTTGGCAAGTGGAGGAGAAATAATGGTCACTTGCTATAATCACCCTCCACTAGAGAATTGTGACTTTTTCTCAGCTCTTATGAGAAAAGAGGTGGATTGCACTCTGGCTACCACTACATGGTTAGAGAAAGTTGAGAAGGTTGAAAAGTATAAGATTTCTTATCCTTTTGGTTCAGATCTTGACAATGAAGAAGATGACACTGCATGAGAATGGGAATACAATGGTCCCAACTCTTGAGCAGGATATGAGGAAAATCTGAAAGAATATCACAACATAGTAAACATGTTGGAAACATGAACGGTTGCCGACGCATCAAGACAAACAACTTCTCTTTTTGATAAGAAGTAAGTGGTTGCCAACGCATGAAGACAAAAG
Source organism: Fragaria x ananassa (assembly GCA_034370585.1). NCBI lineage: Eukaryota > Viridiplantae > Streptophyta > Magnoliopsida > Rosales > Rosaceae > Fragaria > Fragaria x ananassa. Next base: position 11,558,575 of record CP139765.1, on the reverse strand, counting down.
ACTTTACTTTTTCAAAAGTAAAGTTATCAAGATAAAATTTCTCTTGTCTTCCACTATAGAGAAGTTTTAATTCTAGTTTGGAATCCGCTCCCTATATAAGGAGTCTTAGGCGTTAGTAGGAAGACATTAGAAACTTGAGATAGAAGTTCGAAGTTCTCTCAACCTTTCTCAAGAAGTAAGATAGCCAGAATACAGTCTTTGTAGTATAGCGTGTGAGAATAGTAGAGTGCTTACTGTGTGGTGTGTTGTAATCATATAGTGTGGAGTGCTTTGTTTACAAGTAAGTGTTTATCTTGTAACTATAAGTATGAATAACTAAACAGCTTTTAGTTGTTGACCTAAGAGCGAGGCTCTAGGTTTTGTATTTGTATTTATGTTGAAATAAATAAATTCTATCTTGTGCCCTATAATTCGTCACAAAAAAAAAATTAAGTGTTAGTATATGCTTAATTAAAATCTGCTTTTGTGCTTGTTTTATTTTGCTTTAAATACTTTTCTTTTAAGATCTAAGATTTTCCTACATACTGATAATATATTCCGTAGCAGTGTTCACCGATAATATTCCGTACTGATCGGTCTTCATGCTCTGCGGCCTAGTATCAAACCATCTACACTTGAAGAGGTGCACTGTCATGCCTTCACCGTAAACGAGTTCCACCACTGAATCAAGAACACCGTAATAGTCAACTCCATTCCGCCCACCATGTGCCATGACCCCAGAATTCTGTGTTCTCTTTCTGCTGTCTCTTTGTTCGCATATAAATTGCACGCCATTCACCTTGCACATCAGATAAACTCTTGAGACTATCGGCTTCATCGCTAGAAGTCTTAGTTCGTGCGACCAATTTGGGTGACCATCAAATTGAATATGGTTCATCTGCAACCAACCATCTCAACTGTAAATATGGATAATTATGCAATAAACATAAACCCGTAGAGAAAAATTAAATTACGTACCCAACCGCCAAAATAATCTGCGAACTCCCTGTTGTGGTACTCGAGATCACCTTGAATGTTGGGATGATTGAGATGGATGTCTTTCCAGTATTCAACTTATGGACAGTTAATCAATACCCACCAGTGGGCAATGACTAGCTTATGTGGTTGCAACTTGTAGGAGTCTGGCAAAATTCCATACACTTCAACATCACTAGAGACTATGGAAAGATTGAACTTCGGTACATCTACCGGCATGGTTTGCGGAGTTTCCTTCAACGCTCCTAAATACAACTTCATGTAGGTGACGCACTCGTGCGCAATATATGCTTCAGCTATACATCCTTCAGGAGCAGATTTATTAGCCACATAATCTTTGTAGTCTCCAAGTTGCCTGTAAATCAAGTTGCAAAATGTTATGATTATTGAACATGTATATATATTGAGGAATTCAGGTGTAAAAAACATACCTTTCCATGGGATACATCCAAGTGTAGTGTACTGGACCGGTAAGCAACAATTGCTCGGGAAGATGGATCATCAAGTGAGGCATGATGTCAAAAAAATTTAGAGGAAATATCCTCTCAAATTTACACATGATATAAATGATGTCATCTTGCATTTCCCGGAGGTCACATCGAGACACTTCCCGTGTGCATAACTTCTGGAAAAATCTTCCCAACGCTACTAACGGCTCCACCACCTGACGGGGAAGGAACGGTCGAATGAAAACAGGGAAGAGACGTTGTAGCAGGATATGACAGTCATGACTCTTCAACCCGTACATCTTATTGTCCCGGAAGTTCACACACCGGGCTATATTTCCTGCATAGCCTGAAGGATACTTCACACAACTCATCCACCTGAAAATTAGGTTCTTCTGGTCAGGCTTCACGGTGTAAGGAGCTTGAGGCATTTTTTTCTTCCCTTCTTTCAACCACAAATGTCTTCTTATTCCGCATTTTTTTAGATCAATGCGTGCCTTAGGACCGTCTTTCGTCTTCCCCTCCAAGTTCAGCACTGTGCCCACCACACTGTCGCACACATTCTTTTCTATGTGCATCACATCCAGGTAGTGCCTGATCAACAACTTACTCTAGTATGGGAGTTCCCAGAATATGCTCTTATGTGTCCAGAATTTGTACCTGTCGGGTCTTTCAGGTATTGCCGCCACAATGTTGGGATGATTACTGAGCTGCCCAAAATCGTACTCATTAAGCACTGCTAAAATTTCTTCCCCCGTCCATCTTCTGGGAGGCACACCGTGTTCTACGGTCCCATCAAATGCCTTGTCATCGAACCGCCATTCGTGATCATATGAAAGGAAAGCATGGTGACCCAATCTGCATATCTTGTTGCAATGACTGCTGCTCCCCTCATCGCTAAGGCACTCTGGACAAGCCTTGTATCCCCTAACAACGTTGCCCGACAACATCCCACGGGCAGGAAAATCACTGATGGTACCAACAACCATGACATGCATCTGGAACATCTCATGCGTGTACTTGTCATAAGTGGGATGACCAACGTCCCACAAAAATTTAAGCTCTTCAATCAAAGGTCTCAAGTACACATCGAGACACTTCCCCGGATAACCGGGCCCCGAAATCAACAAACTCAACATATTGTATTCCTTCTTCATGCACATCCATGGGGGAAGGTTGTACGGTACCAAAATCACCGGCCATATACTGTATTGCAGACTCATGTTGCCAAAAGGGTTGAACCCGTCGGATGAGAGCCCGAGCCTCACATTTCGGACCTCTGACGCAAAATGAGGAAACTCCCTGTCTATATGCTTCCAAGCCTCCCCGTCAGCAGGGTGTATAAGGGTATCTTCGTCATGCAATTCCCTATCAGCGTGCCATCTCATCGCTTCGACCGTGTGTGAAGACATGTACAACCGCTCCAACCTATCCGTCAAAGGGAAATACCGAAGTACCTTTACAGGTTTCCTGTTGCCTGCAGGAGTCAGCTTATATCTGTCAGTGTGACATACCGGACATGCGTCAAGGCCATTAAGGTCATTCCCTTCTGGATCTTTACCCCAAAAGAGAACGCAGTCATATCTGCATGCATGGATCTTGATGTAGGAAAGCCCAAGATCTTTCAGGATACATCGGACCTTCCGATGAGTGGTAGGAAGACGATGACCGTTAGGCAGCATCGAAGCAGTGTACTGTAGATACTCATCAACAGCCTTCACGGTCGATTTTGTCTCAACTTTAATCTTCATTACGTCCATCACACTTTCAAGAACGGTCTTCTGACAACCGGGGTACACAGGGGTCTGTTGGAAAGCAACAGTTTGTTGTACTTTTCAATACCAGCAGTGTTCACAGCTCTAGGGAAGGGCTGCACCGGGTCAGGCATATACTGTCCTTGAGCGCATACACCGCTCTCATAAGGAAACATGTCGTTGATGAATGTCGTTGTTGGATCGTTGGATGTACTAGCACTGCCCGTCTCAGAAAATTGGCCATGATCATGCGGACCCCCTGATGATGTTTCACCGTGATATAACCAACATGTGTACTTCTCCCAAAACCCGTTACTCCTCAGGTGCTACCATACTTTGTCAATGGGAAATCGATGCATATCGCTGCGACACTGACATTTCGTGCACGGGCAATAGAAAATTGTATTCCCGTTAGCATTATCCAGCGCATATTCTATAAAACTCATAACTCCTGCACCGTATCTTTTGTCCCATTTTGGAAGCGAAATCCAACTCTTATCCATATCTTGAAAATATAACAAAATATATATATATTTATAACGCTGCTAGCTAATTATTAATAAAATTTCATGCCATATATAAAATCTCAATTCATTTAGTATATATTCTACGTACTACAACTAATTAATAACAAAATCATCATGAACTCATATATATCATCAACAACTTCATACCATATCAACACAATAATATTATAAATTAATATTAACATATATATATATATATCTACTATTTATTAACAACAAATTAATTCATATATATTATCAATTCAAATCATCAACCAAATCGATCAACACATATATATATATATATATATACATCCAACGTACTCAAAATTAATCAACTCAATCACAATCAAAATTAATAAACTCAATTAATCACACTAATTAAAATCGATCAACTCAAATAAAACTCAATTAATCAACATATATATACATATACGTACCTATATATGGCTCCACAAACTGATTATGGACAGATTTCGACAACACCCAAACTTTTTCTCCCCTTTTTTCTTCTCCCGTTTTTTTTCCCGTTTTTTTTTAAATGAGCTGCTGCTGCCCAGATCCGCAAATATAAAGCACTTTAGCCGACGACTATGAATTTCGTCGGCTAAACTTTTAAATATTTCGTCGGCCATAGTTTGTGAACTTTAGCCGACGAAATAAATTCTTTAACCGACGAAAGTTTTTTTCGTCGGCTAAAGTTTACCATAGCCGACGAAAATTGAAAATAGCCGACAAAAGAAAATTTCGTCGGCTAAAGTGGACTTCATAGCCGACGAAAATTTACCTTATCCGACGAAAAAATGCTTCGTTGGCCTGGTTTTTTTTTTTAGTCGGCTAAAGCCTTTCTTCTGGTAGTGTATCCAAGGCAGCAATGATAGGAAAATTTTCCTATCCGCCATAATTAGTAACCATTTAAACAAGAGGTTATTAGGTGAAATGATGGCATGTTGAAGACTAGTTCTTAGGATAGAAAATTTTAGTTTCATAAAAGAAAGATAAAAATAAAATAAAAACTTTAACATAATAGTTACTAAAAGATAACGGAAGCATATCTTTGATAGCTAATTAGGAATTTAGGTATTGCTTTGACAACTTTGAAAGTCTAGGTATCAAACTAATCGTGACACAATAGTTTGGGGACTGTTGATGAACTTTTCTCTTTGAGAATGTCTCGGTTAGTGATTTGATAAAAGATCTTGACAAATGTATATGCTAAAAGCATAGACGTCAACTTGGATTAAAGTCTATGAGACCATCCATATTAACTCAAATAGTCTATACCCCATTTGATTTGCGAGATGCATGATTATCCAAGTGACATGGTTCTCTTGAAGAGAATGTTCTTATGTAATGTTAGAGTTCCTAATATGGCTACACATACAAAGGTTGTAAGTACGCCATTAGAGAATGATATCTTGGTTGATACTAACGAATATCATATTTTTGACCTCATACTTGGTTTAGATTCGCCACCAGCTAATAAACATCTCACTCGAAAAAAAGTGATAGAGCTTTAAACGCATATTTGCGGATGGTCATAACATGACAACATTCCAGCCATTAGGAGGAGAATAAGACTATTATCAATTGAATAATGGCGTGAATTTGAGTGAAATATATCCACAATGTTTAAAGTTTTAATCTCCTGAAAATGGAATATTATACAGGTCCTCTAATAGTCTACATGATATTACAAGTAAAAGATTCACATTCGCTAGATAATATTTGTCCTAGAAGTGACAATATTTGCCCCAAAAGTGGCATGGGTACCCAATATCAAAAATGCATGCATATAAGAATATGTTGGATCTATGAATGAGGATCATCTATGACAATTTACATATGGTAGCTACCAAAGACCATTAAAAACTGTATTAATCGATGTTATGCCACGTTTCATTATGCATGTCGACAAAGCATATTATTAGCCAAATTGAAAAGAGGCGATTCCAATGAAACTGAATATTTGAAACATGATGAGATACTTTGATCTTTAACCCTATATGATACAAAAAGGTATATTGATCATAGTGAAAATAAATCACTATGGCATAATGTCTATGAGAGACATAGGGATTATGGATATCTTTCCTTATACGTGATAATTTTATGAAAATATAGTGTTACATAATAGATATAGTTGTTATTGACGAGAGACTTACGACATTTGCCATTGTATATTATGAGGATCATAAAAGACACGTTGCTAAAAGCAAATTCCCAAAAATGAAGTGTCATTACAAGCGTATCACTTGTCAAATCCTTAACGGATTCAAATATATGAATGATTCTAATGAAATTCGATCCATGAATACTTGAGAAAGCCTTAAGCTAATTCATGGAATCAAATAGTCTAAAGTTAGCTCATATATACTCATTCTTTATAGCTAACATGATCGAAATTGCCTCAATGAGTACTATGATCGGACTACACAATCGAATTTGAATTATGATCATTATGTTGCTACATATTCTAATTTTGGGATGTTATGAATTACTCAGAACTCTTGTAGAGTTTATATGAGACGTATCATTCACAGAGATACTGATGTGTATGGCTAGATACGCCATGATGATGTTTCAATGCTTTAATGTCAATTAGCTTATCTTGTATAGCTATTACTTAGTGTATGAATTTGGTTATCAAACTCTATGAGGTAAGACCTATTTATAATCGTTTAGCTCTGTTGGTATTGTTTTAACTTTGCAGGTACACAATTTCATGATGAGCCCCTATATATAAAGCACACATAGTCTCACTTTAGTGATGGACAAATCAAACCGTTATTTACGGTGCATAAAGCTTGCAACGTTCAGGGGGAGCATCCACAAGTATGCTACCTAAGACATTTGCGTGTTGTACTCTTTTTCTCCTTTCACCAGAGTTATTTTTCTCCCACTGATTTTTTCTTAATTGACAAAGTTTTTAACGAGACAACATTAAGCGCGTCCAATTTCATCATTCATTGGTGGACATTCAAGAGGGAGTGTTATAAATATTATAATTTATGTGGCTGTCCACGTAATTACTCATTAATTATGTACTCTGATGTAAACCCTACCTCTATATAAGGAGACTAATGAGAATGAATGAGAACACTACCTCTTCCCAACTATTTTCTTTGTGTCTTCTCTTTTTCTCTTATTTACTTTACAATATTCATCTTTTTTTAATCAATAGTCTTGTAATGAAACGGTATAATACGAAATTACCAACAATGCTAAGTGGAACATCGGGAGAGGGATCAAATTATCAGAGTACATACAATGTTAAATACTAGTATCACTGTAATTTGACATGGCATTGCATTTTGTTCTTGTTACTGTACTTCATCCGTTTCCATTATAAATAAGGAAATAAACTATAACATCTTCAGGAAGTATAAGTTTTCTGCTATCACCTCTTTAAACATGTGGTACAAACTCCCAAAGCCTCTCATATTCCTTTTTGTTTTCACCACATTTTCTTTGAACTTAGTTTTATCCTCTGCTACACATCAAAAACTCTCTTATACTGATCATTGTGTTTCAACTGTTCCTGTATCTACCCCAACAAGATATGCCAGTTTTGATCCCTCTGTCCTTAGCCATACAGGTTACTATGCTGGTGGTGGCAGTGGCAATGGAATTCGTAGTCCAAAACCATCATATCTACCTAATCACATGCCCCCAAATCTTATTGAGTTCAATGCCTGGAGTGTTAAAGAAACTGATGTACAAGACTTGTTCATGGTTCAGGGAAGCCTTCAATTTCAACCAGACACTGACCACATGGGAAATGTCGCAAATCAGCTGCCCCAAACTCCAATAAGATTTGCACTGAGTGGATTCTGGTCAGAACTATCTGGAAGGCTTTGCATGGTTGGATCAGGTTCTATTTACTCGACGTAAGGTGATCTGATCAACGATGTTCCTACTCTTTTCAAGTTGCAGAATCTCTTGAATTTCACTAGTGTTACAAGTTTGATAAATGGAACCTTGGAGAGCTTGACGAGTCAGAAACATCCCAGTTATTTTGAACCAATCTCTATTATGCTGCTTCCTCGTATGAACTACCAGTACACTTTGGTTTCAAATGAATCTGATGGTAACAGGTCTCCCGGTGAAAGTGGTGTTCCTGCAGGTTCTTTGCAAATGGAGAAATTTTGTTCTGTAATTTCAGGAGTAGTACCAATATTTTATCTCCAATATCCGAGGCCTTTCTACATATAATTGCAGTACACCACTTTCTGGTTCTGGAATTTTTCCTAGCATTGTGGCACTAAGGGGTATTGAGTGCTCGGAAGATAACCGAAGGTTGACAGTTCTGGTAGAATTCGCAGACTGGAGAAAACACTGGTATAAGATGACTTTCAATCCCAATGCAACTTTGGTTGGGGAGGGTTCATGGAATGCAGAGAAAAATCAGTTACAAGTTGTTGCTTGTCATTTCTTGGATGCGATAGATTCAATCTACAATTCTAGAGTGGGTGATTGCTCAACAAGCATGAGCTTGACCTTTCCTGGAATATGGACGGTTGGAGATACCAGAAACGCTGCAGGATACATTTGGAGCAACAAAGCTACGGCAGAGTTTGGTTACTTCGAAAAGATTACATTTGGTAGTCTTATGCCTTATGATGGAACTGAGACAACCTATGATACTGGGATGTATATCTTACTTTTATTTTACATGTACTTGAACAAAAATTATAATGTTATGAATCAAGTTACAACATTGACAACAAATTTGCCAAATTTATTTACACTATTTACATGAAGTTAAATAAAATTACAATTATGAGAACAATTTGTTTAAAAAGTTGTAAAATGGTTGTACATTTTGTAATTACAATTATTAGATTAAGATTACAAACAATACAACTCAGCATTACCATTTTGACTACAAATATGTTGTCACATTTGTAAATGCAGGTATCACATATAGGTAAGTACCATATAATTTCTCAAACTCTTTTTTTTTCAGGTCAGAATGAGTATACCCAAATTGAGAAAGTAACCAAGTTGTGCCCCAGAGAGAAGATCACTGTTGATTACAACACTGAGATATATCCAAATCCATTTTTTAATGACACGAGATTACATATGTTTTCTAGAAATTCCAAAAGGGAGGTGGAATGGGGCTCTTCTTTACCTCTTTCTGTTGGAGATCAGGTGTACAGACCTGGAACATATACAGTTGAAGATGCATATGACCACAGCACCTCCTACAATATGAGCTTCCTCGTATTTATCAATTTGAGTAATCTATCAATTACGGATATGATATCTGCTGAAGGTGTCTATGATGATACAGAAGGAAGCATGTGCATGGTAGGCTGCCGAAATATGGGCCCGATAAATCAACGGTCAACTGATGATTCTGTTGATTGTGAGATTTTACTCAAACTTCAGTTACCTCCAGCAACTCCAGAGAGGATGATCTCAGGTTATGTCAAGGGGAGCATTGAAAGCACACGGTAAAGTCTGATCCTCTTCATTTTGAACATTAGGATTTGTCTTCAGATGACATGTTCATGGCTGAAGCAGATCGATCCATTCATAGGATGGAGGTGGAGACAACCTTGGTTCTTATATCCACCGCACTTGCATATGTTTTTGGGGCATTACAACTCTTCCATGTGAAGAAACGTCCTGATATGCTTCCCACAATTTCACTACTGATGCTGCTAATTCTAACTCTTGGGTACTTGAAACCTCTCATATATTACTTTGATGCCATCTTCAACTATAGCACCAACCACCAGGGCATGTTCATTGGAAGTGATGGATGGTTTCAAATTGATGAGGCATATCTGATGGCAATAACAGTTATGACCATGTTAGCTTTCTTGTTACAATTCCGCCTTTTTCAGCAAACATGGTCAGCAAGATCTTCAAAAGATACCTTGAAGGAGCTTTGGGATGCGGAGATGAAGGCTGTATCAGTATATGCGATTGGGATTTTAGCTGCTATGGCGCTTCTGATGATTTCAAGTCTAGAGTATCCCATTTTGGGTTCAAGTAACTATGGTGCTTATGCTGGTTTCGTGTTGGATGGCTTTCTGTTTCCTCAAATTCTACTCAACATGGTCTGCAAATCAAAGGGAAAAGCTTTGTTAGCTGGATTCTACATCGGAACAACCATCATTCGAATCCTACCACACGCATATGATCTTTACAGGACTGGCAGCTCTGATTTGGTCTTGGAAGAGCCATATGTTTTTGCAAGTTCTATGGCTGGATTTTACTCCACTACATGGGATGTCATTATTCCTATGGGAGCTCTACTGTTTTCTATGATCATCTTCTTGCAGCAGAAGTTTGGGGGTTGTTGCTTTCTTCCTCAAAAGTTGAGGGAGTTGGGTGATAAGAAGGTTCCAAAATGTGGTTGAAGCCTAATTACCATGTGTTCTTGTCACACAACACTGAGTTCCTGTCAGTATGGAGACTTTAAATAGAACTGGACAACTTCGCTATTTCCTGCTATTTTATTTTCCTTTGTTATTTGTCTTTTGTCTTGTTTTTTAGAGGATTTTTTTGCGTCCGAAAACAAATTGTAATCTTTACTTATAAATGCCAACCCTGTAAGCTCTACTTTTGTGCTAGTTTTGCTCTGTTTGAATTCTGCAGACGTTTTTGGATAAGGAAATGTTGTTTGTGCTCCAAAGACTGCTTTGATGTGTAAGCTCTATGAACTTACAGTATGTCAAGTTGTCAGAATTTCCTAGCCCTCATTTCCTTGATACCGGCCAAATAGAACAGACATTCCAGATTACTAGCAATCTCTTGCATCTCAAAGCCATAGATTTAGTCTTAAACATGTCAAGAGAGAATCAAACTTCTTAACCGGTGCAACCGAGACACCATCCTAGTGCTCAAGTTCGGCAAAATTCCCCACCATGGCTCGTAATGCACAATTGTTTAATAGTTTGAGTATATGTTGTATGGAAGGTTCTGTTATTTTGTTTTTTTTTTTAGAAGAAATAATACATTGCATTAAACACAATTCTGAATTTCTGATACATCATACATGCATGAGATAAATATGTGAGAGTGAAATAATGAGCATCCGCAACCTAATGTGAAAGTCAGGAAACAAAAACGGTCACTACTAATTTGACGCTCATGAAAAACCTATAACCGTGAAAAACGTAAAAACGGTGGTGACGGTGTTAAATAAAGGTTTTGTTATTTGGTCTGTTGTTTTTTATTTACAGTATTTAAAAAACAAAACAGTGTGGAGAGTACAGAAATACCCTCAGCATCCTCTCAAGAATCTCTCTTAAATCCCCAACCCAATCCCTTCACCTTTTTCTCTCCTCTCTCTCGGTCTCCACCCACAAAAACACACAGAGAGCAACCAGACCTCCTCACCCATCAACCACCATGTTAACCTCCACATCATCACCTTCCTCCTCACTCCACTACCCAATCCTCCACTCCAAAACCCCAACCCTCAAATTCCAACCAAACTATCTCAAACTCCAACGAAACCCAAAACCTCAGCTCCACCTCGGAGCCTCAGTCCTCACCTCCAAACGTTGTCCCAACATCGTTGCCATGAGCAAGTCCCCCAAAGTGGAGGAGCAGAAGTTCAGCGCCGAGGGTCTTGTCACTGAGTCTCTCCCGAATGGTATGTTTCGAATCCGATTAGACAACGCGGACAACATCATAGGATACATTTCTGGGAAAATCCGAAAGAGTTTCATTAGGATATTGCCTGGGGATAGAGTCAAAGTTGAGGTCAGTCGTTATGATACTACTAGAGGTCGAATTGTTTATAGACTCCGTAACACTAGGGATTCTCCCTAGTAATCCTTTTTAATTAGATTTTGTATTTGCAAGTAACACTGGAACATTGTGTGTATTGTGTTCGAAAGTCGACTTTTTATTTTTATTTTTATTTTTTTATTTTATTTTTATCATGTAATTGCAGGTTTGTTACTGGAAGTATAATGTGTCTTGCAATTTCAAATGTACATGTTTTGCATTGACTGACTGTTGCCCTGTTCTGCAAGAGTGGTGTATGAATTAGTTATTATTTTATTGGAATGTTTTAGTGGCAAAAGTTGAGTACGATTTGTTCATCAATGAGAACAGGAGCCAAAGATTGCGATGTGAATATTGGCTCAAGGTGGATGGGATGATGTTGTGAGTCGATATTTTTGAAGGATAAACTAGGTGAGGGTAGTAATGCTTTGAGTGCCGATTTGGAATAGTAATAGATGAGTGTGGTGAGAGTAGAGTAGAGTAGAGGGAAGACAAAAATATTCAAAGGATAACTCTTATCCAGGGTTAGTTGGAGGTTGTGTTTGATTGAGTAGTTTTTGATTGTGTGACATTATGGATGCATTGGTAGAGATGTCGCGAGGGTTATGTGGTGGTACATCATGAGAGTAGAGGTGGGCGGTGGGGTACAGGGTGTTTTTGTGCTAGTGGATAGGGATTTGGTATGGGTTTGAAATCCTTGTGTAAGCTAGAGTGCTAGTGAAAATGGCTGGGGTGAGTGGTCTTGAAGTTCAGCTTCACACAGTGAGTTTGCATAACTTTTGACTCATAATTTTTTTCCTTTCATTTTGCTGGCTTTGGTGGGTTATGCTTTTCTACTTAAATCTTAAATGTATATGACCACAAGATGCATCCATGTCCAGTATATGCACTAAATGTTCCTCATTATTCTTGGGAGCTCTCAAATTGGTTGTGTTATGGAATTACAGAGTCCTTATAGTGCTTTAATGTTACAATATTTGAAGTTCAAATTCATCAAGTGTTCAATGTTTACAATCTGAACACTTTTCACTTTCACCATGCTTACAATTTAGTCAAGCCACTAGTGCTGTGGACTGAACTCTAATTTTCTATGAGAAATGGAACTGTATGATGGTAATGAAAGCTCATGAAAGTCAGTGTTTTAGTATTTTCATTTAGAAGACCTTTCAACTGCAATGCTGATACGAGAGACACTTCATGAGACATCGGTATTGCATAACTTTCATGGGGATGTAATGTAGAAATTGCAAATAAACTTCGGCGACAACTGTTGGGCAAAATTTGTAAATACATATATACCCAACACAATTTCACTCTATCTTATTAATTAAGATATAGTTTTAATTATGTCTGTTTCGACCCATACAAGACAGAATGTGTTTTTTAATTACAATTCCTTGTTATAAGAGAATATCCTTTGATTCCGTTTATCAAGAGACTATTGTAGGTTTGTTTGTTTTTGTGACTGCACCTATATTTGAGAATGAGTTGCCTACGTATCTTGGAGGGGACCAAGTCACTCGTAGTTGAAGGGTTCTAATAAGTGAATAACTTGTTGGAGAGCTTTGATTTTAGAGTGAGAGTAGTATTTGGAAATGTGTTTGGATTTGTGTCTGAAGGCATTTGAGCTTTGGAGCGAGATTCTGGCTTTAGGCGATCCATGAATTTATTTGTATTGGTGGTTGTATTTAGATTTAAATCCAGACTGCCTACATACCCTTATAAAGGGATCAAACCATTGTAGTTCGAAAAGTTTGGTTGTGGATTTGATTTTCTGGTGCTTTAGGAGTTTGACTGAAGTCATTTGGGCTGGACGAATTTAACTGGTGGTGTCAGGGATTCTGTTTGGAATTATGGTTGCATCTAGTGGGTTGCTAGATTGCCTACATACCCCTTTGTGGGATCAAACCGACCGTAGTTCATTATGTTTGGGTTTTGTGGTTTGATGTCATTGTTGGGTTTGACAGATATATTTTGAACTCGTTAACTGTATTTCTTGTGGACACCTAATTTGGTAGAGTGTCTGTTGATTTGACTTGGGCATCTGAAATGGATGATGCATCAGCGTGACCAAGAGACTTGAATTGTTTTGGCCACAGTCCTTGTTTGGGACGTAGGTGATTCCCACAAATCCAACCTCCGTGTGTAAGCGGACTCCGCGTGCATGCGGACCTCGCGTGTAAGCGAACTCCGCGTGCATGTTGACCTCACCTGTAAGCGGACTCCGCGTGCATGCGGGCTTTGCGTGTAAGCGGACCCTGCGTCTTGCTTCTCGCGAAGTCTACTGCACCGAGTCATTTCGTCTCGCCTGGACTTCCACTTTTACGTGACATCATCTTGGCTCGCCTGGACCTCCATTTTTACGTGACATCATCTTGCCTCGCCTAGACTTCCACTTTTACGTGACATCATCCTGGCTTGCCTAGACCTCCACATTTTTGTGCCATCCTCTTGCCTCGCTTGGATCTCCAATTTTGTGAGGCCATCTTGCCTTGCCTGAACTTCCAATTTTGTGAAGCCATTATGCCTCGCCTGGACTTCCAATTTTATGAAGCCATCTTACCTCGCCTGGACTTCTAGTTTTGTGGAGCCATCCTGTTTCGCCTGGACTTCCGGTTTTGTGGAGCCATCCTGCTTCGCCTCGCCTGGACTTTCTCTTCTCCTCAAAGTCACCTCGCCTTAGAGCTTTTGCTTTAGGGTTTCAGCTTCCACGCGAGGTCATCCTTGCATGCTAACTGCTATCCATCTCGCATGATAATGTTTTAGCAGGAATTTTTTTTGTCTCAGCCAGAAGAACTTTGTAGCCTTGATGAGATTGATGAGATCATATGAACCACATAACTCCTCAAATACATCTTTCCCAGTTCGAACCATGCTTGACACCACCTCAATGATTATCAACTCGAGGATATAAACATTTTTGCAGATGAAAATCGAATGTGATTGGGAGTTGGACTTGAAGAAACTGCTCCTCTTAAAGATATGTCGCCTCCATTGCTTTGATCGAGAGCGTGTATTGAATACTTACGCTTACTTCGATCTGCCCAAGGATTCTCCAAGTCATCAAAGGTAAGGTCCTGCTCTTCAAATTCAGGTTTCTTGAATACTTACGCTTACTTCGATCTGCCCAAGAATACTTATGCTTGTTTTCTTCCTCTTGTACGGTTTGTTATGCGAGGTGTAAGACCATATATTTATTGTAACAAGAGGAAGGGCCGAGCAGCCATATATTTGTTGTAACAAGAGGGGGGCGAGGTCATCTCGCCTTCTTTTAGTGACGACCTCACGAGGTTGGCTCGCCTTAGGGGGAGATGGCTCGCGTGCTTGCAGGGCTTCCGGTGGAGCAAGGAACAAGACAAAATGATAGAGATGCTGCAAAAGAAATAAAGAGAGTTAGAGTGATGACTCCTCCTTCTTGCTGGCTCGCCGCTCCTTTTCCTCTCTCCTTCTGCTTTTTGCTTGGCTTGTTCTCTTTTCCTTTTTCGCCTCTTTTGTTCTTGACTGTGTTGACTCCGCCTGCTTCCGCCTTCGTCTGCCTCTGCCTTTTTCTTCTTCCCTGTTTTTTGCTTCGTTACGCCTTTCTGTCCGTCCCCCTCTTTTGGAGGCTTTGGCCTCTTTATATAGAGTGCTTGGTTAAGATAATTGAGTTGTTATTGGACTTTAATGCCCATATTATGTTCCTATTTAGACACATTTTTACAATTGAACTCAAAAACATTGTGCATGTAGCACAAGAAAAGTATTATTATTTTTTTGTAATTCTTTTCTTTTTTTCTTTTTTTTTCGGTATCAACAACAACATACATTGCAATTTAATATGGAACGAAGCTACAAAAACCAAGAAGTTATGGATTTTTACCACGAAAATTGAATCTGCGGCGCCAATGTAGTGATTCCTAGAACCGTAGTTTGATTGCCCCCTGATGCAGTGATGCCAATGATTATGGTAACCCAAGTAATATTGTTAGCGTAAGTTCAGAGTGAAAATGGCTTAGGGTGTTTTGAAGTTCAGCTTTTAGCCAGTGAGATCCTTTTGGGTGCAGGGTGCTTGATGTTTTTGTTGGTCGTTTTGCTGGCTCTGGGATATGCTGTTCCACTTCAATCTCCATTGTATCTAAGATAAAACTCTTTAATATATTGACTGAATGTTCCTCCTTTTCCAAAATTACCAGAGGATACTCGTCACATTGAAATTCACAGGTTTGTTCAATGTTTACAATTTGAACAGTTTTCATTTTCACCATGCTTAGTAAATAGTATTCAAGTCAAGCCACTTTACTGCCTTTGAGAAGTTACACTGTATAATGGTAAAGAAAGTTCACTAAAAACCAGTGTTTTAGTATTTTCATTTAGAAGACGTCTCATACTGCACTGCTAAATTGCTAATAGGAGAAAGGCTTCATGAGACATTGCCCATTACACAAGTTTCATAAGGATATGATGTTGTAAAATCTAAGAAACTAGATTATAGTGACTACTGGAACCTAGTAACATTGTTAATTTGTTACCATTATATTCAGATCTCGGTTGCTATGATAGTTAGGCTTATGGGGTCTTATTAATGGGCTTTACTTAATGATGGACTTCGTTGCTTTGTACCCAAATGATGTACTTCATTCCTTCTAAAACCCTAAACCCTTCGCTATATAAAGCACCCAATTCCCATTGGGAGCTACCAAAACACTTGAAAACAGAGTCGGTCACAGTCACTCACACAATCAATCAATGGCAGCCAAAACCGTTCTCCAAGACACCAAAGCCCCGCTCCTCTTCCTCCGCAGCTCCTTCTTGGCCGCCGCTGTCGCCAAGACCACTTCTACAAACCCACCTCTCATTCATTCAATCCAGCCTTCCAATCAGAAATCGCTTCCACACCTTTCGGGTCTGCGCCAGTATCAACAACCACCGTCGCCAATGGTTGGTGGGCTTAGACTCGGCAGGGCATTGGACTCTACTCTCGGGAAGCTCCAAACTCGCGGTAGCAACGATGAGGAGGAGGAGGAGGATGATAGTAGTGTGGAGTTGAGTGATGATGAAGACTACGGCGAGTTTGATTCCGACGATGTTTGTGATGGGGAGTACACAGACTCTGAGGACTGAGATTTTTTTTTTCGTTGTACGGAGATTGTGAGAAACCCCCATAATCAAATACATAGATGTGCCGAATTGTTGTTTGTTGAATTCATAGTGAAATAAATCAGAGATGGTTTCTTGTTCTTCTTTCTTTGGTATGGTTATTTGGTTCATACTGTCATCCTTCATAATATATATAGGGGTAAACTTTTGGGTTGGAAATGAAGAACAATGTTGTTAGTACATAACCAAGAACACTTGGTCGCGCTGAGAATATAACACAACTATCCAGTCGCCAGAAGTCATTCTGGGCAAGACACCACTGGCAAAGCTCTTGTCAATGCCTAAAGCATGAAGGTCCGACAACAGTTTGCCTGTCTGAACCACTCAACAACAACTAAATACCCCCGAAAGGGGAAGCGCCGAACATGACCACTAAAATGGTCCATATCAAAAACGAACGACACGATTTCCAACACTAGCCAATAAAACAGGCACAAACTCCCAAAAGAGGTAAGTCTGTAATTCTTCCCCTTACTTCCGTACTATACAAGTAGTTATCGTGTGCTGACTTAAACATCAAAGAGTTGAAGAATGGGCCTCCCCAGTCTTGACTCCTGACGCAGGGTTATTTGTGTAGCCATAGGAACTGAACCTACGGATTCGACCTCTCATCCCGTGAGCTTGGAAAGAGGTAGAAACAATTGGCGCTAGGAGGGCCCCTCTTGTGGAACTCCCATTAACTTAAAAACGAGATGGTAGAAATTGTAGATGATCAAAATGAACCCGGGACTCGGCTTGAGAAAGAATTGTTCCAATCTAGGGATAAGTCCCTTAATCAAGCAACCGCAGCTGCAGCCCCAATTAATCATGCCGACGCTGCCATAACCCTTGAAATTTTGAAAAAAAAAATACTTTCATTTGTTCCGAGAGCAAGCAGCTAAGGACAAAGCAGAGGCAGATAAGTACCGGGTACGTATCGCTGAGTTGGAAAATGAACAATTCTTGCTACTAGCCACGCTGGAGCATCCTAACATCTACAATGACTCGCTCCCTGGAGCGTGCAACAAGGGTCACTAGCACCCTAGACCTCGCCTTGGCGTTTCTCTTTCCTAGCCAAGGGCAAAACAGTTTCATGCTCCCGGGAGGCTCCAACCAAATCATCTATGTTACCCACCCACCCATCTTTTTCATTTCCGACCCCTCAACCATCTATGGTTACCAGTGAACCCATTCCCCTAATAAGCCAGCCTGACCCATCTAATCCACCCGTCCCCAATCCCAACTCTACTTTCACCAACACTACAAACCCAACTCCTGATATGCAAACCCGACTCCTCCAACTCAGCAATTATGTCACTTAGTTGGCCTCATGAATTGAAAAGGTTGAGAGTCGCGGGACCCAACGACCACTATTCTCAAGATATAGGCATCGGCCAAGTCCCTTTACGTCACAAGTACAAATGGAAAAAAGACCACCTAAGGCCAAACCCTTGACAAATATAAAGGTATTGGGGACCCACATCTCCACCTTGAAACATTCCTTTCCCTATGCAGCTCCACTTGATACAGCATGACATGTCATGATTTCCAAGAGACCCTCTCAGATGAAGCGCTTAGTTGGTTCCTCAACTTGCCACCCAACTTTATTGATAATTTTGATAAACTCTCAGAGCGATTCTTCAAAATTACATGCAAGCATTTACCGCAGCGTCGATGCCTTACTAACTTGTTGTCCCGGTGGCAATCTGCCACGGCTCGCTGCCATAAACTTGAGCCACGGGTTGCCGAACAGGCTTTCTGTCAGGCCTTACTACCCGGAAACTTCTTGATGGAAATCAACAGGAACCCTCCCGGATCTTATGATGCCCTAATGGACCTTGCTATACGGTGGGGGCGCATAGAGTCTGCCACATTTGGACACTCTAGCACTGCCGCCACATTAGCACTCCCAGCCCTACCCCCAAAACAGCACTCCCAACAGAAGTATGAACATTATGAGAGGGGACAAGACAATAAAGGCAAACAACACAGCAGTTCCTGAGATAACCACCAGGGACGAGGCTCTGACCGTTGCCATGGAGGACAGCGGAGATGTATCCATCCCTATCGGTCACGAGAGCACAACCCCCAACAGCAACAATGACGCTCCTCCCTGCCACTCTGTTATGAGGTCCACATTACCTTGACAACTACATACGAGGATATATGGGCCAAACACAAAGACCTCATCCCCCTGCCACCCAAGGCAAGTATCCTAAGAAGCCCTGGCGCGCAACGGGAAACAAGTACTGTGCTTACCATGATGACAATGGTCACACAATTGAGATGTGTCATGGCCTCCGCAATGCAATAGAGCACTTGATACATAATGGACAACTCCACCAATATTGTACTCCTACAACAGGGGCTAACGCCATTGAGGTTCACGGTCAGATCCTCACCCTGCATGGAGGAGCCTCGCGACTTCCCCCTTATCAACCTTTTGCAAAGAGACAATGTACTGACCCTTTGGAGATCCATGAAATACACAGAGGAATCACCATTGTCCCATCAACATGGGACCACATGTCATTCTATTATGGAAGAGGTTTTTGTAGATCTCGAGACCCGTTACCTCGACATCGAGAAACTAGCATTGACTCTAATCACTGCAGTGCGTAAACTCAGGCAATATTTCCAAGCCCACACAATCCATGTCCTAACCAATCACCCATTGCGGAAAATACTCTAAAAACTTGAAACTTCAAGGCGTTTGGTAAAATGGGCAATCGAGTCAGGTGAATTTGACATATATTTTAAGCCAAGAACATCAATAAAAGGACAAGCAGCTATACATTTCATTGTTGAGTTCATTCCCCTGGATCATGGCAACGCCGCTGACAATGTCCCCCCCCCCCCCCGGGACGCTGTCTGGGAACTTCATGTTGATGGGTTCTCCAACAACAGGCTAAGTGGAGCTGGAATAATCATTACAGACCCAGAGGGGAACTCCTATGAGTATGCCCTCCGGTTTGTGTTCAAGGCATCCAACAACATAGCAAAGTATGAGGCACTGATAGCAGGCATCCAGCTCTGCCGAGACCTCTGGGCTCTTCACATCCACCTATTCAGTGATTCACTACTCATTGTTAATCAAGTAGCAGGGGACTTCAAAGCCAACCAAAACAATTTAGGTTCCTACAAAAGCCTCGCTAGAGCCCTTCTCCAACGCTTCACGTCCTACAAACTCACACAAATCCCGAGGTCCAAAAACTCCAAAGCAGATGCTCTAGCTTGACTCACAACATCCCCTCCCGAGTCCACGCCATCTGAAGTGCACATAAAGATCATAGATAAGCCTAGCATCTCAAAAGCCTATTTAGAAATCTTTGCCCTAGAGACAGCTAGCCAGCTCTCATGAATGGACCCATATGTCGCCTTCCTCTCTAATGGTACTCTTCCCCATGACAAAAAGAAGCACAACAGTTACGCCACAAAGCTTCACTCTACTTGCTCAAGGATGACAAGTTATATCGCCATGGTCACTCCTCCCCCTTCTTGAAATGTTTACCCACAGAAGAAGAGCATAAAGTGTTGAAGTCGCTGCATAGCAGGGTCTGTGACAACCATGCGAGAGCCCGAAACCTCATGTTCAAGGCACTCAGGATAAGATATTATTGGCCAACATTAGAGCAGGATGCTAAAGCCATTGTCAGTGCATGCCTTCAATGCCACAAGTTCGCCAATTTTGCCCATCACCCACTAGTGTCATTGTCTGTTATCATCTCTCCAGTCCCTTTCAGCTAGTGGGGACTAGATTTTGTAGGACGGCTACCCACAGCCCCGGGACAACTTAAATTTACAATTGTTATTATAGATTACAACACAAAGTGGATAAAAGCAGAAGCCCTTGCAACAATTACAACTGAAAAGGTGATAAACTTCCTATGGTGCAACATATACTGCCGGTTTTGGGTGCCACAAGTCATCATCATAGATAAGGAGGCACAATTTGACAACAATACATTTAGAGAATTCCTCTCGAAGCAAGGAACCAGAATTTTCTATCCCTCACTAGCACACCCCCAAACCAATGGCCAAGTGGAAGCTATAAACAAGCTCATCAAGCAAAACTTGAAAAAACGCTTGGAGGATGCCAAAGGGTTGTGAGCTGCCAAACTCCTGGAGGTTCTCTAGACACTTCGTACCACCCTAATAGTAGCCATGGGCAAATCCCCATATCTCATATCCTATGGAACTGAAGCGGTGATTCCAATAAAGATGGAGATCCCGAGTGAACGTGTCACAGGGTATGACCCCAAGACAAATGCTATAGTGTTACGCCTTAGCATGAATCTTCTGGAGGAACGTCGAGACAGAGCACACCTCCGGAATGTCAACAACAAATAGAAGATTGCCTAGCATTACAACAAAAAAGTTGTTCCTCGCCCCTTAAAAGTAGGTGATTGGGTCATGAAGGAAGTCATTTTCCACCCCAATGGACTCAAAGAAAAGTGGGAAGGCCTACTCGAGTTTGTTAACGTAGCGGGATCAGCTACATTCTATCTTCGTGATACTGATGGACAAGTTTTCCCCCATCCTTGGAATGCTCGCCACCTCCACCTCTACCCCGTTTAGTTTTATCTTAGTTCCAGGAACTAGCTTGGCACCAGGCACTTCACAATCCTGTGTACCTTAGCCCATCAACGGCTCAAAACTAATATACACCTTGCCCATTAGCGGTCGATGTTAAATGGAGATGCCATGTTTTCTTTTCCATATTTTATATTATTAACTCGACGTATCATACCGAGAACACGGGACAAGTAACATTGAACATGAAAATAACATTCTTTCAATGAAAAACAGTAAATAAAACCAAACCCGAACTCCCGGGCAATATACAAGCAAACATTGTTTAAACTTGGCTAACCACGCCACAGAAACTAAACATTGTTTCAATAACAAAACAAAAAAAAACACAACAACAAACAAGGAAGTCATTTCTCCCCGGAGGATGCACCACTAGACTTATTCACACTCCCGCCACTTTTCAAACCACTGCTGCACCTCCATATATTTCTTGTACATTGACCATATTATTGCTTCTTTGCAATTAATGAACAGATGTAGAACCACATCAATAACAAGATTTTTCTTTCATTTACTGGCCTAATCTTTTTATGACATATAGGTTTCAAGGCGTTGCTTCTCCCTCTTTTCAGAACTTGTGACATAAAATTCGTCACCTTTTTTTATGTCAAATTCAGGGCTCATATTTCGGTCAAATATTTCAACGACAAGATGGAAGATTAACCATTATCAAGATACGATAATTAATTCCAAGTATTGAATTAGGTCAAGACCATAGTTTATGGTAACTCAATTCGATGTAAACCGTGACAAATTCCGTCACAAATCGATATTAACTGTGACAATTTTCGTCACTAATCGATGTTAACCGCGACAATTTCCGTCGTAAATCAATGTTTGTCCCTTTATTAACCACGATAATATTTCGTCGTAATACCGTGACTTTTCAAACTGTCACAAATTTCAACTTTGATATGAGGGGTCCCAATTCCTCATATCAACCCACGTTATAAGACATGTGGGGGTAGAAGAAGGCTACGAAGCCCGGCTATGAAATTAAAATTCGAAAGCGGCAACTTTTATAAAAGCTTACGTGTTAGTTTGTCGTGTAAGAGAAGTTGCCTTTGTAATTTTCATGCTTACTTCCATGCTGCGAAGTTACTCTCGTAAATCTGTCGCGATCTGTCACTCGAAAAATTTCATGAAAAATATAAACATATGGTTAGTCATATTCACCATATATAAAAATAGTAAAACTAATTAAATAGTTACTACTGTAAATAAACTGTTTTTACTCATTTGGTAAAATCTTTTTACTTGGAGGGGCAAATTTACCGTTTTGCCCCTCATACATTCAGTTTGGAAAGACGGAGCGGGTCGGATCCTCGAATCTGGGTCGAGCATATCCGGATCGGACTTGATTGCTGGACATCCGTGCGGCGACATTGGTTTCGGTGGGAAGCTAAAATAGGCTACCTGCGCTCGGCGATGGAGGAGAGGTCGACGGACTGGGTGAGACGGCCCGCGGGGCTAGGCTGTCGGCGATCAGGGAGGTGCGGCGCTGCGGGCTAGCGAGGCGCGCTGTGTTGGGGCAGGCGTCAGTGGAGCCACACCGGAGATTGAGATCCGTGAAGGAAGGCGGAATCTGGGCTGGGCTGAGGGTGAACGCCGGTGGAGCTCCGCGATCGGAGGGGGAGTATGAGTTGGGCTAATGTGTCTTTCTGTAAGGATGAATAAGCCTGAACCTTTCATAGAAGGAATCACTGCCATTACATTGGCGTTGCGTGGGCGCATCCGGCCACTACCTTGATGTTCCTTCACACTCATTTAAGAGAGAGCGAAGTTGCTCGATCACTAGGAAGAGAGTTAAAAGACTAAGGAGAACTTGGCCTTACAAGTTTGTAGTGAATGAGATGTCGAGTCAAGGATATTGTAACAAGTACATGAATATGCTACCGTACTTAGACGGAGAATTTCTCCCAAGACTTCTTTGTCATATGGACAAAACGAGTCTTTTCAAGACTTCGACTGATCAAGGGATACATATAGGCATAACTTCATCGTCCTTTAGCTTGCCTTAAGCCGACTGATGAATAAGCATCATCAATAATGGTCCTCACCTTCGAGACCACGTATTCCCAAGATCCTTTCATTCTTAATTTTAGATCAGTGACATCTCTTAGTTTAACAAGAGTTCATCACGATTCATCCACAATTTACACGCAAATAGACATAATTCTTCATATCATTTCCCTAATCAAGTAGATACTTAGCAAATACTTTGCAAACGCGTTCCATGGTCAGGATGAATGTTGACAATCGTCGTTTTAAAAACAGAGACGAGGGTCTGAGAAACATAAACGATGAATTAGGCTTTTATGCTTAATTTTATGTAGAAAGCTCATGTGTTTGTTCCTACAATAATAATGTATAATCAATAAAGTAAGCTAAACGATCTTTTGTGCCGTAAACTTTTTAAAATTTCACAAACATGGATCAAACCGTAAACTTTTGAGGAAAAAATCCGGTCCGACCCGGCCAACTCGGATCGATTTAATCGGTTATTTTCCAGACTGAGTTTTATGCCCAACAGATTTACCTAAAATTGAAGAGATTTTAAAGATGGTGTTTTAACATTTGTTTTATTTTTTAATCAACTTTTCATATGAGCATAAACCCTAATTCAAACCAAAAAACAAAACCCCTAAAATCTCAACATTCGTTTTAAAATTTCCCAAATCCAATTCCCAGTACTTCCCAATGGAGCAGTCTCCTGAGACCCCTCAGAGGTTTCTCTACGAAACCCTACCCCCTCTCTCTCTTTCCACCCCGGACCAATCTCCGACGCCGCCCTCCGATCACCTCGAACCCTACTCCGTTTTCCGCAACGAGATCACTATCTCCTCTCTCCGCTCCACTTCGCCGGACACCGCCGCACCCAACTTCATCTCCCTTGACATCTCCGCCGATGAGGCCGAGCCCAAATCGGCCTGGGATTCTCCGGCACCCGAGCCAAAGACTCCGGCGCCGGAGCCGAAGCTCGAGAGCGGATGGTTTCGTGGGCGGAGTAAATTCAAAAGCCCTATGCTTCAGCTCCATAAAGGTATTGCTTCAATTTCAAATCCTAATTGTTGCCAACTGATTCAATTGAGACTTTCGATTTATATAATTTGAAAAAATTGGATGTTGTCAATGTGAAAGTGTTCAGTTTGATTGGTTTAGTAATTTGTATAAGGAAATCATAGTCTTTAATCTGTAATGTGAAATCTCACAACTTGTTTTTCCACTGGTTGAGGTTTGATTTTGAGCTGGGTTTTTCAAGTTTTTGTTATTTATAATTAAAGTTAGGACCTTTCTGAGGAGAAGGATGTTTAGTTGTAATATGGAAAGGGTGTAATTTGAAGTTTGTTGATTGCTATTACAGAGATTCTGGACTTTTGTGAGTTTCTCTCTCCAACTCCGCAAGAGGAAGAGGCACGGAGGACAGCAGTAGAACGTGTTTCGGAGGTTATCAAATATATATGGCCACGATGCGGGGTATGATTTTTATTGCCTGTGAGAGTTATGATGGATGAACAGTGCATGTGTGTGATGTCTATTGTGAAAAAGCTCGTAATAAGCTGATGATGCTGTCCTATGAATGCTGCTTTGTAGGTTGAAATTTTTGGGTCATTCAAGACGGGGCTGTATCTTCCTGCGAGCGATATTGATGTTAGTTTGTGGATTCTTTATATGAACTGAAAATTTGAGACTCCTGTATATAATGCATGCTAAAGTGTCCACATTGATTTCTGTAACTTTTAGGTTGTCATCATGCGATCTGGTATTCCAACCCCACAACAAGGGTTGTATGCACTTTCTAGGGCGTTGTCACAAATGGGTTTGGCAAAAAGGATACAGGTCTGCCTCAGTTGTTATGTTAAGTACACCGTGAACAAGTTTCAGTATCTTACTTGTTCTCCATGGTTGCTCAGGTGATTGCAAAGGCTCGTGTACCTATTATTAAGTTTGTAGAAAAAACAAGTGGCATTGCCTTTGACATAAGGTAATACTTTGTTACCTTTTGCAATATAGAGTTCAATTTGTAAATGAGGTTTGATACCTACTGAGTACAATTTAACTAATACATGCATATATGTCTTGATTCACAGTTTTGATATGGACAGTGGACCAAAAGCTGCTGAATTTATCAAGGTTCGCTACATTTTTGGTACTGATCTGTGTTTATATTAGTTGTCCTTTATGTACACGATTACCATTGGCCCTTCTTCAGGATGCGATATCTAAGTGGCCTCCTTTGCGACCATTGTGTTTGATTTTGAAAATATTTTTACAACAGAGAGAATTGAATGAGGTATGCATTTGTCAATATGCCTTCTTTTTCTTTGACTATTTTTATTCTAATCTCAAGATTCCAATAACATGTACAGGTATACTCTGGTGGATTAGGTTCTTATGCTCTACTTGCAATGCTAATTGCGATGCTGCAGGTGAGTGGATCTAACATATGCATTTGGGGATATGATGCAATTGTAACTTGCCTGTGCATATTGCAATACTGGTGGCACTGTGTTTGATTTTGTACAACTTGTTGAACATTGCAATGCAAGACAATGAATAATGTAAGAATTAGAATGAAGTCCAAGTTACAAAAAGATTTGAGCGAAGATTAAAGTGACTTCTTGTGTGAACATAGTTTTTGCTTGATTAAAGAACTCTTAAAGTTTCGTTATGTAATCCTGATACCTTTCATTTGTTTTCCCTGATTTTTGTCATGCATTGCTGTGTTACAGAGCCTCAGGGAGAGCCAAGCTTCTCCAGAACAAAACTTGGGAGTTCTTTTGGTAAGTTTTCTGGATTAAAAATTGCGAAGTTATTGGTTGAAGTGGCACTAGCCTACAGTTTTATCCCAGCTAGTAGGGGTTTCTCGGAGTTGCATGGAACATTGAATTTTCTCCTGTTTTTATTTGACACTAAAGTTTGTCTCAAGGATCTCATGAATCGTTTGTGTTGTGCAATTAGGTAAACTTCTTTGATTTTTATGGGCGCAAACTGAATACTTCAGATGTTGGTGTGTCTTGCCATGGGACAGGCACTTTTTTCTCAAAGAATAGTAAAGGGTATGAATCACATCCTTGATTAAGTGATTTTCTTTTTCGTTGATTTTCTCATATTTGACTTTTGCAATTGGTCTGTCATCTCTGTTAGGTTCACAAATAAAGGACGGCCATTTCTTATTGCCATTGAGGACCCGCAGGTTTGTTGCAAATTTTGATATCTTATATGGTGATTCATAGGGGATTATTTGGAAAATAATAAAAAATATGGTCATTTGTGAGTTTCTGCTGGATTACTATATTGATCTAGTTTGATATGCTGCTCAGCTTGTAGTGTTAGTGCTAAGCAGTTAGCTCATACTTCAGTATTGTGAATTGATATCCGTAGCCAGCCACCCCTGCCCTTTATAATTATTATTTTTTCTACCTTTATAGAATGAACAATGTAAGGGTCAATGAAACTGACCGTTTCTCATCTCTGGGCCCTGCTGCAGAATTCTGTATCAGGGATCAAGGAGAAATAAAAATAAATAAAGAACAAGTGTCCTTTCCTCGTCTTTCTATATCTATATTTGACCCTTTTTTTTATGATTTAGGCACCAGAGAATGATGTTGGGAAGAACTCTTTTAACTATTTCCAGGTTTGTAAAATGACTCGTTTATGATCTCTCTCTAGTTTTTCTGCCAATTATAGAATTTGCATGTATATATTTTAAATATACGGTCTATGCTGTTGTTATCAAATATAAGCTGGCATGACATTACCATAAATAACGTGATTGATAACCTGGCCGCTTAAGCGATGTTGTTCCAGATTGCTTGTCAAAGAGATCTGATGTGTGTGACTGTGTGCCCCTGTGGTCTCGATTAAAAGTTATGTCCACATTTCATTTTGTTTTGCCCTCTGGCCTATAATGGTTCTTAGGGTAGGAAGTGTGGCGCTCTGGATTTTTTATTGGCTTTCACAAATTAGATAGTCACCACTTGGATTATTAGTGGGAATGACATCAGTATTTCCTTACAAGCAAGACTTGCCCGTCCAAGTTGTATGTTTGTATATCTCTGTTTCTCAGGCTCACTTTTCTGTATCTGTTGCAGATTAGATCAGCATTTGCAATGGCTTATACTACCTTGACAAATCCTAAGAACATCATGTCCCTGGGCCCGAATAGGAGCATTCTTGGTACCATAATTAGACCGGATGCAATATTGGCAGAACGAAAAGGAGGACCTGGTCAGGTGACTGTAGATAGCTTGCTTCCAGGAGCAGGGGAGCTACTCTGTCCGGAGTCTGAGCATCAGGAATTTTTATGCAATTGGCAGTATGATGAAGAGGAACCCCTGCCACGGAGAGGTGACTATGTTGGGGATGTAAACGGGGAATCATCATCTGGAAAGAAGAGGAAATATCCGTTTAAGGATAAGTCTAAATCTTCAGGAAAAAAGGAGAAAAAGATCAAGAAGGCCGAAGAAAAAAGGCAAGAAAAAAAGAGAAGGCATCCATGAAGAAGGAACGGAGACACAAACGGAAACAATCCCGAGAGAGTCTCAATGGATATGGTGCTTATGTTGGGGGGTCTCCCTGGAGTCGCTAGAGTTGTTCTCATGCCTGTATGTCATCTGCGTTGTTGTCTCTGGTTTTATTCTCCACTGCAAGTGGGTTGTGACCAGCATTGTCCTTCACGTACCAAATTGGTGCATAACATGGAAGGGCAGCACATTACTTGATGTCGAGCAGTTCAGTGACTAAGCCGACATTGTAGGATAAACCCCTCCAAGCAGAAGTTTGAAATTGTTCTGCAAGGCGAGACTATTTCCACCAGTTTTGCTGTGTGCAATCCTGAAACCAAAAATAGATCCCTCAAGTGTAACATGCAATCCTTAGGATTAAGTTTTAAGTTATATTTTTTCGTCTCAGAGGCGGGACAATGTATACGACGTAGTTTATTAATTTATCTACAATTTTCACAGTCCTCTACTGTCCGGCTTTTCTTGGTGCTCTATAGTCTATACAAGTAATACAACAAGATGGATTATTTACCTCCTCCTAGCAGGACCTTTAAAACATTAGAGTACCATTTGGCATAACCAGTTGTAACAATTGAAGTACAGAAAAATATCATTCCCTCTGAGCTTTTAGCTTCAACATACGTGGAGGGAATTTGAGAGAATCTTGGTTGCATCCACAGCAGTACTCATTTACTGTAGAATCTTATGGGGGTTTGGGTCTAAATCTCAATGACATTGATTGTGTAAAGGTTTAGGTGTGACATTGATTGTGTAAAGGTTTGGGTGTGTTAAGAGATCTTTAAACAAAAGGTTATATTTTAAAATTAAATTAAGTTATAATCATTTTATTACTAAAGAATTCCGTCATGTACCATTCGACGGACAAAGGTTTATCTTATTAGCATTCTAATTTTAACACCATTCATATTGATGGAGATATTCAAAAGGCTTCTGAACTTAAATATTAATCATTCAGAACAGTTGAGTTCAGTAAAAAGATTAAAAAGAAAAACTAATGGTCCAAAATTTCTAACGACCTAAGCGGTTGACCCAAACTATAAATACCTGAAATCACAGTAACAAAGCATCACCATCTGCCTCGACCCAAAGTCGGTGCATCGCTTCAGCGACAGATATCACCTTCACCATGAACCTCAAACCCCTTTACCCTTCTTCTTCTTCTTCTTCTTCTTCGTCCTCTTGCTCTTCATCATCCGGGTCCACCGCCAAGGTATGGATCGTCCACGGACTCGTCGCCGGAGCTGTCATTGCCGCGGCCATTGGCGCCAGGGCCTACCTGGGCCCCATTAAGAAGTTCCGGAGCCGGGTCGTCGGCATCATACCCGCTCGTTATGCTTCGTCAAGGTTTCAGGGGAAGCCTCTCGTTCAGATCCTCGGAAAGCCCATGATCCAGGTCCCCCCCCTTTTTTTTACTTCACTTCCTCCAATTGTTCAATTTCGATTTTTTAACATTTTGATTCATATGTTAATAGTGTTTGTTCATTTTTGGATTCAAGTTTGTATCTTTGATTGGTATTCTGAGCACTATGGATCTAAAGTTTTGTTTTTTGTTTTTTGTTTTTTTTTGCTTGGGACCCAATTTTTTATCTGTTTTTTGGAATTATGAATTGTTTTGCTTGGAGATTAGAAACTTTGGTATTGCAGAGCTTTTTGCTTACAATGTTGGTTTGTATTTACAGAGAACATGGGAAAGGGCGAAAATGGCATCTACATTGGATCATATTGGTATGTGTCATCTCACTTGAACTCCATATGGGATTTTGTTTTAAATGGAAAAGCTACTGGAAATTTTATTTGTATGCTGCTATGGCCAACTTAATATCCCCATATTTGGAAGAAAGAATATTATAGGACAGCCTTTAGCAGCTTTCAATTGCAAGCTGGTTTTGACCATGGTTTTATAGCGATTGATATCATATAAGCACCTGTAGATAGCAGAGTTCACGAAGCTAGTTGGGGATAGCCTGCTAACAATTGTAAAGCGTAATTCCCTGAGCTAACTGGGAATGGTTGTTATACAGTAGGATACGTGAAATCACTCGACTCGGGATGAAGGGTTTCCATAGACGGTAGTTGTGGAGCATGGTAGACTGATAGTCTTATGTTTTAGCATACCATGTTGGAGCACAGAAAATGTTGGGCCAGTACATGAACTCTGGACTCCCTTTCCTGTGCTTTTTTGTTTCAAGCATACATTGGATGCTTCACTTCTGAAAGATGCTGTTGGGTTTCCAGCCCATGTGTTTTTCCTAAGATGTTTCGTCTTAGAGTATGGTATTCCAGTAAGGAAAGAATATCCTTATTAATGATGGTATACCTGTAATCTTGGTTGATTACAGAGAAGGAAGGAGGCATTATTGCCTACCACTAATAGGAATAGGATGTCCTATTTGGTGAAGAGATCTGAAGATCCTTATGGCTATATAAGGAGGGGTTCAGCTCTAGGGTTTTGTATCGCAGAGAGAAAGAGCAAAGTGTGTTCCATTCTCGGTTAGAGGGTGAGAGAGGGCAGAGAGGAGAGAGATAGGAAGAGAAGAGAGTCCTTGTTTTCTTATACTTTCTGGTGTACCCATTATTAATATAGTGGAGAGTGTTTTCTGCCGGTGGACGTAGGCAAAAGTTTTGTTGAACCACCTTAAATCTGTGTTCTTTGTGTCTTATCTTTGTGGTTTTTTCTCTTGGTTTGCTGTGTTCTTTTAGGGTTCCTTGACATACATAATTGGCCAATATCTCAACAGTGGTATCAGAGCGGGGTTAGCCTGTAGATCCAAGGTTTGATTCGGCAGGTTTGGTGTTGTCAAGATGAGTGAAGACAAAGGCACAATGATCAAACTCACCCACACGAATTGGGTGACGTGGAAGCCAAGAATGGAGGATATTCTTTATTGTAAGGATATGCATGAGCCTATTGAAGGTGTGGCTGGCAAGCCTACAGATATGGCGGATGACAAGTGGCGAAAGTTGCATCGGAAAACTGTTGGCACGATAAGACAATGGGTAGATGATTCCGTCTTTCACCATGTGTTGGAAGAAACTGATACGGAAGAACTCTGGAAGAAATTGGAATCCCTCTTGAATGATTTCCAGAATGTGACCAATCAGTTGGCGACAATGGGTATGAAGATTGGCGATGAGATACTAGCATTTTTCTTGGTAGGGACTTTGCCAAACAGTTGGGAGACTTTCGTGATGACCTTGACTAATTCTGCGATGGTGTATTGTCTATGGATACCGTTAAGAACAACATGCTTAACGAAGAATCAAGGAGAAAAGTTGTTGGCATAGACGATGGGAACGGAAGAGCCCTTGTTGTAAAGGGTAGAGACAAGAATCCAGGTCTAAGGTTTAGTGTCACATGTCACTACTGTGGTGAGAAGGGCCACATAAAGCGGATGTGTTGAAAGTGGAAACAAGACAAAAAGAAGGGCAACTACCAAAATGATGAAGATAATGGCTTTACTGCTACTGTCTCGGGGGAGCTTCTCACTGTTCAAGAATGTTTGTATGTTGGTGACAAGGGTCATGATTGGTTCGTGGATACCGGTGCAAGTTGTCATGTTACTTCCAACTTGGAGCTCTTTACTACATACGAAGCAAGCGACTTTGGCATATTGAAGATGGGTAATAGAGGCTGGTCCAAGATTTCGGGAATGGGAGACATTTGCATTGAGACTGATCTTGGTTACCATATGACATTGAAGGATGTGAGGCACGTTTCTGATTTGCGTGTCAACATACTGTCTGCAAGTGCTCTTGACAGACAAGGTTTTCACCAGTATATTGGTGATGGAAAGTGGAAGCTTATTAATGGGTCGTTGGAGGTTGCTAGAGGAGGTCTGTGTTGTTCTTTGTACAAGACACATAGCTTGGTGTACAAAGATGACTTGAGTGCAATGGGTGATACTTCTTCGGGCGCATGGCACCAGAGTGAAGGCCAGATAAGGAAGAAAGGCGTTCTGGAAAAGATGTCTCATATTTCCTTTTCCAATGGTTGTTCTGACCAGGAAGATGGTCAAGAGTTGTTCCACCACTGGGGACATGGTGATGAGTTGTTCGATCAGGGGGAGCTGCACGCTCCAACCACATAATTCTGCATCAAGTCAGCTTGGGCGGACTCCTGGTAATGGAGTCGTGCCAGTGTTCCTCCCTCATGGTCTGGAGGGGGAGATTGTTGGGTTTCCAGCCCATGTGTTTTTCCTAAGGTGTTTCGTCTTAGAGTATGGTATTCCAATAAGGAAAGGATATCCTTATTGATGATGGTATACCTTGTAATCTTGGTTGATTACAGAGAAGGAAGGAGGCATTATTGCCTACCACTAATAGGAATAGGATGTCCTATTTGGTGAAGAGATCTGAAGATCCTTATGGCTATATAAGGAGGGGTTCAGCTCTAGGGTTTTGTATCGCAGAGACAAAGAGCAAAGTGTGTTCCATTCTCGGTTAGAGGGTGAGAGAGAGCAGAGAGGAGAGAGATAGGAAGAGAAGAGAGAGTCCTTGTTTTCTTATACTTTCTGGTGTACCCATTATTAATATAGTGAAGAGTGTTTTCTGCCGGTGGACGTAGGCAAAAGTTTTGATGAACCACCTTAAATTTGTGTTCTTTGTGTCTTATCTCTGTGGTTGTTTCTCTTGGTTTGCTGTGTTCTTTAGGGTTCCTTGACATACATAATTGGCCAATATCTCAACAGATGCATCAATGCAATTTATTATTCTCTTACTAGTTACTACCTAAGTCACCTTTTCTTTCTTAGACTTTTGTCTCTTAATAAATAAACAATACACTGTAAGTTTTTTATAGTTATACTATTCTTGCTGTAGTTGTGGCAACGGATGATGAGAAGATAGCAGAATGCTGTAGAAGTTTTGGCGCTGATGTCATCATGACCTCAGAGTCATGCCCTAATGGTAGGGTGCTTTGTGAACTTCTTTTTCACCTACTCATCTGCAGATTTTCTGTGATTTTATAGCTTATTAGCATATTGAACTTACAGGTACTGAGCGTTGTTATGAAGCCATTCAGAAGCTTGAGAAGAAGTATGATGTAGTTGTCAATATTCAGGGAGATGAGCCTCTTGTTGAACCAGAGATAATAGATGGGATTGTTAAAGCATTGCAGGTAATATTCAAGTGCAATCACATGCAGTTATGCACAATTAACTCATCTTAGCACTTATAATATCTATTTACCACAGTTAGTCTCCTTTTCTGATGTAAGACAAGCAATGCTGGTGATGTATTTGTGCAGTATCACTGCATGCTAAAATATTAGTTTTCCATTTCTCATTGAGTATCTCATCTCTAATTAGTTTCAGTCCAATCATGTTGTCTCACCAGGAAGCCCCGGATGCAGTGTTTAGCACCGCAGTCACGTCCTTATAACTTGAAGATGCATCTGATCTGAATCGAGTGAAATGTGTGGTGGATAATAATGGTTATGCCATCTATTTTTCAAGGGGGCTGATCCCATTTAACAAGTGAGTTCTAACATGTTTTTGTTTTTGTTTCTTCTTCTTTTTCATTTTAGAGATCATTTATTAGGTGGCATAGAAGACTTTTTGGGATATACTACATGAATGTTATCTGCTACGTAGCAAGACATGACCAATTTTTCACCTTTTGATACAGGTCAGGCAAGGCCAATCCGCAGTTTCCATATATGCTCCATCTAGGAATTCAGGTACCAAACATGGACTTTTAGTTTGTATTTTGTAATTAATTGCTTGTCACACAGACTTCCTAATTTGTGAGTTTATGGTTGTCGGTCCATTTCTTATCAGAGCTATGATACAAAGTTTCTAAAGATATATCGAGAGCTTAAGCCCACTCCTTTGCAACTAGAAGAAGATCTTGAGCAGCTTAAAGTCCTTGAAAATGGTTATAAAATGAAGGTTTGTTACAAGACTCTGATCCCTTGTTGTTTCTGTTTGCTCGTTATTATTGTACCATATTGAATCTGATGGCAGTTGTTAAAAAATTAATCTTAGATATTTGAAAGAAGGGTGTTGCAAATGTACCCAGCTAATTACTAAATGTACCTGGCGCTAGTTTTTTTTTTTGCCAATTTTACCCTTATCTGGAAACAAACAAAGATAAATTAAGAACTGCAGTTTTTGCCTTCGACATTTTCAGGAAATTTCCGATCTTCAACGGTTTTTGCCCTCATCGTTCTTGTGATATCAAAAAATAGCTGTATAGCTTTGGAGCACAATGAAAATCTTTGATAGATAATATAAGTTGAGTCAATTGAGGAGAAACAATAATCATGACAGGAGCAATATGATGAACCTAGGTTTGATAAAGCAATAGGAAGAACCCAGATTTCCAATCCTCTCCCTTAATGTTCTTCTCTCCCACCATTTCGTCATCTTCTTCTCTTTATACACTTACCCTCAATGGTTCAATCAATTGCTTTTTACTAGTATTCAGCCATGATTTCTTTTTTTTCCAATTTAATATGAAGTTTTAAGGTCAAATTTATAAACAATAATCATCCTTAATAAATAGTTTGCTCTTGATCTTTGTATTGGGCTTGAAACAAACTTCTGATAATGGAAGAGAGAGAGAGAGAGAGAGAGAGAGAGAGAGAGAGAGAGAGAGAGAGAGGTGTTGGGTGCCTGCATTTGATTTTTTGGAGAAGACTTGCTGGGTGTAAATAGACATGGGGACAAAATAGGAAAAAATGTGACAAAAATTGAAGTGCTGGGTGTAACTAGTAATTTTCTGGGCACATTTAGAAGCACCCTTGAAAGAATGCCATTTTGGAGATGAAAATTCTTCTTTCTAGGTGAAATAAACCATAACTGTGGTACAATATCAGACGTTTGAAAGAATGCCATATACAGTGGCGGAGGGAGAAAAATATACCTATGGGGGCACAAAAATTGATTGCAGCACTGGTCAATCACTGGGGGCACAACTGCCTCTTTCACTGGGGGCACAACTGCCTCTTTGGCTGCCAATCGTCAAAATGTAATGGGGGCACAGGCCCCCACTGGTCCTCTATTCCCTCCGCCCCTGGCCATATATGATTAAGGTAGTTCATCTAATTTAGTTTAATAGAACTCTCAAAAGATACCTTCAGCCCATAAGGAAAAGGAAAAAAATTCCAGAAATTGGAACTGCAAAACTTAAATGCAATGTGTAGGTGGTAAAGGGATGGGAAAAGATTAGGAATAGGATATGTCAATTTGCTCAATAGATTCATGTAACCAAAAAAATTATGTCTGGAAGTTCATAGAATTTTCTGTTTGCAGGTGATTAAGGTGGACCAT
Source organism: Fragaria x ananassa (assembly GCA_034370585.1). Lineage (NCBI taxonomy): Eukaryota > Viridiplantae > Streptophyta > Magnoliopsida > Rosales > Rosaceae > Fragaria > Fragaria x ananassa. The sequence continues at coordinate 11,523,633 of CP139765.1, read as the reverse complement.
GAGGCTCATGGTGTTGACACCCCTGAAGATGTTGAGAAGATAGAAGCTTTAATGCGTGAGAGAAACATCTCCTAAGTTCCTGTTGAAGTGGTAATGCATCAAAACATGATAAATGGAGTTACAACGTTTCTAGGCACACTTACCATGTTCATAGTTGTAATTAAGCATCGCATTGGATTTGCTACCGTACTGGCTTGTAACATCAGTACATACAGCTGTCTAGTTAAATATCAAGGACGGGGAAAGCTACATGATTAGTGTTTATACAGATCCCCCTGTATATCGATTTGGTTTTGCTTTAAGGAAAAGAGAATGATTTAGTTGTGGATTCGGCTCATTAGTTGCTAAGTTCGGAGATTTATATGACGGTGAGTTAAACATTCTACATTTTAACACTTGTATCTCTAGTTTGTGTCATTCCTCTGTTTGTAATTTAACTTGCGATAATGTAGTTTCTATTTAATGATAAACTCATAAAAGTATTGGTTATTTGTTCGCAATTTTGGTGAACAATGAGGCAAAAGGAAGAACCATAGAGATAGCCTTGTTACCCGGTACGATCCGATACGCGAAAACGTTAAAATTAAATATAGTCCAATACGAAATGTGAAGGAAATGTCAAAATTAAAAAAAATTATAATATTTATTATAATAAATATAATTAAAAAATAACATAAAAATAGTTTTTTAATAAAAAAAAACATCAATCTAAATCCAAATAAACATGCATCATTAAATTACAATACAAATAACAAAGATTCTTCATATCACATAGTCAATCCAAATCTAAATCAAACAAATGTTTAAGAAAAGATTTATATTCAAATACTCAAATTAAAATATAAATAAGTCAAATTAAGCTTTAACAACATCATCCTTCTCAATGTTTTCCTCTTCAAACTCATCATCTTCAAACAAAATCGTCTCCAACAATGGCTCATCAAGTGAAAGGTTGGCAATCTCAAGCCTTCCAACATTAGAGTCTTCCAATGAATCAAAGTCATCACCTTCAATATCCCACATATGAGTTGCATATTTGTTGTAAGTTGGGCATTGCCTAGCTAAAAGTTAGATCCCCAAGAAGATTCTAGCTAATAATTAAACAGTTAAGTGACTTCCAGAAAAGCCAGATCACCATTAGCTTCAGAATTAGTTTACTGAAGTACCAATGTGATAGATGCATCATATGCAAGTTAGTGTGTACAAAACCTAGCAGAATCAATCAATTTTAATCATTCAGTTCAAAAGTTCTAAGTTATAGAGATTTGAATGTAAAATGCTCAATCCTATGTTCATCAATTAGAGTCATCTAAGGTAGATAGAAATTGAGCTGGTAGTCTGGTATGTACGTTGGAGGAATGAATGTGTAAAAACTGGAACTAGAAGCTCGGAAATTAAACAAACTTAATTGTTTCACATCTATAAGGCATCAAGTGTCCATACCAATCAACTAGCTCCTAAGAACTTCAACTGTTCCACATCTATAAGGCATCAACAATGCATAGCAACTCTAACAACCTAACAAACCATAACCATTTTATAAGGCATCAACAATCCATAACCATTCTTTGACATTATCACATTAAATAAGAAAAAACTTATTGAATCGCAAATGAGTCCAACAACTGGTGAAGGAGAGAAGGTAGAGGCGAAACCCTAGTGACTGAAGCTTTCGAGATGCTGAACAAGGCTCTGCAATGGAGGAAGAAGCCTTCGGTTTGATTCAATTTTGGAGGAGGAGATCTGCAGAGTAGTGTTGATTGTGAGCTAACCCCGATTGGCACATTAGAGGAGACGAAGAGGAGGCCAAAACGAAGGGAATGAAGACGAGGTCACGGAGACGAAGAGGAGACGAAGACCAGACGGATACGCAGAGGAGACGAAGAGCAGCGATTCCAGCGAAGAACCTAATCCCTTTCGGTAGGGTAAATAGTCCTTCTTGCCCCCACGTTTCTAGGGTAATTACAAAACAGCGTTTCCATCGAAGGAGACGCGTTTCCTCTGCGTTTACAAATACTGTTTTTCAGGAAACGCGTTTCCCCCACGTTTCCGAAACATTTCAGAAACGGAAAAGGTGACTGTTTTGGCGTTTCCGTGCAATGTAGCTTGCTGCTCATGCACAAACTTTCAAAATGAGAGCAGGGACAGTGTTGTAGAAGACTGTTCATGAGTTGCTAGTGAAAAACACGAACAAGTTTGGCCATAAGAACGCAAGGATATCCAAACAAACAAACTGCTTTATAAGATCTAAACCCCAGAAATGAAATGAATATATGTATATCAGTTTTGGGAAGATCAAAATACAGGGTTGTCTTGTGCTAGTGGCCTTCACCTGTTCAAAGCAGGGGACTGTCATTTCTTTTTTCCTGAGCTTTCATCTTTGCGTGTGTTTATGGAATGTGCAGTCTGATCACATATTCAAATATCACAAAAGAAAATAAATTTGTAGCAGCAGAATCCCTTGTGCCTTTAAGGCCTCTGTTTTTACCAGATAAGAAAGACCCTGATTTGGCTTATCATGAAATCAAACGTCAAGCACTCTCTGCTTCACTTGAACACTGTAAAACCCACCCCTACCCTACCAACTACCAGAATTCATCATTTTCCAACTTTACACTCCTTTTTACAGAAGAGCTTCACGGCAGAAATATGTTTCCTCTCAAGTCTCAGGGACCTCCAAGTCTCAACCATCAAATCCTTGGCTAGTTGGCTTCAAGTCATCCCCTACTAAACTATTGGCAAATTTACAATTTTGATTTTAGAAATACTCAAGTTAGGGTGATTCGAATAGTTTTTATCATTGAATTCTCATAATCTAATCCTAATTCATTCCATGATCTCTCTGCTTGTCAAAATAAAATTGTTAATCTAAATGGTATTAAGATATACAACTTAAATAAGAATTGATACTCTGAATCATACAATTTTAATACAATATACGATCAACCAACATAAATCAAATTTGCTAACGAGTCGTAAGAAATGCTTTTCATGAGTTCCCTTATTTTATTTCTCAAAACGTGATTCGTGAATCATGATCCTAATGCATATATATATATACAAATGGACCAATGGAAGCAAGAAGTAACAAGATCATTTTGAACATTCTATTTCTGAGTAGAATAGCGATTTTCATGTTACGTAGTCGATCGATTACATGTTGATCAATATTGGTGAAATTTTACTCATATTCTCTTAGATTTTTTTTTTTTTTTTTTTTTTGAAAATTTGAGTGGACAAAACTATTGATCTAGATTGACGAAGATGGTATGCTTGTAATTAGACTTGTATCCGGTCTTTACCAGATCGTGTAGATCATTACTTAGGTAGATTCTCCTTGAACGCAAGTGAAATCCAGTTTACCAATTGATGGAACTTATTTCTTTCTACGTAAAATCAGTAAATTCTGTAGCTTAAATTAGCAAAATGGAAGGTAGAAGAAGCAATCAAGCAAACATATAAACTCAAATTTGACATCCATGGCTAATCAAGAACAACAACTAACGCGTGTCATGTAGGACAAGTGTCATCCTCAGAAATCACAAAATTTCCAACCAAAGCTACACGCTGCTTAATTCGCCGGTTTCTGTGGTTGTTGTTCGGTGACCACCTGAACCTCCGTCTTGAAGAGCAACACCGACAGCGAGTCGTCGATGGAAAAGTAGAGGAATCCCCCCGGCGAGTGAGTCACGAACGACCCGAAACTCTTCCCCACCACGCAGTGCCACGCCGGTCCGTATAACGAGTCAAACTCCTGCAGTACATAAGTTAGCTAGAGAAACGAATCACCTATTTAACCGAGTTAACACGGTGAGGGCCAATATATAGTTATATACCTTTTTGAGAGCTCGAGCTAGGTGAGTTGGGTTTGGCCGTGGTTTGGAGGACAGTGCTTTGGCTGCGGCGGCGGGCGAGTCAATGAGTGATCTGGTGCGGCGGAGAGCGCGTTCTTGCATGTGGTGCGGCATGTTAGACGATGATCTCAACCGTACGTTGAGGCTGATCGCGGTGGCAGCTAACTTTACCTCCTCGTCTACTTCTCTAATAACCGGAGCTTGTACCTTGCATCGGTGCTGAGTCTTACCCTGAGCTCGGTCGCGACAGCCATGATCAGAGTAGTCTTGTTTTTGTTTTTGTTGTTGTTGTTGTTGTTGTTGAGGTAACAATACATGTTGCTCGTGGCGCTGCTTCTGTTTCTGATCGGATTTTTCCATTATTAATATTCTGAAAGAAGGAAATGACGTAACTCCTAACCAAAATGTGAAACCAGTTTGAGGCTTGGAGAAAGAGGTGCAGACAAAGAGGGATGGACTCAGAGAGAAAGAGAGAGAGAGGGGGGTTGGTGAAGGTTTGAACTTTGACTGAGCTAAATTTAAGACTAGGAAAGAATTAGAGAACTTTAGTGCCATTAGGGCCATGAATCCATCAGGTCTATATCTTTGACAAAATATATTTGGGAAGATAGAAAGAAGAGGAAAATATGCAAAATATGGTTTGGGATGTCCACACGATTTCAAGTTGGTTTTTTCAAGCTCCTGCAAATGTGTGGAGACAGGAGAGAATGATAAGTGATTATGAGAATGGAGGGGGTGATCAAATGCAGTCTTGGTCAATGGCGCGTGGTCAATTGGCAAAGGCAGGACCCCCATGCCGCTAGAGGTACCTGCAGAGTCCGTGCACAAATCATTGTCACTGACACGATTTGGCATGAAACTTGTACGTTTTGACCAGACTGGTAATTTTACGAGTTTCGATCCACTCTCCGTCTAAGCCAACAAGTTACGTCGTCTTCGGGGTTCTAATACTCCGCAGCATCGTAAAACGTAACACATCTCGAAGCATTTACGAAAGAAGAATATCTTCATCGTTGTTTAACAACGTACTCAAATACTCAATTCGTTAATTTCAATATTATAAAACTTTCGTTTGTTATCTAGGGTTCAAAGATCTCCCACAATTTGATGAAGTAATATCAATTTGATTCAAACGGATCCCAACAGTCACTATCATTCTACATTACAAAATGGTCACTTTCATAAATTTGTGAGACACTTCGGTGAGCCGTGGTTTGGTTGGTTAAGGTGTTTAACTGACAATTTTAAGGTCATGAGTTCAAACTTCATTGACATATATAGGGTGTGTGAGTTATTAATAAAAAAGTTTTAAAATAAAATAAAATTGTGAGACAGGAAATAGTGTTCACATAATCGGTTGTTAACTAAAAAAATTATTACAAAAAATTAACAATAAAGAACAAGACAAAACAACTCAATTTAATAATAACTTTCTCCACATAGTGAAGACATTAATGTGCTTGATCAAGCACATTTTCTTTAATCAATTAATAACAACGGAGTGAATTCTACGCATGAATGTGCACTTGCACAATTAATGTGCAAGTCCTTAAATCGTCGTATGGGAAGATCAAATAAAGACTAGAGACCCTAAATTTCTTATTTTCATTTCTATTTTTGATTCGATCAAATTAAGCGCCCAAAAGAAAGTATCTATTATTCGACTTTAGGTCCTCACGTTTTGTGTTGGAAACACTTAGAACTGTTTTTTTTTTGTTAACGGTATTCGAATACAAAGTACCCAGACAGAGCCCACATGTAATAAAACCAAATGATCTAAGTGTGCTTTGCCCTAACACTCCTCCAAGCCCTGACCCAAAGGGCAAAAATACAATATAAAAGGTGCCAGTGCATTGATAAATTGACAGACTGTGCGAGCTAGATGCAGCGAGATAGGTTTATAGGATTTAGAGTACCGCAATTGAGCGCTTTGGCTCTAGTTTTACGTTTCTCTGGTATCTTGTTTTGTTTCTAATTTAATCTTCATTCAAGTGAGCTAATTGTTTAATGTAATGGTACTTTGATGTCATTCTGGCCTGAGTTTATTAATGAAATTTATGGGGCTGCTACCCCTTTTCCTTTAAAAAATACAGTATTAGAATACATGCATGATAATACGACGTGGATGCTCAGATCAAAATATTATATTTTAATTGCTCGGTTCATTTACAAAAGGGAATTCTTGGTTAGATGACAACAGGAAATGTTCATTCAGCCAACTGAGATCAGTGTTCATAAACGACATCAGAGGTTCCAAACCTGAACTAGATTTCATCAGGTATCTGCTTTTGAATTCTCCTGTGCTTGAGAGGATGACTGTTCAGCCTGTTCCTGGTGTTGAATCTTCAAATATAGGAAAGAAGTTGCTCCGGTCTAGTCGTGCCTCAGTGCATTCAAAGCTAATCTTCCAGGACCAGTGATTCATGAATGATTTTTGGCTGCTGACTGCACTTGCTTGCAGAAATTAGTGTTTGTTGAAGTCTTTGATGAATATTTCTGTTTTTTTTTTTTAGAACCTATATGCGGTTTAAATTTATTATCTAGAAACTCTGCTCTTCTCTATGTACTGGCACCCTATGTTAATCTTTCTCCGATCACTCTTCCAGAGTTCCAGTTTGTTTTTTCTTTTAAAGCTTTTAGTTTACAGCTTTTGCCAAATATTGTTTATGTTTGTGGTAAATGCTGGAGGGATTATGATAGTGTTCTTGGGGACTCATAGAATACCCAAAACATATTGTAAGCATGGCAAACAAGACTTCTGGAATTGTTTGTTCCACGGCTTCCACCTTGACTTAGTCATATACATATGTCAAGGGGGTTTGATTAAGCTGATCAACATTTTGGTACTGATTGTAGTTCCTCAGTCTTGGAGGATGCTGGTCAAAATGTCAATGACATTATATAAAGAGATGAGGCAAAGCATACAAAACGAAAATGTAATTAACAAATGAAGATGCAGATCTTTTATCATTTGATTTGCTTAAAAGAAAAACAAGTGAGAAGTCAAAACTCAAAAGTAATGATATATATCCAGAACTCCCAAGCTAATTATCTTGTTTTTGTAGTTATTTTTATGGCTTTTTAGCCAAATTGCTACCCTTACACTCACATTGATGTCAATTTGCTATTCTAGCTTTCATTTCAGCTAATTTACTATCCTATGTATTATTTCTGCCGATTTGCTACCTTATGTTTTCAAAATTAGTCGATTTGCTACCTTTTTGTCATTTTAATTTATACATTTATTCATCCAAACATGAATTAATTCTGAAAATCGAAGCTTAAAGTTGGTAGATATTGAAATTTTGATAAGTAAATTGGTTAATCTTGAAACTCTAAAGTAGCAATTTGGTTGAAACATTACCAGAAAATGGGTCTTGGGCGACGAAACAAAAAAAACCGGGCGACGATTTTTTTTTCGTCGCCTAAGAGAAAACTTAGGCGACGAAAAAAAAAATCGTCGCCCAAGGAAAAAAAATCGTCGCCTAAAGTTCAACTTTAGGCGACGAAAATAAAATCGTCGCCTAAGGCTAAATTTCGTCGCCTCATATAGAAACTAGGGCGACGAAACAATATTTCGTCGCCTAAGATATTTATATCGTCGCCTAAGTTTTTTAATCCTTAGGCGACGAAACTCAAATATATCGTCGCTTAAGTATTTTATTTTTTTATTTTTACTTGGCCGACGAAATAAAAGAATTTCGTCGGCCAAGAGTAATCCGAATAATTAAAATAAAATAAAACACATTTAAATTTCATTGTACAGGATTTTTTATTTTTACTCTTGGGCGACGAATTTAACAAATATCGTCGCCCAAGTATTATCTTGGCCGACGAATTACCCTATTTTCGTCGGCCAAGAGTAATCTGAATAATTAAAATAAAATAAAACACATTTAAATTTCATTGTACAGGATTTTTACTCTTGGGCGACGAATTTAACAAATATCGTCGCCCAAGTATTATCTTGGCCGACGAATTACCCTAATTTCGTCAGCCAAGATAATCTGAATAATTAAAATAAATAAAGCACATTTAAATTGTAAGGTAATGTTTTTTTATTTTTATAGTCCTGTCAGCGTCTCGTCGATTGGAAACTATTCTCAGTTGAAGGTCCGGCCAGATTACGTGATTTGGAGGGTCGAATAGCCGTTTCCGTCCGTTTAGGGGTTTGACCGCGCCGATTGACCGGACGGATCGGGCCCTTATCTTTGTCCGATGGAGCTAAATTTTTTCCCACCTACGTAATTCGTTATGCTGGTCATATCTGACGGTAGGTTTTCAGTTCCTCTTCTCCGATCACCAAACTCACGTTATATGTACTAATGTTGTATAACTTTTTTATATAAGTGTTGAGTTTAAGTGTCGTTTTGAAGACAACGTATACGTAGAGGCCTCAAATGCAAAAAAGTCGTGAAATAAGATATGACTAGAACGGTGAAATACGTCAACCCGTGAAAAATGAAGATATTCCGGTAAAATTTCGGTGCCGGTTGTTCCGGTCAACGAAATTCTCTTATTTCTACCTAGTGGTAGCCCTATCCCGGGTATTTATTTTTTACCAAATTTTTATAGCCCCGTAAGCGTCTTGTCGATTGGAAACTATTCTCAGTTGAAGGTCCGGCCAGATTACGTGATTTGGAGGGTCGAATAGCCGTTTCCGTCCGTTTAGGGGTTTGACCGCGCCGATTAACCGGACCGATCGAGCCCTTATCGTTGTCCGATGGAGCTGAATTTTTTCCCACCCACGTAATTAGTTATGCTGGTCATATCTGACGGTAGGTTTTCAGTTCGTCTTCTCTGATCACCAAACTCATGATATATGTACTAATGTTGTATATCTTTTTTATATAAGTGTTATGTTTAAGTGTCGTTTTGAAGACAACATATACGTAGAAGCCTCAAACACAAAAAAGTCGTGAAATAAGATATGACCGGAATGGTGATATACGTCAACCCGTGAAAAATGAAGATATTCCGGTAAAATTTCTGTGCCGGTTGTTCCGGTCAACGAATTTCTCTTATTTCTACCTAGTGGTAGCCCTATCCCGGGTATTTATTTCTTACCAAATTTTTATAGCCCCGTAAGAGTCTTGTCGATTGGAAGTTATTATCAGTTGAAGGTCCGGCCAGATTACGTGATTTGGAGGGTCGAATAGCCGTTTCCGTCCGTTTAGGGGTTTGACCGCGCCGATTGACCGGACGGATCGAGCCCTTATCGTTGTCCGATGGAGCTGAATTTTTTCCCACCCACGTAATTCGTTATGCTGTTCATATCTGACGGTCGGTTTTCAGTTCCTCTTCTCCGATCACCAAACTCACGATATATGTACTAATGTTGTATAACTTTTTTATACAAGTGTTGAGTTTAAGTTTCGTTTTGAAGACAACGTATACGTAGAGGCCTCAAACAAAAAAAAGTCGTGAAATAAGATATGACCGGAACGGTGAAATACGTCAACCCGTGAAAAATGAAGATATTCTGGTAAAATTTCGGTACCGGTTGTTCCAGGCAACGAATTGTTCTCTTATTTCTACCTAGTGGTAGCCCTGTCCCGAGTATTTATTTTTTACCAAATTTTTATATCCCCGTAAGCGTCTCGTCGATTGGAAACTATTCTCAGTTGAAGGTCCGGCCAGATTACTTGATTTGGAGGGTCGAATAGCCGTTTCCGTCCGTTTAGGGGTTTGACCGCGCCGATTGACCGGACGGATCGAGCCCTTATATTTGTCCGATTGAGCTGAATTTTTTCCTACCCTCGTAATTCGTTATGCTGGTCATATCTGACGGTCGGTTTTCAGTTCCTCTTCTCCGATCACCAAATTCACGATATTCTGAATTTTATGATAGAACTCTTGGCCGACAATTTTCTTCATCTTGGGCGACGAGATTTATAGTGAAGAACATCGTCGCCCAAGTAGAGTATCTTAGGCGACGACTTCAAAAATCGTCGCCCAAGATTATCTTGGCCGACGATTTTCAAAAAACAGGGCGACTATTTTTACAGAATCGTCGCCCAAGAACGCCAATATAAAAGGCAAAAATTCGGAACCCTAACCATTCGCGCAGCCGCTCACAAATCCAAGCCCTCACTCTCCGAAAATCCACCGAAGCCCTCTCTCTCTCCCTCTCTTCGACCCCGACCCCGCAACCCGACCCCGACGCCGACCTTGACCCCGACCCCGACCCCGACGCCGACCCACAATTTAAGGTATAACCCTAAAACCCTAAATTGGTTATGTTGATGAAAATTTTAATTGTTGTTGTTGTTGTTTGAAATTGTTGAAATTGTTTGAAATTGTGAAATTGTTTGAAATTGTTTGAAATTGTGAAATTGTTTAAAATTATTTGAAATTGTTGGTGAAATTATTGTTGTTGTTGTTGTAATTTTGGAAATTAATGGTAAATTAGGGTAAATTTGTGTAAATTATGGTAGGATTTTAGGGTAAATTATGGTAAATTGTGATGTAAATGATCATTGTAAAATATTAGGGTTTACGGTTTAGGGTTTAGGGTTTAGGATTTGTGGAAATAATTTGTAAATATATTGTAAATGATTAAATAATTAAATAATATAAATTATAATTGTAAATAATTATGGTTATTTTTTGTTAAATAAATTATAAGACGGTAAAATATTTTTAATAAATTTATGGTTATTTTAAACAGGATGGGCATGAGGAGAACTTCTGGACAACGTCCGGGTGCGAGGAGCCAATATTCCTCGGACAGTACCTCAAACAACCCGTCGGAATCACCGTCGGTCGGGTTTCCGTGGCAGATGACGACCCGACATGCGGCGCTTAGGGGTGGCGCGAGCGGCTCGCATTCTGCTGGGCAGCCGGGTCTCGCAGCGACGGCCCCTCGTCATCCAGAGATACTTCCCCGGTCGCGATCTATGAGGAGGGTCGACCGATTCGGGAGCAGCTCCCGCATGTGGCACCGCACGAGGCCTATATCTACAGGGAGTTTCCCACGCCTCTTCATCCCGTGAGGGTCTCCGAGCAGGCGGACGGAGACGAATCCGTCGGCTCAGCCTCATCCTCAGGTAATTTATTATTACTGTTTTGTCGATTTAAAATTTTTTTTTTGTAAAAATGTATTATTAATATTAAATTTGATTCACAATGTCACAGTCGCCGAAACGAGAAGGCGGAACAGGAGAGGCACCGTCAGCAACAAGGGACTCGATAGGGCGGTCGAGTCCGCTGGACGGATCGCCATCCCGTTTTCCAACGGGAAACCGGTGGACGCCGTGTTGGGAAACCGGTACACGCGCGCCGCGGGAGGCACCATCCGCTCCAGACTCCCTATGTTGTGGGGAGTCTGGAGCCAGGTTCCTGATGGAGTGAAGGAGATGCTCCATCAGTCGATGTCGGTGAGTTTACTCGATCAATTACTATTTTTTTAACTAATAAATTATTTAATTATCGAAAAAAATACTAACAAGTGGTAATGCAGCAATGGTTTGTGGTTCCCGAGGAGGGACTTGACTGGGCGGACAAGGCCCATAGGGAGAGGTACCTCTATTTAATAATTTATTAAAATTTTTATTTTAATAATATATTTAATATTTTTTTTGTATATGTAGGTTTAAGGAGTGGAAGCACGACCTCCGGTTACACTGGAAGCAGTACGGGAGCGACCGTTCGGGTACCCCGAAGGAGTTCGAGTATCGGGAGTACGAGTGGCGGTGGCTTCTTGTCACGCAGTTCAACGACCCTCATAAACAGGTAATTCGTAAACAAATTTGAATATTTAATTAGTGAATTAATTATAATTGTATGTTTTTAAATATTTACTAACGATAATTTTTTTTTGAAGCACCTCGCCCGGGTGAACGCTGAGAACCGGCAACAGAACACAACCAACCATCGTGCCGGTTCGAGGCCGTTTTCGGCCATCATGGACGACGTGCGACGAGAGCGGCCAGAGGAGAACCCCTATGTGGGGACCTTTCAGAGGGCATATCCTCATTCTGAGGAGGATCTTGTAAGTTCCTTATATTTTCTAATTTTTAATTTTAATTACATTTTATTAAATGTATATTAATATATTTTTTTAATATATCCAATTAGGCGAGGGTGAGGGAGGCGGAGCAAGAGGTCATGAGAGGCATGGTGAACGACACATGGCCGGGCACGGCAGAGGATGACATGTCAGAGGCCATGTCCAGGATCGACACTTCAGATCCTACCGTTGGGGCGCGGATTATGGCCACTGCCTTCGCGCAGTGTTCAAACAGCTACTACTGCCGGGGTATGGGAGGCGCTGGAAAGGGGATCCTGAAGACAACGCCAGGATTTCAGCACAAGCAGCAACAGTCGGCTACATGATCAGTTCGAATGTCTACAGTCTGAGCTGGAAGCCCAAAGAGCGAGGGAGATGGCGGTGGCTGCGCATATGGAGCGGGTGAATGAAGTCACCAATGCCAACCAGGCGGCTATGGGACAGTGGATGACTGCCTGCATCGCTGCACATGCGGCCAGACTTGATATTCCGCCCATGCCTACGCCTATACCATTACCTCAGTGGCCCCAGCCTCCTCAGCCTGACCAGCCGCCGCCTCAGGACCCTCCGAACGGGAATGATGAGTTAGATTTCGAGTTTCTCCGTAGGCAGATGGACTGAATTTTTGTAATAAATTATTTATAAATTTATAAATTTGTGTTATTTTTAATTAAATTTTAGTACTAGAAAAATTTAAAGAAATGCCGAAAAAAAAATTCCAGCAAAAATTAAAAAAACATTATTTATATATTTAAAAAAATTATTTAAATATTTTTTTAAAAAATTTAAATATATCTTAGGCGACGAAATTGCTAAATCGTCGGTCAAGGACTTACCATATAAGACGACGAAAAAAAATTATCGTCGCCTAAGATGTAGTGATCTTAGGCGACGAAATATTTAGTTTCGTCGCCCCAGGTTATAACATCTTAAGCGACGAAAAAAATTTTCGTCGGCCAAGGTGTTAAATCTTGGGCGACGAATATTTTTGGGCGACGATAAGAATATCTTAGGCGACGAAATTCGTGTCGTCGCCTAAGAATTACTCTTAGGCGACGACGGACTGAATTTTCGTCGCCCAAGTTCTTGGCCGACGACGTCTTAGGCGACGACATGTCGTCGCCCAAGTACTTAGGCGACTAATTTTTTTAACAGGGCGACGATTTTTTTTCGTCGCCCAAGATCAATTTTCTGGTAGTGAAATAAAACCTAAGGTAGCAAATTAGATAATTTAGAAAAGCTAAGGAAGCAATTGACTTTTATAAAAGTTAAGGTAGCAAATTGATACTAAGGTGAAAACTAAGATAGCAAATTGACAATTATGTCTATTTTTATATAATAATAGATACATTGTGCAATGCATGAAAATGTCAAATATACGACCACATTTTTCATCATCGCCTGGTATCATTGCTAACTAAATTGTGGGGAGCGACCGGAGCTATATCATACGATGTAGATGTTCCAAGTTTGATAAATATTGACCGACTTCTGTTCTTTTTGTCCAGACCAAAAAAAGAATGACTTTGGGGATTAATCATCTCACTGACTGACTTGTTCTTCTCTTTTCGACCAAAAATAATAATTGGGGCGATCAATCATCTGACTCTGTCCAGAAAACTGATTAGTATAAAGAGAAGCCGTGAAGCATTAAGGAATATAGCTATACTATCGACAAATACTAAACTAAAATGGTTCAGAAGAACTACTGCCATGTTTTCATGGTTCCCTTCATTCTATTGCTGTTGTTCTCGTCCAACATAATCCATGCTGAAGAACTTTCTGATGAAATGCCAACAACCAGTTAGTCTCTCTCTCTCTCTCTCTCTCTCTCTCTCTCTCTCTCTCTCTCTCAGAGCAAGAATGAATCATGAATGATGAAAAAACCAGCAGTATTGAAATATGAACCATGCATGCAGCCATTTTCAGTAAAGCAAATAGTACACAAATGAGATGACCAAACGTATGTGTATTTGGCTAAATTTGTGATGTTGATATATACCCTACGCACATATTTATATAACTTCTTTTCCTTAATCAAGCAATACATTTTCATAACATAATTAAGAAGAAAAAAGAATGAATGGTTGGGCTCTGTTCATCAGATGTAGTAGTTCATCTATTGTTCGCATATATATATATATATATATATATATATATATATATATATATATTATGGAAATTGTTCGCATATTAGTGTTGAGGATATGAAATAGAAGACTGCTCATCCTCTTCCTTCCTGAGTCCTGACTGCATATATATGGATAATTAATTAATTTCATTATTACAATTGCAGAACCGAAGGCTAGGCTACATGCGAAAATGGAGCTTGTTACGGTGAGGAAGATAGGTGTACGAGTACCTTCTACCCCGAAAGATAAAATAGGGCATTGATTTTATTTTTAAAGAATAAGAAGGGCATTGTAATTCAAAATATTGCATGCATAGTTAATACTTGCATACTTCACTGTCTGTATAATAAATGATCGAGGTCATTGTTTGTATGTAAATTTATGAGGTTATATTTCTCAATATGTTGTAATTTTATTTCTATGTTGTGTTTTTATTTTATTTTTTAGAACCATTTTTATGTTGCGTTTGTATGAAAAGAGACGTATAGAAGCTGAGCATTAGGGTGGGCAAACTGAATGTAAGAGGTTAGATATACTACCTCATTAAATTTGTTTTCATTGTTGAAAACTTAAAATTAGTGTTAGACATGAAGGAAAACATGACACAATCAAGACTTTTTTTCATCACAAAGCAAAACCTCTTAGACAATTTGAGTTTATATTATCAAAGAACAAGACTAGTAGGCGAGCTGGGATTCTATTTCTCTAAATATATATATATATATATACATATATATATATATATATATATATGAGCATACGGAAGTTGGTGTTATTGGTGAGCAATGACATTTGCCACAAGTTAGCTTCTCTAAACACATGCTTGAAGAAAATGGAAGAGACTTTGTGTGACATTTTGGAAGAGATGACATTTGATATAAAAACTTTGCGAGGCATTTTAAAAAGGGTTTTATTAGTTTCTAAAGGTTAACAACCCTAAAAGGATGGAATTTTTTTAGGAGGGGAAAGGAAGTAATTTCATTGATCGAAATTATCACGACCGAAACAGTAAGCAAGCTAGAGAGGTCCGATCAAAGACCACTCAAACTAGCAAAGTTCATGAAACTTAATTCAAAACATATACTAAGAATTGATAAAACAACCTCAAACTACATTAAAAAAATGTGAATATGAATAACTAGAAAGCAAATTAACTTTCCATACTCACAAAGCAAGTCTTCACTCTCTCCGATTAGAGGCCTCAGATTCCAATGGTGTACCTTTCATCGACTTGGGAGACATGAAAAGTTGTTAGCGCACGAACAATGATCTCTCTTAGGTAGACTAGGAAACTACTCCGCTTCTGCCTCTGGACAGAGGCCTGTGTCACCTCCGGTGGTCTCTACCGATCCTGGTTCCATGGAGTCTGTCACCTCCCCCGTCTGCTTCTTCTTCTTCTTCTTCTTCTTCTTCTTCTTCTTCTTGTTTCGACTCCCTCTCGGACGTCCTCTCTACTTTGGAGACTTTTCAGTCTTCGTGATCCTTAGGGCACCGACATCTGAAGTTAAGAAACCCATCTCGTCAGGGTTCAGAGGCAGAGGTACCAAAGCTAGTGCATGTCGTGTGTGCTTGCCCTCAACCAACTCCTCTTCCCTTTCACGTCGAACACCTGTGATTGGATGAAGAGAGAGAAGTCAGGATCTCTCTGATCTGAATTGACCATTTCTCTCTAGGGAAAAGGGAGGACACAGAGGGAAAAAAGGTGCAGTAAGGGTTTGAGGAGTGGTAGCCCCAAACACCATGGGAGGGGGGCCGCTTCCATAACCGGTGCTGCAGCCGGCCTAGTGACTTCCTCATTCTACAAACTTCACCCCCGTGGTTGATCATTGCACAAGTTTGACAACGTCCCAGGAGCCTCTCGTACTTGTATTGCACCAGAAGAAAGTCCACAGGAAAAACCCTAATTTGATGCTCTAAGCGCACAAGTTGGTGTAACGGCAGGGTGAGGCAGACACATGCGAGGCCATGCTGAAAGCCGCCATTATCAACTTGCAACACAGTATCAATTGTCTCTGCCACCAACCTCGTCGTTGTTGCGACAGCTAACGCAGCCAACAAACCTTGGATCTCAACCTTGATCCAAATAAAATCCAAGGGTACAATCATGATGTCGGAGAAGCAGTCATAATCATTAAGAAGAATTTGTAGACATATAAAATTTAACGATAATAATAGTCGTTGAATAATCTAAGTAAACATGTAGATCCGACAAATTGCATACGTGGCTCGTGAGTCGACAAAATTAGAAAGCCATCTGAAATGACACGTGGCAACGTGGGAATGGTTGGCCGACAACAAAACCTTAAATCTCAATTGAAATCAATTATCAAGTGTTGATTGATGATTAGATATCAATTAAATTAAATTAATTATCAAAACAAAGAAGTCGGACGTCCCCAAAGATAATTGGTGATGGTTCGCCAAGGGTCAGGCGAGCTAGATAGTAGAGTTCGCAGACGAACTAGACTTCGCATAGAAATAAATGAAGGCAAGGCGAAATGACTTCGCGCGAAGGTGATGCGAAATAACTTCGTGCGCATAGATGTACATGAAGGCGAGGCGAGATGGCTCCGCACGCGTACATGAAGGCGAAGCGAAATAGCTCCGCGTGCGTACATGAAGGCGAGGCAAGATGGCTCCGCGCGCGTAGATGTACATGAAGACGAGGCGAGATGGCTCCGTTCACGTACATGAAGGTGAGGCAAGATGGCCCGGCCTAGGAGACTTCGCAAAGGAGCTAGTCAGCATAGTTCGCATGCATGCAGAAATGTACGTCACCAGAACTCCCCGCTTGCTTGGAAATCAAGATTCCTCGCACCTTCCTTCCATACTCGCGAGATGGCACGTCCCTTTGCTAAGGATCTTGGTCAAAATAGGATATTCAATCCATAGCGATCTGGGCATACCTAAATCTTAAGATTTGATTGATTTGATTATGGTAAAATTGGCAAGTAAATCAATAAGTCAAGATTCATTGATTCGATTAAGGAAATATTATTGATTCAATATCTTCATTACATACCATAAGCGGAGGAATGTTAACACTATAAATACCTCCTCTCATATCAAGAGGAGGGGACGAAGAAAAGGAGCATAACCAAGGCAGCGAACCAGAGAGAAGAAAAATCACTCCCGCGAGCTCAGAAGTCTCTCAAAACCCTTGAAGAACTATCAAGCTCCCCAAATAGCCAGTTCTTCACCAAATCCAAATCCCACTTTGAAGAACTATCAAGCTCCCCAAATAGCCAGTTCTCCACCAAATCCAAATCCAAATCCAAATCCCAGATACTCGTTACATGCTCAACCCACGTAACCCTCAAGAACAAGTGACCCGCATTCGCATTGATAAAATTAAATATTATTCTTTGTACACGTGTTGTTATGTTATTTGTTATAGATATTTTCGTGTTTACAAAAGTGGTACGCCTAGTGGGACAAACTTTGTCTCTCATCTCCTTCTCCGCAAGCAAGTCAAAATCCGTTCGAAACAATGGCCTCTAAGAACACCCAGGCCATCTCGACAAAGAAATCTAAACCAACGACCTCGAGGTCAAGCAACAAATCCTCTGGTCATGTCACCCGTAGCATGGCGAGGAATCAACCCACAACATTCGTGGCTCTGTCTTCCAAGCCTCGCGAACCAATCATCACCTTGGAGAATCTCGCGGAAGACAAGTGTGCCTCGCGAAGTGAAGACCAGCGTGCCTCGTGAAGTGAAGAGAAGGAAACTCCAAAAAAATCAAGGGTGCGGTCGTTCTCACCTGCCTCGGATGATAAATCAAGCACGGCTTCATATCATGGGAGTCCAAATAATGATGAAGAGCACACATATGGCATGTCAGCAGATCATTCATTACAACCTATCCCCATGCAAGTCATGGTGACAGGCGCATCCACCATTGAAGAGCAAATAGCCAATCTGATGGGAGCGGTTGAGAAGCTTACCAGAACAGTGGAAGAAAAAGACTTGCAAATTGATGAGCTTTATAGCAGGCTTGAAAGTCAAGATGAAGAAAAAAAGCCCAAAGTAGGCGAGAGCTCTAAGAACAATGACAAAGACGATGATGGCTCACTTGGATCTATGTCCTTTCAGCAATTACAAGACATCATCACCAACTTCATCAGAGCTCAATATGGAGGTCTTTCTCGTGATTCTCTCACCTACTCCAAGCCCTACACCAAAAGAATCAACAGTTTAAGGATACTAGTCGTCCAAGTTCCAGCAATTCGAAAGGAAGGGCAATCCAAAGCAACATGTTGCTAATTTCATTGAAACCTGCAATAACGCTGGGACGGAAGGTGACCACCTTATCAAACAATTCTTTCGCTCTTTGAAAGGCAATGCCTTTGATTGGTAAACGGATTTAGAGCCCGAGTCCATCGACAGTTGGGACCAAATGGAACGCGAATTCCTAAACCGCTTCTACAGTACAAGGCGTACCGTGGGAATGATGGAACTCACCAACACGAAACAATGGAGAGACGAACCAGCAATTGACTTTATCAACAGGTGGTGCTCGCTCAGTCTTGATTGCAAAGATCGCTTGTCAGAAACATTTGCAGTTGAAATGTGCATCCAAGGCATGCATTTTGACTTGTTGTACATTCTACAAGGTATCAAGCCTCGAACCTTTGAAGAACTGGCTACGCGAGCGCATGATATGGAGTTGAGTCTAGCTAGCCACAAGGGTAAGAAAGAGCCTGTCAGTGACCAACGAAAAGATAAAGCTTTCAGCAGCCAGGTTGACAAGGTTGTCAAAAGGCCTACAAAAGAGTCGATGACTGTAAATGCTGCTCCAATCAAAATCTCCATACGAGATAAGAGGGAGGTTAAGAAAACAGAACTAAGTCAAACCTATGAGAGGAAGAAGCGCTCGTTGATTGAGTGGGAGCAAAAGACTTACCTATTCCCAGATTTCGACGTGGCAGGCATGCTGGAGGATTTGCTTGAGAACAAGATGATAGAACTTCCAGAGTGCAAACGTCCAGATGAAATGCATCGGGTCAACGATCCGAAGTATTGCAAGTTTCATTGCCTCATTAGTCACCCATTCGAGAAGTGTTTTGTTTTGAAGGATTTGATCATGAAACTTGCCAAACAAGGAAGGATCGAGCTAGATGTCAACGAAATTGCTGCAGTCAATTGCATTACCATTTCATTTGGATCTTTTGAGCCGGTTCAAGTATATTCTATGTTAAAGAAAGTGACATACCATTTCTCGAAAGTGACTAGCAATGAGGAAGTGAAGCCAACCCAGCAAGTGAACCTCGCTCCTAAAGCTGCCCCATGCGATGATGGCGAGGGATAGACACTTGTCACTAGAAGAAAAGTGCGCAAAAGTGTGTCGCCGAGTCTACCACTCTCGCAGCCAGATCACAAATAACCACATAGGAGTCGACAATGTCTCGAGAAGAGTGGGACAAGATGTAGGAAGGAGAAGTTTACTCCATGCGTACAAAAGTCTTTCAATCAAAACCCGCCAACAAAGTGCATGCCTAAGGCGCGACTGAGTCTGAGAGCTAGCTCAATGACAACAAGTTATGAAGGTGATTCCAAAGACTCTGAGAAGGTTGAAGAAAATGAAGCGTTGAAATAATTGAAAGACTTACCTCTGAAATTTAGCCTCTCTGACCTATCGCAGTTGCCTAAATCAGCAAGACATGCATTGGCCTAGTTGCTGCTTGAGGTGGGTCAGCATTCTTCGAACATCAATGAATGTGCGATGTGTGTAGCATGTTGCGACGCCATTCACTTCATAGATGAAGATTTACAGTTGGGTTCAAAGCCACATAATCGACCTCTTTTTGTGACAGGTTACATATGAGAGAAAAAATGAAATCGCATGCTTGTAGATGTAGGGTCTGCTGTGAACATTATGCCAAAATAGGCAATGTCTCGACTCGGCATCAATATCGATGAATTATCTAAAACTCGTCTCATGATCCAGGGTTTTAACCAAGGAGAGCAAAGAGCGATAGGCATGATTCGATTAGATATATGGTTATTGGTGAATTGAAATCAAACACTTTGTTCCACATGATCGATGCAAAGACTTCATACAACATATTGTTAGGGCGACCATGGATTCATGAAAATGGTGTTGTACCTTCAACTATGCATCAATGCTTCAAGTTCTATCGCGGAGGTGTGAAAATAGTGGTAGGTGATACCAAGCCATTTACTGAAGCTAAGTCTTACTTCGCAGATTCCAAGTTCTATTCAGACGAAGAATCAGTGGTAGAAGTTCTTTCGATTGAAGTACCCTCAACAGGGAGGGCTACAATAGTGACAAGGAAAGAAGTTGAAGCAAAGGGCAAGGGAAATGAAGAGTCACATAAGTCTCCATCCAAAACTGTGACATCAGACAAGTCTAGTCCAATTGTCCCAATTCTTTGATATGTGCCAAAGTCCAAGCACAAGGAAGGAGAATCTCTGTTTATGGAAGCAAAGCGGCAAGTAAGTCCTCGGAGATTGAGTGAAGAGGACATAAAATTATTGAAGGAAGTGTCGATATTGCCATTGATGAAGTTGAATGACCAAACTCCTACCAAGAAACCATTGAAAGGATTTGTCAAACCAATCCAAGGAAGCATAGAGCATGGGCCTTTGCCCGAAAAAATAACAAATGAAAGGTTTTACCCCAATTCTTACAAATTATTGGCAAAGGCTGGATTCAACTTTGGTTCGTCTAGTAAAGAGGATGATCAAGTTGTCAGCAAGAAAGCACATGAGCTCAACGAGTCTTAAAAGAAGTTAAGAGAACAGGGAAAAACAAGTGATTCAGTTAAGATGGGTCTTGATTTTGTTTCAAGCAAGCCAATCAAAATCTCAGGCAGAAGAAAAGCGGAGAAGGCAAGCATGTAGTACATAAGTGTCGAAGAAGTAAAAGATGAGATTCCACAAATCCAATCTATCTCTCGCGTTTCAAAGTTCAATCGCATCTACCCAAGTTCTCGAAGCATTACTACTAAATCAACAAGCAGAGTTTCGGTGTTTGAGCGTGTTGATAGATCAACAAGTCAAAGCTCCATCTTTAATCGTCTTGGCACCGCAGCTACACGAACTTCTGTGTTCAAAAGGTTGTCATCATCAAATGAAGAAAATAAACAGATAAATCCAACTTAACGAAAGTCGGCACTTGGGAGGATCTAAACTCCTAAAAAACAACAAAGTAGAAAAAGAAAGGAATTAAGTTGGCCAATTAGAAAATAAAGAAATCCAAAGTCTCATCCCATCACGCATGAAAAGACGTTGTGTGCTGGAGGTGAATTCGACAGACCAACTTAAAGTGAAGCAACATACCATCATACTCACTAGTCAAGATAAAGAAGACGATGATACTAGTGGTAATGAGGATAATGTTATTCAATGTGTTTATCTCATCATGGTAGTGGAGTTGGAAAGTTATGAAGAGGATGACCATAAGGGCTCTGAATATGAAGTAGAGGTAGCTCCTCCCGAACTTGAAGATGGGGTGAAAGCTACAATTGATGAACTTAAGAAACTCAATCTGGGGACAGAGGAAGATCCAAGACTGATATTTGTGAGTGCGTCACTAAGTCCTCAAGAGGAGAAGGAGTACTATGACTTGTTGATCGAATACAAGGATGTCTTCACTTGGACTTACAAAGAAATGCCAGGTCTTGACCCTAAGGTGGCAATTCATTGATTAGCTGTTAAACCAGAGGCTCAACCCATCAAGTAGTTAACACGACATTTTCGAATAGAGGTGCAAACCCAAATTGAAGAAGAGGTTGACAAGTTGATCGCTGCAGGATTCATCAGAGAAGTCCAATATCCCAAGTGGATTGCAAACATTGTCTCAGTTGAAAAGAAGAATGGACAAATGCGTGTGTGCGTAGACTTTCGCGACTTGAATGATGCGTGTCCGAAAGATGACTTACCTTTGCCTATCATTGAACTCATGGTGGATACAAGCACAGGTCATGAAGCTTTATCTTTCATGGATGGATCGTCTGGATACAACCAAATAATGATGGGGTTAGAAGACGAGGAGTTAACTGCATTTCGCACTCCTAAAGACATTTATTGTTACAAAGTCTTGCCATTCAGATTAAAGAATGCTGGTGCAACGTGCCATGCAGAAAATCTTTGGAGACATGCTTCACAAGTACGTCGAGTGCTATGTTGATGATTTGGTTGTCAAGTCAAGGAAAATGAGTGATCACTTGTAGGACTTACGAAAAGTGTTCGACAGGTTACGCGAGTACCAACTCAAAATGAACCCATTAAAGTGCGCTTTTGGTGTGAGTTCAGGCAAGTTCCTTGGATTCATTGTGAAGCATCAGGGCATTGAAGTAGATCAATCGAAGATTAAAGCCATTCAGGAAATGCCAGAGCCAGCAAATTTAAAAGAATTGAGAAGCCTTCAAGGGAAACTAGCGTTTATCAAATGGTTTATCTCAAACCTCGCAAGTCGATGTCAATCTTTTAGTTGACTCATGAAGAAGAATGTGTCATTCGTGTGGGATGAAGCATGTCACAATGCTTTCGAAAGCATTAAAAGGTACTTGGCTAATGCTCTAGTGTTGGGCGCACCCATTCCTGGGAAACCTTTTATCTTGTACATTGCAGCTCAAGAAAGATCACTTGGAGCACTTCTAGCCCAAGAAAACGAGGAGAAAAGGGAGATGGCCTTGTACTATTTAAGTCAAACTCTCACGGGAGCAGAATTAGATTATTCTCCAATAGAGAAAACATGTCTCGTTCTCATATTTTCGTCCAAAAGTTGAGGCATTATATGCAAGCTTACACGGTGCATTTAGTAGCCCGAGATGACCCAGCCAAGTTTGTCATGTCTAAACCAGTCTTATCAGGATGAATGACAAAATGGGCTCTGCTCCTCAATCAATACGACATCGTCTATGTCCCTGCCAAGGCAATCAAGGGCCAAGTTGTGGCTGATTTTCTAGCAGACCACTCAATCCCTACAGATTGGGAAATTCAGATGACTTGTCGGACGAAGAAGTCTTTCTTACAGAGGTTCTCCCCATTTGGAAGATGTTCTTTGATGGATCTTTAAGAGTAGATGGAGCAGGGGCCGGCATTGTGTTTGTCACCCCACAAAAGCAAATATTGCCATATGCCTTCACTCTCGGTGAATTGTGTTCCAACAATGTTACGGAATACCAAGCTCTCATTATGGGGTTGCAAACAGCCTTAGAAATGAAAATTGCAAATCTAGAAGTGTATAGGGATTCAAAGTTAGTAATTGATCAACTACTAAGTAATTACGAAGTCAGGAGAGAGGATTTGGTTCCTTATTTCCGTCTCGCTACACAACTCTTGAAAGGTTTCAATGTTGTTACATGAGAACATGTGCCAAGGATAGAAAATCAAATGGCGGATGCCTTGGCCAACCTGGCAGCAACTTTGGCATTATCAAATGATGAAATTGTGGACCTTTCAATTTGCCAACAATGGGTTGTCTCAACATAAATTGTCCCATTGTGCGAAAATTCCAATGTAGTCTTCGTCTATGTTATTGACGTCGAAGATTATAGGCATCCTCTGATCGACTACATTGAGCATAACAAGCTACCTGAAGATCTAAAACAGCGGTCAGACATCAAATGAAGAGCCCCACGCTTTTTCTACTATAAGGAGATTCTTTATCGATGATCATTTAACGGGCTACTCCTTAGGTGTTTGGAAAAAGAAGAGGCGTCCAAAGCCATGGAAGAGGTTCATTCTGAAATATGTGGAGCTCATCAATCAGGTCCTAAATTGCATTTTCAAGTAAGGCGAATGAGTTACTACTGGCCCACAATGGTCAAGGATTGCATGGAGTATACATAGAAATGTCAAGCTTGTCAATTCCAAGCAAAATTTTATCCATCAATCGCCTGAGCTATTGCATCCCACAATCGCTTCACACCAGTTTGATGTTTGGGGGATAGATGTTGTGGGACCCATAAATCCGAAATCTTCTGGAGGCCACATGTACATTTTGGCAGGCACAAATTCCTTCTCAAAGTGGTAAGAGGCGGTACCGCTTAAAGATATAAAGAAAAAAACCGTTGTAGACTTTATCAAGACATGCATTGATAGGAGCACAAAATGCTACATTTATAATGTATTTCTGACCCTGTTTAGCTATGTAATTCCTTTAACAATATTCATATTAACTAAGTTTGTGTTTTTAGGTCATAAATAAAGCCGAGGAGCTCATAAGAGACCAAAGAGGTGAAATCTTGAAGGAAAAGGAATCCATGTTGTGCAAGGAAAGAAATCAGAAAATCTGCCAGAAATCGTCAGTCAATTTCGATAGAAAATTATGATCAGCTAACAATGATCCAGGAGATGTGCCATATATCAATGGAAAGCTACAAGAGTCTACTATCTAGAACTTTTTACGGATCATCAATACCTGTTTTGGAGAAGAAGTTATGACTGTTTGAGTGGCCGAAGGTCAGTCTGCCCGAATTTCTGATTTAGACCAAAACTTCTATTTCGAGGTCCAGACCACATTGGCAAGCCCATGGACGAGTTTTGAGGGTTTTATAACCCTAATCACAGCATAAAAGATGAGAGGACGAAAAGAAGGGACTTGAAGATTAGAGGAGGCCAACGATCTCACATCTTCAGAACCTCCATAGTTGCAGACTCGCACAAGGAAGCCGCCAATCCATCATTGATATCTCCATCATCCACAGTTTACCTTTCATTTTCATCTTTTATTCTCCTTATGTGATTTTACAGCCATGTGTGGCTAAATTCTCTTAGTTAGGGGCAAGGTTTGAAGCCCCAAGAATGTTTTAAATATTGTTTTGAACCTTGGTTCAAATTATTGAGTCACTACCAGGACAAGTACTTTAGCCGACGAAAAATTTTCGTCGGCCTGTTAAAAAAATTCGTCGGCTATAGTGTCGTCGGGAAAGGGTCGTCTGTGATGACTTTAGCCGACGACACACGTAGAAGTCGTCGGCTATAGTCCAGAGTTTAGCCGACGAAATAATGTCATATGCTATAGTCCAGACTTTAGCCGATGACATTATTTCGTCGGCTAAAGTATGTACTTTAGCCGACGAATTTTTTGTCAGCTATAGTCCATACCTTAGCCGACGACATGTTGTGTCGTCGGTTATCTTCCAAACTTTAGCCGACGAATAATTTAAAATATTCGTCGGCTAAAGGTTGTAATAAAAATATATAAAACATCTATGGCCGACGAAATATAGTATATTTCATCGGCTTTATAGGGATTTAGCCGACGAATTAAAGCATATTTCGTCGGCTAAAACTTATTTTAAAAAAAAAAATTTTAGCCGATGAATTAAGGCTTTTTTCGTCGGCTATAAGTCCATTCCAGAACCCCGAAATTTCTGAATTACCATTCCAGCAAGCTGCAAAATACACCAAAACAATTCCATATAACCAACAACAAGCACATAAAAGTATATAATTCATCAACTACATAAATTCTATATCGTCTAAATTAATATCCGCTTCTGGGGGCTGCTGCGGAGGTTGCGGCGGCTGGGGTAGCGGCATGGGCGGAGGCATGGGCGGAGGCGGAAGTCCATGAAGCTGGGCAGCTGTAAAGTTCTGCATGTACTGGAACATATGCTGCTGCTGGGCCTGCTGGATGGCATGTATCTCGGCAACATAGGCTGCCTGCGCGGCATTAAAGGCTGCCTGCGAGGCAATATAGGCTACATGCGAGGCAGCCTGAGCAGCTTGCTGTTCTCGTAGTCTCTGAACTTCCAACTCTAGTTGAGTCGTCCTGCTGATCGTGGACGTGGTCCTACTGCTGGTCGAGGCTGTCTTTCGTTGAAATCCTGGAGTGGTCTTCAGGACCCCCTCGCCTTTCTTTCCTAGACCCCAGCAGTAGAAGTTGTTTGCTCTCGGTGGGAAGGCTGTGCCCATGATCCTCGCCCCAATCGTCGGATCCGAAGTGTCGATCCGGGACATGGCTTCGGACATCTCTTCTTCCTGCGTGTCCGGCCATGTCTCCCTCACTAAGGCACTTATCACCTCGTCACTAGCCTCCCTCACCTTCGCCTATATGGATAGGAAAAAAAATTATTAATTAACATTTTTACATAAATTTAAAAATTTAAAAACGTAAGGTGATTTACAATATCCTCCTGGGAGTCAGGATATGCCCTCTCGTACGTATAGACGTACTGGTTGACCTCTGGATGTTCCCTGGCCGCCTCATCCATGAAGACAGCGAACGGTCTAGAACCGGCATGATGGTTCCTTGTGTTGCGTTGCCGGTTCTGAGCGTTCACCCGGGAAACCGCCTTCAAAGAAAAAAGTAAACTATTAGTAAAATATTTTAAAACGCACGTACTTAATGATAAATTAACTAACTAATTTATTTAAATACCTGTTTACGAGGGTTGTTGAATTCTGATGTCAGAAGCCAACGCCACTCGTACTCCCTGTACTGGAACTCAGCAAGGGTACCAGAACGTGCGTTCCCGTGCGTAGTCCAATGGGTCCGCAACTCGTTCTTCCACTCCTTGTACCTACAGATACAACAAAAATATTAGAAATATTATTAATATCACATACAATTTTGTTTTTCATTAACTTCCCAACGTACCTTCCCTCATGCACAACGTCGGCCCAGCTGTCCCTCAGGTGCTCGGGAACCTCAAACCACACCTGCATTTAACCGTTTATTAGTTTAGCTTTTCGAGAAATCAACAATGTAATACATAATATTATTTTGTAAACTCACCGACATCGCGTTGTGGACCATGTCCTTAACCTCCTGCGGGACCTCGCCCCAGTCTGACCACAACATAGGGACTCTATCACTAATGAGAGCTCCCACGCGGCCGGAGTACGTCCTCAACTTCCCGCCCGATACTATGTGGCCATCCCCGTCAGTATTGATGACGATCCTCCCCACGGTACCCACGATCTTCTCGAGAGCCTTCCCTGTGACGGGGCCTCTCTTCTTCTTTGTGCCTATCACATGATAAACCAAATTGATTATTAAAATATATATGACCCTTTAAAAATAATCATGCATCACTGATTACCTGAGGAGCTCGCAGCGGATTCGGTCTCTGTCGCCGATGATGATACCCTCGCAGAAATAAGAGGCGTATCAAAAGGCACGAACCGGTACGCCGCTGATGGAGCCACTGGCGGGGGCAGTGGATAAATCGGCGTCCCTAAGCCATCGACTACATGTAAGGCCGGTATCATCCGCAGAAGGAACTGATGAGGCGGCGGCATCTGTACCCCAGATGACCCACTATCCGAAGAAGTAGGACCCGGAGTGGGCGCCCGGTGTATCTCAGGCATACGGGGTGCAGACACCTCCGTCTGGGTCTGAGGCCACAGCTGCCTCGAGGAACGAGGGACGACCGCCTGCCTCGATGAAAGGGGCACCTCCGGCGCCGTCTCTAGAAGGCTCGCACATCTGGCTATCATCTGGCCCTGAAACATCGTTTGGGGGTTGCTAGAGGTTCCCTCAGACGATTCGGACCTTTGGCCCTTCGAACTCTTCTTCGATCGAAAAAAGCCGCTCATCCTATTTAAAATATTAATTTGAATCAAGGCTGAGGCAACATTGAAAAAGTAAAAATTCAAGCTTATCCTTCTCAAATCTAAGGCTTTAGATTATTTTGTCTTTATTGTATAAAAAATATTTTTGAAACCATATTTTTTCATTATGTTCATGCTTAAAAATATGAATTCAATAAAATATATATATATTTAAAACATATATATGTTTAAAATTATACTTATTCAATAAATAGATATACATAATTAATAATTACATAACAATATATATAGATATACTTAATTAACATAGCATAAAAATAAATTCGAAATAAAAAATAACTTCATACCAATATATATATAGATATACTTAATTAATAATTACATAACAATATTATTAACACATAACATATTATTAACATATTACTAACCAATATTATTAACCAATATTACATAACAATACTTAATTACATAACAATATCAACATCATCATAAAAATATAGCATAAAATTAAATTCGAAATCAAAAATAAATTAACACATATACATAAAAATATACACAAAAATAAATTAACACATATAATTAGCATAAAAATATATATGCATAAAAAATATAGCATAAATCTATACCTTGGAGACCGGGAGAGCGAGGGAGGAGGGAGGAGGTGGAGGTGGAGACCGGGAGAGGGAGGGAGGGAGGGAGGAGGGAGGAGTGAGGAGGCGGAGACGGGAGAGGGATGGAGGAGGGAGGAGGCGGCGACGGGAGAGGGAGGGAGGAGGGAGGAGACCGGGAGAGGGAAAAAATTGAGATAATTAGAACTGTGCAGTGAGGAGGCTAGGGTTTCGTAGTTAAATCCGAAGACTTTAGCCGACGAAATAATTTGTTCGTCGGCTAAAGATACCAAATTCGTCGGCTATACACCAATTCGTCGGCTAAACCTTTGAAATTCGTTGGCTAAAAGTATTTTTATACATTTGGCATGTTGTGGTTGTGATGATCAAACTTGAGAAACTGAAATCCAACCGTCAGATCTGACCATCATGATAAAATACATGTATGGGAAAAAATTCAACTTGATCCGAAAAGAATAAGGGCTCGATCCGGACGGTCAATCTCGTAAGTCAAACCCCTAAACGCACGGAAAAGGTCGTTCGACCGTCTAAATTACGTATTTTGGCCGGACCTCCAACTGAAAATAGTTTTAAACCGGTGACACGCAACAAGTCGTATAAAAATTGTACGCAAAATAACCACCGAATATAGGGCTACTCATAGGGGGAAAAATGAAAAATTGCATTGACCGCAACTATTGGCACCGAATATTTACCGGAATAGTGTGATTTTTCAACCGTGGATGTATTTCAACATTCTCGTCATATCTTATTTCATGACTTTTTGGCGTTTGAAGGTTTTACGTATAGTTTGTTTTTGAAACGGAACATTTACATAGCACTTGGTAAACAAGTTATACAACATTAGTATGCATGTTGTGATTGTGATGATCAAACTTGAGAAACAGAAATCCGGCCGTCAGATCTGACCATCATGATAAAATACATGTATGGGAAAAAATTCAACTTGATCCGAAAAGAATAAGGGCTCGATCCGGACGGTCAATCCCGTAAGTCAAACCCCTAAACGCACGGAAAAGGTCGTTCGACTATCTAAATTACGTATTTTGGCCGGACCTCCAACTGAAAATAGTTTTAAACCGATGACACGCAACAAGTCGTATAAAAATTTTACGCAAAATAACCACCGAATATAGGGCTATAGTAGGTAATAGAAAAATTTTAGGGTTTAGCCGACGAATACCCTAACGTATTCGTCGGCTATAGTATGTAATTAAAAAATTAAAAAATAACTATAGCCGACGAAATATTAGGTTATTCGTCGGCAAAAACCATCTTAGCCGACGAATTATAGTGTATTTCGTCGGCTAAAGGAAAAAATACATTAAAAAAAACAAACGATATTAGTAAACCATACTAACTTCCTGTCATCTTTAGCCGATGAAATTAAAATTTCGTCGGCTAAAGTCTGTGACTATAGCCGATGAAAATATAATGTCGTCGGTTAAAGAAGGTTTAAAGTCGTCGGCTAAAGTCACAGACTTTAGCCGACGAAAATAAATTCTTTAGCCGACGACATTTTAATTTCGTCCTCTAAAGATGACTATAGCCGACGAAAATATAATTTAGCCGACGAAGGAAAATTTCGTCGGCTAAAGTCTACTTTAGCCGACGAAAAATTGATTCGTCGGCCTGGTTTTTGTTTTTCATCGGCTAAGGCCTTTCTTCTTGTAGTGAGTCTTTCAAATTGTTTATTTGGTTTTGGTTTATGGGGAAATCTTGCTTATTTATGTTCATGTGTGCGCAACACAAAACATTATGAACTTGTGAGTGGGGCTAGAAATAGGTTAATTAATCTCCTAAACGGTTAAAAGACATGTTTCAAAGTAGTAAAACCTATAGGACAATAGGTGAAACCAAATAGAGAGACTTGCATGCTAGGTTGGCGTTCCACACTAGTTTTGCATACTTGTTCAATACTTCCATTGATCTTAATGCTTAGAATAATTTATTGATAGGATAGCGTCTATACCTTGATTGGTTATTCTAAAGGCTTGGTAATGGTGCGTTCATCTTGCTTAAGTAATTAAGGGAAGTAATAAGGACTTACACAATGCGTTCACAGTTTGTTCTTGATTGATACCGATTTGTGACTTAATAATTGAAGTTTTGGTTGTTAACATGTCTTGAAACATACTTGGTGGTAGATTTCCAAGTCTCTAACATCTCATCTATCTGATATTTTCTGCTTTATTTTGTTTCTTTTTTTTCTTTTGTTTATAATCACAAAACCCCATATCTCTAGTACTATCATCTTTTGTTTTATCTTGTTTTGTAAATAACGTAAATTGTAAAGGTAACCTCAATCCCCGGCTTTTATAACGATACCCTTATTTGCTATATACTACAATTGACACAAAAGGGTTTTTAATTGAAACGCCCGGTTTCGGTCGCTATCAATTTTAGCGCTGTTGCCGGTGATTGAAAAATCCCTAGCAATTTGCGTTAGTTATTGTATATATATTTCTGTTTTTATAACTTCTCACATTAAATTATTATTATTATTATTTTTTACTTGAGATTAATTTGTGTATATATTACTAACTAAAGTGTCTGTTTTGTTTTTCAATGTGGAATCAACATTACGAGGTGTGTTCTAGATGCTTCATGATAAGTCATTCAACGGAGACATGTCTAAGCATTTAATATCAATGATACTATGATCAAAATATGCTTGGAGGATTTCAAGAGAACCAAGGGCATTTGAATGATTACTATTCACCTCAACACAATACAGTATGAGACGATACTTCTTATTCTTCATGGAACACCAATCCGGACATGCAACAAGGATTTTCCAATGAGTTCCAAGCTTCGCCATATTCATTCCATGACTATTGGACACAAGCACCATCTCATCAAATCTTAGCTAAGTTAAATCATTACGATGAGATGATCAAGTCTCTAAATGAGATGAATGAGGCTCTAGCTGCTTCAAATAAAGCTCGGATTGAGGAGCAAGAAGCTTTCAATAACAGTTGGGCATAAACTAAAAGGAGTTTGGACACCTTAATATCTCAAGATAAGCCCTTGCCATTGATGACAACTCTACATGAACTTTCCGCAACTTCATCTCCGTGTCAACCTCATGATGCAACACTCCATGATTCAATATTTTTCGAGGATGAAGAAACAGATTTGGAGGAGTCCAATGAAGAGCCACACAATGTTGAGACTCTTGAGGATTGCTTAAAAGAGGAGTCCATCAAACCTCCTACATTTGAAGCTATATTGATGGTACATGGATCTGGAAGACAACATGATTCTTCATTCCATCACTTAAGCATTACACATGTTCTTCGCATCTAAGAATTATTTAAGTTTGTTGAGCATGTGAATATGGTGGTACCTGAATGTCTCAAATCGGATAAGGAGATTCTTGTTGTGATTGAGAAAAGTTGGAGACAATGGAAGAAGAGAAAGAAAAAGAGAAGCTTCATATCTTATATATTAATTGCTCCCAAGGTACTCAAATTGCTACCAAAGGACCATGAAATATCTTTGAAGAGGGTTAAGCATTTGAAATATCTTTGGGGGATAGATGCTGTGAGACCCATAAATCTGAAATCTTTTGGAGAACACATGTATATTTTGACAGGCAAGGATTCCTTCTCAAAGTGGTCAGAGGCGGTACCGCTTAAAGAGATAAAGAAAAAAACCGTTGTAGACTTTATCAAGACATGCATCATCTAGTGATATAGTGTGCCACGTTGCATCATCCAACGATATGGTGTGTCACGTTGCATCATCATAGATAATGCCAAGTATTTCTCAAATAGTGCTATGTAAAAGCTTAGCGAGAAGTATCACTTTAAGCTACATTTTTCTTCGATGCACAACGCACCAGCTAATGGTTTGGTGGAGGCATTTAACAAGATGCTCTACAACATCTTGAAAAAGATCGTCAGCAAGTCACAAAGAGACTGGCATGAGAAGATGGGCGAGGTATTGTGGGCATATAGAACGACATATCGAACTGCCACAAATGTCACTCCTTATTCTCTGGTGTATGGTGTTGAAGTTGTCTTGCCTTAAGAGAAACAAATTCCCTCATTGAGGATTGCTTTGCAAGAAGGCCTCATAAATGAAGAAAATATCAAATTACGACTTCAAGAGTTGGAAACCTTAGATGAGAAGAGGCTCGATGAGCAACAACATCTAGAATGCTACCAAGCCCGAATGTCGCGTGCCTTCAACAAAGGGGTTCGGCCTTGATCCTTTCAAATTAGCGGCTTGGTCCTTGTTGTACGCCGACCCATCATCATGACACACAAGACCGGTCCCAAGTTCAAATCAAAGTGGAATGGTCCTTATGTTGTCAGCGAAGTCTACACCAACGAAGCCTATAAAATTGTGGCTGAAGACGGCTTGAGAATTGACCCAATCATCAGCAAATTCTTGAAGAAGTACTATGCTTGAAACAAGTGTAAAATGCTCCTAGCCTGCATGAGCCTAAACTGCACAAGGCACTCAAAAAAAAAAAGTTCTAAATCCTCATCCTTGAACTACGTAATGACTTGATTCTTTCTTTGGAAGGATACGTAGGTAGCTTGAGAATTATATTCTTGAGTTCAGTCATATCAAAAAAAATTCCTTTTTTATTGCATGATAAGTTCTGTTGTCAAAATGGACTAATTACAAGTTTATTGCATGATAAGTTCTGTTGTCAAGATTGACTTATTACAAGTATACCACATGATAAGTTCTATTGTCAAAATGACTTATTACATGCGCCAAAAAAAAGGGAGGACAAAATAAATCATAAGATGCTAGCAACAACTGGCCTTTCACGTCCAAGATAGGCATTTGAAGCTGTTGTGTTGCTTTTCAAAATCATCTCTGAACCTCTTTGCTTCCTCAAGTTCTTCAGCAGTCAACTCTGAAGTCTCCTTGATCTGTAATTTTTGCTTCTCTAAATGGGCAAGGTTTTTGTCGTGAAATAGAAGGCTTGCATCTAGGGAGGCTATTTTCTGCTCCAACCTCAGCTGCTCCTCCTTCAAGTTCTCCAAGGACTCAATCACAACTTGACGTTGACCAAGATCAGTTTGACGAAGTTCGATCGACTTTGCAATTTCATCCTCCGTATGAGACAAACGTTGATCACATGTGCCTGGATTAACTTTATGCGTGCATACAAGCCTTGCCGCGTTATATTTAGTGACACAAGTCATCAAGCTTTCTACCTTGTCTTTTACTGAGAAGGATCAAACCTATAACACTGAAGTTTGGCCATCATCTCGTCAAGGTCTTTCCTTTTAGAAAGAATGGTTCTTGACGAGTGCTTCGTTATGATGTCTTCAATTTGTTCACAAATTAGAGCGGCGGCCTGCATACGAATCTTTTGGAGCCCCTGGTTGGTGTCCATAACATCAACTTCACCGCGGGTGACTTCGGAGAATGCCATATTGTTTAAAAGCCTCGGCGGAAGATTCACCGAAATATCTTCACGATTAACTTGTTGCGATTCATTTTGTTTGCATGCATCGTCTTCTTGAAAAGAGTCGGTCCTTATTGGTTATGTGGAAAGAACACAAACCTCCTTCGAACAAGCTTCGTCTTCAAAAAGTGGTAGTCCTTCTAACTGAAAATAAGAAGGTAAAAAAAATGAGTTCAGATCATGCATATAATGTCAAAAGGCATGCATAGTGATGGTGGCTTTAGAAAAAAGAGAACATACCTCAACATAATTTGGTGTTTGTTGCGCGGAACCCGGAACTTCGCCAAGAAAATTGCTATTGAGGAGAAATTCATCGTTAGGATTTAAATAAACGGAGCCAAGGTCAGGTTCAATCCTTCTACACTTGAAGTTCACGTCCCTAGAACTGTTACTACTTCCACTAAGCCTTTTTGATTAAGTATTGGTCCCCTTCAACTCGAGGTGACTCCGGGCAAGACGATGATCAGATGAGTCCCCATGACCTTTTAAAGATTGGTGCGGTTCATTCGGAGAGCTACTACTTGGGGGCAATGCCTTGATGAAAGATGCATGCGGGTTATTGTCACGTTCAATTTCGCTTAGAACCACTTTCTGACGAGACGACATCTCACGGGGAGTCACTTTCTGACGAGAAGGTATCTCGCGGGGAACTACTTTCTGGCGAAGCGGTACCACGCGAGCAACGATCTTGTCTTCTTTCATGTTCAGAGGCTTGTGCTGTGATCCAACAACATGTATTGTTGCTGTAGTCATCTTAGGCCTGGAAAGATATACTTTGGACCACCATTCAACGTAATCCCGAGTCACCATGAACTTTGTTAAAGCGCTCTCAGGTGGCAACGTCACTGTGCTCCTTATCCCACATTTAGTAAAGCTTTCCCAATGCCAGTACATCAAGATAGTGCGCCCATCCTAATGTCTTTTTGAAGGCTTCCTGGGACATCTTGAACATAGCCAAAGTGACAGCTAAAGCGATAAGGACTGTAGGGTTGAACGACTCGCCTGTGTCATCTATAGGAAAGACAAATAGACACAACCAGCACGCGTAGAATGCGGCCAAGTAAGTAGACTCTATGTCTTCTTCATCCATGCCCAAGTCATCAAACGGTGAGGAGTCGTCGTCAGTTCGGGCTTGAACCTCGAGGATTTCACCAGACAGGTTGTACGTGTTCTGAGGTGCATCTTTCTTGTTCCAGACACTCTTGGCAGGCTGCCTCTTGTATCTTATACTTCCTTTATACCAGTACTGTATCCATGATGCGATCTTCACTTTTGTTCCTTTATCATCCTTGCAAAACTTGTGGTACGCAAGAAATAAAAACTTGCAACTCTTGAGAATGATTAGTTCACCTCCTTTACCCTTGGCTGAAAATTCTTCAATAGATGGAACAACTTCATCGTAAAATCTTCCATTATGGGCAAGCCACAAATATATGTCAAGTCCCTCAAAGAAATAGACATTTCGCCACACGATGTGTAAATAGTATTCGTGCTAGGGCACCAATACTTATAGAAGGCACGCATCACAGGCGCAGCATAGTCATAGTTGAAGAACGATGCAAACACCGCTCGGTAGAGGCCAGTTTTATGGATGAGATCTCCGCTTCGGCCTAAGATGTCTTCTAACCACTCCTAGTAACGTTCCGTGTAGGAGAAGGTTCCGTTGGCGCGAAACCCGCTCCATTGCACTGAACCATGGCACGTACGGTCGCTGAGAAGCACGAACGGTGTTTGAGGAACATTATGATCATGATGGGCAGACTTCAACATCCATACATCTGCGCTTCGCTTCTCGCTGGTGGATTTGACTGATTGAAAGGTGGCCAGTTGACGTGACTGTTGGAAGGTCCACCCGGGAATATGAGCTGGACCATCATAAGAGGGGGACTAGAGGGCACACGGCCCAGTCAATGAAGGATAGGTATATAAGGTGGTGACATCGCTTTGAACGTCGTTGGCATCTACAAGGATAGTGATTGTGCCTTTCTTGAAACTCTTGAAAAATGTCATGCAGAGCAGCGTGCGTCTACGTCCACACAAAGAATTGATTTGTTGAAAGCAGTGTTGCGCCTCGCTGCTTTAAGTTTCTGATGCGCCTTACTGCCTTAGGTCTCTGCTGCGCCTCGCCAAGTAGAGCTTCTGCTGAAGATGGGCAACTCAGAAATACTTTGCAACCTACACATACAAGATTAATAAAAAGTCAGCGAATTACATAACTCTACGCCATGACAGTCATATCAAAAAGAATAAGAAAGAAGAAGAAGAGAGTATACTGCCAAGATCTCGCAGCGAGATGGTTGCGACTTTAGGATGAAGAATGTTAAACCGGAAGCTCTAATTTATACTGCAGTATTTCCTCATTGAAACTGGAAAATTATGGAGAATCGAGCAAATCAAGAAAGAAATACATCAAAAGGTTTCCACCCACTACTCGGAAACTTTACCAAATCAAAATTCGTAGGAATCCTTGCAAATTTAAGGAACCTCTACAAAATTTGAGTATCCTATACATTCAAGGAATCTCTACAAGAAAATAGGGAATCCTTACATAATTAGGAATCCCTATAAATTCAGGAACTCCCACAAAAATTAACCCATTAACATAGACTTCAAGTCGCGCCTCTGGCACATGACGATAACATGGTTATGACGCACCTTGAAGTGGGGGCATTTGTAGACATATAAAATTTAACGATAATAATAGTCGTTGAATAATCCAAGCAAACATGTAGACCTGACAAATTGCATACGTGGCTCATGAGTCGACAAAATTGGAAAGCCATCAGAAATGACACGTGGCAACGTGGGAATGGTTGGCCAACAACAAAATCTTAAATCCCGATTGAAATCAATTATCAAGTGTCGATTGATGATCAGATATCAATTAAATTAAATTAATTATCAAAACAAAGAAATCAGACGTCCCCAAAGATAATTGGTGATGGTTCGCCAGGGGCCAAGCGAGCTAGATAGTAGAGTTCCAAGGCGAACTGGACTTCGCATAGAAATAAATGAAGAAGGAGAGGCGAAATGACTTCGCACGAAGGAGAGGCGAAATGACTTCACGCGAAGGCGAAGCTAAATGACTTCGCGCACGTAGATGTACATGAAAGCGAGGCGAGATGGCTCCGCGTGCGTACATGAAGGCGAGGCAAGATGGATCCGCGCGCGTAGATGTACATGAAGACGAGGCGAGATGGCTCCGTGCGCGTACATGAAGGCAAGACAAGATGGCCCCGCCTAGGAGACTTCGCGAAGGAGCTAGTCAGCAGAGTTCGCATGCATGCAGAAATGTACGTCACCAGAACTCCCCGCTTGCTTGGAAATCAAGATTCCTCGCACCTTCCTTCCATACTCGCGAGATGGCACGTCCCTTTGCTAAGGATCTTGGTCAAAATAGGATATTCAATCCATAGCGATCTGGGCATACCTAAATTTTATGATTTGATTGATTTGATTATGGTAAAATTGGCAAGTAAATCAATCAGTCAAGATTCATTGATTCGATTAAGGAAATATTATTGATTCAGTATCTTCATTACATACCATAAGCGGAGGAATGTTAACACTATAAATACCCCCTCTCATATCAAGATGAGGGGGCGAAGAAAAGGAGCATAAACAAGGCAGCGAACCAGAGAGAAGGAAAATCACTCCCCGCGAGCTCAGAAGTCTCCCAAAACCCTTGAAGAACTATCAAGCTCCCCAAATAGCCAGTTCTTCACCAAATCCAAATCCCCCTTTGAAGAACTATCAAGCTCTCAAAATAACCAGTTCTTCACCAAATCTAAATCCCAGATACTCGTTACATGCTCAACTCGCGTAACCCTCAAGAACAAGTGCTTGTCACCCTTGAGTTAAACCTAAATTCGGAGATAGAATCAGAGGAGTTCACAAAGATTGTAACCCGCATTCGCATTGATAAAATTAAATATTATTCTTTGTACACGTATTGTTCTGTTATTTGTTGTAGATATTTTCGTGTTTACAGAATCATAGCTCGTTAATAAGCCCAGGGACCTCCTCGCTTCACACATGTAACATCTCTTTCCAAGGTGAAGGTGAATAGGAATCGATCTCCCCTCGCTTGAACTTCCACATGAGTTGAAAGACTCCACATGGAGCGAACTACACTCCTGAAAGCATCAAAGAAGATTGTACGATTAGTGTTCAAACGTTCGACAAGGTAAAAACGTCGGGCCAAGAAACCGTTTTTGGGAGATTGGAGATTTTCCAGATCAACTGGTTCTTCTTGGTTACACAAAGAGATCTTCGAGATGAGGCTTGCAATCACAGAGGCAACATAAGCTGCTACAGTTTTCGTAGCCATGTTAGTCACTGCCATGGATGTGGAAGAGCGCTGCCAAGCTCGAGAAAACCCTAACCCTAACACGAAGTAAAGGTTCAACCGCATCGCGAGAGTTATGTTTTTTTATCAGGTAAACAATTTAAACGCAACAACTAGTTTTTGTGTCAAACTCACAATCTCTTACTTAGGGTTTGATATATAAAAGTGTTTTTATCTCCAACTGCTACAGAAACCTTACAACATTAGTAATATCTAAACCAATATCATATTAGTTAGACGAACTAACCAACAAACCATTACCCATCGACTCTAAATTTATAACTGGAATCTTGTAGGCTGGCATCCCATAAAAATTGGGAAGAGGCCAAATTGGGCTTTGCAACCTCGTTTCATATTTTAATTTCTAAATGCCCCTCCCACTCACTCACACTATTCGCCATCCTCAAATCGCTAAGAGCCAATCTCTCTCTCTCTCTCTCTCTCTCTCTCTCTCTCTATCTATCCACATCTCTCTCTCTCTCTGCGGAGCTCCGATCTCCTACGGCAATGGCTACCGTCCTTGAATCCATCGTCGTTCCTCGCTCCTCCGCTCTCCCTTCGGCTTCTCTCTCCCCGATCGCCGCCTTCTCCGTTTCTTCCCGCACCGGCCGCCTCGGATTGCCTCACTTCACTGGCCTCAAGGTCAGGTCCGCTCTTCAGACCTCTCACTCTGTTGGATCGCTGACTTACGGCCCCGCTCGTCGCCGCCGGGGACTCGTCTTCTGCGAGGCTCAGGACACCGCCGTCGAAGGTCAGTTTCGTCTTTTATATCTCTGTTATGTTTTGTATGTGGAGATTTAGTAGCACATACGTGAAATTTGTATGATCGGCTCGTTTTATGTGCTCTGATTGTTATTTCTCAGCTTTATTTTAATATATTGATTTGAGCTTGGTAGTTATGAAATATGAGGTGATACAGTGAATTGGTTTATTGTGTAAAGTGAATGTTTCGAAATCGGAAGAAATTTGTTTTGTCCATCAGCATAGAAGTTGAGAAGATGACTAAGTTGATGTGGTTGCTCTAGTTGTTAGGAAGTTTGAGAATCGAAAATGAAAGGATTCGATCAGGAAACAATTGGTTTTGGAACTTTCTTTAGAATATTCACAGCAGTTTGACTTTATATGAATACAGAGAAGATAGGAGGAAGTAGTAGGAAGTGAGGATTTACCCGCATAGAGGCATGGAATGGACTTTAGGGTCTTAGTTAATCTTTATCTCGGTGAATTTAATTTCTGGTTCTGCTCTCTTGAAGTGTTGTGATTGAATCCATCAGGAGTTTAAGTGGACCTACTTCTTGATGGGGGTAAAGGCAAGCCAACAGTGACAAAGTTAACTAGTAAGAGGTTCAGGAAAGATGTTGATAAAATTATGTGATTGAAGATTGGAGCAAATAATTAATCCAGTTATATATCTGGTTTAAGTGCCATATGGAACCAAAGTTACATTAGAAACATGTACTGCATTAGTTTGCAAAAGGTACTAGTTTATTGGGGTAAAAAAGTTGGGTAATGAGAAAGGTCTAATGGGATGACTGTGTTTGTGGTAATTTGGTCAGTAAAGATTATGGTAACAGAATGTTTAAAGCTTTAGGGAAGAGGTAGCTGGTGAATGGTTTGAGCTTGTGTATGATCAGGAATCATTTTGAAACTGTGCTTATGGCACACCTCAGGAAGTTCCTTCATGCTAGTTTGCAGATTCAGGGCCATGTTTTATAGGAATCTGTTACTCCAATGCAATTCATTACCAAATGCCAGTTGCATGATTACTCTTCATAATTAGACTAAACTAAAGCACACACTTCCATTAGGGTCCAAGAATTCAAAATGGCAAACAGACATCTATGTTTGTTATGTAATAAGTTAAGTAAATATTGTAAAGTCTTATGATTTGAACATAGTGAACTTGATAAGAAAGATATGGTATGAAGGTCATATATTTTACTTATTGGTAACTGTTTTCTATCTGAGCAGTAGTATGATGTACACATAATTTCTTTTTGATAGTATTTTGCTCTTAAAAATTGCAGTGCCTGCTGTTTCTGATGCAACATGGCAGTCACTTGTCCTCGACGCTGAATTACCTGTTTTGGTTGAATTCTGGGCGCCATGGTGTGGTCCATGCCGTATGATCCACCCTATAATTGATGAACTGGCAAAGCAATATGCTGGTAAGCTCAAGTGTTACAAAGTGAATACCGATGAGAGTGCTTCAGTAGCAACCCGATATGGGATCCGAAGCATCCCCACTGTCATCATATTCAAGGGAGGTGAGAAAAAAGATGCAGTTATTGGGGCTGTTCCCAAATCCACATTGACCACCAGCATCGAAAAGTTCTTGTAGAAATGGTACGTAATGAATGTCCTTTCAGGAGCTAAGTTGTGTCTTATATCTGTTCCTTTTTTTTTTAGATTCTCGCTTTCTCAGGGTTTAGATACTTCTCTCAAAATAAACTGATGTCCTCTGCTGTATAGTTATTTGGAAGAATATCTGTATCTATTTTCCATTTTCAGAGAATGCTAGTAACATTAAATCTTTATCACCTGATTTTATTTTATTTTTAGACAGCAGTTGGTGCACTTTTATCTGGCATACTATCTGATTGAAGATCATTGTGCATTTTAGTTGAGAACTATGCCCATGGAAGATATAACATTAGGAATCTATTAGTGAAGTGATGCTCTTTAGGATGTAATTCCGTGGGTCTGGTCAATGGACATAAAAATCATCTCCAATCCCTTTAAGTCACCTTTAAGGAACATGAGTATGTGTGCAAAGACTTGGCAGAGTTGGCTCATTTCTCATGTACTTCACATTCAAAATCCAACTTATAGCAGCTTGTCATCTGCAGTTCCTACTTTATAAATGCATAGTAATCCTCTCTTTTGCCATCAAGATCACAGATCCAATATATACTACTTAAAAGTTCTCTGCAAAGAACTCCATGAACATTATCTAAGAACATAAAGTTTTGCATAATTTCTAAATTACAGTTTTGTCCGGGATAGAATGTTTGCTTCTATTGAACCAAAATTGTTGTGACCCTCTGCAAAAACAGGTGGCCTTTAAAACCGCATGGTTTTAGACTTCTAGCCGTCTAGGCAATTCTGAAGTGGGTTTTTTTGCACTTGGTATCAACTTGATTTCCTTTTGCCACATGTTTTCTTGCTGTTCAAACAAGGACAAGTTTAACAACTTGTGGCCTATCTTCACCGAGTCCTTTTCCTCATAGACAATATTTCCGGACTTCTGATGTCTATGGCTCAATCTTGTCGTAACCTTTCGGAGCGAACTAGTTGAAAATAACTTGTATTATTTTAATGAATTGACAACCAGCTCTCTAGGTGGGGAAAAAAAGAAAGATGCGGATAGAACTCATTTAAAAGAGGTAGCGCCACTCACTATATTCACAATTAAAAACAAACAACAGCAAAATAATTACAAATTCAAGTCTAGCTAGCATTAACCCTTCTCTTCATCTTGTTAACACGCACAACGATCATCACGTAAAACTTATCTTGTACCTTTTCTATGAATCGGAAGTAGGCATATCTCCATGTCTTGTTGAAAATCAATGAACCACAGACTCCCCAGAATCCTACAACGAACCCGAGCCCAGCAGCAGGAACATAAAACCATGGAAGTTGTTGTCCATATCTTGATCATCAAGCCCCTTATTTGCATGGCCTTCATTTGGAAGTGGACGACCGCAAAGTTTGAGGTTCCCTTCAAATGCAGATACTTCAAAGCCTTGGATTTGAGTGCCTTTTGGTATTTGCCCTCCCAGATTGTTGAAGGAGACGTTGAAATTTGACAAAAAGTTTAGACTACTCAATGATGATGGGATCTGTCCAGACAAATGATTCTCGGAGAGTTGCAAAGCATTCAAGTTTTTGAGGTTAGAAATTTGGGTGGGGATGTTGCCGGTGAAGTTGTTGTGGTTAAGCCACAAGCCTTGGAGACGGTCCAGTTGGCCGATTTCAACAGGTATATTTCCATGGAATCTGTTGTACGTGCCTCAGTTTTATTGCCCTTGGAAAGAAAGACAAGTACTTGTATTGCTTACCTACGCTGAACACAGGCAGTTCAAGATAAACATCATCATGATCTGCACTTTGATTAGATTTAGATACCAGCATAGGTAGTCTCAAAAGTTGCCTTGGAAATTCACCTTCAATTTTGTTTGAACCAAAATCCACATTGAACAGCCTTGTGAGTCCCCAATTCACTTGGAACTGACCCTGTGATTTTATTGTCAGCTAAACTTAAGACTGCTAGATTTTTGATCTTCGATAACCATATAGGAATCTCACCGGCGAGGTTACAACCGCGCAAGTTCAAGAATCGAAGACTTTGAAACCCTTCAAAGTGAGTTATGCCGAAATCAGCTGGACTTTCCTCGTCTGCTTTAAAACTAAATACAAAGGATTAGAATACAAGCTTCAGAATGTTCATTGCCTTTGTGATATTGATCAATCTACTACAAGAAATTGAGAGGAAAGACAAGGATTTCAATGATAGAATCTCAGGTTGTATTTGTCCCTCTATATCATTCATACCAAACCGAATTGCTTTCAGGGACTTGCATGAATAAAGACTCGTAGGCAAACAGCCATTCAAGTTATTGGAGAGGAGATCAAGTATAGTAAGTTGAGTAAGTTTTGAGAAATTAAGCGCGGAAATATCCCCGTGAAACTGATTTCTTAATAGATTTAGTTCTATGAGGTTTGTGCAATTCATCAAAGATGGAGGTAGGAAATGAAGGAGCAACAGTTTCAACTTGGTGAGATTACCAAAACCGAGGAAGCTTACCCCTCAATTGGTTGACGTGGAGGTCAAGAATTGCAAGGTTGGTTAGATTCACGATTCTATCTCCAATGACTCCATCAAGTGAATTGAAAGGCATTGCAAATTTTTCAAGTTTGGCAATGTTGTAAATATCTTCTGGAAGTATTCCTGAGATGTTATTGTACCCAGCACGAAAAACTTCCAGATTGGAACACTCTCCTAGCCCACTGGACGAACTGCCATTGAATAGGTTAAAGGAAAAATCCGACACCCTAATCAAAGGAGAAAGGTGATGACAAACCGAGGACGGAATAGATCCTGAGAACATATTATTGCTGACCCGAAAACTAGTCAAACTCTTAGCTTGTTGGAAGAATCGAGATGGAATTGGACCACTGGGTTGTTGGACAAATCCAACAGTTGGATACTGGATGGTAGAGAAAGTGGTAGCTCCCCAGAAAGAAGGTTAGAGCTCAGATCAAGAACCTCAAGATGACTCAAGAACAAGAAGGAAGCAACAACACTTTGATCTAGGGAATTGTGGGAGAGATTCAAGTGGGTGAGATGTGTGAGATTCCCAAGTGATGAAGGAGAAGTAGTACCTTGGTTGATTGTGAGCCCATGGAGGGCAAAGTGAGATGGGTGACCCAACCAGCCGCATTGCAATTGATGCCTGGCCAGCGGCAACAGTCTTTGGAAGTCCAATATAAGGAAGATGGAGAAGAAAGAGCAAGAGCGAAGGACAAGAAAGAAGTACGTTCAGTTTGGTTGCATGCATGATGATATTAGTAGTACGTAGTACGTAATAGAGTACGACAACATACAGAAGAAAACAATGAACCATATTAGTTCACTGGACTTGTTGGATACATTTGTGTGCGTATATATAGTTATACAGACAGTGGAGATCCGGCTGGTTCTCCGGAATGCTGACTTGATTATCATGTAATTTGAATTGTTCTTCCGGGTAGGTTTAGTACTGATGTATATATTGTTAATTACATTCTAACTTTGTCAACGAAACCATACAATACTGGAAGCATAAAAGATACGGCAAATACTTTGTCGAAAGTCTTCTAGGGAATAATCAAGCACAGCATCATCCAACAAGTTTTTTTATTTTAGGGTAATTTTCGCACAGCATCACCAACGAGTTTCTTCATCTGAAACTGCAGTTGATGACAAGACCCGCCCCGAATTTCACCCCGAAACCCGAGATGAGTCATGCGGGGACCACCTCCAAGGAAAATTTACCGAAGACTCGGCAAACCTCCCTCGAAAATGGACAACCCTAACTTAAAAACTTACGAATCACCTTTTAATCCAAAACGAATAAATCTTCAGCTACACTCCAAAAGTAGCCAGAATACAAACATAAGAATTCCAATAGTATTCAGAGCTACTAAAAAATAAAATAAAATACAACGGAAGCTAACAAACTCCTAGTAGATTATACAGGTAACCTACTGGCGAAATGTAGCTGATAGCTGGGTCACTATGCCTCGACGTCTCCTGCTGGACCTCACGCGAACTCTGCAGACTGGGCATTTTAAAAACGAAGAGCCCAGGGGAAAATATTTAACACGTCAGAGTGAGTGGACAAAACTGAACTGGCAACAAATAAATATTTCCCCAAAAGAAATGCTTTCCACAGTGGCAAAAACACGAACACCACTGGAATGATTCTGAACTGGGGTCCAGCCTGGCTAGAACCCCCAAACTTTAAGAAACTGCCTCTCAGGCCTGGATATTATATATATAGTATGTATGCACACTCGCTTGCCTCTTGGCATGATATCTATGAACAACTTGAATAAAGTAGATATCATACGAAGCTACTATGCTTGCGTCTAACGCTCACATCACCCCACACCGGAATTGTACCTCGCATATGGGGGAAAGCGGCCGAGTGGTAATATGTATGTATTTCACTCGTCATATCCCTTGTATGAATTTTCTTGAAACAACAAACACAATAGAAAATTCACACAAGGCTACAACGCTTGCGTCTAACGCTCACGTTGCACCATAATGGTATTTTACCTCATTATGGT
Organism: Fragaria x ananassa; assembly: GCA_034370585.1. Classification (NCBI taxonomy): domain Eukaryota; kingdom Viridiplantae; phylum Streptophyta; class Magnoliopsida; order Rosales; family Rosaceae; genus Fragaria; species Fragaria x ananassa. The sequence goes on along the minus strand of CP139765.1, from coordinate 11,478,890 downwards.
GGAAAAGACGGTGTATAAATATCCGTGCATATCCCTTATATAAATTATTATTTTTATATAGGGCTACAACGATTGCGTCTAACGCTCACGTTGCGCCATAATGAAATTTTACCTCAATATGGCGGAAAAGCACGGTGTATGATTATACGCGCATATCCCCTATATAAATTATTATTTTTATATAGGGCTACAACGATTGCGTCTAACGCTCACGTTGCGCCATAATGGAATTTTACCTCAGTATGGCGGAAAAGCACGTATAGCTAGCTAGCATTCCCTCATATACATATTATTCTCATAATCATCCAAATATGGATATATATACATACTCACCGAAATTCTCAATTTCGGTTATTCTCTTACATACTATTCTCGGAATTGTACCTCGAGTATAATCCACCGAAATTCTCAATTTCGGGAAATATCCAATAATAGAAAAATCAATCAAATGATAAAGCATTTCAGATATAATATTCAAAACAAAGGTCCACTCACTGTATGAGGCCTAAGCCTTCCAATGCTCGGAATACTCCTCGAGCGCTGCTTCCAAATATTCACACTCTATAGCCAAAATCCACGTCTTCTCGGTTCGCTGCCGGATTTGCTGCTTCGTCGGATTCCGACGACTTGCCGGAATATTCTGCCGGAATTTCGCCATGACCTCCCTATATCCTTCAATATACCGAGTTCTCGACATACAAACACAAAATAACCAAAAGCAGTCATTAACCAACTCCAAACCACAAAAGAACAACCACTAGTGGATTACGATTCTTAGCCTACGGAATATTTCCGTCGGTTAAGAAATATATTCCGTCTACTAAGAACTTAGTCGACGGAATAGTCGTCGACTAAGATCCGTCGGCTAACCGTCGTCTGCTAAGACAATAGCCGACGGAAACATATATTTCCGTCGACTAAGTTATATCTTAATCGACGGATCTTAGTCGACGACTATTCCGTCGACTAAGTTATTGTTTCCTAAACGACGGAAAAAATCCGTCGGCTATATTTCCGTCGATTAACATTTACCTAAACGACAAAATTCTTCCTTCTTTCCAGACGAAATATTCCGTCGGCTAGGATTCCAGTTTCTTAAACGACGGAAAATTAGCGTCGGTTAAGATCTAGCCGACGATACGGTCCTCTTTCTGTTTATTCTTAGCCGACGGAAAATAAATTTTTACGTCGGTAATGATTATTTAATACCGACGGAAAGTATACTTTGTCGTCGACTAAGAAGGTCAACGGTCGGTCGTTATTCATTCTTAGCCGACGGAAATTAAATATTCCGTCGGTAAGGTTTATACCCTTACCGACGGGTTTTCAATTTTCCGTCGACTAAGGTGAGTCAGAATTTTTTTTTTCAGAATTGTTTTTTCACAATTTATTATTTGTTTTGGTTTTTAATTTTTTTACTGATAAAGTAGATATTTGTTTCGGTTGTTTTAGAAATAATTATATTAAAACTAAATATATAGATCGAATCATTAATAATATAAAAATTATGCATTAATAATTAAAATTGTGTTCATACAAACTAAAATTTGACTAATAAAAATTCAAAAATTGATCTTCATCAACAAATGCCGAAGACGACTGAGTAGGAAGAGGAGGTGGAGACGACTGAGTAGGAGGAATCGAAGATGACTGAGGAGGAGGAGGAGGACCCGGAGAAGAATGAGGAGGAGCCGTAAAAGGCGGAGGAGGAGGAGCCGTAAAAGGCGGAGGAGGAGGAGTCCGACCTTCAGGTTCTAGACCTAGGCGAGAGAAGATCTGGTCCATCCGTGAGTTAACAGTAGTGTACTGATTACGGTATCACACAGACTCGGCCTCAGCCCGCTCAGTCCGCTCCTTATACTCACGGACCTCTTGTTCAAGGCGTTCAATCCTTTCCCTGTCTTGATTTGGAGGAGCACGACTCCGCAAGGTCGAACCGGACGAGGACTGGCTCAAGTCTCGCTCACCTGCTCGTCCCATCCCTCGTATCTCCTTCCCTTTGCGCTTGTCCAACACAGCATCCAACACATCAATTTGTTGTGTTTGAATGATCTCCATCATTTCCTCCTCTGTAGCTTCCGGATTTATCTTCTTCAAGTCTGTCTTTCGGCTTTCGACCTCCGCAAGCATCTTCTCCTGCATAAACAAAACACCAAGGAATACACCAACCACATAATTCAACAACAATTACACCAACACCAACACCAACATATTTCTTAATTAATACTAAGTATCCAAATCAAAGAGACATAATTAATTAAATAATTAAAGGAAATACACTTACATATTTCTGGGTGGCCACTTCGTCACCGGGTCTCACATAACTCGCCTCGAATCCCTTGATGATCGGCAAGGGCTCACCTTTGTTCCTTAGATCCTCCATGATGTAGACAATAGGAGAAGAACCGCTATGGTGGTGCATCGTCTTCTTACCACGGTTCTTCTTGTTCGCGTTCGAGAGTTTCTAATACGCGATATAAATAAAATATCAGTAATTATATTTTTTTATTTATTAAAAAAATAAATAATAATATTTTATTCTATAAACCTAAAACATGGCAATAAATAGCATAACCGAACCCACAAAATCATCATGCATAATCGTCGGCAATGTTAAGTTTTACAATTTTAATTTTTTTAATAAGAACAAATTTAATAATATATTATTCTAAAAATGCTTGAAAAAATATATTATTGTAACAAAATTAATAATATATTACTCTAAAATATAGTGGTCAACATTATCACCCAAAAAAAAAGCAATATACACATACCTTGAACGCGTCGCTCTCAAAATGCGTGCAAAGAAAGGCCCACTCATCCTCCCTCCCATAGAACTCCGTCGGCATCCCTTCTGGTCCATGCTCCTGGTAGACATTGTGACACTGCCACTTCCACTCCTTGTACCTAGCCTGTGCCGTGTCCATGATCCACCTCACCGTCACAATGTCATTGTTGTCCCACATGTACCATGGCTAAGAAATAAAAATAAATTAATACATCAACAAAAGTATTAATTGAAAACTATTCAAATAAACCAAACTAAGTAAATTAATTTTTATGTACTTACCGACAATGCGTTCCACACCTTCCACTGTTCCGATTGCTCAAGGTCGTGGAACGTCCTAGCCCTCGTTCCAACCAGGCTACGTATGGCCGACCCAATGTCCTTGACCAAAAGACTGTTGACCCCTTGAACCTTAGGCCCTTTCATACGAGGGCAATACTCTATCGGTATCTTCCCCCCTAGCTTCTTGCATAACGCCTCCGTCGCCTTTCCACACACAAAACCCCGTTTCTTTTTCGGTGGGGGACCTACAATAAATAAAACAAAATATTAGGTATCATTTGCAAAAAAGATTCAAGTTAATATAAGTAAAAGAATAATAATTTTTTTATTTTAAAACATTTATTATTTTAAATAAATATGGATTACTACAAGAAAATTAAGCCTTTTAATCATGCCAAGAAAATTAAAAAAATAAACGATTTTTTTATTATTTTATTTAAAAAATATAATTTTTTTTATTTAAAAAATATCATTACCTGTAGTGGGGGCCTTTGCTTTACAGCGGGCACTAGGAATGGGCCTGCTGGTTTCGGAAGCCGATGTGGACGACGCTTCAGTGGTTCCGGTCGTCGCCCCAATAGTGGAAGTCGTATCGGATGGTATAAAGGGCGGCCTGATGAGCAAAGGAGGAGCCCCTGGTGGTACTCTTCCAGGCGGCAAAGGTGTGGGCTGGCTGGCAGTAGCCTGGTTACATAAGGCCTCCATCATCTGTTGAGCCCTCTCCGAACGTTGCTTCCTCTTCCCAATGATCGGCATCTTTAAACAAAACAAAATCAACCGGCAGCATAATGACACAAACATAACCAGCTAAATGCACATTGATCACAAGGTCACCAACACAATTTTGTACTATTTAAACACAAATCACAAACACACAGTAGCCCATGAGAAAATCAAAGTACTAAACACAGCTAGATCAACCTTAATTAAATCAAAGAACTAAACACACAGTTGCTACACATGGGATGTGGTATTTTTTTTCTAGGCTCCAACCAGTCAAGACTGGGCTGGCTCCGCCCCTGCTTGCTTATGAGCAGCTAAATGATGAAAACCATAAACATTCCCAGTATACATGAGCAGCTTAAGAAGAAATACGGCAAGTGAAATGCAAAATATGTAATCTGCCTCCAAATACAACTATAGCTAAATGCCTCCAATGTAATGTTGCAAATAGCTAAATGATCCTTTGCTGGAATTACGACATTGACTTGCCTCCTAACAATTATATTCAACACCATAATAATGTTTGATTATCAATAAAATTCACCTACAGTACACCTGTGTTCATGACCAGCAACCAACTTTATCAATTTCATGCACACTTTCTAAACAATTCACAACATTGAATAAGAAAATCGGAGAGTTTAAGAGACTAACCTGCCAAACACAACGGAGGACGACAGGTGGAGTTTCGGTTTAGGTGGAGGAACTGGTGAGGGTGAGGGCGAGAAAGAGAGAGAGAGAGAGAGAGAGAGAGAGAGAGAGAGGCGGTCGGACGGGTTCCCTTAGGGTTTAGGTCGGCTGGGGTGGTGGTGTCTAGGAGGCGGTGATGGGTGTAGGAGGCGGTGGAGGAGGCTCGGATTGGGTGGAGGAGGTTCGGATTGGGTGGAGGAGGCTCGGATTGGGTGGAGGAGGTGAGTGTCCTAGTCGGTTGGGGTGGAGGTGGGGGGTCGGACGTGGTGGCGTTGACGGTGGTGGTCGGGTGGAGGATCGGAGCTCGTCGGCAGCGGAGTGGAGGCGATCGGGTTTAGACTTGAGAGAAATATCGAACAGAACAGAGAGAAGAAACGTCGACCAGGTTTTATAGTAACTTAGGCGACGGAATAAGAAATTCGTCGGCTAAGAAAATTTCAATTTTCGCGGAAAAAAAAAAAGCGCAATGATAAACCGCCAAAATTTTCGTCATCTTAGTCGATGGAAAATAAATAATTCGTCGGTTAAGAAAGTCCAAGTCGACGGAAAAATAATATTCCGTCGGCTAGGAAAAAAAGAAATTCTTTCTTATTTGCTAAACGGACCGAAATTTTTATTCGACCTTCCAAATCACGTAATCTGACCAGACCTTCAACTGAGAATAGTTTCCAATCGACGAGACTCTTACGGGGCTACAAAAATTTGGTAAAAAATAAATACCCGGGATAGGGCTACCACTAGGTAGAAATAAGAGAATTTCGTTGACCGGAACAACCGGCACCGAAATTTTACCGGAATATCTTCATTTTTCACGGGTTGACGTATTTCACCGTTCCGGTCATATCTTATTTCACGACTTTTTTGCGTTTGAGGCTTCTACGTATACGTTGTCTTCAAAACGACACTTAAACTCAACACTTGTATAAAAAAGTTATACAACATTAGTACATATAACGTGAGTTTGGTGATCGGAGAAGAGGAACTGAAAACCTACCGTCAGATATGACCAGCATAACGAATTACGTAGGTGGGAAAAAATTCAGCTCCATCTGACAAAGATAAGGGCTCGATCCGTCCGGTCAATCGGCGCGGTCAAACCCCTAAACGGACGGAAATGGCTATTCGACCCTCCAAATCACGTAATCTGACCAGACCTTCAACTGAGAATAGTTTCCAATCGACGAGACTCTTACGGGGCTATAAAAATTTGGTAAAAAATAAATACCCGGGATAGGGCTACCACTAGGTAGAAATAAGAGAATTTCGTTGACCGGAACAACCGGCACCGAAATTTTACCGGAATATCTTCATTTTTCTCGGGTTGACGTATTTCACCGTTCCGGTCATATCTTATTTCACGACTTTTTTGCGTTTGAGGCTTCTACGTATACGTTGTCTTCAAAACGACACTTAAACTCAACACTTGTATAAAAAAGTTATACAACATTAGTACATATAACGTGAGTTTGGTGATCGGAGAAGAGGAACTGAAAACCTACCGTCAGATATGACCAGCATAACGAATTACGTAGGTGGGAAAAAATTCAGCTCCATCTGACAAAGATAAGGGCTCGATCCGTCCGGTCAATCGGCGCGGTCAAACCCCTAAACGGACGGAAACGGCTATTCGACCCTCCAAATCACGTAATCTGGCCGGACCTTCAACTGAGAATAGTTTCCAATCGACGTGACTCTTACGGGGCTATAAAAATCTGCAACAAGAATAGTAATAAAAAAATAAAGGCCGTGAACATTTGACGCAAAGTGTGTTCCGATCAATATATATGAAAATGTAATTGTTAATACATCGATCTCCGAAGTTATGCAAATTCATAATAATAAACCAATGAATGTTAAGTTACATCCCCAAATTAATTTAATCATACTCATCTTCATAATCTTGGTCTTCGGGATCATCATCCTCCTCGAATTCCTCTGAATCCTCATCTTCTTCGTCCTCGTATTCGTCATCTTCTTCGGGTTCGGGCATAGTAACTTCAATGTAACCTGTAATGGCCGGAACGTGTTGGTCGTTGACGCGAATGTCCACGTCATTGGGAATTACAGGTGGAGTTTCCTCTTGATATGGTTCGTTCGGTACAGAGCTCGGTTCCGTACCCTCATCCACTCCCAATGTAGCTGCACTCCATATATTCCTATGTGACATTACCTGCACCACTTTCCAACCCTCACCCATAGCCGGATCATCAAGATAAAAGACTTGTTGTGCCATGGCGGCAATAACAAACGGCTCATTCTCATACCATGAAGTGTTTGTGTTCACTGATAACAAACCATGGTCTGTAACCGTACTCCTGCAAACATTTGGGTCAGTATTGAACCATTTGCACTTAAACAACACAACCGGCATACGGTTCCCGTAGATTAGTTCGATAACGCTGATAAGCACCCCGTAGTAGTTGTGAGACTTGCCCTCAACCATAACTCCATTGTTTTGAGTGATGTGACCATCATCTCGTTCTGATGTCACAAACTTAACCCCGTTAACAAAACATCCCGCATGTGCTCTGTGCTTTAGCGGTCCGCCAGCCAAACAGTGCAGCTCGGGGTCGTAAAATTCACGTTGGTTCTGTTGAATATGCATCATCTGCAAAATAACGCAATTTAGTCAAACAAAATGATGAGAAATACATTAAATTTATAAGTAACTTAAGAATAACGTACCCAAATCGGGAAGTAGTCAGGAAAATCTCTCTTGTGAATGGCTTCATTCCCATTTTGCCTGCTCAAATGTTTCTCCAGATAATCCTCCAATTCATCGCAATGTTGAAGGACGCACCAATGAGCCTCCTTCAATTCTTCGCGACTCAATCTGTATTCCCTACCTAGCCTGCCATACGGTTGTACTTCGTCGGAAACAACTGATAAATGGAATTGATTTCCACCTCTTGAAGATTCCCCTCCCGTGTGTTCATCATTAAGATATGTGTTGTAGAAGGTTACACACTCACTAGAAATGTAAGCCGCCGTGATCGAACCTTCAGGGAAACGTTTGTTCCTGTTCGTCTTCTTGTAATCTCCAAGTTGCCTACAAAATAAAAAGTTATTGCAAAAATTCATGTTATGTGAGACTTTATTGACAAAAGTATAGACTGCATACATACCTCTCGTTTGGATAACACCAGGTATATTGTACCGGACCTGTAAGCAACACTTGTTCAGGAAGGTGGATCATGAGGTGGACCATGATGCTAAAGAAAGTGGGGGGGGAAGATCCTCTCCAGCTTGCACATGATGTACGCAATATCGTCTTGCAAGGACCGGACCTCTGACTTTTTTAGCTCTTTAGCACATAACCTCTGAAAGAAGTTGGACAAAGCCACCAACGTGTCAACCACATCACTCTGCAAATACGGGCGAATGACCACAGGAAGAAGACGTTGCAGGAGAACATGACAGTCATGGGTCTTCAACCCGATAATCTTATTTTCCCCCATCTTAATACATCGAGCTATATTTCCGGCATACCCACTAGGATACTTAACCTCACGAAGCCACTTAAATATCTCCGACCTCTTATTAGGAACCACCGTGTAGCCTGCTTGAGGCATTACATGTTTGCCGGTCTTTTTGTTTAGCTTTATCCATAGCTTTCGACGTATACCCATCTTTTGAAGGTCAGCACGAGCTTTGGCGGTGTCTTTGGTCTTGTCTTTGATGTCTAGAATTGTTCCAAGGATGCTGTCACAAACATTCTTCTCTATGTGCATGACGTCTAAGTTGTGTCTGATCTTCAACGTCGACCAGTAAGGCAACTCAAAGAATGAACTCCTGTGCGTCCAATACTTAAACTCTTCAGGGGTGGGAGGATTCTGGTCATTTACATACCTAGCGCTGCTCAAAATTCCAAACCAGTGCTGGTTCAGCATATCCAGAATCCATTGACCAGACCTCCCTTCGGGTTTCGGGCCATGCTCAACAGTCCCATCAAATGCTTGTGCATCGTACCGCCACGGGTGATCCGGTGGAAGCCATCTACGGGATCCTAAGTAAACAATTCTGTGGGCATGATGACTGGAATTGACCTCGTCTATACATACAGGGCACGCCTTGTATCCATGGGTAGTTTGACCAGACATCATCCCGTAAGCAGGAAAATCATTGACGGTAAAAAGAACCGCTACTCTCATGAATAAGTAAGTCTGACTATACCTGTCAAAAGTATGGATTCCATTTTCATATAATTGTAGGAGCTCGTCGATTAATGGCCTCATGTACACGTCCAAGCACTTTCCTGGAGAATACTTGCCCGGAACTAACATAGTAAGAAAATTATACTCCGTCCTCATGCACATGTTTGGAGGCAAGTTGAGCGGAAATGCTATCACAGGCCATATACTGTAAGAGTTATTCATGTCTCCAGTAGAATTGAATCCGTCTGTTGCTAGTCCAAGTCTGACATTTCGACATTCAAAGGCAAAATCAAGAAATGAACGGTCAAAGTGATTCCAAGCCTCCCCGTCTGCGGGGTGTGTGAGATTATCCGGATCTACTCTAGGCCTATCCGGCTCTTGCTGGTGCCTTTCGTGGTGCCATCTCATATGCTTGGCCGTATGTGAAGACATGTAGAGACGTTGTAGACGAGGACCCAATGGGAAATAGCGAAGAACCTTCCTAGGAATGGGGTTTGTCTGTCTAGAACGAGCATGTGGTTCATACCTCGGCTCATAGCAGTGTGGGCACTCAAATGCGTCCTTATAACCTTTGTAGTTTAGGATGCAGTTATTGACGCATGCATCTATCTTGATGTACTCAAGACCGAACTCACTCAAGATGCTTTTGACCTTGTCATAATTTTCTGGACAGTTGTTGTCAGCAGGAAGCAACTCCTTCAGAAGTGCAATGTCATCGTTAAAACAAGCAACGGTCTTGTTCCTCTTCTTTTTGATACTCATCTGCTTCATGACAGTTTCCAATACAGTATGCTCACTTCCGGGGTACAGTGGTGTCTGTGCTTGCTGCATAAGCTTGTTGTAACTATCATAGCCACTACTGCCGACCTGGGAGACATCAGGGAAGGTTGTATTGTTGTTGTCCTGTGGAACACTTCCATCGTATGCTGAGGCGGACGGAAATGCATCGTTTAAGAAATTCATCACACCAGGGTCCCCGAAATTGGCACTAGAGGAAGACTCGCCCTGGTTACGTTGTGCTTGAATATCTACAAGTGTGGGCATATGTTCACTTGCTTCGCCGTGCCATGTAAAAGTGGTATAACTGGGACAAATACCGTATTGTGACAGGTGAACATACATGTCCTCAAAAGTTACAGAATTGGCAGATCTGTTGCGACATTTTCCGCATGGACAAATGTGGAAAAGTTGTCCAGGAGAAGTCTTGCCACGGACAAACTCGATAAATTCAAAAATTCCTCTCATGTATCGCGGATGCCCTCTATGTAACTGCATCCAGCTCCTGTCGGCCATGTTGTAACCTGTAATAAAAGGGGAAATGAAAAATCTAACTATAAAAATACTGCGCGCTCACGTAAACAACGGTACGTATTCACCACAAAAACATAATGTGACGAAAATAACTGATTTAAACAAAAACATCATCAAATCAAATATTTGATTTAAGACCATATATATATATATGCATGAAAATATCAATATCATCACGAAAATAAATGAGTAAATATATCTAAGCACAAATTGAAAATAAAAAATTTAATGTAAGCATAAACAAAATGAAATATATATATGATCTCAAACACAAATTTAATATAATCGATCATAAACGAAAATATTATAATGAAAATAAATATTGTTTTAATATATCACCACGAAAATATCATCATCAAAATATCGATCATTTAATACACATCATGATTTACATAAAAAAAGATAATGATCGAAAGAAGTTGATCACATACATAATATATATATATATATCTATATACATACATTGATTTAATAAACATCATCATTTTCTGCTACAACATATATAATATAATCTATATATATACATATATGATTTGCATAAACAAAATTAATATATACAATCAACAAATTAAAAATTCACACACATATATATACATCCATATATATATATATATATATATATATACAAAATATACGTATACATGCATATATATATAATCAATAATCCACACACAATTAATATATATAGAATATATTAATCAAACCATATATATATAATTAATCGTATATATGTATATATACACACACACACAAACACACAATAAAAATACAAATTAAACGAATATAGCCGGAGAGTCGCCGGAAAATATGACCGGTGAACTGAATTCCGTCGAAAATGTAAAGGTTGAAGAATATGTACCAATGATCAAAATGCTAGCTAGCTAGATTAGTTGCTTTGCTTGAACTTCAATTCATGGCGAGAGGTGTTTTATTTAGAGCTGGTGATAGAGAAGGAGGTTTTTGCAGGAATGATACATTCTGTGCCGAGCTGGGTTGAAAATTGAGCGGAAGATTCCTTCTGCGCGTTGCCAGAGAATAATTCAGCTTTATCTTCTTAACCGACGGAATTTTCCGTCGACTTAGTCTTACTTTGTCGACGGATTATTTTTCTTAGTCGACGGAAGAATTTCCGTCGACATAAAACATCTTAACCGACGAATACTTACCGACATGAGTTATCCGTCGACTAAGATTTACTTAACCGACGGAAATTCCCGTCCAAAATTTTCCGTCGACTAAGATTCACTTAACCGACGGAAATTCCCGTCCAAACTTTTCCGTCGGATAAGAAAATCATAGCCGACGGATCTTTTCACCCTTCCTACGAAACTAGGTTCGTTGGCTATGAAAATCGTAGCCGACGGAAGTTAATTTTTCCGTCGGCTAAGATCTATAATCCGCTAGTGAACATAGCAGCACCCAAAAATCGATACTTACATCCACTATGCCCAAATGAAAATCCAGTGGCTTCTCCCTGCTAAAACTGATCATACAGGTCCTCCAGCTACTTCCAAACCAAGAACTAGCATCCCAGAAGCCATGACATGAAGCTCACTGGCCTAGGAACCACTGCCTCGATCGCCACCTCCACCAAAGCATTTCCACACAGCTTCAGGTCCCCCTCCAGCCTTTGCTCCGCCTCTCTTCGGGTTAGGGTAACACTAGGAGAGGGAAGGAGACAGCTGAGCCTCTCGGGAATGCAGTCGCCGGAGCTCGAGCTCGAACACAGAAAAGAGAAGAAAAAGGATTTTCAAATTAGGGTTCGATTCGAATATCCCAGAACAAAGAAAGGATAAGGGAAGAGAGGAGAACAAGATTATACCCTTCATAGCCGTCGTCCCTGCCGGAGCTCGCCAAAAAAAGAAGAAGAACACAGCCGTACTTTAGCTTGTTCGATCTCCCTCAAAACTGGCTTGCTAGGGTGATTTGCTTTGGGGGGAAGAGATTGGTGATGGTTAGGAGGAAGATGGTGGCGACTAGTCACTACGTAGAGGGAGAGGGAGGAAGAAGTTCAGGGAAGAGTAGAGAAAAGAGAGAGAGACTCGGGTCAACGCCCGAACTCCGTTTTTGACCAACACAAACTCTACTCTTTCTTTTATCCTTAAACCAATGGTCCAAACTAAAAGTTATACCCCAATTTTAGGAAATAAATTCCTAATACCAACCCTTCGACAAAACATAGAAACTACCATTGAAGCTCCGAAAATAATCCGCATACACCGAAGAACTCGTAACAACACGTACAATGACGTCAAGACGTTAAAAGAAGAATTTGACATTTTGAGAAAAACTCGAAAATAAACTCGAGTGTTAAATCACCAAATTACCGAACACGGTTAAATTCCTTAGTAACTCGTAGAATACCTAGTAAATAGGTAAAATTGGGTCCGGGATGTTACAATCTCCCCTCCTTATAAAAATTTCGTCCTCGAAATTTACATACTTGACATTTGAAGAGATAGGGATACTGCTACCTCATTTGCTCCTCTGATTCCCAAGTAGCTTCTCCTACTTGGTGACTCCTTTAACCTTTTCATCTGAATCCTGAATTAATTTAAATCTTCTCGAAGACTCTAAGTCCTTCATTGAACTACCACTAACGTTAACACGTAAGTGAGTTCAGTGATACATATTCCAGAGTACGAGTACCCGTAGGTATGCACACTCTTCTCTGAGCAATGGAAATAGCTAACACAAATAAAACGCATAAATTTGCTATCACCATCGGGCTCAAATCTCCTAATGTCACGCAACAACCTCGGTAGCACGCTGCTCACAAGTCGACAATGAAGCCCACTTGTTAGGAAACTAAAGTTCACGCATTCCCACATGCCCATAGGGGTCAAAATTAAGACCCGCTAATCGAACAGATTTAAAGATGCACACACTGCAGAACTGCCACAACATGACTAATACCGAGGCACTTTGCGGAGTCAAAGCTCTCGCAAGTCCACAAGATAACCTCGCTCTGCCTAAGTGACCAGTCCACCAATAAATGATAACCTCGATTCTCGAAATGACATTATGAAGAGATCAATACCACATCACTGAGGTCTCTCCGCCAAAACTATAACATTACCATTTTGTGCACCACAAACTAGCAACTTATGGGAATTCCAACTCTTTCTTGATTCTGCTATCTCTGCTAATCTCCTTACCACAACCCATAAGATAATCTGAAGCATGACTATCATGTGGAATCTAGATATTCCTCCTTGCTCGCCCTAAGCAAAACTGACTAATAATGCCCACGGAAAAATTGGCACAGTCAATTCATGATGCTAAACTTGACGTTGAAATCCACATAATAGAACACCTTCTTTAAGCATTGACAAAATTTACATCTCCTGCCATGCTACTTATTCGGTTGCAAACGCGACCCCAAGCAATAATTAAAAGCACATGGCTCACTCTAGCCGTTCCATAAGAATGATTCTAAATACTAAAACCTTTGAACTCGACAAACACACTTCTTTCTACCTCCAATAATAATAATTTGATTGCAGTAACGACCTGAAAATCAGATATGCTCGAGTCTCCTACGCCTCCTAGGGCCACGGCTTCCCACCAAAAGATTCTTCGAAAACCGCGCTTGCAATAACATGCGACTAACAAAAGCAAAGACAAATTTTTTATACAAGACCCACTACTACACCTTGTGGTTCACCAACCAACGAAAACCATGAATTCAAGCAAGAATCAAAACTCATGGCTAAAACTCGGCTCAAGTTCCAGAAGAAATGACTTAAAGCCCACGAAAGGCAAGTCCTCTAACTTCGATCTAAAAAGCTCCACAATTCTCCGATATCCGCCATAACCCGCTTCGAAGTCGCACTAGAAACCTCCACTAATCATCCTGACACCAACGGATGAACGCACAACCAAAATAACGAAGACCTCCCAAAACAAACTTGGATCAATGAGTGGTCCCACCATAAAACAATCCCGAGAAGAAACGCTGATCAACCTATCAAAAAAACTACTACTCTTAATAAACCTTGACTCTAGACGCTTCTGGAGTCAACAGGGGAAAACCTTCTCCCATAAAGCTACAACATGGAAAATACCTACAACGACACAAACCATCAAAACAACATCACCATGCAACTCTTAAACTACACATAGGACTTATGGCTCCAAGATTTATCGCTTAAATGAACTCCAGCTCACTTGGGATCACCACTGGATTATTCCGGATCCAAGACTACGACACAACTACCAATTTATCATAAATTCGACAACTAACCAGAATCTCTAACCCTCAAAACATAGAGTTTGAATTCGCACTTCATAACTTCAAGCTCTGAGGATGCCACCCAAAAACCAATAATTTAAATAATCCCACACACACACCACAACCAAAACTTTGCTGCATCTCACCAAATTATATAAGGTGAGTGAACAGATCCTCTCATTGATGTGTCGTAGCTAGTCACCAATCGCTAACGAAATGATGACAATAAACCAACTTCGATCACAAATTCAAGACTTGATTCAATTATTCAAAACGACATTGCTTAAACTTACTATGGACACCCACGCACTCTTGTTTTATGAACCAGTGGGCTTTATTCCACTGCTACCACTTCCACTAACTCCTCACCACTGCTATATATTACACATGACAACACGTAATAAATTCACCAAGTGTTGTCATAAAACCAGAGGGACCACAACCATTCCACTCTCACTCCACCATTACTTTTCAATTCCAATTACATTTAGTGCCATCAATAAAATTATAAAATTCTCTGACTGTGGCACAACAAGAAGTTGTCACAACGCACTGACGAATGACTTTTCTAAAATCAATAATCCAAGTCATTCTACTTAGTGCTTTAACAAACTTCAACTAACCCACAATAGAGACCAAAATCATCAGAAAACCTACTATTCATCGACTACTAACATCCATCAATTTCAAAATATATTACCACTACCATCTGGATAAAATGCTCTAAGGATATAAACATATCCATAATTAGCACTGCAGAAACCAGAACATATACCGCCACAACCAAAATTATCCCAACATGTTCTCAATTGATTTCTACTGCGGACAAACATAGTCGGCAAATTGGCCTTCAATCAAGACTTATCTAAATTGACATTTAGCTTTTTATGCAGTAACTTCCTGCAATCCAACACTAGTCACAGATCCCATGTGACTAACTTGCTCAGGATCAGGGTCCTCAACAACCTGCAAAGGTACCCCTTGGAATTACTATGGGTACCCCCCTCATCACTTCAATCAACTTTTACCTCAGAAGAATACACCACTATTTCAAACTTTCCTTCTAACTCTTTTTTTTTTCTTTTTTTTTCCAAAAAATCACGCAATTCGATATCACAATTTTTCCATTGGACTACTACAACTTCACACTTGCCCATCAAAAGTAGAAACTCCCAGGGCTTAGATTCAAACCATTCACCGACCACAAATTCGCTCAATGTGCTCACCTTGGCATCTTAAACATAACTCGATCAATCATTGATCAAAAGAAATGAATGCTGCCATGCATCTGAGTTCTTAACTGGAGTTCTCAACTCGCAATTGAACTCTAACAAATTATGATATTAACTCGATAACATTTGGAAAAGGCATAATACAAACACCTCTTTCCTTAGTCAAAGCAGGATGATCACTAAAGAGGTCGGCGTCTAGGAGGCATAGTAACCAAGGGAAGAAGATATTAAGTAGTCTGTCCATAAGACTAACAGAACTATCACACATACCCAATAACACATAGTATCAAAAGCAGAAAACTGCTGATGAATCCGCCGCGGTCGGATCATCACTCTATAGACACTATGGCTACTTAGGCAAATACGATAGTGAATAAGAAACAGAAGATGAAACCAAGAGCTCTGATACCAACTGACAAGACCCGCTCCGAATTTCACCCCGAAACCCGAGATGAGTCATGCGGGGACCACCTCCAAGGAAAATTTACCGAAGACTCGGCAAACCTCCCTCGAAAATGGACAACCCTAACTTAAAAACTTACGAATCACCTTTTAATCCAAAACGAATAAATCTTCAGCTACACTCCAAAAGTAGCCAGAATACAAACATAAGAATTCCAATAGTATTCAGAGCTACTAAAAAATAAAATAAAATACAACGGAAGCTAACAAACTCCTAGTAGATTATACAGGTAACCTACTGGCGAAATGTAGCTGATAGCTGGGTCACTATGCCTCGACGTCTCCTGCTGGACCTCACGCGAACTCTGCAGACTGGGCATTTTAAAAACGAAGAGCCCAGGGGAAAATATTTAACACGTCAGAGTGAGTGGACAAAACTGAACTGGCAACAAATAAATATTTCCCCAAAAGAAATGTTTTCCACAGTGGCAAAAACACGAACACCACCGGAATGATTCTGAACTGGGGTCCAGCCTGGCTAGAACCCCCAAACTTTAAGAAACTGCCTCTCAGGCCTGGATATTATATATATAGTATGTATGCACACTCGCCTGACTCTTGGCATGATATCTATGAACAACTTGAATAAAGTAGATATCATACGAAGCTACTATGCTTGCGTCTAACGCTCACATCACCCCACACCGGAATTGTACCTCGCATATGGGGGAAAGCGGCCGAGTGGTAATATGTATGTATTTCACTCGTCATATCCCTTGTATGAATTTTCTTGAAACAACAAACACAATAGAAAATTCACACAAGGCTACAACGCTTGCGTCTAACGCTCACGTTGCACCATAATGGTATTTTACCTCATTATGGTGGAAAAGACGGTGTATAAATATCCGTGCATATCCCCTATATAAATTATTATTTTTATATAGGGCTACAACGATTGCGTCTAACGCTCACGTTGCGCCATAATGGAATTTTACCTCAATATGGCGGAAAAGCACGGTGTATGATTATACGCGCATATCCCCTATATAAATTATTATTTTTATATAGGGCTACAACGATTGCGTCTAACGCTCACGTTGCGCCATAATGGAATTTTACCTCAGTATGGCGGAAAAGCACGTATAGCTAGCTAGCATTCCCTCATATACATATTATTCTCATAATCATCCAAATATGGATATATATACATACTCACCGAAATTCTCAATTTCGGTTATTCTCTTACATACTATTCTCGGAATTGTACCTCGAGTATAATCCACCGAAATTCTCAATTTCGGGAAATATCCAATAATAGAAAAATCAATCAAATGATAAAGCATTTCAGATATAATATTCAAAACAAAGGTCCACTCACTGTATGAGGCCTAAGCCTTCCAATGCTCGGAATACTCCTCGAGCGCTGCTTCCAAATATTCACACTCTATAGCCAAAATCCACGTCTTCTCGGTTCGCTGCCGGATTTGCTGCTTCGTCGGATTCCGACGACTTGCCGGAATATTCTGCCGGATTCCGGCCACTTGCCGGAATTTCACCATGACCTCCCTATATCCTTCAATATACCGAGTTCTCGACATACAAACACAAAATAACCAAAAGCAGTCATTAACCAACTCCAAACCACAAAGGAACAACATAGCAGCACCCAAAAATCGATACTTACATCCACTATGCCCAAATGAAAATCCAGTGGCTTCTCCCTGCTAAAACTGATCATACAGGTCCTCCAGCTACTTCCAAACCAAGAACTAGCATCCCAGAAGCCATGACATGAAGCTCACTGGCCTAGGAACCATTGCCTCGATCGCCACCTCCACCAAAGCATTTCCACACAGCTTCAGGTCCCCCTCCAGCCTTTGCTCCGCCTCTCTTCGGGTTAGGGTAACACTAGGAGAGGGAAGGAGACAGCCGAGCCTCTCGGGAATGCAGTCGCCGGAGCTCGAGCTCGAACACAGAAAAGAGAAGAAAAAGGATTTTCAAATTAGGGTTCGATTCGAATATCCCAGAACAAAGAAAGGATAAGGGAAGAGAGGAGAACAAGATTATACCCTTCATAGCCGTCGTCCCTGCCGGAGCTCGCCGAAAAAAGAAGAAGAACACAGCCGTACTTTAGCTTGTTCGATCTCCCTCAAAACTGGCTTGCTAGGGTGATTTGCTTTGGGGGGAAGAGATTGGTGATGGTTAGGAGGAAGATGGTGGCGACTAGTCACTGCGTAGAGGGAGAGGGAGGAAGAAGTTCAGGGAAGAGTAGAGAAAAGAGAGAGAGACTCGGGTCAACGCCCGAACTCCGTTTTTGACCAACACAAACTCTACTCTTTCTTTTATCCTTAAACCAATGGTCCAAACTAAAAGTTATACCCCAATTTTAGGAAATAAATTCCTAATACCAACCCTTCGACAAAACATAGAAACTACCATTGAAGCTCCGAAAATAATCCGCATACACCGAAGAACTCGTAACAACACGTACAATGACGTCAAGACGTTAAAAGAAGAATTTGACATTTTGAGAAAAACTCGAAAATAAACTCGAGTGTTAAATCACCAAATTACCGAACACGGTTAAATTCCTTAGTAACTCGTAGAATACCTAGTAAATAGGTAAAATTGGGTCCGGGATGTTACAGTTGACCTGGCTGCTATTTTGACAATTGAACACTTTTGATATTGTTAAGACAGTCATGAACCATCAACAGTCAGATCCTCTAACCAAAAAAAAAATCGTCAGATCCTAGCTACACTGCTTTAAGGTAAAGCTTGCAAGAATAAACAAATACAGTGAACAACTGTGACCTAAACTCTTCATAATAGCTGATTGAATATTCCGCCAACAACACAAGATTTTAGTGCACCTCTAAAGTCTAAACAATTACATGCAAACTAGCTAGGAAATTAACGAAGTTCAAGTACTTCGTATGGCAGCAGATTGTGATACAAAGCCGCTTTGAATGAGTCTACCTTACTACCATGGAGGCTAGCTTATAGAGCTGCAGAAAAGGATTCACACATCTTGCAAACTCTTGTTTATGAAACCGATCGAGCATGAATAATATTGTCCAATTCATGCAATTAAGGGGTCCAACAAGTCCGCTTCCATAAATATTTGGAGTGTCATTTTCAAGATTGCACCTTGTGAAATGTGAATAGAGAAATGCTAGGGTTTTACGGTTTAGAGTTTACCCTAAACCCTAATTATTCTTGTTAATATCGGATGAAACCAAAGGTGTATCAGGGAAGGTGATAGTGCCAAACTGGTACTCATGTACTGTGGATTCGAGAATGCTCATGGATCAGAGCCTTGATCTGGCCGGATCCCTCTCTGAAGAATTAGATGAACATTATTCGTGAGCAAATAGTGGGATCAATTACTCTCATCGACAAAAAAAAAGTGGGATTACTGATCAATTTTCTCAAGAATATACATCCAACATTGTAGTAGCTAGCTTGTTCTCTATCTGCAGTTCCTACTAAATAAATGTATGGCAATCCTTTCGGTCTCCATCAAAATCACACATCAAGTATATACTAGAACTTCTGTATCTTCAAAAGAAATCCATCAACATATTGTAGACTAATATATACGAAGAACTGTGATTTCCTTTTTCCACATGATTTTTTGCTATTCAAACAAGGATAAGTCTGACAAGTCTTGTGGTCTATCTTCACCAAAAGTCCTTTTCCTCAGAGACAATTTCCAGATCGACTTTGTATGTTTCTTTCATGTCAAGTATACTAGTCTGTGTCTGCATGCCGATTCTGCATATATGTGTGGTGATCTGCCCTCCAGAAAATTTAAATGATATGATTATTTCATCCATTTGCAGTATTAGCGACAGGGATATATGAAAATGACAGCAATCTGTAGGTTTAGTACTTTTGCACACATACCTACAGGTTTATTTTTCTCCATTTATTTCTTATGCTTTGAATTTTGAACTAATTCACAGCTTATGATATCCACTAATTAACATAGGGACGGTCTCATTTTGGATTCAGTATGATCTAATTTCGGCGTCTGTCATTTTAGCGACTTTCGTGCTCCAATACGTACATATGGTGGATAGTGGTTAACAATTTGTTATTGGTCTGATATATGTTCTTATTTTCCTTCCAGAATTTGGCATGTGTTCTACCATATTTAACAACTCTCCGGTGCTGCTATGTCGACTTAAGAATTGGGAGACATGTATTAATCATGAGTGTGGAGGGAGATTTTGTGTGTGCTGTTTTGTGCAATCGTGTTCATCTTATCCCTAGCTACTTGGTCTGTATTCCCATTGAGCTTTGCCTGGTTGAAGCGTTTTATTTGTTTTTTGTTGTGTTGAGCCCTTCAATTGGCTCTTTTCTTCCTTACGAATTGATAAAATTCAAAAGTGTTTGAGCCCAAGTAATTCTGGGCTGGAGACTAATGAGTGTCGGCTTGTTGGCTGGGACTCAAATATAAGTTTGTTATTGGGTTATGTCGCCTAACGTAAGCACAATTTTAAGTTGTTATCATTTCTGCATTGTTATTTAATTATGTGGTTTAGATGTATTTATCCCTCACAATCCCTTAAAGCTATCTCTTACGTGAGCATCTCTAAATTGAGGCCCGCACATCAAAGAAACAGGCAAAAATCAACTAGAGAGGAAATTCAGTAAATTCTTTATGACAAGGAAAAACCGAGTTTGATTACTACAAATATGGAAGTTCAGGGGTGAAAACAACAGTCAGAATACAAAGAGGGGACATTGTGATGAGCAATATCTTAGTATCTGTCACTCTTGTGATGGAAGTTACGCGTGGCTCTGTGTAGATCGATCACCTTCTCATATTAGAGAAATTCTTAGGAGCTGACGTGCCTGATTACATATATTTGCATAACAATCTAGTCAGCATATATATAGTTCGAAAGTTAATAACTTAATTCCAACTCCTAACAGTCTGTCTTCATTTGATTGAATCAAATTCCTCTCTTTGAAAGTCAGAAAGATGATGATGATCGATGGCTTTCAATCCCATTCATATTCTTCTGGATGTTTGAATTCCCAGCTCCGTTGGTTTTGGTATATTCTATTAGCTTCGTAAGTTGCTACTGTGCATCTCGAGACCCAGTCTAACATTCCATTGCGTACGTAAACCTGGAATAATTATCTTAAGTACACTCATGGCCGGTCCTTGGCCAGTGCAACCAGTGCGATAGCACTAGGCCCTAAACAAAAAGGGCATAAATCAAGCCTTAATTACACCTCAGTTCTCCTAATCTTTACCAAATTCTGCTTCGATTAATAATTAAGTCTATCTTTTATGGATTGGGGTTTAGGAGCCAGTAACAGCAGGAGACTAACATTTTTATTAAAAAAAATTAGTGGCCCACATGTTTGCTATTTGTAGTTTCTCATTATTTCTTTCTATTAGAATAACTTTTTCTTTTGCATGGATTAGAAATTTAGAACAACTCTGTCATTCACTCTAAAAAAAAGAAATATTTTTTTCCTTATCAAATGAGAATACAATAAATTTTACATGTATATATATATATATATTTACATAATTAAAAGAAAATATTATTACTTCTTATGCCCAATTCTATTTGGTATAGCGGCATAGTCTTATCTTAATAGGTAGAAGGTTGTGAGTTCAATTCACGAAGTTGTAACATGTGATAAAAAAAATGTTTTTTATAACAATATTAAGATTAAGAGTATATTAATAGGTTTAAAACCAACAAAAAAAAGGTAGTTTTATGATAAAATTTTTAGCACAAGGGGCACAATTTTTTTTCCGCACCGGGCCTTCAATTCTTCAGGACCGGCCCTGAGTACACTCCGTAATTCTTTTCTGTTCTTCGTTCAATATCTTGGTCGATCAACATGCAGGAAAATCAAAGTAGAACAGAACAGCATTTCTTGAAGAAGAATAGCTTCAACTTGTTCTTTGTGCTTCACAAAGAGGGGGGAAAAAAATTCTAGTTTGTTGGTGGATTCGATTGTGTTGGATGTCAACTAATTACTAGCTACCTCACTACGTACTTCCCATACTTCCTTAACGCACAAACTAAGCAGGTCACGTCCCGTGTCACAGTGTTTGGTTTAATCTCTTGTTTTAAGCAAAGGAATTTCTTGATTTTCAACTTTGATGGATTAGAATGAGGTTGTGATTGTTACCCTAATTCATTCAGTTAGTCAGAACATTCTGCAACTCGTTGCAATATAAAAATGTCGATGCAGAATATATGTGGGACTGCTGCTATTGGTCATTGAGTTGCGAAGTCAATCATTTAGGATTTGACATGTAAGTAGTGACCGTCCTCCAATTATTCATGTAAATTAAGAGATGAGATCGACTGTGAGGATCTAAATCTTGGATAACTAAGGTTAAAGTTAAACAAACAAGTATCTCCGATGATACTCCGATCAAAAGTAAAGAATATATCACATGTCGTAACACGGGAAGGAATAGGATATAGGGATTTCATTATCAGATTCAAGCTATCATTGGACATGACAATGTGTCCCAATTTTCTGGGCACAAATTTGTGCAGGGCAAGTCAAACCTATGCCATGGATCAGTTTATTCTGTTAAACGTTATATAAGCTCGGAGTGGCGTATACATAATAATATTGGTAATCTGCCGACTTCGGATTGTCAACTACTATATAGTGGTAGTGGGGATCAATGCTCACTTAATCGCATGCTTGCGTGTGTATTATGCTGCATGCGCTCATTCTATCTAGAAGATCGATCACCAGCTAGCTGCAATGTAACCTTCTTTGCCCATTTGAGCATTTTACAACCTGCCGGCATCTAGAAGACTTGGATAGCTAGAGCACGTACACATCATATCTCTGAAGAATAGTTTTCTTAATTATCTAGGAAACTATGAATCAAAATTTTGGCAAATACATACACATATCTGTGCAATATAATGTATACATTGTTCTATCTTGTGTGATCATTTAGGTTCTTTTGTTCCAGATCATAGTACTTCTTTGATCGGTTGCGCTTATTACTTAAGTTATATGACTTATTAAGTTAGAATGTTTATAGAAATTTGATTCACAAGTATAATATATTAATATGAAATGAAGAAGGAATTAGATCATTCCTTCAAGCACTAGATTTTTTTTCATTTTTTTTTCATTCTTGATAAGGAAATTGTATTGTTAGAGCAATGGTCATGTCAGAAGATACGTTACATCATATGTTGGGTTCGACACAATCTGTCGATAGAGACCTATACAAGCATCATGACTGGTACTCTCATTGATAATAAGCTCGAGACAAGCCTCATGCAAGCATAGGAAACAAAACCATAACTCCTAACTTAGATACTATATCGAGGAAAGGATATGTAAAGATATTGTATTGAGGATGATTGTAAAAAAAAATTGCATGAGGTTTAGGTAGTCCGATTTGGTTGTAATCTCACAACAATAAAATGGATATGGAGATGATGAACTTCCCACCTTAGTCGTTCCAAATGAATTCAATTTTTTATATATAGAAAACAAAAGAGCACGTGAAATTATGTAATTATATTGACCATGAAATACAACTGTAACCCAGAATAGCTAGCTAGAAACTTGGAATGAGGTGGATGCATGCACTACTAGTTTCGTTATGTACGTGCTTATAGCCTTGCGACATCAACCTAATATATTGGCTTAATTAGATAAGATTGAGCGTGGATTAGGAGGATTGCGACCTTTGACAGCACAGTTTTCCACTGTGTTCATCATCTTATCTTTTACCACAACTCATTCATGAACTCACTATCATCGATCCACAAAATATGTGAGTTTTTGGCAGTATATATGGTTTATGTGTAAACTCATGCTAGCTAGTTGAATGAACCCTACACGCCTTTAGTGTATCACACTCTAGTGTTCTTAACGTACGTAACCTAATTTGGAATATTGGCACCGATCGACTACTCTCCGACAACATCATTCATTCACTTCATGGAGGCATTTGTCATGTTATGGAAATTTTTCCTATTCTGTATATATCTATTTGAAAGTTATGGATCTCTCGATCTTCAAGCTTAAAGACACCTGTCTGCATGGTTTGAAAATATTGGCCTCAAAACTGAAGAAACTTATGAATCCTCTGGATCGAATATATTGTGCCGACTATTTTTTTTATATTTTTTTTAATCAAATCGAAATAGAATGGTTTTTTTTTATGAGAAAAGAACTACATCAAATAGAGTATTAAGCGCTCTCATTAAACCTTCCACAAACGGAGAGAAAGAGTATGCATTGGTACGAAACGTCCACAACAGCCAACCGGCCAGTTGTTGCACAAACCTGCAACCCTAGCTAAACAACACAAACCAAATACAAACTTATTAGTTACGATTATTTGTGTAAAGATCGAGTTATATATATACACACACGGTCCTTTTTAAATAAAGACTTCCTTACCTTAGTTAAGATACGGATTTTCTTAATTTGACATATTTTTCGATCATATTTTCTCATTATAGCTGTTCAGTATTTAGATATACATGATTAGATCATCTCTGTAAATTTTCAGTTAATTTGGTTATTATTAAGTTATCAAAAATGTATTAAATCAATGAACAAACCGAATCTATTTATCATGAACCGTACGTTTTTTTAACTCTAAATCACAGTTTTGAATGTCTTAACGATTATCAATTTGGCTGAAAATTTGTAGAGATAATCTACTCATATATACCTAGATACTGAACGGTTAAGATAAAAAAATGTGATCGAAAAATGAGTCGAATAAAGAAATATATATCTTAACTAAGATAAAAAAAGTCCTTAGCAAATCAGTATTGTGTGTAGCTTTTACGGCTGAGATGCTATTTGTCAATTGTTTCCGAGAGTTATTTACCTGCCCAAACATTTTCAATCCCGACGGTTCTTCCAATTTCCTACACTGTAAAACTTGAGGCTTTAGCTTTGAGCTAAAACAAGCTTCTGGAATCCGGGGGCCTTTGGTTAACGGTTTATTAAGGAAGTTGGTTGTTTCTGGAAATGTTTGATTTTTAATCCCCCAATGAAGAAGGTTCTGGATCTACGACCCCCGCGCCATCAGAAAACCACGTCGATCTCTAAACCAGTGTGTGTACGGGACACTGGGACTGACTATGAACAGCGCCGTAAACCCTAATATATGGCTCTCTATCCACACGTCGAAAGCCACGTAGAGATCTATCTTTTTCTTGTTTCCCAAGGTTAGCATAATCCCAGATCCAAATCCACATGCTGCAGACAAAGACCGGGGGAAGAAGAAGATAATGGTCCTAGTCATAAGAGCCCTCAAAATATCAAAACCCTTTGCTTCTAGGGTTTTTCTTTTAAACCACGCACGAGTCACTTTCTTCTCGATGGTCAATGGTATTATTTGCTCCGCTTAGCCACCTCGTCAGCTAAGCCTTGTTCTGATTTTAGGATTCAAATAATAATTAACCTAGATTGTTCCCCATCGTCGTGTTTTACTTGACTAACAGAATTTTCTTCTCTCGGCTTCATCATGGCGTTTCCATTGGTCAAGAAAACGAGGAATTCGTACGTGGCATTTGTGATTTGGTCGTGCTTCTGCTTCTGCTTCTTCTAGTAAAGTTGTTCATAGGAAGGAAGATTCTTGGAACCAAGCAAATCGATGCCTTTTTTGATAGCCCCTAGCCTATTAACTACCTTGATGGATTCATCTAATCACTGGCTACATGCTTTTTAACTACCTTGATGTAAAATGTAACCAAACACTGTGACACCATTTTTTTTTTTTGGATATTCATACATGTTTCTTCATTAGATAACATGAAGTGTCGACCTCGATCTTTTTGGTAATATTTCTTAGCGTCTACTTAAAAAAGAGGGTCACGCGATTGCTTATGTGCTCATATCCAAGCAAGCAGTGTGTGTTATATAGTGATGTTGAGCTTGCGACGCTTGCTTATTTAACAAGCTACTTGGAATCTAATCTATGGTACAACCACAGTGTAGCTTGACATTTATTGTGTTACTGAATCAGATGACAGTTCATATTTGTTTAACGTTTTTTTTAATTTTTTTTAATTTCATCATAGTAGGATTAGCAGAGATGATGTTATATTTGAGTAGATGATGTTATATTTGAGTACAGTATTGTGATGCTTACCAAAATCCAAGAAAAAGTTACCAACACAAGAAAAGAAGATGCATACCAAAACCCTAACACGTGGTAGACAATTAGATCACTAATTCAGGATCATAGCAGAGAAACAAATCGGAAAGAAAACGAAAACAAAAGAACCATCCTTTTTGGAGAAAGAAGAAGAAACAGAGAGTTTTCAAGACGTTTAATTGAAAACCATAAAAAATCAAATGACATGACGCGGTTACAAGCACAGTCATATATTCTGCCTCTCTCTCTCTAGTCTTAAGCATTGTTATATATACCACACCCCACACCCCAAAACAAATCACCAAAACTCTCTCATTCTCTGTTCTCTGCTCTCCTTCCTTGGTTTCGCTCTCAACCTATTATTCTTTCTCTCTTCGCCGCAAAGCGATCAAACCCACCTCTTTTTATCTCTCCCTTCTTTTACACTACTCGGATTCAGCTTTTTCTCGGTAAGCATTCTATCTCTGATTCCCTTACGACCTTTTCTTGATCTGTTTTATGCAATTTGTATGTCAAAGTTGTTGAATTTGTGAGTTTCCTTTGATGGGTTTCGCTTTGTTTTTGATTCTCATGGTTAGATCGATGATGGGTCGATTTCTTTTGTTGGCTTTTTCAATCAAAGTGATTGTTTTGGAGAGAATTTTTTTTGCCTTGTTTGAATCTGATGTTCAAATTATTTGGCTATGTATGTTCAAAGATAGGAAGTATTAGATGTCGGCTAAGTTATGAAATTAATGAAGGGAAATTGTAGAATTAGGAACAACAAAGAGTTTTTTATATGGAGAGTTGGAAATTTGGGTTGTTGTGTTAGGCTTACTTTAGCTACCCCAAGACTGAAAGAATGAGCTCTAGATAGTTGAGTTTATGAAGAATTTTAATCAGTTTTATAGACAATACATCCTCACTTTCCTCTCAATATTTAGTCCTTTTATCATGTGTAGAGGTCAGTCCACCTTCATATTACTTGCTGCAACTGATAAAACATGGAATACAAACATTAGGATCTCAAGTAGAATAAGTCTTTGTAAACTTCATATTTCTATGGATCTGACACATCAAGAACCATATTGTGGATGCTCAATTTCATTTATGAGAGAATACTTCCATTGTTTTCCCTTCCCCCTTATTTCCTAATGTTTGTCCAATTATTGTATTTCTTTAAGGTCGGACGGTAGAAATAAGTTATTTTTGTTTATGAAGATTCATAGCTGAACAATTCAGGTCATCTATCTTTCAGAAGTCAGACGCTGGATAGAAAAACAACTATTAGGTTAAAATTTTGTTAAATTGATGATGTGCTTGATGTCAACATTTCCTAGTGCGGTCACCCTTTATCTTTGGGACTGGTGTATAAGTTTTTGTCTCAAAAGGATTGAGTATTGAAAAGAACTAGTGAGAAAATTTGGTGCAAGGGAGAATGGCATTTGAATATGCTGGTGGCATGTTAGTCCTACTTTTTTTTTTTTTTCAACGTTTGGTACTAAGATAGTTAGGGCCGTAGGGTCCCTTATAATTATTATTGTTATCTCTGATAAGTGGGTTGGAGAACCTTTGCATTTTTTTCCTCCAATTTAAATAACATGGAGCCAGTGCCGATTGATTCTTCCTTATCCTCTTGTGGTTTTGTTACTTTAAAGTGCAACAACGTTCCTTTGTTTTATTCATTTCTGCCTTTCTAGATGCTTAGTGTTTGTTTTGGAAATCTGGTTGGGGAAAGTTGTCTGTTGCATTACTGGCAATTGGAGTATGATATTTATTTCTTTACTTGGGGAGGTGAATTTATGTAGATACAACTGTTTTCGCACTGTTGTGAATATATTTGCTCTTGGCATTTGAAATTGATTCTTTCATTACAGTCGCACCCAAAAACTTACACGATCGGGGTCACTTGAGTACTAATGTTACTGTGAGCATCTGCTTACTAATGTTGTTACCTTTTTCTATAACAGAACACATCCGCTATGGAACAGAACTTCTATGAGCCTCAGGGACACTTTGAGTCAGATGGAGATATTTCGGTAAAGAAGTGGAAATCAATGTCTACCCCTACTACTGTCTCAGACAATGATAGTGGCTGCTTTGAGTGCAACATCTGCTTAGATTCAGCACATGAACCTGTGGTGACACTCTGTGGTCACCTGTTCTGCTGGCCTTGCATTTACAAATGGCTTCAGGTTCCAAGTGCTTCTGATGAATCAAACCAGCTGCAGCAAACCTGTCCTGTCTGTAAGGCTAATATTACTCCATCCTCAGTGGTTCCCCTCTATGGTCGTGGTACAGGTTCAAAAGGAAAGAAACCCAATTTGGGTCTGGTCGTACCACGCAGACCACCACCTAGGTTGGACACATCGTTTACGTCTACCAGCCCTACATCACCTTCAAGGCAGCAACTTCATTCAAATTATTATTATACACAAACACATCCACAGTCGGTTTATGATCAATACAGCCCTTCTTATGGAGGTTATGCCACAAATTCAGAATCAGCTTATCTTGGCAGTACGATGTTGACACATTTATCCAATCCAACGATAGGGATGGTTGGAGAGTTTGTGTTTGCAAGGATGTTTGGCAGCTCGGACACAAATTTGTTTGCTCATCCTTATCTAAATACATACCCACCTAGCAGTCCTAGGATGAGAAGGCAGGAAGTTCAGCTTGACAAATCTCTTAATAGAGTCACAATCTTTCTTTTCTGCTGCTTTATGCTGTGCCTTCTCTTGTTCTGAACATATTCTTTGGTAGGTTCGCTGATGTACAGTTATTAGTAATGGCTGTCAGTATAGATTAGACATGCTGTTAGAGATTTTGCTCGAAGCACTCTTTGTATGATCGAGACTACTGTACATATGATTTCTAATGCCAAATTGGTTAATTTTTTCCTTTCCTATTATTCCAAGTGGTCTTCGCGTGATTCTTACTTTCCACATTCTAGTAACTACCGCATGTTTAACATTTTAAACCCTAAACCCTAAACTGGGCCCAAGTCAATCTGTCCACTTACGTAGCTTCAATAGGTTTTTACTTTGGTTAAAATGGGAGATACAGCATCCCCAGAGTTTCCGTTTGCTCTGTGTCTATAATTACATAATCTGTCCACTTTTCCGTTGTTGCTGGGAAATAATATAGGTTGGGTCAGACCAAGCACCCAGCACCCAGCACCCAGCACCCAGCACTGCATTTTGAATTTTGTACATATCAACCCTCACATAATAGATACGATACAACTAGCTATATGCAATATGCAGAGAGATACTCCTCACCTTACACTACGTGTGTTCGAAATGTTCATTTTCATATCATACCCTAAAGAGAAATGAAACTTAGATTCCAACTACAGTTCTTGGCGCTATTCTGCGCCTAAGCTAAGCTTATTGAAGTCAATTGGCATCCATCTCTTATTTTGGTTGGATAGGGTGTGGAAGAGTGCCACCGTCATATAAAGGTAACGCGTCTCAGGATTTTACAGAGGAATAGCTATCATTGCATTTTGTTATAATGGTTATCAAAACTATTGAATCAGCTTGGATCCGAGATTATTTGAGTTTATTTGGAGGAGGCACCTCAGTGACCTCACTACGTACTTCTATTCTATTCATCTTGTACATACATTAGCAACATCGAGTTAAATGGGCTAATTAGTTGCCTCGTATAGACTACAATTCCGTTTCGTTCATGAAGAGATCAAGAAGAAAATGCATTACTTCAGGATCGTTTTGGAGAGATTTGGCTTCACAATTCATTCTTAGTGTTCGTAATATCGCGATCGATATATTGAATCTTCTTAATTTTGGGTTTTTTGGTATGACTCGATCCATAAGTGTATAGTTCTTATATGCCATAAACAGAAGTACACTATAGAACTACACTAGTAGTAGTGTACAGTTCTTTTCCAATATACGCAGCAATAATATGCCATAAACATGTTAGGGGGGGGGGGCAACAAATCACCGACATGGGACTTTAAAACATGCAGATCGCAAGCAGTAGCTGCTTCCTAATATATACCTCACATGCACTTGTTCTTCAGTGTCTGAAACTATAACTTTCATTCCCATACGTACATATCTCTCCGTACTTATTCATAAGACGTGAACGAACGCGTTTTGTGGCTACTGATTTATATATTTCAACTATCTTCTGCATATCGTTTTTTTAATTCACCGACGACGATCGTGTTTGTTTGATCCATCAGTCTATAAATGGATGCTATATCTTCTGCTTCTTCATCAAGAAAACTCATCTAGTTTAAGTTTGGCTGCTGAGAACAAATATAGAAACTGATATATTCTGTGTGTTGAGAGAAAGAATAATGAAGGCTAGAGGTTCTTTCTGTGTTCT
This sequence comes from Fragaria x ananassa, assembly GCA_034370585.1. NCBI lineage: Eukaryota > Viridiplantae > Streptophyta > Magnoliopsida > Rosales > Rosaceae > Fragaria > Fragaria x ananassa. Next base: position 11,448,586 of record CP139765.1, on the reverse strand, counting down.
GTTTCGGCAGATCATCTTCTTTGTTAGTGTAGTTTTGGTGGGCATCAATGGTGCTCAAGCTAGCACTTGGCTTAACGCTCATGCAACTTTCTATGGGGTCAACCAGGACCCTGCCACCTTTGGTAAGTCGCAACGTACATAGAATTGATAAGATGTATATAAATTTGCACTACTCCAAATTAACACCAACAATCTTAATTACTAAATATAGGAGGTGCTTGTGGTTATGAAAATACAATGGTAACGGCGTTCGGAGTGAACACAGCAGCAGTGAGTACCATTCTTTTCAGAGGTGGAGAAGCATGCGGTGCTTGTTACCAAGTGATGTGCAACTATAAGGTGGATCAAAGGTGGTGCCTTAGACGACGAGCCGTAACTGTATCCGCCACCAATTTCTGCCCCCCAAACAACAACGGAGGGTGGTGCAATGCCCCTCACCACCATTTCGACATGTCTATGCCGGCTTTTCTTCGCATCGCACGACAAGGCAACGAAGGCATTGTTCCTGTGATCTACAGAAGGTACGTAACTCAAGTGATATTACTTAACTTAGATTCAAATTCAACATTTGCATCACATATACTGAAGATATATAAATAATGTTTTTGCGTATGAAAATGAAGGGTGGCTTGTATACGAAGAGGAGGAGTCAGATTCACGTTGAAGGGGCAATCGAGTTTCAACATGGTGATGATATCGAATGTTGGCGGAAGCGGCGCCGTGAAGGGGGCATGGATACGGGGGTCGAGGATGAGGAGAGCAACATGGATGCCGATGCATAGGAACTGGGGTGCCAATTGGCAAAGCAGCATCGACCTGAGGAACCAACGACTGTCGTTCAAGCTCACCTTGGTTGATGGAAAAACCCTAGTGTTTAACAACGTTGTTCCTTCCACTTGGAGATTTGGACAAACATTTTCATCCCACAACCAGTTCTCTTAAGTTGATATTAATGCTATAATTAACCAGACATATATTATTATTGCTTTTTATCTAAAGGATGTTATCTTTAGTTCTTTACATGATGAATTTTAAGGGTATGTATCAATGTATGTGTACGTACAGTATGTAATAATTTATTCAAATTAATGTACATCGTTCACTACCTGTACTTTGTGTGGGATTTTACTCAATTCAACGAGTCCCATAACAATTTCTACATAAAAAGGACATTGTTTTAGGATATTCCATATATGTGTCTTGGTCTTATGCCAACATGATATGTAGTTAGAATATGACTATGTATTCTTTATCATTACCATATTGGTATATTGTAATTCCCTATATAAAAGGCTCATATCAATTAATAAGATGAAGATTCTTCATTCTCTTGCTATCTCTCATTCTCTACAGTTTATACTTCATTACGTTATCATGTACTTTGTTCTAACCCTAGAACTAAATAGTTCACCATTTGTTTTCTGAAACCCTAAAAAGCGTTTTTTGGCTCCTCTGTCCGACCGCAACCGCTGCCCGTTTTTCTGACTGCAGTCTGACATCACCAGTTGTCAATCCCTTGGCCACTGCCCGCCGACGATTCTTGATTTCCTCCGACTACAATTTTTGACTTCTTCAAGTGTTTAAAGTTTCAAAAGGTATGTTTTGAAACCCTAAACTTTCCCAAGTCCAATAACTCGGGGAGGATAAAGTTCTTTCCTCCATTCTCCATCTCCATTCTATACTTGGGATTTTGTGCGTGCAGGTAAAAATCTCAGAATTTTATTTGCGGGTCAAGAGTGTGTTTGATCACTCTTATTTCGTTGTTCGGGTTGTGTGTGATCAACCCCGACCTTTCTCCAGATTGTGTTTGATCAATCCGAGGCCCTTTCCGACTTGTGTTTGATAAATTCGCGGCTTTTCTGGATTGTGTGTGATCAATCCGTAAGACAAACCATTAAAAAACATCATTTTTGATCTCTATCGAGTCTCATAACAGCTTGATTTTGTATGCAAGAGAAATGTAACATTCTGCTCCTTTGAGTTTTGACATACTTGATATATGCCTATTGTAAATCTTCTCTAGGTATATGTGGAACATTTTATTGAAGAGGATTAAACCACATGTTTTGACCCTAGGCTAGCAAGCCTAGATGCTGAGATTTCATATCTCATGCGCTTAAAATCTTTGATGTGTCACATCGACACAAATCTTTAATGATAATCTGTGCAAAAAGTAATGACCACAATGTACTGTGGAATGCACTCATGAAGCGTTTCTTGAAACGTTCACCTAACTCAACAAGTTGAGTTATTAATAAGTCAAGTGGATTGCTTACCATCTTAATTGACTACATATCGTCGATGATATTCCATGGCATCATGATCTATAATCTTTAACAGATTCGATCATCATTAAGTTCTCTAGGTCCTCCAAGTTGGTTTGAAATATTACAACGAGACTTTATTTTGATCATTATGTTGCAAACAAGAATTGCATATACGCTAATAAGATAAACGTATTGGCCTACGTACATGGGATTTTCCGCTAGTGTTGGGAAAACAATATGGGTCACGACAACGGTAGAAAACGCCATGCCGATGTCTAGAAAAGAGGGGAGGTGTCGCCGACCCTAATGGCGACACTCCCGGTCTAGACACCAATATGTCGAAACTACTCATGTCAGCTCATGACAATGCAACCGTTGTAGATCTACGGATCACTGGTTCAAGATTGTCAAGTTCATCCTCAAATTGTGAATGCATACAAAAAGGTATATAAAATCAATATGAGGACAATAACGTCATCTTCATGATCACGTATTTCAAATATTCGGATCATGCTCTAGCTACCCATGACTTTGACGTCATTGGCTAGATATTGATTTTCTTTCCAAGCTATATGTAATAAGACGTCATATCGATGTCCTTTGTTTATTTGAGACCTCGATATATACTCACATTAGCAATAATGAATGCCTTGAGAATTTTTTCAAAGTTATGAAACTATCCTCCTCTTATAGTTCGTATTGATTTACAAACAAGATGTACCTTTTTATATCGTCCTTAGAAGCATGGCATATATACAATCTACATGATTGGTCTCTTCCAAGTGAAGATGACGCACGGCCTTGCATCCTCAAAGAGGATCGCCAACGTGTTTTCGGTTAAGTCTTCTACCCTATAGCGGATTTTCTATCATCAATTGTTCAAGTAGGCTCATCCAAGCTCAGTGTGATGTCTTAGAATTGTATGAAATTAAGAAGATAGTGGCTTCAAGTGTGCCTCACACTATTGACCCTCCACGGACATGTCTGGTCATACTGACTTGGAGTTATCGAAAATTTTTGATTTTTGATCCCCCTACGTTATTAAACCTATTTCCGTCTTACAAAAGACGTTGAAGACTTATCAAAACTAGACAATCATCATCATGATCGAATCCTCTAGGTCCTCTGAGTTAGTTTATGTTCATGTTATGGAGCTTTTACTAACTAGTCATGGAGTTTACGACATTGGAACAACCAAAAGGACTTAGTTTGATCATAAACACATCACTTTTGGCTAAGGCAAAAGCCTACACGCCATTTGCAAGGTTCACAGCTTCGCACATGCCAATTATGCTAAAAACAACAATCTGTCCCTTCTGGACAGTCAACTTCGTTTGAGCATTGTAAACAACTCCAAACGAACCAGAAGTGAGCTTTATATCATTGGAAAGCTCTATGAGTCTAGTTTTCAGAACTTTTCATGGTTCATCCATATTTTAACGAATAAGTTATGGCTATTTTAGTGCGCAAATGCCTTTTTGCGTGAAATTTTTTATGCACTCTCGGGATTGCAGCTTTTCGTTGCTTCTTTCAATTCCTCTAAATGGTTCAAGTGGAACTATTTATTCTCCTATCTACTTCATTTTGTAGATCTGTCTCATAGAGACATTGAGTGCTTCGCAGATAGTGGAACTATCCACAATATTTTAAGAAACCGGTAATTATCTTTGGATTGTATGTTTTTGTAAATCTTCTGTGACTACAATAATTGAATCATATCGGTCATTCAGGGATGCGGTTTGGCTTGAATTTTGATGCCTCATGGCACCATAATCAACGTCACAGATGCCCTCTATGCATTAAGAGGCAGCCCAACCATGTTGAGCTTTAAAGACATTCCTGCTAATAGTTTTCATTTGAAAACACATTGTGAGAATAAACAAGAGTTCTTTTGTGTATATCTTCTCATGAATACGGACTGAAATGCATCTTAGAGAAGTTTATAAGTCAATCTAGTAGACTATGTGTCACTATGATTCAAATATCGAATCACATGTCGTCGTCAAACATGATATTTGGGACATCAACTCATATAAGTTTTGGTTTAACCAAATCAGTTATCCTAGAAGAGATATAATGGTCTAAATTTTGAGAACTTTTCATAGACATCCATTCTTCCAAAATGAAGACATTCAGGATCTAGCTTCTCCATGAAGCATGATGGTGACGCCATGGTTGTAAATGACGGCACTCTGAGGGCATTGATGTCACCTGAACACGACTCCAACTTCCCAGAGGCCGTCCGGTTAATTTCGCAAGAAATTGAGGTGCACCAGCTTTCCCTCGATGTCTCAATGGCCCCCTGAAATGCTCATTGCTCGTTTTGAAAACTTATTTTTTTAGTTAAATTAGGAGTGAGACCCTCCTACGTTAAATGACACAAAAATGAACATTTTATTCTTACATCAAACTATGTAGATAGATATAACCAACTTGTGGACTCCTTTTTATGTTTTATGGTGTTGGTTGAAATGTCAACACACTGGTCATATGTTACACTATTATCTACTGCTTATGTTGTTTATACTTCAACGGGCTCACTACCTATTATTTAAAGAAGTTTATCGGGATATAACTTGAAGTGTCTTGTACCCCATGTTCACATATAATATGGTCTCACCGAGGCTATGACCAAGCAACTTTAGCTTGTCGCTCAAACATTATTGATGCGCACCAATTTTTCTATTGCGTCTTGGAGCTATGCAATATTTGCATGCAGCTTTACTATTCATCTACGACCTACCATCATTGAATATTTTTGTACTGCAACTCGTGACTATATACGAGGATTGACACAAAATTGCAATCATTGAGCTCGATAGGATTGAAATGGGTCTCCAATCCTTGAGCTCAGCTAGATGTTTATTTTAGGTGCCAAATCGCAATGTCATTACGCACAATGATGAGTCATTTAAAATGAATAAGTATTTAGGTTGGATATGAATTTTCACCTATAATCCGTTTATGTAGAAACTTTTTCAGGTGATCTCATTCTCCGCTAAATTACGGATTGTCACTTTGATGAGACAATATTCCCGTCGTTAGGGAGAGATAAGAACACAAGTGTTCAAGTGGAACGACGTGAATTGTCGTGATTTGTCCCCACTAAGTCTCATCTTGGTCCCAAATGCTTAAAGTGTTAAAGTGACGAAATCATATGTTGCAAATATGTCTGCAAGGATTGATGTCCTATCAAGAGGACATGGCGCGACCAAAAGAAGTTGGTCTTGGCGCCATCACCATAGATGGTGAAATGGTGACGCCATATAGTTACAAAATTGGTGTCACAAGGTCATTTGGCTCCTCAAAATGAGGGAGGCCCTTAGGTTCGATACTTTTCTCACATTAGGAAGAAAGCGAGCTTGGCACAATCTGATCCATTGATCAGTAATACACAAATCTGTCTCATGAAGTCTGAATTGTGATTATCGTTGGGGGACGCCTCAATGTCAAATCCAATCTATATGGAGATCTCTACAAGTATTACACGAGTGTACATGAGGACGTGTGATAATAAGTCTACTATCGAACCACCTTTCCATTCGTTGATGGATATCAACTCAGTTGATTGACCTAATGGAAAGATGCGATCCAACATAACAAAGAGATAAGTCCTTGAGCAAGTGATGCCGATACTGCAAGCTAAACCCTATCAACTATGTCTTTGTTAGATAGCGTAGTGAGAACAAGAGCTTAGACTCACCTTATGGTGCAAGGTCTCTTACTAATACGTACTGAGATCAACTACGATGAGATATGCTATGGTAATGGATGTCATTGCACTCCACTACTTTATCAGTTTGGTAGTTTCTGAATAACTGAACATGCAACCTATGAAAATGATCATAATAACATCTCTACGAGATCAGAGATATACATGAAGATCTTAAACGAACTTCATTCATCTGAATCAAGTGATTCCAGACCATAGGTGTTGAAACGTACATGTACTCTACTTGATTTGGAAATGATATGGTGAATTATGCCTTTGCGTGTTCATTTTGGATTTACATGAACTCTTGATGGATCAAGAGATGTCAATGTATATCAACATCCGAAGTTTAGAATGAAAAAAATTCTTGGGAAGACATGGTCTTGAAAAGGTACTCGGTGACTGTATTAATGAAGATTTTTCATCAATCGACTTAGGCGCTCTAACGAAAGTGAGGCCTACATATACCCCATGATTAGTCAAAGTTTTTACTCTAAAGAGAGATTCGTTGTTTTTGCTAAAGAAAGATGACAAATATATACTAAGAGATGAAGTTCCTATCTAAGTACAATAAGACGCATCAACATACTCAACACAATACGAAAGACTTGACATCTCATTCGCTATGAAAAGTTGTAAAGCTAAGTGTAGCCATACACCCACGCAATACTAATGTAATAACATTAACTCCTTTTTTTCAATACTTAATGGTATGAAAGGTTGAGGTTTATTATATCCCTACATAAGAAAGACACATCAAAAGCGAAATCAGAATCTGTTAAGTTTCGTAAGTCAATTTCCACGGGACCAACAAGAAATATCACTCACTGAAAAATGGTGAAATTAGTACCTTTGGAAAGGTCTATGTGTCTACTTTCCAGGGACACAAACTATTTGATCATATCTATCATATTGAGTGAGTTATGACCATTTTCATAAAGTAGGACGGATCTGTCTGAGAATATAATTTTGCCAAAACAGTCAACTTTGATGAGACTTTGGGAACAGCTCCAAATGAACCAGAATGCGTGTATTATATGGTTGGAAAGCTAAATGAGTCTAGTTTCTAAAACTGTTTACGGTTTGTTCATACGTATTTCCTAGTGGAAGTTACGACTGTTATAGTAACTAAAGGTCATGCTGCGCAGAAATCTGATTTCCTACACGAACTTATGTTTTGAGTTCACAATCGGCCTTCTCCTCAAGATCTAAGTGTAAAAGATCATATTTGAGGACAATACGGCATGATCTAGATAATCATTGCATGATGCCACATTTGAAGACATGTTAAAGAGCACTGACATACTAAGTTGTTGAAACTTCCGTGATTAGTAAAAATCAGAAAGAGCCCTATGATTGATGTAAAGATCAGGGGGAGGTGCGAACTTCAGGGAGAGTCTAGCACATGCATGTCACTATCAAATGTGTAGGGTGTGGCATACTCTTTTTCTCCTACGATCAAGGTTTAATTTTTCTCTTATAGGGTTTTTGTTACTTGACGAGGTTTTTAACGAGACGACATATTAGCACCACCGGCATACCGACGTGTAGTATAAGGGTGAGTGTTTTAGGATATTTCATATATGTGTCTTAGCCTTATGTCAACATGATATGTAGTTAGAATAAGACTATGTATTCCATATCATTATCATATTGATACATTGTAATTCCATATATAAATGGCTTCTATTAATGAATAAGATGATGATTATCCATTCTCTTGCTATCTCTCGTTCTCTACAGTTTATACTTCATCAGACACATACATTTGTTTATGAATTATCCAACAACAAAACCTCCAATAAAAAAAATGGTTACTTCTGACGAAATATCTGTCCCTAAAAAGTCTTTTATAACATATTTATTACAACGACTACTTGGGCTACTGGGCGATTCATGCGTCTAAAATATTTACTAATTACATATAAAAGTATTGATTCGATCAACAATACAAGTAGGCTATAGAGACGTACATCCATTTGGGTTTAGTCGAATGGAAAGAAGCCACATATAAATGTATCACACCTCATGTTCGAGTCCTTGATACGCCCATGAAACCTTGCACTTTCAATAGTTTACTGGATAAATTAATGAGAAAATGACATCGTATTAGCATAAACAGTTGGAAAATACAGAAAAACCATTTTTCAACAGATTTAAACAAATAAAGACATAATCTCAGGCCCACAGTACATAGTACAATGCCCGCAATTTTTTTTACGTAAAATACCCAAAAAAACCATTCTTTTCTGAAATATCTACAAAACTGCCACTGCCTCAAAATACCACTTTTCCACCATTTTCAGATCTGGGAAACGCACTGATTCCTCTCTCTCTCTCTCTCTCTCTCCTCCTCTTCTTCTTCTTCCTCGCCGGTCACCGCTCCAACCAAATTGTTAGGGAGCAAGGAATGGAGGAGGATCGAAGTAGAATAATGAAAGGATGAAAGTTGATAAGGCTTCGCCGAATCTAACCAGATCTGATTTGATTATTGTTTGATCTCTACAACTTGGTTTACTCGAAGAGTCGTTGAAATTAAAACTCATATATTTTTAATTTGACAGCAAAAAGTGATCATTTGTAGCTAATCCGTGCTCATGCTTCGTGCTGCTACTGCATTCTGTTGTGTCATGTTACTGCTATGTGCTGCTGCTGCTGCGTGTGATATTGGTGTGTGTTGTTGTGTGCTACTACTGCATGCTGTTGTGTGCTGCTACTATGTGTGTTGTTGTATGCTGCTACTACGTGCTGTTGTGTGCTATTGTGTGCTGCTACTACGTGTGTTGATGTTGTGTGTTGTTGTATGCTACTACTACTTGTTGTTGTGTGTTGTTACTGCGTGTGTTATTGTTGTGTGTTGTTGTGTGCTGTCACAGCATGTTGTTGTTGATGTGTGTTGCTATTGTGTGTGTTACTACTGCCAGTTGTTGATTCATGTTGTTGCTATTGCGTGTGTTGTTGTTGTGTGCTACCACTACATGTTTGTTGTTAATGTGTGTTGCTACTGTGTGTGATATTATTATTGTTGTGTGCTGCTATTGCATGTTGTTGTGTGTATTGTTGATGTGTGCTGCTACTATGTGTAGCAGAAGTGGAGGATAATGCAATAGCAGAAGTGGAGGATAAGACAATAGCATAGTTAACCTTAATTGTCTAGTCTTCATTGATAAATGTTGTTATGTCCTGCTACTGCGTGTTGTTATGTGCTGCTATTGCGTGTGTGTTGTTGATGTATGTGTTGTTACTGCGTGAGCCACTAAAAACATGCTACTGCACATACTGATGTTGCTACCGCACTTCCTGATGCTGCTGTTTTGGCCATGATCCTCAGCGCGCGGAGCAGAGGTAGATAGCGAACAAAAGAGGGGGTTGTTGCGGGCGTGCCACCTCGCGGACAAGAAAAGGGTTGAAGTGCGCAGGCTTGACTTCTTGATCAGGCGAAGGGGGTTTCCAAGTGCCACCTCGCAAACGAGGAATTACGAGCACAAGGCGGTTTGATACTCACGGTGTCGTGAGCAGAGCAACTATAGGGAAATCAGAGTAGAATTCAGAAGGGATCTAAGAAAAACCTAGGCGGCGGCACGCTTAGGGTTAGAGTTTCGAGGTAGCTCGAAGGGGTTCAACTGGTTTGCAGTTTGTTTGTAAAAGTTGTGTGTAGATTTGATTGTGTAAAAGTTGTGTTTGCAGCTTCAACTGGGAAGCGGATGCAAAGCTCCTGGGAGCACCGGAGGTTTCAACTAGGTTGAAGAGTTTGTTTTGTAGTTGTAGAGATTGTAGAGTTGTCCTTTATGTAAACTCTCAAGCCCTTTATATAGCAGCTTGACTTGCGGCGGAAGAAATATGATTAGAAACCCTAATAGGACAAAGGCACTACTTCAACCGCGCGGACCAACTATCTTGTGACACATGTCCAGTTCGCACATTCCACATGGGCTACTGATTCCATCTCGTGGGTTTTTCTAGCTTGCGGGCTTTAGAAGGGCTTTTTATATTAAAAGGCACATGGATTGGCCCGAAGCATGTCAAAGACTTGTAAAAGTCTTCAACGATTAATGTGGTGCGTGCGGACTCGCCTATGGTTTCTTTGAAAAGTCTCTCAAGCGAGCCAGTTCACCAGCTTGCCTTGATATATTCCGCCTCGCCTAGGACTTTTACGCGAAGTATTATTGCGCCTTCCCTAGGCGCGAAGTCATTTTGCGTGCGAGATCATTAAGTGAGTGAGCCCCTGTATTTCATGCGAAGCGCGCGAGCTCTCTACTCCGCGCGAAGTCATTCCATACGTAAACTTTTTAAGTTAGCACGCGTGGTCTCACTGGCGGCCATTACTTGTAAACTTAATGAACTTGGGCTCGTCGGTATGACATGGACCAAAAATTTAATTAATATTTACATAGACATTTACTGTCCAGTAAAATATTAATTTGGGCGTAAACATTGCCCCCCAGCCTCGAAATCATGAATGTCACGAATGACTGAAGAGGTTTATGTTCATGCTGCTCCAAAGCCACTGGTATTGGCTCGGGTCATACATAAAATGAGTGGAAGTAGACAAGCCTATGAATAGGCCTTGAAATCCCTAGCACCCAGCAAAGCATTGTAGCGAAGCTGCTGTACTGCTCGCCTAGCACCTTGGATTTGAACTTCGCTTGCTCCTACTTTTGCATTCGCATGCTCTTTGCTTGCATTCACCTGCTCTACTCAGAAGACATAGTACATTGCACATACCGTGAGCGGATGTAGCTCGCATGGATGTATCTCAAAGGGATACACCTTGAGCAGACGTTTGTTTTGACTAGACTCCAAAAAAATGGCCCTTCGCTTGAGCTCTTGGTGATGGCAAATCATCTTTATGATAAACATGGAATGACAATGGCCATGTGTTTCGCTGCCCCCCTAGTGCGAACCAAAGAGAAGCAAACAAAAGGGTCGGCGAATAGCCGCGTAATCTTAAAAGAATTTTGGCCATGTACTTCGTTGCCCCTCAGTACGTACTTTGCTGCCCCTAGTGCGAACCAATGAGAAGCAAACACAAGGATCGGCGAACGGCCACATAAAGGTGGTGAACCAACTTTGAAAATTTGGAGGCCACAGAGATTGGCCTAAATAATGACTAAGACACTTGAAGGGTCTGAAATAACTAGAACACATATCTACCCCAATGTGCCCCCAGTTTTGATGTATGTTCGCCAATGCTTGAGAAGAATGAAGGACATCAAAACTTTAGCATGCTCCCCAGGGAAGGAGTTGTGGTACCATGCCCTATTGAAAATGGCAAACACCAAGAAAGGTCATGGATTGACCGTGAGTAGATCCTAGTGCATGAAGAAAGGGACACCAAACTTCTATGGATGCCCCCTAGTGAGGAAAGTATGTTGCAAGGTCATGAAAACACATTGAAAATGCATATTGCAAATCCACGCGTATCCTGACCTGTCTGCATTCAAACTGCCATAAGTCTCTCCAGGAATGTCGGAATGACGAACCGTAAAATTCTCTATAAAATAGACATCTAGGGCTTTCGGTCGGTATAAGGTGTGCCGACAAATTCCTCCTGGATCATTTTAGTGGAGTCCGCAAAGTGGACTATCTAGTAGTGGTTGCTGCAACTTTCAGCATTGTAATCTATTAGAATTTCTGGACTAACTTGACTTCGCTGGTAGTAATTCAAGGCATATGGAATGCCTGCTGTATTGTCTCCAGGCCTCAGGGATAGGCCTCAAGTAAAGTTCAACCCTTTTGTAGGCAAGGACGTTGTCTTGCATTTCAGCAAAACCAATGATCTCTTTTTCTATTTTCTGCTATTTGGTTTTTTTGTATTTTATTTTTTCAATGCGAGAAAAAAAGAAAATGAAAGAAACGGAAGTAAAGGCTGAAGTAAAGCTAAGAGCAAAGGAAATGAGAGTACAAGGTGGTTAGTTACCCTTCGTAAGGCCATGGGGGAGGCCACCAATGCTTCACTCCAAGTCTCGACGTCGTCATGTTTCCAATGTGCGACTGTTGCTCTGTTGAAAATTTTCAAGTGTTGAGCAGAGTTGTTCTGCGTCAACAACTTGAAAATTTGGGCAAGGTATTTCGTAGGGTACGTCTCGTTGCCCCCCACATATCATTGTTGTTTGACCGAGCATGATCTTCAAATGCATTCTCGTGGATTGTATGATGTTGAGATCTGCCTTATTGCCAACTATCATGTCCTAATGCGTGGTCTTATCGGGAATAGCCACACATTGATCATAGAAAAGAACCACTTGCTGGTCTCTTCTCACCATATCAAGAGCTTCATTGGGATTGAACTCCTGTGGACTATGATTATGAGAGAGACACACCAACATATAATCTTCATCGTATTCATCATAGATTGGCTCTGTGTCAAACTCAATTTTTGGAGTCATTATAGTCCAGGGAATCCACCTCTGCCCCTGATGCAGATATATGACATCCATGGGCATCATGCTAAAATGTCTCCAAGTCCTTGCTGCAGACTAGAGTGAGTTGGCACTGAGAGTACTCGACTTTACACCCATGTATAATCAACTTGCAATTCTAGGTGTAAAAACATTTCCCACATACAATACTAAAGCCATATCCTGACCTCTGAACTTGCATGCAGAGACTCCAATTGTATTGTAATGTGAAGCCACATAGTGGCCTAATACCACCACACCATATATAATTAAGCTTGTTATGTCTTAGGGCAGCTTCCTGATGATGTCCAGTAATTGGACAAAACTTGAGTTGATCATGCCCTTGACCATGGTGGTTATATAAAGAAGGCAAGCGAGCTCCGCCTTGCCCCCCATGCAGCTGACCTGTGTCCACATATACATCTCGCATGAGGAAGCTGGCTACATGGAAGTTGTGGTTCGCCATCATGCGAAGTTGTGGTTCACCATCATTGTGTGAACCGATTTCTTCTTCTAAGGTGGAATGTTCTGTCCTACCTTCCAGTTCATCTTTCTAAGGAACACCGTGAAATTTTGAGATGAGATTATTATCCATAATCTTGCCGGCCTCAACCTCAGGCTCCTTGTTATTGATTGACAAAATAGTTTCTTCTTTGGACGTAGGTTCGTCCAAAGGAAAATCTTCGTCATTAGATTGCCTGCTAGACAGTTCAATCTTCTTAGCAAGGACATGCTTATCAACTATAGCAGAGGTCATCTTCAAGGCATTCGTGGTTTGCCCCAACTCCTTTTGGGTTCGTTGGAGGGACCTTTCAAATATGTCCTTGTTTTTCTTGAATTGGCCGTCTAGGTGGCCATGATCCTTACTGAGCACGGTGAGTTTGTCATGGGTGGCCTGCAAAAAGGCTCTACCATGTTTGGCTTGTTCATAGAGGCCTGCAACGCTTTGTTGAATAGCCAAACCCTGACTTGTCAATTGCTCGAACATCTGAAAAATTTGCTCCATAGATAGAGCAGAACCTGTGTCTTGGGTCGGCTGAGAGCCTACCATGGTGGAATCTCAGATCTTCTAGGTTTCTCTATTGTGAATCGCTTGTACTCCCTGTCCCACTGGGCGTGCCAATATTTTGGCCACGATCCTCAGCGCGCGGAGCAGAGGTAGATAACGAACAAAAGAGGGGGGTTGTTGCGGGTGTGCCACCTCGCGAACGAGGAAAGGGTTGGAGTGCGCGGGCTTGACTTCTTGATCAGGCGAAGGGGGTTTCCAGGTGCCACCTCGTAGACGAGGGATTACGAGCACGAGGCGGTTCGATACTCACGGTGTCGTGAACAAAGCAACTACATGGAAATTAGAGTAGAGTCCGGAAGGGCTTTGAGAAAAACCTAGGCGGCGGTACGCTTAGGGTTAGGGTTTCGAGGTAGCTCGAATGGGTTCAACTGGTTTGCAGATTATTTGTTAAAGTTGTGTGTAGATTTGATTGTGTAAAAGTTGTGTTTGCAGCTTTAACGGGGAAGCGGATGCAAAGCTCCTGGGAGCACCGGAGGTTTCAACTAGGTTGAAGAGTTTGTTTTGTAGTTGTAGAGATTGTAGAGTTGTTCTTTCTGTAAACCCTCGAGCCCTTTCTATAGCAGCTCGACATGCGGCGGAAGAAAGATGATTAGAAACCCTAATAGCACAAGGGCACTGCTTCAACCGCGCGGACCAACCATCTTGTGACACATGTCCAGTTCGCACATTCCTCATGGGCTACTGATTCCATCTCGCGGGCTTTAAAAGGGTTTTTTTATTTTAAAAGGGCCACATGGATTGGCCCGAAGCATGTCAAAGACTTGTAAAAGTCTTCAATGATTAATGTGGTGCGTGCGGACTCCGCCTTTGGTTTATTCGCGAAGTCTCTCACGCGAGCCAGTTCACCAGCTCGCCTTGATATATTTCGCCTCGCCTAGGACTTTTACGCGAAGTATTATTACGCCTCGCCTACGCACGAAGTCATTCCGCGCGCGAGATCATTAAGTGTGCGAGCCTTGTATTTCGCGCGAAACACGCGAGCTCTCTTCTCCTCGTGAAGTCATTCTGCACGCGAACTTTTTAAGTTAGCTCGCGTGGTCTCACTAGCGGCCATTACTTGTAAACTTAAAGAACTTAGGCTCGCCGGTATGACATGGACCAAGAATTTACTTAATATTTACATAGACATTTACTGTCCAGTAAAATATTAATTTGGGCGTAAACAACTACTACTACACTAGCTGAACCACTAAAACCTTGCTACTACATCTGTTAGAAGTGTAGCTTTCCAGCAAAACATGCTACTACATTTGCTGAGTCACTGAAAGCCTACTACTGCACTTAATGAAGCTTCTACTGGAATTACCTGCTACTACACTAAGTTATTGAAAAACTTGCTACTATATTCTATTTATTGAAAATCTTAAAAAGAGAGACTTTTCTCTTCTAAAAACATATTTATTAGTGTATGGTTGGTTTAGTAAATTAAATCATGACACATGGCATGCAGAGAAAAGATTGTCCTTAATTGTAAAAAATTGTCCTTATTTATTTAACAACAACACAAATGAATTTATTTTTGTTTTAAATCATTTTAAAGGATGAATGTGTGACTTGCTATAAATTAATAAGTCGCACATTTGCAACCAACCAAGCACAGTCGGCGATTTCTTTTTCCTGACCAAATAATTGTTTTTAGAATTACCATAACGAAGTACAAGTTTATTAGAATTAATTTTTTTCTTGTTTCTTTTTGATAAAAAAAGGGGTATGAGTTATTTGGGCCAAAAATTGGGATGTGTTGTGTGGTATGATTTAATGCGGTCCATATCAAGAGTAAGGAACACAAAACGAACTCCACCTGCTGGTCTCTCTCCCCAAACCAGCAAAATGGGCAAAGATCGAAACGGCGCCGTTCCGGAGAAAGCAAGCAAAACCCCCGACAAAGACGACGGAAGCGAAAGAAAATCCGGCAAATCGATAGACCTCTCCGACTCCGATGAAGACACTAGGCGCAGCAAATCGAGACGAAAAGCGCGGGAAATCTCCGAATCGGGCGATGAGGAGCACGCGCGGCGGAGGAAGAAGAGGAAGTCGCGGCGGAGGTACAGTAGCAGCGAGGACGACTCGGATTCGGAGTCTTCGGAAGAGTCCGAGGAGGAGAGCGGGTCGGAATCGGTGAGCGAGGGCGGGAGTGATAGCGAGAGCGAGCGGCGGAGGAGGAAGGAGAGGAGGAGGAGGAAGGAGAAAGAGGAGAGGAGAAGGAGAGAGAAGGAGAAGAAGAGGAGGAGGAGAGAGAGAGAAGAGGAGAAGAAGAAGAAGGAGAGGAGGAAGAAGAGGAAGAAGGAGAAGAAGGAGAAAGGTAAGAAAGGAGCGGTTACTGATTCTTGGGGCCAGTATGGGATTATCAGAGAGACTGATATGTGGTGAGTTCATATCGATTTGAATTCAGTGTTTAAAGATTGTGTTTTTACTGGAATCGGTAGTTTTTAGTGTTTTGCAGAGTGTATATGAGTAAAGAATGTATTTTTGCTGAGGTATTATTTGATTAAGCTTTGCCCTTGGATGTTTGCTATGGTACAGGAACAAGCGACCGGAGTTTACGGCATGGTTGGCTGAAGTAAAACAGGTGATTCATTGCCAACTGCTTTGTCTTTACCCACCATGAAACCTAATGACATTGTTCCATAATTGCAATAGTTGTGATTATTGTAATGCAGTCATTTACTTGTTGGTAATAGAATTCTTAAAGATAGTTGTATCGTGCTTGTTTAGGTGAACCTGGAGCATCTGCCGAATTGGGAAGAGAAGCAGATGTTCAAACAGTAAGTGTTTGTGTGTGGAATGCATGTCTTTCTTCTTATTGTTTGGCCTCTCATTTAGTTTGATTTTTTATTTTTTTTCATTGAATTGTTATGTAATAAGGTGACTGGAATTTGTTACCTTTCATGCATTTTAGTTTCAAAATCTGAGCTGAGAAGCGCTTTTCTTATGTCCCTTTTTGTAGGTTCATGGAAGATCACAACACAGCTACATTTCCTTCCAAAAAGTAAGGTTCTATTCTATTAGTTTAGACTTTAGACACTTTGCTTTTAGCCTTTCTAGGTATGTAATAGCTGACACAGTTTTGTTCCAGTCCTAATGATGTAACTCCTTTAAATGTTACAGTCCTTAGTGGGGAGTTAAACGGACCTCTTTTTGTTTTTCTTTTTGTTTTGTTTTGTAAATTATTTAACTTGATCCTTTTAGTGAAAGTTAGACACCTATTAGTCAGATTAAATTTATACAAGTAGTTAATTTTGCATACTTAGCAGCTTATTCTGGACTAGGGTTTTAGTTTATTTACTTTCCTAGTGTTTAGAGGAGCATGAAATGTATGGGCTATCTAATTTAAGTTGAATATCCTTAATATGATTTTGGATTTGTCATCGGTCTGTTCTGAGTGTAAGGACTCTTTCTTGGCTGTTTATGTACTGGATGGTTGCACCACACTTGCATGTCTAGGAAGTAAATTTTTCATGTACCAGTTGGTTTAAATGTTTGACATAGCTTGGTTTTGTTGTGTGAAGTTTCAAGTTTAGCTCATGTAACTGATGTTCCTTTTTGTCTGTGTTCTTGTCCTTGGATGTGTATTATATAGCTTTTCCTAGCAATAAAGTTTCTTTCTATTCAAAATAATATGAACAAGAAAAACGAAAAAAGAAACTTTAAATTGTATGTCTACATCTGTTGAGGGTTGTTTTCGTCATTGTCTGACCAGGCAATTACTTGTGGTGCATAAATATAGGCAAGTATGTTGTTAGACTGAAGTAGGATCTATATGCTGTGTTATGTTTGAATATGCGGTCTTGAGTCCTTACTCATAAATTTGCAAATAACAAGTCAAATATCTGGAAAGAGATCAGATGCATATATATGTATCTTCATGGTAAAGTTGTCGGGGATGCCTCTCATATCTGCTCGGCAAGAGGAGCGCCGTCGTCAGCGCCAGACGGTGGAGAACGGAGAGACGTCCACACTTTAAGGGTGGTGCGGACGTCCACCTCTGATCCGGCCTATATATATATATATATATACACACATTCGAGTTCGTTATTTGGGGACGAAATAAAAGGAAGATTTAACCATCTCTGTATTGGTTTATGTCTTGGACTCTTGGTGTTTGTTTTCATAAAAAGTTATGCTAGTTTTGTACCTTCTTGCTTTGAAATTGCACTCTCCTTGTTAGGAAACTTGTGAAAATGCAGCACATTTGCAAAATTTTGAAACAATACCATGTAGCACCATGCAATGAACTTTACTTTTGTGATTGCAGGTATTATAGCCTTGATGCTTACTATAGCCATAAAATGGAAAAGGAAATGAGAAAGGGTATGAAAAAGGTTGTGGAAAAAGAGCGCACTGTATTCAATGATGAGGAAGTGCGAAGGTATGCTTCATTACTAACTCTTTTATGCTCATTATTTTAGGTCAAGCTACATCCTCTATTTAATTTTTAATGAATTCGAACATCATAGTGCATCTTTCATTTCAAGGACTTCCATTAATAGAGTAGTATACAATTTACTTTCATACAACTAATTTTCCAATTACTCGTGTTCTGGCGTTTAGACCTAGTCTAGTAACTTCATTATGTATTATACATTAGAACCCTTGAACTTGCAGAGATATTCTTTACAAATATTCTTCCATAAAAAAGTTCTTCAAAAGCCAGCTTTATGCACCGAAAGAACAAAAGGCCTAGGCAACTATACTTTGCTGCAGGATATGATTAGGACAATGGTGTTTGGTTTTGTTAGCCCAAATCTATTGCAATGATTACACTGTTGGGTCTAGCAATTTGTTAATATATAGTCGTTTCTCCTGGAAGAGATTTAGCCAATAATATATTATCGTCTTTCAGGCAAGAAATGATGAGAGTCCGTGAAAGACAAAAGGAAGAAGAAGTAGAAGCTCTGAAGCGCTCTATGCAGAGTGGACTGGTTAGTTTCTGCCTCCTTATTGTTGTCATAGCCTTTAGTTTGTTTATCGTACTTCATCCCTCTTCATTTCCATTTGAATTGCCAGGCGCAAGCAATGAAAGAGCAAGCTCAACTTCGGGAAGAGATGGCTTACCAGTACAAGATCGGAAACTTTGAGGTAGGGATTACAAACTTTTGGTGCCTCGGCATAATGCTTAATCATGTTGTTAACTTTTATGTTTTGTCACCTTTTGTTCGTTCAGGCTGCTGCTGCTATCCAGAGAAGGTTGGACCCTGATGCAGAGTGATACTGCATCATGTTTCTACTAGCAAAAGAGTATAAAAAAAGCCTATGTATGTTGCTAATTATCTTACTTTTTAGCCAACCATTTTTGCAGATACATGGGAAATTATGTAATTCTATTGTATTTTATTTACTGCTTTCTCACACATTTGTTATGTTAGTTTAGCTGTTATGCTTACAAGATGCACTAATATTATTGAGGCTGTAATGAAAAACTGTTTTTGAGGATGGTATTACAAACAAACGACACTGGAGAAGAATGTAGTGTTACTTTTAAGCAAAAGAACGTCAGTTGTTTCAAACAAACGACTTCCATTATACCCTCGTGGATACTGGAGATTGTTGTTTCTCATCTTTTCTTGAAAACGTCACTGTAGGCCATTTTATGAGATTTTAGAGAAGATGGAGACGAAAAAAGAAACGAGAAGGTTGACAACATTAGTGGGCAAAAAGTCCGACTCTTGATTTCATAAATTTTCATTCCTAATACGTGATTTGGTCTACAAAATTATCATGTTGAACTTTTTGTTCATATTACTTCCACTTGAAATGCTTCTGAAGCTGTTGGGATTTGTATCACATGCTTGGAAAACATCATCTTTGGTGATGATTCTTGGACATGAATAGTCATCTTTTGCAACACATCTGCATGCCCCAAACCAACTCCTGCGATTCCCCCTGAAATCCCCAGGTTTCGATTTCTCTGAGGTGAAGCACCATGCATTCCGGTACAGGACCTTCCGGCCTCCAGGAGAATACTGTTTTGTAACGATAACTAGTCAAGTCCAATTCCTGTCACAAAAGAAACGAAAAGAGGGTCAATATAATTGGATCACAAAAGAAAAAATATGCATGAAAATTGGATTATTCCTGCAATTGAAACCGGAAAAAATGTCCATTAAGTATCTACTCACCTTTTTTAAGACAAGATACTCCAGATTGGGCGAGCTATGTAGTAGTAAGGGCAATAAACTCCAGCTCTCACAGGTACGGAAACCCAGCTCCAAACAGGTCAAAAATCGAAAGTACAACTCGAAATTTCTCAAGCGGATGAGTAATGCATCTTCTTCGTCATCATCTAAACCGGTACATTGCCCAGTTTGATAGGAACAACTGAGAGCCTGCAATGAATTAAAATCCAAATTAGTTCAACTAAAAACCATACTAAGTAGTACTTCTGTAAAAACCTAGCTAAGAAAATGGACAATAACATACCTTTGTAGTGCCACCAGATAACGATAGGGACTTGACACTGGAGAGCTCTTCCAGGACCTCAAATGCACGATTAGAGGGATTTACATCACCGTAAAGATCAAATGCTGCATAATCCTCACAGGGGTATCCAATACTAATATTTGCATAGTCCAAAACCTTCAAATCCTTAGCACTATACTTGGCCAAGAAGTCATCATGGAGATCAAGTGACTCGAGGTTAGGGCAATGCAACACAAAACTGTACTCAATACAACGGTGAAAACTATGCGCTAAACGGTATTCAATTTTCAACCTCTTAAGAGAACTCAAAATCACCAACAAAATCACTCCTATTTTCATCCAATATCTCAGCCTCGATGAACAACTCTTCAAGAATAAGGCAGATGTGATCGCTGAAAAGCTTCTGAGTCAAGTTAACATTGTCCGTGTCATACGCCTTTATCCGAAACACCTTGAGTCTTGGAAAAGAGATGGAGTCCCGAAAGTCGAAACTTACATTGGCGTTTAATTTCAGTACCACCAGCCAAGTGCTACCATACAAATTCGAAGGCAATTTGATAGGGTTTTGACTGTATACTCTGATATCAACCTCGATGATATCAGAGTATACCCTATGTAACTGCATGCCCTATGTAACCAACAATGTATATGATCTGGGTCGTAAGGGTAGGAACAACAGAATTTGAGTGTTTGAATAGACGGCACACTGATGAGCCCAAGAACATTGTTCACGAAATCAAGGTCCATAGGTTTTTCCAACTCCTTGAAAGGATGGTAGTAGAGACCGCGTGCTTAGTGGATAAGAATGAGAGAATGTGGCGGCGAACGTCTTCTGGTAATTGGCTGATCATGTCTTCTTCCTCTTCGTTTTTCCTTGCTTTCTTTGAAAGGTGAAGTCTTGAATATGTTTGAGTTGCTGCTCTCTTCCGAAGCATCATACAACAATGGTGGTTTTGTGAAAGCAAGATATATATGACCGGAACCCTGAAATCCTAATCGGGAAGCGTCACTCTGACAGCTTAAGCTTTCTCTTGGCCAACAGACAGGGAGCTTGTACCAGAAGACGCTGAATTTAACAGACATGTGTGGCTTTATATATAGACAGTTGAATTCAATAGGAAACCAAGAAAGTGAGTGAAGCCGAGACAAACTTGGAGAGCACGTATTTTTTCTTGGAGATCAAGAAATTGCTGGATGTTTTGCACCCAAACTCTATGAAAACCCTTTAATGAGTTATATGTAAAGATTTAAAATTTAGAAAGAAAATTACCATAACAGATTAATTAGTGTTTTAGTAAATATGCCACATATTACCGTCAGTGGTAATAAAGATGAGATAAAAATGCTAATAATTTCTTGAGTATGAAAGTGAAAATCATCATATATCAATTTGGTAATTTGATTGAATTCGAAAATCCTTGGAAAGTCATTATTTGAGACCCTTTCATTATTCAGATCTTTATCTTTGGTGGAGTCCACTTATATGCAACCACTACTTTCTGAAACCCTACCGTTTGGGTCTAGGGTTTAGGAATAGCTGGAGTATTTCAGGCTTCATCGACGACTTCATCGTGGATATGGAGGTGACCGACTCAAGCTCTGTCGTAGGAACATGGCTTGTCCACAAGGACTATCTTCTGAAAACTGAAAACAACCAAGGGAAACCTGGCATATTGCAAGTTATTCGAAGATTATTAAAACCAGAGCAAGGTCTCCATCCAGATTTCCGGAGTGAAGCCTTCAGTCCCTTCACACTTTCACGGTGTACAAGTTGGTATTCAATGACGAGGTTAAGCTAATAATCAGTGGAGACGAGGCTCTGTTCTGTCTCTGTTATGGCGTCTAAGTTTTGTACGTGCCGGCCAAAGTCCATTTACAACGTATGTAATCTAGATTCTAGAGGGTTACCTTAGTCCGGGAAAGGTCCCTCTGTGTGGGTCTTTCCAGCAGAGGTAAGTTCAGGTTACATTTTTCCAGGTTACTTGTTATAGTGCTTTACTCTAGGGTACGGTTTTGTTAGTTTGGAGTATGATACTCGAGAAAAGATTAAAGTACCAACAAATCAACAGGATTAATTAGAACAAAACAATCAAACTCAGTAATGTAGATGAGATATAGCTTATGTTCATATGCATTCACTCAATTATATACTCTCCACAGATGCACTTTCAAACAATATTACATGTTTTACATTTTTAGTGATGCGGAGGGAAGTTGGGCATCATATCACATCAGATGCCTAACTTCTTCACTAACTACAATCTGAACTTTGAAATGGCAACACGTAACAAATTCTTGAAACGGAGATTTTATGCCCATAACAAACTCTAGATTGGATTGTGTACCAAAAGAAGATGTTTAAGGTTAAGGTTTATGCCAAAGAAATTATGATTCACGTTTGTACGTACCATAGCAAGTGTGTATGATTTGTACTCATGCCTGTCACAAAGCTTTGTGATTGGAGTAACGTATCAGTCAAAACCAGAAGCATTTTACTTAGTTCATATAAATTTCTTGGATCTGTTATAGTGTTATTGATTTCTTCCCCCTCCCGAGTCTGCCTTAATTAGCTGTTGTAATTTTTTTCGATCATTACTGATTACTGGTTCTGGATAGAATGATTGTGGAAGGTGAGGAACATAACCTTCTTCTGTATTGACCATTACTTTTTTTCTCTATATATGTTTGTTTTTTAGTTTCAATTTTCCCATATACAAGTTAAATGGAGAGATATTAAAGTGCATTTGCATCTGCGTTTGCACTCACCAATTTGTGGCTTTGTCTGATCAACGGTTTTATGATTTTTCATCTTTTTCATCACACATGATATGAAAGTGTAGGACTGTAGGCAAATTATGGTATAGCTAAGTTCAACTAGTATAACTGAAGAATGAAATCAAAGACAATTCTAGCTCTCTCTTACCAAAAAGGCTGTAAATTGGAACAAAGTGAAACTTTAGCACATTGCATGGAAGTTTTATTTTCGATACAGACATAAGTACTAATGCAACATAGGTACTATAAGCAGGAGAAGAAGGATCAAAAGGAAGGTGGTCGAAGAAAATCTTAGACATTGAAGAGACCAAAAAACAGGTCCTCTTTTTACTGCCAGCAATTCTAACTAATGTGCTCTATTCCTTCATCATATTGGTTTCCGTCATGTTTGCTGGCCACCTCGGTGAGCTTCAGTTGGCTGGTGCAACCATGGCCAAGTCATGGGCCAATATTACCGGTTTTGCATTCATGGTAATTTCTCGCCACAATTTATTGAAATGTTTCTCTTGCTAGATAGCTAATTCAACATATGGTAAACAAGACGTAAAATTTGATAAGGTGGAAGGTGGTTTTTCTGTTTAAATTGCGTTTACTTCAATCATTTTGGTTTAGGTTGGGTTAAGTGGAGCTCTTGAGACGCATTGTGGGCAAGGGTTTGGTGCAAAGTCATATAGACTGTTGGGGATTTATCTCCAAGCTTCCTGTATCATATCTTTGGTATTCTGTTCCATCATATCTGTAATCTGGCTGTTTACAGAACCAGTGCTTATTTTGTTCCATCAAGACCCTCAAATTTCAAAATCTGCAGCTCTTTTCCTGAAATATCTGATTCCAGGATTATTTGCATATGGTCTCCAGCAAAATATCTTGAGATTTCTTCAGACGCAATCCGCATCTCTAATGCCAATAGTCTTCTCAGTAATATCCGTCGTTAGTCACATTGGTATTGCATATGGTTTGGTACATTGGACAGCTCTTGGTTTTAGGGGAGCTCCACTAGCAGCTTCAATTTCACTGTGGATATCGGTTCTGATGTTGGCCTTGAACATTCGATGTTCAAAGAATTTTGAGCATACATGGGAAGGATTTTCGTTAGAATCATTCAGTTACATCCACACTGGTTTGAAACTTGCCCTCCCTTCTGCAGCAATGGAATGGTAAGTGTATAATTCATTACTTCTATCCCAAGTAATGTTTTGCTGTTAGATTTGAAATTTGAAACTCAAACTCTTCGGACAAGACTCCACATTATTAGTTACTAGTCTAGCAGGTGACATCTAAGTAGTACTGTTTCGCAAGAGATTCAACACGCAATTAATCTTTTCTATCTGGTGTTTAAATCTGACAATTTTTTATTTTATCTTTCTAGTTTGGAAGAATGGGCCTTTGAGATTTTGGTGTTCATGGGAGGATTGATGCCAAACTTGACACCGATGATGACTCTAGACTTTCTGCATTCTTTGAAGGAGGTGAACAGTTCTAATTAAGAAGTATCTAACTTTGATGTTTTAGTTACTAGTGTTATATTTATTTCTTCAGTTATTTAGTCTTTTAATTTTCTCCAGCCTTTCATATAAAACGAGTGTTAAGCTTCTGTTGTATGGGGTGAAGTTTTTATCAGAAATATAATTTAAGTTGGAGAAGAAGTTCTTCTCAATTTTCTATCAAACTCTTATCTCTAGGTGGATTCCTAAGAGTGGCGAGTTTAGCTCTTATCTCCTTAGTGGATTCTAAGAAGTGGCGAACGTGTTCTATCAGTTTGTGTTATCTTCCTTTTCCCCACCGTAAATCCCGGTATCAGTTTCTGGTATCAGAGCACCAGATGGTTGGGTGTCGTGGTGCAAGACGTGGCCGCGGTGGTCGCCGAGCACATAATGATGATCTTGATCGTGACTTTGAGATTGAAGAACTCAAGCGTCAAGTGCAGAAACTGCAGGAGCAACTGTGTCACGTCCCGACCCATAATTTTTACCTTAATTACTAGCATAGTGGTAATAATAATTTTACCGTGTTCGTCATTAAGTGTATAATTTAATTGATCCTCAGAGAGATTGTAGGGGACGATTATTTTGTGGGATTATTCGAATTAAGAAATTGTGGCGACGGTAAAAATGGTAATTTTTGCTAGTAAAAGGTAATTTTATTGGAGTATTATTTTTGGGGTGTTGAATTTTGGATTGGGTATATTTGTAGTGTTGGATCCGGTTTGGGCTAGGCCCAATTTCTTTTCTTCTCCCTCTCGTTTCTCTCTCTCTCTCTCTCCTTCCTCGATTCTCCCTCTCCCTCCGCTGTCGAAACTTCCCATCGCCAGCCCGCCGCCGTCTGGCCTCCGTTCGCCGCCGGATTGGTCCCATTCAGACCCTCGCCTCTCCCTCTCTCTTCCTGGGCCGGTGCCCGCGCCGGAACGCCGCCGTGAGGGAGAAAAAGCCGTCGGAAGTTCCGACTGCCCAAAGTCTCCAATCGCTGGAAATCCTTCCTCCGGCCGCCATAGCCAGCGAGCCTTGGCTCAAAAGAAAGCCCTCCTCTCGTGCAGCAATCCCTCCAAAGGGCTCCCTTCATCTCGAGCTAGGTAAGGAGAAACCGGTAAAAGAAATTCTAGGGTTTTTGTGTGTTTTCGTCCGATTGGCTTAGTTAGGCTTAAAATTGTGTTTTGTGCTAGCTAGTTAGGAAAGTTGTAGAGGAGGTTGAGAGAAATGTGCTGTCAAAATTTGGTGAGCATTGGAGGTCGCCGGAGTTGGCCACCGGCCGCCACTGAAAAAGTGTTTTTGGTGGTGAAAAATATGAGAAGTTTATTGGAATAAGTTTTAGAATTTTTGGAGGAGTTTTGGATAGGTTTGAGAATTGTTGAAGTTTGGTATTTTTGGCAGATTATTAAGTTAGAATCCGGCCATGGGATTATATTTTGTGGAAGGTGATTTTTGAAGGATGTCGGTAAAATTTGTGGAGTTTTGTGGTTGGCAGTGGATTTAAAATTTTGGAGCGTTAGGCTTGGTTGAGCGCGCGAAGCATATTTATTTATGTCTGTTTTGCTTTAAGCGTCGGTGTTTTATTTAAGGATTTTATTTATTTGGAACAGGACGTGAGGAGGCTCGAGCGGAAGAGACCTCCGACCGACATCAGGCTTAATTAAGCCTAATCTGTGAGTGGACCTTTGTTTTATTTATTGTGTTCGAAATGCTTTATCGTTTTGAATGATTTTCTGTTGTTGGATATTTCCCAAAATTGAGAATTTCGGTGATTATACTCTTATATGAGAATAGTATGTATATGATTAAATGCTAGCTAGCTATATGTGATTTCCCCCCATACTGAGGTACAATATCACTATGGGGTGACGTGAGCATTAGACGCGAGCGTCGTAGCCCTATACGACTTTCTATTTTCGTATTCATTCATAGATTTCGTACAAGGAGTAAGCACGTATGTATACCCACTCGGGCGTTTCCCCCATCCTGAGGTACAATTCCAGTGTGGGGTGACATGAGCGTTAGGCGCAAGCGTAGTAGCTTTGTATGATATCTATTTTTCAAGTTGTTCATAGATATCGTACAAAGAGTAGGCGAGTGTAAATACATACTGATATTTATAATATCCTAGCCTAAGAGGCAATTTCTTAAAGTTTGGGAGTCTAGCTAGGCTAGACACCAGTTCAGAATTTTCCAGTTAAGCTTTTGTTTTTGTCGCTGATAAAGCGTTTTCTTTGAAAGCATTTTTGGGGAAATATTTACTTGTTGTCGGAATTGTTTTGTCCACTCACTCTGACGTAATTGAATATTTTCCCATGGGCTCTTCGTTTTTTTTTAATGCCCAGTCTTCAGAGTTCGCGTGAGGTCCAGAAGGAGACGTCGAGGCATAGTGACCCATCTATCAGTTACATTTCGTCAGTAGGTTACCTGTTTAATCTAATAGGAGATTGTTAGCTTCCGCTGTGTTTTATTTTATTTTTAGTAGCTCTGAATACTGTTGAGATTCTTGTATAACTTTTTCTAGCTACTTTTGGGTTGTAGCGGAGGTTGTTATTTTATTTTGGTTTAAAGGTGGTTTTTATTTTTCCAAGTTAGGGTTGTCCATTTTCGAGGGAGGTTTGCCGAGTTCTTCGGTAAATTTTCCTTGGAGGTGGTCCCCGCAGGACTCATCTCGGGTTTCGGGATGAAATTCGGGGCGGGTCTTGACAAACTGGATCAACGTAATCTTCGTGGTTCAGAAGATGAAAGGTCTAGTGGAAGTGCAGAAGGAGAAAATCATTTCCACCAAGATTCAAGTTAGAGTTCCAGCAGTGAAGATGCTTCCCCTCGTCATCCTCGAAGAATTCAGAATGGCCGAACAAATTTTGACATCAAGGTTGACATTTCAGATTTCGAGGGTCATTCACAACTTGATGAATTCATTGATTGGCTATACAACCTGATGAATTCATTGATTGGCTCCACACTGTAGAAAGGATTTTTGATTTAAAGGATGTTGCAGAGCACCGCAGGAAAATTGTTGTTGTGAAATTGAGGAAACGAGCCTCCTCATGGTGGGAGAAACTCTTGAGGCAGAGAGAAAGAGAAGGAAGAGGCAAGATTGTGACTTGGGATAAGATGAAGAGGGAGTTGAAGAGAAAGTATTTTCCAGAAGACTATCGACAAGATAACTTTCTCAAACTGCACAATTTCAAGCAGAGGGAGATGTTAGTAGAAAATTTTAAGGGAGAATATGAAGATCTGGCAAAACTTGAAGAACACACTATAGCTCGGTACCTTGCAGATTTGAGACCCGAGATTGGTAATGTGGTTCAATTTCAACAATATTGGACTTTCAATGATGTCTGTAAGTTGGCACTTACGGTGGAAAAACAGCAGAAAGGAGCGCAGGGAGGAAGTTTTCGGTACTCTAGATGTGCTGCCTCATCCAGCAAAGGAAGTGAGTCTTATTCCAAGGAGTCCAAGGTGTCATCCATTGTCAAGCCTACAACTAAGGCCCCCTCCAAAAATGAAAGCGGATCCAACCAGAAGCAGCAACCTAGTTTTTCAAGTATCAGCTCACGACGGTGTTTCAAATGCCAAGGTTTGGGACATATTGCCTCAGTCTGTCCTAACCACAGGATCGTGTCTCTTGCGAAAGAAGTTGAGTAGGAGTCTGAAGAAGGATTCACCAGAGACGGAGAACCTATTTTTGATGAAGAAGTTACATATGGGGATCAAGGTGAAAGCTTGGTGGTACGCTGTAGCTTAAATACTTCTCTTGCAAAAGAAGAAAACTCGCAGCGAAACAATCTTTTTCATACAAGATGCACTGCTCATGGAAAAATTTGTGAAGTTATTATAGATGGAGGAAGCTGCGAAAACGTGGTTGCTACCACCATGGTAGAGAAGTTGAATCTAAGCACTGAAAAACACCGGCAGCCTTACAAGCTTTCCTGGTTGCGGAAGGGTAATGAGGTACGAGTTGATCAAAAGTGTTTAGTCCAATTTTCAATTGGTCCAATTTATAAAGATGAGGTTTGGTGTGATGTTGTGCCCATGGATGCTTGTCACTTGATATTTGGTAGACCATGGCAGTATGACAGGAGAGCTGTGCATGATGGGTACAAAAATACATACACTTTTCAGAAAGATGGTGCAAGGATTACTCTTGGTCCTACAAAAGAAATTGGGGTTTCAAGGAGGTCCATATGTGACAAGCAAGTTGAAGCTGATCAAAAGGAGAGAAGTAAAAATTTGCTGTCAAGAGCATAATTTCTTGAAGAGTTGCAAGGAGAGAGTGCAGTTTTTATGCTGGTGATCGTAGAAGCTTCCCACGACTCCACAACACCCTCACCGTAGCTACAGAGGATGTTTGAAGAGTTCAGAGATGTAATCACAGAAGAGATCCCTGCAGGACTTCCTCTGATGAGAGGTATCCAACATCATATTGATTTTGTTCCTGGAGCTGTCATTCCTAACAAAGCTGCATATAGGATGAACCCTAAAGAATTTGAAGAGTTACAAAGGCAGGTGGATGAGCTAATGTCTAAAGGCTTAATAAGAGAAATCATGAGTCTGTGTGCTGTACCAGCTTTGCTTGTTCCTAAGAAAGAGGGGTCATGGCGGATGTGTGTGGATAGCCGGGCAGTTAACAAGATTACAATCAAATACCGATTCCCAATTCCTCGGCTTGATGATCTTCTTAACCAGCTGCATGGTGCAACTATCTTCTCTAAAATTGATCTGTAAAGTGGTTATCATCAGATTCGCATGAGACTAGGAGATGAATGGAAGATTGCTTTCAAGACACGAGATGGTTTGTATGAATGGATGGTAATGCCCTTCGGATTGTCTAATGCCCCAAGCACGTTCATGAGGCTCATGAATCACATTTTTAAGTCTTGTATTGGTCGATATGTGGTTGTATACATTGATGATATTCTCATCTATAGTAAAGACCAGACTTCTCATCTTAAGCAGTTGCATCAAGTGTTGCAGACACTACGGGAACATAAGTTGTTTGTGAACCTAAAGAAGTGTGAGTTTCTAGCCTCTCAATTAACCTTTTTGGGATATGTTATTTCTTCTGAAGGTATTGCAATGGATCCAACCAAGGTTGAAGCAATTGTCAATTGGCCTATTCCCGCAACATTTCATGACATCAGAAGCTTTCATGGCTTGGCGTCATTTTACCGGAGATTCATAAGAGGGCTCGGCACCATCATTGCCCCAATCACAAAATGTTTGAAAGGAGAAAAATTTCAATGGAATGCAAAAGCTCAACAGAGTTTTGAGTTAATTAAGAAAAAGATGACAGAGCCCCCAATCCTTGTGCTTCCAGATTTCAACAAAGTGTTTGAAATGGACTGCGATGCTTCCAATGTAGGCATTGGTGTTGTACTCAGTCAAGAGGGTAAGCCAGTTGCCTTTTTCAGTGAAAAACTAAATCTTTCCCGCACCAGGTACTCCACTTATGATAAAAAAAATTATGCAATTGTGCGAGCTTTAAATCACTAGAGGCATTATCTTATTTGCAAGGAATTTATTATTTTTACTGATCATGAGACTTTGAGGTTTATTAATGGGCAACACAAGTTGAATAATAGACATGCTAAGTGGGTGAAATTTTTGCAAGCCTACACTTTTCATATTAAGCACAAGTCTGGAAAGATGAATCAAGTAGCAGATGCTTTAAGCAGGACACATTCCTTTATGAGTACCATGCAAGTTAAAGTTACAGGGTTTGAAATTCTCAAGGAGCAATACCCAGAAGATCCATTCTTCAAGAAAATTTGGGATGAATGCGCTAAAGGTCATGTTGGCTCTTATCTACTGCAAGAAGGCTATCTTTTCAAAGGAAATAGCTTGTGCATTCCTGAGGGCTCACTGCGAGAGAACATACTTGTTGAAATACATGCTGGAGGTTTAGCTGGGCACTTTGGTAGAGATAAAACTCTTTCCTTGGTTAAAGAAAATTTTGATTGGCCTCACTTGGAGCGAGATGTCACACGACATGTAGAAAGATGCAGGACTTGTCATTTGGCCAAGACCCACGGTCAGAACACAGGTCTGTAAACTCCTTTACCAGTTCCCGCAGCTCCTTGGGAAGATGTTAGCCTTGATTTTGTAACCGGTCTGCCCCCGAGAGGAATAAATATTCAATCATGGTGGTGGTTGATAGATTCTCAAAGATATCTCATTTCATACCTTGCAACAAAACAAATGATGCCTCTCTCACATTGCTGATTTGTACTTCAAGGAAGTTGTTAAACTTCATGGCATTCCAAAAACCATTACTTCTGATTGAGATTCAAAATTTGTTGGGCATTTTTGGCGTACTTTATGGAGAAAGTTTGGAACCAAGCTGCAGTTCAGTTCCTCTCATCACCCTCATACTGACGTACAAACTGAAGTTGTCAACCGCAGCCTTTGAAACTTGTTGGGAAGTTTGGTGGGAAAGAACCTGCGTCAGTGGGATATGATATTGGCACAAGCTGAATTTGCTTACAATAGGTCTCCTAGCCAAACAACTGGCACCAGCCCTTTCTTTGTTGTTTATGGCAGGAATCCTATCAGCCCTTTGGACTTAGTTCCTCTTCCAACAACAATTCAGTTCAGTGGTGATGTTGCAGACCATGCCAAGTACATCAAGAAGTTGCATGAACATGTGAGAAACAACATACTCAAGAAAAATGCTCGGTATCAAGCTCAAGCCAACAAACACCGGAAGCCAACTATTTTCAAAGAAGGAGACTTGGTGTGGATTCACCTTCGCAAAGAAAGGTTTCCTAGAGGACGATATGGTAAGCTGAAGCCTAGAGCTGATGGTCCTTTTAAAGTCATCCAACGCATTAATGACAATGCTTACAAGATTGAACTCCTTGTAAACTATGGTGTCCAAGCAACTTTCAATGTGGCTGATCTTTGGCCATATTGTAAGGATGATTATGAAGAGAACTTAGTGACTAGTTCACGCGAAGCGGAAGCGAATGACACCGATGATGATTCTGGACTTTCTGCATTCCTTGAAGGAGTTGAACAATTCTAATTAAGAAGCATTAAGAAGCATTTAACTTTGATGTTTTAGTTCTTAGTGTTATATTTATTTCTTCAGTTATTTAGTTTTTTAGTTTTCCCCAGCCTTTCATATAAAACGATGGTTAAGTTTCCATTATATGGGGTGAAGTTTTTATCAGAAATATAATCTAAGTTGGAGAAGAAGTTCTACCCAATTTTCTATCAAACTCTTATCTCTAGGTGGATTCATAGAGTGGCGAATTTAGCTCTTATCTCCTTGGTAGATTTTAAGGAGTGGCGAGCGTGTTCTATCAGTTTGTGTTGTCTTCCTTTTCCCCACCGTAAATCCCGGTATCAAAACTCGGCGAAAACCACTGCACTGCTTGCACTGCGGTAAAGATTAAAGCATTCTCATTTTAGTTTTGCTGCTCTATCTAATCGATTATGTCTTCCCTAATCATATGCTGATTGTATTCAGTGTGAACATACAAGAAATTGGGTACATGGTGATATATGGCCTCAGTTCTGCTGCCAGGTTAGTAAAGTAAGAACCCCCAGCCATGCAGTGTTTTGCATATCCTTATTGCTTGTCGTTGCGCAGCACAAGAGTTTCAAATGAACTGGGAGCAGGCAATGTAGATCGTGCTAAGAAGGCAATGGTTGTTACTCTTAAGCTCTGTGTGCTTCTTGCTATTATTGTTGTTCTAGCTGTGGCGTTTGGTCACAATATCTGGGTTCACTTATTTAGTAACAGCCATACAATAAGGGAGGAATTTTCTTCTATGATACCGTTTCTTGTGATTTCAATAGCTATTGATTTTGATCAAGGGGTCTTTTCAGGTTCAGCTCAGACACTATTCTGTTCTGTTTCTTGTTTTCTTTTACATGTAGTGATTATGAATCATTTTAATTAGGCGTGGCAAGAGGATGTGGGTCAGTGGGTGGCAGCATTTGGCTTTTGTATGTAAACATGGGCACATTCTATTTCATAGGTTTAACAATTGCTGGTATTCTTGGATTTAAGTACTATATGCCAAGGTGAGAGTTGTAGTAATTAATTTGGTTCATTTTTGATAGTTGAATCCACATTTTGTGCTTCATGATGGTACAGGGCTTGTGGATTGGGATCATATGTGGTCTCTCATGTCAATCGAGTGCTCTTCTGTTAATCATGCTGCTGAAGAAGTGGACTAAATCTACAACAATCGGAGATAATCCCAGGGGAAGTAAACCAGTTTCGGAGCCTAAAATGTGAAGTGGCTATATGGCAGGGAATGTAACTGCAATAACTGATCTAAAG
This sequence comes from Fragaria x ananassa, assembly GCA_034370585.1. Lineage (NCBI taxonomy): Eukaryota > Viridiplantae > Streptophyta > Magnoliopsida > Rosales > Rosaceae > Fragaria > Fragaria x ananassa. The sequence continues at coordinate 11,416,177 of CP139765.1, read as the reverse complement.
TGTAACATATGTTGGAATTCTATACCTACAAAGTTATTCTGAACTCTGAATTGGGTTTATATCCAAAAGGAAGAACTCCAAAATCCCTATCAACCTTGCCCTTGTTTGATTTGATGTATATATAAGCTGAAGCTTAAGTTTTATGTTTTCAGCAGCTTAGATGCCTCAAACTATGACAGAAAGTAACATCATGAGAAAACTGATTGGATTTCTCTGCAGTCTATCTGCCTTATGATAGAACCACGAAAGGTACACGGGACTAGAAATGAAGTGCTTGACCGGACTGGCTTTCAGAGTGAAACTTCAGTAAGTAACAGTAGGTACTTCTCTTATGTACACTACTCCCTCAAATTTTAAAGCAGAAAATAGCGACCCCCAACTTCTGCTGCATTTATCAGTTTGTATATCTTCTTTGTTGTACTCCTCGAGTTTTATGGACATATTATGATCTGGAATTTGACACTAGGATAAAAGAACACCAGTACATAAGCAAAGATATATCAACTTCAAACTTGAACAAGGGTCTTGAGAAAAATATCCTCAAAGGGCTGGGCACTTAGTACCGGAATCATGATCCCGTACCTATCCCGTCTCGAAAGTTAGCGGAACGGGACAGGATAGATTTTGAAAATGGTAATCCCGTCCCATTATGATAATGTTGAAACGGGACGAGACGGGATCGAGACTATCCCGAAAAATCCTGTCTCATCCCGTAATATTAGAATACATAATTTTAATTATTTTATATTTCATCTCATTCTCAAATAGTCAAACGGACTCAAACCTCAAACAGTCAAACATATCTGATATCAATAATTCAATATCCAGTTATCCACTCTGGCACTCCCCGTCTCCCTCCAGTCCTCCGGTCCTCTAGTCCATTGTTCCCCGTCTCCCTCCAGTCCTCCACTCCCTGTCTCCCTCCAGTCCTCCGGTCCTCTAGTCCTCCGTTCCCTGTCTCCCTCCAATCCTCCACTCCCCGTCTCCCTCCAATCCTCCACTCCCTATCTCCCTCCAATCCTCCACTCCCCGTCTCCCTCCAGTCTTCCACTCCTCATCTCCCTTCGGTCTTCCAGTCCTCCATTCCCTGTCTCCCTCCAGTCCTCCACTCCATGTCTCCCTCCAGTCCTCCGGTCCTCTAGTCCTCCGTTCCCTGTCTCCCTCCAATCCTCCACTCCCCCGTCTCCCTCCAATCCTCCACTCCCCGTCTCCCTCCAGTCTTCCACTCCCCGTCTCCCTCCGGTCTTCCAGTCCTCCATTCTCTGTCTCCCTCTAGTCCTCCACTCCTTCTAGCCTCTTAACCAAATTCAATCCCCAAAATCCTGAAATCTATTTTGTCTCTCCCAAATTCGATCCCCAATTCGATACTCAAACCTAAACCTCAAATTGATTCCCAGTTTGTTAATGGCTAGAGGGAAGAAAACACCGGTTCGTCCTCGACGAAGTGCTTCTGGTCTGCAGGCTTCTTCCGAAGCAATTTCTTCTCAACCGGATCGCCCTTCATCAACAACCAGTCGATCAACTCAACCTGCACTTCTCCTACCAGCTGGAAGTCAACTCACTCCTGCAAATCAACTTGATGCGACCGAACCTACTGCCAGCCAACCTCCAAGTGAAGCAGTTGCATCTACAGGGGAGATTAATTCTGAAACATCAGGTATAATTCTAATCTTTGTATAATTCTAAGCTTTGTAGAATTGTATATACTAATCTCTGTTGATATTGATGTATATACTAATGATTAATGAATAATGATCATGTTGATTACCAGGAAAACTGGGCCTTAAACCTTTCAATGTTTTCCAGTTATTTGAAAAAAAAGATAATTACATCTTTGACATCCCCTAACCCCCAAGTTGGTCCAAATCAAAAGCTGATAGCGACGACAAGAAGAAACTGGCGTGCCAAGATTTTTCCAAGTCAATGAAGACTTGAGATCAGCACATACAAAAATTAATCAACTTTATGTGGATACCTTTGAATGTTCAAACTTAAAAGTTTAAACTAACAAAAGGGTCAAGAATCATGATACACGAAAATATTACAATGTATATACTTTCACCCTGTATATAAACAATTTTTATCTCTTCATGTTATTTTTGAGTGTTATGGAATGCTTATATCTTATCTAATCATAGTTTAATTTGGCAAATAGGAAAAAAAAATGACAGTTGCAGTCCCCAACGAAACTTTCGAAAGGCAAATGTGTCAGGATAAGACGTCCAAATTTGTTAAACGACACTCAGCAAATGGATAATTTTGGTTTTGGTAGAAGCTTGTGATACAGTGAAACACTGATCAGAGTTGGGTTTTTCAACTAAACTGGCCAAATTCTTCTAGTCTAGTGGATAATGGTTGACCAGGCACTTGGGACTTTGTTTAGTACATAAGAGCATCACAACATTTCAAAACTGCATTGCCTTTTCATCTTGCACATCTTCTTCTCTTCACAAGAACTATGACTATCTTCAGAAAGCCAAAGCTTGTCATATTCTTCTTCTGTGTTTTCAACACCCTTTCTTTGAACTCAATCTCATCCTTTGCTGTACCTAAGAAAATCTCTTATGCTGATCACTGTGCTTCATTTGTTCCTGAATCAACCCTGAAACTGGACCGCAGTTATCATCCCCATGATGAGTATCACCATACAGGTTACTACTACACTGGTGGTGACACTGTCAACGGTGGTCTTAGTCGGAACTCATCATATGGTCATTATCAGCTCGGAAACTCAGTTGAATTCCGTGTCTGGAGTTTTGAGGAAACTGATGTACAAGGCCTGTTCAAGCTCCAAGCAAATGTTCGATTTCCAAAGGTCAGAACATATTACTACTTGGGAAACTCCACAACAAGTAGTAGCTTCAGGTCTCGATCAAGTCATGCAGATCCAAGATGGTTTAGACTCCACGGGTTCTGGTCAGAATCTTCAGGGAAGCTTTGTATGGTTGGATACGGTAGGTACACGAATCAAGGTACTTCACTTAATCAACCTGCTATCCTTAAGCTCTATAATCTCACCAATTCCACCAGTATTACAAGTTTGATTAGTGGAACCATAGAGTCTTTGATCCCGAGTTCTGATATTGTCAAGGATCCAAGATATTTTGATCCAGTCACTATTTTGATGCTTCCTCGAATGAACTACCAGTACACTATCTCTACTGAGGACACCTCTTTTGGTGAAACTGATGATCATGATCCCTCTAGTTCTTTGAAATTAGAGAGATTTTGTTCACAACTCTCAGTAGTACTTTATGATGAGTTTGATCTCAAATATTCAAGCAACTGTGTCTCGGCAAGGAATTGTACTCCACTTGCAGTGCTTGATCATTTGCCTCGACTCGTATCAATTAAGTCTATAGATTGTTTGGAAAGTGAAAGAAGATTGAGGATTCTGCTGGAATTCACAGACAGCAGCAACAGATGGTTTCAAAGGCGTCTCAATACCAACACAACTTTGGTTGCGGAAGGCTCATGGGATGCAAAGAAAAATCAGTTGCAATTTATTGCTTGCCATTTCTTAGAGGGTGCAACAGATTCTTTCAATAACTCTCATGTGGGTGATTGCTCAACAAGATTGAGCTTGAGATTTCCTACAACATGGACAATCGAAAACACTAGTAGCGTTATGGGGCATATTTGGAGCAACAAATCCAAGATGGAGTCTGGTTACTTCCCAAAGATCACATTCAAAACTCAACAGAGTGAGGCTGGAAGGGTTCGAGTTCCTGGCACCAAATATGAGTATACAAAACTTGACCAAGTAAACAAGTTGTGCCCAAGAAAGAAGTCCGCTCCTAACAAGACCATTGCTTACCCAAGTCCTATTTCTTATGAAATGAGATTTGATATGTCAGCTAGCAGTTCCAAGGGATTAGATGCATGGGGATATTCTGAACCTGTCTCTGTTGGCAATAAGTTGTACGACGAGCTTCTTTCTTCAACGCAATATACAAACAAAGCTGCAATCAATGAAGATGAAGATGACTCTCTGGCTCCTTTGAGCTCTGTTATGATGATTTCCAGCTACAACCACAGCATCCCCACCAATATTAGCTACAGAATAAGCATTCAAATGCTAGAGAGATCTGTTCAGAATTCGAGCAATATCATACTACACAGGTCGACGCATATGCAGATTTCTGCTGAAGGGATATATAACACAGAAGGAAGCCTGTGCATGGTAGGCTGCCGAAATGTTGGCTCAAACAATTATCACCAGACTACAGAGGATTCTGTAGATTGTGACATCCTTATCAATTTCCAGTTCCCTCCAGAAAATCAGCATAATAATAATACAGGTTTTATCAAGGTGAGCATTGAAAGCACACGAAAAAAATCTGATCCTCTTCATTTCGAGCGATTGGATTTGTCATCAGCTGCCAGTTACATGATTGAAGCAGAACGGTCCATCTGGAGGATGGACATAGAGATCATCTTGGTGCTTGTATCTACCACTCTTGCATGTGTATTTGTGGCATTACAACAGTTTCATGTGAAAAAACATCCTGATGTTCTTCCCACAATTTCCATCCCGATGCTACTGACTCTAACCCTTGGCTACATGATACCTCTTATGCTAAACTTTGATGCCATGTTCACTCACAGCACCAACCACAAAGATGTGTTACTGCAAAGTGGTGGATGGCTTGCAGTTCATGAGGTAATTGTAAGGGTTATAACAATGGTAGCTTTCTTGTTGCAATTCCGTCTTCTGCAGCAGACATGGTCGGCAAGATCAGCAAATGGGATGCAAAAGGAGCTTTGGGATGTGGAGAAGAAGGCTTTACCGCTGTATCTCATTGGATTTTTTGGTGCTTCGATGGACTTAAACTCTTATGCTGGTTTGGTCTTGGACGGTTTTCTGTTACCTCAAATTCTACTCAACTTGGTCCGCAAATCAAAGGAAAAGGCTCTGTCTATTCCGTTCTACATTGGAACGACTTTGGTTCGAGTGCTGCCACATGCTTATGACCTTTACAGGACTAATAGCTCTCATCAACAACTTGATGAGTCGTACATTTATGCCAGTCCTGTTGCAGATTTCTACTCTACTTCTTGGGATGTAATTATTCCTATTGGTTGTCTACTGTTTTCTCTGATCATTTTCTTGCAGCAGAAGTTTGGGGGTCGCTGCTTTCTTCCTAAAAAGTTGAGAGAGCAGGGCTTGTATGAGGAAGTCCCTTCAGTTAGTGAAGATGAGTTGCCAAAGTAATCTAGTATTCTAGTGTAGCACTCCATTTCTGGTATTCATGGTCAGTGGAAGCTCAATCATAGTCAATGACAGAATTGGACAGACTTCATACCTGCACCTTCTTTGTTTCCTTTCCTTTTTAAAATGCCTAGGCTTTTGGTATTGAAGAAAAAGAAGAATGTAAGATTTAAGCCTTTCAGTTTTATCCGCTTTAATGTATGCACTTCCACTTTTATCTTGTATAATAGAAACCTTCTAATTTCAAAAGTTTATGATATCAAACTATCCTCACGCAACAAAGTCAGTTGAAACTATTAGGTGGCAACGTAAGACTAATTAGGAAGGCGCTTAGTTGATTGAATACTCAAGTTTTATTCTAAACTTGATGCACTTAGCTATAAAGCAAATAAATACATACAAAGTGAAGAGCAAAAATCCAAATGCCAGTTATTTAATGTAAACTGTCAAAGAGGCAAGCAAACTAGAAAAAGTACCTGGAAATTTGATTTATCTGGAAGGCAGATCAGAGCTCAGCAATGCCCCTGTCACCATCAGTGTAGTATTATTTGTCTGCCATTGGAACAAGGTGATTCAGGAAGAAATGAGATGCAATGGTGACCATGAGGGACTTGAATAGCTGCAGCATAGAATGAAACAGAATAATTCAAACACAAGGTGGTTGAAAAAATTAAGATTATGAGGATGCTAGTTTTGCTTACTGGCGATCATGTTATTGTCTTTGTGTCCGTACTGGAAGATTTAAAGATACATAAAATAAAATAAATGCAAGAACAAAAAGCAATGCAAAAATACAAGTTACATAACTACGGAACTAATACGATAATGAAACAGGATAAAAATCCATCGGTTCATCTTATTCAGCATGCGTTTTTCCATTTCGTGTATACTTTCTTTTCTTTTCTTTTTGTACTCGTTGAGATTTAGGAAACATTAATATATGAGCAATGATATAACAACTTTAAACTCATTCAGGGCAGAGCTTCCTGAGAAAGATAGTACTAAGATGGAGCCAGCAAGACCAATACCAATATGGACATGGGTTACTACTTTATACATATGGCATCAAATTCAGCATAATACTTTGGTGATGTTTTGTAGTTACATTTAGAGGCATTGAAATAATTACAGCACCGGAGTCACCAATGGTATATGTACTTTGTTATGGACCCAAAAACAAGGAAACTTCTTGTTGAGCAAAAATTGTAAATGATATACTCAACACAATCTCATCCTATCTCATTGAGGGAGATAGGATTTTTATTATGTTAAGTTCGAACCATTCCAGATGTATACAAGAATCTGTAAATTACAACCCCATGTCTATAGAGAAAACCCTTTGATTCTGAATGAGCTACCAATGTGGGGTGTGTGTGTTTATTTGTTTTTGCGGCTGCACCCGGAATTTGAACGGGTTGCCTACGTACCCTTGGGGAAGGGATCAAGCCACTCGTAGTTCAAGATTCCCGACAAGTGAATGACTCGTCGGAAGGCTTTGATTTTGGATATGAGTAGTGTTTGGAAATGTGTTTGGATTTGTGTTTGAAGGCTTTTGAACTATGGAAAAGGCTTCAAAGGATCCGGGGATTTATTTGGAGATGTGGTTGCATCCGGATTTTAGTCCAGACTGCCTACATACCCTGTGAAGGGATCAAACCTATGTAGTTCATGGACATGATTTTTGGTTTTGAATTTGGCGGGTATAAATATTTTGGAACAGGAAAGTATTCTTGTTGGACACGAGCCCTGAAGCTTCTCGTGACTTGACTAATTTCCGTCGACATGAACTGGGCGTTTGCATTTCTTATTTCTGTCAGTGGCCCATGAGAAAACTGATCAACCAATTATCCAGCCCGTACTCGGCCCAAGCCAAAGACCCATGCTTTCCTTCAATTTCTTCTCCAGACGTTGGAAGTCTCCCAATTTGATGCAAACAAGGTCTTCCAAGACATCAGCACCCTCACGATTTGATTTATAGATGGAGACTGAGTGCGTGAGTTTGATTCAGAGATGGAGTCCTGAGTATATATATGGACGTGTTCATCTCCTCCTCCTTTACGCATTCAAGATTGGATTTGGGTAAGCCTCCTCATTCTGACGAGTTTCTGTGCTCTCTCAAGAACTCCTCTTGACAATTAAATTTCAATTGTTGTCTTTGATGCCAGTGTGCTACAGCAAGACTTTGGGTGACTTGGGTTCTTGATTCGCCATTTTTTCTGAAACTGCACTTTGGCGCTTATTGCTCTCGGTGAGTGGTTTTGTTGATAGCTGTCCTTTTGCATGCAGAGCTCCAAGCCTCCAAGTGTTTGATTAAGGACTTTGTCCTCTGCATAAGAAGTGTATATATATACTTGCAGCATCACATTCATTTGTCAATTTGTCTTCCACTTCACCGTTTGAGCCATGTTTGTTTATTTATTCAAGTCTGGAGCCACCATCTTGATTAATAAAGAGTCAATGCAAATTTACAACCAGTGATGATCGTAAGAACAATCTGTTCGAGCTCGATGTTTTGTTTATTAACTTGAATAATGATCTACTCAAGCTTATGTGATGTAGTACTTCATGTTGTCATGATAATCATATTCAAGTTCATCAGTCTCATCTCCTTTTGCAGGGGTGGAAACGGACTCCAACTCTTGAGATTAGGAGAACGAGGTGAGTGTGCTCTCACTTGTTGCTAACAATGTTCTTGTTCTTTCATTTGATTAAGTTCTTGCATTGACACTTTTGCTCCACGCAGATAAAGACTCTTCTTCTTCATTGCTTGAGAGAAGTACTCGGATAACACCAAGGGTGAGTTTCTGTTTCTCATGTCATGCTGGCTTGGAATTTTTGGTGGCAGAGTGTTTATACCTCGAACTCTTCTTTCATTTGACATGTTGTGTGAGATGAGTGTAGGGCCACACGTTCCATCATAGTAAAAATGAGAAGGAGTAGCCTTGTTTTGGTAGCAGATTAGAGGGGGTGATTAACCCTTGAGGACTGAACTGCATACGTTTTGGGTGGCTCCTGTGATGTGAGGTTTCTTGAGGAATTGCTCATGTGAGGGATTGGTCCTGTGAGGGAATTGCTCAGCTTTTACACAAAGCTTCGGCGGGTAGTGTGTCATCAAGATCTCCAGCATTTGATGATAACATAGCAAGAAAAGATCTGCAAAGAAAACAAAGAGAGTTGGACGAGGAGAGCCCCACCTTTATGATTTCCTTGTAGTTGTTGAAGAAACTAACAGCTACACTCTTGAACTAGCTCTTCTCTTCTTGTATTGACGTTGAAGAAGCAAACAGCTACTGTCTTGGCTTCTCTTCTTCTGCTTCCTTCTTGTTTCTTCTCTCTGTATCCTTTCTTTTTCCTGTATCCCCGCTTCTCATCATTAGGCTTGCTTTTATAGAGGCTTGAGGAGATCAGATTTGTTTATTTAAATTTGAAAGTTTCAAACCCCTTATCTCCTGTATTTCGGCATCGACTAGATGGAGTTGTTATATTGTATGACGGATGTTGACAAGTTCCACCTCTTTGACCACGTCTTGTAAATAAGATTCGACCCCTTTATTCGCAACAGACTTTTCCAATTCCCTCTTCTGTGTATATATAATTTTTTTTTACTGTATGAATTTTTTATGTTCAAACAGTGCCCCCTCAAGCTTTGTATTTGAAACTTGCTTTTCATGTACAGAGCTTGACCCTCGCTTAAAAACCCGTTTGAAATTGACCTTGTCTTTGTTATTTCATTGCAGGAGATGGATGCACAAGGTTACGTCTGTACTGAAAGGGCGCTCAACAAAAGGGGACAAATGCTCTCAGAGGGTCCGGAATACAGGAGGTCTTCCACAATGAGCACTGTTCAGGCTGATGCTCCAGTGAAAGATATTGTATCATGGGTCACTGAAGCACAAGTGAATTCTGGCTATCTCACCTTTTGTCAAGATTCTGAGGATAGTGCCATAAAGACCAGCCGTACCTATGGTGCCAGATTTGCTGCTTTTACTCTTGAGAAGGTCAACAATGAAGAGGAAGGGGATTCCTTTGCTCATCAGGAGAATTTTTATCCCATCTTGTATAAGATGTTGAACCGGAAAGAAGATTGGGGGACTGAATTTTTCCTTCATGGTCGTGCTTCTTTTGAGCTTGGTGTGATGGAATGGACAGAATCAATACTAGATCGCTTTAAAGGGAAGTTGGACCAAGCAGGGATATATGGTGCTGTTGGTGTCTCCCGTTTCCCTTATCATTTTTGCTCTAACACATGGAAGGCATTTTGTGAGCTTTGGAGTCCCTTAACTAATACTTTACACCATGGAGCTGGTGAGATGAGTATGTCACTGTATGATTTGATGCTCATTGGTGGTCTACCCCTCTTGGGTGTCCCGTATGAAGAATTCATCCCAGTGAACAAGGAACTACAGCCTACTGATTCAAACACTCTCGCTGATCTTCTGCGTATACATTCTGAACTGTGTGTCTCACATAGCAGGAATCATATCCTTTGGGATCAATGGCTTGCTTACTTTTACCGGGGGCGTATATTGTATGCAGCTTTTGGGGAATCCAAGTACCGCCGAGACCGGGTGCAGCCAGAGAAGTTTATGTATAGGAAAGTGGCTTCAGATATTACAAAAGAAGTGGAACTTGCTGCCTTCTTAGCATTTTGGTTGAGCAGATTTGTTTTGCCCTCACCTAGTTCAAGAATCAGACCTGAAACCTTTTACATGGCATGTTTAATGGCTCGAGGAAACAGAGTTTCTCTTGCGCCGACAGTGTTGGGTTGCATCTATCATGGTCTTGGTGAACTTGTTACTGGTCCAAGAGCGCCATCCGTATCTCAAGGGTGCCTTCCTGTCCATTATGTGATTGGCTGGTTAGGAGAGCACTTCACCTGTTTTTACCGACGCCGGGTTGCCAGCGATTTTCCTGCTAATTATCCTTATTTGGCAAGATATGCGGGAGTTGACGGGGAGTACTTAGACATCACCTCTGCCAGGGTTGCTTTCAGAACTGCTGAGTCAATTGATTATCACCCTGCTCCGTTTATTGAGGAAAAGGGCAGTTTTTTTCTTGACGACCAGAGCCTATCTGAAAAGAGGTTTGAGTTTCTTGCTTCCATACGTTCTTCTTTGTTACCTGTGAGGATGGGTAGTGAACTTTGGTTGGAGCCATACTACCCAAACAGATTTGCTCGTCAATTTGGCTTTGACCAAGGAACTCCCTCGAACAAGCTGCTATTTGCCGTTGAGAAACGAAAGCAGTGTTGTATTGAAGACTTGGCAAGAGCACAACGTGCACTTCTCATGGCTGAGACTGGTTCTCGGTTTTACATCCCTCGCTCCACCTACAATGGTGCTTGTACTTGGAGGTATTGTAGATGGTGGATGCGGGCATGCGCTCCGTATTTGGGGCGATCTGTGACCAGTGTTTACTTGGCTCTAAAGAAACGTCCATTGGAAAAGAAAAACCATGTTTTTGTAATACGATCTTTGAGAGAGGTTTCTCAGACCTTGCGTAAGGAAATTCTACTTGCTGATATTGAAAGAGAGAAACCAAATTCTCGTTTTGGAACATCTTCCGCTGTCAGAGACGTGAAAAGGAAGAGAGGTGGTGACGCAAGAGAAAAGCCCGACAGCCCGAGAGACAAGGGCTTAAAACAAACTCACAATGAAGATCATGCTGATTTTGGTGATGTCACTGCTGATAATATTGGCTTTTTGTATGAGGACCATATTCCATATACAAATGGGGATGATGATCAAGTTGCCGGTGCTGGATTGGGGGCAACATCACAAACCAAACATTCACCGTTTAAAGAGGCGGAATTGGCGGAGCCGAATCCCAACATTGAAAAGAGAACAAAGGTGCCAGACACCCCAGACCAACAGCTTACGGGGACCGAGCAGGATTCAGGTGAAAACTCTAATACCCACAATATGAGGACAGACCTTGTTGTCTTGGATACTGGTGCATCACATAATTCTTGTGAAGAGGTTGCCTCCATGTCCCTACATCAGATTTTTGGTCCAGAAGTGAAAGAGAATCATCGTCGTTTCATTCTGGATGAGATGCATGATATCTTGAAGAAGTTGACCTCAACCAGATACCCTCAGGAGCTCCTTGCTTGTCAAGATGATGTCAAGTCAACCGTTGCCCTTTTGACACCTATGATTGTGGCTCTTGGTACTGGTAAAGCTGAATTTAATTGGTTTAGCAAAACTACTAACCAGATTTTTTCATTGGCAACTCAGCTTAAACAGGGGATGGGCATTGAAAAAAGTGTTGACATAGCTCTTCTTCGGGATTTATCCCGTCGACAGGATATGTGTCAAGCTTTAAAGAAAAATCTTGTAATGCAACTCTTAGATAGTAGGAAGCAGCTTGAAGAACTGAAATCCCGTGAGCACAACATTATTGAAGCAGAAAGGCAAGCAAGTGAAGCCGCTGGGCGAGCTAAGCTCTTGCGTGATACTTTTGAAGCTGCTAGGAGGAACCTTGAGGAAAAGATCAATGGCTTAGAACAGTCTTCAGAGGAACAAGACAAGTTGGATGGAGAGCTGCGCCAAAAGAGGATTGAAGCTCGTGAAGACAAACTTCCAGAATTTGAGAATATTAAAGCTTCTAATGAATCCGGGCAGATGCAGCTTGCCAAGCTGGTAGATTCCTTGAAGACATTTGCTGCTCAAACAGAGTAGTGGCAGCGGTTCTTTGCAGCAGCGAAACAATTCCCTCTTTTTTATTCATGTTTGCTGAACAATTGTTGTTTTTTATTTGAGTTTAGTATCTGCAGTATTGCAGAACAACTTTCCCCTCCCTTTTTAGTTGTTGAGAATAAAGGCTTGTTGCCAGACTTATCTTGTTTGCCTTTATTATTTAATGGACGTTTTCTTTTTGGACATGTTGAGCCACAGCCATTCCATATGTGATGTTTATGGAATCTCAATTTCTTCCCAGGCCCATAGGACGAGCGAGTTCACCATTTGGTGAAGAAGATGAAGTCTTGTCTTCTTGCTTTTAACATTTTCTGGATATTCACAAGGCTGTGGAGCGTATGTATGTGAATATAAAATGCTCTCACTTAGTTGCATGTATTTGCATGCAGTGAACTGAGGTAGTAGGATGTAGTTGCACGTGGTTGCATGTATTTGCATGCAGTGAACTGTCATATTGTCTTATTTCTTCTTAGACAGTAATTGTTGCATGGCCTATTGCATGATTCGCATGTTCCATATAACAACTCGTCCTTTACTTGCGACTTGCAGATGTCGGAGGTGTGTCACCATGTTTTGAAAACCGACTTCCAGTGAGTTGCAACAAACCAAATTTGTTTCAGTGATCACACATCCGAAACTTGATAAACCAATCCCTTGTACCTGTTTATGATCACGAGATTAAGAAAACTTGTGTAAGGGTCAAAAAGATTAGTTTGAAAATATGACTGAATCCGGTTTGTTACCAGACTGCCTACGTATCCAATGAAGGAATCAAGTCAAACGTAGTTCCCCTGATTGAATCAAGAAAAAGATTTGTTTTGAAATTTTGCAGCTGCACCCAGTCAAAGCTAGGTTGCCTACGTACCCCGTGAAGGGATCAAGCTACACGTAGTTCACCTGATTTGAATCAGGAAAGAGAGGGTTTTTTTTTTTGGTTGGGTAGCTGCATCTAGCTTTAAGGCTAGACTGCCTACGTACCCCTTTGAAGGGGATCAAGCCGTCGTAGTTCGGGAGGATTTTATGCTCTAACTTTTGTCTGGACCGCCCTCCCGGCTTTTCAATCCAGCGAGTCTTTTTTTTTTTTTTTTTTTTTTTTTTTAGCTCTAACTTTTTTGCATGGACCGCCCTTTCGGGTTTTCAGCCCAGCGAGCTTTTCATGTGTAGAACTTTTTGACGAACTTCCCATTCACGCATGAGTATACACAATCTCCATTAGCAATTGAAAGTTCGTATGCACCCTTGCTAAAGACTTTAGTGATGACATAAGGTCCTTCCCATTTTGGCTCGAATTTTCCTTTTGACTTTCTGGTGATGACAATAGGCCTCCGAAGTGTTAGGACCAAGTCTCCGATTCTGAATGATCTAAACTTGACCTTTTTATTGAAGGCGCCAGCCACCTGTGCTTGGTAAATCTCGAGCTTTTGTTGGACTGCCAGTCTTTTCCCATCGAGTGCTTCAAGTTCCGCAAGCCTGACCTTCGCATTCTCATCTGGATTTGCAAGCTGTGTAGCTATTCTCAACGATGGTAGTTGAATCTCGAGTGGTAACACGGCTTCGGATCCGTAAACCAGGCTATAAGGTGTGCACCCCGTTGCTGTGCGAACTGTGGTTCTATAAGCCCATAGTGCCTCAGGTAGGCGTTCATGCCAATCTCTCTTGTTTCTTGAGACCATCTTCTTGAGGATCTTTCCGAGTACTTTGTTGAAAGCTTCAGCTTGACCGTTTGCCGTGGGGTTATAGCTTGAAGAGAACGCTTGTTGGATGTTGTACTTTTCGCATAATTGGACCATGGCTTTGCATTTGAAGTAAGAGGCATTATCAGATATGATCTTTGAAGGAACACCAAAGCGGTAAATGATATGGCTTCGAATAAAGTTTGCAACGTCTTCAGCCTTGATTGATTTGAGAGGAACCGCTTCAGACCATTTGGAGAAATTATCTGTCCCAGCCAATATGTATTGATGCAGCTTAGAAGATTTAGGACTTATAGGTCCCATGGCATCGAACACCCAAGTATCAAAAGGGTATGATAGAATGGAGGGATGAAGAGGTAGTGGGGGTTGGTGTATGAAATCCCCATGTATTTGGCATGCTTTACAGGTACGAGCAAAATGCTTTGCGTCTTCGACCATTGTAGGCCAATAGTATCCTAACCTCCTCAGTTGAGCTGCGAGTTTTGGACCTGCTTGATGAGCTCCACATATGCCTGAATGAGTGTCTTTAAGAACGTGAGCTGCCTCTTCTTTGGATAGACACCTTAAAAGCACCCCATCAAAGGATCTTCTATACAAGGTGTCGTTTATATACACAAAACGGGGAGCTGTTCTTCTCACATATACTCTTTTTCTTGGATCACTAGGCAACCTCCCACTTCGGCAATACTCGATCATGTGTCTTCTCCAATCCGATTCTTCTTCGACTTCAAACACTGTGACTGCATATGCTTCTTGGAATTCTTCTAACCGTTTGAGCGCTGGAGGAAGTAGTCGACGTTCCCCCACAGTGATCTGTAAATCTCTCTCGTCTGGGAGGGTTAATGATGCTGCCAGTTTAGCCAATGCATCTGCTTTATCATTCTCTGATCTGGGAATGTGGCTAACATTTACTTCTTGAAACCGTGCCATATGGTACTTGACTCTTTGATGGTATGGGATGAGGTTTTCATTCTTGACAGCATATTCATTATTAACTTGTCTGACAATGAGCTGTGAGTCTCCATATGCATGCAAAATATCAATCTTCATTTCTAGAGCTATCTCTAAACCAATGATCAAGGCTTCATATTCTGCAATGTTATTTGTGCATGCAGCCGTGAGAGAGAATGAATATGGAATTAAGCCTCCATAAGGCGTAATGAATACGATCCCTGCACCTGCCCCTCTTGTCCTAGCTGCTCCATCGAAATAAAGTTGCCATGTGGAAGTTTCTGTAGAAAAGACTTCTTCATCTGGAAGGTTTTCTGGCAGTTCCATATTATCTGGCACCGGATGCGCTGCTAAGAAATCAGCAAGTGCTTGTCCCTTGATTGCTTTTTGTGACACAAATTTGATGTCGAACTCTGATAGAATCAAAGACCATTTTGCTAAACGACCGGACAACACGGGTTTTGACATCAAATACCTGAGCGGGTCTGCTTTGGAGATCAGTGTGATGCTATGAGCAAGCATATAGTGTCGTAACTTCTGAACAGCAAATACCAAGGCTAAGCAAACCTTCTCGATTGGGGTATAATTGTTTTCTGCCCCCACAAGTGTCCTACTCAAGTAATACAAGGCATTTTCTTTCCCCTCGTCATTATTTTGTGCTAGCAATGCCCCCAAGGATCGTTCGAGAGCTGCAATGTAGAGGATTAAAGGTCTTCCTTTAATGGGCGCCATTAACACCGGCGGTTTGAGTAAATACTCTTTGATGCTGTCGAATGCGTTTTGGCAAGCCTGGTCCCATTCAAAAGGAACATCTTTCTTCATAAGCCTTGAGAAGGGTTGGCATCTTCCAGATAGATTCGAAATGAACCTTCGTATGTAGGCCAATCTCCCTTGTAAGCCTCTGAGTTCCTTCAGATTTCTAGGAGGAGGCATTTCTTGGATTGCCTTGATTTTGGTCGGGTCAACTTCGATCCCACGATACTTGACAACAAAACCGAGGAATTTTCCTGATGTCACTCCGAAGGCACACTTCAAAGGGTTCATCTTCAGCTGGTATTTCTGAAGCCTATCGAAGACTCTTCTTAAGTCGGCTAGGTGGTGTTGTCTTTTTCTTGTTTTGACAACTAAGTCGTCGACGTAACATTCAACTGTGTTGTGCAACATATCGCTGAAGATGACTGTCATGGCTCTTTGATAGGTTGCCCCTGCATTTTTCAAGCCGAATGGCATAACCGTGTAGCAATATACCCCTTTTGGTGTCCGAAAAGCGGTGAGTTCCTCATCCTCGGGAGCCATTTTGATTTGGTTGTAACCGGAGAAACCATCCATGAAGGACAGAGCACCATAGCCTGTTGTGGCGTCAACTAGTAGCTCTGTGATTGGGAGTGGGAATTCATCTTTCGGACAGGCATCGTTGAGGTCTCTATAGTCGACGCAAATGCGGATTTGTCCATTCTTCTTTTTGACAGGTACAATACTTGCCAACCATGTGGGATATTTAACCTCTCGGATGAAGCCAACATCGATGAGCTTATCAAATTCGGACTCGACTTGCACAGCAAGTTCTGAACGGAAGCGTCGTGGAGCTTGTTTCACCCAAGGTTTGTCAGTTGAGACTGCTAGGTTATGAACTGCTACTTTAGGGTCCAAACCGGGCATATCTTGGTATCCCCAAGCAAAAACGTCTTTGTATTCATGAAGTAGAGCTGTGTAGTCTTCCAACTCTTCTTGTGTTAGTAGAGTACTCACAAATATGGGTTTTGGCTCTTCTGCTGTTCCAAGATTAATTTCTTGGAGATCATCAATAGTTGCTTGTCCTCCATCTTCCATTTGCGGTGGAGCTGGCTCGGCAGTGTCAATGAACTCTTCCATTTCTTCTTCGCTTGATTGCTCTTCAAAGGAAACACAATTAACTGACAATGCATCTGCTACCCCTTCGCTCATCAGGGTCTTTTTAAAGATCACCTTCACACGTCGTTTTACTTGCCTTTTCTTGGTCGCTTGTGACTTGCTGGAGTGTCTAGTTGTAGACTTACCCAGGCGACTTAAAGCTGAGACATGTGGTTCAGCATTTGGCGCTAAACGTTGAAAAACTGATGCTCTCGGTGAAGTTTGGGTCCCCAAACGTTGGAAGACTGAAACACGAGGCAGCTCGTTTTGGATGACAGCCTCTTTAGAATCTAGTTTGGGAACTCGGACCTTTAGCATTCCATTCACCTGGTGAACTGCAATTTTGAGCGGCTTGATCTTAAACCCTTTGGACTTTACTTTCAATGAGGCCGGTGGTGTTTTTCTGAATGAGACCACTCGCCTATGTTGGCCGTTATCGAAAGTTGTGGAAATCACTATGTCATCTTGAGGTAAGGACTGATCAACACGCCGAAGAGGCTTGGTGTAACTAGTCATGAGCGATTCTATCGTGTCTTTGACCGATGTGAGTGTTTTTGTTTCGGACACAGGTTTGTCTTTCTTCAAAAAGATCACTTTTGGCTTTGTTGCTTTCGAAGTTGAAGAATTTTCAGCTTTGGGAACAGACTGGCTTGTTGCTTTGACTCGGATCCATTTTGCTGGTTTAAAAGTCTCGGCGGCAGGCGTTGTTTTCACCTTCATTTTCTGTGGGACAGATAAGACTGGCGAACTGTAGAATTTCGCGTCGGAGTAATTAACCTCTTCTCCTTTAAAAGGATCTATATCTGCCAGTACTTTCTTTACCACTCCATCTTTTCTAAATTTAAAGCATTGGTGTAATGTTGAAGGAACAACGCCATATGTGTGGAGCCAAGGTCGTCCTAACAGGACATTGAAGGACGTTGGAGCGTCAATCACATGGAAAAGTGCATCGGAATACAACTCCCCAATTTCCATCTGGAGGGCAATGGTGCCCATAGCTCTCTGACCCGATTGATTGTACCCTTGGATTGTCAACAAAGATGGAGATAATTGTTTTGTATTCATTCCCATCATACGAAGTGTTTTGAGTGGTAGAAGATTTACAGCAGAACCGCCATCTAGGAGAATGCGATTAACCGTCGTGTCCCCTACCAAACCTGTGACATAAAGCGGCCTATTGTGGTACTCCGATCCTAGCAAGAGATCATCTTCGCAAAACATTATGCATTCTTTGCAGCCGATACAAACCCTTGGAGTAGTCATGGCCACTTCCGCAATCTCATCTCTGTACGTATCTGGACACGACAAAGCCTCAATAAGCGCCTCCCGGAGCTCTCTTGACATTTGTAAAGCTTCAAAGACACTCATAATTGCTGGAACACGCTTCAAATGGGCCAAAACATCGTATTTGCATTTTTGTGATGACCCTTTTCCTTTGCTTTTGGTCCGTTCAGGTACGGAATTTGATGCTGAGGCGAGAGATGTCTTGTCAACAATGCCTTCTGAGGTGGCCTTCGATTTCAACTTCTTGGGACTTTCAGTTGGCACGATTGCTTCTTTTTGTTTATCAGCACTTGGGATACTTGAGCCAGAGCGTAATACAATTTCATTGACTACTCCATTGTCTTCATCGTCTGATTCGTTAGGGAGGTCAACAGTGACCATGCAACATTCGACCACCTCCTCATTTTCTTCGGGTTCATCTTCAAGAAGTTCTTTAGGCAAGAAGTCACGAAGAGTAATTGGAACCCGAGGTGGCTGCTCGTATTCTTCTTCTTTGGGGACTTGAGCTTTCTTAGATGCTCTCTTCTTCTTCTTCTTGCTTTTCAAAGAAGGCCTTCCCCTGATTTTAACACCGGTTGACGTAGACGACGTCATATACAGAGGGCGGTGTTACAACTTTTTGGCAATCGTGGTCCATTCATCGGCTGATTCACTAGACCCCTCAGAATTTTCCCATATGTCAAAACTTGGTGCATTCATTAGCTCGTACAGACTCGGAACTTTAGGGTTCCTAGAGCTTGGCATGACTGGGAGTGCATGAACAACTTTTACTTCTTTGCTCACTTGAAAAGCCACCTCTATAGCACCTTTAGGTAATGAAACTGCAGGAACTTCTGCTGTAGGACCTTCTTCAATCATATTTGTTGATGCCGAAGTATCGATTTCAATTTCTTTGTTGTCGATCTTCTCTTGGATTATGTCTTTGAGAATGTAACAGTCTTTCAAGGTATGGCCAAGCAAACGATGGTATTTGCAGTAAGAGGGATCATTGGTTTTGTTCATTTCAGCCGGGCGCTTTGGTTCCGGAAGCTTTATGCTCTTCTCCGCAAGTAACTCACTAAAGATTGCATCCACATCGTCATCATCGAATGAGTATTTGACTCGCCTTCTTTCTCTCAATGTGAGTCTCCGCGGTCGCTCATCCCTTCCTCCATTGTTGTTGTTGTTGCTATTGTTGCTTTTATTACCTTCATTCTTCTTTTCTGTTTTTATGAAGGTGGCCATCGACTCCCCTTTGTTGACTGCAGACTTTTGCTTGGTGTCAACCCTCTTCTCACTAGCTTGGAATTTTGGAGCTAGCATCTTTTGACGCTCCATTTGTCTCTCAACGTTGCTAGCCTTTGAGACCAACGCATCAAACGTCTGTGGTTCAGCTGTACCCACAAAAGTCGCAATTTCTGGAAGTAGGTTGTTAGCACACATCTGAACTGCTGATTGCTCGGTCAACTTCTCCGGACACTGTAGGTTTAGACTTCTCCATCTTGTAATGAAATCATTGGCGTTTTCGCCCACCTTCTGCCTTGAGTCAGCTAGATCGATGATCGAGACCTTTTTCTTGGAACTGACAAATTGAGCCAAGAATGCTCTTTGCATGTCATCCCATGTAATGATGGACCCCTCTTGGAGTTGAGTGTACCACGTAAATGCTGCACCCTTGAGGGATTGGACAAATTGTCTTACTAAAAACGCGTCCAATTGTGATGTCTCTCCACAAGCTGAGTAAAAATGGGCTAGATGTTCATGTGGTGAGCCGTTTAAACCATCGAACTTGTCAAATGTCGGTCTTTGGTACCCCTTAGGGAAGGGTATAATGTCGTAGTGAGAAGGGTATGGCTTACGATATCCAATGACAGGCGGATTCAAGGAAAGCTGAAACTTTTTGATTCCCTCCGCGATCATGTTCTCGACATCATTTGGAGAGAGGGTGTCTGATCCTGACGGACCTGCCCCTTCATTTTTCTTGTATTGTTCCAACTTATACTGTTCCATGTATTGCTCATACGTATTCCGATTCTTCCCTTTATCCTCCATCATACGAGCCATTTGTGCAACCAATGCTGCTATCTCGGCTTCTTTCTCAGCCAATTTTCTTGCGGCTTCCACCTCTAGTTCAGCTCGCCTCTTGGCTTCTTCTTTCTGTTTTCGGATTGCTTCCGATTCAAGTTGTGCCAATCTCCTCTGTAGATCCTGCATTAGCTCTTCTGGCGTTTGCGGGTTTGTTACGAGTACCTGTTCCTTTTCCTCCCTGCTTCCTTTTTCACTTTGAAGGATAGGCTTGATCGGTGACTTTTGCAACTGGGACGCCCCCTCTGCCAATCTGGTTTCATATTGAGACACCTTCTCTACGACTGATGATTCGAAAGTTGGATTGTCACTCCACACGATCTCTTCATCTTCTGATTCTGTGTCTACTAAAGAAGTAGCTTGAGAAGCACTTTTTCGGGCTATAGCACGAGTGACTGGTCCTGCATATGAGCTTTCTCCAAAAATTGGATATTGCTTACTCTTTGTTCCCTTTTGTCGTCCCCTACGTCTTGACGGTGCGTCAAGTGCTTTGACTACATCTTCGGCTATTTGTCTTGGGTCCACCGTGACTTGTTGGGAGAAGGAGGTCGGCGTTGGACTTGGGTCCACTGGGATTTCAGCTTCGTCATCTCCATCGGTGGAAGTCACCATCACACTTGCCACAGGTAGGTAGACTGGAATAGCTCCAACCATAATATAGGTCGAGACACTAGCTGTAGGAGTTTTGGGAACCTTGAGAGTTTCCACCATAGGAGGTATCGTTGTTGTCTGAGAAATCTCCGCCAGAATGGCCTCGATTGTGTTGGACTGAGCATCTCGCTTCCTCTGTGCCCTGGCGGTGATCGGTGCATGGCCAAGCATGAAAGACACACGGTGACCAGCCTTGTTGTTGCCAACTGTTGGGAGCTTGTGAAAGAACACGGTTACTTGTGGTGCCATTTGTTAATTTCCTGAGACACACACAAAATAAATTAGTAACTTCAAACAGAGATGAAAGGGAGAATGGTTCCCACAGACGGCGCCAAAAACTATGTTGAGCAAAAATTGTAAATGATATACTCAACACAATCTCATCCTATCTCATTGAGGGAGATAGGATTTTTATTATGTTAAGTTCGAACCATTCCAGATGTATACAAGAATCTGTAAATTACAACCCCATGTCTATAGAGAAAACCCTTTGATTCTGAATGAGCTACCAATGTGGGGTGTGTGTGTTTATTTGTTTTTGCGGCTGCACCCGGAATTTGAACGGGTTGCCTACGTACCCTTGGGGAAGGGATCAAGCCACTCGTAGTTCAAGATTCCCGACAAGTGAATGACTCGTCGGAAGGCTTTGATTTTGGATATGAGTAGTGTTTGGAAATGTGTTTGGATTTGTGTTTGAAGGCTTTTGAACTATGGAAAAGGCTTCAAAGGATCCGGGGATTTATTTGGAGATGTGGTTGCATCCGGATTTTAGTCCAGACTGCCTACATACCCTGTGAAGGGATCAAACCTATGTAGTTCATGGACATGATTTTTGGTTTTGAATTTGGCGGGTATAAATATTTTGGAACAGGAAAGTATTCTTGTTGGACACGAGCCCTGAAGCTTCTCGTGACTTGACCAATTTCCGTCGACATGAACTGGGCGTTTGCATTTCTTATTTCTGTCAGTGGCCCATGAGAAAACTGATCAACCAATTATCCAGCCCATACTCGGCCCAAGTCAAAGACCCATGCTTTCCTTCAATTTCTTCTCCAGACGTTGGAAGTCTCCCAATTTGATGCAAACAAGGTCTTCCAAGACATCAGCACCCTCACGATTTGATTTATAGATGGAGACTGAGTGCGTGAGTTTGATTCAGAGATGGAGTCTTGAGTATATATATGGACGTGTTCATCTCCTCCTCCTTTACGCATTCAAGATTGGATTTGGGTAAGCCTCCTCATTCTGACGAGTTTATGTGCTCTCTCAAGAACTCCTCTTGACAATTAAATTTCAATTGTTGTCTTTGATGCCAGTGTGCTACAGCGAGACTTTGGGTGACTTGGGTTCTTGATTCGCCATTTTTTCTGAAACTGCACTTTGGCGCTTATTGCTCTCGGTGAGTGGTTTTGTTGATAGCTGTCCTTTTGCATGCAGAGCTCCAAGCCTCCAAGTGTTTGATTAAGGACTTTGTCCTCTGCATAAGAAGTGTATATATATACTTGCAGCATCACATTCATTTGTCAATTTGTCTTCCACTTCACCGTTTGAGCCATGTTTGTTTATTTATTCAAGTCTGGAGCCACCATCTTGATTAATAAAGAGTCAATGCAAATTTACAACCAGTGATGATCGTAAGAACAATCTGTTCGAGCTCGATGTTTTGTTTATTAACTTGAATAATGATCTACTCAAGCTTATGTGATGTAGTACTTCATGTTGTCATGATAATCATATTCAAGTTCATCAGTCTCATCTCCTTTTGCAGGGGTGGAAACGGACTCCAACTCTTGAGATTAGGAGAACGAGGTGAGTGTGCTCTCACTTGTTGCTAACAATGTTCTTGTTCTTTCATTTGATTAAGTTCTTGCATTGACACTTTTGCTCCACGCAGATAAAGACTCTTCTTCTTCATTGCTTGAGAGAAGTACTCGGATAACACCAAGGGTGAGTTTCTGTTTCTCATGTCATGCTGGCTTGGAATTTTTGGTGGCAGAGTGTTTATACCTCGAACTCTTCTTTCATTTGACATGTTGTGTGAGATGAGTGTAGGGCCACACGTTCCATCATAGTAAAAATGAGAAGGAGTAGCCTTGTTTTGGTAGCAGATTAGAGGGGGTGATTAACCCTTGAGGACTGAACTGCATACGTTTTGGGTGGCTCCTGTGATGTGAGGTTTCTTGAGGAATTGCTCATGTGAGGGATTGGTCCTGTGAGGGAATTGCTCAGCTTTTACACAAAGCTTCGGCGGGTAGTGTGTCATCAAGATCTCCAGCATTTGATGATAACATAGCAAGAAAAGATCTGCAAAGAAAACAAAGAGAGTTGGACGAGGAGAGCCCCACCTTTATGATTTCCTTGTAGTTGTTGAAGAAACTAACAGCTACACTCTTGAACTAGCTCTTCTCTTC
This sequence comes from Fragaria x ananassa, assembly GCA_034370585.1. NCBI lineage: Eukaryota > Viridiplantae > Streptophyta > Magnoliopsida > Rosales > Rosaceae > Fragaria > Fragaria x ananassa. Next base: position 11,393,322 of record CP139765.1, on the reverse strand, counting down.
TTGTATTGACGTTGAAGAAGCAAACAGCTACTGTCTTGGCTTCTCTTCTTCTGCTTCCTTCTTGTTTCTTCTCTCTGTATCCTTTCTTTTTCCTGTATCCCCGCTTCTCATCATTAGGCTTGCTTTTATAGAGGCTTGAGGAGATCAGATTTGTTTATTTAAATTTGAAAGTTTCAAACCCCTTATCTCCTGTATTTCGGCATCGACTAGATGGAGTTGTTATATTGTATGACGGATGTTGACAAGTTCCACCTCTTTGACCACGTCTTGTAAATAAGATTCGACCCCTTTATTCGCAACAGACTTTTCCAATTCCCTCTTCTGTGTATATATAATTTTTTTTTACTGTATGAAGTTATCTTGCGCAAACGAGCTGATGAAGACAAGGTTTTCCAGCTCCTAGCCAACCTGAGCCCGGATTATGAAGATCTGAGGAGTCACATCCTCATGAATTCTGTGCTTCCCTCCTTCTCATCTGTTTGTGCTACTATAAGGAGGGAGGAAACTAGAAGGGAGGCTATGAATGTGGAGATAAGGACTAATCATGCTGAGTCCAGTGCCTATGTGTCTAGCTATAAGCAGTCTGATGACAGAGGGTACAAGGGAAAGAAGGGCAAGTGCACTCATTGCAATGGTAATCATTTCCGAGATAAATGCTGGATATTGTGTCCAGAACTCAAGGTGAAATTCCTTGAAGAGAAAGCCAAGAGAGAGGCTAAGGGAAGTGCCAAGGCGTATTCAGTGTCTTCCTCTTCTAACTCAGTTGCTGGTCCTAGTGCTGCACTAGTTGCTTCAAGTCCAAGCTCTGTGTCCGTGGACTTTACCACCAATCCATGTAGTTTGATCAACGACTTTGCTGTTTTTCTCCAACAGAAAAAGAAGTTGAATGAGCATGATCACAATGCTCTCCTCAGTAACTTCTCAGAATTTCTTGCAGAAGCAGACCATGTCAAGGACAGTGATATTTCAGGTATCTTGACTGCTTTTAAGACTGCACTTATTATAAATTCTGAGAGTGATTTTTGGGTTATTGATTCTGGAGCCACAGATCACATGACAAGTAAGATTGAAAATTTGCACGATTTAGAAAAATTATCTTCTCATGTTTCTGTTGCTAATGGGAAAGGAGCAGAAGTCTTAGGAAAAGGGAAAATTAATCTTTTTTCAAAGAACATAGAGTCAGATGCCTTATACATTCCTTCTTTTCCTTTCCAGTTGTTATCTGTGGGTAGAATTGTGAAAACTCTACATTGTCTAGCCATTTTTTCTCCTCATAACGTGATTTTTCAGGATATCACCACCAAGATGAAGATTGGTGAAGGAGTTTTTCTAAATGGTTTGTATTATGTGTCCAAACCTTTCCTGGCTTTTCAAGCATCTTCCAGTAGCTCTTTTGATCATCTGTTGTGGCATCACCGTCTAGCTCATCCATCAGAGAAGGTGTTATCCATTTTGTTTCCCTCCTTCAGTCAACAAGTCCACAACTGTGAAGTCTGCCATTTTTCTAAGTTTACTAGGTTACCGTTTAATTCTTCTGCCTCTAGGGCTTGTAATCCATTTGAAATCATCCATTCTGATATTTGGGGACCAGTTCTAAAATCCTTTGATGGGTTTAGATATTTTGTAACCTTTGTTGATGATTTTACTAGGATTACATGGTTGTATCTATTGAAGTTTAAGAGTGAAGTATTTGATGTGTTTAAAAATTTTCATGATCTGGTGCATACTCAATTTTCATCCAAAATTAAAATTCTCGGATCTGATAATGGCTCAAAATATATGTCCCATAAAATGTCTCAGTTTTTAAATGGAAATGGGATCATTCATCAAACCAGCTGTGTTGGAACACCACAACAAAATGGGATTGCAGAAAGAAAAAATAGGGATCTGCTTGAGAAAACAAGGGCTATGATGTTTTATGCTAATGTACCAAAAAGATTTTGGTCTCAAGCTGTTCTTACTGCCACCTATATTATTAATCGCCTTCCTAGTAGAATTCTGAATTCAAGGTCTCCTCTGGAAGTTCTAAAGCATAGAAAAATTGATTTGTCTCATCTGAGGGTGTTTGGTTCAGTGTGCTATGTTCATGTTCAAGCCAAATATAGAGATAAATTGGATCCCAGAGCTATCAAATGCATTTTTCTGGGATATTCCTCAACTCAGAAAGGGTATTGTTGCTATGATCCCGTTAGTAAGAAGAAATTTGTTTCCAGAGATGTCAGGTTCAATGAGACTGTTCCTTATTTTTCTGAGCAGTTGGATACAAGCACTCAGGGGGAGTTTTACATGGATCTATTTCCAGTTCCAAATGTTGGTACAGATGTGGCAATGGAATTATCTCCTAGTCTGATCAGGAATGATCGTGTTCCTGAGCCATCTATTAGTTTTGATGCTGGTACTGAGGCTCATGATGCCATTGATGAGTTTCTCGGTCATGATGTTGCAGAGAATCAACCTGAAGCTGCTGCTGATACTTCCATTGTTCCAACTCTTCCTAGAAGAAATCCCTGCCGCACTAGAAATCCTCCAGTTCGACACAAAGATTATGTGTCCTACACTTCCAGGTATCCTGTTGCACACTATATGGATATTGGAAAGTTTTCTTCTGCTTATGTTGCGTATTTAAGTGCCATAGACAGTCATATTGACCCTCAAACCTTTCAAGAGGCTAGTCAAGTTGAAGCTTGGAGGCAGGCTATGAATACTGAACTTAAGGCCCTTGATGACAATCATACCTGGAGTCTTGTGCAGTTGCCTAAAGGGAAGAAAGCTGTTGGGTGCAGATGGATTTATAAAACAAAGCTCCATGCAGATGGGACTTTGGAGAGGCATAAAGCAAGACTTGTAGCTCGGGGCTTTACTCAGACCTATGGAGAAGACTATAAGGAAACGTTTGCACCTGTGGCAAAAATGAACACTGTAAGAGTGTTACTCTCTGTTGTTGTCAATCAAAATTGGTCTTTGCATCAAATGGATGTAAAGAATGCATTCTTGCATGGTGACCTGGAGGAAGAAGTTTACATGAAACTCCCTCCTGGTCATGAACTTTCTGACCACCCTGAGATGGTCTGTAAGCTTCACAAAGCCATTTATGGTTTAAAACAGTCTCCTCGAGCCTGGTACGCCAAACTCAGCTCAGTCCTTGAAGATATTGGTTTTGTCAGTAGTAGTGCCGATTCCTCATTGTTTGTTAGGATGCGGAATGTCATGAAACTTGTGGTCTTGATCTATGTTGATGATCTCATCATTACTGGTGATAGTATTGCTGAGATAAATTCTCTTAAAGGTTCTCTGCAAGCCAAGTTTGCAATGAAAGATCTTGGAGCTCTCAAGTATTTTCTGGGAATTGAGATGGCTGCATCTTCAAAGGGTCTTTTCCTCAGTCAGCGAAAATATATTCTTGAACTTCTGTCTGAAGCTGGAGTTCTTGACTGCAAACTTGCTCGCACTCCTCTTAACAGTAAACTTATGCTGGCTACTGAGGGTGCTTATCTCTCTGATGTGTGTCCTTATCAGAGGTTAGTTGGCAAATTGATATATCTCACTATCACTCGACCTGATATTTCATATGCAGTTAGCATTGTCAGTCAGTTTATGCACTCTCCTACTGATTTTCATTTGAGTATTGTCAAGAGAATTCTGAGATATCTAAAAGGGTCAATTGGTAGAGGTATTCTGTTCCAAAGATATCATCATACTAGCATTGTTGGATATGTTGATGCTGATTGGGCAGGGAATGCAGTGGACAGAAAAAGCACCACAGGTTTTTGCACATTTGTGGGAGGGAACCTAGTTACATGGCGAAGTAAAAAGCAATGGGTTGTGGCTAGATTAAGTGCAGAAGCTGAATATAGAGCTATGGCGTCTGCCTCTTGTGAGTTAATATGGCTTAAGAGCTTATTGTTCGACCTTGGCTTCCCTGTCACTGATGCTATGTCTCTGCATTGTGACAATCAAGCTGCCATGCACATTGCTTCCAATCCAGTTTTTCATGAAAGAACCAAACACATTGAAGTAGACTGTCATTATATTCAATCACAAGTGCAGGCCAAGATAATTGAAACAGTGTATACCAGAAGTGCTGATCAACTTGCTGATATTTTTACCAAGTCTCTTCCTTCAGTGCAGTTTCTCTTGATTCTTGGCAAGCTTGGATCAATAAATCCCCTTGATCCAGCTTGAGGGGGAGTGTTGAAGATATTTAGAGTATGGCTGCATCATGATTGTCATGATTATAGCATGGTGATTATCTAGTTTTCTAAGTTTAGTCCATGCTGCTGCTGTTTAGACCATGCTGCTGCTACTGTTCTCCATGCTGCTCCATACTGCTGCTGCTGTTCTCCATGTTTATCTTCCTTCATTCATATAAAAAGCCTTGTTGTTCAGTTTTCTTACACACAATTCAATAGAAGAAAACACTTAAGAAAGAAAAGTTTCTCCAAGCTCTTGTGTTGTGTGCTATCCTTTCTATTCGTCTTGTGACATTTATTCTGCATTCGCCATAATGAAGTTGTTTTTCTTCAACTACCAGTATACTTTGGTTTCAAATAACTCTAATGATAACAGCTCTTTTGTTGGAACTGATGATCATGATCCCCCCAGTTCTTTGCACTTGGAGAGATTTTGTTCACAACTCTTAACAGTAGTACTAAAGTATGAATTTGATCTCAAATATTCAAGCCAGTACGTTTCTGCCAAGAACTGCACTCCACTTGGCGTATCTGATCATTTGCCCTGTCTGCTGTCGTTCAAGGATATCGAGTGTACAGAGTATACTAGAAGGTTGAGAGTACTGGTGGAATTTTCAGACAGTAGCAACAACTGGTATCAGAGGCCTTTCAACCCCAATACAAGTTTCATCGCGGAAGGCTCATGGGATGCACAAAAAAGTCAAATACAATTTGCTGCTTGTAAATTCTTCCAGGCTGCAACAGATTCTTTCAACAATTCTCATGTGGATGACTGTTCAACTAGATTGAGCATGAGATTTCCTGCAATATGGACAATCGGAGACACTAGTAGTGTCATGGGGCATATTTGGAGCAGCAAATCCAAGACTGAGTCAGGTTACTTCGACAAGATCACATTTCAAACTCGTCAGAGTGAGGCGGGAAGGGTTCTAGTTCCAGGGCCAAAATATGTGTATACTAAAATAGACCAGGTAACTAAGTTGTGCCCAAAAAAGAAGTCTGCTGCTAATGATCAGAAGAGCAACATGTACCCAAACCCGTTTTCTAACGACATGAAATTCGATATGTCAGCAAAAAGTTCTAAAGGACATGGTGCATGGGGAAATTCTGATCCTCTTTCTGTTGGCAATCAGTTCTATGAGCAGTATTTCTCTTCAACACAATATTCAAATTCAATTGGAGATGCAAGGTACTCTCTAGCTCCTTTGAGCTCCTTTCCTGTGATGAGATACAGCTACAACCGTAGCAACCCCACCAATATTAGCTACAGAATAAACATTGAACTGCTGGAGAAATCTGCTGGAAAGTCAGGCCATACAATACAAACAAAGGAAATGCAGAGTTCAGCAGAAGGGCTCTATGATGTTGTAGAAGGAAGCCTGTGCATGAGAGGCTGTCGAAATGTTGTCATCAAGTATTAATAATTAATATATGTAGAATGAATATATGTTGGTTTGGTTCGGTTTAATCGGTTTTTAGGATGCATAGAACCCCAAACCGACACCGCACAACTCGGTTCGTGTGGTTTCCTGAATCGATTGCCTCAGTTCCATTCGGTTTTTTCGGTGCCTAAAAGTCCACCCTACTCGTTAGTCATTCAGCAGTGGTGGATCAAGGATCTAAAAGATACCTATGCTAACATTTATATTTATATATATATAGTGGGAGGCTTATCTAGGATCTAAAATCACATAATCATTATCAATGCTTTCAGCATATTCTCTTTAAATGTAGAGAACCATCGAATCATCAAAAAACTCATCTGAAGTTTGTTTTTTATGATGCTCATAGAAGAGAAAGATGCTCAGAGAAGAAAAAGTTTTTTTTGTTGTTGCTGTGGAAACTGGCAAAGTCAACACAAGACAAATCAATCTATACTAATTAAACCTCCTTCTATATACATATATATTAGTCCATTACATATATATATATATATATATATATTCAAGTATATTCAAGTGTTATGGACTAATATATATGTATACACCCATACTTGAGGTTTTTTTGCTCAAATTTCTCTATGGGCTTCGGCCTATACACCCTTAGGCTTGTATCCGCCTCTGTGATTGGGTTATGTGTGCCCGCTCTTGTTTTTTTTTTTTTTCCTAAACAGGGTCACTCTCATGCCATAACAATTAATGAAACCGTAAAATACAAGGGGAGACATAAACCCTAAACCCCATATTGCATAAACATCCCGAAATAATATCAAAAGTTAACAATCCTATGCATTCTAACAAACATCATTTAACAAAGAATACATCATTGACAACTCCATTTACTTTACAATTTTGGGAAACATATCGGAAAGACAACGCTCATACAGAGCCATAAGTTACTACGTCTATCAGTTTTCCTACTATGTTGCCACTGGAAAATATTACAAGTAACAATGAGTTTCATCCTACCACTAGGAGGTTGCGACCATTTGACAAAGCAAGGAAATCGCCGTCTACCTCGGACAGACATGGCACACAATATGCGCAAACCAAGACAACGCCCACATCTCGAGACCAAACAATGGTCAAGATTTATTAAAAGCATAAAATAAACTACCAATAAAAAAACAAAAGTAAAAGAGAACTAGAAGCAAACCAGCCCATATTGGGCCCAACACACGAAACTAGGCCCAAGATTCGTTCCGAGACTTTGGGAAAGGCCCACCCGGCCCAGAAGAGTATCGGCTACATAACCACCGCTGCACCACCTTGCCCGTCTGCCCGTCGCGCCTGTACCATATGTGCAACACCGCCATTCAAACCATGTCTCGTCGGACCCATGACGACGACTCAACCTGGCAAATGGGCAGGTTGGGCGGGTAGCGGGCGGGCTGTGACGGGTTAGCGTTGTTCAACGGGTTACCCATTGGAACCCGCTAAGACCCGTTAAGATGTTTTTTTTCCTCTTTTTTTTTTAATCTTTCTTTTTCTAATCAAATCAAATACCAATATATTTTTGGTATATTGGTATGTTTACAACAGAAAAATCAATCTCATAGATGATATCAATTTGATCGCCATGGTTGGAAGTTGTGGCACATCAATGAATACAGAGAGGAGGCGGTTAAAACAATCTATGTCATGAAGCAAAGAGCTCCTGAAAAAATCTCCGTGTTCAGAAACTGTGAAAACATCATTTTTTATGTTTTCCAAACTTACTCATGAATTTAGAGTTGTACTTGACGAGGCCAAAAGTTGACCTGTGCAATTTAAAACCCTATCGTGTAGTATTAGTAAGTAGGGTATAGTTCTAGCCGGGGACACTAGGGAAGGATTATATCTGCATTAAAATAAGTTAGTAATATTCACAAATGTAAAATAAGCATACAAGTACAATTCTGTCACAACTATACAAGTATAACACACATATATAATTATAAACATATATACATATTTACGATTTTAAATGGGGGATGTATAAGGTGGTTCGAAACATAAAGAAAAGAAGTAAAATATTTACATACATCGGTCAATCAATACCCAAGCACAAAATATAGCAAACACCGATTAGAAAACACATAAGTTTTATGAAAGATCAAGTTATTACGTTTATGTTATCATAGATGCAAATTAATTCCAACTTTTTACGACTTCTCATGTAACTTAGAACTTACGACGCGCATCATCCTAAGTTTATGTGTCATCTTGTTTAATGCTTACGACGCGCATCACATTAACACAAAATACACTTACCGTTCACGAGTCGTTGGAGATATGATCCTAGGTATGTCGTCACTCATCCTATTAGCATGTAAATCACTTACCCTACCACCCTATGCAGCAACTAAAATCGAGAGCCCGACGCGGTGAACTCAACCCTAGATTACTACGGCATATTAAACTCCCCCCTTAGAAACATCCGTGCACAAGACTATCTTTAGGTTCGATTATGTGATCAGGTAAGCAATTAATCAATTTGACATCTACTAAACACACAAACATAAACAACTTAAACTAAATCATAATCCTAACTTGCAATCTAAATCGTTACATAACAAACATATTCATATGCAAATCACAAAGAAGAGTTCATAAACATGCTTATTATGCAAAACCGAAAACCAATACATATATATATCAATAAGAACTGTCTTTACACAGAAAATACATACACAAACCATGAAAGTATTCATCCTTAACCAACCTATGCAGTTCGGCAAGGATGAAGGATGAAATTGGTGGAAGAGTGCGGTCGGCAGTGGATGGAAACGGGGGCGGCAGCAGCTTGTGTTTTCTGTGTTTGAGAGGTTTTTGGGTAGAGTTTGGCTATACTACGTTTTTGAGCAATTGGAAGACACGAAATTAAGAGCTATACATGTCTATTTATACAGAAAAATCAAAGAGAAACCCTAGCTGCATCGGCAAAGGAAAGGCAATCCTATTTTAACTCTCTTTCCTATTTGCTCAATGATTCCTTCTTTAATGCAGCTTCTTATCCGAATTTGGACTCCTTCTTCTGACTTTTTGGACCTTCCTACATGTTTATGGATCCATGTAGGCCTCATGTACGAAATCTTGGGCTTTGATGGCAGCCAAAACCAGTGATAGGTCCGGCAAGGTCAGCTTTCCAGGTTTGACCGGGAAACCTTACACTTAACCAAAATATGGCTGCCTTGATGCTTCTACGTAATTTCTTCTTTTGTCCAGCTTCCTAACACTTCATTAAGGTCTTGATACATCTCTTGACAAATTTGGGAAGCCTTTTGTTGAAGAATCATCTCCCAAAACTCGTTAGACAACTTAGGCAGTTTCTGCCCAGTTTTGCAGCCTGACCTCTGTCCACTGTTTTGCTCATAACTCCTTCGTCTCAACTCCGATTGCTGCGATCCAAATGTGGTTGAAAAGTAGACAAACACAGCTTTGATTCCATATGTGGAACGCCTTCTAACTCCTCCTGGAAATCTAGATATGAATTTTTGAAGTTGATGTACGTTTTCTGGCAGATTCTGCCCGAGAGCAAAACAATGTCCAAAAGTGTTTCCTCTTTTCCGTGGCCTCACTTGTTGTCATTCATGAGTCCGTTCATCATGATTCTCGATATGTTAAGCGTATTTACCTGTCTTCTGCACATTTAAACAAAATACATCAAAACTGACAAGGTAACAAAATAACGAATCATAATAAAACGTCCAAGTGATAGTCCAAAAACGGTTTTCATCATTTAAGTGCAATTTTCTGTATAAAAACGGCTAGTAGCCACAACTCTACAGAAAAACCCTCTTGACTCTAAAATAAGTAAAAACAAACATACTAAGGCACAAACAAAGTGTAAATGGGGGTGAAAATCCATTAATATCATGGCGTAAAAACGCACTTATCAAACTACCCCACACTTAAGCTTTGCTAGTCCCTTAGCAAACCGACTCTAACTGAAAGTAAAAACAAAAACAAAAACGAAAATAACAATAACTCTAATACCCTTAAGAAATTTTTGTCTCAGATTCTTAAGTACGCATAATCTCAAGTTTTAACATTCGAGTGAAAGCACAATTGCAAAAGTTCATAAACTTGTATTATAGCATGAAAAATCAAGATTTTCGGAATTTATAAGTAAAACATGAATGAAATTTTGATCCTCCTTTCCAAGGTACACTCTCTTTTTTTTTTCACTCGAAAATGGTTTTCACTCATAAGTTTATGCAAGAGAAAAGATGATCAATAACAAATGACTTGCATATTTCAAGAAATAACGGCTCTTTGAGAAAACATTTTTCTTGGAAAAACCTCATTTAACAACTAAGTGCAATAATGGACCAAAACCATATGCTTACTCATATGAAATTCTCCACAAATCAAGTTTAGTCATCTTAAGAATCATGAAATAATCTCAAGGGTTGTAACGGGGCTTGGTTTCATAAGGTAGGAATTTTTTTTTTTGGATATAAGTGGTGATAGTAAGATATCAAGACTTAGCAAATTTAAGCTTCACCCTCCTTATGTCTCCACTCCATGAATTGGACAAGGGTCAAATATACAACTTTGGACCCTCAAATAATTTCAACTCCAAATCCACAAAACACCATCTAAATAATGCCTTAGAATTTTTTCTTTGTCTTGTCTGAAATTTCTTTCTTTCTTTTTTTTTTTCATCTTTTTCCGATTTTTTTTTTCTTTTGTTTCGGAAATTCTTTTCTTTTGAAAATATTTCGGACAAAAACACATTTTTTTTTTTTCGGCATAACATCTATGGAAAAGAATGATGTTCACCCCACACTTCAACTCCACCCCACACTTGTTCTTTAACATCACAGCACAGCTTCATCGAAAATTCTTTGCTAAGTCTTGACAACAAGGTAAAGATAATCTATACTAAGCTCAGGAATTCTGTTTAAGGGTGATGAAAGAAAAGGCATAATGTAGGCTCAAAGGGGTTTAACTAAGGAGTCCCACGACGGGCACAAAAATGGGCAAAGGCTTATTTTGGCTTTGGTGGTGATCCTAATTGAGATTAATTGCAATCCTATTCAAAATCAGAACAAGTTATGATTATAAAGCTTTGAAAATCACATAAATAAGTTCTAGTAAATTCTAGAGTCCATTAAACAGCTATAGCACATAGTTATTGAATAATGAAAATAATGAGGCTTTACGTGAATTTTCAAAGGATATGGAATTTAATCACTCAAAAAGAAAGTATATTAGGCTCAAAATCTCACAAAGGTTGTTATGGAAACAAAATAACAAAACATGCAAACTTTTCTTTCAAAAATCTCAAGTGTTCATACTTTACAAAATTCATGAAAAGTTGCAATTTTCTTAAGATAAATGTTCAACCATCCATTATGCATTAAAAGATAATTTTCATCATAGACATTTTAAGGGTATTTTCCTAAGACTCAAAACAATTAAAAACATTTAAAAAAAAATAACAAAAATTCGAAATAAAGACTTTTTTTTTTTGTCGTTTTCTATTTTTTTCAAAAGCAAATATAACGAAATTAAATGCAAAAATTGAAAAATTTTGAAAAATTTAAACAAACTTTCGGCAAAGAAATAAAACCACACCAAAACAATAAATAAAATATACTTATGATGCAATCTCTACCCCACACTTAGAAAATTACATTGTCCTCAATGTAAGTTCAAAATTATGTAATAATTTTCGAAGCAGGGATCGAAACCACATAATAAATATATAAACAAAAATATCAACAATAACTGTGAAGGGATTAAGAAATTCAAACTCTCGGTGATGGCTCCTCCACAGCTACGGTTGAAATGAGTTGCCTCTCATGCAGCGCTTAATGTTTATAGTCTGTCAGCCTAGACTCTTCTTCCTTCTCCTTGAAAAGTGGCGTCATCCCCACAATAAGGCTCGGCATGGCTGCTTGCTTCATCTTGAATGGCACTTGGATGTCTCATGGCGTCAAAGATGTTGAACTTAATGACTTCGCCATCAAACTCCATAGTCAAATTACCCCCAGCCACATCGATATTGGTCCTTGCGGTTCTCATGAAGGGTCTTCCTAGCAGAAGCTGTGTCGAATCATCAACTGACTCCTCCATTTCCAATACATAAAAGTCTGCAGGGAATATCAGGTGATTAACCTGCACAAGGACATCCTCCACATACCCCTTAGGGTATTTGCTTGATCGATCCGCCAATTGGATCACTACGTCATCATGTTGAAGTGGACCAAGACCTAGAGACAAGTAAACAGAGTAGGGCATGACATTAATGGAAGCCCCTAGATCAAGCATCACTTTCTCAAACCTTGTAGTGCCGATGACAACTGGAATTGAAAAGCTTCCTGGATCCTTAAGCTTTGGCGGCATCTTGCATTGTAGCACAGCGGACACGGTCTCGCTCATGCTCATAACCTTTCTCTCCCTTGTGTGTCTTCTTGTGGTGCAAAGCTCCTTCAAAAACTTTGCATACTTGGGCACTTGCTTGATACATTCTAACAAGGGGATGTTCACATTCACCTTTCGAAAAACGTCCAACACTTCTTCGTCGGACTTGGCTTGCCTGCTCTTGGTGAAACGTGAGGGGAAGGGGATACAACAAGTGCTCGTCATGGCTGCATCCTGGGCAGCCGAATGTCTTCCTTCCATGGCAGCAGGGTCTTTCTCAAGAGCCCTCTTCTTCATTGCTTCCAAGTCTCCCTTGCTTGGCTTAGCATTCGGTTGTTGCTCGGTACCTTGATCTTGGTGTTGTGTAGGCTCGGCAGTCCCTTTCTTTGCATCATCATTGTCGGCATGGCAGCCCTAGGGTGCTCGGCATTCCCACCTTGCATAACAACATGCTCTTGCTCGGCATCCATGGCAGCCCTTCTTTGCTCGGCAGCTCCTCCACACACGGCATCATCATCATCACCCCAATTCAACGCTCCAAGATCAAGTTAGTAAGTACATAAGTGACATTAAAACAAGTTATATGACAAGCTCGGCATTGGCATGCCAAACTCGGTATTGGTACAATCTCGGCAATGTGGCCACAAAGCAAAGTATGTAACTTGGCAATCATTAACAAGTTAAAAGTTGTCACTTAAGCACATATGTCGGCAACCTAAATAAAAGTTGCTAGTTTGTTTTATTAACTCTTAACTTTATGGTACGTGGAGCAGTGAAGACCAGTGTGCGATGTCCTTGTACAGGCCAGTCCGGTGTTTTGCTTGATCCGATATACCATTATAAGTTAAGAGGGTAAATTTTCGAACCATAATGTATGATGATTATATATCAAGTTATTTTACAACGTCTAAAGTAAGGTTTATGCTACGGCCCGAGTATTTGGCTAGGTCGAGCGGATTCCGTGGTTTCAGAAGACGAATGTCACGGAGGGCGAACCCCCTACAGGAATCAGGCAGGACTTGTTTGTGGTCACGGAGGGCGAACCCCCTATCGTCCCCTTCACAGAGAAGAGATGACAGTCAATGACCTTGAGATCCAGTTAGACAAACCTGTGTTCCTTATCAATGACACACGACCCTTACTCAGCTTGGAACAAACTCGGATCCTTAGACCAGGCGCTTGTGTTAATCAAAGCCGCCCTCAACCTCAAACAAGCTAAGTTGCCTTTAAGAGTCTAAGACTCGAAGAAGCATCGCTCAAAAGAGGGGTTTAGGCTAAGATTAACACAAGTGACCCCACCTAACACGTTTTACTTTAGAAATTATAAAACAACTTTAATATATAAAAATCATACAATCGGTTTTTAGCCTAGTCCATTACTAGGTTCGGCACTTATACAAAAGAGAAAATCTTCGGCCATTGACATGCATTCAAGTAGAGAATTTAGATATGCCAACTCGTTTTCGAACGTCTAAAGTGAAGTTATGCTACGACCCGAGCTTTTGGCTAAGTCGAGCGGATTCCATATGGAACAAACTCGGATCCTTAGACCAGTCACCCTATGTTAATCAAAACCGCCCTCAACCTCATAAAAACGGATCTGACAAGCGTCGCTCGTATGAGGGGTTTAGGTTATGATTAAAATAGGTGGCTCCACCTGACATGGATCACTTTAGAAATTCCAAAACAAAAAGCCATATAAAAATTCTAAACTTTACTAATAATGTCGACCTACTTATACAAAATTTTACAAAAATAGTTTTCAAATAACACATAGGCACATATATAAACATTCGGCAATGTAAGACATTAAGGTTCGGCAATGCCATGCTTGGCAATGCCAAGCTCGGCAACACATCCTACAAAACAGAAAAAATGTTAGTTAAATAGACATAAATACATGAATAAATCCTTTTTAGCATCCCCGGCAACGGCGCCAAAAACTGACGAGGCCAAAAGTTGACCTGTGCAATTTAAAACCCTATCGTGTAGTATTAGTAAGTAGGGTATCGTTCTAGCCGGGGACACTAGGGAAGGATTATATCTGCATTAAAATAAGTTAGTAATATTCACAAATGTAAAATAAGCATACAAGTACAATTCTGTCACAACTATACAAGTATAACACACATATATAATTATAAACATATATACATATTTACGATTTTAAATGGGGGATGTATAAGGTGGTTCGAAACATAAAGAAAAGAAGTAAAATATTTACATACATCGGTCAATCAATACTCAAGCACAAAATATAGCAAACACCGATTAGAAAACACATAAGTTTTATGAAAGATCAAGTTATTACGTTTATGTTATCATAGATGCAAATTAATTCCAACTTTTTACGACTTCTCATGTAACTTAGAACTTACGACGCGCATCATCCTAAGTTTATGTGTCATCTTGTTTAATGCTTACGACGCGCATCACATTAACACAAAATACACTTACCGTTCACGAGTCGTTGGAGACATGATCCTAGGTATGTCGTCACTCATCCTATTAGCATGTAAATCACTTACCCTACCACCCTATCCAGCAACTAAAATCGAGAGCCCGACGCGGTGAACTCAACCCTAGATTACTACGGCATATTAAACTCCCCCCTTAGAAACATCCGTGCACAAGACTATCTTTAGGTTCGATTATGTGATCAGGTAAGCAATTAATCAATTTGACATCTACTAAACACACAAACATAAACAACTTAAACTAAATCATAATCCTAACATGCAATCTAAATCGTTACATAACAAACATATTCATATGCAAATCACAAAGAAGAGTTCATAAACATGCTTATTATGCAAAACCGAAAACCAATACATATATATATATCAATAAGAACTGTCTTTACACAGAAAATACATACAAAAACCATGAAAGTATTCATCCTTAACCAACCTATGCAGTTCGGCAAGGATGAAGGATGAAATTGGTGGAAGAGTGCGGTCGGCAGTGGATGGAAACGGGGGCGGCAGCAGCTTGTGTTTTCTGTGTTTGAGAGGTTTTTGGGTAGAGTTTGGCTATACTACGTTTTTGAGCAATTGGAAGACACGAAATTAAGAGCTATACATGTCTATTTATACAGAAAAATCAAAGAGAAACCCTAGCTGCATCGGCAAAGGAAAGGCAATCCTATTTTAACTCTCTTTCCTATTTGCTCAATGATTCCTTCTTTAATGCAGCTTCTTATCCGAATTTGGACTCCTTCTTCTGACTTTTTGGACCTTCCTACATGTTTATGGATCCATGTAGGCCTCATGTACGAAATCTTGGGCTTTGATGGCAGCCAAAACCAGTGATAGGTCCGGCAAGGTCAGCTTTCCAGGTTTGACCGGGAAACCTTACACTTAACCAAAATATGGCTGCCTTGATGCTTCTTCGTATTTTCTTCTTTTGTCCAGCTTCCTAACACTTCATTAAGGTCTTGATACATCTCTTGACAAATTTGGGAAGCCTTTTGTTGAAGAATCATCTCCCAAAACTCGTTAGACAACTTAGGCAGTTTCTGCCCAGTTTTGCAGCCTGACCTCTGTCCACTGTTTTGCTCATAACTCCTTCGTCTCAACTCCGATTGCTGCGATCCAAATGTGGTTGAAAAGTAGACAAACACAGCTTTGATTCCATATGTGGAACGCCTTCTAACTCCTCCTGGAAATCTAGATATGAATTTTTGAAGTTGATGTACGTTTTCTGGCAGATTCTGCCCGAGAGCAAAACAATGTCCAAAAGTGTTTCCTCTTTTCCGTGGCCTCACTTGTTGTCATTCATGAGTCCGTTCATCATGATTCTCGATATGTTAAGCGTATTTACCTGTCTTCTGCACATTTAAACAAAATACATCAAAACTGACAAGGTAACAAAATAACGAATCATAATAAAACGTCCAAGTGATAGTCCAAAAACGGTTTTCATCATTTAAGTGCAATTTTCTGTATAAAAACGGCTAGTAGCCACAACTCTACAGAAAAACCCTCTTGACTCTAAAATAAGTAAAAACAAACATACTAAGGCACAAACAAAGTGTAAATGGGGGTGAAAATCCATTAATATCATGGCGTAAAAACGCACTTATCAGTACTCCCCGTATCTTATTTGGTGTTTTTGAAATACATCAACCGAACACGTTTTACTTCTGTTTTTGAATTTATAAAACTAAAAACAGTTTCACAAAATGGTACCGAACACACCTTAAACAAACACGAGAACGTCATTTAATTGAATGTATACATAAAAAAGAAAAATAGAATGTCAATTTAGAAGAATAGTGATTTAAAGGAAAGATAAACGATCAATTTGGAATGACCGATTCAATGTATACACACAAGGGAGAGAGGGTCAATTCGGAAAAAAAAAAAAAGAAGCAAAATGATGTAGAAAAGATGAAGAACAGAGGTCTGAGACCTCTCCCAATAAAATACTTCGTCGGCGAAGGTGAAAAGAACATTTGGTGACGACTAGGGAAATGAGAAGAAGTGAAGAGGAGATGTAGAACTAGAGAGAAAAGGGTGAGTGCCAAGGAATCCATGCTATTCATATACGTTTTGAATACATATGCCCGAAAGGCTGAAAGTTTCAACGATTATAGTTCACTACAACTTCATGAGCTATAAAAATAGGTATGAAGAGTTTGGTAGGAATATACAAGTAATAAGCAAACTAGGAATATATATATATATATATATATATATATATATATATATATTCTATGGTGGGATATATGTGTCTTAGTGTCTTACCATATTTATAATGTGTGTGAATAACAGTAGCCTATGAGACTTGGCAATCAAATTTTCGACGGAGGAAGCCTGGTTCAGTTGTTTGACAGTAAAAGATAGAGAGTACTACTATAATTGGCTTCCTTTTGCAATGTGGCGTTTACTTGCATATGTGTTTTGGCCCTTCATATTAGACCATCCCACCAAGTACCAGAGTATCACACACAATTTTTATTCTCTATATATACCTCTGCAAACTTACATGCTTCCTCATCAAAAACACATTCCTATTTTCTCACCATTTTCCTAGTACTACTTCGATCCTCTTGATCCATTTAGAAATCTTCTATAGTTCACTTATTCTCTATATATACCTCTGACATTACTCTTTATCTATATATAACTCTGCCATTGCTCATAGTTCACTTATTCTCTATATATACATCTGCCATTACTCTTTCTACGTTACGATGATGAAATCAATCTTCATTCATCTAGAATCCATGAATTGATATTGCCCAGAAAGCAAACCAAACACAGCAAACTCACAAACACCAAATGCACAAAATTAAGAACCCACAGAACACCAACAATCAATAATTCAACAAATTCATACAACATTCTCAGACCCAGTTCAGATTTTGACCCAAAAAAATACATCTAGAAGAGTAAGAAAACAAAAACCAACCTGAATTTTGAGGGAGGGACCGAGACAGACTGGTTTGAGAGAGACTATTTCGATCTGAAGAGGGACTGAGGGAGAGACTGGTTTGAGGGAGATTGTTTCGATCTGGAGGGAGAGAGAGAGAGACTGGTTTGAGGGAGATTGTGAGAGAGAGAGAGAGATTGCTATGTTAGCAGTGCTAACATTAGTTTTTTTTTTTTCCTTAGCGGGTTGGGCGGATTTCGTTGGGAAACCCGTTTCCTCCCGTTAGTTAGCGGGTTCTTAACGGGTTGTCAACCCGTTAGTGTAAAACTGTAATGGGACGAAAATAGACGGGTTATTAGCGGACGGTTAGCGGGTAGGTAACGGGTAATGAGTTAAACTGCCAGGTTGAACGACGACCCTCATGAACCAGATACAAGATCTGGCAGGGTTTTGTCATCCCCGATCGACTGAGATCCGATCGGTCACTCCAGGGCATGGATATGATCTTCCCTCCACTATCCTTCTGCCATTGCATATATAACTTCGAGACCCGCATCGTACTCCCCTTCTCCCGATTCATCATGGATCTTACGCCATCGTTCACATCACCAGCCAAGAGAGGCTCTTTTATCATCCCGTCCGACGACCAAGTCACGAGGATGAGCCGCCGGACGTTGTATATAACCGTTGGAGGGAGCTGCACATGGGTGTGGAGCCCACTAATTAGTTAACCAAAAATTGGTTATTGAATTGGTACCCGCTAATTAGTCCAACCAATTTTTAACCGATGCATTCATCTTTCTCTTCATTTTACCCGATCAATCATCCGATTGGTCATGGGACTGCGATCAGGAGTTTACCGCATACTGTTGCAATTGCAAAGACATCGGTATTTTATGACCAGCCGGCATTCGATCAAGTTTTCGTTTATATCAATCTGTAAGCTTTTTTTACACTAGAGAGAAAACGAACTAGACCATAAATCCATCAAAGAACACCTTATCAATATACAAGATACTGATTGAGTTCTATGCCGAGGCTAGTATCCAATATATGAAAAGTTCAAGTAATTAGCTAGAATGATATATACACAGTCTATATCTATATACATAACAAAGGAAATATGAAAGCTAGCTGATGAAGAGTAGTGAAGATGGAGCATGTACACTAATAGTAGTTTCATTGATTAAACATGATCACAAGGCCACAGATAATGACTAGATGGAGAACATTACATGGCTACCAAAGAACACGAACATGATTGACACACAGAGTAGAGTACATCTCTTACTCACAGACTCGATCAAACTACTATCACAAATTAATAAACAGAGTACGTTATTTGATTCTCACAAATCCTTTATTGACGAGACTCCTTTCTTTTTTCCTTATCATCACTAGGTAATAATTATATGGCAGCCATTGGTTGTCGAATAGGGGACTTAATTTCCACACTTGCAGTCGATGCAAGAGCAGGTGGTGCCGCATTTGCACTTTCCGCCGTTCTCGGCGGCTGCTGCATCCATGACAACAGTGTCGTAGCTGCAAGAAGAATCAGATTTATTTTAAGTTGCTCTTCCTCCTCCAACAGGAATGAAGTAAAAGAAAGATATAGAAGAAACATCTAACAATTCTTAGATTGTTTTCATTATATATAACTTGGAGAATTAATTGAGTGGTTACCTCTTCTCAGTCTCAACAATGACCAAGCTGTTTCCCTTCTTCCTGCAGTTTCAGAGAGAACAAAGTTTATTGTGATCCCTTAAATTAAGAACATATCCAGAATAAAATCAAACACTTCAAATGATATTTATGGGCAGGCTTTACACAAAAACATGTACATATTTGTGTGTATAAATTAACCTAGCTTTTCCTTTTCTCCGATTACGGTTGAAAGAAAATGATCATCATATATAAATTCTAGGTACATGAGTATATCTTGCTCAAGGTGATCTATGAGCCAATCCGACCAAATACTTTTCTTGCTTAATTTATATTAAGAGCAAAACATACGAGCTGCTTTGTTTTAGTCGTCGAGTACTCGAGTATATATGACATATAAACATATGCACAACACACGGTCGAGAGTAGTTGAACCCTAACCCTCTCATAGCAATCGCTCTTAGATCAGCAAAAGAAAAGAAATCCTAATCTGATAAATGAAGAACTTAATTACTAGCAAACAAACATGCATGTATTAAGAAGATGGAGAAGCTACTTACGTGCACTGGGAAACGTCAGAGCAGTCACAGCTGTCGCACTTTCCAGACATGGTGTTGATCGGAATTGATTTACTGAAACTGGGTTTTTGTTTCTGACTAATGAAAATGCTTTGCTTGCTATATCTTCAAGCCCTGGTGTGGCTCCTCAATTTATAGATGCATGGAGGGGAGGAGAAGGAGAGCAATTTCGACTTTTCATGCAGGTTGAGGAGTATGGTGGGGCCTGCGCAGGCATGAGATAAGCACACGTCTCCGGGGAAAGGTCGGAAGGAATCTTAATAATTAATGGAGGTGAGGAGAGGGGCTGGCCGTTGGCCTCATTTCCTCCACTCATGTCAACTTCGTTGCTCTTTTGTGGAAGAACAAGACGACGACGACGACCAAATCGATCCCTACAAACACACGCCATATCGATCATATCACAATTGACATATCAATCTATCTCTTCCCCCATCCTCTCGCTCTCAAACTCTCTCAATTGGATTGGACTAGATTAGCGTCGTAAAAAGTTCTCATTAATTTAGTTGTCATGTAACTAATTAGTGAAGATGGCACTCAATCGGGAATAATTAATTTTAAATCCTCAACAAGTAAGACTACGTTCTCGAAGTGGTTATATATATGTATGCATGCAATTCAAGTTAGATAAAACGAAAAGATCATGAACGTTATGTTATGGACAACAGCATAAGTCGATCTGCTATCTTAGTGTTATCTCTACAACTGCGCCATGATATAGAACCATGAACATCTTATTCTGTCACAAAGCATGGATTACTTTTCTTAATATTCCTGTTACCTATACGTACTTCTCGATCTTTTTTCCTTCTGCAGTTTTGCCATTTACCTTTCTCTCTTTCTGGTTAATTTCGAAAACCAGCAGCTAGCACATATTCAGATTCCATGTATATGATATCTTTAAATCTCAAATGATTGATTGGACGGAAAGAAAAAATACCCATTAATTTGCTGCATTTACCATATTCACATGAACATATTCCAATGAGATCGAAATGGTTATTTTCCATATAATATATTTACAACTAAGGAATTGTTAATGCATAAATTTGGGTCTGTATTGTAAAGAAGACAGCATCAAGTTGGTATGCATGCAGCAAGTTCGATCGATTAGAGAATGGTTATATCTTATATTTCGAGTATGTTGAAGTTTCAGAGAGCTGGACTGAATTATATATTATATATGAGCTATATGGATGTTATCAAGTAATCTTCATCTTGTTGAACTGATATGGCATGATCTTTTGTGTGTGTATATATATATATATCTATATATCTTTCTCTGCTACACACGTCTGCATTTATTCTTACGGTGCGGATTTCCACTTTACACTACTCATTTTTCAATCGAATTTTCACATCTCTACCGTCTAGTCTTTAGATACTAATGTATAGATCATCTTTGTAAAATTTCAGCCAATTTGGTTATTATTAAGATACTCAAACTCGATTAAACCAATGGATGAATATAATTCTATCGAACTTGAACCGTTTATGTTTATAACAGAAAAATGCAATTTTGAGTGCCTTAATGATAACCAAATTGGCTGAAATTTTGTATATATAATCTATACATTAGTATCTAAAGACTAGATGGTGGAGATGTGAAAATTCGCTTGAAAAGTGTGTGTAAAGTGGAAATTTGCACCGTAAGAATAAATGAGGACATCCGCACCTGAGAAAGTCTATATATATATATGTGTGTATATATATATACACACAATTCATATTCAAAGCGAATCTTCACTTTGAAATTAACGTGTGAAGTTTCTTATTTGACTCACTTTTCAGACATTTTGTAGCAATGATCTATTCATCAGTATCAATAAACTAAACAATGAAAATGTAGAAATATATCCGAAAAGTGAGTCAAATAAGGAACTTCACATGTTAATTTCAAAGCAAAGCTTCGCTCTAGATAGTAACTGTGTGTGTGTATTATCATGTCCAAATATCCTTATTTATTCAAAATGTACAGATTTTCTTAATTGACCCACTTTAAATCATATTTTCTCATCTTAACCGTTCACATTATAGGTATATATGAGTAGATCATCTCTACAAATTTTCAACCAAATTGATAATCGTTAAGGCATTCAAAGCTGTGATTTAGAACTAAAAGTACGAACGGTTCATGTTGAACAGTTTCAATTCGTTTATTGATTTAATTCGTTTTCGTTACCTTAACGATCTCCAAATAAGCTGAAAATTTGTAAAAATGATTGACTCATATATACCTCCAATGTAAACGGTTAAGATGAGAAAATATGATTGAAAAGTTGGTCAAATTAAGAAAATCCGTACCTTTTGAATAAATAAAGATGTTTGTATCTGAAAATGACCGTTATATATATATATATATATATATATATATATATATATATGCCATAATTCTACGTACAACAAGCTGTATAATTTTCTTAGTTACAACTTTGATTAATTAAGGAACTTTTTAAATGGTCACAATATATCTGATCGATAACAAGTATGATATTATAGAGACCATTGGTAGTGGTACGTGCTTGATCGATTGATCAATAGAGGTTCTCATTCTCATGCACCATTGCTTTACCTACTTTAATTTATTGAAAAGAATCGACAACATTTTACAATATAAACACGAAAGTCTACAATTAAAGGAAATTTCTTGAAGTTGTAAGGAGTTTAGGGTCAAAGATAAAGAATCGAAGTATCTTTCTTGGTCATTGTCAAAGCAATACCTTCCCCCAATTAGCTAGCTTGTCTTAATTTTCTTTGAAATATTGTCCAAAGGAAGCATAGCCTTGCATTCTTATCGATCTTTTTATCCATACTAGCTAGGAAGCTAGAGAAATCTAATCGGCAGCTGTCTTCCTCAGTATTGCTTCGATCTCCACTTTCATTTCCATTATTCAAAACTGTCAAAGTCCTATAAATATTTGAGAGAATGTCCACACATGAGATTTTACGAATCTTTCCGACTTGAGTTTACCACAATTTGGAGGGTCCTTCCTCCTTCCGAGATCCTTCAATATACGCGATGTATGTATGTAGCTTTCAGACTATAACCTAGCCTTTCCTTCAAGTCTCTCGCTCGGAGATTGACACTACACATTGTCTTCGTGGACAATAATTTTGCGGTTTTGAATGAATTAATAGCTAGCCAAGTTTTGATTTTTGTGTTTTTTGTTTTCCCCTCAAATTGAAATCACAATGATTTTATCATGAATCTGAAGCCTAAATAGTCATTCATTCATACTCCCAGTACCATTTGGTCTACCACTCCTAGCCTCTCAACCATCTGCAATCCCCAATGAACCCTCTCTCTTGCTAAATCAACTGGACTCATCTGCTCCGCATGTCCCCACTCCTACCTCTGCCAACGCCCCCAACCCACCTCTCGACATGCAAACCTGCCTGCACAAGGGACCAGAGACGCGATTCAGACCGTCGTCACAGGGGACAGAGGAACCGCGACCACCCTTATCGGTCAAGGGACCAGAACCCTCCGCAACAACAATGTTGTTCCTCCCCGCCACCTTGTTACGAGGTCCACACTACTCTGACCACCACATATGAGGACATATGGGCCAAGCACAAAGACCTCATTCCCCCACCTCCTAAGAGCAAGTATCCAAAAAGCCCCTGCGGGCAACATGCAATAAATACTGTGCTTATTATGATTAAGATGAGAATGTCATGGCCATACAACAGAGCAATGTCATGGCCTCCGCAATGCCATAGAACATCTGGTCTGGAATGGACAACTCCACCAATATTGCACTCCTGCAACAGGAGCTAATGTCATCGAGGTGCATGGTCAGATCTTAACCCTGCACGGCGGAGCCCCGCGGCTCCCCCCTCGCCAGCCTTCTGCAAAAAGACAATGCACGACCCCCTTGGAAGTCTTTGACATCCAGCGAGGTGTCACGATCACCCCGTCAGCATGGGATCAAGTGACATTTCGCAAAGGGGAGAATACAATAAATTAATTGCCACCACAGTGAGCCATTCATAATAAACGTGCATGTGGATCATTACAGGTGCCATAGAGCCCTGGTAGACACGGGGGCCGCCGTCAGTGTCATGTTTGCCGACTGTTACAGAGGGCTCTGGCGGGACCGAGCCAAATTATACAACAACCATAATCCCTTTGTCAGCTTCTCCGGCAAGATAGTGCAACCGTTAGGCTTAGACCGCCTAACCGTGTCGGTGGGAACCGCTCCTTGCTGCTCTTCCATAACAGCCCGCTTCCTGATAGTCGATTGTCCCTCGTCCTATAATCTCATCTTAGGCCGAGACATTCTTTGGGGGCTACAATGTTTTATCGCCGGCCACATGCTACTCATGAAGGTACCCACCCCATGAGGCATTTTGACAATTCAGGGTGATCTGATAGCCATTGAGAATTGTCATCTTAATGCCATCCAGCAAGGGTGGGGCGCCTATGAGATATTGCCCCTCAGCCCTTCAGAGCCCATTGATGACCCGCGGGATGACCCTGAGGGGAGCGGGAAGAAGAAGGCCCCGCGACCTAATCCGGCAGAAGACACTGAATGGGTATCTCTGTCACCCACCGCCCCGGAAAGGAAAGTTCACATTGGCATGAACCTCAGCCCAGAACTCCGCCAAAAGCTCATTGCCTTCCTCCAAGAAAAACAAGCAGTCTTCGCTTGGTCCTTTGCCGACATGCCAGACATCTCCCCTGATATCATCACCCACAAGCTTAACATCCTTCAAGACCACACCCTTGTCAAGCAAAAAAGACGTGCCTTCCACCCAGACAAGTATAGAGCTATCCAAGCTAAGTCCAACGGCTCAAATAAATCAAGTTTATACGTGAGGTTTCTTACCCAACATGGGTCTCCAATGTAGTCATGGTCTGCAAGCCTAATGTCAAGTGGCGAATGTGTGTTGTCTACACAAACCTCAATGAGGCATGCCCCATGGACAACTTCCCATTGCCATGGATTGACCAGTTGGTTGATTCCACAGCTGGCTACAAGATGCTCAGCTTCCTGGATGCCTACTCGGGCTATAACCAAATCAAAATGCACCCCATAGATCAGACTCACACTACCTTTGTCACGGACAATGGACTGTATTGTTACGAGGTCATGCCTTTCGGCCTCAAGAATACAGGGGCAACCTATCAAAGGCTAGTCAATGCCATGTTTAAAGATGAAATTGGAGAAGCCATGGAAGTATATGTCAACGACATGTTGGTCAAGAGCAAGACAGAGGATGACCACATTGCTAACCTTAGCAAAGTATTCACTAAGCTCCTGACTCACAAGATGCGCCTCAACCCACATAAGTGTATCACAGCCATTGGGGCCGACAAGTTCCTAGGCTTCATGATTAGTGAAAGAGGCATTGAGGCTAACCTTGAAAAAGTACAGGCCATACTTGACATGACTGTCCCGATCTCCCGGAACAAGGTCCATTGCCTCACGGGACGCTTAGTAGCTCTGGCACGTTTCAGCTCCCGCCTCACAGACAAATGCAATCCCTTCTTCCAACTGCTCAAAGCACAACATAAAAAAAATATCACATGGGGCCCGGAACATGACGACGCCTTCAACAGTATAAAGGCCTACTTTGCAGCGGTCCCTCTACTCTCCAAGCCAGTCCCGGGAGATGTGCTTTATCTGTATTTGGCTGTTTTCGTCATTGCCATCAGTGCTGCCCTTACATGCCATGAGCATGATAACGAGCTCCCGGTCTATTACTGTGACAGAGGATTTGCAGATCCCGAGACTCGTTATCCAAACATAGAGAAACTCGTTCTCGCCCTCATCACTGCCGCTAGGAAACTCAGGTTGTATTTCCAAGCCCACATAATCCATGCCACACAAGCCAACCATCCTTTACGGCAAATACTGCAGAAACCTGAAACCTCAGGCCGCATGGTAAAATGGGCAATTGAACTGGGATAACTTGACTTGAATTTCAAGCCGAGAGTGGCTATCAAAGGGTAGGCAGCTGCCGACTTTATTGCTGAGTTTATCCTCTTGGCCAATGACGGTCCACACCGAGAGGCCCCCACTCGGGACGCCATCTGGGAACTCCATGTTGACGGATCCTCTAACCACAGACTCAGCGGAGCCGGAATCATAATCACAAACCCAGATGGCAACTCGTATGAGTATTCTCTCCAGTTTGAATTCAAAGCCTCCAACAACATAGCTGAATACGAAGCCCTCATAGTAGACATTCAGCTCTGTCGAAAACTCGGAGCCCTACACCTCCACATTTTTAGTGATTCTTAGCTTGTAGTCAGTCAGGTGGCAGGGGACTTCAAGGCCAACCAGTACAACTTGGGATCCTACAAAAGTCTCGCAGGCGCCCTTCTGCAGCACTTTAATTCATACAAGCTCACCTAAATCCCGCGAGCAAAAAACTCCAAGGCTGATGCTCTCGCAAGACTCGCCACAGCTCCTCTTGAGTCCACGCTACCTGATGTGCACATCGAGACACTGAACAAGCCTAGCATCTCGAATGCCTATTCAGAAATTTTTGCCCTCGAGCCCATTGGTCAGCCCTCATGGATAGACCCATTCATCGCTTTCCTTTCTGATGGCACCCTGCCCCGAGACAAGAATGAAGCACAGCAGCTACGCCACAAAGCCTCACTTTACTTGCTCAAGGGTGGAAAACTGTATCGCCGAGGCCAGTCATATCCCCTACTGAGATGCCTCCCCACGGCAGAAGGGCACAAGGTGCTAAAGTCGCTTCACAGTGGCATTTGTGGGAACCATGCAGGGGCCTGGAACCTCATGATCAAAGTGCTTCGCGCGGGGTCTTATTGACCAACCTTGGAGCAAGATGGCAAGGCAATTGTCCAAGCATGCCTTCAATACCATAAATTTGCAGATTTTGCACATCATTCCTCAGTGCCCCTCTTTGTTATCATCTCGCCAATCTCTTTCAATCAGTGAGGACTCGATTTCATAGGGCAACTCCCCACAGCCTCGGGACAATTCAAGTATGTCATTGTCATTGTGGATTACAACACAAAATGGATAGAAGCAGAGCCCCTTGCCACAATCGCCAATTGAAAGGTGATAAACTTCCTATTGCGAAACTTATACTGTCAGTTTGGGGTGCCCCAGGCCATCATCATTGACAATGGAACCCAGTTTGACAATGACACATTATGGGAATTCCTATCAGACCAGGGAACGGCAATCTTTTATGCCTCCCCAGCACATCCCCAGACCAATAAACAAGTGGAAGCCATAAACAAGCTCATCAAGCAAAACTTGAAGAAACGCCTGGAAGAGGCCAAATGGTTGTGGGCAGCCAAGCTCCTAGACGTTATCTGGACACTCCGCACATCCCCCACAACAGCCACAGGGGAATCCCCATACCTCTTGGCTTATGGCACCGAAGCAGTGATACTAGTGGAAGTGGAAGTCCCGAGTGAACGTGTCTCAGCATATGACCCCGAGACAAATGTAGTAGGGTTACGACTTAACATAGACCTCCTGGAGGAGCGCCGGGACAAGGCGCACCTCAGAACCATAAACAATAAGCAAAACATAGCCAAGTACTATAACAAAAAAGTCATCCCCCGCCCCCTTGAAAGTAGACGATTGGGTCATGAAAGAGGTCATCCCCCACCCCACTGGCCTCAAGGCAAAGTGGGAAGGTCCACTCGAGATAGTTAACACTTCGGGACCTGCCACATTCTATCTTAGAGATTGTAATGGTCGCGTGCTACCCCGCCCCTAGAACGCTCGCCACCTCCATCTATACCCTAGTTAATCAATTTTAAACCCGGCATCATAGCCGATACTTTGTGTACTCTAGCCTAGTAGCGGCTCCAACAATATGTACACCTTGCCCACTAGCGGCCAAATTTAAATGAAATGAAGTTTTTTATCATCCCAACATGCTGAACTTAGTCCCCACAACACGGGACCACAAACAAAAGCATTAATCAAAACAAACACACAATATGGCTAAACATAATGTCAAGCATCAACCTGGACTCCTAGGCAATTCATATATTTAAAACATGTTCAACATGGCTAACCACGCCACTTACACTGTTCTAGGCACAAAATATTATCTTTCCCTACACCTACCAAAATTCATAATTACATCAGTCATTTTCCCCCAGAATATGAGCCGCCAGACTTGTTCACACTCCCCCCCACTATTCAACCCGCTACCACGACCACGAGACTGGCTAATATTCACTGAAACCCTCTGCCCAAAAGGGTGCTTCGAGTGGTCCTGTGACATAAGTGGAGGCCTCATAGCAACATTGGGGCGTACAAGCGAGCTCACTTGTGCCACCTCCAGACCAGAAGACTTCTTAAATGGGAACTTTTGCACTTTGGGGCAAGCAAGCGCCAGAGGTCCCAAAGCTAGAGAATCATGGGGCAAAACAACAAAAGACGCCACTTGGGTGGATAAGGACCCCTCGGGGCTAGCAGCCCTCAAGGGTGACGCAGCCAAAGTTGCCAGAGGCCGCGACGCACCCACAGCTGGAACCCCCTTTTGCCCGGTGAAGGATGTCGCAAGCCAAGCCTCATGCTGCTTCTCCAAAGACCACGAGATCTCGGCTTGCTTCCTTTGTTCAGGCGTCATCTGTTCCCACGCCTTCTTTGCAGCATCTCTCTCGGCATACCACTTACACATGGCTGACTCATTAATCCAGCCCACCTGGCAGCTAGTCCAGCAAAGATCATCCTGACCTTTATTGTAGACACCCTTTAGCTGCTGCTTGTATACCTCGCTCTCGTGAAACAACCTCTCCTCTACCCCAGCAGCTCGGCCACACTTGGTCTTCTAGGACACTTCCAGCTCTGCCAGTGACTATGTCAACCTCGCCACCTCAGCCTCTAAAGATGCTGCCTTGGCAACCACTAACTCCCCAGCCTCTACCTGTTCATCATTCCTCCGCATGACCTCTTTCAGCTCCGCCACCTCTTTCTCCACGGCGGCAGCCTGGTCCCGGAAGATAGTAGCATCCTGCTCCACCTGCTCTAGCCGTTGTGTGAGGGCACGATTGTTTTTCCTTCGCCTCCCTCAACTGCTGACACTTCGCCTCAACATCCCCCTACAAGTGAGTAACAGCCCGCTTGCTCGCAGCGTACATTAGCAACGTCGCCTGCAAGTACAAAGCAACACGTATAAGCCCAAGCCCAGAGGAAAAAAAAAAAAAAAAAGGTTGCAGATGCTTACAGGAGTCAGTTTCTCCTTGGCGAGTGCAACGCCAGCCAGCGAATTCACCTCCTCTAAAACATGCATATCGCGGAAGCGATGACGTAGTCGTATACCATCTGGGCCAAGTACATTGCACCTCCAATGTCCCTTCTAAAGCTTAGGTGATCCCAGCTAAGCTACTTGAACCCTCGGAACGCCCTTCCCTCTGCGACCTCTTAGATTGACCTTCGTGAGCTGGCTCAACTCTCCCCTTCCTCTTCCGAGTCATTGTCGCGCCAATCTTTCCAACAGGATCCGCTGCCTCCTCTACCACGTCTTCGCCACCTGAGCGAGGCCCGCCCACATCCTCCAAAACCAAGTCCTCCACACCCTCTGGCTTCGCGACAGGTTTCTCCTCCCCCGGGGACTGACTTTTTTCGCCCTCGCGATCACCACCCCCTGTCTGCGTCTCCTCCACATCCACCAAGGGAGGCACATAGGCGTAATCCTCATCCGCCAGATTCAATCTCAAAAAATCTTCACATCCACCCAACCCCATCTCCTTCCCCTCCCCAGTCTCCAAGTCAATGTCGTACTGCTTGGTATGGTCAGCCACAACAAGCAGCCCCTCTAACAGATCCTCGTCCGATACCTTGTCGAACGAACCTTCCTTCTTCCACGATCTACCGTCCCGTGGCATCGTCACTGCAGCAAGCATAAAAAAGGAAGGTCAGCAAGAGACCGGCAAGCATAAAAGGGGAACACAACAACCAAAATACAAACCCGGAACCCGAGCATAGCCGAAATGGCTGTATATGCCAAGACGACATATCTGACACGAGCTCCTACACTCGAATGCCCATGTCACCCGACAAATCTGACACTCCATCAGCTCAGTCAGATTATACTCTTGAGGCACTACACAAAGCCAGTTGTCAGCAGGGGCAGAACAGAACAAAGCAAAGAAACACAAGGCACAAGTACACGATACCTATTTTTTGGAAGGTCCCGGGAACCCGGGAGGGATGTTTATGCCACTCCTGCCATTGCCCCCCAACAAGAAAACACTTTCGCCGCCAATTCTCATTTGTCGACGTGGG
Organism: Fragaria x ananassa; assembly: GCA_034370585.1. Classification (NCBI taxonomy): domain Eukaryota; kingdom Viridiplantae; phylum Streptophyta; class Magnoliopsida; order Rosales; family Rosaceae; genus Fragaria; species Fragaria x ananassa. Next base: position 11,363,485 of record CP139765.1, on the reverse strand, counting down.
CAAGTCTTCCACCAAGACTTTAAACTTCCCCCAGGACTTCATCGTCACGTAGCCCCGGCTGCCCCTCTATGCACACCACCCCATATGCCAGCAGGCATTAAACTCCTCAAATTAGGGAACTCCTGCCTCAGTAGGCGAAAAAGCACCCCCGTCCCCAATATATGCCTTAACATATTGGGGGTAACTTGCCCCGGGGTGACATACAGACACGCCAATGTGTACTGCACTAACGGGGGCAGAGGGAACGTCAACCCGCATCTAAGTTGGTACTCGTATACCAACGTGAAATTACCCGGCGGGTTCCAAAACTTCACACCCCTGCCAAGCGGCCGCAGCAAGACCTCGTCAGGAATACTACAATTCTGTTGAAGTGCTTTAAGCTCCGACGAAGTCGTACTCTCGTCAGGAGGTTCCCAAAACGAATCATCCTCCTCCCGAGATCTCGCCATGCTAAAATCCTCTACCTCCTGCAAGAGAGGGTCAGACGAGGACACGTGAGACCCGGCATCCGTAACAGGGATGCCTTCCCCTAAATCAAGGGCAATTTTCGCAATAAATTTATCCAACTCCTCTTCCCACCGGTGCAAGGTATCCGAATCAGAATCAGGCGAACAAAAGACAGCCACAATCTCTTCGCTGGACACCCACACTGGATCTGTCATACCCTACATCCTCACGATTTACACACCAGCTACCTTAACCCTAACTAACCCAACATCAAACCAACAAATCCCTTACTCTAGAATTCCTACCAACATCGCAAACATGCGAACAATCTTAATAGACTCCAGATAAACAACAACAAAACCCACAAACAAAACAAAAAACTGACAAGTACATACCTTGAAACAACGGATTTGCGTAGTGGCAGCGAAGCTGGTTGCAAACAGCCGAGCGCTCGCACCCAATCGATCGAGGATGAAATTGGACGTTTCCCAGATTGGATTTCACAGCTTAGCCAAAACCCCAATGCAGAAAATCGAGAATAATTCCCTCAGCCCTAAACTCCTCGATTTCGAAACGCAAACTCCCTCCTCTAGTCTCACCCAGGTCTATTTATAGACATCCCACCCAGACCCTACCACTCTATACAGTCAGGGCACAGCCACGTGGACCACGATCGTACATGCATTTACGACGCCCCCACGCCCCTGCGCGCACATAGGAAGAAGAAGAAGCGCAAAGGCGCGAACCATTCCGCCCGCTAGCGCGAACGGTCACGCCACCAACGCGGATCGTTACGCCACCAGCACGAACCATTCCGCTGGCTAGCGCGAATTGTTACGCCACCAGCGCGGACCGTCACGCCACTAGCGCGGACCATCACGCCACCAGCGCGAACCATTCCGCCCACCATTGCGAATTGTTACGACCTTAACACTCGGCGTGAATGACCACGTGCCCCTCATAAACTGGTCATTTATGACACACGTGCAACATGGCGAGATGGTCTGCTTTAGATTCTCGGAACTTTCCCCCAACACCTCGCGACCCTCGGGTGGGGACTTGAGGACTCGACACCATGCCTACAACACCCAGGTAAAACATATTCTCGGCATCTAGGGAATAACTCCCCACCCAAGAACTCTCTCGGACTGGGGACTTGGGGACTTGTTAGTACATAGCCAAAATGTTTGGCCAAGCCAAGAATATGACACAATTACCTGGTCGCCGGAGATCATTCCGGGCAAGACAGCACCGGCGAGCCCTTCACAGGTTTCCAAAGAGGGAAGGTCCAGTAGCAATCCACCTGCCAGACCCACTCTCCGGCGGCAAAACACCCCCCCAAAGGGGAAGTGCCGTAAAGGACCATAGACAGTCCCACATCGGGGACTGAGGCCACATCGCCTAACATTGGCCTATAAAACAGGTACAAACTCCCAAAAGAAGTAAATCCACAAAACTCATTCCAAACTCTCATACTCTGCAAGTAGCAACTAAATGCTAACTTAAGCATCGGAGAGTCGAAGATTGGGTCACCCCAGTCTCGACTCCTGACGCATTGCTACTTGTGTAGGTGCAAGACCTGGACTCAAGGATTCGACCTCCCGACTCGTGACCCCGGGACAGGTAGAAACACAGTTATTATCTAATATTCACTCTTGGCCTCACTCGTGACCTCATGCATCAGTAATGGGACTGACTGGACCCCCCCCCCCCAAATTTCTCAATATATAGACGCGACCTTTTTTCAAACTCCAGCCACTACACCGATGAGCACATATTATGGTGCTGTAAAATTACAATTGCTCTTTACCCAACCTCCTTTCAAATAATGAGGTTTATGATCAGTGCACCATGCTCTAATTGCTCTCTTCATCCTACTTTGTGCAAATAGTCTCCTATATCAAGACAACACCATCTTCACCAGAACCACAAGACTTATATGATAGTCTCCTATACTTATATTGTGCTATGCTATATACTTCTATGATATATCCTTGGACTACATAATATGATCTCACGCCCTTATCAAATGGCAAGACTTCGAATGCTCATCTACTTTCCAAATATGATCGGCACACGCTACATGGACTATTATACTACTATCACACATTACTCCTTGTCAAGGCAATACTACTATCTTTACCGGTGAGCTCAATGATCGAGTCTTATCATCGGTAAAACTACCTTATCGGCATTCTTACACCAGTGAGCTCAAATGGTTGTCATATCATTGGTCCCACTACAACCATGAGATTATTACAAGGGCTTTGTCGGGGCTCATTAGCCGACATGGAGTTTATAGAAAACTTTTTCTACAATACTTATAACGGCTCTACAAGACTTTAGATAAGTTTTACTTTACACTATTTAATTGAGTTATTATCATAAAAATAACATGTCTTATACATCATAATATTATTCAGCATACTTATTACATGACATAGAGAGTTACCCAAAACACTCTTTTTTATACATGCTACATGTATTTTCATGCTTCAAATGAATCTGTGACTATTAGGCATGCTTACAATTACAATTTAATTGCAAACCGATTCCGCGCACAGTGATGCACACATTTATGCACATGACACTTGTTATACACAATTGCAAGCCATACATGCTATATATCTATCTATGATTTTATTCTCTCAAACAAGAGCCGTGATCATGGCACGGCACCCCACCGGCGGGGAGCCATGCAACTTAGGCCAACAAAACATAAGTGAAACATCATCGACACTTCATTTCACATGACACACAGTCATATCGGCCTCTCGACTGCGCCATAGACGGCTACACACACCATAAGTGTATACAGCCAGCACCCTAGCGTGCAATCTCATGTTATACATACAGCCAGCACCCTAGCGTGCAAACTCAGATTATACACACAGCAGGTGTAAACAGCCAGCACCCTAGCGTGCAAACTCAGGTTATACACACAGCAGGTGTAAACAACCAGTAATCAAACGTGCAATCTCAGGCTACACATACCACGAGTGTACACAGCCAGCACTCCAACGTGTCATCTCATGCTACACACACCACGAGTGTACACAGCCAGCATACAAACATGTAACTAAAAGCTACATACGCCACAAGCGTATATAACAACCTCGCCACAAGGAAAGGTACTTCATCAACCAACTCATTCCCGCCATGACAAACTCTTATGGCACCACGCCATCAGATCTATATAGTACCACCATGACCTTTCACCAACATCTTCTAGTACAGTCACGACATGTTCTCAAAGTTACCTCTGTCAGTCACCCCCTACAGCCACTCTCTGTGATTGCTCTTCATGACAAACAACTCTACTCTCCATGGTCTTTCCACGGTCTCCTTATGGTTTCTCTTTGATTCTTTTTTGTTTTGTTTTTTTTCCTTTTTTCTCTATGTATAGCATGATCTTTATGATCTCTCCACCGTTACTCCATATGGTTGCATGTCGGTTGCTCACATATGGATAGTCTTCATGGTCGCTTCCCATCTATCCTCATGACTTTATGCTCTCATGATTACGCCAAGGACTTTGGTCACTGCAATCAATCTCCACGTTGACATTCTGACACCTCGTTACTCCAAATACAAACGTCCATCAACATAATATCACCATAGATAAGCCAACTATGGCGAGTACGCTCCCTGGCACATGGCGTCACTTAGCCAACCGTGCCAACACACTCCCTGGGCACACGACATCTATTATCTATCAACCATCTGGGACGAGTCTATAAACACTCCCCGGCGCGTGACACCTACAATTCACCAAAGTGCTTAAGGCACTTCCTGACACATGACATTCCTTACCTCTCGAGCAGACCATAGGAAATCTCCCATGCTAAATCTATCCTTGTTTCGGTGCCCAGCCACCATAATCTCTCCCGATAATGGGAGACTTGGGCAACAACCTTATATGCCGACATTTACCACGCCTCCATGATACTCACCATGCCTACTAGTTACCCTCACCATAACGACACTCACCACGACTCAGCAACACTCTCCTTGTCTCATCAAACACCTTTACCATGCCTCATGGCGTGCTCTCGGGACATTTTGCCCCATCGACATCTTGGCTACGCTTCCTAACGTGCTATCAGCATTTTTGGCACGCTTCCTAACATGCTCTTGCTATGCCATAACGATAGTCACCCCTTTCCTGATTGCTCTTTACATGCCCTAGTGGCACCTCTCGCCATGCCTCAGCGGCACTTCCTCCTTGTCTCAACAACACCCTGGCCATGCCCAACAACACCATCGTCATGCCCCAACTGCACTCCTCGCCACACCTCGATGGCACATTTGCCTCAATGGCGAAATGGTGAACTATGTTTCGTTTGATCCCATAAATGGGTACATAGGCACTCTAGCACTTGCCTAGAGGCAACCACAAAATATGTCACCACAATCTCCCCTTGGAACACATATATGCTGGAATAACACAGCTAGCTAGAGCATATAGCTAATACAAATCAAAGGCTACTAAATGCCTAAGGCATACAAACATATCGGTACCTGTTACCCACGCAAGATGCTCACCACAGTTCCCACACCTGACACCGAGTGGTACCTAAACTTTGACCTCCGATCGCCCTGCAATCTCCAGACACTACACGGGAGCAACGGTCCCAGTGTCTCACAGTCATGTGTGTATCTCCGAGCAAGATATCATGACATCATGATTTCTCATAACGTGACAGAGCTATAGCAACATACGACGTACCTCACTTAGAGGGAGACGGTCCATCCCCTCCCTTGCATGGGGACTTGGGGGACTAGGGACTGGTTATGTCGCCACTAGTAAAGCTCGTACTCCCGATACTCTATCAGATAAAGTCTCCACCCAAGAGAGTCTCTTGACCGTGGACTTTGGGACTTGTTAATACATCATATGTGAGAGATAGAACATCGGTCCTACTCGCCTAAGAAGACACATATTGCCACATAAAACGGGCTTGGGCCTTAACTAAGCCCAAAAAACATACACTCTTCCTTGAGGGCATAATAGTACTACACATACCAATAAGGGCAAAATGGTACTTTTAGGGTGCATCCACCATATCTCTATAAATACATGCTTCCACCCCTTATTTGGGTAAGTCTCAATTTGTCTCAATTTCCACCATATTCATACATTATCTCTATTCTCATGAAGCTGATTTAGGCATCAGAGGGTTGATCCGGCAAACATGGTCTTCCCTCTGACGCCATTTGCTCATGATTGACAGGTTATGGGTCTTGAAGATGGTGTTCTTCCCACATTCTGTGTGATTCATCCTCTTAGAATTCACACCGAAACAACACTCATTATTTCATCTTTTTAGTAATTTAAATTTTGTTCTCCGTAACCTATGTTTGTCTCTTTATAAATATTTCAACTAAAAAGAATTGAGTACAGATTTCACTCTTGTATTTCCAAATTCAAAACTTTCCATTTCCTTTATGTGCACCCAAATTTAGGAATCGAGATCCTCTCTTCATAGAGAGCTTCCTAATACTTCCTCATAAGAAGAACCTGGCGATTCATTTTTATTCAACGGGTAAGATCTCTTCAACCAATATTAAAGCCTATTTTCTCATAAGTCCATCTCATTCTCTCTCACAACTAATATCTCGAGTTCTCCTCTGGAACCAAAAATTCTCGTCAAGTCCTCCTGACCCGCCGCCAGCGTCTAGCGTCCTCTTCGACCTGCCGCCAACGTCTTCCCCTTGACGTTGGACTCTTTTTCTCTCCCTGGCTAAGGAGCTCGAAGAATGAGATCCCTCTTGTGTCATTTTTCTCATGTACGGGTTGAATCCTTCGGCATCTATTTTCATGATTGGGTGGGGAACTGGGGGTTTTTGGTTCTCCATCTCCACGGGCACTGTTGAAACTTTTTCTGTAATTCGTTAACTTTCATTTTAATCTCGATTTTCATAGGTTCTTAATCCCAGCATTGCTGTAATTTTATTGTTGTAGGTCTTGTGTGTGAGAGAAAGGCCATTAGTAGAAGCATGAGCTCGCTAATTCAAGGAAAAATTTGTCAGAGGTTGAGAAACAGTTTTTTCAGAATAGTAGTGATAATGCCGTTAAATTGCATTGCAATTTGGAGATCTTGATTGTAGTCAGAGTCTTCCCTACTTGGCTGAACTTCAATTCCATCATGGAAAAGATTTTGTAACTTGGTCCTTGTTGTTTCTAAATACATTATCAAGTTCTAAGTACGTTGTGATATACAAGTTATAGAACTGAAAATGTGTTCAACTCCTAGTAACTTGTAGCTTTCCACTCTAATTACAAAAAGTGATATGAGAAGAAATATTTGGCTGTGTTTTTGCTCCATCTCTATTCAGTTTTAAATTACTTGCATTATATGAACTTGGTTGTTAGTCTATGCCAATTCTGAATTGAAAGCTGAGAAATTTAGACAATTAGACTCATCACACAGTCATTATTTATCACATAACAGAGAAAAAGAGCAAAGTTGGGTGCTTCAAAAGTACACCAGTATTTCTGCATATGCAACTTGGTTAATATGCTATAGATTTACTTCATTGGTAGCATTGTTGCTACTCTGGTTATAAACTGAGGAGGAAGGTAAAAGCAACTCCCTTCAGTATAAGAAATATACGAAGGAAAACAAAAGTCTACAGATCACCCAAACAATGTCTCCTTTTTTTAAAAGTAGTTTACATGCTGGGTTACTACAAATGCATCCAAGATAGGCATACATCCACTGTAGCAATAGAACGAGATTGGAGCACGGATTCCTGAAACATGTCTTTCCACACACTATCTTTACCAAGGTTACGTTTCTGGTCTCGTTGCTTTCCCAGAGGATTCAAACCGTACTTGAGAAAAAGGACATAGGAGAGATCTTATTCTTCAAGCTCGCTAGCCATGGAGAGAGAGAGAGAGATCCCAACGCCGTGGGAAGACGCCGGTGGCGGGTCGAGAAGGACGCTTGACTAGAATTTCTGGTTCCAGAGGAGAACGCTAGATATTAGTTGTGAGAGAAAATGAGATGGACTTGTGAAAAAATAGACTTTAATATTTATTGAAGAGATCTTACCCGTTGAATAAAAATGAATGGCCAGGATCTTCTTATGATGAAATATTAGAAAGTTCTTAAGGAGAGGCTCCCGATTCCAAATTTAGTACTCGAGTAACTCGATCTCCATCATTCATTAATCCACAAAGGACTGCACTGTACAGGAAAATCCAACAACATCATTAAATTTGCCCAAACAAGCAACAAACACCTTATCCCAAATATCCCCAACTCCCCCACACCAGTTTCACAGGAGACATTCCCAGATTGTGCATTCTCTTCGACTTCGTGTTGAATCAGAGTAGTACACACTGTTCTCTCCGAACAGGCAGTGGCACAACAGTAAATTCTAAATAAAAGACAAAAGACCACGGCACTTTCTATTTAAGAAAACGAACACTCCCTTGGCTGTCGTCATTATAATGAAAAAAATCTTTGTCGAAAAAAAAAAAATCCATCCCCATTTCCAATCCCCCTCACCAACCCGAAAAAAAAAAACCCGGTTTTTTCTCACCACTGATCGGCTCAGCTCTCTCTCTGTGAAACAAAGAAGAAGACGAAGCGGTCGAAGCCGGTTCAGTAATGGAGCCGCGGCTAAACGAACCCGAGAATCCCAAGTCTCTCTCTCTTTCTCTCTCTCTAGCTTTTGTTTATTTTAATCGCAGTTTCAAAAACTTCAAGAGACTCTCTTTTCGTCTTCGTCTTTTGTTTTGTTTTGTTTGGTTTCGCCTGACTTTTCATTTCACTTTTCTTGCTTTCCAAAACAGTAACAAGCGAGCTCATCCCGACATGGATACCAACGACGTTGTCGAGGTTGCTGCTCCGGTCGCTTGCTCTCGGAAACTGCGGAAGAACAAACAGGTGAGGTTCGGTCGTACGATGTTTCTCTTCTTCTTGTCTTTTCTTCTTTTCGAATTTTGTGGGATCAAAGTTTCGATCTTTTTCGTTGAATTTGGAATTTCTGATTGGACCCGATCACGTGGTGGTGGTGAAATCAGTGTTCACAATGATCAAGTTACTGTTTTTGATTGGTATTGAATTGGGTAAATGGTGATATGGGGTTTTAGTTTTGGTTTTGATCAAACTTGGTTTGGGATTTTGAGCAGAAAGAATTGGTCTTTGGTTTTTGTGTGCTTGGTATACATAGTGGATTGTGTTGTGCAATGTGATGAGATTATAGTGAATTTTTGTTTTGCTTATGTATAGATGAAGTGTTGAATTGGAGTATCAATTATGAAGAGTGATTGTATTGTTGGTTCTCTCCTTCTGTGATTTGTGTTTTGTTAGAATAGATAGGTTGATTGCAGACCCAGTGAGTGATTTCGTGGGAAACTGTAACTGTTCTTCGAATTGTGAGCATGGTGTTGTCTATGAATTTATCAGTTTCTTGGTTTTCTGTAGAGAAATGAATTCTAAAGTGGCGAATGAGTTAGAATGTGTCAAATGTAAAGTGACGTTTTGAGAGGAGGGCTGAAACATGGTTGCCCTGTTTTCTGTAGAATCATTATTTCATTATTATGAACGCAGTATCTTCCCATTTTCAGACTGTTTTGGCTATCAGTAAAACAATATCTCAAACATATTTCCTACACCCAATAATATTGTCGGACAATTTCCCATATGTATAGTTTTCCCCTCTTAGAGGCATTGAACCTCCATACTTCTTATCAATCTGTGTGTTATACAGCAAAGTAAGTTGTGTTGCTGAATTTCTTTTCATGTTATAAGAATGAGTTTGAACTGTCCTGTATGGCTGTATGCATAATGACATCCTTTCTAAACTGTCTATCAATCTGTTCTCACATAATTGTAGCTTTTTGTTGGATGGTACTTGACATGTACTAGCACTTTCTGTTTTAAGGTGAATGCTAAATTGTCTTGGTTATATATGTTAGATTTAGAGTCTCCAATCCAAAACCAACTGACAATGTGTGTAGAGACCCAAAATTTCATATATTGTATTTAAAGCTTACAATTTCCAATGTGAGATTCTGTAATGTCATGAACACCCTGTAATATAATATGATCCAATAATTGACATATCCCTGATGTTTGGCATCTTTTCAGCAGTTGTTTTTTTTGTTGTATCAGCTTTTAGCAAGAGACTGATGGGTCTCTTTTGTTATTTAGTATAACAAACCTTACTATCTTTCCCTTTCTCAAAAAAATAAATAAATAAATAAACCTTACCATCTTTCCGCATAGAAAACCATAATTGTATTTGGATCCGGAAGAATGACTAACTGTCAATTTTTTTTTTCAAACTTGCTAAGGGCTAAGGAAATAATGCACAAGCATTTATTTTATGCTTTTGTTTCAGATAAGTAGGATTTTCATTAGATAGCAAGGAGGTTCATTCCCTCCTAAATAGCGACATGTCCTATTTATATCCTCTAGGTCTGTTGTTTTACTAACTTGTTGACCTTTGCCTAGGTTTATAATCCTGAACATTTTATTCATTCTCTTACAGGCTGCCTCCGTTTATCGATATGTTTTCTTTCATTCTTTTTTCTTGCTCTTTTGGAATGTTTTCTCTAATCAATTGAACAGTATACATTAATTATTTTCTTTTCTCAGGTGATTTTGCAGGATGTGATTGAAATTGACAAAGATGATTCTGCTGCTGCAATATTTATTCATGAGAAAATTGACAGAACTATCAAAGGAAAGGCAGTGAAAAGCTCTTCAGACGGTCACCATATTTATCAATCAGAGGTTATGATTAACTGGAATTGACATTCTTGTTGTTGACTGCTAACTATTGTCTATCCGATAGATATTTTGTGCAGCTATATCATTCTCAAGTTTATTTACTTTATATGCTATTACTTACAGGAAGCTGCCCTTCATACTTCTCTTGGTTCCTCTGGTATGCAAACCTTTGGATCAGTCAATGGGATCAAAATTACTAAGGATGTCGCCCCAGCATCAAATCACTTTATTGACTTAGATGGTCCCAATTCTGATGCATCTGCTGATGATGTTGATGACTATACTGATACTAGTTTTGAAGAGTTTGACTATGCTTTCTTGCAATCCCATTTTGATAATGTGGGTATCCCTCCTGGAATAGAGGCGCCTGTCCCACATATTCCTTGGTTGTTAAATCCTCCTAAAACTAATGTAAGTTCGGTTTCTGGAAGTAGTTCTGTTGATACAAGGTGTCAAATGAAATCAGATTATGTTGGCAGCCATGGACATGAGCTGTATCCTTGGGATCCTTTTAGTTTTGACTTTAAGCCAGCTGCTATGGGCAGTTCAAGCTTGAAGACCCCAGCAGATGGAATCAGTCACCCAAAGGGATGGTATCAGTCATCTTGGAAACTTCCAAAAGCTGCTAGAAGCAGAAAGAAACACTCTGTTCCACATCCCCAAGGTAGTGCTCCTAGTCTCCCAGTTGGAGCAGAACCATCAAAATCTCGAAGGTTCTTAGGAGCTTTGCAACGTAAAAAAAAGCTATTTTCTTCGAGTAGTTCAGCTAAATATGATGCAATGAAGTTCAATACTGGAGCCGAGACATCTTTGTTCGGACATTTACCCAACATTGCAATTGATCCTTTTGGAATACAGTCACCCACTACCTGGTTGTCAGATTCTTTGTTCCCAACTAGTGCTAAACCACATCATTCAAGTTTCTACAGTCCAACTGGTTCCATATATCCTCCTCCTGGAGGATTAGCAGGTGTCCCTTGGGTTAAGGGTGTTTCCCAAGCTCATCAATATGTCACTGCTGCAAGTCTTTCAACTACCCCTGCTAGACAATTGACTACCCAGGAAATAGATCTGATTATGCAGAAGTACAAGGGTTTTAAACAATTTGATACAGTTGAAGATTATTCTGACCATCATTATACTCTTGCTGGTACACTCAATGGTAATTCCATGACTCAGGTGAGTTAAGACAATGTCTAGCATGTTTTAGTTTCTTTTGGTACATTGTCAATTTTGTATCTTACACTTGTTTGCTTTTACTCTTTCTGAAGCCACCAAAGAGCTGGGCAAAGAGAATTCAGGAAGAGTGGAAGAGCCTGGAGAAAGATCTGCCTGGTGAGCCTTTTGCATTATTTTCATGTCATGGTAGTGGTGGTAAGATTCCATTCACTGCCTATTTGCTTTTATGCGTAAACTTTTGAAAAATTTCTTTTGTAAATATTGACTATTGGGAATTTGTAATATCTAGAATATAGATGTTGGACTGTTGTTAATTATGTAGCCTACCTGCTAAGCATGCATTGTGTGAAGTGAATATATTTAAACTCTGAACCTCCTCCTTTTTCAAATTTACAGAAACAGTATTTGTTAGAGTTTATGAGACAAGGATGGATCTATTGAGAGCTGTAATTGTTGGAGCTGAGGGTACTCCTTACCATGATGGTCTATTTTTCTTTGATGTTTCCTTCCCCAGTGGTTACCCCAGTGTGCCGCCGGTATGTAATTGTTTTTTTTTTTTGGCATTATATTAATTATACTTACATCATGGGTCTGACTTGGGGGCCTTGGTAATGCTAGCATGTCTACTATCACTCTGGTGGCCTTCGACTAAATCCTAATTTGTATGCTTGTGGGAAAGTATGCCTCAGCCTTCTCAACACCTGGTCTGGGAGCTCTAAAGAGATGTGGATTCCGGGTGTTTCCACCATTCTACAAGTTTTAGTGTCAATACAAGGGCTGATCTTGAATACAAAGCCCTACTTTAATGAGCCTGGATATGCATCTATGAATGGTTCAGCAGCTGGTGAAACGAGGTCGCTGCAGTATAATGAGGATACTTTCCTCCTATCTTTAACAACTATGGTATACATGATGAGGAGGCCTCCCAAGGTAAGATTTGTTAACATGGTCCAAGTGTATAACTATATTGATTTTGTAACTTGTTTGGAGTTCTAATCAAAACACTTTTCGGCTTTAGTTTCTCAAAATGCTAACACACACACACACACACATATTTTGTAAATGAATTGTTTTAACACTAAAGTTTCTAATCATTCCAAATTCATGATAATTTTGGTAATTTGCAAAGGAATCAAAAAAATTCCGATGGTCATGTGCTATATTACTCATTTTGGTAATTTGCAAAGGAATCAAAAAAATTTCGATGGTCATGTGCTATATTACTCATATCTTCTGAATGAAGATCCTCATCACCTTATCATAAGTGTGCAGGACGTTTACGAATGGGTTTTTCATAAGAAAGTTATATTTATCTCTCTATATATATACGTATAGAATAGTATTTAGATAAATGAAATAAGCAATTTAATGTTTGGAAAATTGAAATAAATGGTTAATGTTGTTAACTACATAAAATATACTGTTTTTGAACATATACAAATTGAGGAGCTCTTTCCTCTCTGTTTTTGAATAAATATAGGGTTTATTCGAATTGTCTTTGTTGATCATTATGACACATCATGGCAGTCCAAACATGCTGTGTAGATATCAGGCTTAAAATTTGAGCCCTAATATAAGTTTGTTTGAGCGCAGCATTTTGAGGATTTTGTTGTGGGGCATTTCCGGGATCATGCTCATGACATTTTGGTGGCATGTAAAGCATACATGGATGGCGCTCAAGTGGGATGTCTGGTCAAAGGTGGGGTTCAGGATGTTGATGAGGGAGATAAGAGTTGTTCTCAGCGGTTTAAGGATTCTTTACCAGGGCACATGACTATGCTTGTCAAAGAGTTTATGCAGATAGGTGTCAAGGATTGCGAGAAATATTTGTCACCAGCTGTAAATGGGAACGAGGAGATTGGTAGTATGCCTCAGGCTGCAATATCAATGGTTTCTTGTTGAAAAAAAAAAAACCATAAATGATTTGACAACTAATCGAACATCTCATCCGTCTGAGAGGTGCTGACTTTTGTCATTTCTTATAAAACTTCGACTCTTTGGCATCCCCTCCCTGAACCTTAACGATTAGGACCATATGACCGACAGGTTTCCTATCCAGAATAGGACGGATAGGTAAATTTCAGATTTTGATGTTCCCTTGGTAGGTTTGTGAACTGACAACAATATGAAAGTAATTTATGCTGCTTCAAGAGGCACTAGAAATTTCATAGCAGTTGCAGTTCCATGCGTATATATGTTTTCTAAGGGTTTTCTTTAATGCCATTACGGATGGGCTTGCTTAAAGAAACCATGTTCCAGTTTCAGAAACCTCATGATTTTCATAAAGTTGCATCCTTTAAAGTTTCACATCAATCGGCTATGTGGGGATGTCTCTAGTTGAATAAATAGAGGTTCTTGAGTTGAACATAGCTTCATGAGCAAATTATGATTAGTCATGTCTAAGGTATTGTATTCAACTCTTTGGGAATCATTCGAAAATATAGTTTGGTAATACAGATATATTAGTGTATATATAGAACCTTATAAAACGTGTTTTCATTTCAACTTGCGAAATTAAGTCCTGGTGGCTGGGAAAGAACTCATGTTCACGAAAGAATCCAAGTAAATAAGCGTGACCTGAAGTTGATAATGTAGATTTTCTATAGCATTGTTAACAATAGTGGGGAGTGATATCCATATGCACACATCAACTTGGTGAAAATCAGAAATGTCATGAAAAAGGCAGAGCAATGATGTGCCAGACAACATACTCCGCAGCAAGAACAATCTGAGCAAAGAAAACCAAGTAGTGTGCAGCCAACTTGTACTTTGCCAGAGTCAAAAGCAAAGCTAGCTTGGTTATCTGTTATTCTGTTACAAGAGCGTGGAGCAAACATATATTGACATGTTGGAGACTTTTGATTTTGTTTTGATATTTGAATATCCTGCAGCAATAGACCAAATTCTGTGAGGACAAGAGAGCAACTGTTTAATTAGATTTTGCACTGCAAGTTGGCAATCAGTTTCAAAGGTTATCTGGAGTAGGTTGAGAAAACAAACAGAAATATGACAAAAGCAGATAGTAAATTCATTTGAATGTAAAGCATCAATCAATGTTTACCCGGACGGAAGGGTATATTGATCAAGAAAGAATACAAGTAACAGTTAACAAAAGTTCCACTTCCTCGCATTATTCTTGAACTTTCAGATATCATGTATGTGTAAACCCCCATAAACTAATGGTTTCATTTCAAAAATGTTTAATGCTCAATTTATTATCCTAATCATGTCCAGCAATCTCAAATGTTGAAGCCCTCTGCACGGAGGCACGTCTTGTGAGCCTCAATCCATTTTGAGCAAGCATCTTCACCATGCTGCACAATGCATTCATCTCTCAGCTTCTTTGTATCAGGGCAAGCACAGCAGATCTTCTTCTTTGGCTTAGTGTCCAAGCTGGAGTTTGCGACGGCCGACCCTTGATTTGGCTGCACGGCTGGCAGAGCCAAGGCAGAGGAAGTATTTTCGGTCACCAGCCCACCCATTTCTCAAAGCACCTCAATGAATAAACTGTACCTCCTAGATGCAGAAAAGCAAGAAAAAATAATTAAAGAAAAAATAATCAGATTATTCAGCTCACAAAGAATGGAAGGGTAACATAATAGTTCATCAAAGTCTTGAATTTGTTCATCTAATGATGAGCCTAGATCATGAAAAGATGTGCACTCCAGAACAAGAGCAAACTGTTGTTTAACTAACGATGAGCTCAGATGTTCTAAACAGCTAAACCTCATCTCTAAATCGGTAAATCCATTACCATGAAAACTGAGGCCTTAGAAAATCTAAAATCAAAAAATTTCAGAAACAACCGTCCCGTATAATAAAAAAGTCTTAACTGATGAATATATGAATGACAGGGGGGTCAATTGCCTAGCAGTTTTCTGCTGCTAAAAGAAACATCCTGCATCATAACTAGTGCCGCACACCCAAAACTAATACTATAACGCTTCGGCGCCTATCTTCCTCAGCAATTTCAATCCAAAATGTAATCTTGTTTTCCTCTCACTATCTGACTTAGCACTTCCCCTGTTCCTTTATCGGCTAATGAATTGGATACTTGTCTAAACATGCAATAATCAACAACAACCCAAGAAACAGAAAACCCAGATGAGACAACAAACTCTTTCACAGTAGTTGAATCAAGATTCATTTTGGTCAAACACACATTGGGGCATTTGATCAAACACATGGTGGGCGTTTAGTTATACTCCCCCACATACAAACCATACAGTGTAAACACCAAATATATAAATGCAAACCCAAAACCCTAAACCTAAAACCACAAGTAAAGGAAACCCTTTCAGCCAAAACTAGAAAACCGCGATTGTGGACATA
The DNA here is from genome assembly GCA_034370585.1 of Fragaria x ananassa. NCBI lineage: Eukaryota > Viridiplantae > Streptophyta > Magnoliopsida > Rosales > Rosaceae > Fragaria > Fragaria x ananassa. Next base: position 11,347,778 of record CP139765.1, on the reverse strand, counting down.
CGACGCTCTTGATACAAAAACTAACAGAAGTAATACCGATCTATACGAAATTTAAAGAAGAATACTAACAAGAAGACATAGCTTACCGATGAAATAAGAAAGGTAAAGATCAACCTGAGCTTGAGCTGTGTTCTGAGGAACAAGAAGAAGAAGAAGAAGAAGGTTCAAAGGTGTGTTTTCTGGAAGCGTAAAGTAACCGCTAAAATTCTCTAGGCTAGAAACTGGGCCGCGTACGAGTTTTTTTAGGGTCAAGTTTGGTGGGCCTATGAGCCTGCCTTGTTGTTAAAACTTGGAACCAACACTCGCTTCTGTTTAGCTTCTGGAAATATGTATCAATTTGCAGAGTGCTAATTGACTATTCGCCATGGCAAAAGCGATTAGCCGTCTGATATGTATTTTAGTTTCTTCTTCATCTTTTTTTTTTATTTTTCCTGTTAGATGTCATCATACAAATCATTTCTTCATCTTATTTGCTAGATGTTTAACGTACAAATCATTTCTCCAAGTATTCTTGTGACTTTCCTGCTCCATTCTTACGTCGACTGTGAGGTAAGAATGAGCTGCTTCTTCAATCAAAAGAAAAGGTTCCTTAGTTAATACAATAGTATTAGCTTCCAGCATTCCCACCAAGACAATTAGGAACATATGCATTAAACTAATACAAGGGCTCCAAGCCAATAGAAAACCAGAGGCAGACCAAACCAAACAAAAGTGTAGAATAATAACATTTAGCAAGAACAAGTTGGTTGCTAATCCAGCTCCATGGTTATGTATGGTATTAACCAACAAGGTCCACTGAGTCAGTACCCGAACCATCCTTCTTTTAAGCAATAGCAGCAGTATCACCACAAAACAGTACTTCAAATGCGGTTTGTTCTTGACTCGAAACCTTTGAATGCAAGGGCCTTGCATCTATTGTCCATTACTAACCTCAAAAGAAGCTTCTCTCAAAACACAAAAGACAATGAACAAGGTAAACTAAACTAAGCCGGTAATGAACATCACTTGCTTCAAGGGCTATCATTTATTTGAAGGGATGAAGTACATGTGATCACTAGCGGTCTTCATTGTGTAATGAGTTTGGACTTCATTGTGTAGCGAGCTTGGACGTCAGTTGGCGAGCATCACACACAATATGAAATCCAACTGTCAGCAGACATCCACCGTCATCAGATCCATTTCCTTCGCCTTCGGCATAGTCAAATGGTAAAAGTTCTACTTAAGTAATACACAACTACTGACCCTGAATCGTCCATCCTACTCACTTGGAACATCAATATGTTATTGTTGTTATTGCATCAAGACACTGAAATTTTAGAGCTGTATAAGATAGTGTCTGCATAATGCAAAAGTTTAGAGCTGTATATTTTCTAGAACTTCAATGGTGAAAGAAAACAACGGTTATCCCTACAAAGCAGTATAAAACCAATTTAATGGAATTCTAAACATGAAGCTAACTGAAGCCATCATGAGCTATAATTTCTCAATTCCAGGTCCCGATATATGCATTAAAAGATAGTAAGATACAAAGTGAGAATCTCTCTAACTACCTACGAGCCAGATTTACTCCAACAGAGATTGAAATGCACAAATACATAATCAAATACACAAACTTCAATTGGAAAACTACCAAGTATCTACCTGTGCACAGTAGTTTCTAGAATTCGCATCAGCACCATCTCCAGAAGCAGCAAAACAATCTAAATCAAACCCATAAAAGATCCCAAATCAGAAATGCAAACAATCATTGATACATTTAGAGAAAGAAGAATCAAACCCACAAAAGAAAACTCAAAACAACCTCTCTTTGGCGGCTTTTTGTTCTGACTATAACCTTCAATCCCAAAAACTCAGCCTGCCAAAACGGTGATCAAAGTCTCACCGACTCCAATCTCCTAGTACCATTAACACATTACAGCTCCCATGATTGTGATTCTTCGAAGTGCAAATACAAAAGGTGTATGAATCAATCTGTTGCAGGGACATCCTTTTCATCCAGAGTTCTATCACAACCATCGTCAGTATCGGAGTCATAATCACCACCTATATGTGAGTCCCTCTCCTGCCTATCATCATTGGAACCCCCAAAATCATCAAAAGCATTCTGAACATGGTCTCTTCCAATGAACCCCCTCTCATCATCTCCCCAATCTCTATGGTAACTAACCAACTCACTATCCATTTTTGCCTTCCTCGGGCTCATCAACACCAACTCAGCCAACTTCCTTCTCGCCAAATACAAATCATTCAGCTCAATCAGCTCTCCCTTCCTATACGCCTCCCTAAGAAACACCGTATGCAGCTTCCCATGATTCCCCCTGGTCGAAATGTAGAAAATCCCCTGATGCTGAAGAAGAAACTCCTTCAACTTCTTTGGCAAATCCATCGCCATCCTAAAATGCGCAATCCTCTCCAACGTAATCTTCTTCTCCACAGTCAAATTCAACAGCTCGTGAATCACCGCCACCGCCCTCTTCTCCATCCTCTTATGTGCCTCAAGCGACCTCATGTCATACCCGCTTACATCCTCATAAGGACTCCAATACGGCACCCTCTGCCATTTCCACACCGCAATCCTATAATACTTCCCAATCTTAAACCCGGGTGGAAAGTTCACAATAAACGAAAACCTTATATCCTCGGCATCAATCCCCTTCTCCCTATACTCAATCTCCCTAAGCCTCTCTATAGCACACACACCTAAACTAGCATCCCTCTCAACTAACTCAATGTACTTATTCCTAGTCTCATCAGCATCAAACAATCTAAAATACTCAGGGTACTTAAGCACAACAGAGTACTCGAAATCATCGGATAGCCCAAACTCATACCTCGCAATCCGAACATGTTCCAGCCTGACCCGACCCGTATTGGACATCATGACCAGCTTCCGGAGCCGGGTCACGGCGTCGGGGACCTGGGCCTGGAGGGCCCGATTCTCCTGCTCGATTTGGAGATGGGCTTTCCGGGTTAAGCGGATGTAGAGGATGCGCTGGACCGGGTGCTCGTAAATCTCGAAAACGTGAGGGAACTTGAGGACGAAGGCGGCGGCCTCGTGGGGTTTGAAGCCGAGGCGGCGGGCGAGGAGGTCGAGGCGGGAGGCTTGGATGATTTGGTTGGGTTGGGAGAGAATGAGGGTTTGGAATTTGAGGACTTTGCGGATTTTTTTCTCGATTTCCATGTAGTTGTCGTAGGCGTGGTCGCGGACGCGGTCCATTTTCTTGGGGATGGAGGTGGATTTGGAGATGGGGCGGGTGGAGGTGAGGCGGTGGAGGAGGGTTTTGGAGGTGGCTTTGAGGAAATGGGAGGAGATGGTGAACAAAGTGTTCATTTTTTTTTTGGGGTTTAGGGGTTTAGGCTTTCACAGTGAGTCTCCAGGTGTTGGTGATGAGACGTTATGTAATTAACTAACTTACTCCTATTTTTATTTTATTTTTCTTTTCTCTTATTTTTTTTTCTTTCCTATTGTAACTGGGAAAAGGCGTTTGATAATTCCTAGTTGACATGTGAGACAGTGAGGGTGAGACAAGAGGCTCTAATCGTTCTCATGCGATTGATAACTCAATCGTCAGGCGGTTTGAAATTGAATTTGACGGCCATCTATGGTAGTGCATCGCATGGGCGTGCATCTGATTAGGTTTTCTGTTGTTTGTCTATCAAATCGGTGCTCGGATGACTGATCTTTCTATCCTAACGATGGCATCATGAGGCGGTGGCCTGACGAGGCCACATATAGCTTACCTGAAAGAAGGGATGATGATAAGAATGGTGGGGATTGTGTTGAGTTGTCGTTTGCATTGAGTTGGCACTGCAACCAAACAAAAGGAGAATGACTAACCATATGCTAAATTTGCAAGTTTATCTGCCACAAAATTGACCTCCCTGTAAGTATGCCAGAATACTGTACATATTGAATATCCTTTACCAAAGTGTGTATCACTAGTTCACCACCTAAGGAACCGAAGCTCGACCCCAAAATGCAATCTTTAAGTGCCTTGAGAATCTCCATCCACAAATCCACAATCATCTCCCGATGATGTTGAAGTTGTAGGAACTTGTGGGACTTTAGTCCCACATTAAAGAAGTTGAAAAGGTTGTGCCCTTTATAAGGGCTAACCCATTTAATTCATTAAATGGGTGATATGTGAGAGAATAGGCTTTGTGGGCTTTCTATGGGATTTTCCATAGAATTGCACATAGATTTCACATATATTTAATAGTCAAAAGATGGGCCTTGGGGCTCTGTTAATTAAATTCGGAATATTTTTTATTCCCTTACAACTGTTCGAACAGTTGCAACTGTTTGTTCGGGTTTATCTGTTTGCGTGACTATTATTTATAGACGACGTTGGTCGTCGTTACAAGACACGAAAAACGTTCTTCTCTTCTTCTTCTTCTTCTTCTTCTTCTTCTGTTCTTCAAAAATCCACAAAGTAAATTCGCTAGAACAAGTTCTTGTGCAAGAACTTGTTTGTGATTGTTGTATCCTCAAGATAGACGTCTGCAACTACAGCACAAGTGGGGACGAATTTCTGTCTAAGGACACTGCTACGCAGGCCTCAATCGATCAAGTCAGTGATTTCAATTTCAATTTCGTTGTTAATATAATTCGTTTTGATAGTTGTTATTAGAATTTATAATATATATAAATCTGTTTCTGTACCCTTTACTGTTTGGTTCTATCAATCTTAGACAGAAAATTTTTGAGATGGATCAATCTGTATCGGGTGTGAAAAACAATCATGTGGAGAAGCCTGAGAAGTTCAAGGGCAAGGATTTCAAACGCTGGCAACAGAAGATGTTGTTCTATTTGACAACTCTTCATGTGGCGAATGTTCTGAATTCGGAGGCTCCACAAGCCTTACCTGAAGGCGAAGGAGAGGGTGCTCCTACTGCACAACAAAGGGCTGATAACCAGAAGGCTATAGAGTCTTGGAACATCAACGAGTTCTTGTGCAGGAATTACATCCTCAATGCCCTGGACGATTCCTTGTATGACATTTATTCCAAATTCGGAAGTGCAAGGGACTTGTGGGTATCATTGGAGAACAAGTACAAAACTGAAGTTGCTTGTTCAAAGAAATTCGTGGTTGGCAAGTTCCTTAACTACAAGATGGTTGATGCGAAATCTGTTGTCAAGCAAGTGGAGGAATTCCAGGTCATTGTTCATGAGTTGGATGAGGAAGGTATGGGACTGAACCCTAACTTTTTGGTTGGTTCTGTTATTGAAAAATTACCTCCTTCATGGAAAGATTTCAAAGTTTATCTGAAACATCTAACCGAGGATATGAATTTTGAGCAATTGGTTCTGAAACTTCGTGTGGAAGAGGGTTCCCGAAACAATGAAAGGGCTGATGTGGTTTCAATGGAGGCCAATGCAAACATGGTTGAAGGCAGTCCTTCAAAGGGCAAGTTCCAGAAAAACAAGGGCAAAGGTATTGCCAAAGTACCTAGTGTTGCTGCTCTCTCTCCACAAAAGAAGGCTTTCAAGAAGCCAAAGGCTGGAAATTGTTGGGTGTGTGGTAAACCTGGACATAGGCTGGAAGTTTCTTGTAATTGAGAAACTTCAATCTAATAGTAATATAATTACTATATATATATATATATATATATTGTTTTGGATTGGCTTTACTTGCTCTTACTGCCTTGAAGCATCAAGTAGTTCTGTGAAAGGATTGACGCTTCTCAAAGTAGTTACTAAATTGAGAGGGTTGACATTTGTCCTGGCAGTTATTGGATTGATACTTATCACAGGAGGTATGGAATTAAGGGAATCAAAAGACTATTTTATTTCCTTATTTTGGCTTCATGAAGTTACAAACTTCATCTTTTTTATATCCTCTTCAAGATTCTTCTCTTGCTCTGTTTTATGGAATATATCTACCAGGATATAAGCATCATTATCCTTGGTTTTCCTTCTTAGCTCTGCAATAAAACATTCTCAATGATAAGTTTCTCCTGTACTTTCACAGTACATGGGAATTGTATTATTATCATCATATTTGCAATAGTCACATGTAAACTTTTCTGGATTGGGATGGAAAGTACTGATAATATCAAAGGTTTCTTCCTTCCAATTTTGTATTTGTAATAAAAATATAGGACCATATCATATATTATCTTCTTCTTCTTCTTCTTCTTCTTCTTCTTCTTCTTAAGCACTCTTTATCTCGCTCTCTGATGGGTACTCAAGAGAATATATTGATTCATTCTCTTCATCAGAATATGCAATTTCTTCTTCTTCTTCTTCTTCTTCTTCTTAAGCACTCTCTATCTCGCTCTCTGATGGGTACTCAAGAGAATATATTGATTCATTCTCTTCATCAGAATATGCAATTTCAAAGCCTTTTATATTAGCATATTCTATTGTTTCATCATATTCAGCAATCAAGGCTTTATAGCTTTCTGAAGCACTCTCTATCTCGCTCTCTGATGGGTACTCAAGAGAATATATTGATTCATTCTCTTCATCAGAATATGCAATTTCAAAGCCTTTTATATTAGCATATTCTATTGTTTCATCATATTCAGCAATCAAGGCTTTAGAAGACCTCTTGTCCTTTTTAGGACACTCATTTGCATAATATCTCTCTGCTTTGCGAAGCCAACATCTACATTTCTTTACTTCTCTAGAATAAGGATTGGTTTTCTTTTTCCTTATGAAAAATCTCTTTCTAGGAGAAGTTTGAGAAGATTGTTCTTTCTTATATTCAGGTTTTTTCCTGAACTTATACTTCTTTAGTAGCGAATTTTTTGCCATGTTAGCTGTTAGAGAACTTTTGGTATTTTCTCTCTTTAGGAATATGACATCCCCATTATGTTGGAATATCTAGTATCTTTGGACGCATGTTTTCAACTCCCCTGAGTTGCTTCTTTGCAGTTTTGGATTTTCTGTTCTCCATGCATTGCTTTCTTAGGAGATCTCTGACTCTTTCTGCTATTCCTCCTACAGTAAAATACTGAAGAGGGTTTTCTTCCAAGGACTGCGCCACTGCATCATTCCAGGATTCTGTCAATTTTCTATAATATGTTCTGACGAGATCGTCATTTTAAATGTCTCCAATAGTGCAGTAGTAATTTTGGAATTCATTGGTGTATTCCTCAAAATACCTCATGTTACAAATACTCAATTTTTTAAATATTTGTTTTAGCTCGTTCTTTAGATTGCTCACTATGCCCGGTGACATCTCCGCAAAATTGTGCATAAATAAGTATTGCAAAATCTAAAGGACTATTAGTCTGAGCTAACTTGACTGCTCAATCAACCCATTTAGAACTTCTCTTAAATGACTGATATCATTTCAGGACTATTCCAATTAAGGTTGACTCATAATAGGCATGAGCATCCTCATAGGCATATTTTGATAACACTAGAGTCTAAGTTAACTTTAAACTAGCAATCCAGTTATCTATTGTCTTTCTTTTGTCTCCTACCTAGTGTAAATCCAGATAAACCCCTCTTTCAGACACTGACTGTCCTCATTTGGGTTTGGTAGGGATATATTTCTGAGAACTTCGCTCCCCATTCTTTCCTGTTGGAGTTTGTCCTTTAGTAAGCTTGATATTCCTTTCTCGAATTATCTTAGTTGGATTGTTTGTGATATTTTGTACTATGGTATGACCACCTTCTGGAGGGGCCTGCCTCTCACCTCCATGTGTATCCATAGAAGATGAGCATGGCGGCTCTTCTTTTGCTGCCTGATAAGGAAGAATCTTCGTCTTATTCTTTCCAGGTTGAATATGAGAAATCTTATTCATGATTTCCTCTAATTCTTCTATGGATTCACAAGTATCAGCTTGTGCATACAATCCTTTTAATTCTTCTACCCTAAGCCTTTTCATAGACTCTTCATGAAAGATTGACTTGGTTCCCGAGGAACTAGCTTCTTCATAATTAACAAATGAATGCTGATACCGAAAAAATCACTGCGGTGAGAGGCTAAAATAAAGACTGCTGCGAGGAGCACGACTTTAAAGATAAATACGCTCGTCACTCTAGGAATCCACCAAGAAGATAAGAGCGCCCTCCACCAAGAAGATAAGAGCGCGCTCGCCACTTTAAGGAATCCACCAAGAAGATACGAGCAAAACTCGCCACTCTAGGAATCCACCTAAGAGATAAGAGTTTAGAAACAATTGGGAGGAACTCCTTCACCAAATTGTATATATTTTTTGATAAAAAATCAAACTAAAATCTAAAAACTGATTACAATGAAAAGAAAACTCCCTTTTATAACATAAGGAAGAGAAACAAAAAGACTACTTAATAAATCTTGAATAATAAAGATAGCTATATATATTTAGCTATAATTGTAGTTTCATCAATGTTCTTCAACTCCAAGGTGGGGAAGCCCAAAAATCAGAATTGAATGCTTCTTGGAACTCAGCTTCTTCAAGGACTACAGTAAATTCTCTTTTACGTCTAGGTTCAACGTTTAGGTTCCAAATCCCCGTATCAAATGCCTATGAAATTGCAAGCTTATTTTTCCTCTCATATCTTCATAAATTGAAGCATTGGTACTTTCAAGTTGCTTAACAGGAGGGATCAGATTCCATTTTCTTGGGAATGTTATTTCATGCCATTTTGTGACATGTTTTTGCTGAGAATTATTTTTTGGGTTGGTGAGGACAGATGTAGTAATCCCAAAGCTATTTAGAAACCTGGTATTGGGAGTTACATTTGAGCTCATCAACTTATAATAGATTCGATAATCTATCGCAAGTTCCATCATTCCTTTCTTCATAGAGATCCTATCATTCTTGATTCTCAGTCTTAGACAGTGAGCAGCATCTTTGAGATGCGTTGTGAAGTTTGACAACACATTAAAATATGCAACTTGGTTGCACAAAGAATCTTATATTGTTCCTAACAGACTTTTCTTAACATCTGTTATTCTATCGTCTTGTAAGACACATAGAAAAGAACAATTAATATCATCTCTAGCTAAGAGTTTTATTCCTACTTGGACTGCTCCAATATGCATATAGGAATATTTTTTCTAGAAAGCTTCACTTAGCTCCTTTGGAGTTATTAATCTAATGTCTGTTTCACCACCTATGACTGAAATAGTTAATTCTAGTATTTTGAATTTGTGAGAATCCATAATGAAATATCATTTCTTATAGATCTCATTGAATTTGAATCTAGGAGCTGATGCTTCTCGCACACTAAACTCAATTTCATTATACTCAAATTCTTGAGCGTTTATTAACTGTACCGGAATTATGTTTCTTTTACTGAGGATTCTACTCAGCATCTTGACATCTCTCATTGTTGAAGACTTTGACGTTTTTGATGATTTCCATTCAAGTAGCTTTGGTTCACTAAACCTTAGTCTACTTTCTCCCATTGGTGATGATGGAAGAGATATAACGATCTTACTAGCCACATTTTGAGCTAGTGCCTCTTCATTAATTCTCTCATAACTTTCTCCTTCCTTCATCTTTTCCACCATTTTTGTAGATTAGAGATCTTACTATGTAATTCTCGAAATTGATTTTCAAGGTCGATACCTATCTCTTGGAGATAAGGGATATTATAATTCTGCTGATGAATTATTGCTTCCACATTTTCAGCAAGTTTTCTATAAAACGATGAAAGCTAATAGGTTTAACATCTTTATATTTTACTTTTAGATCTACTCTTTGATTCATCCTATTCTAGAGATAAGAGTTTCTAAAAGTTTTTTCAAGTTTTCTTGAGTATCTCTTAGTTCTGCTACTTGCTGGTGAATATTGTTTGCAAAATTCTCAATGTGAACTAATTTTCTTTCAATATCTATTAGATATTGCTTCTCTTTGAGATAATTTAGCTTGATTTCAAGCCTAGCAATTTTTGAACTTATTTCCTCAAGTTGATTAATCTGTAGATTAAATCTCTCGAGTTGCTCTGTTACCATTTCAGAGGTTTTATCCCTAAATAAATGATATAGGAACTCGATTAAGCTTGGTCTTGATGGATCAAGCTCTTCTACTCTGATTTCTCTTTGGAGATGAATAAGTTCGTCGTAAAGAGTATTTAGTACTCTACAAACGTATTCAATGGAGTATTGATTTTCTTGAATATGCCTTGTATGAAAACACATTTCTCACTTATCAGTTCCTTTTGCAATACAATAGGACTGATAATTTTTAAGTTTGGATTCTTTTTTGTCGGTCCAGATAAACCAACTTTGTGGCATAAGCCTTTTTCTTTTTTAGCCAAGCATGCTCTGATACCAACTGTGGCAGATCTAATCGATGCTCAAATAATCAAGGGGCTTTTGATCTTCTTCAAAAGTTTCTTTAAGAATTTTGACTTCTTCTGCTTGATAGATCCTTTTCTGGATCTGATAGATAATATCCCAATAATTTTTTATACTTCTATGAAGCTTAGATCGAATTCTTTTAGTTTTCTTAATTTTTCTCTTTTTTCTACAATTCTTTATAAGATTGTCTAACTTCTGTTAAGTAATCTAATCTTGTATCAATAGATTCTACAATGATAAAAAATTAATTGTTTACCTTTGAGTAAAGAGGATAGATTTATATTCGTATTATGGTAAATAAACAAAATCATAGGCCCACTATGCTCCGTCATAATTATTTACTGAAAATAAAACCCAAGAAAAGAAAATAAAAAAAGACAAAAAGGACTAGCATGCAAATTTTTGTCCTAAATTGTTAAAGAAATTAAGCCTAAGACTAATTTGTTATTTGAAATTTGGTTGGGTAGTTTTTTGTGGTTTGCTATTACCTGAATAAGAGACAAATGTTAAAATCTTATGGGGACAAAGGCCCCCACTCGTCCTAAGATGCCTCCGTCAATGTCATGTGTAACTATGTATGGTATAAAGTATTTTTGTCACGCCCTGACTCTTAAATTTTTACCTTATTTACTAGCATGTTGTTAATAAGAGTTTTACTGTCTTCGTAAATAAGTTTATTTTTCAAAGGTCCCTAGATGAGTGTTGAGGGATAATTATTTCAGATGAATTATTGGTGGTAGAAATATTTATCGACGATAAAATGGTAAATTTTAGCTAGTAAAAATGTAAGTTTTATTAGGGTATTATTCTAGGGTATTAAATTTTAGAGTGGGTTATATGGTGGTATTGGACCGGATGGACCAAGCCCAGTTTCTTTTTCTCCCTTCTCTCTTTTCTCTCTCCCTCTCCCTCTGCCCGAAAAACATCCCGAGCTCGTCTGCCGACATCCGGCCACCGTAGGTCGCCGCACCGGTCCCAATCGGTCGACTGTCGACCTAGCCTTCTTTTTGGAGTGGTGGCAGCTTCCCTAGTGTCGTCGTGAATGAGCAGTCGTGCTTGGAAGCTCCGGCTACCCGTAGCTCTCCGTCGTCGGAACTCCCTCATCTGGCCACCATAGCTAACAATCCTTGGCTCGTTTGGAATCTCTCCTCCCGTACTTCAATCCCTCGGAAGGTTTCAGTTCGACTCGGCCTGGGTAAGGAGAAATCGGTGATTGAAATTCTATGGCTATAATTTATGTTTCAAGTTGATTGTCTTAGTTAAGCTTCTAATTGGACTTTGTGCTAGTTTGGAAAGTTTTAGAGGAGGTTGAGAGGAAGGTGCTGTCAAATTTTGGTAGGCATTGGAGGTCGCCGGAGTCGGCCGCCGGCCGCCGCTGTTAATGGGATTTTTATGGTTTTAGATGTGTTTTCTTGAGGGGAGTTTAATGATGTGTAGTTTGGAATTTTTAAAGGAGTTTTGGATAGGTTTTGGATTTATTTATAGGAATTGTGATTTATGGTGGTTATGAGTAAAAATGCAATCGTGGGTTAATTATTGTAGGATTGTGGAGGGTGATTTTAAGGATGTCGGTAATTATGGTGAAGTATGGTTTTAAGCTAATTTAAGAATAAAGATGTTAGGCATGGACGAGCATGCGAAGCTCACTTTTAATTCTGCCTATTTTTATATAAGCGTCGGTTTTTAGTTAAGGAATTAATTATGTCTTTAGAACAAGATGTGAGGAGGCTCGAGCGGAAGAGGCCTCGGACCGACATCAGGCTTAGGCCTAATTTGTGAGTGGACGTTTGATTTAAATTAAAATACATGCAATTGTTTACTGTTGAGTAATTCATTTTGTTGAAGCCTTTGACGTCATTTTTAATTGACAATTTTTATCTATTGTGGAAAGTTACCGAAAATGGGATGTTCCGTAGATTATAAAGATTTTTTATGAGGAGAGTATGTATGTAAATGCTAGCTAGTCATATGTGTATGTACATCTTAATGACATAGTATATAACTGCATTATGGTGTGACATGAGCGTTGGACGTGAACGTAGTAACCCTATATGAGTGTTTAATTCATATAAGGGGGTATGGGCACATATTTATACACATGTATGTCCACCTTAATGGAGTAGTGTATCGCCACATTAAAGCGTGACGTGAACGTTGGACGCAAATGTAGTAGCCCTATAAAGATTATTTTAAATCTATTAATCTATATTGGGAGTATGTGCATGTGTAAATACATACGTATATTGATATATATTTTTGAGATGAAGAGACTCGATATTTATGAGATAAAGGATTTCTCATTTGAAGCATGCATTCGATTTTCTTTGGAAATTAATTTGGGAAAGCATAAGTGTTGATACTTATTTTTCTTTATTTATTTGTCCACTCACTCTAACATTTCCGGTGGTCCCTGCAAGACTCACTTCGGGTCTCAGGGTGAAATTCGGGATGAGTCTTGACAATTTTTTTATAAGAAAACAAATAGATTAAATAGAGAAGCCACCAGAGAATCCTGAGTTTACAATGTCGAAGAGAAGAGCTCTATAAGGCACATTAGGAACCCTATTCTCCTGAGAAGCCACATTTGCAAGATTATGTCCTAAACTTGCTAAACTATCAATAGCAAAGTTGGCCTCCCTCAAAACATGGGAGAAGGAGATATGATCAAAGTTTAGTTTTGATGTCTTGGACAAGCTTGATTAGTCTCCATGGAGGGGAGGTAGTGCCATTGACAGCATCAATGACTAATTTGGAGTCACCTTCACATCTAGGTTTGTGAAGCCCTTGTCAAGAGTCATCTTAAGGCAGTTGCTTAAGGCATAAGCTTCTGCAACAAGAACAGAGGCTGCACCTGAATTTATAGTAGCAGCAGCTAAAGGCCTTCCTAAAAAATGCGTATGTAGTTCAACCTTGTTTTATTAATTATTATGAACATATAGAGATATCTGAATTACGTGTTTTTTTCGTAGCCATTCATGAGTGCTTTTTATTGTAGCCATTCATGAATTCAGTTGATTAATGATTAAAATTCTTACAGTTAAATAGATGGAAAATAAGGATTAAAATTCAGTTGATTAGTAGCTGTAAGCATGTAAAGATCTAGGATTAATTACATTTTACTCGCAACCGCAAATCCCAATTCCTTCTCCGCTGTAAGTTAAAACTCATAAAATTTGTTCACTGTAAGGAATCAACATCCTATGAAAGTGAAAGAAGAAAAAGAAAAAAAGAAAGGAAAAAAAAAAAAAAAAGAGGTCGGTCTGGGGTTCCAAAGTTCTAGCTGAGTTAAGAAGAGGTCGGTCTGGGGTTCCAAAGTTCCAGCTGAGTTACATACATGATGTGATGACTTTCTTTATCGTATTGATATTATGCGAATATGTGATGACTTTCTTTATGGTATTGATATTATTCGAATATGTGACGATGACTCTTCTAGTAATGCTGGTTAGCACCAACTAAAGGATAAGAATCAAACAAAACCGCTCTCCTGTCTCACTATTAGTAGTCAAACTCATGCAAAACCATGTCTATCATGATTCATGACAAAGAAATTAATCCATCATCTATGTCCCATTGTCCTAAACTCAAATGAAGTTGGCTACAAACTAACACACAATTTGCACCACCTTTTCATATCATGTATAGAAATTTACAACCAAGGTCACTACATGAAGGTATATGAAGCCAACAAGAAATGAACACAAGGGTTTAAGGCAACTATACTGACAAGGAATGAACTGATCTCAAATTTTTGATTTGCAAGAGCTAGCCTCTACTTTGAACCAGAATTTGATACCATGTATACAACATTTCATTCAGCAAATTATGATCAGGAAACTGAGAAAAGCAAACCACAATTTGTCATCCAAAAATGTGTTTACTCCTATGCACTTCTTTCCCTAGTAAATTTACAGCAGTTCATAACTAATCATACTTCTCCCTCCATGAATACATGAGAAGAAAAACCCAGGAAAGCGCCAACGTGATGTCTCCGAGGACCTGCTTAGGCCAATCTCGGGCAAGGTCTTCAACTTCCCTCACAAAGTAAACTCTCCAAATAGCCATGCAAATGTGAAGCAACACACACCCTTTGGCAAAGAAGCTCTGGAATTTAGCGTCCTTGACAAAAGCCACCATGAACAGAAGAAACCCAATGGCAAACAGAAGCCAACCCGAGAAGGAACTTGAGGTTTGGATCAAGAGTTGATCATGAGGTGTTGACCCTTGAAGCTTACTTGCTGTCTCGAGGCCATGATTGAACACAGAGAATTCATTGGAGTAGAACATCATGAAAGCTCCACTTACGAGACATATACCAGAGTGGAGCATACTAATCAAGAAGAACCCAGATAACCCCATTGATTAAAACCCCAAGTATCACCCTAATCTTTCTTCAAATCTATCTAGGCTTATGCTTGGGCTGTAAAGCCTAATATGCAAAAGAAAGATGAACATCATATACCAAAAACCCCCCCGAAAACCCCCAATTTCCTTCTTTCTTTTTCTAAATTTGTGGAAATCCTAGAAACCAGAACAAGTGAATTGACCAGAATCCAACTTTACTTAGCTTTCACTCTACAATTCAAGGAACCCATATAAACCCACTAATCAAGGATTCAAGATTGTCTCTCCAAAGAAGCCTTGAAATCAAGAATCAAACTTCAAAGAAGAAAACCCATAAAAAAGTTGAAAACCCCAAGAAATGGAATTGAAAAGAGAGATATTTATGGTCAGAGACTAGGAGGAACAGACAAAGCCTATGTTTTGCTTATTCTAGTGGGAAGGGTTTCTCTTGTTCTGATCTGACTGGAGAGCTTCTTTCTATATATTTGAACTGTTTGGATTCGATTTTGATGAGCTGTTTATGATTATTGGTATGCTATAAATGGCATAGAATATAAAGATAAATACAGATTGCTTCCTTCTCCGAAAGTCCAAGTCCCATACCTTATGCAAACAGTGCCATCCTTTTCCTGTTTCCTTTGTTTTGCAAAGCAATTTGAGCATTTTTGTGGGTCATGATGAAGCATTGAATTATTTTCATTTTCAGTTCATTTTAATCAGATTTTTGGTCTTTGGAATCATTTAGGGCCACCTGTCCTTGGATCAGATTCAAGTACAGTCGATTTGAACTAGTCGTTGGTCATGACTCATGACCATTGAACTTGTCCATTTCTTTGGTAGCTACAAGAATTAATTTGGAACAAAAACAAAGCTCAACAAATAGTGCTTTCACGTCTTAAAACTAAAGCCAGATACTTGAAACATTGGTCAAAAAGCTATGAGCCTGCAATGGTTGCAAGGCAATAGCTGTATTAAGCTTTGTTCGTTGTTTCATATATTAACACAATGACAACTACCTTTCTTTTCCTTCATATCTCATATTCAATTCAAAAGGCCTTTGGCATTTGCCTTAGATTGATCAATCACTCAGATTCCTCATTCATGAGGGGGATCGGCACGTTTACCAATGCAAACAACCAATGGCAAATATAAAATCACATGAAGATCAGAGTCTGCCTGTCCTGGAATGATTACTAGTTTATCTGAAGTTAAACCAATGTTAGGATCTTGAATCTTCTTACAAAAGCATGCCCTCTCCCACTTCAACTTCAAGCATCAGTATCACCTATGTGAATTAAAAGTAAATGATGGAATTGTTAATGAAACTTGGTTAGTTTTGGCAATAGAACTAGATCGAATAAGATGGTACTTTTTCCTTGCTAGACAAGTCCGGATATTTGTTGTTTAAGGTAGAAGTACACATTGGAATGTGTATTTGCAAGGGAAAAAGATGATTGAATAGATATCAACAATTTCCAAACAAGAATTACAGTTGTATCTATCCTTTCCTATCCTACACAGATCTAATCAGATCTTCCTACCCCGTGATGTATAATTTTGTAACAGGGGGGAGGGGGAGATTACATTTTCTTATAGTCAAAAGGGGTTATTAATAAAAGAAGAAAGAACAATTAGAATTGCCTGTTGTCTCTACTAACAGTAACAACCTTCCGATGACGCTTTTTATCTCCACGTCCACGCTTCTTCCCAGGTGGAGTCTTTACAGATGTGATACCATGAGGCAAAGCAGGTGGACGATGAATCACAACCCTCGGAGGAGGGGAAGGAGGCATCTGCTCCAGCAACTCTCTGTGGTATGCCTGTACAATGCAATCCCTATGAGCTTGTATTTTATTATATATATATGGAAGCAGGAAAAGAAAGAGAGACAGGATATCACAACGTAGTTAGGCGTACGAGCAAGTTGTCAATTTGACCTCCTAATCAACTTACAACTATCACTTGTAGCCAAATTTTACAACAGTTCAGACATTAATAAAATTGCTACTTGGCTATTTGACACAAAACTCCCGGTCTATCAGCAGAAACCTTCAATTTACAGGAACCATGCAATTATTAAATCTTCAGATGCAAGCTTTTGCGGAAACCATTTGTACCAAACAGACCTAGTGGCTCAGATGTTCATGTTTAACTGAACCTTTGACTCACAAACAAGCCTTACAGGTCTAAGAGAAAAATAAACAACAAGATATTCGAAGAACATGCTCTGAATAATTCTTTAAACCCATAGATATTATCAGAAAATAGTCATACCTGAATGACAAAGTTGCGCCTTTCACAATCCAAAAACATATTAACGCTCCAGTCAACTTTTGCCATGATTTTATCCCTCACTGTGGAAAAGCTTAACTGATCCCTGGAGGTAAAACGATCAACTTCATTGAACCAATTACAGGTGAATAAATTTGTGATGGGAATGTGTTCCTTTATGATCACACAACCTTCAGGAACATCTGCAAAAAGTGGTAGTGCACACATCAAATTGCTGATTAAAAATAAAGCTATAACATGCAAACAATCGAGAAAAAGGCACATACAAGTAATACAACCATGTGTACACATAAGCTTACACATAGATGCCTGTACATGAATAGACGTACCACTTGTTATTGGAAGCTTAGCCTCAGAATAAGGTTGTAAACCCTCCTTGATATAGAAGTCAACCTGCTCATTAATGGAGGAATTATCGTACTTCCCAGCAGCTCTGTTAGCTTCAGCCTCTTCAAAAACATCAAACCGTCTATAGTGCTTTGAGATTGCAAAATTTGCATTCTGACGCCACAAGAACCTGAACAATATTAAGTCTAAAAATATCAAGGAGTATGTAAAGCTAATCTAGTTCCTTCCCCAAAACACATGATCCATGAATGCATATCAATATGCCAGAATTATTTATATAAGATTAGACATATACTAACAGTGTTCCAAAACAATGCATTTCACAGCAGGACCACTGAAGATGCCTAAATAACTGGATCAGGATGATAGTTACGCAAACACCGAGTTTTTATGTGAGGCGGGGCAGTGATAAACTTTTCTCAGAAAAATATAACCAGCGACGTTCATTTCATGACCACTAGTCTCAACTCCCCTCTTTCTCATCATCAGACTACAGAAGTATATCAAAGAGTATAGCTTGGCATACTTTGAACAAAAAGATAAAAGTGAACAAAGATACACACACTCACCCAACCGCCACCCACCCACCCAAAAAATATCAATAGTTATTTTTACAATACAGATCAATCGTTTCAGCCACCAAGGGAAGTACCACATACAAGAAACATAACCACAGAGAAATCAAAAGTTTCTGACACCCGTTGTTTTATTATCCAACAAATAACATTTAAGAGAAATGTTAAAAGGGGTTGATAACAGCTCAGTTTTCACTGGAGAGAATCATGTCAATACTCATGACCAATGCAACCAGAACGCTGCTCCAAATCTAACCCAATGTTTTATATAACTGCAATTTGTAAACAGAATTGGCCTAAGGCAACTAACCATACAAATTCCTCGAGAGAGCAAAGTTACATTTTGCAAGTATTTCATTACAGTCTCCACTCTCCACAATGAATTAGAATTCCAGTGAATAGCAACGAGATGTAGACAATGAGAAGCAAGCAGAACCTCAGTCTCTAGTCCAAATACCGTAACAGCATTTAAGTTATGGGCAACAGACTCTCAATTAAAATTTACTAACGGCTAAGCACAGCCTGAGCATTGTGAGACAATGTCAAAACTTTTATCCAAAAGCAAAAACAAACAAAAACTATCTTTCATTGTGCCACTAACTTACTGAACATTATAAAAATAGCCTTTCAGACACGTCCTTCAAGCTCTAAATTACTACAGCTATACCAACACCACAAGATGTAAATATACAGAATCTGAAAATAACTGTACCTCTCAAGGATCTGATAAGGATCCACAACAAGCCGAAGCTTTCCATCAATCCATATAGAATATCTGACATTGGGGAAAAGCCTATGCAATAGAAGCTTTGGAATCTGCCAAAAGAAACATGGTGTGTAAATAACCTTTGAATGGTTTCCCAACATCCATCTTGATCAGAATTTCAATGCAAATTCTGGATAGCATACGTAGAATTACATTAAACTAAATAAAAAGAGCATCACTTGTTATGACATTTGACATCACATCACCCAAAAAGGTCTATACAACTAGATAAAGGCATCACTAAAACCAAGTTTAGGAGTGTCATTTTAACAATTGACCGAACTCCTGTTGACCAACATCTTCGCTTATACTACAACTTTCCAAACCAAACTTGGGACAGAACCAAGACTGGAACTGGCCACTCAACCTTTGCTTTGGTGTTTAATGGGCTGGTATGGTTGAGGTCAAGTTTATGCTCAGATTATAGCAATCAACATATCACCTACTTACATGTGCATTCTGTCAGTATCTTCAGAAATTTGGGGAATATGGAAAATTGTGAAGATTGTTAGCGTAAGGAATACTTGCCCCAATTTGAGCAAATCTTACAACTAAGTTTATAATTACCAATCTTCTATCTCCAAATGCTGTTGAAGAGACTAAACTAACATCTGAGAGCATCACTACTCTCTAGAGTCCATAAGCAAATATAATATAATTCATATATGCGCGCATGTGTGTGTGCAGGATGAACCAAATCACTTGGAGAAAAAAAAAAAAAAAAACTGACCTTCCCATTGCGTCTTGCGTCAGTGTAAGGAATGTTACGGACAACAATAACTCTCCATAATCCTACTTTCCTATTGTTTCCCAGGACACTGGAATTCTTCATATAAGCTTCCGTCTCTTCATCAATAAACATGTAGAACGGTACACTTTCCCTCGAAAACTCACTAATGTTTGTTGGCTGCTGTATTATGTCATAGTTTCCTAACAAAGATGCAACAATTAGAAAAGGCAAAACCAAAGCCTGCAATTAAAAATATATCACACTATTTGTTAGAAGTGGAAATACCAAAGACAGCTGAGGCAACAATTATCTGATGGGACGTCTCCAACTCCATAAGGTCCACTTCATCAACATCAAATCCAGACTGGTCACCAGGTTTATTGCCTTTAACAAATCTGACAAGAAGGCACCAGAGAATAAAAGAAAGGAAGACTGCTTTAGCCAAGAAGGATAATGGAATTGGCAATAAGTACAATGCACCACAATTAATAAATAAAATTCATTTGTGTAAACATACCCACAGTGAACTGTCATGGATTCTTTTATATCATATGATTCATTTCTCTCCCTCAGAGTTGGGAATCCACCAAATTCAGAACCTCCATGTGGTTCAATTCTAGTCGGATTTTCATCATAAACATATGTCAAATTATGTAGTACAGGTGATTCTGAAGGAGAAGTTGGCATATTAGCTATAGCTTGCTCCACAGGGAGATAACATACTGGACACGCTGAAAAAAAAAAAACAACAACAACAACAACCAATGGTACAGCAACAAGACATGAATCAACTTGGAGTCCAGATGCTAAATATCACAGAGTGATCACTGAAAGAATGAAGCAAACGAAAACAACTTACGGCGAGGTCCACTTCGTCTTCGACCAGATGGAGGAGGAGGAGGAGGAAATGCAAAATTTTCACATTGATGGGCCAACAGAGGGGATTTTCCATGAACAACAGTAAATGACTCAGTATGGAGATGGGGCGGAGGAGGAGGAGAAAGTAAGGCTCTATCTGCATCTTTTCCTTTCATGGTATTCTGTGTAGAAGTAATTTTAATGTCATGTTTATCTCCCATTCCTGCGAAAGTTACGGAACTACTTGATATCTCCATGCAGTAAGATACGACAATTCCACTGTGTTGAGTAACAATACATAACTGCTTTAAATTAATACTTTTACATTTACATTGTACAGGAAATAGTTCACAGAACACTCTGCAAAGTTAAAAAATTGACGAGCATGACTCAATTAGTGACAGTGACAAGATGTTCAAGGTAAACTCAACCAAATGATATCTCATATAAGGACTAAAGTATATCTAATGGCCATGTTTATCTCAATCCTATTAACCATAGACAATTTCAGTTTAGACCTTGTATGCCTCAAGTACTTCAAAATCTAATCAATGCAAGTTCTTCAAAGTTAACAAACACAAGGACACTCCACGAAACTCTCGCATAGACACTGTACTAAAGCGTTGACCCAACAACGAATGTATAAGGATTGATAAACAAAACTAACCTTTATTTACATTGAAGGAATTGGATACGAAAACCAAAAGACCAAGCACAACCAAAAGAAGCATTATGACCTTCTTTCGGCCCAAAACTCTCCAGATACACGGCAGCACCCTTTCCTTCTCCCTACTTGCAAGTAACAACTTGGAAGGCTTTCGCGTAATGGGAAGAGGGCTTGGCTGCAGATTAGGTGGAAAACCGGTCTGTCCCTGCTGTAGTTGTAGTGATCCATAGCTTCCAGTACGTAGACCTAATGACCCTCCAGTCATTGTATCTTCAAATCCACAAATTGTTGTTCAACTTTCATCTCCTTCTTCTTCTAATCAAATATCTCATTCACAAATAGAAAACCCAACTCAACCCAACTCAACCAAACTTCCCACACTTCCAAATTCAATAAAACCCAGAATCCCTCTGCAAAAACCAACACAGAATAAAACTCTATTCCAACAAATCTCAAATTCAAAAGCCAAAACTTTACTCAAATCCACAAAGCTACGATCTTTAAATCCCAATGTGCTCAAATTCTCTGAACCAAACCCAGAAAACCCACATGAATCGCAAAACCCACTTCCTAAAAACACTTTTTCATTCGGAAAAATCAAATCTTTTACCCAAAAATCAAATTGGGGATTCAGAGCCCACCTGAAGTGTGACCCAGATCAATGCCAGCACAGGAACCAATGGCAAGTGGAGTTTTTTAGATAGATAAACAAAGTTGCAACACGTACCTGTATGGAAGAGCGCTCCAAATTGGGAGTGAATTAAAAATGGAGGTAGAGCTCAATTCAAATCAAATCTCTCTGTGTATTCTAGGGTTTCAGTGGCCAATGTGTTTGGGGATTGCCATTTTGCGCGGTTGTCTTATTAATATTTGTATTTACTTTTAACTATTATTTGGACTGTGGTAATTGGTTCTCTATCTAATCATGGAGTTTGGACTGATCAGTCATTTAGATTCCCACGTAATAAAAATTAATGAGTAAACCTTTAGTCACAAGGAACGACACCATGAACACTAACACGAATCCCTTTTCTACTAACGAGGGAATCGTTGGACTTGCGTGTGTATGACTTGTTTGCTGATTCGTACGAGTTTGTACATTTTTTCTTATTGATTGTTAGTTTTTGGGATAAAATTTATAAACCTATCCCCCACAACCCTTTTGATCGAGATGATGAAGTATATTAGTCTTAGAAGCGATTAATCCATTTGCAAGTTACTTTGTACGCTAGAGCGAGCAGGATCCAATCAAGTTCTGTCGTACAGCATATCTGATGTCAATAGTTGTCCTGAAACCTAAGCTTCATCAGGCTAAGGTTGAGACCTCGCTCTAATTTGCGAGTCCATCAACTTGGGGTGGGCTCAAGCCTAGACCTAGAATACTTTTGGAGGGTCTGGGACTAGACCGGACCGGTTGTATTGTAACTGGGTGGGAGTGGATGCCACATCCACTTTAAAAAAGCTAGGATCAGTATACGATCGGACTGACCAAAAACCACCGGTTCTTTAGGCCTTTAGTCTTCTTGTTTGAATTAATGGTCAACCAAATCTGATCTCGCTCGAAATGGCCCAACCACCACCATTGAAGCTCGCTCTAAAGTTCATCATTCTATTTGGTGCCCTTGGATTCAAACCACATGATCAAGGTCACCTTAAATCAAATCCCAAAAAATTCACACTTCCCAGATACTCTTCAACACCTCAAAGTCGGCTCGCCTCCTCGATCACCTCAATTTCACTAGTCTTGACCAACTACTCCATCTCGCCCCATCTACATCGAGGCAGAAATTCAAACTTGAAGACTGAAAAGACGAGAAACAAACTCAAAAAGTTAAAAACAAAGTGTCACTCTCACATATGGTTGACGATTTCGAGTCTTCGATAGAGGTTGCTCGACTGCGTTTAGGTTTTAGGATTAGGGATTGAGGCTGCTCGATTGGATTTTAAACTTTTAGTTTAAATGAAAGAGAGTTTATATCAATTAGGGTTTGAGATTGGTTTAATGGGTTGGGAATGGCTACATCTATGTGCACTTGGGCTTTCAGGCTGTGAAAATTTTTAAATATAAGGGACCGGGCCCGGCTCGACACATTTGAAGGATCAGTCCGGACAAAATATGAAATAATCAAACAAAAAACCCGGTCCAGACAAACCGGTTTTTGCCCTTCCTTTTTTTTTTTTTTTTTTGCAAACTTCGGGCATTATGCCCATCCTTATGAGCAACTAATAAATCTAGCAACTATTATTCTCAAGTGATCAAAAGTAACTTGGTCTCTCACATTGAGTTGAGTGAACCATTAGAATTTTGTATGTGGATATGATGTACCAAATGTGAAAGAATCGGGTTTTTATGCCCAGCCTTACAAGTGATTGAAAGTAACTTGATCTCTCACATTCAGTTGAGTGGACAACTATAATGTTGTATGTGGAATTGTGGATATAATGTACCGAATGTCTATATATATAATGGCATTCTTTCTATAGACATTATATATACAGTCTGTTTTAGCTGCGGACGTCCGGACGGGTTTTCTGTCCGGATTTTCACTGTTTCTCCATCATTCCAACGCCAGCGACGCTGTTTCTTCTCCCCGGCGTGATCACAGTCCTTCCCCGATGGTGTTGGAATGAAGAAGAAGGCCAGAGAGATCACGATCGGAGGTCCACCATGATCGGTCGGCGTGATCCCAGACCTCCCTCGATGGTGTTGGAATGAAGAAGAAGGCTGAAGAGATCGCAATCGGAGGTCTGTGCAGCAATCTCACTCAGAACTTCACAACCGATCATGGTGGACCTCCGATCGCGATCTCTCTGGCCTTCTTCTTCATTCCAACACCATCGGGGAAGGACTGTGATCACACCGGGGAGAAGAAACGGCGTCACCGGCGCTGGAATGGTGGAGAAACGGTGGAAATCCGGACGGAAAACCCGTTCGGACGTCCGCAGCTGAGAAAACCCGTATATATATATTATTAGGTCTAAATATCTTTATCTATTCAAAATGTACATATTTTCTTAATTGACCCACTTTTAGATCATATTTTCTTATCTTAACCATTCATCTTTTAGGTATATATGAGTAGATCATTTCTACAAATTTTCAGCCAAATTGATAATCGTTAAGGTATCGAAACTATATGATGACAATGAACGAATTAAATCTGTTCAACATGAACCATTCGTGTAATTCACAATTTTGAATACCTTAATGATTATCAATTTGGCTAAAATTTTATAGAGATGATCTACTTATATATACCTAAAAGATGAATGGTTGAGATGAGAAATATGATCGAAAAGTATGTCAATTAAGAAAATCCGTACATTTTAAATAAATAAGGAGGTTCGTATCTGAAAATGCATGTATAGTTGGTAGACTATATATGTTGCTGTGATATGTCTGAAAAAGTTCAGATCACTATCAAATTCTATCTTCTAGCTTCTTGTTTTCCTTGGCTAATAATCTCTAACTCTCACTAATTACTAACTACACACACAAGTTAGCTAAAAATATTGCGATCATCATGTCTCATCTCTAACATCATCATCAGATTGGTGTTCGAATCCCCATTAAGGCCTTGGTGGCCAGCCGGCGGTGGCCCGTGCTAGGCAAGTGTGCCTGGTGTGTGGTGTTCGCTTTCATGCCCCGTGGCGATGCAGGGATTAGTCCGGCTGTGCTGGGATACCCTGCATGGGTGTGTGTGTTACCTAATCTAACAAAGGCTAACCCCCCAATCAAAAAAAAAAAAAAACATCATCATCAGATTGCTACATGTTAATCGAGTTTATACAATGTATGAAGATACTGCATTATTGGTATGGGTGTTCATTATTGGACTGTCAAAGCCAAAAAAGAAGAAGGTATTTTTGAGTTCTTTATTTAACAAGTCACCATGACCCATGACTCATGCCATTCTCGTGTTTATACACACACACATATATATATATATATATATATATATATATATATATATATATATATATAGCACAACCAGGTAGACAGAATCATTTAGTAATCACCGACTAATTAACATAGATCGATGGTCTTAATCTCACCTTTAAAATTTGGTGAAGCAGGAATCCATGAAGTTTGATGTTGCACGTACACCTAGTACTATCGTCTCTCGTTCACGAAGAAACAACCATTCGAAACTATCATTTTCGGATACACTTCTTGCATGCATTTGACATTGTTACGTACCCTGCTAAACATTATTTGCATGAATCCAGTCCAAGCTAGTGCCCGCAAATGCCAAACTCGTCGGAAGGCAACACCTGATCAGTTGAAATTCCTTCCACATTCCGTTTCTCGCCGCGCCGGGGTGGCGCAACCGTTGAGGTCATTTCTCCACATTTTGTCTTCATAAATATCTCAGGCGAAGTGTTGAAAACCAACCTGTAGGAGAAACAAACTATGGAATAGCTCATTAAGGCCGGGTATATTACTTTCTGGCTATGCCAAATTGATATTTGATACTTTTGGTGACTTCTGTGGGAGATAGATATATACAGTTCGCTAGGACAATCATTTTTTCGTGCTTAACTACATATATAAGAATGCACCTTGGTTTATGTTATTTTGATTTAGCCCAATGGATGAGCCAGTGAAGGGAGGACGAACAGGCCCAGCAAACGTTGCATGTTAATTAGTGGTTTCATTTCAATTAGTTTCCTAGTACATGAGTTAGACATGCTGATCCGTCATTCCGTCTGGTATGTAATCTGTAATGGTAGGAAAATTAAAAAGGATGTCATTTGCTTAGGTCCGGCCGTCCGGCCACCTGAGTTTCTCAAGCTATAATATCGATTTCTATATGCAAATTTTTCAATGAGCACTTCCTCCGGAGTTCGGCCAACCGTGCTACTATGTATACTGTTAATTCGATCGATCATTCGATGTTACATCTAGGGGATGAAAGTTTGAACTCTCAAGCTGAGGCTAGCTTGGTTCTATACCTTCTTGTAATGTTCTTTACCAGAAGTGTATTCCTCTTTTGCCCAAGTGAAGGATAGCGCAGGAGCTACATGTTCTAATAACTTTCTTTTACCATCTCCTTGCTAGCTATTGGTTATAACTGAACTTGCAATGAAAGAAGTAGTTGTTCTGGTAAGAAAAACAAGTTCCTGATGCTAGCTCTTTCTTGTTAACAAACATCTTCTGTCTGCAGGGAACATGATTGACCGAAAGTTACAAGAGTATGGTTAGGTTAGGTGTAGTTACCACAAGTCTTCAACGACAACAATGAAGCTACACAAGTCCTTACTGTCGAGGTCGTTTTCCAAATGTATATCAAATTTAGAACAATCGAGTTGCTTGGTTCATCTAGTGAAACTTCCACTGCTGATCGAATTACTCATCCAATAATTGGAGCTACCAAAACTTATAAATAAATGGTTAGATTGATAGCTTCCGTCGATCAAACCAAAGAAGAAACTGTATTCTAACAACCAATTTCCAAGCCATGTTAAATTTTCATTACTAAGGTCGCCCGATGCTGCAGGCCACACCCGGCCCCCTCTCCCCACACCCTTAGCCTCCTCTCTCTAATCTGCTTCAAATTGATGTCCGTCAATGGCCTTTCTTCTTTTTATAACCACAAATTTCACATGCCAAAGCTTTCTATTTGTTCAAGCTAAACTTGAAGAGTTGGTAACTATAATACGAACCAAAAAATCCAAGCCAGGTTGCGAGAGAAGTTTCGCCATACAGAATATGATGAGAGATGTATCCCGTCATTGCATCGTATATCATATCACATGATAACGTCTGATTCATCAATTATAATATTTTACTTATAAAATTTTAAAGTAATTGTAATGTGAAAATTATAAGTATTCACTAGAATTCATATATATATATATATATATATATATCATGTGTCGCGAATAAGATTTTGAAATATATGTGTTTGTAATTACGTGTATTTATAAAGATAATTGTTAAAAGTTCAGAGTGTCACATTAGGTATTAGCGAGTAGGGCTACTAATTCAAAATGAACTAGAAATATATTTTAGATATCACTTAAAATTGATAATGTGCAAAATATAGAAAGGGGAGTGAAATTCACACTCTCTAGATTATAATCCACATTTCATGTTTTCTTTTTTGGTAACTTGAATTCGTCCTTAAATTACTTAAATATTATTTTCATATGAGAATGATTACTAAAAACAGAGAGTGTGAATATGAATTACAATTTAAGAAGTGTAAATTTCACTTCTGAACAAGTGATAATACATACAACACTTTATATCCTCAATTTATATTATGTGAACTGTTCATGTCGTTGATATCAAGTAAGTTGGACAACAAGATCGTTCCACCGAAGACCGAGTCGTAGCTAGGCCTAGCTCGGTGAGGAGTGAGGACACGCAGATGGAGATGGGAGAGAGACACACAAAATACATTAAACGAGTAGGTCCGGAGGAGTTGTATGTATGTTTGTCGTGGTTAGAGAAGACAGAGCCGAGTCATAAGTTACATGTATCCATTGATTTTCATGGAAAACTGTTTGACACAATTTAATTAGACACGGACAGGACTTCGCCTCTGGTTGGGTCAGTCCATTATTGTTTGTTATTATTATTCATATTCATGCCATTTCATTACTAATCTTTAATTTTTATGGCAACTTTTGTGGACCGCCCTAATGTGTTAATATCATGACCAGCATGCATTTTTAACCTAGCTTCTGTCTGATGTACACATTATTACTGTCTATCGACTCCAGAATTTCATGCGCATAAAAAGGTGAAAAGCTATGATTGTAGTTTTTGTGACTTTAACCTCAAAGATAATGTACTTCATTAAATGATATCCTCACACGCTAATTTAACTCTTAGGGAGGAGGGATGGGATATCGTCATCAAACAGAAGGATACACATTAGGGAGAGGAAGGGTTGACACCAATTCACCGGACACACCTTGTGTAAGGATAATAAGCCTCCTCAGTCAGCCGTTTTATTGATATTATGATCTACTGTTCCAATGTCAATTAACTCGTCTGAATTGAGATGCTTGAGTATGAATCCGGCAAAACGATGATGACGCCGACTACTCAATCAACAAAAGAGGGTTCAAGAGTCAAGAGAGCTAAAGTAAAAAATTGAGAGTCTGATTTTAACGAAAAAGAAGATAGAGAGGATGAAGAGGCTAAAGATAGACCAATTTTATGCAGCTATAGTTGTGGATCGTACGTTGGAGCGTAGCTTGACAAGTGATAAAGACTTAGCTTGTCAGTCACTAGACGAGGATGAAATGGATTGAAATGTTGGAGGAGTAACATGTGCCTTCGACAATTTTTCACTATTTTTTTTAAGATTTGACCTCAAGTATTCGCACATAAGTAAACATGTTTGTAATGTGTGGATCATAAATTTTCTAAATATAGTGTGTCGTGTATGTTACTCATCATATAAAAAAAGATTTATTTTGAAACCCCTTACAATCATGAGAATCCAAGAGCTATGTCACTTGTGCTCATCATAATTTTTAAGGTAATATATAGATAAGTGCTCATGAGGAAGAATCGCATTTCACACCTATATACAACTATACAAGTGAGGAAGCTCCCTTTTGTCCCAAGAATAGGAAAGAGGAAGCTCCCTTGTATGAAAACTAAAGCAGCTCGTAGATGCTATTGTACCGGTACACAGAAGCAATATGAGGTTGTCCTTCAAGCACATCAAGAACTAGAGCAACCCATACCCATAGAGACTAGGCAAAGAAATCGTATACCTAAAGTTTCATAGGATTCCTCTACCTCCCTCACTAGCATAGCTCACAATACAAGAATTTGAAAGGGTTAGAGCTTTTCTTATTGATAAAAACAACCTTATATTAATCTTGTGTGTGATGAGGTCAACCATATTGTATTTGGTTGTGTTTGTAGGAATTTACTGTATGAGGGAGTAGGAGAGTAATTTTGTTAGGTATATAATTTCATCAAGGGAAACAAAAAGTGGAGGAGCAGTGGAAAAGCCAACGACTTGAAATGATTGGGGGAGCAAACGAAACGAAACGAAACAGCAACCCAACTTTTCTCTACGGATTACGGAGGGATGTTTGTACGTAAGACTATCTGCACGCGCTCTTGGAAGCATCTGCCAAGCACTGGAAATTAGGGTTCAATTCAAAGTTTATTATCATTTTAAGGTAAACTTTAAATATTAAAATCAGAGATATCGGTCGTGAAAATAAATTCTTCATATATCTCCCTACCCTAAAACACTAACGATTACAGTTGATAAGAACTGAAAATGGTTCAACCTTAACCTAAACTTATTTCAGAAATCTCGATACATCTTTATAGTCAACCTCAAGAATAAACAATCATTTCAAACACTATATGTCAAAACAACCAATATACACATGCAACCAGGGGCGTAGCTACATGGAGAGCAGGAGGTTCAATTGACCTCTCTCACCATCTTGCCACATCTATTGTTTTTAGATTTTTACTCATATATATAAGAGTATTATAAACTCTTTGACTAATTTTGCCCCTTCAAATGTGATAACAAATATACTTGTTTTTAGTTAGTTCATGAGATTAAAGCCAAAACAATGTGTTCATTTGTTAACATTTATTTTATCTAATATTTTTATCTAACAATTTTTTTTTCCTACATAGTTAACTCGTCTAAATTAAGTTTGACCCCTCTTAATATAATTTCTGGCTACGCCACTGCATGCAACCCTTTATCTTGCATTTAAATGTCTTAATTTCTTAGAAAAATCTTTGGAATGTTACTTTTGTATTCTCATTTCATGTCATGGCAAGGTAATAAGATGATGAAACAATTTAAGTGAAGTGCATTAGCGATACAATGATGATATGTTTATTTACTTGAAATTATGATGCGAACATAATTTCTTATTTCTTATAGTTTTTGAGTTCTTGATGTTTATTAAATTAAAAAGATTCATTACATGTCTAATTTAAATTCTAATTACATAGTTCTTGATGTTTATTAATTTTGGGGTTCTAAAATTATATTTTCGTTTCTTTCAAGATGTCCACATATTATTCATTCGTTCTACATTTTTAGTAAGAAAACATGTAATAACAAACTAAAATATATACACTTTCTTAAATACGTTAAATGGATATTAGGTACACAATTAGAAATGTCAGATTTCCTGCAGAGTGCCCATGTTCCACTCTTCCATGCCAATAAAACATCACCTTCTTTTCCAGACCAAATCGTTCAGTCACCCAATTCTCTCTTACCACATTTCTACCTCCTAAATCCATATGATTACCAACTCATAAATTCCAGGGTCAATTAAAGAGCCGGCGCGTGGGAAGGTGAAGAATGTGACTACTCTCTCTCTAGTTTAGTAAACAGAGAGTCTCCACTTTTCCCTTCTCCTCACTCAAAGCTGCCACTGCTTCTGTTACTACTTGGAGACGCTCTCAATCTTAATGTTATTTTACTCTCTCTCTCTCTCTCTTCTCAAAACAACAAAACCTTCATCTGATTTTTCCTTTCTTTTTATTCCCTGAATCTCTTTCTCTCTACGTGTCTCTCTCAAATCCCTGTGTGCCCTTTTGATCCATGTCCTTATTCCCCAAACCCCTAAATGCCTCCTCTCTAGGGCTCCATTCTCATCCTCTGTAAGGACCATTTTGGAGGTGCTCTTTGCTCAAGGTAGGCTGATTTTGTGTTGGGTTTCAGAATTTTGGGATTTTGTTATTGTGGATTTAGTGGGGTTTATTGATACATTGAGAGTAGGTGTTTTTAGTATGCAAGGTTGAAACTTTGTGGTGGGTTTGAGGTTATTTTGGTGAAAGATTGAAACTTTGGAGATTCTTGTTGTTGGGTCTATGCAATTTTGGGTGAAGACTGGAACTTTGTGTTTGTGAAGGTTGGATTTGGTGTTTGCATTTGGTGAAAGATGGTTTTGTATGTTGGATGAGTTGAATTCTGGGGTTTAGTTGGATTTTGAGTATGGTGAATCGGTCATTATCGGAATAAAGGAGGAGAATTGTGTTGTAAGAATGCAAGGTTTTTGAGTGTGGATTTGGTTGTGAAGGAGGGGCCTTGTTGTGGGTGGTTTGGGGCACAATGGGTTGCATGTATTGCAAGCCCTCTGCAATTGAGGATAGCAAGGAGAGCCCCAGGGAGAGATTGTCTAACAAGGCGGCATCAGACTCGCGGGCGGGGAGGGTGGCTTCCTCAAGGAGGGAGGAAGCTTATCGAGCAAAAGATAGGTATGATAGCAATGATGGGAGAGCAATGTTGATTGATAAACACTCAAATGGGGCTGCTCGATCACATGGTGAGAATTATGAGAGGAAGAGGGAGAAGATGGAGTATGTTACTGCTCTACATCCCGGGATGGGCAGCATTCCGAAAGCTGCAGAAGGAGAACAGGTTGCAGCAGGGTGGCCGTCCTGGCTAGCTGGAGTGGCTGGAGAGGCCATTAAGGGGTGGATACCACGCCGTGCAGATTCATTTGAGAAGCTCGACAAAGTAAGTTTCTTTATTGGTGCTGAAGTTAGGATTATGTTCACCAGGCAGATATTTGTTTTTATTTATTAATCCATTTAGGTTGTCTTATTTTGCTAATTGAGAATGAATTTTGGTATAGCTAACCTTTGAAATCTCTTTTCTTCTGTTTCAAAGCTCATCGAACAGTTTTGTTTCATCTAGTAAAAATTTGGTTTGTATTATTAGTATTAGTTCAGTGTTAATGTTATTGCTCTGATTGGAGACTGATTTCAGGGAGCGAGTAAAGTACTTTTGTTTCAGTCATCTTAATTGATAGTGTTGCTTTAAGTATATTTGTGATTGGGCATTAAAATTTCATATTAAAGTGCGACCGTGCAACATCAATGTGGTGCTTTTCTTATAGGGTCTAAATAATAAAAAAATATATACAAGTAAAGCCATTGCAAAAACTTGCACTTATCGTTATCATACTCTTAGGCTGAGAGAATCTTATATAATAGGAGTAGAATTAAAAATAAAAAACAATGTTGGCGGTCATTTGTCTTTTCTTTAAGATTGGTATTATATGCTTGAGACATCCTTTAGTCCCTCTCAAGTGAGTGGCCTAGTTCACATCTTATTAATCGATTGCAGATATTTGAAAATTTGTTCTATTTTTGTTTTCTCACTGATTTGAAAAGTTGTCCCAAAGAATGTTGTGATTGAAACCATGATTGCCGTTATCTTTGTCTTACCTACATCGTCGTGTGTCAAAGCATGTATTGATTGATGTGCTTCTTAACTAAAATACATGAAGAGAAGATGTTGGATCTCCTTCTGATTTGTTACTGGTTTGATGGCATCCTGGATTTGCGGTTGGCTGGTGATTAACTAACAGCGGATCAAATGTAGGCCAGAGTTTAGTTACTTGAGAAACCTTTTGTCTGCAGCACATGATAAATAGAAAAAGTCTAGGGTTGATCATGCATCTCTGGACTTTCATACTGTAAAATTACTATTGACTCTTAGAAATCACCTCTACTGGACTTGAGCAAAGAACACGAGTTATGTTTGCAACCTATCTTTTCTGGTAAGGAGTGAAGTCAGTTAAAATGGAGAATTTTGTTTTATTTTGGTTGGATGCCTTGATATGTTTTTTAAGCGTAACATTTTCTTGTTGTGAGTCCTACGACTTTTGTGATTATTTGAGTTGAGTGCGGAAGTTGTATAAGAGATTGCATGCACTACTGGAATTTAGTTGATTTGCAAATAAGGAGATTGGTCTTTCTTATCCCTACTCTTCTACTGTTATGTTTTGGGTGTTCTATTGGATGAAAGTTAGGTTATATTCTGTTTATACAGTATTCCTTTGTCTAGCTTTTAGATCTTTAAAGTCTGGTTTCAACCAATAGATTTATCATATTCATTATTTAAACGGATTATAGTGTTGGCCATTCCTATTCCCAAATAATACCGTCCTCTATAGATTTCTGCTGGATTTGGTTACTTAACATTTATTTTATGCAGATTGGCCAGGGAACATATAGTAACGTCTATAGGGCTCGTGATCTTGATCAAAAGAAAATTGTAGCGTTGAAGAAAGTGAGGTTTGATAACTCAGAGCCCGAGAGTGTTCGTTTTATGGCAAGGGAAATTCTCATTTTACGGAGGCTTGATCATCAAAATGTGATAAAACTAGAAGGTTTAGTTACGTCAAGGATGTCTTGCAGCTTGTACCTTGTTTTTGAGTACATGGAGCATGATTTGGCGGGGCTTGCTTTACACCCTGGCCTGAAATTTACAGAAGCACAGGTATGTAATAGTAGTTATTTGCATCGTAGGCTGAATATATATATAGCTCTGTTTTTCCTCTTCAACTTTGCTTACTAGAAATAACACTATGACCTTTCCCACATCATCAGTAACAGTTACTGCTACTGGTGTATTTTGTTTACTGTATGACTTATATACTTATCTAGATAGTATATTGTAATTCAAGTTCATCTCAGTGTAGGATTATTTAAACTGTTATGGAAGCATTGAGATCTCATTCAGTTCTTGGCAGGTCAAATGTTACATGCAGCAACTATTATGTGGACTTGATCACTGTCACAGTCGTGGGGTTCTGCATCGTGACATTAAAGGGTCCAACCTTTTAATTGACAACAGTGGCATGTTAAAAATTGCTGACTTTGGTTTGGCGAGTATTTTTGATCCCCATCAAAATCAGCCTCTAACTAGCCGGGTTGTAACTCTCTGGTACCGACCACCAGAGCTTTTACTCGGTGCTACTTACTATGGAACTGCCGTTGATCTGTGGAGTACAGGTTGCATACTCGCTGAACTCTATGCCGGCAAACCTATAATGCCTGGAAGAACCGAGGTACATATAGTTTTTTTTCCCTGTGTGTGCGTTGAAATGATGCTCTTAACTACTTTATATTGTTTGGAATTATTGTGGTACAAACGCATAGGCGATACAGAGTTGTACAATTCCCAGTAGTTTTTGCTCTTGACAGCCCAAGTAATATTTGGATTTGCAAATTATTAGACTAATATATGATGTTATTCCAATATTTCCTTGCCACTGCATAAACGGGGTTGTTCTATGGAATTTTCATTTTTTTTGTGGGCCTTGTTAAATATGAATGCCATAACTTATCTTTCATCCTTTTGATCTGTTTTATGTGACTTTACAAGATATCCAAAGTGGTGGAACTGGCATCTCCCACGTCTGTCTTCTGGGCTTTTGAATCAGCCTTTTTTTTTATTTTTTGAAGTACGATATAGAGTCAGAAATAGTCTGACTGTAGTATGTAAAGTTTTTCTTTCTCTATCCTAAATGGCATAATACAGAATATGAGATGGAAAAGAATGGTTCCTTAGGATATGGTTTTTGTTACTTTATCTGATTGTGAAGATATTGGCTGGTAGGGTATATCCCCTATAGCTGTCTGGGTTCTCTTATTTTCTGATGCCTCTTTTGGGTTTTTTCCTTTACAGTGTCTTGTGTTTCTCTCAAATGTAAGTGTAACTGAGTAATGTCTGCCAATGATCTTACTTTGTGGTCTCTTTTGCTTGTAGGTGGAGCAGTTGCATAAGATTTTCAAGCTTTGCGGCTCACCTTCTGAGGAATATTGGAGAAAATCAAAATTGCCTCATGCAACCATATTTAAGCCTCAACAGCCTTATAGACGTTGTGTCGCAGAAACATTTAAGGATTTCCCTGTACCGGCGTTAGCACTTATGGACACCCTTCTTTCCATAGACCCTGCAGATCGTGGGTCTGCATCTTCTG
Organism: Fragaria x ananassa; assembly: GCA_034370585.1. NCBI lineage: Eukaryota > Viridiplantae > Streptophyta > Magnoliopsida > Rosales > Rosaceae > Fragaria > Fragaria x ananassa. The sequence continues at coordinate 11,313,214 of CP139765.1, read as the reverse complement.
CTCTCAAGAGCGAGGTTTGGATTCTAAATTTAGTCATATACCTTTGGAGTCTTTGTGTTATGTTGAAAGTTACTTTGACACAATTTTAGAGCTCTCTGTGTGCCTGTGCATGCTCACATGTGTAGTAGCCTGTTTTTGAGGTTTAAGTCTGTTGCCTGGTGCTTTGAGAAGTACAACTTTACTATGGTTAATTGTTTCTCAAGGTATGGAAGATATGAACACCTATTGGATATACTTGTGACAAGAAAATAATGCACTTAAGTTATTATCTTCCATCACTTGGGGTTATCAGCTCTGGATATCATATTAAGTTATTATTATTATTCTTATTGAGAAGAACTTGATATCATGTGAAGTTGCACCATCTAGGTTGCAGCAAGTTCTTTGTTTTCTATTCTTGACTTTTTAAGTTGAAAAAGTAGTTTGGCGGTTGATACTCTTCGCTGTGCAACTATTTGAATTTTGAGTATCACTATACTTTGGCTAGAAGTTGTCTGTTTTGACTATGTTTCTGACCGTAATGGTATTTTTGTTTAACAGTTCTTTACCACAAAACCTTTTCCTTGTGATCCGTCAAGTTTGCCAAAGTATCCTCCTAGCAAAGAGTTTGACGTTAAAGTACGCGATGAGGAAGCTAAAAGGTTAGTACTGTTACATAAATCAGTAGTTTACTCTTTGCAACAAGTTTAGTTGTTTTTATTCTCAATTTTTCTTCAAAGCATTGCGCTGTATAATGTGTTTACACGATCACACGTGTTTACTTATTTTTGCGGAATTATTGGGACCTATTGGTTCATGCATTGTCAACCTAATGGTCTTGGCCTCATGGGATCATTTGATGCATGCTTACTGTGTTGGATTCATGCTTCCGGGTAATAAATTGGCCTCTCCATATATGGGAAAATATTGACATTTGATGATTACTGTGCTAAATGTATATCATTGCATTGGTTATCCAGGACCCTTTTGAAAAGTTAAATAGTGGACTCTGAAGTTTGCTTAAAGTTTGAATACATCCTAGATAATTTATAGCTATTAGAAATTAATAGGGCTATAATTCAGCGGTGCCATTAAGGGTAAAAGTGATACATTATGCCATGGTCTTAACCTCATGATAGCATGTTCTTGGGATTAGGCTTGTGTCATTTTAAAGTTATGTGCTTCAATTGTCAACTTCTGCCAAACTCCTGTAAACATTTATTTTGGGATTGTTTTTTTTTTTTTTCCAATTATAATATCCATAGTTGTCCTATAATCTATTGTGGTGCATTTCTTTTACTCCTAGACACTTTTTAGCGACGATCACCTTTATAATCTGTTTTCATGTGCATTCGTAGACAAGGAGCAGCAGGCAAGGGCCAAAGACTTGACCCTGAAAGGAGAGGAACAAGAGAGTCTCGAGCCATACCGGCACCTGATGCCAATGCCGAATTAGTCATGTCAATGCAGGTAAATTTGATGATATTCTAGTAAGAGTAATTACCTATCTTCAATACTCATTTTGTAACTCGCATGTGTCTCGTGTTTGATACTTGTTTGAGAGCTTCTTTTCCTTTATATGATTTTGCATTTCTATATGTTTTTTTAATTTCATGTTATTGTTGGGAAGTTGATGGGAAACTTGGAGTATAATAAATCAGTTGTCTCCATGCATGACAATAATCGAGCCATAACTATATCCATTTAGGAAGTTCTATCTCTTAATTTGCTCTTGGTTTTCTCTGCACATAGGCTCCCTGATGTTTATGAAGAGACTTTTCATGTTTAAGTTTAATCCTTGTTGTGGTTTCTTTTTGTATTTCTTACTGTTCCCGGACAATACTATACTCACATAACATTGACGTCTTGTTAGCAACAAACTTGTGTGCTTGTCAACGATTAAACCTAGTCTTTGCATTTTCGGTCATTGCGATAATTTGTTTCATAAATTTTTTTGTATGATCCTTGTTGCATGCGACTATTGAGGACATTGGACAGTTGGACTCGAAGTTCTTTCGACTGCCTTCTTTCAGTTAATCAGAAGCTATAATTCATATTGTAATTTATACGGTATTGTTTAAATCTTACTTCGTATGGGAATAATACAATGGCTTTCTTGTTACAGAAAAGAAAAGATCAGTCTAACTCTAAAAGTCGAAGTGAGAAGTTTAACCCTCATCCAGAAGAAGTTGCTTCTGGCTTTCCTATTGATCCTCCTAGGCCATCACATGCTGTGGAACTGAGTATAGAATCTCATGGTCATAATCCTAAGAGAGCTTCCCATTCAGGGCCATTGTCGCATCGTGCGGCATGGGCAAAGTCTACGAAGAACCCAGATGACACCCCAAAGATTTCAAATGGGGCTGACTTGTCAGGCATGTCAGGGTTAGTGGCAGCAAGGAGAAGTATGTTGACTGAGGAACGCAGAAAAAGGTCTAATTCTTCCCAAATGGATGTTCCAAAAGCAATAGGGCGGTTTCCAGGTTCATTCAAGGAGGCCACAGATCCTTTACCACATGACCAAAAACCTATTGTACCTTCTATTAAAAAGGATGATGTCAGAAGCAACAAAGATCCAGTTATCGTGAGTGCTTGTGCTCGTGCTCTTTGCCCTATGTTTATTGTCTCTTTACTCTTGTTCAGCGTTTGATTGCTTACTCTGTTGTGACTTTTATTCAATATTCTTATTGGTTGATCAATGTTTTTATCTATTATTTTTTTTCCCGCTTTATTTCAGGTTGGTTATGGATCAAAGGGTCACAAAATTCACTACTCAGGTCCGTTGTTAGTCCCTTCTGGCAACATGGATCAGATGCTGAAAGACCATGATTTCCAGGTCCAAGAAGCTGTTAGACGAGCACGAATTGACAAGGCAAAAGTCCGAAAATATCAGGCGGAAAGCAACCAAATATCCACCAATTCGTTATTTGTTTCTGGTCGATGAACCAGGTTTTAGTAGACCCCAAAATCCGAGCATCAGGAAATTCACTGCAGAATAATTGCTGGTTCTCTTGTGACATAGTTATTTATTGGTGGGGTGTTTTTTCTTTTGTATAGGGGGGCACACTCAGTGGAAGAATAGCCAATCTCCATCCAAAATTGAGTTGATAGCTTAGAACTCTCCTGTATCATTTTTTCCACTTTGCTACTTAAATATGGCCCATTCTTGTACAGCTTTTTACAAGCCATAAGCTGTAGAGTATGTGGGAAATATGAAATGTATTTCGGGATTAAAAGTTGCCCAGATATGTCTTACACTCTTACGCAGTGATCAGTCAATCTTAATTTATTCATTCCAGGAAAAAAGAGGGTGATTGGGTAGGAATCTATTCACTGTTTTCATTTCACATTTCTTTTCTCACTTTCACATCTAGTTATGATTACCCTGTTTCTTACAGCTTGACTAATGGTATATGCACCAATGAAAGATGCTGCAGGTTTCTTTTAACCTTGAATTTTCAATATAACTGAGATTTGTGTAAATTGGGTTGGGGTGATAGGCACCATAAGGTTGAAAATCTATGCTGGTTGTGAATTAGACCTGTCATATTGAAAAAGTGGTGCAGACAACTATTGAGAACTTGAATTTGGAGTCAATCTCATGCTGTATATATTGACTGCTGATGCTGCTGTTGAAACTCACAGTATGCTCCTACTGCCTTCAGATTTCTAAACAATGCATTCTCTTCAATTACTTGTGCTATTCCTATCCCAACTTTTCTTGCTCCAATCTGCTTTTGCAATTGATTTTGCCTTCGATGGTTTCAATTCTTCTGATATCTTGCTCTATGGCAATGCAACAATAGACTCTGGTGTTCTTTCTCTTACTGACAATAGCACTTATTCTATTGGTAGAGCTCTCTACAATGCTAAGGTACCCACAATGTATCCAAACTCCTTGAACCTTCTGCCTTTCACAACCTCTTTTACCTTTTCTATAGCTCCATACAAGGATCCTCTAGGGGGTCATGGATTCGTCCTCATTTTTGTTCCTGCTTCCGGCATCCAAGGTGCCTTTGCAGCACAGTATCTCGGCTTCTTGAATAATACAAACGATGGTAATCCTAGCAACCATGCTTTTGGTATCGAGTTTGATGTATTCAAAGACGAAGAATACAGCGATATCGACAACAATCACGTTGGTATTGATGTCAATTCTCTTACTTCTCTGGCTTCTTACAAAGCCGGATATTGGATTGGTGACGACACAAAGGATGACAGTAACAACACTACTTGGTCTTTCAAGGAAGTAGAGCTGAACGATGGAGCCAATTACCAAGCATGGATTGAGTACTGGAACAACCAGCTGAGCATCACATTGGCTCCAGAAAACATAAAAAAGCCAGGGAGACCTTTGATTAAGGTTCCTCTTGATCTCTCTGATGTTTTCCTTGATGAAATGTACGTGGGGTTCGCTGCATCAACTGGAGCGAACATTCAACACCACAATATTTTGAGTTGGAGCTTCAGCAATTGAAGCTCACAGTACTCATTTTGTGGTTCTTAAGAAAATACTTGTCATGAATTTGGATTGGAATATCTGTAACAAGTAAGCTGCCTTCATGGAGCTACATGTATGTTGGTTATTTTACACTAGAATTCTAATACTTTTTGGTTCAGAATTTCAACTAGGTTCTTTATGATTCATGGTAATTTGGTATTGAAACTACGTACAAAAATCAAAAATATGAGTTACATATGTGGCACTCCTCTTCGTTCATGACAATTCTGGGTGGGTTTATGTTTGCTTTTTGGAGGGCATCATTCGTTGCTTGGCCCAGTGGTCACAATACAGACATGTGAATGTGCCTGGGGTAGGACACGAATATATGTCTACCACATAAAAGAACTCAATAGTTATGTTCTAATTTAGATAAGGAATTCTCAGTTTGGTTGATGTGTAGGCCAATGCCTACATAAACACAGAAGCAGAATTAAGGAAAAATGCCAAGAAATGTTTCATTTAGGAAGACCGAAAATTTTAAGGGCCTATGAAGCAAAGGAAAGTTTTTATATTACTAGTACTACTACAAGTATTTGCTTCTAAAATTTGGTTTAATTAAGTAACAAGTATTTCACTTGTATACGTACTCAATGGTAAAGTAAACCGGAGGCATATTATCTTTTGAAGTTTTGAGAGACTAGTTCCATCCTTATCGAAGAGAAATTTAGTAGGTACCTACATGTTTGTGATACTTACGTACATTTTGATAAAAATAGTTATTACTTGAGTAATTTTTGTTTCTATCAGAGGTAATTACTCAACTTAAGACAATTTATAAGTCTATGAACAATTTGTTGTCGTTGTAGTAACTTGATTCAATTATATGTAAATGTGTAAAACAAATGTAGTAATTTTGTTGTCAATGTTTTACATTTTACTCAATTAACTTGTAATTTTTGTTCAATTAATGGTAAAATGAGTGTATGACATACACCTTAATACCGTAGACAACTCCTTAACTCCTTTATCGAAGTATGGAACATTGATGGAAGCTCTAGCAGCAAGGGGATCCCCTTCATTGTTGTCAGCTATTCACTTCTGTTCTTTTACATTAAACTTCCTAGCATGGCTTGTCTCGAATTAGGAGGCTAATTTCCTTGTTCATTGTCTTTCTCGTTTTATGGCTTATTCGAATAGTCCTTCCTAATTCCTATGAAGTTTAATATTTGCTTGTGCTGAATAAATCAACTAACTTAAAACTCATTGTCTTGTTTCTCATCAGGTAATATATCCATGGTCACATATAGGTTTCCATTCAAGCCAAGTGCATCACTTGACCAAATTGAGTATAAGATTAATATTCATGCAACGTGTGCATGCGTGTGTAAATTAACGTACACAGCAGCAACCGAGAAGTACTGAAGTACGTAGCTAGCCATCCAAATTTACCGACTGGTACCAAGCTAAGGTCCAACAGCATGAAACCAGAGAGAGAGAGAGAGCCAAACCGATCGCCTCCCACAATCAACGAGGAGCTAGAGAACGTCGACAATGGGGTAAGCCATGCCATGACCACCGAGCCTCGATCTGTAACATGCAAGAGCCACACGAACTCGATAATATTTATTAATTATTAGGAGTTGTAGTAGTCTTTACTCTTAAATCAATTCAGAAAATTCGGACCCAGATTTTAATACAAGCAGAATTCAAGTGGCATGGATTTTTTCCGCCAGTACTTAGACGTTGTTCTTGTTTCTAGTGGTGATTCCGTTGATTATTGGCTGCATCAAGAGCACACATCCCTGCTGTGATTTGGCCATTTGGGTACAGGCTAGAAATACAAAATTCCAAGCTCATAAAATTATGCATGTACCTGGGATCTCTACAACCTATATTGTTTTGATTAGTTCCCTCGAACATAAGAAAAACCCTATTAGTCGATATATTGATCTTTGTTTATATCAAATACTGTGTGCTGGCTGGGGATTAGTAGTACTTTTTGTGTTCCGCCCGAAGTGGGAGCCTGATAGTTAAACATAAGTACATAACCCTTGATCTGATACTAAGCAACCAATCAATCGAATTGTTAATTCAATAAACAAAAGCTTTTGCCGATCACTGTCCAGTGTACTTATACTACATTATCTTTCATTTTGGGGGGAATTTGAGAACGAGAACATGTACCAAATACATATGGTGGCCTTTTCGAAATATTTATATGTAATATAGAGGGACAAAAAATAATGATAACTCGATGTATGTTCTTGTACGTGATATTGGCTATGATCAAATAAAGTTCCACTTTAGATTATCTTTGTTTGTTAGATAATGTTGTTTGGAGTACAGATCGAGTATGGAATATATGTTGCTTAACCACTTATAATCTTACCCTACTGGTTAGAAAACCCTAGGCATGCCGATGCCAATTCTGTCTCACCTATGTCACGTATTCATGCCAATTCTGTAATAAAGCTCTATTGTTATTTGTCATCAAAACTTAGACCGAAACAAAGATCAATATCTAACAAAATCATGTTTTTGATTACAAATTTTGATATGTATTGCTCGACTGATGCGACCTCTGGTTAATGCGGAAGGCCACTATCATCTCAATTTCTCAACCATACATACATGGTTTATAAGTTACAAGCAACCAACACTTCACATTCAGGTGCTTTTTCTAATTTGTCATGATATGTAACGAGTCGGTTCAAAAGCAATTCAAATATCTCGTAATTTAGGCCAGGGGAGCCTAGAAAACAAAAAATAGTAATGAGAAGTAGCAACTTAATTGGTTGCTACCACCACACAATCTATATCTTCTATTTCTGCTTCTAGATGGTCGTCGACAATGATCATTTCATATTTTAGAATGAGTCCATTGGTCTATAAACAGAAACACTTTGAACTGAAAATATCTACTTATTAGAACATCTTGTGGTCTGCGTCTAGCAATTGAGAAACTTGTTATTTGTGTAAACTAGGTCAAGCTAGCATAAAGACATTGTTTATTGAACTTGGAGTCTTGGAATCATATATATATTGAAGACGCTTTATAATTTACTTCTATTGGTGTGGTTAACTGGGCATCAGCGGTAGTTAATTAATTTGATGTGTGAGTTTTTTTTTGTTAACGAGTTTGATGCGATAATTAGAACATCTCTAACAGCTCATATAAAACTAAAATTATTTGTATTTTGAAGGAAAACACAATTTTTTTTTGCTCCAATAGCTTATGTAAACCATCGTTTATAATACATAAAGTGTGAAGAGAAAGAATGTGATCCTTTATATCTATTGAATTCTCACAATTTGTATATTCATGAAGAAATCTCTATTGAAAACTCCTATGAGAGCTCTCGCTCTCTCATTACTACGACGACAGCTAACCCTTAGGGTTTCCCCATCCAAACCCCTTGACCGACGACGTTCTCATTTATAGTTCTCGGCTGACGAGCCTCTTGGCCTTGCGAATCCCTCCATGGCAATCCCCGGGTTGCTACACCTCTTCGTTTCGGCGTTGGATCTCTTCTCTGGCATTCACTTCCAATGACAGGAATGATGGACCGCGATGTGTCTCTCTAGAGGACCCGAATCATACTTGGGATCTCGATATGGCATTAAGGCAAGAGATCAGTCCTTCGTTGGTGGTGACTCAATCTGTTGTTGGCGGTTGTTGTTGGCATACAGGTGTGGGTGTTGTCCACAAATTCAGAGGTGGCAGTCCACGATGGAGGAAGGTACAAGAAGCTCAGATCTATGGAGGTGACAGGCCTTTTGAGGTCGGGATGTGATGTAGTGATCAATTGTGGATGAGCTTTTTCTGGCAAGAGATGGCGTCGCAATGGCTGGTTTCAAGGGCGTGGCAGCGTTGGTCTTGGAGTTGTGATCCGGGTCAAATCTGGTTTCGGGCCTGAAGTAGGGTCTGGGTCTGGGATCTAGGTGGGCCTTGTGGGCTTTGGTACGGGAATCCAACTTCTTTTTGCTCTTGGAAATACTGCCAGTGTCTTTGGTTTTGGCCTCTACACTGGTATTGCTATTGGTTGACAGACCCACAATTATGGTATTTGTTCGTTAAAGGATCGATTGGCATCATGGCTATGTTTGGAATCACCCTTAGTTGGCTTTGATTCTTCAGGTGGAAGATTACCCACAGCCCGGTGCCGAAGTGATTTTTATCATTTTGGGCATTGGATTTGTATGGGTAGTCAAATCACCGACTACTTATTTCGCTCAACGGCTGCAATTCGTGAGCGTAACACTGAGTCTAGGCGTTATTGTTTTAGCATTGACACTCGTTATTGCAATTTTACTTTCGTATTTTTACTTTCAAATGTTTTCGTTTTTCTCGATGTATTGTTACACCGTCTCTATGTAATCTTTTGATTATAATAAAGTGTTGACCTTTTCCATTCAAAAAGAAGAAGAAGAAGAAATCTCTAAAATTTATTGCTTTACATTATAGAATTCATTCTCTCTCCTCAAAAGAGAAAAAAATTCATAAAATTAAAACATTTAACATGAGAATTGGGATTTAAATTAAATAAATATATAATTTTTTTGATGATAATAAATATATAATATTCATATAGATTCATTAAATTATACATAAAACCATTTAATTTTGCATGATAGAATAGAAGATCGGTTGGAGTTGAGCTCTCTTTTTTATAGAGATTTTGTGATTTCCTCCTCTATAATAGAGAATTAATACAAGAGTTGTTCTTAGGTGTGCCTCTTAATTCTTTTTTCTGATTTGAGAAACAGAGAGTTAGTAGTTTTGACTTAAGATGAGGACCTTCATTTCGGTGTGAGAATTGTTTAAGATGGAAAAACAAGGTGAGTTTGCATGGATCACTTCTAATATATGTTCCATTCACTTTTTGGTCATACTTCATGAATGAACCATTATATGTTTACACGTACATAGATTATTTATACATATTTTATTTTTCAACCAATTAAACTGAAAATCGTGAAGAAATTCATGATCGGGATTTATCAAAATAAAATGAACGGTTCATGTTTCACAAATTTAGTTTGATTATTAATTTAATATAGTTTGACACCTTAACGATTATCATTTACTCATGCATACATAAAAATTTAACGGTGGATTTAAGGATATGTGATAGAAAAGTGGGTCTTCTAAACCATTGATTAGAAAGCCATCAACTAATGTTTATTTTTTGGTCCTCATTAGAAATGTTTCCTGAGTTTGTTTGTTTGTTTTTTTTGAAGAGAGGACATAAAGTGTTTTATTGATCACATGAAATATAAGAGTACAACTTCAACAAAATCCACCCTCACGAGCCACTGTAACATCGAATTATGCAAAGCAACCTAAAAACAGAAGCCTAGGCTATCTTAAAATTGCAAACCCTTAGATCGACATCATAATCAATAATTAGTAACTATCAGAATCATCCAAAATATGAGACCCCCTAGACTATCAACCTAGCCCTCTTGGCCCGATTAAACTAGAAATAGGTTAGGCCCCACCCTAGAAGTAAGAGTCACAAACCCATGAACCCAGACCCAACTGCTTAAGGCACCCAAGAAGTTGGGCACCCAAGTTGTTGGCCGTGTATCCATCCTGACACTCCATGGAGATGATGTCCAGAGGGGCCTGTCAATGGCAAGCATGGAGGCAGACAAGATGTCGAGTGGCAATGTTGTTATCAAGTAGAACTTCTAGTTCGAGGTGCTTTCGTCGGGAGTTTAGGAAATGTCTGAACATGGAAGTTGTCCGAAACGTCGAAAGGAGTCCAGCCAAACACACATGACGAAATATTTTTTATGAGGTTGCATGAATTAGTTATGAGAGTTGGTACTCCTCGACTTTTTGATGTTTCCATCTGCCAAGTGAGAATTTGCCCGATATGCTCTATAGAGAGGTACCTAGTGTCAGACTCTCCACCACCCTCGGTGCTGGCCTTCATGGGGCACTAAGCGTCTTTCTGGGACCTAGGAGCCAAGCGAATATCAACAAGAAAGGATGACATATGTCTCCATGAGTCAGGAAATCTCATGGACAATATCGGCTAGTAGGCCGATATTGCGGTCCTATGTTGGGGTTCATATGTGGGCAATTCATATGCCATATGCATGGATATGTGGGCTAAAGAAAGATATGTCGGGACCTCGTGGTGCTCATTGGCCATGAAGCAAGGGACGCGAGCATGAGTTTGAGTTTGACCTTGCCCTTAAGTGAAGTGCTTCCGGCAAGCACAGAAGGGTGACCATGACACCATGCTAGACAAATGGAAATTCAAAGGTGGGCATTGAGAAGGTGCTACTTACTCAAGCAGTATGTTGGCAAGCGAGACAAGTGCGAGGTTAAGATGCTAGAGGTGAGCCATGGTGGCGAACCTCTCTGACAAGCCCTCGAGGTAAGAAAAACGTGCAATCTCTAAGGATGACCCGATGAGTGAAGATGTAGGCCAACTAGGCCTCGGTGTATTGTCATGCCGCTTGCTACAAGATGCGAGATGTACGTTGGTCAGCAACAGGTTGGCACAAGCTGGGTTGACAAAGAAGCCTATCAGTTGGGCGAGTGTCTAAAGGACCATGACACAAGAAAGCGAACGGTTATTCACAAGATGTGAGACTCAGGTGAGTGTAGCTTTGGCTGGTGACACCCCATAGGTGTGGGGATCACTACTGGATTATGGCTATAAGCCGACGGAACCGTTCCGTCGGTTAAGACATATATTTCGTCTGCAAAGATCTTAGTCGACGGAATTTCCGTTGGCTAAGATCCGTCGGCTAAGCTTCGTCTGCTAAGACAATAGCCGACGGAATTGATGATTCCGTCGGCTAAGTGGGACTTAGTCGACGGAATAGTTCCGTCTGCCAAGATTTTAGTCGACGGAACTTAATCGACGGAAATTACTTTTCCGTCGACTAAGTTTTTCTTAGCCGACGGAATATTTCGTCTCCTAAGATCTTAGTCGACGGAAGTAAAAATTTAAATTTTTTTTTTTAGAATAATTGGCGCGGTTTTTTTTTCTCGTTTTTTTAGGTCTTTTTTTTTTTCCTTCTCTTCCTCTTCTCCGGCGACCACGACGGTTATGTTTGCGTGTTCCCGAACAACTCCACTCCACCTCCGACGCTAAACTCGCCGGGAGGAGGAGGAGGTGCCGCCGAGAAGAGGAGGAGGAGGTGTCGCGCGCCGAGAAGAGGAGGAGGAGGAGGAGTTGCCGCCGAGAAGAGGAGGAGAAGGAGGCGGCGCTGCTTGGAGGAGGAGGAGGTGCCGCGGCGAAGGAGGAGGAGGAGGCGCCGAAAAGAGGAGGAGTAGGAGTTGCCGCCGAGAAGAGGAGGAGGAGGAGGCGGCACTGCTTGGAGGAGGAGGAGGTGCCGCGGCGAAGGAGGAGGAGGAGGCGCCGCTGTGGTGGGGGAGCAACCAGACGAGGGAGAGAGAGAGCAGCAGACGAGCTAGGGAGAGAGAGATGAAGAGGATGAGGGAGAGAGAGCTGAAAGTTATAGAATGGAACCGAAAAAAATTTCAAAATTTTTGGCGGGATAACTGCCGCTTAAAATTTTTGAACTTAGTCGACGGAATATATTTTTCCGTCGCCTAAGTTCAAAATATTTAAGCGGCAGTTATCCCGCCAAAATTTTTTTTTTTTATATTTTTTTTAAAATTTGGTTCCGTCGACTAAGTAGATATTTCCGTCGGCTAAGATATAACCTAAGCGACGGAATAATTTTTCGTCGCCTAAGTTATCATAAATAATCATTTATATTTATATATAAATATTCCGTCGGCTAGGTAAAAATTTCCGTCGCCTAAGATTTTCTTAGCCGACGGAATATTTTTCCGTCGCCTAGGTAAAAACTTAGGCTACGGAAGGTTTTCCGTCGGCTAAGTAGATCTTAGGCGACGAAAATATTATTTTTCCGTCGGCTAAGTGATTTTTTCCACTAGTGGATGAAGTGTGAAAGGTCAAATTGACACGGGAGGCGCATAATAAAAGAAACTAGATATGCTGACCTTAGTTGAGAGTAACCTTAATGCCGGACGAGTCAAGTTCCGCTGCGTATAAAGTCGGCCTGTGACCTGGTCACAATACCAATTTGATACCACCCTATTGCCCTCTAGCTTGAGGTGGAAATCAAGAAACCAACAAGGAAGTGGGTAATACATTGGTGTCGGATTCGAGAGGTTCTTGGATCTTAATTTATGAAAGCTTGTTCGACCAGAGGATGAAGGATACGAGAACTACACTGACCTTTTAACGCATGAGTTGGTGTTTGATTGGGAGCCTGAGCACATTGTAAAACTGACACCATATCATTGTTCGCTTGCTCGAATGGAACAAACGTTTCTCTTGACGAACACGTTAACGACGGGATTGCTTTGAATTAGGTGAATAACTTGGATTTTCAATGGGCAAACCTTGTGCGTGACAGGAGGAGGTTTATGATGCCTAATTAAGTGATTACATATTTCCATTACATCCAATACTTGTGCCACTTCTTCCCAATTTTAAATCGGAGTGCTCTTCTATCTATGGCACAAGTGTATGATACTCATTTTTTTAAAACGTAAATAGTTTATTACTTTACTTTTTAACGGACCAAATTTAGAACATTCTTCTTTGGGAAGGTCATAATTTTCTCCACTTTCCAAATGACAAAAATAAACATTAAAACATTGCTTTTGAACGTAATCAGATTGAAGTCTTTCTTCTTTGGGACGGTTATATTCTCCACTCCCAAATGACAATAATAAACACTAATTAGAACCAATAGCTTGTCATCTTGCTTTTGAACCTAATTAGATTGAAGACTGTCTTCTTGGGAAATTACAGTAATAAACATTGTTATCTCATGATCAACTTGCTAATGAATAACGAATGAATAATGATTGGATCTAGCGCTCACCTCTTTTTACTGAAGTAACTAAACTTGCCCATTTTATACTAAAACAGTAAAACCGACCTCGGAAGCATGAGAAAGCATCATCATTCTTCACTAACATGAAGGTTAAAAGGAAGTAGGAGATTGACTACTTGCTGGGAATGGTGGCATTGAAACTTTTGCACCACGTGTAAAACATGTAAATGTTATTAATAACCTCTGGTTACTTCTGGTACCTAAAACGTGACAAGAGTTGCGCAAATTTACTGCAGTTATCAAAATGTTTCAATTCAAAAATCAAAACCATAATGTATAACATGAGAGTGGTCTAAAATTTATATATACCCTGGAGTTTGTTTTGTTGGGTAGTTATGTTTTTCATGGAAGTCCCACGTGGGTTTTATGATGAAGATACTGTTATTGCCTCTGATCTCATATTAGTTAGAGGCCATTGTCGAACCACGTTGGTAGTTTTGGAATAAAGCGGGAAGAAAAAGAAGAGAGTTGAAAGAAGTGGTCTTGCTCAACTCTCTGGCTGCCAAGCAAGCCATAAAAATATTCATATTTCTGATTGACGGTAGACCCTATAAGGATACAAGAAGATTGAAAGTTTGAAACGACAGATTCATTTTTATAAAATCAAATTTCCATACTTTATGAGAATTTCATTGGCCAATTTTTTTTTTTTTTTTTTTTTTTTTTCTAATTTCACAAATGGTTCTGTGTGCTTTATGTGGGGAGATTTTGTTTGTTTTATTGTTGGAGAAAATATTGGGGAATTTATGAGGCTGGAGAGAGCTCCCTTCTTCTTTTTGGAGAAACTGTAGAGCTTTTTCATTTTTTTGGTAGAGTTCTGATAGGCTTCGCAGAAAACTGAATACCCTTACATGGTGGAACTGGTAACTCTCTCTCCCACATGCAATTCATGGTCTTTTCTTCATGTATGTGCCAAAGACATGTTTTTTCTTCATGGGTTTTTTGTTTACTTGCTTTAGATTGATTGGTTTTGCATTTCTTGTGACTGTGAGAAGAATTATGAATTGGGTTTTGTGATTTGATTCTACTGTTTTTTTAGTTTTTGGGATCATTCTTAGTGTGATGGTGGTGGTCTCTGCTTTGTGTCTGTTTTTCTTCTGTGCTGAATTTTTGTTAGTGAATGTTCATGAAGTTACTTTTTTTGCCCAGCAGGAAATCTGTCTTTGTTTGAGAAGTTGTTGATGTGCTCTGCTTGCTGAGAAACTGGGTTTTATCAGAGATGAGGTTTTGATTCAAGATGGCGGTTGAAGTTAGGGACTTTCTTGGATGTGTGTGTTCTTGCCTTCATGCTTCTATAGGAGGATAACAATGGAAGGCTCATCTGAGAATGCTTGTCAGAGGTCTAATAGTTCTAGAAATTTGAATGCTTCCAGAGTCTCAAACCGGAATCCAAGGCATAATTATGCTAGAAGATTCGGCTTCTTGGGTGGTTCATCGCAGGATTCAGATTTAAGGAATGATAGAGATAGGGTTGTGGTGGCACACACTGATGACCTAGGAAACCAAGGTGGATTGTCTGGGGTGTGTGAGGATGAGGTGCCAGTTGAATCTTTTGTCCGAGCTATTGAATGGGGGGATGTTAGCTTGAGGCAATGGTTGGATAGACCGGATCGAGCTGTTGATGCATTTGAATGCTTGCATATATTTAGGCAAATAGTAGAAATTGTTAATGTAGCACATTCAGAAGGAATCGTTGTTCATAATGTGCGGCCTTCCTGCTTTGTTATGTCCTCTTTTAATCGTGTCTCTTTCATCGAGTCTGCATCTTGCTCAGATTCTGGCACTGATTCTCCTGAAGATGGGTTAAATAGCCCAGCCCTGGAAGCTAAGAAGTTGACCTCTGCCTTGCATCAGAAACGAAGCAACGTAGCAAGTGGGAATTTTCGATTCATGAAGGCTCCAGCAAATGCTTTGTCAGATACAAGTTGCATGCAATCAAGCTCAATATATGCAGCACGTGAATCTTTAATGCAAGAGAGTGAAGAGCATAGAACCAGAGAGAGAAGTGCTCAACTAGAGGATAAGAGACAGCCATTTCCAATGAAACAAATATTGCGCATGGAGAGCAATTGGTATACTAGTCCTGAAGAGGTTGCTGGTGCTCCAAGTCCCTGTGCTTCAGACATTTACCGATTAGGAGTTCTTCTTTTTGAGGTTTGTAAATAATAGCTTCCTGTTCTCTGTTTCCATTGTAAGTATTCTCACTTTTCTGTGTCTACATTATGAGTAATGTAAGATCTTAAGGTGCATCAATTATTGATAAAAATTGATTCTGTACTAACATGAGGTACTTCATGTGACCAGTTATTCTGCCCATTCAGCTCAAGAGAAGAAAAAAGTAGGACTATGTCTAGTCTGAGACATCGAGTTCTACCTCCGCAGTTACTGCTGAGATGGCCGAAAGAAGCTTCATTTTGCTTATGGCTACTACACCCTGAGCCAAATAGTCGGCCTAAAATGGGGTAAATTACTTCTTACAGAATAACTTCCAAATTGTCTCTGAGCTTCCTTTTTTTTTTTTTTCTTTTTTTTTTCTTTTTCCAAAGCCATATAGTTAATTGGCCAGGATCAATATATCTCAAAGTCTAAGATTGTAGTAGTAATACATCTAAAATTCTGGCTGCACCTGGAAATTTTTTATATTGAAAAAACGAGATGTTACTTCACGTGTTTTATCTAGTAAGCATGATGCCACTCCTGTGGACTGTCAAAAAATAAGTCGGAGTGAAAATTTAGAATAGGTTTGTTTCAAGGTTTGTTATCGATTCATGACCTTGGAAATTGATATATTTCAGTATATTGGAAAAAAAAAGGGGGGAAAGGAGAAGATATGAGAAGAAGCCACTAGCTTATTGTTGTCTACAATGGAACTACAGTTTTGAGTTGTATTCTGTTGTTCTAGGATCGATTTGGTGTTAAAATATTTTTTTCTTGGCAAATAAGATATTTATTGATTGCATTTGGTGAACATGTAAACTGCTTACATTTTTCAAATTGATCGAGTCTGATCTTGTGTTTTTGACTTTAAAGTGTTTGCAAATACAAGATAATCATTACTTCAATAATTTGGAACGATTTTAGGGATTTCCATGAATCTTCAATATTTTGCATCTTGCGTTGGCATGTAACAAAATTTGTACTAGATTAAGTGTTTAGTATGATGGCTTAGGTGAGGTCAGATTTCTAAATCAACTTTTCTATCTGTGGCAGTGAGTTGCTACAGAGTGAATTTCTTAATGAATCAAGAGATGATTTAGAAGAACGTGAAGCAGCAATAGAGCTTAGAGAGAAAATAGAAGAGCAGGAGTTATTGCTGGAATTTCTCATGCTTGTAAAACAAAGGAAGCAGGAAGCGGCAGATAAGTTACAAAACACTGTTTCATTTCTGTGTTCCGATATTGAAGAAGTTGTGAAGCACAAAACAAGTTCCAAGGGAAAAGTTGGTTCATGCCCAGATTTGGTAAAGGAAGATCATTCAACATCAAGTTTCCCATCTATGAATATTACTGATGATGATGATTCGGCTAGTGGATCCCGAAAACGGTTCAGACCAGGTGTCCAGATTCAGAATGGGGAGGAGTGTGATGACAATATGGATGGTCAGAAGTCAGAAACTGATAACCAAGAAAGTATTCTTTTGAGAAGTTCCAGATTGATGAACAATTTTAAAAAGCTAGAGTCGGCATATTTTTTGACAAGATGGAGGCCAGTCAAGTACCCAGCCAGACCGCTGACTAGGCATTCATCAATCAGTAGTGATGGTAGAGGTTCTATTATTGCAACTGAAAGAAGTTCTGTGGATAATTTGACATCAAAAGAACAACTTAGTGAAGGTAGACGAAGTGGTTGGATAGAACCATTCCTTGAGGGATTATGCAAGTATCTATCTTTCTCAAAATTAAAAGTTAAGGCAGATTTAAAGCAGGCTGATCTTCTAAATTCCTCAAATTTAGTATGCTCACTTAGTTTTGATCGCGATGGAGAATTTTTTGCTACAGCTGGTGTTAATAAGAAAATCAAAATATTTGAATGTGACTCAATCATAAATGAGGATCGTGACATCCACTATCCTGTGGTTGAAATAGCTACCAGATCAAAGCTAAGCAATATATGTTGGAACAGTTATATCAAAAGCCAGATTGCTTCAAGTAACTTTGAAGGTGTGGTGCAGGTAGGTCAAGCCGTATTTGTGATTCACTTGTCAGCTCACTGTTACTTTTTATTAACTAGATTGCTTAACCTGTCAAGGTGTGGGATGTTACAAGAAGTCAAGTACTAATGGAGATGAAAGAACATGAGAAGCGTGTATGGTCCATTGACATGTCATCAGCAGACCCGACAATGCTGGCCAGCGGGAGTGACGATGGATCTGTTAAACTATGGAGCATCAATCAGGCAATTTTATTCTTGCACTTGGTGGATGTCAGCTTTGAAACTAAACGTACTGCAGTCATTTATTTGCACGCTGCAAATACTTAATTCTGGATGTATGATAAGTTGATTTCTTCTGTGGTTGCTTCTACAGGGAGAAAGTATTGGTACAATAAAAACAAAGGCCAATGTTTGCTGTGTACAGTTTCCTTTGGAGTCTTGTCGCTCACTTGCATTCGGTTCAGCGGATCATAAAATTTATTACTATGATCTTCGTAACTCGAAGGTTCCTCTTTGTACATTGATTGGACACAACAAAACTGTGAGTTATGTCAAGTTCATAGATAGGACAAATCTTGTTTCTGCATCCACCGACAACACTCTCAAGCTTTGGGATTTGTCAACGTGCACATCTCGAGTCATAGACACTCCGGTCATGTCATTCACTGGCCACATGAATGTGAAGGTAATTTCACTCATTTATTGTACTAGCAATTCTGGCAAGCAAGAATTCTAAAGTTTTGTGTTCCTTTTATTGCTATTGTCATCTGCTGTGCTCAAGAAGATCAAATTTTGTTTATGATCACTTAATGAGACGAAGAGAAAGCAGTATATAATAGTTTGTGTGTTCTTAGACATCAATGATCTTCTATACCAAGTAGTTAGAAGCCGAAATGAATGCTGAATATTTTCTTTTGTGAATCATATATACCAAGTTTCGTGATATGAAGTTGACAAGGTTAGAGATGGTATTTGTATTTGAGTAATGTTGTCAGTACCTCCATGTTCTGATGATGAACTTTCGTCTTATTGGCCAATTTGTTAAGTTCAATTCTTTTTACCCTCCTTGGTAGTTCAAATTATTTTATCCACAGTGGATAACTAATTCTGAGTTTGGATGTATTAATCTCATTCACTTGATGCAAGTCATATAAGCTTACAATTCATAGCTTTTGTATGTTTCCCTTGTTGCAGAACTTTGTGGGTTTGTCAGTTTCTGATGGTTATATTGCTACCGGTTCAGAGATTAATGAGGTACTTTATTTATTACTTGAAAATGGGTACTTCTCCTTGCATCTATAATTGCTATACCAGGAAGAGATATCATGATAGAAAAATTCTGAATAAATTCAGATTTCCCAGTAGGACATTGTCCCTTTTTGGCTTTAAAAGGAAACCTAAAACCTGGGAAGAGAGTGAACTCTCTAGGATTTTGTGGAAGAGACCTTTTGCGCTATCCTTTTCTCTTTTAGGAGACTAAAGATCTTCTCTTGTAGGAGACTAAAGAAGAACAAGGTTTCTGATAAATATATATATATATACAGGCCCGCTATGAAGCGGATGTCTGCACTAGGCTTAAAGTGTGGACGTCCCTCCGTTCTCCTCCGTCCAGAGCGCCTCCACCCGAGCGGACATCAGAGCCATCCCCGACCACTTTTCCTTCTCGGCAAGTCCACCGAATTCCAGTTTTCTAGCGAGATCGATCATGTCTGAAGTTTTGGGTGGAGGTTACTCCCCAGACCTTCAAATCGATCTCGCCGGGGAGGGAAAGTGGTCGGGGACGCCTCTGGTGTCCGCTCAGGTAGAGGCGTGCCGACGTTGGTGCCAGATGGAGGAGAACGGAGGGACGTCCGCTTCATATCGTTTTCGTGTGTGTGTGTGTATATTACAGATATTATCAGCTCCAAATATCTGTATTTATTCAAAAGGTACGGATTTTCTTAATTGACTCACTTTTAGATCATATTTTCTCATCTTAACAATTCACATTGTAGGTATATATGAGTAGCTCATCTTTACAAATTTCCAGCCAAATTAAGGTATCGAAACTGTGAATTACAATGAACGAACCAAATTTGTTCAACAGGAACCGTTCATGTAATTCACAGTTTTGAGTAACTTAATGATTATCATTTTGGCTAAAATTTTGAAGAGATGATCTACTCATATATAGCTAAAAGATGAATGGTTGAGATGAGAAAATATGATCGAAAAGTATATCAATTAAAGAAATCCGTACCTTTTGAATAAATACGGACGTCCGTATCTGAAAAGGCCTGTATACGGACATCCGTATTTATTCAAAAGGTACGGATTCCCTTAATTGACATACTTTTCGATCATATTTTCTCATCTCAACCATTCATTTTTAGGTATATATAAGTAGATCATCTCTACAAAAATTTAGCAAAATTGATAATCATTAAGTTACTCAAAACTGTGAATTACCCGATCGGTTCCTGTTGAACAGATTTGGTTCGTTCATTGTAATCATATAGTTTCGAATTTCGATACTTTAACGATCACCAATTTAGCTGAAATTTTGCAGAGATGATCATGTCATATATGTAGATACTAGTTGGCTATGATCGAAAAATATGACCGAAAAGTGGTTTTATTGGCAAAATCTGTACCATTTGAATAAATAAGGATATTTGGACCTGATAATATATATATATATATATATATATATATCTCTATATATATATATACGGAGCCGTTCGAGAGCGGACGTCTGCATGGCTCTTAAAGTGCGGAAGTCCCTCCGTTCACCACCGTACGATTCCGGCGAGGGCGTGCCTCCACCCCAACGGACTCCAGCAGCGTCCCCGACCACTTTCCATCCATGGCGAGTCTACCGAATTCCAGTTTTCCGGCCAGATCGACTTTGTTTGAAGTTTTGGGTGATTTGGCCAGAAAACTGAAATTTAGCGAACTTGCCGGAGAGGGAAAGTGGTCGGGGACGCTGTTGGAGTCTGCTGGGGTGGAGGTGCGCCCTCGCCGGCGCCGTACGGTGCGAATGGAGGGACGTCCGTACTTTAAGGCCGGTGCGGACATGTGCCTCTGATTTATATATATATATATATATATATATATGTAATGTTTTGTTTGATCTGAAAAACAATGTTTCTCTCTCTCTCTCTCTCTCACAGCCACAGAAATCGTACCAATGCATTGTTAATGTTCTTACTAATTGTTGTTTATGTTTATGAACACCCACAGAAATCATACCAATGCATTCTTACTGTTCTTATTGGTTGGTGTTTGTGTTTTTGGTTGAACAGGTTTTCGTCTACCACAAGGCGTTCCCAATGCCAGCATTGTCATACAAGTTTCAGGCCACAGACCCACTTTCTGGCCAGGATACAGATGATGCTGCACAATTTATCTCATCTGTTTGTTGGCGTGGCCAATCCAACACCTTAATTGCTGCAAATTCGACAGGGAATATCAAAATCCTGGAGATGGTTTGATTTGATTTGAACCTTTTGTTCGTGGTAATTCTTCATTCTGGCTGGATGGATATTGAGAATGGGGTAAAGGAAATCTTATGCCAGAGAAGCTTGTGTAGCTCATAGGCTTTAGAAGGTTATAGGAATTCAATGGTTGCAAGCAACATAACAAATTTTGGTATTAGATCATAGCGGGATGTGGTTAATGTCAAAAGTGAGACTTGATGTTCCAATGCTGTGTAGATATAAAAATTTAAAGGAAAAGAATAGGTAAAAATTGGTATTTCTGTATAATTATAATTCAAAATCAGTCTTATAAGTTTCAAGTTCTGAAACAGAAACACTATTTCTTTGTGAGGCGGGACAACAATGGTATTTGCCTCTTTGGTTTTGAGAGGTCATAAACCTTAAACCCAAGAAGTAGTAGAAGCAGAATATTTTGTTTTAAATGGTGATAAACCCTAAACCCTCCATGGCTCCGTGGGTAATAGAAGCAGTGTGATGTTATGACTTGTATCCTAGAACAATGAACATGCCTGCTTACTTAAAATAAGAGGGAAATGAAAGGAATTTATAGAGATTTTCTATGCTCTTGAAAACACTACAGATGCAAGCAAGCTCTCCATCAAAAAGTATATTCTCCCATTTCTTCATAAATTCAATGTCATGTGGGTAAGTAGCTAATTGTTTCTCATACTTTCGACAGTTTATTCTCATTCATACTTCACTTTACTAGAAAACAAAATGCCAGAATCGAATGCATAAATGAGACGTGGTATTTTGGAAAACATGGCTTGACGAGACTCAATGCAAGGATTTTAATGGCAATGTTATGTACATGGACTTGCTCTCTAGTTCAACCCGGGTGTAGTGCAGTTCTACACTTGTAACATCACCTCGATGTAGTCGAAGTTGGGAACTTATTAAGAACATAATTCTAAGAACTAGAGAGACTAAAAATTGCATAAGGATTTGAAGAACAGCAGCAAGGTGGGAGAGAAAAAGTATACAACTGAAGTACTGATAAAGTATATGATTGTAAAAGTTCTACATTTATAACCTACCAAATCACTGATGATCAAACACCATATTGGTTCCAAGAATGTGACAATTCATGGTTTCTGCTCGAAAGGATGTTAATCTGTCTCAAATCTAACAAGCTGGACACCAAATTTAATCCCATAAATAACAACAGAACTCTTGTCCAGCTTAGATACTTCTATGGGTGTTCTTCTTTTACAGTTTCAGTTCCTTTCCCTAATTCTCTTTGCACCTGATCCAAAGAATTTCCAGAGAATCTATTTACACTGGTTTTGACCAAACTTAGCTGTCAATGTCAGCCTACCCACAAGGGTGCGAAGCCTTGCAGCCCCTGGACCTGGTTTGATCTTGTTCGGGTTCCCAACCCTAGAGCATTTCGGTTTTCCAGCACACCAACCACCAGGAGTGAAGCCATCTTTTTTTCTGTGAAGGAACTCCTTATCAATCTTATCTAGGGCAGGGTCATTGTGTTTGAATTTCCGGGCAAAAGCAGCACCACTTCCAATCATCTTGCCTGTGTCATTAATATTAAGAGTGTGGGGATGCTGTTTGGGAGGAATATCCCAAGAAATATAATGCAAATCATGGTTGACTGCAGTTTTAGCAAACTCCGGCACATTGCATATAACAGTGTGAAAGTAACCTTCTGGCGAGGAGACAAAGTTTGTGTAGTACATGAGAAGGGTCCTTGGTAGATTGTCCCAACCCCAAACGCAGTACTCAATAAACCATCGTGACAGGACCATCCATGCCGAACCTGTGACAAAATTTGGCATTCAATAACTGTGCAGACTAAATTAAAGAAATCAAATGAACAGCAAAACGTAAAAAAGAAAAGATTAACAATGTATGTACAGGCCTGTGTTACAGACAACCCCATGCTTTTTCTAGGGAGAGCAAAGAAACAGAAATTCATTAATTTATGAGCTAGTGATCTAACCCATGCAACTAATCTGTAACCAATTCTTCAAAGCAACAGTTATTTTCATACTGTACAAAGCTATTAGAAATCTCTATCTGCAAAAGTGACTTCTAAATCTTTTTGTAAAAACTTTCGTAACAAGATTTTGACACCCAAGTTGTAGTGATAACTCCGCCTAAAAGCTCAGTTAAAAGAATTCTGGAAACCTAGCAAATGAGAACTAAGTAACAGCAAAGTGAACAATAAAGATATAATCATAACACATACATTTGACTGAATTTTTAATGTTCACATTGTCACCAGTTAGTCTTCTCAGGATAAAAATGTTTCATTCTTTTTGTACAGTTAAATGTTCCATGAGTTACCAGAATTCAAAACAACTATAGAAGAACAGGTCATTACTCACCAGTAAATAACTCAAAGGAAGTCGGCAATGCTCGCCTGGGTGTAACCCAAAACACATCTTGTTTATTTGATGAGTAGAGACCAGGGTCTAAAATTAAAGGCATTGCTCTTTTTTCCCTGAAAATAGCCATTGAATACGAAGATCAGTTATGACCATTATATCTGACAGGACAGTACTACATATGATTAAGACTTTAACTTATTTTTAGTGCAGGGAAGAGAGAGAGAGCACTTACTCCTTCCAACCAAGCTGGCTTGTATGCTCAATGAAATTCAGTTCTCGATTTAGACCTGCAAAGGTGTCAAGAAGATCTGCATAGGAAACACATCAAACTTACAATTAGCACAAAACCATACATCCTTCAACCATCGTAAAACAATAATTCAGAAAACTATACATTATTTGATATCGACTAACCATCTTGAGTAACAAGCGGATAATCTGAGGCGCTGAGGTTGATAAACCAATCCCAATCCTTACTCCTCTTGAGGAGAATGGCACAGGCATGAAGAGTATTAGCAACCATCGTTGGTCCTCTATAAGTGACCATATTAGCCTTTTTTATCATAAATACATTCCCAACTTGATTAAATATCGTTTCGTTCTGCACACGTGAAGCAAGCTCCAATCTTTCTGCTACTGGTGCCTCAAGGTCTAAATGAAGAACATAGTGATTCAAAGGATGGTATAAAGCCTTAAGGGTTCTCCAAAGCTTTTCCATATCCCCTTTTGACCCTGAAATTAGATAAGCAAAACGCGGAATAGCTGGTACTGCAGGAGGGGGTGGAGCTTGTGAAACTTTTGTCTCGGCAAACGCTGCACTGGTTTGGTTTGTTGCTACTCGAGATTGTAACATTGAGGATAAGAGTTTCTGTGGTGAATCGACAAGACCCAAGTTCAAGGAAGTGGCTAGAAGGAATAAGCATACACAAGAGCTTATGACAAGAGGGAATAGCCATTTCTTCTCCATGTTTGCAGACCCCATTACCAAACCTTATGATGGGCTACAACCAACGACAGTCACATACTCATCATCCTCAAACAATCAGAATTTATATACCTCCCTCAGAATACAGACTGCAACTCCTGACAAGTATTCCACAATTCAGACTTTTAAAACAGCTGTTGAATCAAAGACCAAATATTAAAATGAATACAATGATTATTAACTTGTTGGATTGCATAAGCAGCAAACAAAGAATATTGGAGCTTGCCGTAAACATTTAGCTCAAAAATTGGTTCTCTATCTTTTTATACTCAGTGAAAGCCGGTAAACAATAGTGACAGAGAACGAGCAGCCTAGAAAGATATCACAAGAGACAGAAGTTTGGCCTCAAGAAAATCGACATTGGATACCACAATGGATTCAACAAAAAATATAAAATTACATAATTCACAATACCCTGTGACCTTGTGACCCAATATGAGTTGATATAAATAATACCAGATGTTTACATTGATAATGACACAATTAGTAACAAAAAAAAAAAAGAACCAAACTTTCATTCTTCAATCCCAGATAAAATTCCTGATCAAACTTATGCAGAGTATAACAGAGCAACCATGTTAATAAAACCATAATGATTCAGTCCATACCACAAAGTTGGAAACTTCATACTAATCCATCAACACAAACCAAAATAAGAGTCACAAGAATTCATATAACTGAGATTATATGACAAACATGTATCACATACCAGGGCAGCTGAGTTGAAGCTCAAACACACAGATTGAACAAAACCCAGAAACGTTACAATGCAATCGAACACAAATAGCCCAGAAAGATTGAAATTTTGATGGACAGAGTAAGAACCTAAATTCTAAAGACGAAGAAAAAGAGAGCAAAGAGAGGGGTCTGTGGCACGTTGAGCAATTAAAAGAAACAAGATTTGGAGAGAGAGAATCACACAAATAATCAGAAACATATAAAAAAATCGAAACAAACGTGAGAGAAGGAAGAGAGGGTTTTGTACCAAAATGAGACGACGTGTGTTCGTGAGAGGAGAAGTGGGTTTCTTTAATAATATCACAAACCAATGAAAGAGAGGAATCTATCTCTCTCTGTCTCACTTGGACTTTCTCCTTTATACTGCTCTTCTGGGATTCACCAACACCCCAGCAACAACTGCTAACTGTTAAATTGTTGTGTCTAAATTCATGTCTTGAGCCCTTTGTGTCTCAATCTGAAGTTCTGAACCTTGCCCATTTTTGTTTTTGTTGCTAATTTCGTTCTTTTTTTCTTTTTTTTTTTTGGTTATGCCAAACTGTTTTATTTTTCTACATCTTCTGCCTTTGCGTTTCAGGTACATCATTCGTTTTTCTGTCTTTGTTTTGTTGTTAAATGTTAGGTGCATTTTGGTGGCGTGATTGGATGCATTCAAAGGGTGACATAAAAATAATTGGAATTTTCATTTATGGTGAGAAGGGAAAAGAGGGTAACTTTGATGGTCATTGTTGGATATGATCGGATTCCTGAATTAATATGCAGATGTTATGGTTTTGACTTTTGAGATTGAACAAAAAAATTACATGCATAAATTCTGTACTATGTGTGAACATATGCAAGTAGAAGTCAAAAAGATTTTTGAATCTGAATGTAATCCAACTTGGAAAAAAAAAATCGATGTTACTCTACAATGAATTCTGACTTATAGATTACAACTGATCTGTTTAATATGTGACGATTAGATGAGTCATAAACTCATAATCCAAATAATGTCACGTATTATTTGATAGTCTCATACTTATGAGATGCACATGCTGCTAATTGCGAATGAAAGAAAAATATGATAGTGTCTTTGTTACCGACTTATGTTTATTATTTTTGACCAAAATTAAAAACCATATAAGAGTTAACGGTGGTGGACATAAATTTTCACACTCATCTCCCTACCTAAACCAATGATTATAATGGACAATAACCAATATGCGTTCAACTATAGCCTACATATTTCAAAAGTTTCATTACATCTTTATAGTTAAGTTTAAAAAGAAACAATCCATTCCAACATCATATACCAAAACCGTTAGCATATATGTAGAGGTCATTTTTCATTACATTGACAACAAAAATTAAATGACATTAAAATATACATCGTAACTGGAAACGACACCTAACCATGGCACACCCAACTATACGACCAAGTTCACCACCTTACCAAAACCTTAAACCCCCGCTCAAAGAGGAGGGATGACAAAACACACCAAAAACTAGGAGTGGGCACGGTGCGGTTTAAGGCCGAAACCACAGTGTAGACTGCATTTTCGATGTTCTAATTTTGTAGACTGCAACTGCTTTTAAATAATGCAAATTGCATTTTCGGTGCAGCTCGGTGCGGTTTGTTTCAAACCACGTTACATAGTTAAACCTCATTATTCAAACTGAAATAAAAACATTCATTCAACTTACATATAGTTAAATACTTAAACCTCGTTCAACCTGCAACATTCAACATTCAATCTGAAATAAAAACTAAAAATTCAATTAATTCAACATTCTAATAGTATTAAATAAGTACTTAGATAATTAGATTACATACCAAATCATCCAAATAAAGAAAGAAAAATGAAGAAAGAAATAGAAAATGGTAGTTCTATCACTTCTCTGTTCCAATGACCAAATCAATCTTCATTTTTAAGTTCCAGCCTTCAATCTTCAAAAGTTACAATCTCCAAAAGTCCCAGCAGCCTTCAATTTTCTTCATCACTCACATCCCCTCCACTTATCACCATTGTCCCAAGTAGTCCAAAACAACCAAAAGAAACAT
The DNA here is from genome assembly GCA_034370585.1 of Fragaria x ananassa. Lineage (NCBI taxonomy): Eukaryota > Viridiplantae > Streptophyta > Magnoliopsida > Rosales > Rosaceae > Fragaria > Fragaria x ananassa. Next base: position 11,286,150 of record CP139765.1, on the reverse strand, counting down.
ATAAGCTAACATACCCTAAAAATTATATGCAACACTTGCAAATTAATGCAGCAAATCAAGAAAAAAAAAAAAAACACACACAAGTAACTTATCAATTTCTAGCTTTTCCAACTCCTTGTACATCTCCATCTCATCTTTGATAGGCTCCTTATATGTTTGAAATCCTTTAGCCCTTAGCCAATCACTCAAACATACTAATCCTTCAACCATATTTGACGTGAGTTAGGCTCTGAAAGGGTCTATCACCCTCTTTCCAAGACTGAATGTTGATTTGGAAGTCACTGTGGAAGTAGGAACAACAAACACATCCTTTGCTATTTTGGATAGAATGGGATACCTTGCAGCATTCTTTGCTATTTTGCTATTTCTTCCTCTTGTTTGAACAACCTTCTTCTGCTTCTTCTTCTTCTTCTTCTTCTTCTTCTTCTTCTTCTTCTTCTTCCAGAATAACAAGAAGAGGTGGAAACAGTGGAGTAGCTACCAATGGAGGTGGAGGACTCGGTGAAGGGGTGGTTCGATTGGTTTCGATGCTTGTAGAAGGCGAGGATGAGGGTGTGAAGGATGACATACCATTCAGTGAGTGTCCTTCCATAATCTGCAAAACACAAAAACTCCAAATCAATTTCCAAACCCTAATTCAATTTGAACGAAACTCTAATTCATCTTTCAAAGAGAGAATAAGAGAAGATTCAAAAGATAGTGAGAGAGAAGTGAGATACCTATAGGTGAACGAGATAACGAGAGCGCGGTGAACTGGTGATGGCAGAACAAGATAGCAAGAGACCTATAAGCTATAGCTTTGATGGTTTCACAGTTTGAGACTTTGCATCTCTCAGAATTTGGATTTGGGAGAGAGGTGGAGACCGTAGAGTGAGGGGAGAAGAAAAGTCAAGAAAGAGATGCGGCTAGGGTTAAAAGACATGGATATATCTCTGACTTTCCCTATATATATATATATCAACTGTTAAGACCCATCCCGAACTTCACCCTGAAACCCGAAGTAAGTCTTGCAGGGTTCACATCTAAGGAAAACTTTACCGAAAAGCTCGACAAACCTCCCTTGAAAATGGACAACCCTTGTTTTGGCCACGATCCCCAGCGTGTAGAGCGGAGGTGAATAGCGAACAAAGAGAAAGGGGGAGTGTTACGGGCGTGCCACCTCGAGGAAGAGGAATAGGCTTGACTTCTTGAATCAGGCAGAAAGGGGTTCCAGGTGCCACCTCAGATGAGGAATTTACGAGCACAAGGCAGTTGATACTCACGGCGGCGTGGGCAGAGCAACTATAGGGAAATCAAGAGGGGTTGTGTGTGTTTTGCTTCAACGGGGAAACAGAAACAAAGCTCCGGGGAGCGTTAGAGATTCGACTGGATTGAGGGTTTCAACTAGGTTGAAAGGTTTTGTTTTGTTTGTTGAATTGTTGATCGTGAGAGAGAGAGAGAGAGCTCGCTTCAACGGGGAAGCGGAAACAAAGCTCCGGGGAGCGTCTGGAGGTTTCAACTGGGTTGAAGATTGTATTGTATTTTGTTTGAATAAGTTATGAGTGTGTGTCGAGCTGAGAGCCTTCGAGCCTTTATATAGTGGGAGCCTGACTTCTGCTAGAAGAAAGATAATCATAAATGTTTAGTCGGACTCTGCAACATAAAGCATACGGGCACTATTCCTCCCATGCAGACCAATCCTTATGTGACAAATATCCAGTTCGCACAGTCCGCATAGGAAAAGGTTTGGACTTTCATGAGAAGCGGAATTAAAAGCAATCCTTATACCGCAGGGTGTCACAGTCCATGTAGAAAGCAAATAGCTTGCGCGGACCATGGACTCTTGCATCTCAATTTCACCTCGCGGGCCAAAACAAGGTTATTTTGATTAATAAGGGCCATATGGATTGACCCAAAGCGTGTCAAAGACTGTTAAAAGTCTAAAACGATTATTGTAACGTGTGCGGACTCCGCATGTGTCTTTCTCGCGAAGTTTCACACGCGAAGTCTCACACACGAACTAGCGAGCTGGTTCGCCAGCGATGCATTCCGCCTCGCCTGATGCCAAAGTTATTCCACGCGGAGGTATTTTACGCGAACTGTGTTTATACCGCGCGAAGCGCACGAGCTCGCGAGATCCCCTTACGCACAAAGTCACCCCGCGCGAGCTATGTTTTGTGTCTAAAAACGCGCGAGATCTGTTAGTCCGCGCCGAGTCATTCCGCGCGCGGACCATGTAATTCATCTCGCGTGGTCTTGCTGGCAGACCATTATTTTTAAACTTTAAAGAAACTTGGCTCGCCGGCTGACATAGACCAAGAATTTAATTAATATTCACATAGACAATTATTGTCCAGTAAAATATTAATTTGGGAGTAAACAACCCTAACCCGGAGAAATAAACCTCCAAATCATCCCATAATTAACCAAATAATATAACAACTTCAAACTTCAAGTATTCGAAAATACAACGTAGGTCTTAGCACACCACCGAAATATTATACACTAACCCCAAGAGTATTTAGAGCTACTAAAAAAACTTGAGGAAGCAGGAAAATACCCTAGTAGGTTAAACAGGTAACCTACTGGTAAAAATTGGCAGATAAATGGGTAACTATGCCTCGTCTCCTTTTACTAGTACCGACCTACACTCTGCAGACTGTGCATTTTTAAAAACGAATGGCTTAGGGGAAAAACATTCGAAAACGTTAGAGTGAGTGAACAAATATAAATCTAAAAAAATATATATTTATGCTTTCCCAATTTAATTTTCATAAAATTTATGCCGCATGCAACAGCTCAAAAGTTGTCAACTCATAAACTGACAAATACATGACTAGCTCCGGCTAGTCTCCAAAACTTACTAAAATGGAGCCTCTCAGACTAAACAATATATAAACATATATATGTATGTATTTACATTTGTCAGATTCCATGTACGAATTCTATGAAAAATAAGAAAGATAGAAATTCATACAAGACTACGACGCTTGCGTCTAATTCTCACGACGCGTCGTAATGGAATTTTTCCTCATTATGACGGAACTAGACGAATGTATATACGTGTAGATCACCTAAATGAAAACCTATACGAAAATACAAGAAAATAGTTTTCATATAGGGCTATGACGCTTGCGTCTAATGCTCATGTCGCGCCATAATGAAATTTTACCTCGTTATGACGGAACAAGCACGTATGGCTAGCTAGCATTATTTATATACATACTATCCTCATAATCATCCATATATGAATGAATATATTCACCGAAATTATCAATTTCGGTTATTCTCCAACAAACGAAATTATTCATCAATGTACCATTTGCATGCACATTATTTAAAATAAAAGTCCACTCAGAAATTAGGCCTAAGCCTGATGTCGGTCCGAGACATTTTCTGCTTGAGCATCCTCACGTACTGTTTCAAAAACATAATTAAATCCTCAACTATATACCAACGCTTATATAAAAATAGACAAAATTAATTATGAGTTTTACACACTCATCCATGCCTAACGTCTTATTCTTAACTTCGCTTTGATCCATACTTCACCAAAATTACCAACATTCTTAATACCACCAAATTTCGCTAATCTTAGAAAAATCCAAAACCTATCCAAAAATCCTCCAAAAATTCCAAACTTCACATCAATAAACTCTCCTTAAGAAAACACATCTAAAATCATGAAAATCCCCATAACAGCGGCGGCCGACTCTGGCGACCTCCAATGCCTACCAAAATTTAGCACAACAATCCTCTCAACACGCACAACAACTTCCTTAACTAGCATAAACACTAATTTCAAGCCTAGATAGAGCAATCAAACCGAAATAGGAAATAAGCCCTAGAATTTCAACTCTACATTTCTTCTTACCTAGCTTAAGAGGGAGAGAGTTCTTTGGAGGGATTTCAAACAATTCAAACCGCTACGGCTATGGCGGCCGGAGGAGGGAGCTTCGGTGAAGGAAAGTAACGGGCAGCCGAACCTTTCAGGTTCGATTTCTCCCTCACGGCGGCGCTAGGGAGGCTGTCACCGGTCGAGGAAGAAAGAGGAGGTGATGGCCGACCATTTGGGATCGGTGTGGTTGTTTGAGGCGGCCGGATGGCGGTGAACAACAGGGAAAAAATTCCAGGCAAAGGGAGAGGGAGAGAGAATAGGGAGGGAGGAGAGAGAAGAGAGAGAAGAGAAATGATTTGGGCTTTTGCCCAACCGGTAAACACCATCACTTAAAACCCAACTCCATAATTTAACACCCTAAAATAATACCCTAATAAAACTGACCTTTTTACTAGCTAAAATTTATCATTTTTACCGTCCCTCAACACCCCTCTAAGGATGTCTGAAAACTATAAACTCATTTATAGAGACGGTAAACTCTTATTAACATCATGCTAGTAAATAAGGTAAAAATTCAAGAGTTGGGGTGTGACACCTACATATTATAATATATCTTATATAAATCTCTACAATTAGAAGCAGGTCGGTCAGTTTGAAAGCGGGCAGTTTTGTACCCGGAATTGCAACTGCACTGGATCAAACGGGGTGGATGCAGTGTGTGAGCAAAACGACGTCGTTTTTCCTAAATTCGGTTAATCGCACCTATTATTTCGGTGTGGTGCGGGCGATGACTGCATTTCGGGCTCAATATACCCAGGCTTACCAAAAACAAATAATAAAAAACCTAATAACACAAAAACCCATACCCATACCAAACAAGAACAACACACAACCCTCCAAAAATTGCAACATAACATGGCTAGGAAGACCCAACCCAGATCGGGAAATCGATCCAAGATGGTGTGCCGCCATGTCCTCCCCTTCACATCATACCCGCTCCAATTCACCTCACTGCCGACATGACTACTGCCCCTACCATTGTTCGACGACAAAACAACCATGTCAGAGCAAAACTAAAATGCATATCAAACCACCAAACAACCTCCCTATTTGCTCTTTCGATGGCATCCCTATCTCGTTCCACTATCAACAACCTAAGAAGCACAACCACCATATGGCCACCTCAAGTCTCGATCATTTGACGACAACATCAACGAACGCAGAATGGATGATAAAAACAATTTTCAAAACCCTATGACACCGTTCTTTTTATTTTGGACTAATTTTAGTTTACCCCCATCAACTTTAGGTCGATCATCATGTTAGTCCACTTTCTTTCAATTTCATCAAAAACACCCCTCAACTTTTAATTTTCATCAGTCGTGTCCAAACATCCATTTTTCATTTAATTCTCCCGTCATATAATGACTTGCATTAAGAAGAAAACCAAATTTGAAGTCGCTGAGTCCATAGAAAAAGGGCATAATAGACAAATTGCATTCAATCCCATCAAAATCACTAAGGTTAGGGGGTTGTGATAGGTACGGAGATATGTATCGATATGGGGGGAAATGGTCAGAAATGTTATTTTTTTTGGAATTTGATTTTCTTCTTAATGTTACGTTATCACTTGATTGAGGAATTGGAGAACGGAGGTTTGGACACGGTTGATGAAAATTGGGAGTTAAGGGGTGTTTTTGACGAAATTGAAAGAAGAAGAACTAACATGATGATCAACCTAAAGTTGATGAGGGTACTGAAATTAGTCCTTTTATTTTTTACCAATAATTATAAATGATTCTTTATTATAAAGAAGATGGTATTTTAAAACAATTCACAATTTAGTGAAGTCTGAGCGCTTGCTTTATAGTAGTAGAGATTAGCGTACAACTAGCAGAATGCACATATAAGTCTGGCGACTGTTGTAAATTAAAATTTAAACAAAATAATAAATAATAGTAACAATAAACTATTTTGAACTAGTACTATTTGGTCTAATGACATAAGTTTCTCTTTGTAAGTATAAGATCATGTGGAATGTCGTGAGTTTGATTCACAACAGACTTGTTGTAGTATCTAAGTTGTTTAACTGATAAAAAAAAAAGTGAAATCCACAACATACTTGTTTTTTTTTTACCAAAAAAAAATTTCACACTCTCCATATTATAATCCACATTCCCACTTTTCATTTTAAGTCATCATTTTTATAAAATGACAAAAGTTAAATCACTAAAGACAAAATTTAAGCTATCAAAAATGAAAAGTGAGAGTGTATATTACAATAATAATAAACTATTTTGTGTTTGTTCTTCACACTCAAAGCCTACCATGCCGTTTCCTAATACCTAGAAGTGAGTGATAGATGGGTCGCAAGGTTGTTTAACTTCAAGATTTGCCCTTGATTTGGTCCCAAAATGCAACCGTTAGTCTCTAATGACCTACGGGTTCAAGGTTTAGTTCTTGCGGAAATTAGAGCCATATTGTTTGTGACTTTGTGCTATTCAGTTTTGTTTCCGCAGAGCGGATTCTACGCACCAAGGTGCACTTACACCATTAATGTGCAAGTTCTCAAATCGTCGTATGCGAAGATCGAATGAAGACTGGTGACCCTAAATTCTTTTCTTTCATTTTCATTTTTGATCCGATCAAATTAAGCACCCATATAACAACAAGGTTCTAAAAATCGGTCTGGACGGCCGCCTAGGCGCTCGCCGACGGCAACCCATCCTTATTTTAAGCAAGTCATGAGGTCTGGGAGGCTGCCGATTTTGGGCCGATTAATCGGGCTAGGTGGGTGGGCGGGGATTAATCGGAATTCACAATTCGCACCAAACCCAGACTATGATACTCTCTCCTATCCTTCTCGACGGACGGCGAACAACGACGAACGACGATAGAGCCCTGTGAGTCGGAGGCATATGGATCTGCTCTCAATATCTCTTCTTAATTAGAATCTGAATTCCATCAGGCCCTCTTCTTGACGGACCCCTTGAGCATTTGAAACTAGTTAGAGAAGAGAGAATACTGAATCGGAAATAGATTCATTGTAGAAGATGAGGGACGAAGAGAGAGACGAACAAGTTGAAGAGAGAGAAAATAAAAAAGATGGATCAGATAAGTGAGAAGCTAAAGAGATAAGATGGAGAGAGGAGATTGATGGCTCTTGACACATTTAAACGTGCACATTTACAAAACAATTAAAAAGATCAAGGGAGATTCAAGGAGGAAATAATATATTGTATAAAAAAGGAAATAAGTGTTATAAACTAAAGAATACGTAGAGAGAAAAGAGAAGAAAATGTAAGGAGAGGAAAAAGTATTACTTTCATTCTCATTAGGCTCCTTTTTATAGGAGTATAATTTACATCTTAAGGACATAACTACTGAGTATTTACAAGGACATCCACATATATTATAATTTTTACAACAATAAGAACATTATAAAATGGGTGTTAATAATTATTATTTATTAATTTTATCATTTTTATTATAAAATAATCTAAAAGTACAAAAAATACAAATCCGATTAATCCCCGATTAATCTTTTGGGTGTTGTTCGCCCGACTAGTGCCCATCGTTTTTTAAAACCTTGTATAACAATACCTCTTATTCGATCTCAGGTCCTCACTTCATGATAATGCAACGTGAAAGACCGGATTAAAATATTACATATTAGTTACTCGGTTTACTTACATCTTAATACGTAAAAAAAAAAATTCATTGTTTCCGTAAGGATCAATTTCCTATTTCGTGGACCGATCTGGTACAACTTGCCATCATTTAGAAAAAAGAACAAATCTATCATTATAGACGGCTTGTGGAGTCATGCAAATTAGGACCACATAATACTCTTGAATTAAAATTGTGAATATCTCCAAACACTAAAATTTTGTTCGTATATACTGTTTTAGCAAATTTCAATATTTTGGAATAAAAACAAAATTTTACATTTTCGGAACATTGTTTTCGTTTACATTTGGGATATGAACCATCAATGCGTTGTCTTCCATGAATGCGACGTTGATTCTAACAGAAACCAAACTTTGTTAGATGAGCTTCAATGACTCGATCTGTGGGATTAACGAAATTTGTATTAGGATTGCGTTCTGCATTGGGAACATTGATTAGAATTAAAGGCAATTCTATCTCAAAGTGCACAACTTGGAAATTTATGAGCTAACAAACTTTGGTGACTATGTGATGAGTTCTAGGTATGCAAGTTATGATAATGTATCGACGTTAAATGCGAAAATTCTTCTGTGCACAAAGTTACTAGTTACTAGTAACCAGTAACTAGGAAAAATGGAGAAAAAACAAAACATCACACAAAGTCGGGGTCTATGAATGGAGGAGCCGAGGAGATGGTGGCTCTGGGGTTACGGGCATATCACTTTTCTGGGTTTAATTTATAATATGGTATGTGAATGGAGGTATCAGATTTTCGATTTTGTTGTTTGGGTTATTTGAAGCTTGCTCTTTTGAAGGAGAGGGTATTGATTGGAAATGAAATTGTGGAATTGAATCAAGCTCTTTTATTGTGCTTGTTCTGATTTTGCAGGCATGAAATTGGGATTGTGAAGCTTTAGGTTTAGGTGTTCTGAAGTCTGGGTCTTTTTGGGATTTCCTTAGCAGCAATCAGAGGTTCATCAATGTTATTGGTTTTTCTGGAATTCGTAGTAAATTTTAGATTGATTCTGGGTTGACGAAATACTGAAATAGGATTGATGGGTTGACGAGATAGGATGCCGGGTTGCTGCGATCCCTTGGACTGCGAAATAGGATTGAAGACTCTGAGAACTGGGTTTGGCTCACGAAACGGCGTTATTTAACAGTTAGCTGGTGCAACTGTCTGCTCCGTTTATTAGGTAGATTATTAGATGAGCTTAGTTTGTCCGGTGACATTTTTCATCTTCTATTAGATGAGGTCAGAATTTTAGTAAAGATGACGCGTAACATGAATTGTTAAGATGAATGATCAAGTAAGTTTAGTGTATGAGATTCCCATGTTATGTCAAGGCTTGAGCGGGTGTCTGGTTTTAGATTAGATCTCGCTATCAAACCTAACATCACAGATCATTATTAAGCTTAAGTATTTATTCTAAAAAAAATGATTTGTGAATATTAAGTTTAAATATGTCTAACTTAACAAAATGTATGCATAATTCTTACTCTCGAACTTGATTCATTACTATCGCAATTACTCTCCAAATATATGATATATATCTCAATTACCCACTTCAAAATTGTGAATCATATTGGCTCCTTAACTTACCTTTGTTTTCTTAACTTTGATGCTTCAGTTCGTCATGGGAAAGCTTCTATTGACTTTGTAATCCGAGATCATTTCAGTAACCCTCATATGGCTGCTTCTAAACATATTGGAGATACCAATGTTTTGGTGGCTGAAACAACAGCTTTACGAGAAGGTTTACATTCAGCTTATGTTCAGCAGTTTCCTAAAGTCCTTGTTCAAGGTGATAACAAGGTTTTAATTGAAAGCTTGTCTGGCCAAGCCAATGTTGATCCATGGTGTATCAAATCTTTGGTTTAGGATATTGTAGACACATAAAATTTAACGATAATAATAATCGTTGAATGATTCAAGAAACACGTAAACCCGACAAATTGCATACGTGGCTTATGAGTTGACAAAGTTGAAAAGTCGTCGGAAATGACATGTAGCGACTTGTGAATGGTCGGTCAACAACAAAACCTTAAATCTCGACTAAAATCAAATGTCGATCGATAATCAGATATCAATTAAATTAAATTGATGATCGAAAAAGGAAGTCGCACATGTTTACACCCAAATTAATATTTTACTGAACAGTAAATGTCTAAGTGAATATTAGTTAAATTCTTGATACACGTCACACCGACGAGCCCAAGATAATTATGTTTACAAGTGATGGCCCGCCAGAGATCATGCGAGAAGGATTTCGCATGGAATCAAGAAACGGACTTCGCTTAAAGGTACATAAAAGCGAGGCGAAACGGACTTCGCGTAGAAGTGGAACCCTAACGCGAGGCGAGATGGCTCCGCATAGGAGACTTCGCGAAGAAGCGAGAGGCGGAGTCCGCATGCACGCGAAGGTGTATGATGAGTCGTAATTCCTCATCCGCGAGGTGGCACTGGAACTCCCCGCTTGTTTAGAAGTCAAAATTCCGTGCACTTTCTTTCCTCGTCTGCGAGGTGGCACGCCCCTTACTGAGGACTTATCGGTTGTAACTAAATCAATCAATTAAGACTAATTGATTTGATTATGTTAAAATTAATAATTAAATCAATTAATCAAAATTAATTGATTTCATTATTACCATTAAGGAAATGCAATTAATTCGGTGTCTTTATTACATGTCTTAAACAGAGGTATGTTGACACTATAAATACCCCCTCTTATATCAAGAGGAGGGGGCGCGGGGCAAGAGAGAACAAATTACTCCCAAAAGCTCAGAAATCTTAAAACACTTTGTGAATAACTACCAAGGTTTCAAATAGCATGTTCCTTCATCAAGTCGAAGGCTTAGAAGTTGTCAAACTCAGAATAGTCACCAAGCTGCCAAATTGTTGACATCTTCACCAACTTCAAGGCAAAGAACGAACCACCACGTGAAACCGCTGGTGGATCAAACCCGATCAACATTAAGCCTCCACGGCCTTTGATCAACCTTCGTCTTCAAGTCTTCAACAAATCAAAACCTCTACCAAGTTCATCAACAAACTCATGGAGAATCAATAAGCACCGAACACACGTGCTGATTCATCCCCCGTCAAAGTCAAAGAACATGCACCACGTGACATTGCTCGTGGCCTAAGTTCAATCAAGAATAAGCCTTTACGGCCCTTGGTCAATCAACTTCTACAAATCGTCAACACGACAAGAAGTTCAAACTACAACAATTCGATTCAAGATTAAGTGCTCGTCGCCCTTGGATCAAATCGACGTCGGAGATCGAATTAGAGGAAATTCTTGTAAAAGAATACCCACAGAGATTGTAACCCGCAAATTCATCAATACAAATATTTTATTTTATACACGTGTCTTTCTGTTATTCGTTACAGGAATTTTCGTGTTTATAGATATATCATGTTTTTCAACTGCAGTTTTGCACTTTCAGACATGTTCATAGAAAAGTTAACTTTGCACCAGAGAAGATTGCTTCCTTAGGTCATAATGTTTCTACTCCACTAGTCTAGTTTAATTGTCTTCCCCTTTTTTTTTTTGTCTCTAACGTTCTATTTAGATAAGTTGGGAGTGTTACTAGAGGTTTTGTATCAGCTTATTTCAATAATCAAAAAAATAGTCTCTCGTCCTAACAATTTGACATGACACTAAATTAATCAACTTGGACGAAACTGCATTATTGACTTGAAAATTATTTCAATTCATGTAGTAAAATACAGTAAACTTTAATAAATTAATAACTTTAATTAAATAATATTTTTTTACCGGTCTTCACATTATTAATTTATAAAAATTTAACTGTATTAGGTATATAAATCAACCTCAAGCCCGCCAATATTTGCACCAAATTTGAGGCAACGTACATTCTTCGTTTTGTGCAGACCAAAGAGATTCGATCGGCCAAAGACTTTCTGACGGCCAGTCGCATCTGGAAACAAAATGTTGAATGTGAAATGAATTCATGTATTGATATGAATGAATTGCTAGTGCTGGAAGATATTTTTGTTTTTTCATGTAGAATGATTGAATTGCGGCTTCGTGATAGATAGTGGAATACTAATATAATGGTCGACTTAGCTACCAAATTATTCATGTCGATAAGAATAGGGTATCTGATCTAATCTTCCAGGTAGTGCGATGACTTCCGGTCTGCTCCCAACTCCAAAATCCTTTGCCTTGTCTTGCAAACTATTATTACTTATCACTGTTGTCAAACTACACAGAGTGTGGGGATTTCTAGTTACTCAGCGTATCTGTGCATCCTCTTCATCTTGGAGTACTTTAATATAGGCTTAAGTTAGAGCTTATGAGTAGTTCTATATTCATCTTAATTATGTTAATTATGTGTGTTACTTAATAAGTTAATAACTCATTCTGAAGTACTTTTAATATCCAATTTTATGATACGTAGATAGATGGTAAAACTTTAATAAAAATAATTTAAAATTAAGTGGATAACGGGATACTCAAAGCTCAACATTTAGCAAGATACACTTAGACAACGTTGCTTGGAGACATTGCAATACTTTGTGTATTTGTCACTGTATTGTCATATTTTTTTAGGTGTATTAAGTGATTGAAATTGGAGAAGGTGAGAAGGTTGTGTGGAGTGGATCATATGCTTTTAAGGATTCATATGATACGTTTCCGAATCGCGTTGGCAACGGATACAACGCAGATCAGTTTTGACAACAACAAGAACGGGATTACAGTTGGGGCCGAACTCCGGTGGTCGGATATCAAGCTTGACAGCAGCTTCATCAAGCCTTAACCATGGACTAAGAGAGATGGACATCAAGGACAAGGTGGCTTGAATTTTTGGGCCTTGAGCATGCATGCATGCATGTCACCTTGGACGGAGGTTGGGTTTGGACTCATTTTTTAGGCTCTGCATTATTTTTAATTTAGTTATAATACTTATGTTGTTTACTTTATTTGTGCCTTAAGCGAGGAATAAGACACTACATAGTTTCGTAGGACCTACTGGGCTTCGTACCAATGTGTGCATTCAATGTGCATTGTCTACTTTAGGTAGGTGACGACTTTCTTGATGTGTCAAATGATCATTGTCGCTTAATAGTATGGTGAAGTTAGGTATTTTTGAATCTATCTTTCAGCGACGACGTTGTTAGAAAACTGAATTATTAGACATTAAGACGTGTAAACGTGTCCCATCTCGGAATTCTTATTAATAAAACGTGAAGGCATTCGCCCACCGGCCTTTTTAAAAAGAAAAAAAAATGAGGCCCAAAGGTGAGGTCTTCGAACTTTAATCGCTAACATAAATAAAACAGTCACCCACTTGATCACCAATGAGGCAATGACCAACCTAGCACCCAAAATGGGGTTCCAAAACATTTACCACCGCAAGTTTCAACCTGTAGAGACCAAAGACTCGAGCGCTGCCTTTAATTGTGTCGTGTTTATACCACCACCAAGCACGCAGGCAAAGGAACCAAGGGTGGCCACCCTGACGTGCTCACCTAGAGGATCGGACCACTGTGTAGTATTTAGGCTGAAGCCAACTATGTTTAAACAATATGATCGATGACATCATGTCGACCACGAAACATGACAAAGAGCATATTAGATCAAAGATAGATGACATCCACACATCGTTGAGACAACATCAACCGTTGTTGGATTGATGTAAAAACTCAAGTTACATGTAATTTCGCTTCAAAAAATATGCGTGTGTATGACAAACTTTGCATAACCATAATCGAATGGAAGGTCTTTAATATCCTAAATTTAGTTTGCATACTAAAATCAAACTTAAAAATATGAGAAAGGATGACAGAAGAAACAAGTTGAAGATCTTCTCTAGTAATGGAGAATAAGACCTTTTCTGAAATCAAAATTGCAACGGTCATTGCGCACTTCTGTTGTTAAGAGTTTTATGTCACGACAGACTACTCGATCCCTTATGGCAACACACAATTAAAGCAACAAAGTTGATAATATTGCATATGGAGAGCAAGAGTACAAGACTGATCAAGATCGATCAATTTGAAATGGGTGCGGCTATTGCCACCTCACAAAATACTTTGTTCACCCTACATTTTAATTTTAAATTAAATATTTCAATATTAACCCCGTAATCAAGAATTTTTGTGAAAATATAATATTAAATTAAAATCTATAAAATCCAAACAACAACAATTCTCTACATCTTTACATCGAAAAAAAACAATTCTCTACATCTTTCAAATCAGATTTGAGAATCACTTCAATCTTCAACACGGTGGTTATACAATGTGGTAGGATTGTTCGTTTTTATTTTAATTTTATTAATGGCTTTAAATATATATATATATATATATATATATATATATATATATTGTCACGCCCCGACCCATAATTTTTACCTTTATTACTAGCATAGTGATAATAAGAATTTTACCGTGTCCGTCATTAAGTGTATAATATAATTGATCCCCAGAGAGGTTGTAGGGGACGATTATTTTGTGGGATTATTCTAAGGAAGAAATTGTGACGACGGTAAAAATGGTAATTTTTGCTAGTAAAATGTAATTTTATTGGAGTATTATTTTTGGGATGTTAAAGTTGTGGAGTGGGTTCTGTATAAGTTGGACCGGGCCTTGTTTTTGGTCAAAGCCCGAAAGCCTTTTTCTTTTTTTCTCTCTCTCTCTCTCTCTCTCTCTCTCTCTCTCTCTCTCCCACTCCCGATTCCCTCTCTCTGTCAGATTTTCCGGCCGTCAGTCCGCCGCCGTCGGGCCACCCCAGACCGCCACACCGGTCTCAAACGATCGGTCTCTGACCCAGCTGTCGTTATAGACCGGTGGCAGCCTCCCTAGCGCCGTTGTGAAGGAGGAATCAACGCTGAAAGGTCCGACTGCCGGAAAGGTTTTCTCGCCGGAACTCCTTCCTCCGGCCTCTATAGCCGGCGATCCTTGGCTCAAAAGAAAGCCCTCCTCCCGTGCTTCAATCCCTCCAAAGGGCTCGCTCCATCTCGAGCTAGGTAAGGAGAAATCGGTATTTAAAATTCTAGGGCTTTAATGTGTGTTTTCGTTCAATTGACATGGTTAGGCTTAGAATTGGAGTTTGTGATAGTTAGGAATGTTGTAGAGGAGGTTGAGAGGAAGATGCTGCCAATTTTTGGTGAGCATCGGAGGTTGCCGGAGTTGGTCACCGGCAGCCGCTGCCGAGAAAATGTTTTTAGTGGGGAAAAATGTGAGGAGTTTAATGAAATAAGTTTTAGAATTTTTAGAGGAGTTTTGGATAGGTTTGAGAATTGTTGAAGTTTGGTATTTTTGGCGGATTATTAAGTTAGAATCCGGCCATTTGATTTTTTTGGGTGGAAGGTGATTTTGAGGATGTCGGTAATTTTTGTGGAGTTTTGAGGTTGGCAGTGGATTCAAGATTTTGGAGTGTTAGGCTTGGTTGAGCGCGCGAAGCATATTTATTTATGTTTGTTTTGCTGTAAGCGTCGGTGTTTTATTTAAGGTTTTATTTATTTGGAACAGGACGTGAGGAGGCTCGAGCGGAAGAGACCTCCGACCGACATCAGGCTTAGGCATAACCTGTTAGTACATAGCCAAAATACTTGGCTGAGACGAGAATAAGGTGCAATTACCCGACCGAAGATCATTTCAGACAAGATAAGCCCCTCACGGATATCCAAGGAGTGAAGGGCCGGTAACAAACCGTTTGCCAAAATCACTCTAACGACAAAACACCCCCAAAAGGGGAGACACCACAAAGACTAGCAAGTAGTCCCACATTGGAGACTAAGGCCAAAGTGCCCAAGCTTGGCCTATAAAACAAGCTCAAGCTACCATAAAAGGTACACACTCTCTCTCTCTCTAACACTCCTCTACCTTGCAAGTGCTCCAAGTTAACTTAAGCATCGGAGAGTCGAAGACTGGGCCACCCTAGTCCCGACCCCGTGACGCTATCACTTGTGCAGGTTTCGAGTGAAAGACCCAAGAATTCTACTTCGCTCCGCCTCGCGACCCTATCCCGGCTCGGGACGAAACAGGTAGAAACAATTGGCGCTAGAAGGAGGGCCCCTATCTTGTGGAACTCCCATTTGACTTAACGCCATGGTGGAAATCATTGATGACCCTACGGACCTTGGCACTCAAGCAAAGGAGGAACTTTTCCAACCCGGCGACACATCCCTTCCCCAAAGCAGCGATGCAGCCCCCATTAGCCATCCCGACCCCGCCATAACCCTTGAAATCCTCAAGCGGGACTTCCATTCGTTCCGCGAGCAAGCGGCGAAAGAGAAGGTAGAAGCGGAAGCGTACCGGGTACGCATCGCCAAATTGGAAAAAGAGCAATTCTTGCTCCGCGCCACGTTAGAGCATCGTAACGTGTACAACGATAGCTTGGACCGCGCTGCGCGAGTTGCCGGAACCCCGGACGCCCTTCCTAGCCAAGGCCAGACTGGTTCCATGCTCCCGGGAAGGCCTAGCCAGATCAAATACGTATCTCATCCCCTTACCCACCCCTCATTTCCACTACCAGCCCCCCAGCCATCTCCAATCCCCAATGACTCCCCCCTGCCACATCAGCCTAATCCATCTGCCCAGCCTATCTCCACTTCCACCACTGCTAACTCCCCTAACCCACCTCTCGACATGCCAACCCGCCTACTGCTCCAACTTAGCCAAACAGTAACGCAGTTAGCCTCGCGGATTGAAGGCGTCGAGAGTCACGGGGCCCAGTGGCCCTTGTTCTCTGGCTATGGACATCGCCCAATCCCCTTCACACCCCGAGTGCAGATGGATCACCCTAGAATTCCTACCAACATCACAAACATGTGAACAATCCCACTCACCCCAAATAACCCAAAACAACAACACCACCACCACAAACAAAAATCTAAAAACAAAGAAGGCGACAAATTCATACCTTGAAACAGCGGATTTGCGTAGTGGCAGTGAAGCTGGTTGCAAACAGCCGAGCGCTCGCACCCTCTTGATCGAGGATGAAATTGGACGTTTCCCAGTCTGAAATTTATGAGAACTGCCGAAACCCTAAAACGTAAATAGCGGCTCCTAATTTTCGGTTACGAAATCACACTTCCCCCTCCAGTTCTCCCCAACCCTATATATAGACATCTCCCCAGACCCCACAAACCTCTACGGACAGGGCAACGCCACGTCGCCCTCATTTGTCACAAAAAAGGGGGACGCTAAGGCATCTCACCATGCCGCGAGAGTCTCGCCATCTAGCGCGGACTTACTCGCCCAGCAACGGCCCGCCGCTCGAGAGTCTCGCTAACTAGCGCGGACTGACTCGCCCATCAACGACCCACCACACCGCGAGAGTCTCGTCATCTAGCGCGGACTTACTCGCCCAACAACGGCCCGCCGCTCGAGAGTCTTGCCAACTAGCGCGGACTGACTCGCCCATCAACGGCCTGCCACGTTGCGAGAGTCTCGCCATCTAGCACGGACTTACTCGCCCAGCAACGGCCCGCCGCTCGAGAGTCTCGCCAACTAGCGCGGACTGACTCGCCCATCAACGGCCCGCCACGCCGCGAGAGTCTCTCCATCTAGCGCAGACTTACTCGCCCAGCAACGGCCCGCCGCTCGAGAGTCTCGCCAACTAGCGCGGACTGACTCGCCCATCAACGGCCCGCCACGCCGCGAGAGTCTCGCCATCTAGCGCGGACTTACTCGCCCAGCAACGGCCCGCCGCTCGAGAGTCTCGCCAACTAGCGCGGACTGACTCGCCCATCAACGGCCCGCCACGCCGCGAGAGTCTCGTCATCTAGCGCAGAGTTACTCGCCCAGCAACGGCCCGCCGCTCGAGAGTCTTGCCAACTAGCGCGGACTGACTCGCCCATTATTAAGAGTCTCGCCAACTAGTGCGGACTGACTCGAAAGCCATTAGCGCATTTCCTCGCCACTTAGCGTGAACTGCGTGGCCCCGAAGCGGCATGCAACGCCAATAGCACGTTTCCTCTCACCAACTAAACTCGGAACTTCACCCCCGTCACCTCGCGACCCTCGCGTGGGGACTTGGGGACTCGGCACCATTCCTCCAGCACCCGGGTAAAACCTATTCTTGGCATCTTATAGAATAACTCCCCACCCAAGAGCTCTCTCGGACTGGGGGCTTGGGGACTTGTTAGTACATAGCCAAAATACTTGGCTGAGCCGAGAATAAGGTGCATATCCCGGTCGCCGAAGATCATTCCAGACAAGATAAGCCCCTCACGGATATCCAAGGAGTGAAGGGCCGGTAACAAACCGCTTGCCAAAATCACTCTAACGACAAAACACCCCCAAAAGGGGAGACACCACAAAGACTAGCAAGTAGTTCCACATTGGAGACTAAGGCCAAAGTGCACAAGCTTGGCCTATAAAATAAGCTCAAGCTACCATAAAAGGTACACACTCTCTCTCTTACACTCCTCTACCTTGCAAGTGCTCCAAGCTAACTTAAGCATCGGAGAGTCGAAGACTGGGCCACCCCAGTCCCGACCCCGTGACGCTATCACTTGTGCAGGTTCCGAGTGAAAGACCCAAGAATTCTACTTCGCTCCGCCTCGCGACCCTATCCCGGCTCGGGACGAAGCAGGTAGAAACATAACCTGTGAGTGCACCTTTGTTTTAATTAATGTGTTCGAAATGCTTTATCGTTTTGAATGATTTTCTGTTGTTGGATATTTCCCCAAATTAAGAATTTCGGTGATTATACTCTTATATGAGAATATTATGTATATGATTAAATGCTAGCTATCTATACGAGATTTCCCCCCATACTGAGGTACAATACCAGTATTGGGTGACATGAGCGTTAGACGCGAGCGTCGTAGCCCTGTGCGACTTTCTATTTTCGTATTCATTCATAGATTTCGTACAAGGAGTAAGCACGTATATATACCACTCGGGCGCTTCCCCCATCTTGAGGTACAATTCCAGTGTGGGGTGATGTGAGCGTTAGACGCAAGTGTAGTAGCTTTGTATGGTATCTATTTTTCAAGTTGTTCATAGATATCGTACAAAGAGTTAAGCGAGTGTACACACATACTAAAATATATAATATCCTAGCCTGAGAGGCAATTTCTTAAAGTTTGGGAGTCTAGCCAGGCTAGACCCCAGTTCAGAATCTTTCCAGTGGAGCTTTTGTTTTTGCCGCTGATGAAGCGTTTTCTTTGAAAGCATTTTTGGGGAAATATTTATTTGGTGTCGGAATCGTTTTGTCCACTCACTCTAACGTGTTGAATATTTTCCCCTGGGCTCTTCGTTTTTAAAAATGCTCAGTCTGCAGAGTTCGCGTGAGGTCTAGCCGGAGACGTCGAGGCATAGTCACCCATCTATCCGCTACATTTCGCCAGTAGGTTACCTGTTTAATCTACTAGGGATTTGTTAGCTTCCGCTGTGTATTATTTTATTTTTTTGTAGCTCTGAATACTTTTGGGTTGTAGCGGAGGATTTATTTTGAGTTAAAAAAGGTGGTTATTTAATTCTTCCAAGTTAGGGTTGTCCATTTTAGAGGGAGGTTTGCCGAGTTCTTCGGTAAATTTTCCTTGAAGATGGTCCCCGCATGACTCATCTCGGGTTTCAGGGTGAAATTCGGGGCGGGTCCTGACAGTTGGTATCAGAGCTCTAGGTTTCATTTTCTCTCTCCTATTCACTATCGTATTTGCCTAAGTAGGTATAGTGTCTATAGAGTGATGATCCGACCGCGGCGGATTCATCAGCATTTTTCTGCTTTTGATACTATGTGTTATTGGGTATGTGTGGTAGTTCTGTTAGTCTTGTTTATAGACTACTAAATATCTTCCTCCTCAGGTACTATGCCTCCTAGACGCCAATCCCGTGTAGCTACCTCGACCAACGCCAATGAGGGTGAGGAAGTGAGAGGTTTAGCGGATTCTATTGGGGCCATGTTGAGAGGTGTTCTGGATAGGGTTCAGCCCTCTTAATCTGTGAAGAAGAGAGATGTTGTTGATGCAGGGGCAGTAGAGTTCAAGGGTGCCAAGGGACCCCTTGAGTTAAAAAAGGTGGTTCTTTAATTCTTCCAAGTTAGGGTTGTCCATTTTCGAGGGAGGTTTGCCGAGTTCTTCGGTAAATTTTCCTTGAAGGTGGTCCCCGCAGGACTCATCTCGGGTTTCGGGGTGAAATTCGGGGCGGGTCCTGACATATATTCATAATCGTAAAGATGAAAATCAAGAAAGAGATCTAAGAGAACATATATAGTATGACTGGGCATCTTCGGTTCGGGTCGGTTTTAGGGCAAAACCAAAACCAATCCGAATTATTCAGTTTAAGGTTTTTTCCAACCGAATCCACATTTTAAAACCTTTAATCCGAATATTCGGCCCATTTGAATTTTCTGATTGGTTCGGGTCAGTTTCAGTTTTGACTCATATTTGAAAAACTTTTAGCTTATCTAGTATCTAACTGTAGAATTAAATTTCAAGTTTTTGGCTTGAGTAACATGTTCTTTTTGTAAACTCAAAGTACAACAAACAGTCTAATGCACTCCCAATCTTTTCTACACCAACGAATTTCTCCAAGAAACGAGTTGAATGAGGAATTGTGTTAATGTTAGGATCTTTGTCTTTTATTAAAGTGTGGGAGAGTACACTGTAAATAGAGATGGAATATACCAATAATCATAGTGTTTTACGTATATAAATTATATATCTATATATACATTATATAATTCGGGTCAGTTCGGTTTGTTTAAGAGCTTAAACCAGATCAAATCCAATTTAAACCGGTTCATATCGGTTCACTACTTATTTTGACCCAAATGTTTTGGTTCGGTTATCTGATCCGTATTTTTGGTTCGGCTCGGTCAGTTTTTTGCACACATTCGGTTAAATGTCCAGCCCTAATATATAGGATGTGGTTTGAGAAGAATGGAGATCTATATCAAATATATTGATAAGATATTTGTATACATTTTTAGATTTTATCAGTTTAAGGAAAATAAAAGAAAGAAAATAAAAAACAGATTTTATCAAAATTTTAAGTACATATCTGGAACATTGGTTAAAAATAAGATGTAGGGTAAACTGAGCATTTAATGAGGTGGAAATAGCCGCACCCTTTGAAATATAAACTCAAATTACCAAAATCCAAAACTTTATAACTATAATAATGTCTGACAACACTTCCTTAGATCTATGCAAACAATCTCCTTGAAAGAAAACAAATACAAACAATTCTAGATTTGATGTAAAAGAAAAGGCAAACAAACAAACAATTTAAGAAATAGATGAAATTAATAAACGTAGTACTTGCACCACGAAACCTGAATGAGATCGTCGAGAAGTTCTAGCTTTTAGTCCTCATGCAAATCCTTCAGTTGTCAGAGCCAAAGAGACCACCTTCGCCAAAGATATCACCAAGATCTCCATCCTCTTCATCTTCAACCTTCTCTTCCTTCTTCTGCTAAGCTGAAGCAGTATCAGCAGCACCTGCATTACCGGCTGCGGGTGCGACACTAGCAACTGTGATGCCAAAAGGAACAACAGATGCCAACTTCTCTCTCCTAGAGGCAACTACTTCATTGATATCTTTATCTTTCATTTGGGACAACAGCAACTCAATCCTATCATTATCGGCTTCGGCTCCGACAAACCCGAGAATCTTCTTCACATATTAGCAGTGGGACTGGTGTTCCCTCCCAGAAAAACCAGCATACAAGCAGCAATCACCTTCATGTCTTCTAATTAACAATGGCAGAGGGCTTCTTCAACAGGGGGATTAGGGCAAATTAAGTTGGAGATTATTGTAAGGGCGGGGTGGTTTATATAGAGTTTGAGAAAGGTTTAGTCGGGTATCCGAGGATGTGGAGACTGAGTTATATATATATATATCAGCTTAAAGTGCGGACGTCCCTCTGTTCTCCACCGGATGGCTCCAACGACGGCGCAGCGGACTCCAGCAGCGTTCCCGATCACATTCCCTCCCCAGCGAGTCTGTCGAATTCCAGTTTTCTGGCGAGATCGATTGGATCTGAAGTTTTGGGTGATTTCGCAGGAAAACTGGAACTCGGCGGACTCGCCGGGGAGGAAAAGTGATTGGGGACGCTGCTGGAGTTCGCTGGGGTGGAGGCGCGCCGTCGTTGGAGTTGTCTAGTGGAGAATAGAAGGACGTCTGTACTTTAAGCCAAGTGCGGACGTCCACTTTGGAACGTTTCTGTGTGTGTGTGTGTGTGTTGGTATCAGAGCCAAACCTGGATATGGAACTAATCTCTATTCATTCATATTAAACCTCTCAATCCCCAGGTGGCGGACTACCGCCTAGGAGTGGATATTGAGTTGATCTATTTTCTTTACTTATTTTGTGAAGTATTTTGATTCATGTACCCTAATCTTAAAGAATTTGGTTTTATTTTCTTTTCCTTATCTCCTTTTAAACCTATTATTCTCTCCGACCAAACAATAAGTCCATGTCCAAACACTAAGTCCCAGGTGAGGCAAGAGCGGATGCGGCATGAGCGGCGTAGAGTGAGTAATAGTCTTTAGGGTCTTAAGCCAAGGATCTTAAAACCTCCTATTCTTTTAGTTTCGGTCAAGCTTTCTCTTCTCTTCCCAAAATGAGTCGACTATTTAGATCTAACTTAGTCACTTCTAGTTCGTCTAGATCTTCTCTCAATAGAATCCCAAGACTGGAATATTCCCAGAGTTCCTGGTCATGAAATTTATAAGAAAAAATGAAGTCTTTCTTCATTCAAAAGTGAACAGCATATTAAATCTGTAGAACAAGTTTATGCCCCTAGTAAACAACATGAAATTTGCCATCTTTTTAGTCCTGAGTCAATTAAGAAACATAGAAAAGATGGTCATAATTTCCTCCATATTAGGTTAATCCAAATTGGTGTCAAACCTTTAACTAGAAGAGGTCTTAATGCCTCCATTATTTTATCTTTAAGAGATGCAATGTTTACTGATTTTAATGACAACACTCTTGGATCAATTGAGTCAAATCTGTTTAATGGTCCAGTCCATTACAATTGTTTCACAGATTTTACCATTACCCTTAGTGACCCTTATATCCTAAAAGTTTTAACCTTAAATATTAAAACTTCAAGATATCATGTTCTTGAAGAGACCCAACCCTTAGCCTTAATGTATAGAATCCATTATAAAGTCACTGGCACAAATATGAATTTATAAACTATTAGTAAAAGTCTCAAAAACCATACTCTCCTAATTCAAAGCAGTTAAGAAAACGCTAATATTAGTATTCCACATATAATCAGATAGTCAGATGTCCATCTTCCTTCTGAGTGGTCTCTCACCAGTGAGAATCGCCCATCC
This sequence comes from Fragaria x ananassa, assembly GCA_034370585.1. Lineage (NCBI taxonomy): Eukaryota > Viridiplantae > Streptophyta > Magnoliopsida > Rosales > Rosaceae > Fragaria > Fragaria x ananassa. The sequence continues at coordinate 11,263,388 of CP139765.1, read as the reverse complement.
AATACACAACATAGTATTTCTGATTTAGACTGTATTCAGTAGTTTAATGATGGCACAATAAGAATCAATTTTCAAAATCCCAGGATAAGCCAAAATTCAAGAATTCAAGAAATCGGAAATTCCTCCAGACATTCTTTCGCAACTGCTAGACATTCATTTGTTGGTTCCACAACAGCTGAAACAATATCTAAACATGATAATGATTTAGATAAAGAAATTAAAAATATTAGGATTAAAGAATTAGAAGAAGAATTGCAAAAGCTTAAAATTAAAAACATCAGAATTACTTGCCAAGTTAGTTACCCAAATTATACAGAATATGAAACTCAAAATACTTCAGTCACAAATAAAGATCAAACTTCTCCTACTACTTCTGATTTTCTAGTCACTCCCCCAATAAATCCTCAATTGAGTACATTTTCTCAAACTTTTATAATCAACTATTATAGATTAGATAAACATCTTGATTCTGCAGAAAATATCCTAAGGAGAAACCTCTATAGAATGAAGTTCCCTTCTATGGATCAACGAAAACAATTATTTCGTGATTAGCAAGCATTTATGCTTGAAACAAAATTTGAAATATTCTTTCTTGATTTTATAGATCAACTAAACAACAACAAAAATATCCAAACTTTAACAAAAGCAAGATGGAAAACCTCCACTAGCTCAGTCATTTCTAGTCATTCTCCAGTTGAAATAATAGTAATTGATCATCTTAACAGTTCTATCATAGCATCACCCTTTAAAATAGCCACAGAAGATCCATAAACTAAGAAAATTATTGAACAAAATAATAACACAAACCAGAGTCTAGTAACCATAGGAGCCCAGTTAGATAAAATAGAAACAAATGTTAAATAACATATCCTCCAAAGTCAACATTCTATCTCAATCCAAACCAGAAACTCCTTTAATTCATTTCAGTGAATTAAATAAACCTACCTTTAAGCCTACTTCTTCAATTCAAAAGATCGAACGAATGTTAGAAAAATTAAAAATTGAAACACCTGAACCGAGTAGAATTATAGTAATTCATACCCAACAAACCTCTTCGTCCGATAGCAATTTTAGTAACAGTAGCCAAAATACAGAATTAAACCAAATATTTCAGTCTTTAAATATAACACCTTTAAAACTAGACAGAATAGTTCATCCAAAGAATCGACATTATAAAACTTGGACATAATGTCATTTCCCTTTGGATATACAACCTAGTAATCATCTTAATAATCAATTCTTAGTTTCTTTTTATAAAACTTATGAATGAAACATTGATAATTTATCAGAATAAGAAATCTTAAATAAATTACACCACATGTCCATGACAGCTACTAGCTATGTCACTAATCATAATTTTAGCCAGCCTAAAATTATTGATATACTTTCCACAGGATTTATAGGAATACTTCATTCCTAGTGGGAAAAATATTGCACTCCTGATTCTTGATCATCCATTAAACATGTCATCAAATATGATGAAGATGGGACACTCATCACGATCACACAGAAATAGGGATTTCTGATGCTGTTAATACCTTATTTTACACAATTATCCAACATTTCATAGGTACCCCTTGTCATATTACTTCCCGAATTCATGATCAACTCAGTAATCTTAGATGTCCTACCTTAAGTGATTTCAAATGGTTTAAAGATGTTTTCATTTCTCGAGTTATGCTTAGGGACGATAGTAACCAACTATTTTGGAAAGAAAAATTCATAAATAGTCTTCCAAAATTGTTTGCTCATAAAATCAAGCAAGTCCTTAGTAATGAAACATGTCATATTAGTTACGATTATTTAACATATGAAAATATAATTAAAATTATTCGAAAAGAAGGATTAAAAATATGTATAGATATGAAACTAAATGCTCAAGTAAAATCAGATAAGAAAACGGCTAAATATGAACTAGGAAATTTTTGTGAACAATATGGATTACCTCCCTTACCTCTTTCAAGGAGAAAAAAGGCAAGCAATAAATTTGTTCCACATTATTCAAAAAAAAAAAGATTTAGACCTTAGAAAAGTAACCATGAGTCAAACAGCTTTTATTCCAAAAACAAGTTTCGCAACAATTGGTCCAAAAAACCAAATCGTCAATTAAAAAATAAACCCTTTAATAAAAGAAAAACTACATGTTTCAAATGCAATAAGACTGGCAATTTTGCAAATAATTGTCTAGTTAAAACTACTATTAATCAATTAAAAATCTCTCAAGAAAAAAAAAACTTATACAAACCTTAGAATTACGAAATACTGATTCCGAAAATGGAATAAGTGAAGATGACATCACTTTAATTGAATCTTCTTCCTCTAAATCCGATGAACATTTTTTCCCAGATATTATTTTTGGATGTAAGGATGCTTGTAATTGTAAAACCATAAATGTCCTTTCCAAACAGGAAGAGCAAGAAGAACTATTAATTGATTTAATAGGTAAAATAGATAATCCTGAACTTAAAGCTGAGTACCTTAAAAAATTAAAAAAATTAATTACCCAAGGAGATGTAGTCAATCCTCCCTCACAAAAAATTAGTCTTACTACAACCTTTGAAAATTTTTCTCTTAGTAAAAAGAAATAACAATCTAAGATTTGCAGCATGAAGTGAAAACAATCAAAAGTCAAATACATGATTTACAACAAACACATTTAAAAATCACAAACGATAACAAATAAATAAAACAAGAATTAAACTTACTTAAAATAAATAATCAATTTCTTAAATTACAAAATCCCCCTGAAAATCATTTTCCAAATCTTTTCCCCCACCAATAAAGAAGCACTTCTGAAAATAATACAATTAGTATCATACGCCAAATCCAACTTAAAAAATTGTACACTACTATCCAACTCAAAATAAAAGATTTCCAATTAACAATAACAACCCTTATTGATTCAAGTGCAGATCTTAATTGCATCCAAGAAGACTTAATACCTTCAAAATATTTTGAAAAAACAAAAGAGTCTTTACGTTCAGTCAATGGAACAAAAATAGATATTACATACGAAATCCCTAAAGCTCACATGTGCCAAAACAATGTTTGTTTCAAAACTCCGTTTGTCTTAGTAAAAATTTAACTGATAAAGTAATTTTAGGACTTCCTTTCATTACTTTAATTTACCCCTTCAACACCGAATATGATGGTATCATTACCTACCACCAGTTAAATTTACTTTTTTTTTTATCCTGAAATCCATACTCTGAGAGCATTTTAAGAAAATAATATTTCAAAAACTCTTAGTTGTATTCAAGCAAAAAATAAACAAATAGTTTTTCCTCAAGAAGAAATTAATTTCAAAAGAATTAAAGATCAACTCCAAAACTTTTTTCTTCAGCAAAAAATCAAAACTTTTGAAGACAAAATTATCAAAGAAATATGTTCTGATATTCCTACTGCCTTTTGGCATAGGAAAAAAATATTGTTTCCCTTCCTTACATCAAAGAATTTAATGAAAAAACTATCTCCACTAAAACTCGTCCAATTCAAATGAGTCCTGAGATTATGGATTTTTGTAAAAACGAAATTACTGATTTACTCAACAAAGACATTATTCGCCCTAGTAAATCCCCTTGGTCTTGCCCTGCTTTCTATGTTCAGAAAAATGCTGAACTCGAAAGAGGAACTCCTCGGTTAGTCATTAACTATAACCCCTTAACACAGTCTTGCAATGGATCATGTATCCTATTCCCAATAAAAGAGATCTCATTAACAGGTTAAATAAATCTGTTATCTTTAGTAAATTCGATATGAAGTCAGGATTTTGGCAGATCCAAATTAATGACGCTAATAAATACAAAACCGCATTTGTCACACTCTTTGATCATTATGAATGGAATGTAATGCGTTTTGGCCTAAAGAATGCTCCTAGCGAATTCCAAAACATAATGAACGATATATTCGATCCTTATAGTCATTTCTCCATCGTCTACATTGATGATGTTTTGATCTTTTCAAAATCAATTGACCAGCATTAGAAACATTTACACCAATTCTTTTCCATAATAAAGAATAATGATTTAGTTGTTTCTGCTTCAAAAATCAAATTATTTCAAACCAACATTCGTTTTCTTGGATTTAACATTCACCAACTTCAAATTACACCCATTGATAGAGCAATACAATTTGCTAATAAATTTCTCGATGTCATTCTGGATAAAAATCAATTATAAAAATTCTTAGGATCTTTAAATTACGTAGCTGATTTTTACCAAAACTTATGAAGCAATGCAAACCCCTATTTGATAGGTTACAGAAGAACCCTCCCCCTGGACATCAGCTCATATATTCTTAGTCAAAGAAATTAAGAGCCATGTTAAAACTTTATCATGCTTAGGTATCCCTATTTCTGATTCTTATAAGATAGTAGAAATTGATGCCTCTGAAATAGGTTATGGGGGCATCCTCAAACAACAAGTTTCTCCTAGTCATTCTGAACAAATCGTTCGATTTCATTCTGGAGTCTGGAACCCAGCCCAATCAAATTATAATACTATTAAGAAAGAAATTTTAACAATTTTATTATGTATTAGTAAATCTCAAGATGATTTATTAAATCAAAAAAATTTGGTCTGAGTTGATTGTAAAATGCAAAAGATGTTTTAGAAAAAGATGTTCAAAACATTGCTAGCAAACAAATCTTTGCCCGTTGGCAAGCAATCTTAAGTATTTTTGATTTTGAAATTGCATTCATTAAAGGAAGTGACAACAATATCCCAGATTTCCTAACCCGTGAATTTCTACATGATACAAAAACATGAAGCCCAGATCATCCAAATGGAGAAATCCCGAAAAATCAGTATCTGAGTCACCTTCCCCAGTTAAGAAAGAATCACCTTCCCCGGTTAAGTCACCCTCCAACATAGTTCCTTATGCAGGTCATCTCCCTCATTCCAATAGATAATAGGTATATTGCTCTTGGTAGCACCCTCAGTCAAATTAAACTTAACTACCAGTCAGCCTTAGTAAACCAATATGACCCTTACAAATCAGATTCATCATCCAACCCTCAAGTCACTTATAAAAAATCATCTCCTTACTTTGACAAGTTTGAACATTTCTTGTTTTATATTGAACCTTCTATGAGTCATTTAAAAAATCTCATCTCTTTAGTAAAAAGTTATTGTGGCCTAAATTGTCATTACCTTTCCGGTAAACCTTTAGCATTTTATAAAGACATTCTGTTTAAAACACAGTCATTATCTATTAAACCAATCCATGACCCAAAAAACCCATCTAAAATATTATACGATTCCCTTTATATAATCTGTATCATCTCATTATCTTAATGGGGTGATTCCCCCTCTACTCCTCACAAATTAGACACATTCACATTTACTTATCATGATTATGTTGAAACATGGAGTAAAATCTTTTTACACCAAACCGAAGATTTTAGTTACTCATGGTTTCTTAATTTTGATAAAAAATTCAATCGCCAATTCCTTATATGGTTTAGCAATTGGTGGAATAATCATGGTTGCCCTCATAGCCTTCTCCCCTTAGATCTCAAACATACAGTTACTAAATTTGTTTCAGTCGTGTCCTTTTCCGAATATGAGAAAAGGTTTCCCTCCACTCTCCCTTTCATGACCAAATATAAAATTCCTTGGATTTTCAAATGGCAATATAAACTTGAAACTGAAGATCATATAATCTTACGACAACTTTTAGTCAAATGGTGGGATAAGTTCAAAACTGAGAGAGTTTTATCCCAATTTAGTAAAGAATTTTTAGTCATCCCATTCAGTCTAGAAACTTTGGCTTCTGTTTTGGCCACACCAATAAGTCTGGGAGTGCAAAGTCTCTTTTAGTCGTTGCGGGCGTGCCACCGCACGGACACGGAATGTAATGGTTGTAGTAGCGGGGTGCGCTTAGCCTTCTGCTTCTAATCAAGCGACTGTGGATGGAGAGAGCACCAACTCCACCGTAGGGTTCTTCAGATTCGCCTTGCGTACTGGTCAAGGACTTACAGTAGTCCGCCTGAGCATCACAATATCGATACTCGGCGTAAGACCGAGCAGAGCTTCAACTGGGAAGGAAGAGGAAAAGGACAAAGCTCCAGGGAGCGTACAGGGAAAAGAGAGCAAAGCTCCGGGAAGCTTGAAAGTAAAAGGGTTTAAAAGGCGAGATGCTATAGCGTCTGGGTTCGACTAGGTCGATAGTTGTATTTTTGAGTTGCTTTTTGATTGTAAGTGTAGAGAGAGCTTTCTGTAAACTTTCGAGCCCCTTATATAGTAGCTCATCGCCTTCTGCCAGAAGAAAGATAATCAGAATCCAAATTGGAATCTGAAACAGAATACCACAAGGACACTACTTCACCCGCGCGGACTAACCATTTTATGACACATGTCCGGTTCACATACTCCACATAGGATACTACCTCCGCGTGACTCAATTGTAGACTCCTATGCGGACTGAAACAAGGAACATCCTTGTCTCGCGGGGTGTCACAGTCCTTGTGAAAAATAAACTTGCGAGCCGCATACTCAAATATCCCGCGAGCTCCTGAAGCTTACTTCCATCTCGCGGGCTTTTCTAGCTCGCGAGCCTAAAACAGGCTTTTTATTAAAAAAGGCCACAGGGATTGGCCCAAAGCATGTCAAAGACTTGTAAGAGTCTTCAACGATAAATGTGGTGCACACAGACTCTGCTTGTTGCTTCTTCGCGAAGTCTCCTACGTGAGCCAAATCGCCTCGCGTGATCTCACTAGCGGGCCATCACTTGTGAACCCAAAGAATTTAGGCTCGCCGGTGTGACGTGGACCAAGAAATTAATTAATATTCACATAGACATTTACTGTCCAGTAAAATTTTAATTTGGGCGTAAACATTGCCCCCAGCCTCGAAGTCATGAATGTCAAGAATGACTGAAGAGGTTTATGTTCTTGTTGCTTCAAAGCCACTGGTATTGGCTCGGGTCATACATAAAAATGAGTGAGTAAACAAGCCTGTGAATAGACCTTGAAACCCAAACACCCAGCAAAGCACTGTAGCGAAGCTGTTGTACGGTTCGCCTAGTACCATATTAAACTGATAATCATGATCTTAACATAAATAGGAACCTTGGACTTGAACTTAACGTGCATTTCGCCTGTTCTTTGCCTGCTCTACTCAGAAGACATGGTACTTTGCACATAATGCGAGTGGATGTAGCTCGCATGGATATATTTTGAATGGATGTATCTCGAGCAGACGTTTGCTTTGACTAGATTCCAAAAATGGCTCTTCGCAAGCTCTTGGTGATGGCGAACCATCTTTGTGATAATCATGGAGTGACGTCGCTACCCCCTAGTGCGAGCCAATGAGAGTTAAACAAAAGGACTGTGTCGGCAAACGGCCGCATAATCTTGAATATTTTTTTAGAGGCTACAGTGATTGGCCTAAATAATGACCAAGATCTCTTAAGAATGGTCTAAAGTCTGAAATATATAGAACACATATCTACCCCAATGTGCCCCCCAGTTTTGATGTCTGTTCGCGGATACTTGAGAAGAATGAAGACATCAAAACTTTAGCATGCCCCTCATTGATGGAGTTCTGGTACCAAGTATCACTAAAAATGGCGAACACCAAAAAAGGTTATGGATCGGCCTTGAGTAGATCCTAGTGTATGAAGAATGGTACACAAAACTTCTATGCACTACCACAAAAATAGCTTTAAACAACACCTATCAAACGACGTATAACAATAAACCGTCGTGTGACTGATTTTTAACTTTTTAGATGTCAGTTTTTGAATAAATCGTCGTGTGAATGTGTAAAAATTTGAGTGCCAGGTATCCCACATTGAATGGTGTTCAACATGTAAGAGTGATACCACGATTCGTTAAAAAACTGTGGTGTGAGTGTATGTATTTTCAGCAAAACCCTATCCTCATCATTTTCCTCTGACATCTCCTCGCAATTCAACCCCAAACTTGTAGGGGGAAACACGATACCTGATGGAGGGAATGCCAAAACCTCAAATTTCAGACGTCAGACCACATTTATAGTTTAAACATTGTGTGATTGGTTGTCAAAATGAATGAAACCTAATTGCCGACGTCAACATGCCGAAACCCTCCCCAACATTTCAGCCCAAACTTAAACTTCCCCCCAACACTTAGAAAAAAAAAAAAAAACTAGTAGTAGGTAACCCACGGCCTCACCTCTCTCGACATATTCACAGGACCAAAACGAAAAACAAACACTCACCCACAGCCTCGTCTTTTTCTCTCTCTCTACCTCGTCGGAGACGATGACGATGACGAAGCTGTCGGCGAGCCTTAGCCCTTAGGCCATCGACCAACCCCCCTTGGATTTCATTCCTACGGTTTCGAATTCAATCTCCGATAATGAGTTCGGCGAGTTTCAAGGGCGGCCGAGGAGATCCCAAGGCATCTAATCCGTCTTCTCAAAACTCATATTCTCATACGAAAATCCCCTTCACCGTAGTCTAGCTAGCTTCAAAGCTGATATTCTCCCGAAGGTAAATGTCCCCAATTTAATCTCAATTGAAATTTCTAGGGTTTTTAGTTTAGGGATTTGTAACTGTTTCTTCTTTTGTGTTGGGTTGTTTAATGGATTCACACCAACGTGGGAACAACCTATATGTATCCTCAGGCTCCTCACCTCACACTCCGTGCTCAGTTGCTCTGTGGTCACCGGCCAAAGGCTTTACAGCCTCACTGTGGTGTCAAAACACTTTGTGACTAGTGAAGATGGTGCTTCCTTAAGCCCCTTCATGGCATTTGTTCAAGGCAGTGTCGTCTGAGATCTGTATGTTGGAATTGGAGAAATTTAGAGATGTTGTTAAGTAAGCAGATTAGCGTTTGTTGTGTTTGTGGCTTAGTACTGATAGTGGAATAGAGCATGGGTTTTAGTTTAGGTGAAATGATGATTCTTTACTCATGGGTTGGTATGTGCTATTTTTTTCAGTTTAGTATGTTTAAATTTAGGTGAAAAGAATGATTCTTTACTGAATTTGCTTGATTGAGTGTGTAAATGACATGTCTTTTTAGCTGGTGATGGTGATTGTCGATTCTATATCGCAATTGGAAGTAGAAATTTGAGGGGAAGAGTGATGATAGGCGCGATATAATAGAGGTTGAGTAATGCAGTAGAGTTACAAGCTAGACTAGCAGAACTTGTTTGGTTGATGTGAGAGTCCCCGAAGAATGTCTACTTTTGTGCGAGGATGTTGCTTTTGCCAATTCCAATTACAACTGATGTTCTTTCTTGCAGTTTTGTCTTCAGTTTGGTGTGTCGTTGTGCTGATATAAATGATTGATATATTGGTTGCTGGAGTCGGTGAAATCGTTTTTCTTTAGCTGGTACTTGTATTAGAGAAAGTTGCTTCTTTTGGTGTTACTTTGAGGCTTATGTGGTTTTCGTTACATCATTTGCAGTTAGTAAAAGGTGGAAATGGGGACATCAGATTTGAAGAAGTTGGATTCATGTGAGCAGGAAAACAATGCGAGTCAAGATGGTTCTATATTGCTGGTTGAAAATCTTGAAGGTATGCACATCTTTTAAACCATCTCTTTCTGTTGTTATATCAAGAATGCACAAATTGTTTCAGACTAATTGTTTCAGCAAGTTGTCATTTGCTATCTACCTTTTTCTTAAGTTTGTGGTCTTTTGTTTTCTTTGCCAATAATGTTTATTTTCTGGTGTCCTTGTGTGTTATATGCAGCTTCTATGCAGAACCATTTCTCCATGCTTGAAGTACTATGTGGTAATCTGTTTCTCTTACACTCTTAGATATTAGTACATGTCATTTGCTATGTTTGATGTCATTTGTAGCCTTAATGTTTACTTTATGCAGTGAGTTTTGATTTAATGCAAGTATGCTGGGCATTGTTGAACAAAATGCTCTCCTACCACTTTGTCTAATATAAGTTCTCTTTCTTGGTTACTGAAACAGACAATGGAGCTATAAAGAACAACAATGAATTGATATTCCTAGCCTACTCAAACATGTCAAAGAACAAAAAGATGTCAAGGGCTGAAGAGATGACATCAAAAGGATTGCATATAGTTTCTAAGGCAGTTTTAGATGAAAGAGATCTAGTTTTGAATATTTAATGTGTATTGAATATTTATTTTTATTTAAATTATATTTTTTCTAAATATAAAACTGGATAATAGCAAAATAAATAATTATATATATATATATAATTGGAAAGAAATCAAACCGAAAAATTCCATTAAAACCGACTTCTAAGTCTATATCAGATAACAATTCTAATAATAAACGTTGTATGACTAATAATCACACAACTGTTACTCAAAATAAACGTGGTGTGAGTGTATGTCACACGACAAATAATATGTCGATATGCTGTCGACATATGTCAGCATCCCATGTTTGTCGACATATGTCGACAGCAATCAGACGACGTTTCCACGAAGCATCAGACGGCACGCAAAAAGACAACGGTAATCTGAACAATCAGACGACATTTTTTGGCCGTGGTCTGATGCCTTTTCTGTGGTAGTGATGGATGGCTCCCAGGAAATGAAATTAATGTTGCAAGGTCATGAAAACACATTGAAAAAGCACAATGCAAATCCGCGCGTATCCTGACATGTCTGCACTCAAACTGTCATAAGTTTATCCAGGAATGTCGAAATGACAAACCGTAAATTCCTTTAGAAAATAGACATCCGGGACTTTCTGTTAATATAAGGCGCGCCGGCTAATTCTTCCTGTATCACTCCAGTTTAATCAGTGAAGTCGACTGATCAGTAGTGGTTGTTGCAATTTTCAGCATTGCAATCTAGTTGTATTTCCTCTCTGACTTGACTTCGTTGGCCACAATTCTAAGGCATGTGGAATGCCTGTTGTCTTCAAGCCACAGAGATAGGCTTCTAAGTAAAGTTTAAGCATTTTGTAGGCAAAAACGTTGTCTTGCATTTCAGCAGAATCAAGGATATCTTTTTGTATTTTTTGCTATTTGATTTTTTTTGTATTTTCTTTTTGCAATGCGACAAAGAAAGAATTGAAAGGAAAAACAGAAGTAAAGGCTGAAGTAAAAGCGAGGAGCAAAGCGAAGAAGGTATCATAGCTTGATTAGTTACCCTTCGTTAGGCCACGGGGGAGGCCACCAATGCTTCACTTCAAGCCTCAACACCGTTATGTTTTCGGCACGAGAACCTTGTTGTTGAGAATATCCCTTCTCTTCCTCCTATTATAATTCAATTTTCTCATTTATACGAGATCAGATTCACCTAAAAATCTATAATGAAAGACATGAAAATGGGATCAAATTCATAACTTAGTACTCGATCTAAAGGTAGACCGTTCGATATTACGGTGGGGCTCATGGGAAGAGTGGCGGAGGAGATGTCGTCGGCGAATGAAAGACATAAAGTCGTTATCTTCACTGGGACCTTCCAACTCATAATTTTGGTAGAAATTATCCGACTTCGTCGTTTGGTTGTTTGTATAGAACCATTTTCTTAAAGATCATCTCCAGGTTGAGCACCCATGTCTACAACCACACTATCCACTACTGCTCCCAATACCACTTTACCAATGCTCCCAAAATAACCATCACAACACCAGCTTTCAGCTATACAAAACAAAATACCCATTACCCAACATCAACTACCAGAAGCCTAAAAAGAAACATAGAATTCCCAAAGCAAAAAAAGCCTTAAATTGCAAAATTTCAAAAAACTTCCTCACCTTGATCCTTTATCTTTGAGATGAAAGACTAGAATTCTTGTTCAATAACACAAACACATAGAGTCTGGTAGGTGTTCAAGGGTGAATTATGGTTTGAATGGAATGAAGGAATTTAGGGATGTGTGAGACTATAAAAAGGAAGGAGAAGAACATAACAGAGAAAGAGAGAAGAAAGAGAACTGAAATAAATAGATAGATTGTAGGCCATTAGATTAAGCCATGAACACATGTCAACAAAGAGAAGGAAGAATAAGAGGATAGAAAGAACGAGGGAGAGTTTGCACCATCAGATTAAGCCATGAACACGTGTCAACATCCTGGAGAAAGCTTAGGCAGCTCAAGTGGTTTATGAGGTTAGGAAAGCATCCGGATCCCTTCCATAACCACTGCATCAGTTAGAAATTTGGAGTTGAGTCCCTTCTGCTTTTTTAAGGTCACACCAAATTAGGGTAGTTGTATGTCCTACGAGACACCCCAACAGGCCAAAACCATCAATTTTGGGAAACTTCTCTGAATTTGCTCCAACAAAATCCAAAACTGAATCGGTGAATCCATTGATGATTCGATTCTAACCCCATGTGCCCAAAGAGAAATTTTTCAGTGCTCCCCAAAGAACCACGTGACAGTCTGACGTGGTTCTCTATTTCATTCAAATTTTGACATGTGGATTTTCACGATGAAAAACTATTTTAACGATTTTATCAAAGACCATTTTGGGTTTCTTGTTGATTTTTTAAATCATAAACCTTAAACCTATACCCTAACCATATACCCTATACCCTAACCCTTAAACTCTAGGCCAAACTCAAAAAAGACCCATAACGGTTATTTCACAAAATATAAAAAACCTTAATTTGTATTTTAATTATAATACATTCACAAGTTAAAATTTAATTCGCACAGAATAACCACGTCAGATTACACCTTGTCTTTCGGCAGCATTTAAAAAAATTTATGTGCCGGGACAACGGACCAGACCTCATCATCTTCATTATCTCCAACTGAAAAGTCAGACTTCCACACCCCACATGTGTAAATCTGGCAGATGTCTGAAGAAGAAGGGGCAGTTCCGTACTTTCAACTCCTTCCTTCCCCTCATATTCCGATCTAGATTAGCTTCTTGTTTTTCTCGTGAACATCGACCAAATGTGGCGGGACTAGAGCGCGTCCCAAAACACGTGTTTATAAGTCGTCGAACTGGCTTCGCCAAACGTAGCCTTAACTGCGTGGACTTTTCGCTCACGCCACATCTAACTCACGAGCCTCCTATGCTACGTCGTTTTGGGGCTTTGTTGTACGTATCGAAATTCACCGCCGAGGGTAAAATTCAAGCCGTGTTTGGCTGCCAAACTATGGCATCTTAATAACCTCGCTTTTTATCGAACTATAATGAGTTTTAATATTGTTGTCTGGATTAACCACATTTCTATTTCTATTTTCATGGTTCTGTTATCTAAAGAAATCAATTCCTCATTTTCAAAAGAAATCATTTCCTCTTAAAAAGAAGAAGCATCTACGTTGACTCATGTCTCACGATATATTTTTTTTTTACAATTAAGACACTTTTTATGCCTAAATTTAATCAAATTGTCGATTTTTTACTTAAATAAAATACCCTTTTAATCGAACTAAGAGGATAAACACATTAGAAAATGGTTTTGATTTATTTGACCCGGATATAGAGATTCCAAAATGAGCTTGATATTGTTCATCTATCAAAATGTGTTTCCATATTTCCTTCCAAACAATATATGAAATATGAATATATATATATATACACACACACAACACATTTAACACATTGAGAGATCACTCTATTCTTGTTTGAAACAATAGGATAATGTTCCATTAGTTTCCTAGAAAATAAGCCATCACACTCATTTATTACTTCACATTTTATTTTATGTCTTAACCTCAGAAATTAAAATATGCAAGGTTTAGCCATTGAATTTAGCTACATGGTGATTGTGATTAAGATGAAAAACAAAACAAAAAACTAAATCAAGCTACCTAAAGACAAATATCTTCTTAAAACAATAAAATATCTTGATTCTTTTTCAAACTGTAGTACAAATCTCGAGTTCAATTTTTAGCAAATCCTAGATCATCTTAACTTTAGGCTTGACATCTAATGTATTACAAAAATGTCATAACTTTTCAAATTTGGTGAAACATATTTGAAATATACACTCCTTAATTAAGATTTGAATCGTGAAACATGATGCCTTTTACCTCCAAAAATGACAATACCCTAAATCATAGGTTTGATTTGAATGTTGAATCTATAAAAAGGATGCATCTCTATCCCCGATCCTTCAAACAGAATAAAATCCAAGACCCTTAATGACATTATAGACAAGGAAAATACCCATAAATATTTCATATTGAAAAGAGAAAAGAAAAGAAAAAAAGAGAAGCACATTTTTAAAATTGCAAATTTCCATTTATCGATAGAACTTCTGTAACAGTGGGGGACAATAAAAACGTCCTCCAAACAGTCCAAGAATATTTACTGAATGTAGAAACCAAACTAAACTTCTCTGCTTCACCTGAAATGTCTCCATCTCACTCCCTCTAAATAAAACCCACATAGTAAATTTAGCCGGTCACTCATTTCCTCTCTCTTTTAAATAGGAACAGGAACAAGAAGAGGAAGAAAGAGAGAGACTTTGAAACAGGGTAGGAAGAGGTCTCTCTGTTTTTGAGAGAAAGGAATTATTATTTTTTATTAGTTTTGTTGATATATATAAATAAAAGGAAACGAGATCTCGACCATAATTCTGGGTTTTTGCTAAACTCGGATTTGGGGCCCTTTTTTTCTTTCTGATAAAAAGGATATTCTCTGTCTCTCGCGGTTTCTCTCTCTTTTACTGCTGCCGTTTGTTTCTGTTCCTGGTAATAATCCGCTATCTGCTTTACCATTGTTGTTTCATTTTTCAGTTTTGGATGTTGTTTTGGTTGGTGGGTTGATCTGGTTTATCAAGATCGTTTTTTGGTAATTTAATTGTGTCAAAGATCAAGTCTTTGGCGTTTGGTTTGGTTTGTTTGATGGGATTTGTTGAATGGTAATGTGATCGTTGGTTTTTGATTTTCAGATTTAGATTGTGTGTGTTCATATTGAGTTGGTAGAATGGTGCGAATGGGTGCAGCTATGTGTATCTGTTTGGATTTTTGCAATCTGGGTTTATCTTGTTTTGGTGTTTGAATGATGTATGAAGCATTTAGAGTTCTAAACTGCAGATAGCTTTTGGGTTTTGATTCAAAGTTTTAGTCTTTTGCAAATTCATGAGTTCTAGATTTATGTGTTTTCTTCTATTCTTTGATGTACATTTATGATCAATTAATATGGCCTTCCCAGATTAACCCTGGGATCCTTGGTTAGAGTCCATGTTGGATTGCTCTGGCATTTCTCTATAGTATCATTTTCATTGTTTTTCCTTCACATGACATGATTTTACCTTTTTCTGTTTTCAGGACATCGGTTTGTAAGGCTGTTCTTTGGTGGAAGATATGGGGATTGAAGATTTGGGATTTGAGAAGGTCCAAGGACCATTGGGTACTGCTAGTGAAGGAGAGAATTCCGCCAGGGAAAATGGGAAACTGGGAGAAGGGCCGGGTCATAAAGAGCCCATAAAATTTGGCTCACATGGTGATGAAATGGTTAAAAAGGAAGGGAATGGGGTTGTGGCACCAAACTTCCCTAAAGATGCAGTTGATGAGTGGCCTGCCCCTAGGCAGATCCATTCCTTTTATTTTGTCAGGCACCGGACATATGATGATCCTAAGTTAAAAGCCAAAATTGAGCAGGCTAATGTAGAAGTTCAGAAGAAGAATCAGGCTCGATCTCGAGTCCTTGAAGCACTGAATGCAAAGAGGGTGAGTTCAAGTCCATTTCCCTTATTATTGAGAGTGCTGTTTTGAACGTAACATACTCATGTCTATTTGTTTTGACATCATTGATTCCTTACAGTATTACATGTGGATATATGGCATTAGAACATTGAAACATAGGCTCTCATTTACTGTTACTGAAGTATGATTATTTTTTAAGAACTAGAATAGATTTTTGTGCTATGCTTATCCTATGTTTACTACTTTATGCTAATAATAACCTGAAACAGAGGTCCTCATCGTTGCTACTGAAATATTTTACTGGAATTCATTGCTATGCTAAACACACACACAGTCTTTCTCAGGCAAGGATGTCCTTATTTATTCTTACGGTGCGGATTTCCACTTTAGACTCACTTTTCAATCGAATTTTCATATCTCCACCGCCTAGTTTTTAGATACTAATGTATAGATCATCTCTACAAAATTTCAGCCAATTTGGTTATCATTAAGGCACTCAAAACTGCGTTTTTCTGTTATAAACATGAACGGTTCAAGTTCGACAGAATTATGTTCATCATTGGTTTAATTGAATTTGAGTGCCTTAATGATAACCAAATTGACTGAAATTTTGTAGAGATGATCTATACATTAGTATCTAAAGACTAGACGGTGGAGATGTGAAAATTTGATTGAAAAGTGAGTCTAAAGTGGAAATCTGCACCATAAGAATAAATAAGGACCTCCTTAGCCAAGAAAGCCTATATATATATATTCTACTTTATGCTAATATTCTACTAATTAATCTGAAAATTTTAAGGAAAAGAAGGATTGAAACAATATGATTGCACGTGTAATCACTAGTTGAACCAGTTTTTTTTTTAATGGAAGGCCATTTAAGTGCCCCAAGAGAGATGAAACCAATCATTATGTAAACAAGTTGCTAGTAATTATCAAAGCTGTAGAAGCTAGCAGATCTAACTACCTAGAAAATCAGAAACATATAGGATAGATTTTATGGTTATTCCAATTGGTCTTCATAAGTCATAACAAGATTTTTTGTAAGTTATTGACACTGCAGTCGTAAGTTTTTCTTTCAGCCCATGTTGTAAACGGGTTGGCAAAGGTAATAGATACATGGTTAGCTAAGTATGAGCTTCAGAAACTGGAACTTGATTATCAGCTGTTGTAAAAATATCACTTGATTATGAATGCCTGTGCATGTACACATGCATATATGTATAAACTTTGTATATGAAGTAGCATCACATACATATCTATGATACCTATATAGTGAAGCCATCTGATTACTTGCGTCTTTGAATTCTTCC
This sequence comes from Fragaria x ananassa, assembly GCA_034370585.1. Lineage (NCBI taxonomy): Eukaryota > Viridiplantae > Streptophyta > Magnoliopsida > Rosales > Rosaceae > Fragaria > Fragaria x ananassa. The sequence goes on along the minus strand of CP139765.1, from coordinate 11,246,547 downwards.
ACTTATACATAAATAATTTTTTTTGCCAATGAGTTCGATTTTTTTTAATCGTAAAATAGCTTACACATTTTTGTTATTAATTTTTTTTTTCAATGCAGGGATAGGTTACAGTGTTACACCTTTACAGTAATGTTCTTGCTGATTATAATGTTTATTATTGTTCTGGAAAACGATTGCCTCCATGATAATGATTATTATCCCTGATAATAACAAGTAATGCAATGAGATAAAAGAAGGCTACTTTTGATGTTTATTGGTACGATGAAGTTTGTCGTTTTATATCATTGTTTGGTTATAAATTGAGCACTATTATTTTAGAATGTAGAAGCGCAAACCTCTAATTCACTCCTCTCTTTTCTCTGTATCTTCTATCTTCAGTCTGAGAGATCTGAGTTAATAGAGCAGATTAAGGCTCTGAGATCTGACAACTATGAAATTAGTAAAATTGTGGGTGAGAAGTTTAAGGAGATTGCGCCCCTACGTCAGGATCTCAAAAAGGTCCGTTCTGCACATGCTAACCACAATGGTGGTTTGTGTTCATCTGAGGTAGAGCTTGATGCTCGGGTATGTTTTATTACTAAGCTTTGTTATCTGCAAATTCATCTCCTAATTGTTCTCCTGTGAATCACTTGCCTTATATATTACACTCTAATGTTTATATTGTTGGAACAGATCAAAGGCTTGCAGTATATCATACAACATGAGAGCATTCCGTTGTCAGAGGAGAAGAAAATCCTGAAAGAGATCAAACAACTTGAAAACACACGTGGAGAAGTCATTGCTAATGCTGTTGTACGAGCCAAGATTCAGGATTCAGTGGTTCATATAAATGAAGATGCCCTTGAAGTGCAGTTTAAGGTGAGCAGACTTTTAACATTTGTATATTTTTGAACCATCTCTTGATTCCTTTGCATACTTTCTTTATTATGTATAGTATGCTAATAACTTCTACAATTATCTGACTGTAGCTTGTAGGTGATGATTTGAATGGAGTAAAGAAAGAGCAACAAGCAATTAGGTCCAAAATTCAGCAACTTGATGATGCAATTAAGGCCGTAGATAAGCAAATTTCATCAATACTGGATGAGCTGAAGATGGTAACTGATAAGAGGGATCAAGCACAACAGAGCATTTATACATTTAGGCAGCAGCTTGATCAGCAAGTAAGTGAACACGATTGTGTTGCAACATCTCTTTCTCTCTCGCATCTCATTTTCATCCTTTCTCTACTGTACTCTAGAGTCGGTACTTTCATTTTTCTTTTTCTTTTAAGGACTTCTGTTGTTGTCCTATGGAGAACTGTATATTATTCTTGTCTCAGAAATCATAATTTCTTCATCATAGTTTAATCCAAATCTCAAAAAGTTTTCCCTGCATGATGCATATTCCATTGAGAAACAAAGATTCCACTGTTAACATAGTATTATTCCAACAGGACTAGTTACTTATATATAGTTAATCAGTTGGACAGTTGGACATTGTACTGCTAAAAGTATGTTTTGACTCTGTTAAGAGAAATTAAAACAAAATTCTTTATAATTTTACATTACCTCTCCTAAAAACAAGCTCCTCTCTGTTCACTGGCTGTGTCCTTCTTAATCCAATTCCTCAGTATTTTAAATACATACATCTTCACAAGAGATGTCCACCACCAAATTAATATCGTAGTTTGGGTTGCATGTAGTTTGTATAATCTCTAGACTTCTTAGTTGCTTACTTTAAGCACTGCTTCCTAGTTTCTCATTTTGCAACTCGTCTTCTCATTGCTTCTCCTTGAATATATATACATTTTATGAACTTGGAAAGTACCTTTTGGTCCAATTGAATTTTTATTCACTCCGGTCTCCTGTAGTACTCCTTGAAATTAATGAAAATATAGGTCTGGTGGTATATAACTTCTGATGTAGACCATCTTGCAATGTGAAATTTTACAACCCGAAAATGGACAAATTGGGATCCTCTAACTTTGCTTTCTCAATGTTTTTTCTCTCTCCCTTCACGTCTAAAGTTGCCGGTTTTTGTATACCATGTATAAATTTATTATAACAATTAGTAAAGTTTATCATAGTGAGTTAATTTGTTTGGACACATGGTAGTTTGTTCCTTAACCTATTCTTTTATCGAATGCTCTCAAATTTAAACATCTGATATGAAGGGTGGAATTAAATGGCTATATTTTATTCAAAAAGTAATATTCACTCTCACAACTAATTTTTACTGATTTGCAGAATGCGTCTTTTTACCTCAGCCGTAATATCTTGAACAAAGCGAGAGGTTTGGCTATCAATAGTGATGTTAAAGCGCTTGAAGAGCTTTCTCATGCAGAGGTTTTTAACAAGCACTCTGTACATATCAGCACTCGTCGTTAAATGTAGTAGGCTATTCTAAAGGTTTGATATATTTGACAGGTTGAGAAATTTATGTCCCAGTGGAATAGTAAAAAAGATTTTAGGGATGATTATGAGAAAAGAATTTTGTCGTCTCTTGATAGTCGGCAACTGAGTAGGGATGGACGCATAAGAAACCCAGATGAGAAGCCATTGGTGGTTCATGAAGTGTCTGCACCCCTAGTAGTAGAGTCAGCAACAAAAGCTAATGCAAAACAAGTCAAGGTAGATGGCACGTCTGCTCCATTAGATAGTTTGCCTGTGCAGAAGGTTCAGAAAGAAGCCAAAAGTAAAGCAGTGCTTCCAAAATCTACTGTAGATGAAGACGAGGAGATATATGGGCTTGAGAAGCCAAAAGAAAGTAAAGTTGATGAAGCAAAGTTGAAGGAGATGAAACGAGAAGAGGAAATTGCTAAAGCTAAGCAGGCCATGGAAAGGAAGAAGAAGAAGGCAGAGAAAGCTGCAGCTAAAGCAGAAATTAGAGCTCAAAAAGAAGCTGAAAAGAAGCTCAAGGTAGCTATTTATTTGTTGTCTTTTGGTTTTGTTTTTTCTTGCGTTGGTTTTGCTTTTTTGTTACCAAGTTAGTGACACTTGCATTTTGAACTCAGGACCGTGAAAAGAAGGCAAAGAAGAAGGCTACATCAGCAACTGAAAGCAATCCTGATGAGGCAACGGAGCCAATTGCTGAAGTTGCGGAGCCAGAAAAGGCAACTGAAAATGCTGAAGTTCCAGTCCCTGCCAAGGAGAAGGTGCAAAAAGATAAAACAATCAGGAATAGGGGTCGTCCCAGAGGTCCTGACTCACTTCCAAAAGTTATCCTGAAGCGGAAGAAGAGTAATAATTATTGGGTTTGGGCTGCTCCTGTAGCTTTGTTAGTTCTGGTGTTTCTAGCACTCGGTTACTTCTATCTTCTGTGAGGAAGGTAAAACAGGAACCGAGGTAGAGGAAGTGTTGAGAACTAAAGCTTTCTACTTGGTAAGTTTGCAAGCGAAAAAAGTTCCAATCTTTTAGTTAAGTTTTCCTGTTCCTTACATCCTGTGTGCAAGGATTGACCCGGAACTCATGAACTCATAACGTTGATGGTAGGCTGGTAGCTCAGTCCAAAGTATCTTTCAGTGGAGGAGACATGCTTTTTGTATGGTTTATGTAATTTCAAATTTTGACTGTCCGTTTCCGTTAAGGTTGATCTCAAAACCCTACTGTGATCTTATAGAACTTCACATTGTTTTTCTATATTTTATCATTATATTACCATTTAGTAAACAAACCAATCTTTGAAGAAGAAGAAGAAGAATTGAAGTACCAAATTTGTCCCTTTTCATTAAATGGAAAAACAAATTTATAGATTCAATAAGCTGTGGGAACATGTCATTTGTATCTTTTGTATCAGAAATCGAGAACGCGGAGGGTGTCGTCTCTAACCTGGCGCCCTCTCCTTCAAGAAAATAATCCTGCAAATTTGCAAAACCCTACAAGCAAAGAGATACACCAGTCAACATAAGGACAACAAAGTCAAGATATTGAATTTGTAGTATGGAAAACTATGACAAGATTGGTGGAGACATGCTGACATTGTGCAGCTCAGTTTATCAAAATCGGTATTCTAACATAGAGATGTTCAAGTAACAAAGCAACTGCGCGGCCAGCCTCGACCCTTGAAGATATCTGCACCTGTCTATCAGTGAATGAAGTTAGTTTAGAATGAAATTGTGTTTGGTATACACAGACATGTTTGTTAAGACTAACTATTATACAGGCAATATGGTAAATTTTGCTGTGATTCTTTTTGACAGCTCCACAAAGACTGTTGTTATAATGGTAGACAAAGCTAGTGCCTGGTTCCATATTTCTTTGAGCTTTGATAACACCCTTACCATTGGAAAGTACTGCTCATAGTCAATTTGTTAGGTCTAGAACGATTAGCTAGTCAAACCATATGCATATGAAAGTATAGACAATCATATAGTTCAGGAAATATCGACGTGGGACTAAAGATAGGGTTGAGACTTGACTCACTTGAGATGAGAGATAAGATAGAATTTTCGTTTCTATGGAACGGAGAGCGGGTTGATCATGCTAGCTAACTAGTCTTTAAAGCTAAAGAACATTAATTTATAGAATATTTGCAAACTATTTTCGAGTTTAGAAAAGAAATTAATGGGATCCTCAATATGGCTGCTTCTGTTCTACTTCTTCATTTCCATCACCTTACACCACCTTGTTGCTGAACTTATAATCAGAGGTGACGTCTCATGCACTTCCGCAGCTGAATTTTGTTGGAGCTGTGCCGGTACGAGTAACTACACTAATGGCAGCATCTACCAACAAAACCTCATCAGCCTTCTCTCCTCCTTTTCCAACACGTTTCCCAAAACCAAGCCAACTATGGCTTTCACAACTCTTCTCTCGGACAAGGCTCCAACAAAGTGAATTCCATTGCGTTGTGCAGGGGAGACCTCGGACTTGAAGAGTGTAGCACCTGCCTCAGCGAGTCCACACAGTCTCTCCTGCGAAACTGTTCATATAAAAGGGAAGCAATCTTTTGGGCAGAGCCTTGCATGGTACGGTACTCGCAAGACTTGATATTTGGTATAGAGGATGAGGAGCCTCGTATATATCTGCCCAGCCCGAACAACGCATTAAATCCGGAAGCGTAAGAGCTGGTGCTTAACCCCTTGTTGGAAATCTTAATTGAAAAAGCTGCTTCAGGGGATTCTAATAAAAAATATGCAGCAGGACATAAAACTGTTCCGGGATACGAAACGATATATGCACATGCGCAGTGCACTCCAGACTTAGACAAAGTCATTTGCAGCGATTGCCTTAAGAATTGCACCTCTGCTCTTCCATCATGCTGCAGTGGAAGGTCAGGAACAAGAGTTCTTAAACCAAGTTGCAATATTAGGTTTGAGTACAATCTTTTCTACAAGTCTACGGCCGATAAAGAAGTAGATATTTCAGCTGCGGCTCCATCTCCGGCTACAACAACAACTTCAGAAACTCCTGCTCCACTTCCACCTAAGCAAGGTACACACACGAAAACACATAATATAACGTTCTTATTATGCTGTTTTTATGTGAGGAGGCCATCTTATCTTAGAAAAAGTACATTCATCCTCACTCGATCGATCCAGTAATCATAAGTACACAAGGTGCCTCAAATTTTTTTGACGTGAATAGTGGAATGACCCCTATCCCCCCTTCTGATTTTCTGCAGGAAAGAAGAATAACACAAAAAATCATATCATCATTATAGTTGTGGTTGTGATTGCTTTTGTGTCTTTGCTTCTTGGTGGCTTGTGCTTTTTCAAAAGAGACAAGAAGCCAAGGGTAAAACTTGACGGTAAGTAAGTTGAACTGTCTCTAGTGTTGGATGATTCATCTGTGCATATATAGTCCGGTGCTTTCAAACGACTTCTTTTTTTTTTTTCAAGTTGTACCTTCAGATGATAGTTTGGAAGATATTAGCTTGGTGGAATCGTTACAATATGACTTTGAAGACCTAAGATCTGCAATGAATGACTTCTCTGATGAAAATAAGCTTGGTCAAGGTGGATTTGGAGCTGTTTACAAGGTAACAAAACTCAGCTATTTACTTTTTCAATTGCAATTGTTCTTGAGCAAATTTGTTAACTTTTGAAGGGGTAGAAACTATGTTTGCTGTTGTAGACTATATGATATGAAACTATTTCAATTTTCAACAAGATAATTGTCTTCTTTAATCATTTTATTTTTATTTCATAACTTGTTTTTCAGGGTAGGCTATATAATGGACAATATATAGCTGTAAAAAGATTGTCCACGAGTTCTGAACAGGGTGATCTTGAATTAAAAAATGAGGTAATGTTGGTTGCTCAACTGCAACACCGGAACTTAGTAAGGCTGTCCGGCTTTTGCTTAAAAGGAGAAGAAGGGCTCCTCATTTACGAATATATACCTAATACAAGTCTCGATCACTTCATTTTTGGTATGGTAACCTCTGCCTCCTCAATATATTTCATAGTACTTATAATTTCTTCTTGATTTGATATGCATAACACAAAACAATTGCGCACATTAATTACATCCATATGGTCAAAATTTCTTTTAGATCCAATCAATTATGGATATTTGGATTGGGAAACACGTTACAAGATCATAGGGGGAATTGTTCGTGGTCTTCTTTACCTTCATGAAGATTCTCGACTTCGAATTATTCACCGCGATCTCAAAGCTAGCAACATTTTGTTGGATGAAAATATGAACCCCAAAATTGCAGATTTTGGGATGGCAAGGTTGTTTGTCATGGATCAAACCCAAGGAGATACAAAGACCATCGTTGGGACCTTGTAAGTAACCTTGCAACTCTAAATTGTAGTTTCCGCTTGTAACAACCAAAATACTTTCATTTCTCATTTGGATGTAATCATACAGCGGTACATGGCACCGGAATATGCAAGTCAAGGGCGGTTTTCTGTCAAGTCAGATGTGTTCAGTTTTGGTGCGTTACTTCTCGAAATGATTATTGGCAAGAAGAGTTCTAATTTCCAGAATGGTGAGGGTGAAGATGACCTTGTAAGCTATGTGAGTAAGAATATATAATCAACTTGTTACATTACTTGTTACATAAGTTTCTAGCTTTTTCCTAAATATTTTGTGAATTTTCGTAGGTATGGAGAAATTGGAGGGATGATACAATTTCAAATATCATAGATCCCATGTTAACAACAGGCTCAAGATCTGAAACAATCAGATGCATCCACATTGGTTTGTTATGTATCCAAGAAAATGTGAATGACAGACCAAACATGACTTCAGTTGCTTCCATGCTGAGTAGTCATTCCCTCTCACTCCCAGTACCTCCACGACCTGGAAATTATTGGCATTATAACACTAATTCAGACACATCCGGGTCGGATTTCAAACTCACTGAGACGTCTGAGAGATCTGAAAGTTCTGTTGTGTCAAGAAGCGTGGTTTCAGATATTACTGAAATATATCCACGCTAGTGCCCAAGTATTCTGTGTATATGTATCAACTGAGGTTGAGGTCAGATAGTTAAGGACGATGTCCGTTTATATCTTATGTGGTTTTCTCTACTATTGAACAAACAACCAATTTTGATTTTTTATTTTTTCTAGTTACTGGTTATTTGGTAACTAGGTCATTTTATATGTTGTACTGCCTTCTAGTTCCATCTTTGCAGTCTCTGTTTTTTTTCTTTTTCTTTTTTGCTGCCCTTTGTATACTCTAGCTCTTCTGAATCCACTGACTAGCTAGAACCACATTCACTCATGACTCCATGATCACCTGGTCTTGTGTGGACTGTAGGTAAACGTACAAAATGTAGCATATAACTGGTCTGGTCCTGCGTTTCTTTCATAACATTCTACCATTTCAATCATTTTCAGGAAGGAAAATAAGACCCTTCACACTGTGCATAGTCATTTTATTTGATTTTAGTGATAGAATTGGTCAATATTGTACCACAAACCACATACAACTCTTCAGCCCAAATCAGGAAACGACGTGTAACTAGGGCCACAGGAAGGATTAAGATAGAGAGAAGTTTCAATGTAGACTTATCAGTTGATGATGAGTGCATTGCTAGCTAACCTAATTTTTAAAGCTCAAGAACAGTTCATGAAAATCTGAAGATTCAGTTTGAGTTTAATTTTTACTTGAGCAAAATAGCATGGCTTCCTCAATATGGCTTCTTCTTCTTTTCTTTATCGTTCCTATAGTCTTAGACCAGCTTGTTGCTCCCACCACAGCCCAAGATGACGGTATATGCACTGGGACAGCTGAATTCTGCTGGAAATGTTCCGATATCGGAAACTATGATAATGGCAGCATCTACCAACAAAACCTCAACACCCTGCTCTCCAACTTCTCCTCCAACCTGTCCGACTCTGGCTTTTACAACTCTTCTTTCGGAGAAGACTCCAACAAAGTGAATGCGATTGCATTATGCAGAGGGGATCTCGGACCTGACAGATGTGGTACCTGTGTCAGCGACTGTACTCTGCTGAGATTATCATGCGAAATTGCTCGCAGGAAAAGGAGGCAATCTTATGGTCCGAGGATTGCATGTTACGTTACTCGCAAAGGTTAATATTTGGTATTGAGGAAGAGGACCCTGTCAAGCCTGTGCCTAGCCCAAACTACGTATCAAAAGCGGAAGCTGAACTCTGTTTTGGATAATTTAACTGAGAGGGCTGCTAATTTAGTTAATTCTGGTAAAAAAAATATGCAGCGGGACATGCAACTGTTCCGGGAGGTAATGAAACGATATATGCACTTGTGCAGTGTACTCCGGATATAGACAAAGGAAATTGAAGTACTTGCCTTAAGAAATGCATCTCTGTTATTCCAACATGTTGCGGTAGAAGGCAAGGAGCTAGAATTCTTAGACTGTAATTTGAGGTATGAGGCCACTCAATTCTATGAGTCTACAGCTGATACAATAGTAGATGTTTCAGCTCAGGTTACTCCAGCATCTCCGGAAACTCCAGCTCCAGTTCCAAATCAAGGTATGTTACCCCAAGCAGGCTCTCGTACACTCACAGTATCTGTTATATCATCTATGCTACATGAATTCAATTAAACTAAGCTAGAAATTGCCTAGATTTGTGTGGACCGTGAGTCGTCTCTAAAAGTCTATGTTCTTGTTTTATTCAGGACAGAAGAGTAACACGAAAAAAACTATCATCATCGTTGTTGTGGCTGTTGTTGCGTTTGTAACTATGCTTCTCGGTGGCATATGCATTTTTTTACGAGTTAAGCAACAAAGGGTGAAACTGGGAAAAAGGGTACCACTTGAAGGTAATTAATTAACTTAAGTCGTCTATAATTTCGAAAATGTATGTGTATATAACTTTAATATTTTCATACAAAGTTATATTTAAGTGTACCTTTTTCAGATCATGATTCTTCTCAAGAAGTTAGTTTCGTGGAATCATTGCAATATGATTTTGAAATTATAAGAGCTGCAACAGATGATTTTTCTGATGAAAATAAGCTTGGACAAGGTGGATTTGGAGCTGTTTACAAGGTAAAAAAAAAGTTTACAACGTTAATTCTTATGCAATTGCTTTGGAGCTGTTTACCATAACAAGATTCTTTCCTTTTGTCTTATAACACAGTTTTTTGTTTCATTAAACTGCTTACTTCCAGGGTATGCTGTTGAAAGGACAATATGTTGCCGTGAAAAGGCTCTCCAAGAGTTCTGAACAGGGTGATCGTGAATTTAAAAATGAAGCCATGTTGCTTGCTCAACTGCAACACCGGAACTTAGTAAGGCTATTAGGCTTTTGCTTAAAAGGAGAAGAAAGGCTCCTCATTTACGAATTTATACCTAACACAAGTCTGAATCACTTCCTTTTTGGTATGGTAACCTCTTCTCAGTATATTTCATAACCTCTTCTTATAGATTTTACAGTACAACACCAGAGCATACTACATAAATTTGTCTAACAAATTAAATTGCTTTTAGATCCCATCAATTATGGATATTTGGATTGGGAAACACGTTACAAGATCATAGGGGGAATTGTTCGTGGTCTTCTTTACCTCCATGAAGATTCTCGACTTCGAATTATTCATCGCGATCTCAAACCTAGCAACATTCTGCTAGGTGAGGATATAAATCCTAAAATTGCAGATTTTGGTATGGCAAGATTGTTTGTTATGGATCAAACTCAAGGAGATACAAAGACTATTGTGGGGACCTAGTAAGTAAACATGGCACCCTAACTTCTGTTTTGTTCGTCTTAGAACCACTACCAGAAGAAAAGTTATAGCCGACGAAAAAAAAAAAACCAGGCCGACGAAGCATTTTTTCGTCGGCTATAGTGGGCTTTAGCCGACGAAATTTTCTTTCGTCGGCTAAGGTAAATTTTCGTCGGCTATGATGTCCACTTTAGCCGACGAAATTTTCTTTCGCCGGCTATTTTAAATTTTCGTCGGCTATGACAAACTTTAGCCGACGAAATTTTATTTCGTCGGCTAAAGAATTTATTTCGTCGGCTAAAGTTCACAAACCATGGCCGACGAAATATTTAAAAGTTAAGCCGACGAAATTCATAGTCGTCGGCTAAAGTGTTTTATATTTGCAGATCTGGGCAGCAGCAGCTCATTTCGAAAAAAACGGGAGAAGAAAAAAGGGGAGAAAAAGTTTGGGTGTTGTCGAAATCTGTCCATAATCAGTTTGTGGAGCCATATATAGGTACGTATATGTATATATATGTTGATTAATTGAGTTTTATTTGAGTTGATCGATTTTAATTAGTGTGATTAATTGAGTTTATTGATTTTGATTGTGATTCATGAGTTGATTAATTTTGAGTACGTTGGATGTATATATATATATGTGTTGATCGATTTGGTTGATGATTTGAATTGATAATATATATGAATTAATTTGTTGTTAATAAATAGTAGATATATATATATATGTTAATATTAATTTATAATATTATTGTGTTGATATGGTATGAAGTTGTTGATGATATATATGAGTTCATGATGATAATTTTGTAATTAATTAGTTGTAGTACGTACGTAGAATATATACTAAATGAATTGAGATTTTATATATGGCATGAAATTTTATTAATAATTAGCTAGCAGCGTTATAAATATATATATATTTTGTTATATTTTCAGGATATGGATAAGAGTTGGATTTCGCTTCCAAAATGGGACAAAAGATACGGTGCAGGAGTTATGAGTTTTATAGAATATGCGATGGATAATGCTAACGGGAATACAATTTTCTATTGCCCGTGCACGAAATGTCAGTGTCGCAGCGATATGTATCGATTTCCCATTGACAAAGTATGGCAGCACCTGAGAAGTAACGGGTTTTGGGAGAAGTACACATGTTGGTTATATCACGGTGAAACATCATCAGGGGGTCCGCATGATCATGGCCAATTTTCTGAGACGGGCAGTGCTAGTACATCCAACGATCCAACAACGACATTCATCAACGACATGTTTCCTTATGAGAGCGGTGTATGCGCTCAAGGACAGTATATGCCTGACCCGGGGCAGCCCTTCCCTAGAGCTGTGAACACTGCTGGTATTGAAAAGTACAACAAACTGCTTGCTTTCCAACAGACCCCTGTGTACCCCGGTTGTGAGAAGACCGTTCTTGAAAGTGTGATGGACGTAATGAGGATTAAAGTTGAGACAAAATCGACCGTGAAAGCTGTTGATGAGTATCTACAGTACACTGCTTCGATGCTGCCCAACGGTCATCGTCTTTCTACCACTCATCGGAAGGTCCGATGTATCCTGAAAGATCTTGGGCTTTCCTACATCAAGATCCATGCATGCAGATATGACTGCGTTCTCTTTTGGGGTAAAGATCCAGAAGGAAATGACCTTGGTGGCCTTGACGCATGTCCGGTATGTCACACTGACAGATATAAGCTGACTCCTGCAGGCAACAGGAAACCTGTAAAGGTACTTCGGTATTTCCCTTTGACAGATAGGTTGGAGCGGTTGTACATGTCTTCACACACGGCCGAAGCGATGAGATGGCACGCTGATAGGGAATTGCATGACGAATATACCCTTATACACCCTGCTGACGGGGAGGCTTGGAAGCATATAGACAGGGAGTTTCCTCAATTTGCGTCAGAGGTCCGAAATGTGAGGCTCGGACTCTCATCCGACGGGTTCAACCCTTTTGGGAACATGAGTCTGCAATACAGTATATGGCCGGTGATTTTGGCACCGTACAACCTTCCCCCATGGATGTGCATGAAGAAGGAATACAATATGTTGAGTTTGTTGATTCCGGGGCTCGGTTATCCGGGGAAGTGTCTCGATGTGTACTTGAGACCTTTGATTGAAGAGCTTAAATTTTTGTGGGACGTTGGTCATCCCACTTATGACAAGTACACGCACGAGATGTTCCAGATGCATGTCATGGTTGTTGGCACCATCAGTGATTTTCCTGCCCGTGGGATGTTGTCGGGCAACGTTGTTAGGGGATACAAGGCTTGTCCAGAGTGCCTTAGCGATGAGGGGAGCAGCAGTCATTGCAACAAGATATGCAGATTGGGTCACCGTGCTTTCCTTCCATATGATCACGAATGGCCGTTCGATGACAAGGCATTTGATGGGACCGTAGAACACGGCGTGCCTCCCAGAAGATGGATGGGGGAAGAAATTTTAGCGGTGCTTAATGAGTACGATTTTGGGCAGCTCAGCAATCATCCCAACATTGTGGCGGAAATACCTGAAAGACCCGACAGGTACAAATTCTGGACACATAAGAGCATATTCTGGGAACTCTAATACTGGAGTAAGTTGTTGATCAGGCACTACCTAGATGTGATGCACATAGAAAAGAATGTGTGCGACAGTGTGGTGGGCACAGTGCTGAAGCATATATTGCGCACGAGTGCGTCACCTACATGAAGTTGTATTTAGGAGCGTTGAAGGAAACTCCGCAAACCATGCCGGTAGATGTACCGAAGTTCAATCTTTCCATAGTCTCTAGTGATGTTGAAGTGTATGGAATTTTGCCAGACTCCTACAAGTTGCAACCACATGAGCTAGTCATTGCCCACTGGTGGGTATTGATTAACTGTCCAGAAGTTGAATACTGGAAAGACATCCATCTCAATCATCCCAACATTCAAGGTGATCTCGAGTACCACAACAGGGAGTTCGCAGATTATTTTGGCGGTTGGGTACGTAATTTAATTTTTCTCTACGGGTTTATGTTTATTGCATAATTATCCATATTTACAGTTGAGATGGTTGGTTGCAGATGAACCATATTCAATCTGATGGTCACCCAAATTGGTCGCACGAACTAAGACTTCTAGCCATGAAGCCGATAGTCTCAAGAGTTTGTCCGATGTGCAAGGTGAATGGCGTGCAATTTATATGCGAACAAAGAGACAGCAGAAAGAGAACACAGAATTCTGGGGTCATGGCACATGGTGGGCGGAATGGAGTTGACTATTACGGTGTTCTTGATTCAGTGGTGGAACTCGTTTACGGTGAAGGCATGACAGTGCACCTCTTCAAGTGTAGATGGTTTGATACTAGGCCGCAGAGCATGAAGACCGATCAGTACGGAATATTATCGGTGAACACTGCTACAAGTTCTTACGAGGATGACCCCTTCGTTTTTGCCACATCGGTAAAACAAGTGTTTTATCTTGATGACCATGCTAAGGGTGACGCGTGGAAAGTAGTCAACCTTGTGCACCCTCGAAACATTTATCGGGCGGCTACACTTGGAGAGGCCGAAGACGAGGAAGAGGATGTTGCGTATCAAGAGCCCAACGCAATAGGTATTCCTAACTCCTCTACCATTCGCCTTAATAATTTTAAAGCGGGTCGTTCGGTGCGAATTCGTGATGAAGAGCCAAGGCTTGTTGATGTTGATCCAAATCAAGAGTCAGACGAAGACTCTGGCGATGAGGAAATACATATATTACCAGAAATTAATTCTGACACCGAAAAAGACTCATCGGATGATTCCGATTACGAGCCTTAGTTTTAATGTATGATTCCGATTAATTTGTATAATTTTTCAAAGACTTTTTCCTTTATAGTTTACACATGTTGAATTCATATTTCAGTTATTTTATATGAATTTTGGTGATACATGATGAACAGGGTTTTTTTAATGTATGGTTTATGAATATCGTCTGTTTTTTTTTCCCTGTTTTTTTACTTTAGCCGACGAAATATACTATAATTCGTCGGCTAAGATGTTTTTTGCCGACGAAAAAAGCCTTAATTCGTCGGCCATAGATGTTTTTTATTTTTTTTATTACACACTTTAGCCGACGAAATACACTGTGATTCGTCGGCTAAGATAGTTTAGCCGACGAAACAAGACTTAATTTCGTCGGCCATAGATGTTTTTTATTTTTTTTTATTACACACTTTTCCGACGAAATACACTGTGATTCGTCGGCTAAGAGAGTTTAACCGACGAAAAAAGCCTTAATTTCGTCGGCCATAGATTTTTTTTTTTTTTTAATTACTCACTTTAGCCGACGAAATACACTGTAATTCGTCGGCTAATATGGTTTTTGCCGACGAATAACCTAATAATTCGTCGGTTATAGTTATTTTTTTAATTTTTTAATTACATACTATAGCCGACGAATATGTTAGGGTATTCGTCGGCTAAACCCTAAAATATTTCTATTACCTACTATAGCCCTATGTTCGGTGGTTATTTTGAGTAAAATTTTTATACGACTTGTTGCGTGTCATCGGTTTAAAACTATTTTCAGTTGGAGGTCCGGCTAAAATACGTAATTTAGACGGTCGAACGACCTTTTCCGTGCGTTTAGGGGTTTGACTTACGAGATTGACCGTCGGATCGAGCCCTTATTCTTTTCGGATCAAGTTGATTTTTTTCTCATACATGTATTTTATCATGATGGTCAGATCTGACGGCTGGATTTGTGTTTCTCAAGTTTGATCATCACGATCACAACATGTGTACTAATGTTGTATAACTTGTTTACCAAGTGTTATGTAAATGTTCCGTTTCAAAAACAAACTATACGTAGATCCTTCAAACGTAAAAAAGTCGTGAAATAAGACATGACTAGAATGGTGAAATACGTCTACGGTTGAAAAATCACGGTATTCCGGTCATGTCTCGGTGCCGATAGTTGCGGTCAATGCAATTTTCCATTCTTTCTCCCTATGGGTAGCCCCGGGTTCGGTGGTTATTTTGCATAAAATTTTTATACGACTTGTTGCGTGTCATCGGTTTAAAACTATTTTCAGTTGGAGGTCCGGCCAAAATACGTAATTTAGACGGTCGAACGACCTTTTCCGTGCATTTAGGGGTTTGACTTAAGAGATTGACCGTCCGGATCGAGCCCTTATTCTTTTCGGATCAAGTTGAATTTTTTCCCATACATGTATTTTATCATGATGGTCAGATCTGACGGCTGGATTTGTGTTTCTCAAGTTTGATCATCACGATCACAACATGCCAAATGTATAAAGGTTTAGCCGACGAATTTCAAAGGTTTAGCCGACGAATTTCAAAGGTTTAGCCGACGAATTTCATATGTTTAGCCGACGAATTTCAAAGGTTTAGCCGACGAATTTATATATAGCCGACGAAATTTTAATCTTTAGCCGACGAACAAATTATTTCGTCGGCTAAAGTCTTCGGGTTTTAATTGCGAAACCTTAGCCTCCTCCCTCATTTCCGCAGTTTTTCCCTCCTCCCTCCTCCCTCCTCCCTCCCGGTCTCCTCCCTCCTCCCTCCCTCTCCCGTCGCCGCCTCCTCCCTCCTCCCTGCCTCCCGGTCTCCTCCCTCCCTCCTCCCTGCCCTCCGCCCTCCGCCCTCCTCCAGAAACAGAAGAAGCTGCCAAAAAGAAGATCTCGTGGAAGTATTGAGGAATTTTAATCCAAAAGAATATCTTGAAAAACATAAGACTCAAGGTATGCAACCGATCTTTTGCATTCTGGTTTTTTGGATAGTCGTAGTTTCTGATTCTTACGTCAATAACTTTTATTTTAGAGTTCTTAAGAAAGCAAAATCATGTTTCAAGGATGGAAAAACTGTCAATTTCCCATATTTTTAGGTTTCGCCTGTTTTTATTTTATTTTTTATTTTTATAATAAACTTCCTTCTTTTTTTCTTTTTTTTTTTTAAAAACTTCCTTATTGTTGATTTGTATTATGCATATCTTACCGGCCAATATCCACCCATAAGTTTTCAGTTTTCAAAACTGGTAACTTACTGATAGATAGATGTATAATGCGTCAGATATTGTTTAGTAAATTGATGTTGTTTCTCTATGCTTAATTTTGTTGTTGTTGATAAATTGATGCTCATTGTTATCATTTGGTTTAATTTGTCTTAATTAAATTTATGTTAATTTAATTTTTGTTAATTTAATTTGTGTTAATTTAATTATGTTAGTTTATGTGTTTATTTTTGAATATATGTGTTAATTTATTTTTGATTTCGAATTTAGTTTTATGATATGTTAGTTAATTTATGATGATGTTGATATATATAATATTGTTATGTAAGTAAAATATATATATATATATATATATCTATATATATATTGGTATGTGTACCTATTTATTGAATAAGTATAATTTTAAATATGTATAATTTTTTATAAAATAAAGACAAAATAATCTAAAGCCTTAGATTATTATTTTAAATAGGATGAGCGGCTTTTTTCGATCGAAGAAGAGTCCGAATCGTCTGAGGGAACCTCTAGCAACCCTCAAACGACGTTTCAGGGCCACATGACAGCCAGACGTGCGAGCCTTCTGGAGACGGCGCCAGAGGTGCCCCTTTCATCGAGGCAGGCGGCCGTCCCTCGTTCCCCGAGGCCCTTGTGGCCTCAGACGGAGGTGTCTGCACCTCGTATGCCCGAGATACACCGGGCGCCCACTCCGGGTCCTACTTCTTCGGATAGTGGGTCATCTGGGGTACAGATGCCGCCGCCTCATCTGTTCCTTCCGCGGATGATACCGGCGTTACCTGTAGTCGATGGCTCAGGGACGCCGATTTATCCACTGCCCCCGCCAGTGGCTCCATCAGCGGCGTATCGGTTCATGCCTTTTGATACGCCTCTTATTTCTGCGAGGGTATCATCATCGGCGACAGAGCCGGAATCCGTCGCGAGCTCCTCAGGTAATCAGTGATGCATGATTACTTTTAAAGGGTCATATATATTTTAATAATCAATTTGGCCGAATCATGTCATAGGCACAAAGAAGAAGAGAGGCCCCGTCACAGGGAAAGCTCTCGAGAAGATGGTGAGTACCATAGGGAGGATCCCCATCGATACTGACGGGGATGGCCACGCAGTATCGGGCGGGAAGTCGAGGACGTACTCCGGCCGCGTGGGTGCTCTCATTAGGGATAGAGTCCCTATGTTGTGGTCCGACTGGGGCGAGGTCCCGCAGGAGGTTAAGGACATGGTCCACAACGCGATGTCGATGAGTTTACAAAATAATATTATGTATTAAATTGTTGATTTCTCGAAAAGCTAAACTAATAATAAACGGTTAAATGCAGGTGTGGTTTGAGGTTCCCGAGCACCTGAGGGACAGCTGGGCCGACGTTGTGCATGGGGGAAGGTACGTTGGGAAGTTAATGAAAAACAAAATTGTATGTGATATTAATAATATTTCTAATATTTTTGTTGTATCTGTAGGTACAAGGAGTGGAAGAACGAGCTGCGGACCCATTGGACTAAGCACGGGAACGCACGTTCTGGTACCCCTGCTGAGTTTCAGTACAGGGAGTACGAGTGGCGTTGGTTTCTGACATCAGAATTCAACAACCCTCGTAAACAGGTATTTAAATAAATTAGTTAGTTAATTTAAAAATAAGTACGTGCGTTTTAAAATATTCTACTAATAGTTTACTTTTTTCTTTGAAGGCGGTTTCCCGGGTGAACGCTCAGAACCGGCAACGCAACACAAGGAACCATCATGCCGGTTCTAGACCGTTCGGTGTCTTCATGGATGAGGCGGCCAAGGAACATCCAGAAGTCAACCCATACGTCTATACGTACGAGAAGGCATATCCTGACTCCTAGGAGAATATTGTAAGTCACCTTACGTTTTTAAATTTTTAAATTTATGTAAAAATTTTAATTAATAATTTTTTTCCTATCCATATAGGCGAGGGTGAGGGAGGCTAGTGACGAGGTCATGAGTACCGTAGTGAGGGAGGCATGGCCGGACACGCAAGAGGAAGAGATGTCCGAAGCCATGTCCCGGATCGACACTTCGGATCCGACGATTAGGGCGAGGATCATGGGCACAGCCTTCCCACCGAGAGGAAACAACTTCTACTGTCGAGGTCTAGGAAAGAGAGGCGAGGGGGTCCTGAAGACCACTCCAGGATTTCAACGAAAGGCAACCTCGACCAGTAGCAGCACCACGTCCACGATCAACAGGACGACTCAGCTAGAGTCGGAAGTTCAGAGACTACGAGAACAGCAAGCTGCTCAGGCTGCCTCGCAGGCAACCTATATTGCCTCGCAGGCAGCCTTTAATGCCGCGCAGGCAGCCTATGTTGCCGAGTTACATGCCATCCAGTAGGCCCAGCAGCAGCAGATGATCCAGTACATGCAGGACTTTGCAGCTGCCCAGATTCAGGGACTTCCGCCTCCGCCCATGCCTCCGCCCATGACGCTACCCCAGCCGCCGCAACCTCCGCAGCAGCCCCCAGAAGATGACTTTAATTTAGACGATATAGACTTTACGTAGTTGATATATACTTTTATGTAATTGATACTTTTATGTAGTTCATATATTCTTTTATGTGTTTGTTGTTGGTTATATGAAATTGTTAAATATGTCTTTTGCATCTTGCTTGGAATGGTAATTCAGAAATTTCGGGGTTTTTTTTTACTGGAATGCACTTATAGCCGACGAAAAAAGCCTTAATTCGTCGGCTAAAGTTTTTTTTTTTTTTTTTTTAAAGTTTAGCCGACGAAATATGCTTTAATTCGTCGGCTAAATGCCTATAAAGCCGACGAAAAATACTATATTTCGTCAGCCATAGATGTTTTATATTTTTTTTATTACAAACTTTAGCCGACGAATATTTTAAATTATTCGTCGGCTAAAGTTTGGAAGATAACCGACGACACAAAATGTCGTCGGCTAAGGTATGGACTATAGCCGACGAATAATGTCGTCGGCTATAGTGCATACTTTAGCAGACGAAATAATGTCGTCGGCTATAGTATGACTATAGCCGACGAAATAATGTCGTCGGCTAAAGGTTGGACTATAGCAGACGATATTATTTCGTCGGCTATAGTCATACTATAGCCGACGAAATTTTTTGTCTCGTCGGCTAAAGTCATCACAGACGATCCTTTCCCGAAGACACTATAGCCGACGAACCTTCGTCGGCTAAGACCTTAGCCGACGAATTTTTTTAACAGGCCGACGAAAATTTTTCGTCGGCTAAAGTACTTGTCCTGGTAGTGAACCAAAATAATTGTATATTTAATCTGATGTAATCATGCAGTGGATATATGGCGCCAAAATATGCAATGCACGGGCGCTTTTCTGTCAAATCGGATGTCTTTAGTTTCGGCGTGATAGTTGTTGAGATAGTTAGTGGTAAGAAAATTGGTACCTTTCGGAATGGTGAAAATGAAGAGGACCTTCTAAGCTATGTGGGTAAAAATCTACAATTAAATGTTCATATATTTCTCTGTTATTTCTCCAAATGAAAAACGTAATATGTAATGTTTTATTGGTTGCGTAACGTCTTATATATTTTTGTAATCTTTGTAGGTCTGGAGAAATTGGAGGGACGACACAATTCCAAATATTATAGATCCCAAGTTGACAACTGGCTCAAGAAATGAAATGATCAAATGCATCCACATTGGTTTACTATGTGTCCAAGAAAATGTGAATGACAGACCAACCATGGCCTCAATTGTTTCCATGCTGAACAGTCAGTCCCTCACACTCTCAGTACCCTCAAAACCTGCATATTATTAGCAATACAACTCTAAATCAGACACAGAGACGTCTGGTACAGCGGAAAGCTCTATATATGTGTCAAAAAATGTAGTTTCAAATATTACCGATCCATATCCACGCTAGGGAACAAGTAGTCAAATTTAATTACTTTTTGGAGATCACCATATTTGTTTAAGTGAGCTTTACTAAGTTGCTTCCATCAAAATAAGAGAAGGGTCTGTAATGATTTCAGCAGAGTTAAGGTTACAAATGATTAATTTTGATGTTTACCTATAGTTTTTTTATATTGTTTTTCTTAGTTTTTATATTGTTTTTTTAGTTTCCCCAACATATATGTCCGTGAAATTTAAACTCATTTTAGTTAAAAGGTTCTTATTTTAGAAAAAAAATTCTCAACGCCAGCTTGTACCAACTTTGGTTGACGTTTATATCATCAAATGATATTTCATATACTACAACTTGTATATGTTCTCACTATAGAGCAAAAACAAGTTAATTGTTTAACACAAAAAATTATTGGACCCCTACCTTAGAATCCTGGTTTCGCCCGTGAATAGAGTTGATGATTATCTTATGCATTATGTTTGATAAATATTGAATTGCAACATGTTCATATGGAAGACTGAGATCGATTAAATTGAAATATAAAACTCAAATAACCAAAATTCAGAAAGTTACAACAATAATAATGTCTCACAACCACTTCCACAGTTCCGTAAATCTAAGCAAACTATTAGGATCCTCAGGATCTCAGCCATGAAAGGTCATTGCAAAGAAAGGAAAGAGAAAGCTAAAGAAAGAAAATAAGTAAAATTATATTTCAATGGATGTGTCCCAAAAGCTCTAAAGCAGATACATATATAAGACTCTATAGTTATCACGTGCCTCGCACATGACCAAAAGTTCTAGAATCATAACAATTCCACCCGCTCAAAAAACAGGCTTGACCTCAAGCTTGAAAGTTCTGCTGAAAACCCTTCCATAAGTCCCGCAACTGACATTGTACTGTGGAAACTGATCACTGGTATGAGTCATCTTATCAAACAGAGCCAATACTACTGCAATGGTACTCATCACATATGAGACTAATATAAAAAGTGAATTGAAATTCAGATAGATCCAAACTGAAGTTCTTAGAGCACAAGCAATTATGTTGACTAGCTGGAAAGTCATCACATTGTTAGACGCAGCAGCACTTGTGTTCAAAATTCCAACACTATCAGCTTCTATGTAAAGAAGAGCAGCAAGACTATAGTTCCTCATATCATAGTACAAGACGTCAAGATGATCATTTGAATGAGTAGAGATATCTAAAACCTTGTCATGTAGCATGTGGCCTTGAGTGGTAGCTCCAAAAGCAATCATATCCTTATAATCAACTCTTTGATTCAAAATCTTGTCAAAAAGTTGCTTGCATGGTTCTTTCATGAACCGTATGTTTGCCAACAACAGCTCTAAACTTGCAAGTGCATTTTCCTTGTGCTCAGACTTCAACATCTCTAGCATCAACTAGACCACTTGCAATAGCACAAGTATAGAACCATCTTCAATTGATACACTCTGCATGGATGTTGCAATATGGCTGAATGCAATTCCTGTGTTGTAAAGCTCATCCATAAAACTAGTGGATAAAGTCACCACCGACTTAGTTTGATAAGCAGATTCCACCAAAGAGAGTTGAATCACCTAAACAGAAAGTAAAAGCTCATTTGATGACTTCAGATGCTCCTTGAGATACTTCATTATCTTGGACTTGTAATGTGAGGACTTTTGATCATGAAACTCAACTAAGACATCATGCACATATCCATATTTTGTTAACTGTAACTGAGCATGAACATGTTTCCCTTGAGATGAATAAGCAAGCTTTGCACAACAACTCAGTATAATAGCATAGGATAATTGCACGGGAATCACCTCAAGTTTAGAATTGAGTGAAAGCCCTGCTATCATATAGTTCCAGCAAACAACTACTTTTTGTATGCTATTAAATATATGTTCTACCTCCATGTTGATTTCATTCTGGAAATAGCAACATAGTACGACATCCAATGAAATCTTGTTACAGCAACAAATAATCTGCTTGTCACCAAGAGTGAAAGCAAACAAAGTTTGTTCGCCGACCTGCCCATGCTTGGAGATATCAGCTTCAAAACCCCATGTAGAAATAGTCCCTCCAACATATTGTACCGTATACTCATCAATTTTTGGCTGCATTGTTGTACTCTGGCAAGACACCTCTGTGTGCCGCCAACACATAGTATAGTGACCTACATGTGTATATAAGATGATAATGTGCAGCTCTTCACCCAAATGACAAACAAGTCTAGTAACAATTGTTTCACCGGGAACAATGAGACATTCATTAACACACGCTGACTTACTCCACCGAGACAAGAGAGCACATTTTAGCTCTGTACTCATTCCTAGTGCCATAACTCCCTTAATAAATGGCAGTAAATTAGTCATGATATTAGAGAATAATAGAAGCCACAATAACTGAAGATTTTCACCAATCATGTCTGAGACTCCTGCTTCCTTCAACTTGTCCTGAGCAGCAGCCAAACACTGCAACTTCATACAAAATTCATGAAAATTCACGAGCAACTCTTTCTCCAATTTACATTCAGAGAAAGTAATCGGAAACTCAAAGAAAATTTTGTAGGTAGCACATAGATCATCGACTTGGAAGTCATCAGGAGGCCTTGTGCAGTCCTTAATATGCTCATTAACAATTTTGATTGCTTCCTTAGAATCAAGGTCTTTAGGAATCAGAGAAGACTTGTGGCTGCAAACATCCAATTGACGGCTAGCTTCTAAGTCATGCATATAAGAAGAGACTACAGTGCCTCAACTGAAATGAGTTGACTGGGGCATGTTCAAGTTTTCGTTGAAAATAGGTAGGTTGACATCATTTTCTGAACCATCAAATCCATCTGTATGCTCCTTGTCTGGTGGATCAACTTCATCATCTCTCCCATATTCTGCAGTCATTTCATCATGCTTATCAGTAACACTCTTTGTCTCCTTCAACTCTCTATCATCCTGGAGCCTACCAATCAATTTTACTGTAACAACAGGCCCTTCAGTACTTTGAATTGCATACTCCCTACTTCCAATGCTAGCACCCATCATATTACTCACATGATTCAATTTATCAGTCATGCAAGTAGAAATACCATCCTCACAATTGCTTCCGGATACCACAACAACATTAATATCATTATTCAAACTCAAAATCTCACCAGCAGATGTTGTTGAAATATCAGATGCCACAGGTTCAGTGCTTATTTCACTATTGAAACCAACTTCATGTTGCCACAAATTCAACCCCGTATTAGTAGAGATTCTTACCGGATTACCATCAATAGTAGCCACAATAAGGTCGACTGATGTCGGCGGTAGAGACCCAAACTTCAGACACATATCAACTTGGCTTCCAAATCATTCAGTCGTCGTAGCCAAAGAGACCACCTTCGCCAAAGATATCACCAAGATCTCCATCCTCTTTCTCTTCATCTTCAACCTTCTCTTCCTTCTTCTGCTCGGCTGAAGCAGTATCAGCAGCACCTGCATTACCGGCTGTGGGTGCGACACCAGCAACTGCGCCGCTAGAAGGAACAACAGATGCCAACTTCTCTCTCCCAGAGGCAACTACCTCGTTGATATCTTTATCTTTCATTTGGGACAACAGCAACTCGATCTATCATTATCAGCTTCGGCTCCGACAGACCCGAGAATCTTCTTCACATCATCAGCAGTGGGACTGGTGTTCCCTCCCAGAACAGCCAGCATATAAGCAACAAGCACCTTCATGTCTTCTAATTAACAATGGTAGAGGGCTTCTTCAACAGGGGGATTAGGGCAAATTAAGTTGGGGATTATTGTAAGGGCGGGGTGGTTTATAGTTTGAGAAACGTGGAGACTGAGTTATATATGGAAAAGGAATCCTAATGCTTTATGGAAATTCAAGTGGTGATTATGGTAGTCTGTACTTCTTATGGTATCTTAAGGTACCACGTGGGATTCAAGGTAACCGAGTGCTACAAGGAAATACCTTGAGATTTTGTTCTATTCCTTTAAGGAGTAGAATTAGATAGGCTTTGACCAAAGAAAAGAATTTTATAGGTTACATCTTTTAGCTTGGTCTGGACTATTATATCCTCTGTCAATTAACACACAACATTTTAACTTTGCTCCCAATTAAGGAGTAAGAGAGGCGAGGAATTTTACACTTGAGTCGTCCCCCGTCTATGTTGAATAGCGAGAGCTTAAGGAGTCACCCCAATCTTGGAGCCGCTATGTAACACAGTGTGGAGGGGATACTGAGCTTCCGGAAGCTCATTAAATTGAATGCATGATTCTCCCAAACATAGGACTTGTCTTCTTTTCTTATGTTAGTTCAGTCCAATCCAAACCCATGTACCAAACGTGCACTTAATGTATACCAAAGTGATTGTTCTAGAGCTTGCTATACAGAGATTCATAGTCTTATTTGAGGTACTATTTGCAAAATTTTCCATTAGTTAATTAATATGTCATGTACTTGACTCCAATATGAATGGTTTTTGTAATTCATGTAGGCCTCAAAAAATGCCAGGAATTATCGCACTTCCAATTTACTTCCAAATATCATAGATCCAGATCAACAAGTGCGGAGTTAGAAATAACTTTGTACTAAGAGAAAAGGTTAAATTTTAGGGACAATGTCCACCAACCCTAATTTTAAGAGTTTTATTCCTATTAATAAAATCAGATTTCAAAATTCTTAAGAGCCAACTTAAATAGCAGAAAGATAATTACCATTAATGAATTAAATAAACTACAATAGACAATTATAAGAGTCTATTTTAAAATAAAGTTTTTATGACTGGATTCCCACAACCAATGACGTTGACCGGGCTCCGTGGATCGTTGACCGGGCTTCTTGGATCGTTGACCGGATTCCGAAGACTGTTAACCTAGCTCCGGGGATCGTTGACCGGACTCGAGCGGCCGTTAACCGGATTCTGGCGATAAGATGTCTATTAGGGGCAGTAGAGTGTCCATTGGGGATAGTAGGGCGTATATTAGAGGCAATATAAAGTTTGTCCGGCGGTCGTTGACCGGATTCCGGCGATAGGGTGTCTATTGGGGGCAGTAGGGGGTCTATTTGGGGCAATATGGAGTTTGTCAGGAAGTCTATTAGGGGCAGTAGGGGGTGTGTCGGGGGTGTATTGGGGTCAGTAGGACCTCCTATTGGGGGCAGTATGACCCTTGAACTTAACTGTGTGTTTCAGTCACTTATAACAAGTTCCTATTGGGGTCAGTATGACCTCTTATTAGGGTCAACATGACCTCCTACTAGGGGCAGTATGACCCTTGAACTTAATTATGTGTTTCAGTCACTTATAACAGGTCCCTATTATGGTCAATATGACCTTTTACTGGGGGCAATATGACCCTTGAACTTAACTGTGTGCTTCAGTCACTTATAACAGGTCCATATTGAGGGCAGTATAACCACCTATTGAGGGCAATATAACCCTCGAAGTTAACTGTGTGCTTCAGTCACTTATAACATGTCCCTATTAGGGGCAGTATGACCACCTATTGGGATCAGTAGGACCTCTTATTGGGGTCAGTATGACCTTTTATTGGGGTCAGTAAGACTTCTTACTGGGGGTAGTATACATGAAAGATAGGAGATGGTCTTAAGATGCCTATACATTTCCATTCATTTCTCCTTTGACAATTTCCAGTATGTGCACTTATAAAAGATAAAAATGAACATATGTATAGAGACTGGGAATCGGCAACTAAAATAATTTGGTAGTTTGTCTTGTTGCATCCAAGCAGCACGGTGCAGCATGTTTTTTTTTTTTTTTGAGGAAAAAGACAATTGCATTAATTTGTCAACGGCCATAAGTCGCTTACATTAGTTTGCCTACTTGGGACCAATCAGTCATACTGGCAACAAACACTAACAAAGAGACAGGTAGCCCTCATTACAAATGTGCTCAATTAAGCCTATCATATCTAATTTTCAACTAAAACCTATCTAAATTCTATGTAGCGGTAATACCAGACGCCTATGGACCTCGATTGGTGTACAACAAAGTAATACCGAAATCTAAACAAGAAATAACCTTCTGTTAGATGTCTAGGTAAGAAACTTAGAAATTAAGCTACCTCATTGCTCTTGTTGTTAGGGCTCACAAACCCCTATCAAAATATTGAAAATGGGTGGAAACCTTTAGAATCCTCAAAGGGCTAGAAAGGGTTAAGGCCCAAATGACGAGCTCTAACCCATCTGAAAGCCTAAGCAGCCTCAAAGAATGGGCCCAACCCAAGGCCAACTGAAAGAGATCCTGGATCTGAACCACCCCTACCACCATCTACCATCATCGCCGCAGAGTTGCGGTCAAACCGGGCCAAGCCAAGCCGCAGCATAGTAGCCCCACCCAGTCTCAACACACCAAGGATCGGCACACAAAGTCCGGAGACCCGAAGTAACCATTGCGCCGACGCAACCCTGGAAACCTTTGACGACCCACCGCCGCCGTAGCTCTCAAAGCAACAACAGCAACCATCCTGAAAAAAACTCGCACAAAACCAAACAGATCTAGGATTCCTCCTGCCACCTTCAAGCCAGTGGCCATTCTCATAAAAGTTAGACAAAAGTTACTGGCCACTGGTGAGACGAAGCTCTATGAAAGTATGAAGTCCCCTTCTTTGTTAACAAGTCCAAGTAAAAAAGCACAACTTCTCCCAAAAAAAAAAAAGGGTAAAAAAGGACAATGAGCACGACGCCTAGGCAAAACAAAATTCAATTGAAACCTCTTTGATTGAACTCATTAAACATTGAACCACACAAGGTCTACCATTTATGCAGCTTATCCCAACTGAAACCTCTTACCTCCCCAAACGTGGATGTCATGCATCCACCAAACTCTTCCTTCTTTACTGTGTTCCCTGTAGTTAGTCTTCCTCTATCACTTACCCTAACTCCTTTAATTCATAGCTAAACACATCGTCTTTGATCTGCTCGAAATGAAAATTTTCATTTTTTCCTCAATTTCTTCTGTTCAACGCTAAACGTAGAGAAAGAGAGAAGGATTAGATATAGCAAACCTTCGACAGCTCCGATGAGAACACGCTGGCTCTCAAATTAGTGGTGATCTACCTCGACAGCTCCGGTGAGAACGCGTGCCGGCGTGCGGTGGTCCTCCGATTTCGGTAGAATCACGACTTTGAAACCCAACGCGCCCTGGGCGCGGTAGCTCTGTCGCCGGAGAGTTCTGGTACGTCCTCCTGGAAATTTTGGGAGAGAGAGAGAGAGGGGGAAGCCTGGACGAGAGAGAAAGAAGAGGCAGAGATCTGAGCGAAAGAAAGAGGAGAAAAGAAATCTAAAACAAGGGTATTGGTAAGGAAGAACACACAAAAAGTTAAAAATTTTGTTACTGGAATAGGTCTATGTGAGTAGGTTTGATAAGAATTTTAGAATCTATTTTTGTTAGTAGGAAAAAATAATTATTTTAGGGCTAATGGGCATTTTCCCTAAATTTTTTTCCATCCAAGCTTTTCCTATCTTCCAAAATCTAGGAGCATCCCGGAAAGAACCTCACACAGAATGCGATAACATCTAATACAGTAATACTTAAGAGAAAATAAACAATAGAATGAAATTATAGGAATCCTGATTCTTGATAAACAAAATTTCTCCAACAGAAAGCACAAGATAGAACATGATAAAAAATATATTGCGCAAAATATCTGGTACCAAAACAGAACCAAATAAACAGAACATCTAAAATGTAAAAATCAACTCTACTTCTCCTTGGAGGCTGTTGCGGCAGCTTGTCCTCTGAGACGACCAGTTCTCCTGGCAGCAATCAGACCAACCTTCTGCCCAGGAGGAGCATCACGCCTGACTGTGCTAGCATGACCAATATGCTGGTGGTTACCTCCTCCATGAGGATGCTCAACAGGATTCATAGCCACACCACGCACCTTAGGCCAGCAGTTCCTCTTCACTCTGAACTTGTGGTAAGCATTACCGGCCTTGAGCATAGGCTTCTCAGTTCTACCTCCACCTGCAACTTGACCAATCATAGCACGGCAACCACTTGGAACAATCTTCTTGGCACCAGAAGGAAGCTTGATTCTACAAGAAAAAATACAAACAAAAAACAATTAACTACTACATTTGGAAACATCATATTAATATACAAACAAAGCTAGGATGTTTAAACTCAAAACACGGTAGATGAGCTCAGATAAGCAGCAAGCATATCACACAACATACTTCATACGACATGTGACACTATCATCATACAGATTCATCACAATACAAAAGCTTTTACGATCATCAGCCAGTTGAAAAGTAAGTCCTTACAAAGACCCTAAATTTATAAACAGTTGCCAACCAAGATCATCCAAGCAGTGATTAAAAACCAAGAAAGAATCTCATTAAGGAAAATTCTGACATTTACTGGCAAGTGTCAACTTGAATTAGATGCAATTAAAATGCTATACAAAAAATAACTCATTTAGAAACAGGCCCGGATTTGATGCGAGTCCGAAGAGGCCGTCGACTCAAGGCCCGGAGCTCTAGGGGGCCCAGAATTAGACAAATCACTTCTCTCTTTCCATTATTAAATACAGTCAAACATTTTTTACTGCAATGGAAGGAACAAAGCAACGGACTTGCATGAATATAAGGGGCCCAACCAACTATATATATATATATATATAATATCACCTGATATATTTTGAGTGAAAGAAATAAGTAAATATATACGATTTAAGTTTTCAGAAAAGAAAGTCTATACAATTTAATAAAATTACTACTTGAAAATTATACCCAAAAAAACGTAAATTTCTAAAATAGGATTTATAATGTAAATAAAATTACTAAAATATAAATCATAATCCAAATATTTTGGATATGTAGTTAAATTTTGACTTAATAGATTTAGTTTGTGAAAATTTTTATTAAAAAAAAAACTAGATGCAAACTACAATTTGAGGGCCCAATTTTGAGAGTTCGACTCAAGTCCGAAAATCTCAGGTCCGGGCCTGTTTAGAAAGCAGGTTACTAACTAAACACCAATGACAATCCAAAAGCTTCTACATACAATGAGATTGTGAACTCTACATTCTTTTGACAAAGCCTATAAAACAATTCAGAAAAAATTTATTCTTTACTAGTAATTTCTAAAATCATCCAAATAGTGAGATTGTGAACTCTGCGACAGACTTTGAAAATCGCAAAATCTAATCTTTAACACTAAAAGTGTGAACGAAATAGAACAGCACCACACCTATCAAATCACACCAAATCCAACACATCCAAAACTCTGATGCATCACCATGATCATATAATCGGAAATTATCAAATAACATTCAAACAGACCAAATCAATCCAACAAAATTTCAATAGAATCAGAAACAAACCTCGAGGTATCATTATCAGGGTTGTGACTGATAACCACAGCATAATCCCCAGACGCCCTAGCTAGGGTTCCACGGTCCCCAACATGATGCTCCACGTTACACACCACAGCTCCCTCGGGAATAGATCTGATCGGCAGCACATTTCCGACCACCAAATTGGCCTTCTTACCGCAGTAAATAAACTGACCGGTGTAAATCCCCTCGGCGGCGACGAAGAGCTCGTTCTGCTTCTTGTAGCGGAAAGGATGACGGAAGCTGACGCGAGCGAGCGGCGCACCGCGTCCGGGGTCGTGGATGATGTCGGTGACGACGCCCTTGAGGTAGCCGTTGCGCTCGCCGAAGTCGAGGGAGCGGAAGCGGGCGGGGCCCTTGCGGTGGTGGGTGTGGGACTTGAAGACGGAACCCGCACCCTTACGTTGAGCTCTGATGACGCGTCCCATTGGTGGCGGAAGAGCTAGGGTTTCGTTCTCTCTGTAGTGAAAGAGTATCAGGGGGGGCGGCACTCTCTGTAAACCTAATGGGTGTGGGTTTTATATGTGGCGACGATGAGGTGTGTAAGGGTTATATGGGCCTTAGGTTATTTGGGTTTGAAATGGGCTTTTGTGAGCTTGACAGGGACTGATAGGCATGTTCGAAGCCCAATTTCTATTCCCCCACAAAGGTGAGAGAGGGGGGAGGAAGCCGGGAGATGTATGTGGTCAGGAAGCCACAGGAGGGGCGTCGAAGCCGACGACTAAATTTCCGGCGGGGGTTTGGTAGAAGGAACGGCGGCGTTAAGAGGGGGATGAAGTTCCCGGTGAGCTGGGTTCAATAAACCCAACTTTAAAAAAATTATAAAAAAAAAAGGTGTTTGAAATACACAGAATTTTTTTAGAAAATTGAAATTTTTATTTACTTAATGAGAAAGACATTTTTGCCCTTCATTAGGGTGATAACATGCGTGACACGTCAGCAAATAGACGACGCGGTGACGGAATTAAGTTTGGATATTGAGTGCACGTCTGGTATCCAGTACTAGGTTAGACTTCCTTAATTTTTAAGACTTTCATGAATTAATGTGGACTGTCTTAAATTGTACTAATATTGCCTCACGTTTGGTGTTGCATGAGATTAGGAAAAAAAATTCTAAATTAGAAATGTCTCATGTTTGGTGATGCATTGGACTGGACTAGCTACTCTAACATCTAACAATCTAACATCTAACAAACTGGACTACTCTAACAATCTAATATCTAACAATCTCAGTAATTGAATTTTTGACATGAAATCCCAAAAAAAAAAAAATTGTTTGTTGAATTTGCAATGGTATGTGCTATTTCTCTAGCAGCTTCAATCTTTCTCTGTGTGATAAATACTGGGTTGTTGGTAATAGCTTCACCAATTAGCTTGGCACCTGTGGCCTCTCCATGTTCATCATGAAAGAATTTTGTTAAGTAAAGCAAGTCAACTAAAACCACCAATAGCTTCACAAATCAACTCACCTGAGTTATGATGATAACACTTCTTTTGTCCTGCTCAGCTTTTTTCATCAAAGTTAAAGTTAAAAACTATGTAATATAAAGAGGGAAAAAAACATAAGCAAAACTCACATTTAAGCTTAATATTATGTGTTCATTATACAACAACAAAAGCAAGCAACAAAAGGGTTCCAAAATAGTTACAACCTGCTCTAAACATATTTACTGCCTTGCAATAGTTCTTACATAAGAAGCCACCACAAACAAAAAAAATAGTTAAAACATTTCACTGATGTTTAGTCACATGATCAAAAAATCAGTTTTAGTCATCAACCTAATTGTGGCTTTTAGACCATGCCAATACTTGTTTATCTATTGCTCATAAGCAAGTTCTGAACATATACTCTTCAAACATCATCATCCAATGACTTGAAGATATATATGTTTTGTGGTCTATCTAGGATGATACATAATGCAGCAATTTGATCATCCAATGACTTGAAAATAGAGATGTTTTGTGGTCTCCTATCTATTTTTAACTCATTTACACACTCGGTGTCACTACTGTCTATTATACTATCTAGATAAATCAACCGAGTCTCAAATCTAACAAATGATCGATTGTATAAAGCAATTCGGTGATCTCGTCTTTGCCTCAATTTCAACATCAATAACACAAGGATTGTACAAGCAGACACATTCTCTAAATGCCACAGTTCCAACAGCAAGATCAACAACAGATTTCTTCCATCTATATCTAAAAGTAAAAAAATTGAATCAACAAACAATTCACCACAAACAAATTTATAAATATAAGTGTACGAACAGACTTGCATGCCTTAGTTAACATTGATATCAGTAACATTTAGTCAGAATCAACATATTAAGAACCAAACAGTTAGTATTCCAATGTTTGTTTTGATAAACAAGCATAAGACAGGGAACAATTCACCACAATCAAACTGAACAATTCATCACAATCAAATTGAATCAACAATAAACTCATGAAACTGATTATCAAAGAGAGAAATCAAGAAATAGATGGACATACATGTTAACGAATCCGGGAAGAAGATGGCGGCGAGCTTGGCCTTGGAGGTATCAATGGTGCGGGTCAAAGAGAAGGTAAGGACAGAGCGGGTCTGGGAGACGTCGGAGACGGCGCGGGTCAGAGAGGAGGTAAAGAATGGAATTGTTTATGAAATTGGAGAGGAAAACGGTTGTGGAGCAAAGATTTGGGGTGGAATAGAGAGGAGATGAAGAAGAAGAGAGGAGTTATGGAGGAGGCCGGCGTTGCGATAGAGAGATTAATGAGGTCTTAGCTAAGATTCCCTTTTTAGAGTACCCACGCTAACACTGGCTAAGGAGGGGAAATCAGAAAATAGGTCCAAGTTAAGCCCATTAATATTAGTACCGAGAGAGACCAAATATGATATTAGCCTTGTTTCACTCTTTATTTAACACTGACTTAGGCAATACCGGGTACCAAACGTACCCTGATAATTTTGTAAGTGTGGGTATCACTTTGACTGTGTCACAAAAGTTTGGGTACTAGTACTGTCAAAACTTTTTTTTTTGTTGGAACAGTTTATTTATTTATTCCTTTTTTTATTTTTTGTTGTTTTCTTTTTTCTTTTTCTGTTTTTTATAAATAAAATAAAATAATACACATGCATTTTGAATCTCAATGTTGCCCTGTTAACGAACCAAATCATTAAAGGATCGGATCTACCTAAATCAGTACCCAATCCGTTTAACAAATCCATATCATTAACGAATCAACGGATTAAAGTTTCGATCCAAACCTATTTAAACACCATAGATCCAGTTCTCTCAGCAATTGTGGAGAATTCATACCAATATCATGGCGTGGATAGTTACTTGTGTAATGCTTTTGCATGCGCCAACATAAGCGACCTAGAATGAAGCCTCATTAGAGCACCAATTAGCTTCATATTTTATGTATGGTTGCTCAGTAGAGCTCATGTATTGAAATGTTAAACCTTTATTTTTCCTTTCTCTCTAGTTTGCTCTATCAGTTTGTTCTTGTTCTTTCTAATTTTTGTGTTGCACTTTATGACTTTTGCCTTTCTTTAATTAATGAAATTTCTGTTTCATAAAAGAGAAAAAAAAAAATAGAGGACGAGTAGCAACTCATCTTCTTCCCCAATTCACACAGTTTACCTATTTCTATCATTTTAATATAGAACCAACATAATTTATGTTGAAATTCAAAAACTAGTCTACTCAATTACCTAATCTAGGCTCTACATGAATCTGCCACTGATCGTAGTCGATTTAAGAAAAATACACAAAATCATCTATCTTTGACATATGATTGTTTATCTTCTTTTTATCCTCCACGATGATCAGTATTTGGTGATTACCTTTTCCAAATCATTTTAATTGCCTCCAATATATAACCTGTACCTTGCTAATGCTATTGGAAAATTGTTTCAGTGATAGAATGACCTCAATAGAATACCCAAAACAACTGTTGCTAGTAATCAACATATATGGTCATGTTATAAATAAAAGCATGTCAACAAGTGGTGAACATGAAGAACCTAAGGAATAAATTAAAGGTCTTTTCTCTTTCGTTTTAAGCTTTTTGAATGGTTGAACGAGACAAAAGAAGTAAAAATATGAAAATAAACAGTAATATAATACATTCTAAAGATAAAGAATAAACATGTCTTTGCATTGAAATTTGGGTTTATTTGGAAGTTCAAAGATGTACATAAAAGTAATATAATACATTCTTCGTTGTAGTATTCATGTTCAACACTTCCACAATGTTAGGAACTATGTTGATATTGATAACAGGATAATCAAACTTAGGATCCGGATTCTTTGTTTGAAATTAAGTTGTTTGGATTTGCTTGGATGTCTTATAACCATTAGATTGAGTAAGGATGACATGGTAGTCTAAGATTGTACTCAATCCAATTTTTAGAAGTCATCAAAACAAATTAAAGTAGAGAAGCCAAATTCTCTTAATATGAGAGCCGAGTTCATGTCTATTATGAATTTTTGGTCAGGATTACAGTGACATGAAGCCGGACCAGAACAGTCTGACAAGGAAGTACCCGGTGCCCACCGGTATCCCCACACCCAGGGAGTCCATGCACTTACAAAAACGTAGGCGCGCTGCTCAAATCAATAGTCTTCTGCTCTTGTTGACTGATCATCCAACTTTGTCCTCACTAGTTTTCTTCTTCCTTGGTGGCATGGTGTCGCTCTTTTATTGAACACAAACTATTGTTTTCTCCCTAGCCGCCTGCTAGGTTTTTGAAATCGAACATATCTATGGAGCTATTGCCACAAATGGGATCGTAAGATTGTTCTTCTCCAGCGTACTTTATACGTCGACCAGGGGAGTTTTGGCGCTCGTTTCTTCGTAGTTTTCCAACTTCTTGATTGTTAGTTGCGGTGATGGTGGAGGTGTGAGAGGATATGATATCGGTTTCTACTAGGAGTATTTATGGTACAATTGATACTTGGAGGTGGTGGCTCTCAGGATCTTCAACCTCTCGGTGGTGAAGGCGTAAATTGGTCTGCTTTCTTCTGCTGGTTCGATGGGAGGCGTCGATATGGTGATAGTGAAGCGGGGAGATTGATTGTGTGACTGCCGGTGTCCCTTTTTGTCGTTCCTTACAGAGCGACTAGGGTTGAGATACAAGCTAGTTAGGGGATTGCATTTTGTTTTGCAATCTTTACTTGGAACCTTTTTGGGATGGGAGGAGAGTTGGGATTTCCAGTCTAACGATCAACGCAGAGAATTCTCTAATTGCATAATGTACGTGTTACGTGATGAACTTAGCAGTGGTACAAGCTTGATCTTTTTAGTTTACTAGGTGTACACCAATTGTGGTCTCTACACAACCAGTTTATTTTTATCCGGAATTTAGGTGTAATATGACTTGGTACCCTATGCCTAAGGCTCTTCTTGAGCTCAAGTGTTATCAATGAGGGTAGGTCATGGTGCTTGTAAGTTTCTACTATAACTTACTTCGTAGAAGGCGACATATGATTTAAATGTTTCCTAGCTATTGGTGAGCGATAAAACTATTTATTCAACAACGTACAAAAAACATCGATTAAGGAAATGTGTTATTGTTTGTTAAATGTTCTCTAGTTGACACCTTAAAATGCTCATGTATGTAAATACACACTCCAGAGAAATGTTATTGGCTACCTATTATACCTATGCGTGAGATCGATGTTATTATAGATGGTCAAAATAAGACTAATTAACTAAACACTCAAAAACGCCTTACGTGAATTCTTATCAATATATTGTGACACAAATAGCTAATTACGTATACACGCGCAGTAAAAGAAATACAAAACTTGGGAGCTATCCTCTAGCTAATCCACTTATTCATCTTCCTCTATACAAGCATGGTAAGAGTTTGGTTCTGTCCACTCTAATCTGCTCCTCGTGTGAGTATAACCACAAACACCACGGTACGTAATTGATCAATATTTATTAACGAATTTATAGTTTAAGCATACCCACAGTATCCATACTCACATTTAACCCCAGCCGAGCACTTCCTAGTACACTTGCCACAGTGGTTGGGATTGTAAGCAACGTAGGTACACTTTCCATTACAGCAACGCTGTGAAAACTCGCACTTGTGCCCGCACTTGCCGCAGTTATTCCGGTCTCCGAGAATGTTACGGCAATGAGTCTTGCAGCAGTTGAGAATGCTCGTCCCGTTGTTTGCCGAAATCCCATTGCAGATGTTGTGCTTGACGGCGTCACAGTGTGCACCTTTCTTGATAATGCTGGCCAAGAACCCGCCTCTTAATCTGAAGTTCGGATTCGGGGCATCGATCACGTACTCCTCCAACTCGTCGTTGTCATCGCCGTCGAACTCGGATGAGAAGGCCATAGGGTATTGGGAGGCTAGGAGCAAAGCCGATACCATGAGGGAGAGAATGGTGGTCAGCTTGAGGAAGTTGGCCATTCTCTCCAATTTGAGTATTGGCTACAAGAGTGTAAAGGAGGGAAGAGGTGGGTATTTTAAGGGGCAAGCGTCTCATAAAATATCATGTTAATTGAGTATATTTTATCAACTTCTGTTTAGCTAGGGTGGAAAAACGTTAGTTTATTAAGCTGTAAGAATAATCCCATTTTAGGCCGAGTTGAGCATTAATAATTTAGTGCAAGGGATTCGAGGAAGCACATGAGCCATACTTGACTAAAGAGGGGTGGCTTCCAAATTCTCCGCCATGGGAAGAGCCTTAGATTTGTTGTCTCAATGCCCACCCCTCAAATTAGGGTTTGCAGGGTTTGTTTAATGTAATATTGTTACCCCGTAGCTAGATATTCTGCTAAGAATTTAATTGTATACTTGTTTAATAGCAAATGCTTTTAGATCGATCTGCATTTGCTTCTGCTACAAGAGTGTAATATATAGTTTGGCACCTTATGTAATTAAGCTATTCTTCGTTCAAACTCTTTGATCCAAGAGCATGAATGATCTTACTAAGATATATAGAAAAACCATGCATGTATTTGAGTAAGATGTGTTTAACCTGGTGAGAACTAGAAATAGGAAGATTACACATGTCTAAAAAGACGCTTCCGAAACATTCACTTCCAAATTAACCCCGTGAAGAGGTGAGTAGTAGAGACTTTCGAAATACCATTAAACTAAATCAATATGAAGTCAAAATTAGCAGAAAATAAAAGAATTCCATATCAATGGTGGATGAATATTAGAGGAGCTTATAAATCGATCTGTGCTTGTTGATGGACGCAAAGTGACAGATCCACTCATGTAGGGGGATCTTCTACTTCGGCGGAAACTGCGTTCAAGTCACAAGTGGATCACGTTGCAGATCCCGGGTTGTCAATGACGACTCCAGTTCTGATAGGCTGACGGAGGTTTCGTGAAGACGAATAAACAAATCAGGACCGCTGTACATGCCCTAGTTTTCTGACCAAATCAAACCCAGATTACTTGTCTTCACCGACTAATTGATCGAGCTGCTAGCTAGTGTGCTACAAAATGTCATATATATATATCACTCATATGTGCGTAGCACTCACCTACCATACTACGTCATATATAGAATACTTTGTAGAGGTAATGAACCTTTTGTTTCTATGTTTAAGTTATACCAAGATTATGGCCGAGTTGCATATACTTAATTCGTAATACCAAAATGAGACTTTCACATAACATAGTCTCCAACGAGGTAGTTAGATTGCAAAATGTCGTTAGGTCTACAGCTATTATACATGTGTACGTAAATGGAAGACTATTTTAAAGTACTGGGAATGTCAACTGATGCAATAAGAACCCTGAACTAGCATAGCCTATACAAAATGAAATTGGCATTCTTGGATCGATAGGATGTAAGAAGCTAGTCTCCATATATAGCTGCAAGAGAATCAAAAATACGTTGAACCCTTGAACATGCAGTTGTCGTAATTTCTCCTCAACTCTAACAAATTCGACTATCATTATCGATCATCAGTTAAGAACAATTGCACATCATGCCATCACATATGACGAGACTACTGCATGTTGCTTCGTGATTACTGCATTTGCGTATCGTTTTCTAGCTAGGGTAAAATTATTATATAGTCATCATCTACAGGAAACTACAGACTGTTACTTGTCATGATGAAAGAAAGAAATTATGTCATCGCTTCTGGAAGACTTGGAGAATACAAAGGACAGTGGCATGGCGTCTGTAAGTTGTAAAAGGTATAAAGAGTCGAGAAAGAGATCGACATCGGTCAGACAAATATGGTTCCAGATTTTGAGATGATTCTTTTTTCTGGTATACTTTTTCAAAGATTGTACACCTTCACCGTTACTTCTGACTTATAGCTTCATACATGTCTTCTTTCATTTGAGCAGATTTTCAGATAATTTGTGTGTTGTCAGCAATAAAATTCAATATTTGGTTAAGGAATAACAGCTAGTTATCTATTTTGGTTGTTTTACATAGAAAATTACCATATCGATCTATGGGTCTCATCCAGACTACTAAAACTCTCTTATGTCATGGTTCGGGTGAGGTTAATGTGATTGGTCTATAATTTTTCATTTTCATGTACGATATTTACATGTGGATGGTTGGGTTTGTCAACTCATGTCAAATACCAATATGACACAGAAGAGTTGAAAGTTGAAACCAACCAAATATGCGACCCGTTAACATGACCCGACCCACTCAAACCCAGCAACGCTCAACAGCCTCATTTCTCAAAATTCAAATTCAAAACCCCTCCCGCTCTCTCTCTCTCTCTCCGATGGCCACCATCCCCACCCCATCCCACCCCAATTCCTCCGCCGCAAACGACATGTCGTCCTCCTTTTCCTCCGTCTTCAACTCCAACTCCCGCTTCGAGGCCTACAACCGCCTCCAAGCCGCCACCGTGGCCTTCGGCGAGAAGCTCCCCATCCCCGAGATCGTTGCCCTCGGCGGCCAATCCGACGGCAAAAGCTCCCTCCTCGAAGCTCTCCTAGGGTTTCGGTTCAATGTCCGCGAGGTTGAGATGGGCACTCGCAGGCCTCTCATTCTTCAGATGATCCATGACCCCACCGCTCTCGAGCCCCGGTGCCGATTCCAGGTCATTTCTCTCTTTTCCCTCTGCAATTTCATGGTTTTGCCCCAACATTTTGTGGTCTAGGGTTTGAAATTGTGTTGAAATTGCAGAGAATTCGTGAGGAGATGTTGAAATTTAAGGTCTTAATGTTTTGGAAATTTGGAAGAAATGATAATTATTGCACTTTGAGAACTAATTTAGGGTTTTAGTGTGGTCTTTGATATTTTCGCAAGTACGGAATGGCTGAAGGATTGAATTTTAGGATGTTAATGTGCGAAGAATAGAATGTTAGGCAGCATTGTTTCAAAATGTGCTTGATTTGATCTTTTCATTCGTCTCCGCGGCGAAGGAAGACCTAAAAGAGAAAAGAGAAACTTGTTCTTGCACTGCACATAACTTCAGATTTGACATTTTAGGCGTGTCTGGCTGTTTTGGTAAATTCTGTTATGTTTGTGTAGTATCGCGGCTGTCCTCCACTAAAGTGTTTCATGCTTCTGCTGTAGATGATGGTTTAATCTTACAAGTCGCTTCTTTCTTGAAAACAGGAGGAGGATTCTGAAGAATATGGAAGTCCTGTTGTATTGCCATCAGCGATTGCGGATCTTATAAAGTCCAGAACAGATGCACTTTTGAAGAAGACCAAAACCGCAGTTTCTTCCAAGCCAATTGTGCTGAGAGCAGAATATGCTCATTGTCCAAATTTAACAATTA
This sequence comes from Fragaria x ananassa, assembly GCA_034370585.1. Taxonomy (NCBI): domain Eukaryota; kingdom Viridiplantae; phylum Streptophyta; class Magnoliopsida; order Rosales; family Rosaceae; genus Fragaria; species Fragaria x ananassa. Next base: position 11,207,503 of record CP139765.1, on the reverse strand, counting down.
TTGATACTCCAGGGTTTGTTCTTAAGGTGAGTTTTCAGTTTGAAACACTGTAACTTAAACGTGAGATATTTATATTTGGGTTGAGGGTTTGAAATATTGTGGGCAGGCAAAGAAAGGAGAACCTGAAAGGACACCTGAAGAAATTCTTTCAATGGTAAAGGCATTGGCTAGTCCTCCCCACCGCATTCTCCTGTTCCTTCAACAAAGTAGTGTAGAGTGGTGCTCATCCTTGTGGTTGGATTCCATTCGTGAAATTGATCCAACATTCAAAAGGACTATAATTGTTGTCTCGAAGTTTGATAATCGTCTAAAGGTATGACTGTTAAGCATATCTACTGTATTGCACATGATGTTGGTAAAAATTGGAAAGATCGAGTATTTCACTGATGAAACTTATTTTAGTTGCCTCGTATCAAGTGCAGAAGTAGATTTTATATTATTTGAAACATTGATTTTGATTCTAAAGTAACATATGCAGGAATTTTCTGACCGGTGGGAAGTGGACCGCTATCTGAGTGCAAGTGGTTACCTTGGAGATAACACTCACCCATATTTTGTTGCCTTGCCAAAGGATAGGAATACCATTTCAAATGACGAGTTCCGCAAGCAAATATCTCAGGTAGACTCAGAAGTTCTACGACATCTGCGTGAAGGTGTGAAGGGAGGATTTGATGAAGAAAAGTTTAGGCCTTACATTGGCTTTGGCTCTTTGAGAGAATATTTGGAGTCTGAACTACAAAAAAGGTATAAAGAAGCTGCCCCAGCTACTCTTGCTTTGCTTGAGGAGCGCTGCAGTCAAGTCACCACCGAACTAGCCACAATGGATTCAAAAATACAGGCTACTTCCGATGTTTCTCAGCTTAGAAGATCTGCAATGTTGTACATAGCTTCTATAAGCAATCATGTGGTGAGTAATCTTTGTCAAAACTTCTAAAATTTAACACACAATTTTAAATCGAGATTTTTACTTGGTTGTTACTTTATTTATCTTTTTGACGTATGAGACTTTTTCCTATTGTTTTGGATAATCCATTATGCTTATGTAAGATCTTATATCTCTTCCCGATCATCTTGTAATGGATGCTTCTTCTTTAACTTGAATGACTTGAGCACAAGTTTAAACTTATATTTAAGTAAAATATAGGAAAGTTCCCTAATATTGATAAATGTTTATTTTGGTTTTTGTTATTGATAAATGTTGAAGGGGGCTTTGATTGATGGAGCAGCAGATCCTGCCCCCGAGCAATGGGGGAAAACAACTTTTGATGAGCGTTCAGAAAGTGGTATTGGGGGTTGGCCTGGTGTTACAGCAGAGATAAGGCCTCCCAATGCTACTCTTCGACTGTATGGAGGAGCTGCATTTGAAAGGGTCATGCATGAATTTCATTGTGCTGCATATTCAATTGAATGCCCTCCGGTGTCAAGGGAGAAGGTATGCTCTTGCTGCTAAAGCAATTTAGCTTGGAGATTTCGGTTTTGATTATTTGTAGACAGATTAGTTCTAAAGCCTTTTTCAAACAGGTAGCAAATATACTACTTGCTCATGCTAGCAGAGGCGGGGGTAGAGGAGTGACAGAGGCAGCTGCAGAGATTGCCCGAGCTGCTGCCCGATCATGGCTTGCTCCTCTTCTTGACACTGCATGCGACCGGCTTTCTTTTGTTTTGGGAAATCTCTTTGAGCTTGCTCTAGAACGGACCCGCTACCATGATTCTGAAAGTAAGTAGCGTATGTGCTACTCTTTTTTCCTTTTACTTGTTTGTCTTCGTCCTTCTTTTTTTTTTGAGCTCTCTACCTTCTCAGCTTAGGGAAGTTCATAGGTTATTTGGAATCTGAAATACACATTAGGGTATCGTATGTTGTCAAACTAGTTAAGAATTTCAGTTTGCACCGTAATTTTGGTTTCCTGCATTAGCACTAATTATATTGCTGTCTTGATTTTCCCCTCCTTATCCTTTTTTCTTAAGTTACTACATATGATTGATTATATACAAGCAAAATTTCCCTTGTCAGCAGTGTTCAATTTATGTATTTTGATACCAAAACTATGGCTTTTTGTTCATTATGCTAGATGGGAGGAAATCAGGAAATATGGATGGGTTTGTTGGTTTTCATGCTGCTCTAAGGCAGGCTTACAATCGCTTTGTAAAAGATCTATCTAAACAGTGCAAGCAACTAGTCCGCCACCACCTGGACTCGGTTACAAGTCCATACTCATTGGTTGGTTATGAGACTGATTTCCAGGGAAGTTATGGCTCCAGTGCAACCTCTTTTGTCAGATCTAACCATTCCTCAGTCAATTCATTTTTACTTGAGTTGTCTGACGTCTCAATGATAGATCAGGAGAATAACCCTCCAGAAAAGAATGTACAGCAAACAACCCCAGGAAAAGGTACAGAGGCTAGAGATCCTCTTCGAGAATGCCAAATGACTGTGCCTGAGACCCCATCACCAGATCAGCCCTGTGATGATGGTGCAAAGAAGGATCTTGGAAATGGCATTGATATTGGACCCAGAAAGCGGGTATCAAGAATGACAGGCAATAACAAATACTTTGACAATGTAAGAGCACAAAATGGGGGCTCCCTTCTCTTTGGAAATGGGGATGATGCTTTAAGATCAGGCTCACCTTACACAGAAATTTGTTCATCTGCTGCACAGCACTTTGCACGCATACGTGAAGTTCTTGTTGAGAGAAATGTGGCATCAGCTCTGAATTCTGGGTTCCTAACCCCTTGGTGAGTTGCTTTTTGATACATAATTTTAAGCCCATCTTATCGTCTTCCCCTCAGTCTTTACTTTCCATGTGTCATAGTAACCAACATATTGAGGTTATAGGGTGATTTGTTGTTTGCTTTTGCTAATTTTTCTCAAGTATGAGACCCTGTTAAAATTAAGATCACCAGTAGAATCAACTGTTATGACTTTTGTCTTACTGGGGAACCCTTAAAGTTTGATTTCCTTTCTTTCACTTCCTTAGAATGTCAAATGTTCTTAACTCCGCTTGCTGATCTTGAAATTCCCATTTCATTTTGTTATGGTCTCTACATATGCAAGTCAGAAATTGTCAGCATGCTTATATGTGGTTCCCAAAATAGTGAAGAAAAAAATTCCACTAGTTAGATACTTCAGCATTTGCAGATCTGTTATCAAGTTGTTTTTCTTGTTTTAGTTTTAATATTTTACTTTTTGTACCAAACCACTAGCATTCTTTTGTTAAAGATTATAGTTTGTCTGCTTTCATAAGGCTAGAATCTTTAAATTTTCTGCAGAGGCCTTTTGTATATACTAGAGAGTAGAGAATGACCCCAGACCTTTATTATAATCCTAATTCACTTATATTTTGATAATTCTTCTACTTATATTCAGGTTTTAAGCTTAAAATTGGTGTCTTAGAGAGTGCACCAAGTAGCCTAGCTCCCAGATTCCTTGTGCCAAATTAAATCAATACCTGCTTTTTCATTGGGATATTTCTTACTAGTATTGGTATTTAAGGGTTATAATGAGTTGTTACTTCTTATTCCTGCAGTCGAGATCGGCTTGTTCTGGCACTTGGTTTGGATTTGTTTGCTGTGAATGATGAGAAATTCATGGACATGTTTGTTGTCCCTGGTGCAATTGATCTACTACAAAATGAGCAGCAGTCACTCCAGAAGCGTCAAAAGACACTCCAGTCTTGCTTGACTGAGTTCAAAACTCTTGCTCGAGCTCTTTGATGGTGGAAACAAAGTTTTGAAAGGTATCCCTAGTATTTCATTCACATCTAGTGATCATTTGAGGTTTTCACTTGGGTGCCTGGTAGAATTTGTTGTTAATTCCTTGCTACTGCACGAATGATTGAGTTCTCTGTACGGCCATGTTGTTGTGGTTGATGTATGGCCATGTTGTTCACTTAGGTTGTAGCTGGAAGTACTGATACTATTGATTCGTGTGTACATAGCCAAAGCATTTTCTTGAGTTTTTAAATGTGTCACATAAGAATTATGTGGGCTGGGAATGGTTGGGATACAATCCTTTTCCGATGATGAAAGAACAAGTTCTGATCTTTTTGAAAGAAATAAGCTGTTATACACTAAATCAGACCAAGAAAACCATCATGCAGCTACATAGAAATATGGAGAGAAATGTAATGTTATTCTTCATAGTACCAATATGAAGTTGAAGTTCGCTCAAAATTCAACTTCGAACGTGATGGAATTGCAATTGCTGTTTAAGAAATGGTTTGAATGTGGGGGATGAATCCAACGGAGCAGTAGCTGGGTTTTGTTATTTTTCTTAACAGAAGGCAATATAATTGAAGAATTTGACCATAAAAGTCTGAAAAGAAAAGGGGGAAGACAGCTACAATAATATGTGGTAGACTGACTGAAAATGGAGCACTCTTCATGAACCTGTGACACACAGGAAGAGGACATGACTGGTCCCCTTCCTGCAACCTTGCATGTTCCATTCCCCCCGAAGGTCAAGTGTCCCTAATCTCAGGGGACCTAGTCCGACATTATGAATTTTACTATTATTATTACAATAATCAATCAATGGGCTGCCCACCATTTTCTCACCACAGCCTCCTCATTGTAGGTGTTGATGACTACTCACCATCACCACGTTATCACGTTTCAGTTTTGATGATCAAAGTTAGTAGGAATTACCGAGTGGTTATGTATGCCTTTCCTTTGACAAACAATGAGAAGACATTAGATAGAGTCTGATGTCTTCAAGAAAAATGAGAAGAGATTTGAACTTTAACTCTCTTGATAATTGGTTCATCGGAAATTAGGTTTTGATCGATTTATCCCGATTACTACTTAAGTGGTTTTTTTTCAGCTAATTACCGTGCTAATTACTCTTTTTTCTTTCTAAAGGCAAAATATAGAAGTTCGTACACTAGTTTATTTCATTTTGTATAATTATCTCGTCTTATTTTCATTAAGATAATTGGTTGAACAAGTTATACTATGAAACATACTAGTCAGTTTTATACTTAAATGGGTAGGGTAAAATGATAATTTTCGGACTGTTCTTAATTTGCTATTCTATATTTTTATTAGATTAAAAATCTATCGAGTTTTTTTATTGAAATCGTTTAAGAGATCATATTTGTACGAGGAACATATAAAGACCAAAACCAACGTCACCTAAGAGCTAAACTAAAGCGAACCAAAAGATGTTCACTACTATAAATAACAACTTAGGTCATGAAACGGTTTTGGTTTCGTGGCCTAAGTCCAACTAAAGCTACCAAACCTATTTTATAGCCTCTAAGAAAAGTTTCGTAGCCTAAATTAAAACTAATTCGACCACATAAAGCCAATTCAACTCGTCAGAGTTATTTCGCCGTTTTAGTTTATCCTTAGTTAGGCAACGAAAGTTCTTTTCGTAGCCTTAACTTTTAACAAATAAATAGGCAATAAGGCTCGAAAGCTTTCTACTTAGGCCAAAACATTGAAGTTACATTTATAAGATATGAAACTGTTTCCAAATCGAAAACAAAAGAGAAAAACTAAAAGAAACAAAAAAAGAGACTCTTTCTAAAAAAAAAACTTAATTAAACGATTATAAATTAAACATAAGTTTTCTATTTGTGTTTCTTATGTACTTAATTTATTTTATTTTTTTACGCTGAATGATCAAGGAAAGGCGAATAAATTGCCTATCACTCTATTTTATTAATGAAAGAAAAAAAGAAATAAAGGAGGGGGATCAAAACCAAAACCTCTCTAAACAAATGACAGATTAGCTGAAACGAAATTGAGGCATACATCTAACATTGTTATTATAAGACAATAATATGAAAGGTGGAGGCTTATCCCACTTCATTAATTCAGAACACGACGTACCTTAATTTGCCAGAACATCTGCTACTTTATTTTCTTCACGAAAAATATTAGTGTCCCGTCCTGACTCTTAAATTTTTACCTTATTTACTAGCATAGTGTTAATAAGAGTTTTATTGTCTTCGTAAATACATTCATATTTTTCAAATGTCCCTAGAGGGGTATTGAGGGATAATTATTTCGGAGGAATTATTCATAGTGGAAATAATTGTCGACTGTAAATGGTAAATTTAGCTAGTAAAAAAGTAAGTTTTATTAGAGTATTATTTTTAGGTGTTAAATTTTGGAGTTGGGTTTATATTTGGTGTGATGGACAGGTTGGGCAAAAGCCCAAACCTTTTCCTTCTCTCTCTTCTTTCTCCTCCTTCCCGATTCTCTCCCCTTCTCCCTCTGCCGGAAAACTCCCCGAGCCCCATCGCCGTTGTCCGGCCAAGAGGAGACGCCGCACCGGTCCAACTTAGTCCTCCGTCTTCTCAGCTGTCTCCCTGGGCTGGTGAGCGATGCTACAACGCCGCCGAAAGGAGGAAATCCTCCTTGGAAGCCCGGTTGTCTTCTCGTCAGAACTGCCTTATCCGGTCACCATTGCTAGCAATCTTTGGCTCGTTTGGAAGCTTTCCTCCCGTGCTTCAATCCCTCAGAAGGTTTCAGTTCGATTCGGCCTGGGTAAGGAGAAATCATAGATTGAAATTCTAGGGCTCTAATTACTGTTTTAAGTCGATTGCCATAGTTAAGCTCGAAATTGGACTTTGTGTTAGTTAGAAAAGTTGTAGAAGAGATTGAGGGAAAGATGCTGTTAAAATTTGGTAGGCATTGAAAGTTGTCGGAGTCGGTCGCCAGCGGAGCTGCTCCGCAGCTATTAAGAGGGTTTTAGATGTATTTTCTTGAGGGGAGTTTAATGATGTGTAGTTTGAAATTTTTGGAGGAGTTTTGGATATGTTGGATTTTTCTAGAATTTGTGATTTATGGCGGTTAATGAGTTAAAAGGCAGTCGTGGGTTAAATATTGTTAGGACTGTGGAGGGTGATTTTAAGGATGTCAGAATTTGTGGTAAAGTATGGATCGAAGCGAAGTTGAGAATTAAGATGTTAGGCATGGATGAGCGTGCAAAACTCATTATTAATTTTGCCTAATTTATATAAGCGTTAGGTTATAGTTGAGGATTTAATTATGTTTTTGGAACATGAAGTGAGGAGGCTCGAGTAGAAGAAGTCTCGAACCGACATCAGGCTTAGGCCTAATTTGTGAGTAGACCTTTGTTTTAAATAATATGCATGCAAAAGATTTATTGATGAATATTTTCTTTTGTTTGAGAATAACCGAAATTGAGAATTTCGGTAATTATATATTCATATATGGATGATTATGAAGATAGTATGTATATAAATAAATGCTAGCTAGCTATATGTGTTTTTCCGCCATAATGAGGTAAAAATTACATTATGGTGTGACGTGAGCATTAGACGCAATCGTCGTAGCCCTATATAAATATGCACGTATATATACACTCGTGCTTTTTCGCCATAATGAGATAAAATTCTATTATGGTGTAACGTGAGCGTTATATGCAAGCGTAGTAACCATGTAAGAATTTCTATTTTTCTTATATTTCTTCATAAGAAATCAATAAAGGAGTATGACGAGTGTAAATATATATATATATATATATATATATATATATATATATAGTTTAGCCAGAGAAGCTGTATTTTTTTTAAGTTGGACACTAGCCGGAGCTAGTCATGTATTTGTCAGTTTATGAGTTGAGAGCTTTTAAGCTGTCGCATGCAGCATAATTTCTATGAAAATTAAATTAGGAAAGCATAAAGAATTTTTTTTTAAATATATTTTTGTCCACTCACTCTAATGGTTTCAAATGTTTCCCCTGCGCCCTTCGTTTTTAAAGTGCGGGTCGGTACTAGAGGGAGGAGACGAGGCATAGTTACCCATCTATCAGCCACTTTTCACCAGCAGGTTACATGTTTAACCTACTAGGGTATTTTCCTGCTTCCGTTGGTTTTAATAGCTCTAAATACTTTTGAAATTATTGTATAATATTCTCAGTGGTGTGCTAAGACATATGTTATGGTATTTGAATATTTATGGGTTGAAATGTAGAGTGGTTAGCTTGTTTTTAAGAGAGTAGTTCTTTAATTTTCCAGGTTAGGGTTGTCCATTTTTAAGGGAGGTTTGTCGAGCTCTTTGGTAAATTTTTCTTGAAGGTGGACCCTGCAAGACTTACCTCGGGTTTTAGGGTGAAATTCGGAGTAGGTCTTGACAAGTAGTTTTGAAATTCATCTGAGAGATTCGATATAAGCAATTCAACCATCGAATTCGAAGAGGCCAAGTAACAAGAGAATGTCTACGAATATAATCAACTTCCAACCAAATATGTTTCCAATCTCGAACCCAATCAAGCTCAATAGGTTTAATAACAGTCATTATCTCCGTTGAAATTAAACTAAGAATGTTAAGATTCGAGGCAAAAGGACCAAGAAAGTGGCCCTTGTAATCTCTAAAAATTGCACCATAACCACCCACTCTCTCTTCATGCTTCCAAGAGCCATCATAATTTATCTTCACCTAACCAAGAGAAGAAGGAAGCCAATTAACTTCAACCACTCTAGGAGTGGTACGAGGTCGACATAGGGCTCCAAAACATTTCAAAATTCTTAGCTCCTAGACACTATTATGCATATGACCGGTTGTAAGAAATGGCTCTTATATGACCTGATATTAGCCTACAAATAGCTTCAACTGAAAAGCGACAACCATCAAATTTGGTTTTATTTCTCACATGCCAAACAAAACACAAAATGGAGGTAAAGCAAATAATTCACAATTCCATTAATTGAGGACTTCTTCCATTGTGCAAACTGCACCCATAAAGCTCCAAAATAAAAGAAGGAATCATACCCAACTCAAAAAGGGAGCCAAAGTAACTCCAAATTGATGCAGTGAACGAGCAAGAGAGGAAAGTATGAATCAAAGTCTCAGAGCAAACACCACAAAGCTTACATTTAGAAACCCAAGCTATACCTCGACGCTGAAGTAAATCGTCAGAAATAACTCTACCTCTTAACACTTTCCATGTCGGGAAAGACATTCTTGGCAGAATATATTTAGCCCATAATCTCTTACCCCAAATTACTGGAGTAGAAGAATGCCACATAAAAGTATAGGCTTGTTTTGCGGTTAACTCATCTGAGGCTGAAGATGTCCATATAAGTTTGTCATTAACTGAAGGATTTTCTGACACAAGGACTTGATTGATGATATCACATAAGGCTGGGTAGTGCAACTGTAGTAATGGAGGAAAATTCCATGAGCCATTGTCTATATATACTTGATTAATTGTTGATTTTTGTTCAAATCGTTTCTGTATTTAAATGATTATTACCTCGATGAATGTAAGAATGATTAGATTCTATCATTCACCTATGTTTAGATAGACTTATAAATCTCATTCGAGAATCATCTTGTCAAGATTGTTTGACAAAATGATTCTTGAATTGTCCATTCTTGGACAGTTTGGGAGAATAGTATTTTGTATCGCATTTTTGCAGTTCATTGTGTTTTCATTTTCGGTCGTGGTTATATATTTTCTGGGTCTCCTACTCTCGAGTGTATATTATGTATAGTGTGCTGCCAAAATTTTCCCACACTGAAATCAAGAACACAATGAAATGCAAAACTATGAAACAAAATCCATATTATTTTCCTTCTATTCGAACATGATTTTTACTGCTAGATTCTTCATTTCATATTTTATATCAAATGAAGAAGATATTTATACATTTGGTTATATTGAATATTTTTTTTTGGTGTACGTACATCTGAAGCATGTTCGTCCTATCTTTGACTAGGTAGATTGGATTTCGACCTCAAGAGGAGGACAACTACAAATTGCAATAGTCAGCAAAATACAATTACGTACTGAAAATGACTTGTATTTATCAATGCATTTATACTTCAAAGCATTTTGGTCCAAATTTTGACTTGGTTCATATGAGACTATGAGAGTGACCTTTTGATCAATTCATCAGCACCACAGTTGTATTCTCCTCTACAAGGGTTTGCCAATAAATTTACTCGATCCTTAAATTGCTTGTTTTAAAGGAGCTAATATTGTCTATTCTTCTACGTAATTAGAAAAATGTTGATGGCATGTGATTCAAGAAATACGTAATTTAAGTGAAAAAAAAAAAAAACGACGTAAAGGCTAGCTCTTCGTCTTCTGGTGAGTACCACATTCTTATCCCATCTTAAACATGGGATGTCCTCGATCAGTAGCACTCACTCACTCAATAGCTATCGATGTCCTGAATAGAACTCAGTCACTCAATGTTGAAATTTCTAATACCATTGCACAAGAACTACGGCTTTCTATTAAACATTATCATTGCATTGCTTAATAGAATATCCATACCAAAGATAAGTAAAGAATATACGATTTCAAGTCAAGTCTTCCCTCATTTTTCCAATCTAAATGTTCCTAGTCCAACCAAAACACTCAACAACCACGACATGCACTTCCTACGTGCTATCTTCAACTTCTCTATCAACCCCATTCTCTTCTAGCTTTGGAGAGATCATCAGCCTTCCTTTGTGCGGTTTGGGGTTAGGGCAGTAGGTACACAAGTAGGTTTTTCCCATGTAATTATATTTTCTTGCCAAACATTGTACCAAATGTAATGTTTGTTATCACTTCGATCAACCAAACTCGATCATCAGTCAATACTTCACTTTCTTTTTAAGCTCAAGACAATCGATCTTTTATTCGTGATAAAGTGAAAGTGCCACCATAACATACCAAACATATTTCGTTTTTAGCATACTTACGAGTTAAAGTTGTATTCTTAGGCATATGCTAATTTGTTCTTATTTCAAAACCAGTAGGCAAACAGCCCCGAAAGGGTTTCCGTTGGGTCTTTGCTTAAATTGGACAGCTAGCTAGAGTTCATTATATTATGTCATGTTGACTTGTTTCACCAATCTTTGCAACATATCTAAGGACCTTTTGCCATTGATCAATGAATAAGAATTAAACTGATCGATATAGCCAAATTGAGTACTGAGTAAAGTAAAAGAAATAAGATAATTAGCACACCGTGAGAGATTTTATTTTATTATTGTCCAGTAGCGTTTGGTTTAATAACATAAGTCTCTCTTTATAAGTGACATAAGAGGTCGTAAATTTGATTTATGATAACTTGTTACAACATATTAGTTGTTTATTTGATAAAAAAAATGATAGAACGAGGGGTTGATCAATCCAATTTAAAAAGAATAAATCCATTTAAGCTTGAATAATCGTCATCAGGTAGACTGCGGTTCAGAGTTCAAACAATAATATTCTCGTGGCTAATTTATAATGTCCATTGACTGTCTCCAATTTGAACCAATTCAATGTAGACAACTTCTTTGTCTAATCCCAGTCTCTCATGACTCTTAATCTCATATTGTCTCCACAGGGCACAGGACAATCCATTCCAATAAGTTGAAATTGATGTGAGCTTTCAAAATAATCATTGAACAAAAAAAATCTGATTGATCAATATATTTGTTCATGCAACAGATATTACAGATGTACAAAAGGGTTCTACTTTGTATTTTGTGTGTGTACACTTTCACTCAACAATAGGTCAAGAGTTGCAATGAAATTGACCCGTAATTGATAGAGTTTGTGGCCGATTCCATTACATAGTTAGGCTCATTTTTTGGTCAGATGTAGAACATATGGCGACAAGAATTAAATAGCAGATGGACTGGTAAGAAAGGAAAGGTTAGCACTATTCATGTATGGGTTGTAAGCTCAGAACGAGGCGAATTTCACCTTTCCTTTCTGAGAAGGGAAACGGTCCCGAAACGGAAGTCATCGGTATATACACCTGTTTCTACTTGTTACGTCCCGAGCCGGGAAGTGGTCGCGGGGCGGAACGAAGTAGAATTCCTTAGAGGCTTTCACTCGGTACCTGCACAAATAACAGCATCACGGGGTCGGGACTGGGGTGGCCCAGTCTTCGACTCTCCGATGCTTAAGTGAGCTATGTGCACTTGTACGGGTAGAGGAATGAAAGTAGGAGAGAGTATATATGTCTGAGTATATGTGCGTACCTTGAGCTTGTTTTATAGGCTAAGCTTGTGTACCTTGAGCTTGTTTCCAATGTGGGACTCTTTGCCCTCCTTTAGAGTGTCTCCTCTTTTGGGGATGTTTTGCCGCTAGAGTGACTTTGGCAAACGGTTTGTTACCGGCCCTTCTTTCCTTGGATGCCTGTGAAGGGCCCACCAGAGCTATCTCGACCGGGTAATTGTACCGTATTCTCGGCTTAGCCAAGTATTTTGGCTATGTACTAACAACACCCATCAGAACGGTGTTTTTTAGTGTTTTCCGAGTTAATTTTGGACTTGATTTTATTATAGGCTTGATTAGACCTTTTGTTAGCGCCTTAAGGTTTTGTTTCAGCATTTGAACGTCCTCTTGTGGCCGCCCAACATCTATCTTTCATATCAATAAATTCTGGATTTCTCAATTTTCATGAACTTCATAACTACTTGTGGATTCGAGAAACTCTAAGTCTTGTGATCTCAAAAGTCAAAACTGTCATCGGTGAACTCCGACGTGATAATTCAGCTGCATCACATTTGTTAAAAATTTCCACGCCAAAAGTGTTAATACATCTGTGCTTAATACATGGACTATGGTAGCCAGAAACAGATTAGACAGAAAAGAAATTTAAAAACATGTGCGTAGGTAGGGCTTATATATAGTAGCCAGGGTGATGAATTAAGAATAACACAGGGAGCGGCAGTGACGGTGAGGCAACAAGCAAGAGAGACCGACCTGCAAGCAGCAGCAGCAGCAGCAGCAGCAGCACTGAGGGAGCGAGGTTGGCGAAGCTTACAAAGTCAGCAATATCAAGCTCTCTCCCTCCATTCACCACAAAATTGTCACCTTCCAAACATGATACATACATAAGAAGCTCCAAAAAGACTATATTCATGCCATGCCACCTAATAATGTTCACATTGTTAAATTTATACACTTAGTCAAGCCGGCCATCCCCATATTTAACTGATTAAACCCTAAATATATATTAATTGTTGTTACCTAGGCATATAATATAGCGTGTGTGCGCGCGCGCGCGCTTTAATTTGTAATCAGATTAGGGATCCATCTGACCATCTCAGCTAGCTAGGGCTTCCAATAATGTAAATATAAGTGAATAGTGTGCCCCCAAAATGGAAGAGTTCATCATGCTGTGAAAATGCGGGAGACAATTGAGTTTTCGTAGGGGTATAATTATAGAAGCTGTGAGCTGTAGATAACTAAGAAATTAAGATCATTTGTATCAAACAACGATGCATAATAGGTTGATTTCACTCTTGGCTTCTTTTAGACTTTTGAAATTTTGGGTATCCCATCATCAATCTTGTAGCTAGCCCTAAACTTGTTGCATACGTTGTACAATATATAGGTTGCAGACTACAATACCATTCTAACACAATGTACACATTGTAAACACGGAAAATCTGCAACAAATAACAGAAAGACACGTGCACAAAGAATAATATTTAATTTTATCAATACGAATGCATGTTACAATATTTGTGAACTCCTCTGATTCTATCTCCGAATATAAGTTTAACTCAAGGGTGACAAGCACTTGTTCTTGAGGTAAATTGTTTGCAGTTTGGACTTCTTGTCGTGTTGACGATTTGTAGAAGTTGATTGACCAAGGGCCGTAGAGGCTTGTTCTTGATCGGACTTAGGCCACGAGTAGTGTCACGTGGTACCTGTTCTTCGACTTTAACGTGGGATGAATCGGCACGTGTGCTCGGTGCTTGTTGATTCTCCACGAATTTGTTGAAGAACTTGGTAGAGATTTTGATTTGTTGAAGACTTGAAGACGAAGGTTGATCAAGGGTCGTGGTGGCTTGATGTTGATCTGGTTTGATCCACGAGCGGTTTGACGTGGCGGTTTGTTCTTTGTCTTGAAATTAGTGAAGATGTCGGCTATTTGACAACTTGATGACTCTTCAGAATTTGACCACTTCTAGGCTTGAGGTTGATGAAGAACCGGCTATTTGGCAGTTTGATGATTCTTCAGGGTTTTGGGAGACTTTTGGACTTGAGGTTGATGAAGAATCCTTGATGACTTCAAGGGCTTTGGTAGACTTCTGGACTCTTGAGTTTGATAAAGAATCAGCTATTTGACAGCTTGATGATTCTTCAAGGGTTTTGGGAGGCTTCTGGACTCTTAAGAGTAATTTCTCTCTCTCTGGTTCGCTGCTCTCCTTCTGGCCCTCTGCCCTCTTCTAGTCCGTTGCTTGTTTTTTGCTCCTATGTGCGCCCCCTCCTCTTGATATGAGAGGGAATATTTATAGTGTTAACATTCATTCGCTTTTGGCAAATAATGAAGATACTGAATCAATAATATTTCCTTAATCGAATCAATGAATCTTGACTGATTAATTCACTTGCCAATTTTACCATAATCAAATCAATCAAATCTTAAGATTTAGATATGCCCAATTGTTTTAGATTAAATATCTTGTTTTGACCAAGATCCTTAGTAAAGGGGCGTGTCATCTCGCGGATATGGAAGGAAGGGCGCGGAACCTTGATTTCCAAGTAAGTAGTGATTTTTGGTCCCACATCGCGGACGACTTAACTTGAACGTATATCTCTGCATGCATGCGAACTAGCTCCTTCGCGAAGTTCCCTACTCGGGGCCATCTCGCCTCGCCTTCATGTACGCATGCGGAGCCATCTCGCCTCGCCTTCATGTACGTGCGCGGGGCCATCCCTCCTCGCCTTCATGTATGCGAGCGGGGTCATCCCGTCTCGCCTTCATGTACATGCGCGGGGTCATCTCGTCTCGCCTTCATGTACGCATGCGGGGCCATCCCGCCTCGCCTTCATGTACGTGCGCGGGGCCATCCCGCCTCGCCTTCATGTACGTGCGCGGGGCCATCTCGCCTCGCCTTCATGTACGCGGACGGAGCCATCTCGCCTCGCTTTCATGTACTCGCGCGGAGCCATCTCGCCTCGCCTTTGTTCATTTCTACTTGAAGTCCATTTCTTGATTTCATACGAAGTCCTTTTTACATGTGAACTCCACTATCTAGCTCGTCTGACCTTTGACGTGTCATCACTTGTAAACCCAATTATTTTGTTAAATTTTACATGTCTACACACATACAGGAAGCAAACTACGTACAATACCATGTTCTACCATTCGACCGTAATTGTTTCCTGTTCCGATTAGGAGTCAAAAAATCTCGAACTTGAACAAGAAGACTATGCTTATAATCCGGTTGATTAGATCAGAATGTGAAATGTAGAAGGTGCGTGAAGTACACCTAATCCAAATCCAAAAACCACAAGGAGCCAGGTGATGCGTCACGAAACTTGACATTTCAGCAGCATTACTTCATTGTTACAGCTCTCGATCTACTTGTTGAGTCGAGTTAAATGCAGAACAATTATAAGCAAGTGACTGAACCCCAAGTTTGTTGCCAGATATTGACACATAAAAGTTTAACAGTAATTAAACTCCATTCAAATTAACGAGGGTGAATAATCTAAATGCCTCGAGTCAATGATCACGGTGAATTCCACAGTTAACTACTTCGGATCAATTATTTGCCATAAACAACCATCTCCATGCATGCATGCAGTTGAATTAAGGACGAAATACAAACTGAAATAAAGAAGAAGACCTGCTCACTGTTACTGTTTTTATCTTCCAGCTACGTACACATACATATTCACGTATACATTCATTACAGGTCCCAGACTCAAGAATGCTAAAAAGAAAAGAACAGAAAAAAAAGAACACACACACGTACATGCTTTCGTAAGTTAGTTACAAGAAATGAAACCCTCATATATTGAATATTGTCAATGCTACCTAATTAATTGGATTTAAATCTCAAGTTGTTCTTAATTTTTAATTGGCTGAATGAAACGTTTTGACGTTACCTCTTAGAGCATGCATTAGTTTACGAGTCTATAAAACTCTAAGTATATCGTGATTATACCATATCGAATTGAAAAAAAAACCACGACAAATAATATTCTAGCTATAGATTTGCTATATAGTGGCTTTTTACATATAGGTAGTAATATTCTTCTTATATACAGTCTTTCTCATCAAACAATTTTATATCGAGAGTAATTATTCTCTGTATTCGGAACACCACGTGGTATTGTCATGTGATGTACCCGGTCAATCATATAACTCAATTTTCTGTGAAACTAATAAAAGGTGAAAAAATGAAAAATAAATAGACTAATCAAAAATACAATAAAAATATTTAAACCAATACTATTAAAAGAGACCAAACATCACGTGGTATTATGGGTCCAGTTTATAATTTCCCCTGTATCGAATTTGCAATCAATCTCAGTGAACAAAGACGGTGTTCCTTTCCCTTCGTAATGATCGATGGATGGGCCCTTTCCCTTGTATATTTTCAACAGGAGCTTCTGCTTTGTCTCTTTCTTGATTGATTCCTCGATCTATGCATTCATCGTGGAGCTTTTGACACTGGATTTATGAAGTCTAGGGAGGAAGAAAAGGAGGAGAAAATTAGGTCCTTCATGTTTGTGTTATACAGTGAAAGGTCACTTAATCCATTTTATGTGCTCAATTACTGGCCTGGCCATCATTTGAGCCATTTTTGCAGCTACATATATACGCTTCTAGAAACAAAAATTAGTTTCTAGTTTTTCTTTTGTTAAAGATCGATTATGTGATTTAGCCAATAATTCTCAACCTAATATTCCAATCATCCATCACTACTTTGGCTAACGGCTAACCCTAAAGACTTTTTTACTTTCGTTTTAGGGAAGTGGAGTCAAGCTCCTTTCTTAAGTAACGACGTTATTAAGTCAAGTTCATCACAATGATTCGAGCTCCAAAGACTTTCTTTGAAAGATATATCTATATGGAAAATGACTCAAACGATGAGTTTTTCAGATTTTTTTTTTATAGAAAGGTAAAGCTTTATATAATAACTACCAACATTACAACTATGAGAGATATCGGTAGTGGACATCAAGACTATATATTTCTCCCTACCAACACCAATGATTACAATGAGTATGAACTGAAAATGGTCCAAATGTAACATACCTGACCTAATCTAGAAGTCTCGATACCTTCTCACAACCAACTTAAAAAAAAAACAACTTCACCAAACACTATACATTAAAACCGCTAGCATATATGCAGGGGCAACCTCTGCATAATGCTAGCGGAGGTTGAAAAACAGTTTCTAAAATCCTAATAGATGTAGCTAAACTGTTTTTCTTGTCTTTTTTTTTTAACCTACTGATCAGTGTATTTGGACCCGTTACATATTTAGTCCTTCAATTCGGACACATGGGGTTTTTCCCATGTCCTACTCTAACAAGATCAGAAAATAATACCCATATAAGCACCTCTCCTATGTCAGTTTATTAATCGATTATACTATTGTGCCTAAACAAATCGTACAAGTTAAGCTAATAAGTTGAATGTTAAAATGGCGGATTTATATATTTAAGATGCAAATAGAAACGTTAGTCCACAATCCAAACAACAATGATTGTCATTGTGAAGCAGTTTTCTTTTTATACATGTCTATTTTTTGGAGCTGAAGATCCGAACTGAGTGTATATAATGGACTTTTGGTCCCTAGCTCCACTTTCCTTGCACTTCCCTCCTGAATCCAATCCATGTAAGTAGAATTTGATTCTGTTTCCTTTGGAGTTACTTTAGTGTGTACACTAGATAAGAGCCACAAGCTAATGTGGGTATGGGAACAACATACTACGAATTCGATTGGAGAATTTTAAAATTAGAATCTAACCCGTTGCTCTCATCGTGGAACCGAACTGATTCACTCCTGGGAAAGAATTATTTAAAATAACAACACTCTAAGGATGTAACATTTTTTCTCTCTTTTTTCTCGATAAATTGGGATGGGAGCGGAAAAAGGAGATGAATGTAACATAAATACATAATTATATACTATTGGAGTAAATACTTGTGACACCCTGTAGTTTACACCTAAAATCAGTTTTGTCCCTCACTTTTTTTTTTAAACTGGTATACCCCTATATTTTAAATTCTCGACTGATTTGCCCTTGTCGTCAAGTGAACCCGTTATGTAGCTGACGTGGCTAACATGTTGACACATGTATGAGACCAAGGTATTGAGATGACAATTTTACCCACAGAGCAATTCCAAACCCATTTTGAATAATCAACTTTTTCACTCTCCTCCTCTCCCTCTCCTCTGCCGCCCTTGACCACCACACCCTCCTCCTCTCCCCCCTCCCCTCCACCCCCTCTCTCTCCCAACCCGAATCCATATTTTGCTTGATATCGTTGACCGTGTCTTCTACGGCCTCTCCTCTGCCGCGAACCTCTCGTTCATGGAGGTCTGCCGAGGATCGACGATCCAGATACTCAATTTTACCGACGCCGTCGCTATCGGAAGCCGATCGCCGGAGAGACTGTTCAAGGTGTTGGATGTGTTTGAGACCATGCGAGACTTGATGCCGGAATTTGATGTCGTGTTCTCGAATCAGTACTGCTTGTTTCTGAGGAATGAAGCTGTTACGATCTGGAAAAGGTTAGGTGAAGCAATTAGAGGAATTTTCATGGAATTAGAGAATCTTATCAGCCGTGACCCGGCCAAGACTCCGGTTCCGGGCGGCGGGCTTCACCCGATTACCCGTTACGTGATGAATTATCTGCGAGCGGCGTGTCGTTCGCGGCAGACACTGGAGCAAGTGTTTGAGGACAATGCTGGAGTTCCTCATCAGTCCAAGGTGGATGATAGGGCTTCCTCTTCGTCCATGTCAGTTCAGATGGCTTGGATTATGGAGCTGCTGGAAAGCAATTTGGAGGCCAAGTCGAAGATTTACAGGGACTCGGCTTTGTGCTATGTGTTTATGATGAACAATGGGAGGTACATTGTTCAGAAAGTTAAAGACAGTGAGCTGGGATCGCTATTGGGAGACGATTGGATCCGGAAGCACTCGGCCAAAGTTAGACAGTACCATGTGAACTACCAAAGAAGTGCGTGGAACAAGGTCGTGGGAGTGTTGAAGCTCGAGAGTGGCTCACTGGCGCCCAATGCTGCAGTCAAGTCCATGAAAGAGAAACTCAAGTTGAGGGTGGTGGTCCGAGAGGCAACCGAGATTTTCGGAGAGTTCAATTTCAGTGATTTTAATTGGATTTGGAAGAAATTTAATTTGCAGGGATTTCAGAAGAGGACCGAGGTCACACATAAGAAGTTCGATGTATTGGTGGAGAAGGTGATCTCAGAACGTGAAGAGTTGAGGAAGATGCAGAAGAAAGGGAACATTACAGAAGAAAAGGATGTCAAGGGATTTCTCTACATGGTCCTCGACACCGGCTCCGACGTCGTCTGGCTCCAATGTGCCCCTTGTAAACGCTGCTACTCCCAAACCGACCCGGTTTTCGACCCGAGAAAATCCTCCTCCTTCTCCTCCCTCCCTTGCTCCTCCCCTCTCTGCCGCCACCTCGACTCACCTGGCTGCAGCTCACTATAGTCAGGGGTATATTGGACATATTATGTCGATGTTGCAGGTTTCTAGCTGAGTTGGAATCGCAAGACCGGTCATCTCAGCAACTTAACAGTCTTCTTTAACGGTCAATTGACGACAAGGGCAAATCAGTCGAGAATTCAAAGTATAGGGGTATACCAGTTTAAAAAAAAAAGTGAGGGACAAAACTGATTTTAGGTATAAACTACAGAGTGTCACAAGCATTTACTCCTATACTATTCATAATTTATGTCACAAAGAGTCATATATTCTTCTTTTTCGAAGCATAAAGAGTAGTCTTAATTATCTAAGTAACCTCAAGTTATTGTTGTCCTACATATTTATCGCAAAGCAAAAAGTGTAGCCCATAGATTGGCACACTTTGTTAATATATATAGAGTTGTGGATCGAGTTGCGCTTAGTCGAGGCTCCTGACTTTGTCTAAGATGTCATCTTTGAGGATAAGTGTAATATTGCTCTTAATGTCATTCGAGGTAGAGGTTTTATGTTTCCCTCAGAATCACAATCTTTTATTAATGTAAATGATGGGCATGAGACTGAGCCTACTCCCATACAGAATGAGTTTTAAATCTCAATTTCAGGAAAAAAAAATAACAAAGATTAATCTGTGGATATCATGTCACTAAAAATAAATTAAGATTAATA
The DNA here is from genome assembly GCA_034370585.1 of Fragaria x ananassa. NCBI lineage: Eukaryota > Viridiplantae > Streptophyta > Magnoliopsida > Rosales > Rosaceae > Fragaria > Fragaria x ananassa. The sequence goes on along the minus strand of CP139765.1, from coordinate 11,187,438 downwards.
CTCTTATTAGCGTTGGCATGAATCAAACCTGAATATGAGGGTCTCATACCTAGACTCTTACCAACTTGACCACCCTTGGTGGTTTAAAAAATGCTCTAATTTATGCTCTGACTTGCTCAAACTAAAGAAGACCTAATAAAAGAGACCTAAAAATTTTCTCTATACTAAGGCATCATTTAGTCTCGCTTAATTAAGTGGGTTCTGTTATTTAAAGTCCACAAGAAAAAGCATACCCTCACATCTTTGCATCTTGCCAAATATCTTTTAGAATGTCCAATTCACCGCTGTGAATATGGAAGGAGTTGCAGGGAAGAACACAACAATAAATTTCTAGGATTCTCAATCCTTCGAAATATTGAGCATAGTCTTCGCTTACTCAGACGAAGGGGCAAGATCTTGCCATTGTGATTCAATATCGTACAAGCATGGCAAAAAGTGTACCTAACACGTCTTTCCCATGGGAAGGGAAATGAAATTTTTTAAGAACTTTCAATTCCATTGTTTAGTAACACAAAGAAAAACATCGGGAAAGTTGTTAAAAAGTTGATAATTTATATGATAAAATATTGTGTTATGAGTAATAAACATAGAAACATGGGAGGAAAATGATTCACTTGGATTTTAGAAGACGCCATTTACCTCTCTATTTTCCCTTCAATCACGAAAGTGTTTTCTTTCCTCTTACTTTCCCACACTACCACAATATTGAGTAAAGACCACATATCATGTGTGGGTAATAGGGGTGTTGCAAATTTGTAATTTTCATATATGTGGCAATTTACCCTTATACTTTAAAAATTGCTACATATATGAGAATTGCAACACTTATATTGCCCACACATAATGTGTGGCATTTGCTCAACATTGTGGTAGTGCCAAAGACAGGAAAAGAACAACTTTCTTTTCGTGATGCTTACTTTCGTGAATCAAACGAGGCCTAAACGCTGAGATCACAGCTACTACAATGGGAATAACTAGTATCATTGTCAATGACACAAAGTCGACCTCCTCTGCTTATGTGTTGTCGCCGAATGTAGTGAAGTGACGATAATTTTTTCTTATCATGTTTAAAATATCTTATATGATTTGTGTACAATGGAATCACTCCTTTTCTAACAATTGTGGAAATCTTGCTTTTGACATCATAAATAAAATGCTAAAATAGTAAATTGACTTAAAGCCTTATATTCTTCTTAAATAAGTGAGAAAAGAAATTGCATCCCTATATTCCTCTACCTTCATTTCCTCAACGTCACATTGGGGAGAAACATTATACACTATATATATATATATATATATATATATATATATATATATATAAGAAAGAGAACAAACACACTTGATCGATTCTAATTGATGGTTGAGCAAAAGTGGTGGTTCTGGTCTTTATACAGTCGTGATGGTAAACTGTTGTGATATTTTTACGTTTAGTGTGTCATTTGATTTGAGATTCATAGTTAAGTAAGAGCTAAGTTTGTGATGTCGGTCTTATATAAGAATCCAAGTTAAGTTCAAATAATATATTTTTAATATTTTCGGTTTAGTTGTTGACGTTTATAATAATTTCTTATCCACGTTAAAAAAACATGTCTCTAATCTTTCTGTCAATATTGGTTAAGAAAATATCTTTTTTCGTTGTACAAAAAGGGTTAAGAAAATATCTTCACAATGTAGCAGCAAGTGAGAGAGAGAGAGATGTATGAAAGCATGGGTGTTCTGATCAAATGCTTCCATCATCATCATCCCCCCAATCCCATCGCAATCGCATCGCACACACAAAATGACACAAGACACAATACAAGAGTCTCTTCTGCAGTCTCTCAGTCTCAGAGAGGGCTCTGAAGTCAATGCCCTCCTCTTTCTCTCTTTCACTCTCTCTCCCATTTTAGCCTCACCTAGGGTTGCACACATCCCCATGCAACCCCCTTAAATTCCTAAATCCACCAATCACCTCCTACCTTTCATAAATCCCAAAAACAAAAACAGTTGGTGCATCTCTCTTCTCCCTCTCTCTCTCTCTCTCTCTCTCTCTCTCTCTAACCAATCACCCCTAGCTAGCCTCCTCCTCCTCCTTCTCCTCCCTCCTCCCCTCCCAACCCCACCACCACCCAAAAACTCAAAAAGAGTCCTCAATTGAGTCCCCAAAGCCTTTGCTTCCTCCTTTTTAGTCTAATGACATAAAAAAAAGGAAAACTAGACACAAGCAAACAAAACGTGGAGCAAAGTCGCAAATAAGAAGCAACACCAACCCTTTTTCTCCTCTCCCATCTCAAACCCTTGTTTCTCACTCTTCTCTCTCTCTCTCTCTCTCTGATCTGTTTCTCCAGGCAGGTCTGGTTTTCTCCAGAGGAGAAACTGAGAAAGATCTCTCCTTTAGTATGGAGTACACATCAAGGCCTCAGGAACAAATTAGAGATCACCACCACCACCATCATCAGAAGCCGCCTCCTTCCTATTCTCCTCTAAACTCCCCCACCAGCAATGGCAGCAGCAATAACAACAACAACAACAACAACAAAAATTCCGCAGTTCAAACTCCGACGACCCCCAAGCTCATGACCCCCAGATCTGACTCCAACCCTTACGCCACCACCTTCGTCCAGGCTGACTCCTCCAACTTCAAACACGTCGTCCAAATGCTCACCGGCTCATCGGAGACCACAACCAAGCAGCAAACCAACAAAAACTTCTCATCCTCATCACCACTCTCATCGTCCAAGAACTTCACCATCCCGCCGGTGAAGACCGCCCCGAAGAAGCAGCAGGGCTTCAAGCTCTACGAGAGGAGGAGCCAGAACCTCAAGAACAGCCTCATGATCAATACCCTGATGCCCAATTTCGCCCACCACCGCACCTCTTCTGGGTTCTCGCCACGTCACCCGGCAGAGATCTTATCTCCGAGTCTGCTTGATTTTCCGTCGCTGACTCTCAGTCCGGTGACCCCATCGAACGACGAACATTTCGACAAGTCGTCGTCGTCGCCGATGGGGAACTCGTCGGAGGAGGAGGATCGGGCTATAGCCGAGAAGGGGTTTTACTTGCACCCTTCTCCGAGAACGAGCAGCACCACTCCCAGAGAGCCCGAGCCCCGGCTTCTGCCATTGTTTCCGGTCACTTCGCCGAGAGTTTCGGGGTCGACGTCTACTTCTTGATCCTATCCAAGAGACAGAGAGGTGTAAACTTATTGAGTGTTCAATTATAAGGGAAAAATGGTTTTCATTTCTCCAACAGGTACTAATCTTTTTTGTTTCAATTGTACAATTTTCATATCGATCTCTTCCATAAAATGGTAGGCCCTCGTTCTTGTTTTTCTTCTCCTCTATAGCTACAAAAGGAAACTTGAGAATCAAATTTCCAGCTGCAGTTACTGCTTTTCACTTTTGTACTGTGATCAGGCGCTCCGTCCCTCGCTTCTAGGTAGAAAATCTGCAGGGCTGTGAAATTGGGAATATTAATTTTTCATTTTTACCAACTTGCATTAGTTTAACATTTCTATGCCAAAACAAAAATGCCATGTTTTCTTCAACTTGGGTTTGGGTTTGTGTGGTGGGAGAGGACTTTCCAGAAGATGAGGGTGGAGAGAATCAGCAATGAGAAACCTTTTGCTTCAAGTTTTTACTGGTAATAAACCAAATTGCTTAAGAACATATATTCTTGTATATATATTTACTCGAATTTGAGAGAGGAATTCAACTAGTTTTGAAGGGTTCTCATGAGGTCCCCTCAGTTGTGGACCACATTTCGCATTCAGTAGTGCTATATATGGGCAAGTACGAAAGTTTAATCTAATCATGATGCACTGTGTCAGCTGTTGATGCACTTGTCCAGCTAATGTACTGTGCTCCTATATCTTTGTAAGTTGTAACAATATATCTCTCTACAGTAAGAAGATTTTATCAGAAAATCTAATGACCTTATTCCTTTTTTTTTCTTTTATTGAGAAGAAAGACCTTCCGGAGTTGATTTTTATTTTTTGGACCGGTGGGTGGTTAGTAAATGAATAGTAGTAGTACTACTACTATTACAGTTGTAAGCTTTTCACCCATAAGTGCACTTTTGATACTCGATATAGGTTGTCTTTAGTTGTACTAATATATCACCAATTTAAGTACCTAACGTAACACAATCTAAGGAGGTGATAATAAAAACAAAATATTACATAGACCCATTTATTTTTTTATCCAGTGACACTAAACATGGTATTAAACTTCTTATTTAGCACAATTTCACTTCATCCTAACAAACAAACATGTCCTAAAGTAGGATCAATTCATCTCATGCCTCTGTAAAACTAGGTGCATCTAGGGTATCTCAAAAAAAAAAAAAAAATCTCTACGTCCATCCGATGGCTCGAAGGCGGGAGATGATGGCGGCCAGTTGGTGGTCTAGCCTTGTTGGTCGGTGGCGGTGGATTGATAGGAGGAGATTTCATGGGTGCGGTCACGAGATTAGTCTTTGGGTCTGTTTGCAAAGCGGTGTTGCGGTGACGGGGAGGCTTTTGTCGTCTGTCAAGGGCGATGATCCAAGTCTGTGTGTTGAGGTGAATTGCAGCGGTGTGCAATGTGATGGGGAAAACACGACGGTGATGGCTAGCCCGATTAACCTTGGTTTTGGTCTTCATGCACTGTTTTGTTGCGGATCTTAATGGGTGGTGTGCTGCCTCTCCACGACGAGTCACAGATGGTGTTGATCCTTTGGGTGGCGATTGAAGGATGCGGCACGGCAGCGGTTGCTGCATCCAGACTGCAATGGCCGTCTTTGGACCGAGTCTATGGTGGGCCACTTTTAGAGGTCCAGTGGGAATGGGTTAGTCTTGGGCTCTTATTGGGCCTATGTAAGGGTTTTTGTTTTTCTTGTTTTTTTCCCCTTCTCTTGGTTTTCAGTTTTTTTTTGTCGTATGGTTTTTGGTGTTGGTGTTGGTTGTTTTGGTTTGTTTGTTCTGTGGTCCCTCCCTTTTGGGCGAGGGTTTAGGGTGTTTGTATGTTGGCGTCGTTGGTGGTTTTGGTAGGGTCATGGTTGGTGTCATGCCCAGGGACTATCGGTGTTAACGTCTGTGTTTTCTTATTGTCAATGTAATGGGGAGGTTGCCCCTGCATATATGCTGACGGTTTTGGTGTATAATGTTTGGTGGGGTTGTTTTTTCTTGAGGTTTACTGTAAGGACGGATCAATTAATGTTTCTGGATAGGGTTAGGAGTATGTTACATTTAGACCATTTTCGGTTCATGTTAATTGTAATTGATGGAAAGTGAGTAGGGAGGAGTGTGAGGACTTATTGTCTACCACTGAAATCTTCCATAAAGTTTTATCTTTGTTAAAAATAAAAATAAAAATAAAAATGTCCTAAAGTAATATTGTAACCTACACTTTATTGTAACTGTATTAATGAAACCGTAGTATCAAGAAAACGAAATGAGTTACACAAAAGGTTATTCACTTGGCATTATTCGAAAGTACAAAAAAAAAAAACTTCTATGTGTCTTTTCTCAATAAAAATAAAATTATCGAGATCTTAGTTGGAGGTTCTTTAGGATACGGTGTGAGCAAAAAATTTACACCGAAACTTTTGGATAGAGATATCCTAGAGTTGTATTCCCTGATGGTACTTTGCGTATGAAGACCTCAAATTTCATGTCAATTTACACGAAAATAGAAGTATGTAACTGCGGGGAAATCTTCTGGGCTCAAAGGGATTCATCACACTCAAAACATTCTTTCTCCAGACTCCAGTTTTGTAATGTCTCCCCTATATTCAGTTTCATTGTGATGTAGACTCTTTTGACTCGGAGAGATCGAATAGCATCTTTCTCAATGTGTGGTGGACACGAGGAAAAGGGAAAGAAGAAACAAGAAAGTGGGACTTTGTTACGACATAGAGGAACGAAAGGAGAAAAATTGTACAGTTGAATTAACAAAAGCAGATAAACTGTGAAGACCTTTTCTTTTCCAACTCTCTTTGCAATATCTGTCATTGCTTGCATCTGGACTGTCTCCAACAGTTGGTGAGTTTAACTGAAAAATTCCACCAAGATATTTTTGCTATTTTCTGCAACTTGGTTATCTTTTAGTGCCAATTATAGCTTGTCAAAGATTTCCTACTTCCATTGAACTGTTCAATCAGTCTTTGAAATTTGTGTATCAGAATGTTCATCAAAAGGTTTGCTTAAACTTCGAGGAGATTTTGGAAATTTTTGGACTATATACTGGCCAAATGTAAAATGAAAAAGAAAGAAAAAAATAAACAACCCAAATAGGAGATAGGAGAGTTATGCCCATTAGACCAAAATATCAAATGGTACTTGGCTGCTGTAACTAATCTCGCCTAATTCTAGTTTTAATTAAACAAACACATAAAACAGGTAAAAGAAAGAAAAGGAATAATCATATAAAATCCTTGCACTAATGAAAGTGAGATTCGATCCTAAAATTCAATGTCATTGGTACGTTTCACTGAAATAATCATATGCCTAATTCTATATCTGTGGGTGACTTTGTCTGCCACCCAGTTGAATAGACTGGGTCAACTAGGTAATGTTCCATGCCAATTAGAATCTGATAACACTAGGCAACATGGACCATTTGTACATTCTTAGACAGCTAGAAACCAATGTGCATAGGATATAAGCACCAATTTTTAAAGGATGCGGCTATTGCCACCCCACCAAATACTTTGTTCACCCTACATTTCAATTTTAAATTAAATATTCTAATACTAACCCCATAATCAAGAATTTTTGTGAAAATATAATATTAAACTAAAATCTATAAAATCCAAACAATAACAATTCTCTACATCTTTACATCAGAGAAAAATAATTCTCTACATCTTTCAAATCAGATTTGAGAATTACTTCAATCTTCAACACAGTGGTTATACAATGTGGTAGGATTGTTCGTTCTTATTTTTATTTTATTAATGACTTTAAAATATATATATATATATATATATATATATATATATTCATAATCGTAAAGATGGAAATCAAGAAAAAGATCTAAGAGAACATATATAGGATGTGGTTTGAGAAGAATGGAGATCTACGTCAAATATATTGATGAGATATTTGTATACGGTTTTAGATCTTATCAGTTTAAGGAAAATAAAAGAAAGAAAATAAAAAACAGATTTTCTCAAAATTTTAGGGGTATAACTGGAACATTAAAGGTAAAAAATAAGACGTGGGGTGAACTGAGCATTTAGTGGGGTGGAAATAGCCGCACCCTTTTTAAATGATTGTGGGAAAGTGAAACCAAAGAACAAACTGATTACACCATATCATATGCTCCAAAACTGGATAGCTGGATATCTTAGTCATGTACTTATTCAGGGTATATATGTGAATTTTACATGCTTACATCAGCACATTCAGATCTCTGAGAAAGAAGTGATTGTCTTGAATCCATGGGAGTCTGGAAGAGGCCCATTTCCTGGTCTGATAGAAACAATCACGTCCAATCCTGAAACATGAAAAAGGTTGCTAAACATCAGTGTCAAAGAAAATCTATGTGATCATTTTTCTTTCTTAAAGTGTTTCAAGGCCTGATGTAATATCTTCATAGCGCTTTATCAGATGTATAAATGCTGGGACAGTGGTTGCTCTCAAGGATAGAAGCATTTCTAATATCAAAATATCGCTGCTAGATTAAGATGGTGGTGTGGTACCATCATTTTGCACATGTACTCATTTCCCAGAGCTCGTCTAGTGAATACTTGTTAGTTCCTCAAAACCTTAATAAAATCAGAGGCTAAATGTAGGAAGTCCTAATCATGGTTAAGGTAGAGGAGAGGATTGCCAATGACTAGTCCTAATCAGATGAGCAGTTGGGTAAACCATGGGCATCTCATTACCTGCCGCTTTTGCAGCTACAGCTTCTTGAAAGACGTCTGTCAGAAACAAAACCTCTGATGGTCTATCAACTCCAACAGACTCTGCAATTTCAGCATAGCTTTTGGTTTCTCTTTTGTTCCTGATAAAGAGAGATGATGAAATTCTAGCTAGCTTCAAATGAACTGGGAAAGCATGAAATAGATAAACATTATGCATGTAAAAATTAAACAAAATAAAGAACAACTTTCAAAAGTACCCGACTGTGGTATCAAAAAATCCAGACAAATATTTTCTCAGATCCCCATAGTTCGAGTAGCCAAATAAGAGCCTTTGGGCCAACCTACTACCACTGGAGTATATGTACACCTGCCACACAATATATGAATATATGTCAATAGAGAAGATAATAGCAGTATACAAAAGAAACTAATCATAATCACTATACCATCTAAACCTAGAGATACCATCTAAGGTGATTAAAATTAGGGTAACAAATTAAAGTTCGGATCATTACCTTTATGCCCTGATCATGCCATTTCATGAGAGCTTCTGGTACATCCTCAAAGACTACACCCTTCAATTCGTTCTTTTCAAATCCAGTTCGCCATATATGACCCTGCACAGCTGAAAGTCAGCTCCACCCCTAGCATAACATTAACAAGCAATTCCTTCTAAATATTCAGAACTGCTTACTTGCAATTGTTTCAACGCTGTGATCTTTCTATCAGCTTTTATCATAGATTCAACATTAGCAACCAAAGCTCCAACAACCTCCTCTTTCCCAGCTTCGTCAGAGGGGATGGGAACAGCACCAACAATGCCTTTTTCCAGGTCATCTTGAACCTAGAAGTACGATGTAGAACTTTTTAACTACCAGTTTCAAGCAACTTACATAATGACTTCCAACGACGTCCATATAGTACATCATGTATGATCAAATGGTGCTGTCACTGCCACTGTTATGATCTTGAAACTTGAATTCTAATGTGCAGACACTTGTCAATTTTCTCAAACATGTGTACTGAAAAAGTGAAATTCCTTGCTCTTTACAAAGCACGTAAAATGCCCCCAACAGGTCCACTTTAGATTCTAGTTACCTAAATGCTCGTAGCTAAACAAAAAAGAGTGGGCAACCAACAGTTTGGCAAAATATGATTTAAGGAAAAAAGCCGCAGACAATTTCATGTCAATGAGTTTCTTTAACATGGCACATCTTGATGTTATATTCACGCATCAAGATCAATAAACAGACAGGATATTGCAACCCTACTGTCAACATATGAGCAGTACTAAACAAAACTCTCACCTGGGACCGCAAAAATTTTATGTCATCCTTCGTCTCTGCACTGTCGTATGTTTCAGAAAAATGCCTCTCTACATTATCGCGAGCATATGGAAAGAGAACATCAGTCACAAATGATATGGGAGTAGTAGTCCCCTCAATGTCAAGAACAATGCAACGCTGCAGTAAAACCAAATATATATAAAGGAAGAATAAATGTAATATTTATAATAGAAGCAATAATGTAATGCTGACAATTTCAAAATTTTCAACCACAGAAACTTGTATATACACAGAAACTGAAGGCAAAGAAATTTAGACAAAGTTCAGCACCCTGAGAAATAAAGAATTTAAACTCACCCGTGGCTTAGATTTGTTATCTGGATCTGCAGTCCCTGCCTTCACAGATACATCTCTATGCTTACAACTTCCTACATGTAGAGGACCGTGAAGTGGAGTAGACCAATCCAAACCCAACTGGTTAAGTTTGATAGCAGCATCAAAGAGATAGTGATAACATTCAGCCTGGATAGAACAAAAGTCATCAGAACTGAACTTGGAATTTGAAACCCTTCAGACATATAAAGGCTACAGAACTCCAGATTTGGAAATTGATATATCCTGGCAGAAAGTTTAGTATTCAATTGGCCACAACTTTCCTTTTCCTTTTTCCCCCATTTTCCTTTCTTTTTTGTTCTTTATTCTTTACAAAATAAACAATGCGCATTGTAGTTTTCTGTTTTATCACCTGATATTCATACGGTTGCTAACTTGCTACTTAACAGAAATACCACTTATAGCAAAAGTCAACATAAGCTTGCCACTTTAAGTAACCAGAACAAAGCATTAAGTATAATTATCAAAAATATAAATCAACAGTTACCCCTCATGAAACGCACCTGAGTCTTAGCACTTATCCATGAGTCTCCCCATATATAGATGCCATGATTACGAACAAGCACAGCTGTTGCTTTAGGGTATGCCGCAATCTAAATAACATGAAAACGTATGTTAAATCTGGAGTTCTGAACCTAGTTCTAGAGAAGCATTCTTATGGTCTCAAAAGCTATCTTGGGTTTTCCATAGAGGGGGACATACTATTGAGAAATTCCCCCCTATATTTTTTTTTTGAAACCATTACCCCTTGTTTATAATCAAGCAGTTACATAGAGACAAGAGGCAAGAAATTACATCAGACAGCGTGACACATGGAAATTAGTACATATCAAAACCTCTCACAATATAGAGAAACTTAAGTAATCATACTGTTAATGGGGATATTAAAATGCTTTCTCTTACAGTGTTTTATGCAATCCAAGATCCATAGCAAGATGCAGGATTTTATTTACAGAAAATCTAATAAAAGAAGTAAAATAAAGTTGATAGAATTGCTAGAGATCAAGTTTATATAATATGGACATACAGCTTTGGCAAGGGACTCTGTGAGCTCATACTCATAGGCAGTATTCTCTATTATCGGGACCACAAGTTCATCATAATAACCATGCCCTTTGATTCCTTTGATCATCTCCATGTGAGTAATCTGCATATTTTTACACCACAGTTAAAAGAGAAATATCTAAGAAAAACCACCAACAGCAGGCAGGAGAGTGAGGAGACACAGAAAGAGCAACAATCCTACTGGCCACAATTAAATAGATTTTTGGCTTTGGAGATCAAATGGACTGTATGTTTATATCATAGCATAATAATTGATTTATCATTTGGCAATCTAATACTATGATCCCTTTTATATTGTGTATTACACTATCATTTTACACACACAGGAGCATACTGTTTGCAGAGTATCTGATCTTAAAGATATCTGAATCTGGAAACAAAACAACGATATTATTGAAATAGGTATGTATGCTAAGTGGAAAGATTGGTGGGAAATCATTTTTTTGTTTTCTGTCTGAATATCGGTGGGCGATCTGAGAGCTGAAAATCATTTGGAAATCTTTAGAAATTCCTTGATTTGTTTCAAAAGCAGTAAAATCACATTTAAACCTTATGCTAACATATTCATCTGACCATGGAATTAGAACGAATAAGCTGAAATTTAAATCATGACATCGTAGTATTGTACAGACATAGTCATATATCTTTATGATAGAAAGTTTTGTGGGCAAACGGTTACTGTCATGTTACTAAAAAGGTCCATATGTCTACTGAACAAAAGGAATCTCATAATTTTTCCAAAGGATCTTGAAAGAGGGAGTGTCAGGTGATGCAAACATAACAAAATGGGAGAAGAAATAAATCAGCAACACAGATCTCTGTGTGCATGTGTGAGCATATCAGAATTTATTAGTCTTTGCATCCTCAATAATGGATGCCAGAAATGAACTTACTCGAAATTCTTTGGATGATGGGTTGATCATGGTTACGAGACATGATTCTATGCCATGACTATGAATAACAGCGCCCGCATTGCACATCTCATATGCCTGGAAAAGAAGGGGAAATAAATGTTAACTTTAGCTTTCCGAAGAGAGGCCACCGTTCCACAAAGAGTTAATTGTTTGTAAGTACTCCATGAACCCCAAGATCCACATACAGGACATGCCATAACCTGGAATGCAAAAACACATGAACAATTTTTTTTTTCTTGAATATCAAGAAAAAAAGAAACACACTTGGTAATTTTGGCTCCAAACTGGGGCCACCTGCCAAGGCCCTATATCTTCAAGAGACAAAAAAAAACTCAAGCAAGTAGCTTAGAATCCCAGACCACATGGTAGCAGACCATGGGCTTTGACAATCACATTGCACAGTTAAAACCATGTTTTAGTCAGACTCTGTGTGGAGCTATTGATATGCCTATAGAAGTTTGCAAAATAGTAGAAGTTCAACATTACTTTGGACATTTAACCAAACTAACAAGCAAAAGGAACAGCATCAGGATCCAACATGGAACACATGAAACACACTAACCCACTATTATGTGCAGTGATAGTAAAATTTGTTAACGTACACAAAGAGAAAATTCCTAATAGAAATGTATCACGTCCTTGGTTGTCAATGTAACTCGTGAAACAATGACCTATTTTTTACTTATCTTTTTGGACAAGAAGCTTTCAAATTTCAACTGATGACTAACTTTCATAGATCAATACAATTGAAATATCTCAGATGGGTTCTCATGATCCTTAAATCCAAAGTCATTTACATTTCTAGTTGGGCTGCATTGTACCTTGTAATTGAGATTCCATGACCTTTTTCCCCGCGAAATCAATCGCCTCTTGCCTACATTCTGATATGGATCCAATAGTCATAAGCAATCAAAATCTTCAAGAGTGAATATTTTGGTTGCCAATGGAATATAGGAATTGATAATGTCGAGTTTCTTTTTCTTGCAATATATTTGGGGAGTAGGGAGGTACAAGCTCCACCTAGCTTAGTCTACCACAACTATTTTCTTAGCTAACCCATAAATTTATATCTTTTACATCATTTCTTCATAGTAACCAAGGACAAGGGGTCTAAACATGTGAAGAGCATACAATATCCAGTAAAACTAAATGAATTAAGAGTATCACTCCCATTCTTGTAGCAAGGGTATTACCATATTGTCAGAACAAATGTTGTCAAATCATCTCAGATGCGCTTCAATAGTAAATTTGTAGATACACCATTTCAGAACTGTCAGGTATTCTGAGTGGTTTATCAAATCAAAATAATAGTAGCTGATTTTGCACCGATTTATGTAAAGTATAACCACTGGTACCTTCATAAAGAGAGGACCACAGTCAGAACACTTGGGAGGCTTGTTCGGATAGGGCTTTGGAGATGGAGAACTCAACACAGTCCCAGTTGGAGACAACACATACATGTCCTCTGGTAACATTCTCTCCTTCTGTACCCCTAACCACATCACAAACACAAGAAAGAAAAACCGATCACAAATGTTCAGTACCCTAGAAACAATATAGAACACAGAAACCATAAAAACAAAGCATTTCACATTCAAGCTTGATAGATGTAACTCCAACAACATCAAACTAATAAAGAATCATGATAGCAATAAAGTTTCAATCGTTAAATAGCCCACATATGCTTAACAACTCCAAACAATCTAAAACAAAGAAAGATTGAAGATTGAGCTCATATAACCAAAACCCAGGTACTACTCAACACAAAAAATGATCTAAAACCCAATGATCCCTAAAGCCTTAACCTTTAGCAAGAACCACAAATGCCCAAAAACCAAACAACCAAAGCAAGACACAAACTTCAACTCATGTACGACAAACTGAGAACAAAACCATGAATACCCAGAAACCGGAACTACCAGAAGGGGACATGATGACGAGTTGCTGAGGCTTAGGAACAGATTCATCGTGGACTTTGATTGTGATACTACCACCGGTCCCAGACACCCATCCGAGGCTGTAGAACTGACGGCACAGGTCGGATATCAGAACCTTTGTGTCGTTGACTGGTTTGCTTTCCAAGTATGCCTGCGACGTCGTTCCGAGGTTGACTCCGTTAAGTGCCACTGCTGCCATCTCAGACTGTGCTTCAATACTAGGCTACCTTCCGATGAAAATGTGGATTTTGTTTGGGCAGAGGATTTGTGTTCCAAAATTTGTTCAAATGGAATATTTCGTGAAATTACGTTATTACCCCCAGTGAAACTCCGTATTTGTTTTTTGGCAAAAGAAAGACTACAAGATGGCCATGACTCATGAACCATGAACGTACGGCATTTGTGGGAGAAGCATGTAACATGCCTCTGCAAGTACCAAGGACTAAAATTTTGGCTTTCGAACGTTTAAAAAATAGATACTTATGAAGTATCAATATTTTGAAAAGAACGGTAAAAGGATTGTGAAAATATATAGATAGGTTATATATGAAAATGTCCTAAATATTACTTAAATACCAACTTAGCATGATTAGATAAGTGTCTGGACGACAATGAAACAACTGAGGTTCGATTCACTCGGGCAAACCCTTGATTTTTCTTCTAATTTTTCAAAATTGGGCAGGAAATGGAGAATTGGGCGAAAAATATCATGGTTTAACTAAAATATCGCGATATTATCATGGTAATTAAAATAAATATCGTTGAGGGGAAAAAACAAAATTATCAATATCATGGTTTAACCAAAATATCGTGATATTATCATGGTAATTAAGATTAATATCGCTGAGTGAAAAAAACCAAATTATCACTGATATTAATATCGATATTTAAGACATTGTCTGCAACATACTCGGCAGAACCGATGACTCTTATCTTTTGTTCGAAATTTCTTTTGGTAATGAGTATGCGCGCCGTTCATTGTGCTTCTTTCGTAAATCCCTCTCTTGAAGTTCTTGTTCCAACAATTCCATGTTCTGCTCACAATAAAAGTGGTGCGGCTCCTCATTTGTGTTTGTTGTAGTGCTAGTACTAGTGTGCTCCTCGGTTGTGTTTGTTGTAGTACCAGCAGTAGTGTTCTCTCTAGCACTCTTGTCATCGTCTTTCTTGTTACCCTTCTTTGCTTGAAAAGGGAGACAGCAAGTCCATAGTGGTTTCATAGTGATCCACTCGGAAACCCTTCAGGGTGAATTAAGCTCAATTGGTACAAATTTCAGGCGGGACAGTCGACATGGTACTTGGTTAGATGTAGCATTGCCTTTGCACAACTTTGAACCATCTAGTATAATGTGTAAAGTTTTGTCGATCAATACAAGTGACGGTTTAGCTAGAGAAACAAGAACGTGGGCTGGAATGATGTCCACTCGTACTTGATTGCCCAACATCAATTCTCCACTCGGCCCAATTTCCGCACACTAGCACAATACATTATCCAATTCAATCTCTCTCTCACTCACCTCTGCAAATTAGAGAAAGCCAGAGAGTCTTTCTTTCTCATTCGTTCTTCTTCCAACAATGTCAAAAGACCGCCTTGTAAAGAGCGTCACGAAGTTCGCTGATGTCCAATACAAGCTTTTCACCAAACGCTATGGTCAGCAGCTCATCGACATTTTCGAGTTCCCTATTAAGCTTGTGCTCTCTCCTTTCACTATCGCCTTTGACGTCGCCGGCTCCGCCCAACGTGGCTTTGGCGTCCCCGAGTTGATTTCCAAGCTCTCCTGCGCCTCAATCTTTGTGAGTTCTTGTAAAGTTTTGAGCTTTTTCATGTGGGGGTTTTGTTTTGTGTCACAAGTTTGAGAATTTACAGTGGTTTTTCACCTCTGAGTGGAAATGGATTTATGGGTGTATGAGTTTGGGATGAAAGAATGGATTTTTGGTATTGAATTCTGAAACTGTTGCTGCTTTTTTGTCATTGGATATTGAATTGGTGTATATGTATGTTTATGGGATAGTTGAAATGTATTTGTAAGTCAGTCAAGTGGGTTTCAGTCTGTTACTGCCTTTGGAATGTTGTCTATTATTGAGTTGTGAAGTCTGTTTCGGTTTTCGTAATGGTTGGAATGGTTGATATCAGGTTGTAGCTACTCTAGGGACTTATGACATAGCGATGGAGATGGGAAAGAAGGTGATATGCCAGAGGTATATTTCAGTGTCTTTCAATTTTCAATGGTTGTCTTGTCTTTCAGTATGGTTATATTCACAGCTTGACATTATGATATGTAACACTATATAGCCTATTGTTGTACCCTATATCTACTTTCATCACATATATCATAATGATAGAGTGCCAGACTGTTGATAACTGCACATTCAGACTATATTAAAATGATCAATGATGTAAAGATAACATCTAAAATATATGGTAAAGAAAGCAACATTAAAGTGCATATAATTATAAGTTTTTGCACTTTTCTGTCGTTTTGTATACTTAGGTACTAGTCACCACCGTGCAATTTTATAATTCAGAAGTAATTTGACACAACAATATATAGTGCTTTAGGCATGAATGTGGAAAACCATGTTTGTATTCAAAATGGCTGAATCAGACTTAAAATGGTCTTAGCAGTGAATATTGTCCCGTGTTTAATTGGGGAATTTTAGAATTCATTTGATGTTCAATGATTTCTCAAGTACGATCTTGAAGTGTAGGAACTGTGAAACCTGCAACGGTTGGCAGGCATTGCGGTGTACCATGTGCAAAGGATCAGGGAGGGTGCACTACCAAGTGAAAAATTACACCTTGAAAAGGTAAGGTTATCTTCAATTTAGTTCCAAAGTTGAAACCATGGGCTATGAGTTATAACATCTTCATACTTATCAGAAACTGAAAAGATTTTAAAGCTGTGGATAGTTTTTCCAGATATGTAGCCTTTGGCTTCACATGTATGCTGAACCTTGAAAAGGTTTGCACTTAAATTTATGGACATTTCTTAATTTTATGTAGACAGGGAATATGGCTAATAAGCTCTGCCTGTGATAGAAGTTGTCTAGTAATGTATTATAATAAATGATGTCTTAGAATCTGCAGCTGTGTAAATAGTCTCATTTGGCATAGTAATGTCTTTAGGAGTTTTGTTTATAGTGTATTAGTGTATGTGGCATTCCCCCTTACCCAGAACATGTGGAGATAAAAGTCTAAACCTGAATTCTTGCCCCAATAAGTTAAGGCTACATGATAAACTTCCAATAGTATTTTATGATAATTTTGAAGTCTAACCAGCCAAGATATATGAGGGAAAGATTATAATTTCTGGTCTAATGTTTAAATATCTAGCAGACAAATGAGCAAAAATTGCTAGTGTTTCACTATAGCTCTGATAATCTCCTAGCATCTTATTTCTCTGATGAATACTCATGCAGTGGGGAGAGGGAAACGGCTGAATGTGTTGCAGCTGCTATTGCTGACAATCGCGCTGAATTGGTTCATCTTCCATCTGCCATAGATCTTCACACACCATTGCCATCTAAAGACTGCCTGACCTGTGATGGCACGGTAAATGTTTGCTCAGTTACAGTTGATTAGTTACACATATTTTCCCACTATTCTGTACTTCTAATCAGAATTTTATCCAAACCATGAGGGCTATCATCTCAGAAACTGCAGAGGCTGCACTCAGTAATATGCCTCCTATGTAATTTAGGGTGATGTAATGCGCTATAGTTAATGAGAGGTAGCTTGGTATACTCTCTTACTATTAATGTGGGTCATGTGTAACAGAGACTTCTAACTTGTAACACTTCGTATGTGATTTAAAAGTGGAAAACCAAACCTTCTATAAAGATTACAATTTGTTTTTAGAATGGCTTGTTGTAATCTAGGCAAAAGACAATATGCTTCTCTCTGTATAATTTCGTACTCTCTCTTCCACTCTTTCAGCTTCTGAATGCTGGATTTAGACATGACATGAGATATTTATTACGTTACAGGGTGTAATGAGCTGTCCTGAGTGCAAAAACAAACTACAAGTCCGAATCTCTGCAGATGATGTGAGTTAATTTGGGATTCAAAAGCATTGTGGCTTAAATTGGTTTTATTTGGTCGGTCTGAAATTCTGAATGTGCCAACTTCATCTGCACTTTCAGTTCTGTGCATATTTCAACAGTACTTTGTGTGTATTCACTTATGTTTACGAGTCTTGAACAAGGAAAAAGATTCTTCGGTTATCGATTACTACACTTGTCTACAATGATTAATTTACATTTAAAATTTACAGTGTCTGCTGTCTATTTGGAGCTTGATTTCATATGTAATAGAAGGGAAATGTGTTATTTTCAAGTAAACCTCTGTCAATTTGGTTTAGGGTAAGTGAAGGGTGGCGTTGAGGATGCTCATGCAGGGCTTAGAAAGGTAGAAAATTTAACAAATAAAAAGTCAAAAAAGGTTTTGCTATAGTGTCAGAGAACTAAAGGATATAGAGAAAAAAAAAAAACTTGAGGTCAGAGAGAACAAGGTAGGAGGACGTTCAACAACATCCTGTTTTTTTTGTTTCATCTGCAGGAGTGTAGGCTTCAATTACATCTTAGACAGACTCATTCAATGATTATGGACCTGGGAGCTGAAAGACATTAAGACTTCTTAGATTTTGTAAAAACACTAGAGTTGAATAAATACTGACTCGAAACTTCAAATCCTGGAACTCTACTTTTGCTGACTAAGACTCTTAAGTTACCGCTTTTGCTTATTCTAGGGTTTCCAAAAGGGTACGACATCACACTTGTTCAATCATATAATTCCAAATTGTTATACTAAAGCAATTTCTTTGACAGCTGATTATGACTAGCCTTGAGTAAAAGATATGTAGCATGCAGAGGCCCTGCACCCCTTTGTGGACGTGTCATTCCATATGTATTTTTGAATTTGATCTAACAAAACTATGTTTTATGGAAATTGAAGTCTGAATTCATATGGGGTAAAATTTATATATCATGTTCTTTTATTTCATCCATAAATCTTCAGTAATGCTTCCATCCTTATACCCTTTTTTGTTGTTTGTCTTAATACTTGCAGATAATGGAGCCTCCCTGGAAAGCCTACAATGTTATGAAGAAGATGGACTACCCTTATGAGGTCAGTATCATATCATATGTTCTTATTTTTTGTGAGAAGTGTTTCTGTTTTGTTGTGTATAATTACAGCTAGAAATATTTAGTTGCATAGCAAATTTGCTATCTAGGAAGGAAATTCGACCTTGCCTGTGTCGTCTTGCCTTATATTGTTTAAGTGCTTGCTCCATGTCATCAAAGGTGATTATAATAGTCTTAAAGTGTGGTATAATTTTTGTTGCCATTATGGTTGTTAGCTTCTAGCGGTCTTAGAAATATCAAGGACATGTGTTTTTTTTCCAATGGGCAAACCCCTATATTTGAAGATTAATGTTTTTGTATTCCTCCAGTTACTACTGTTGGCTTTCTTTTCTAGGCTATAGCTATATAAATTATAAGTTCTTTGTATAAGACTATAAGCCATGCAAGTGAAACTTCTTTTAATTTCTGTTTTTCTGAATGCATGCAAAGGATTAGAATAAGTGTTAGTATGATGCTGCAACGAAAAATCAACTTTGACATAATTATCTTTTCTGATATTTTGTTATTGATCTGTTTCAGCATATTGTGGACAGCATGAAAGATCCCAGCATCGCTGCATTTTGGTTGTTTACCTTGCCTCGGGTTGTGGGTGGTTATGAGTATGATGATGATGTCAAGCAAAAACTTTGGTGGCAATACAAGGTTTGTGATTTATAAGAGTTGTATATCTAAATAATTTTTGATACACCACATAGTATATGACTATTATCTTGTTTCTTATCATATTGTAATGGGTATTTCACTTGCCTTGTAATATAAAGATAATTGATAATATAGAAAGAAATAAGAAAATTGTAAGCTTTGTTTAAACTTGCCTATTTTCTTAAACGAATTTTTGTGAGCTTACCACTCAATATACTGTTTTCCCCTGGCATTTGTCACGGTTTCAGTAGTCAATTAAAACAAGATTGTGATATTGCCTTACTCTATTAACTTGTTTCGGTTAGGAATCTATGCGGTACGATCAACTTCGTGATGTGGTGGCTAAGCGAAAACCTGGCTGGGAGCACTTGCAGGAGGTACGGAATTGTATAAGGGAACTTTTAGTTGGAAATTGTTTTTGAATGTGAGCTTGATCTTTCTGCATCCTTTAAGGTGTAGTTACCTTATTTAGCATAATTTAGTATACTGAGGTCACTGAAATGCAATCCATGGTCCGATTAAACAATTCATTGGATATACATCAAGTTAATATGGCTGACATATAATTGGTGGAAATTCACGAACACAACTTGATAGCATTCTGTTAACATCAAAAAGAAAACCCCGCAAAAATTTTCTTATTGGCCTTGGATCTTTTCTAAATTTTATAAAAAATTTGTCACTCTAAGATACAGCTCTAATGTCCTTTATATATCTCGTCCATAATTTGGTCTACCTGAGCTAATATCTTATAGCCATCTGGTTGTAGTTTTTGATTTAGTCAAAAATTGGATACCTTGATGATAGAATTCATAAATGTTAAAAAAAACATAGTTTCTGCAGTTTCCTGTAACTTTTTGTTCTTTAGTTTTCATTTGAGAAAGGTCCATGATATGAAATTACTTGATAGGCGTTGATCTCCATAGATCCTGCTCGTGCAAGGGATGATCCTGTTATTGTAAAAAATGTCCCTTTCTATAAAGCGAAGAAAGCTCTTGAAGCAGAAGTCATGAAACTGAATCCTCCAGCAAGGCCACAAAACTGGGGTGTACGTAACCTAATCTATGATCTACATATGAAAATTTATTCTGTGTCTATCAGGTAGAAAGAAGAGGAATATGCACTCGTTAATGTGATATTAATGAACTAACTGTTAGAGCATCAGCAGGAACTGGACCTTCCATTGAATGCATCTTCCTGGAGCAAGGAGGATCTCAAAGATCCTGAAAAGTTTTATGAAATGACTGTTCTTCTTAATGCTCAGCGAGAAATCGCTGACAAAATTTTGGATGCTCAATGGGAGACTAAATGGCGTCAAGAAAAGGTTGGTAACTTCTAGTCTTGTGTACATGTTGAAGTTTATGGACTTGCTTTCCCCTTTTCCTCTTCCTTAATCAGCTTATGAGATACATAGGAATTGAAGAAAATATATCTAATGCTAAAATTTGGAATGAGGTACGCACTACCAGAATGTTTTGGTCATGCAAATGCAGAAAAATTATCTTACATCAAGTTCCTTTTTTGTTCTGTTTACCCTAGCATCAATGATCTGGGTGGAAAATGCAAGTGCCAACCAATGACCAATGCACTCTTGGCTCGTAGAGTTTATAAGATTTATATAAGAAAAATATTTTGTAATAGATCATTACCTGGAAGTATTGAAAGAATGAAACTATAGGTCAAAGAAATCTAGTGGATCAGAATCACACCAACTATGTACATTACACATGCCTGATTTCCAAACACTGCCCTTAATTTCCTTGAAAACTCCGAATTTTCTCTTGTTATAATTTATTTGTTAGCTGTTGTTTTTCAGTAAAATGACCTTACCTATCCATTTTGATGGTCAGTTGAATGAGATGTTGGCGGAGAAGTTACGGCCATACATGCAGAAGATCGACAATGGGACCCTCTCTCAGCCTATCATACTACCACAACAAGATCAAAATCAGAAGGTTTTACCACTTTTTCCTGTCATTCTTGTTGATCCTGGCAAGCATTAATTTATTCTGAATATACATTGCAAAAAAGCTTATATAAAGAACTCTGCTAATGTAGAATGAACTAAGGAAAGAATATTATATTACTTGGGTATCTGTGAATATATATATATATATAATATTGTGGTTATTACTTATAGTAATAGGATACCTTTGCACAATATGTAAACCTTTGCATAAAATGTAAATTAATAAAATTTTATCTATTTATCATTTCTTTTGGCGTTCAACTGCTTGCTCATTTAGCTATGGCTCGGCTCATCATCTTTAAGCTATTTGTCTTGTATGACCCTGCCTTCTAATGTCAATCAGTTTAAGGATCGCTTGCTTGTTTTAAGTTTCTTTTCTCATTCTTCTTCCCTGAAAAATCCAGCTCTCTTGGACTTTGCACTTTACTAATAGGGTGAATTTGACTTGACGTGTAACAATGAAAGTTTAATCCATGTTTAAGAAAGCCTTGTACTTCTAATCATGTTATGTTCTGGACCTCCTTTCATTGCATTCCAGCGCTCCGCTAAGAATTCTTCTCTATGTCTGAACGTCCAACTGAGAGCTATATTCTAGAATTTTTCTTTTGGTCAAATATTCTAGAGTATTATGGTCTGCTCGTTTCGAATACTGATGATTAGCCTTTGTATATTTTGTTGAAGAATGCTGAGCGTAAGATCCAAGTCTTAATGTGTGAGAATAGTTAACAAATTGCATACCAACTCAACTAATGGAACTATGAATATGTACATTTATCCTGCACTGCTAACCTGTTTCATGCCTGCGATTCTTGCAGAGGAACCGACAACGGAGATGGTGGTTCTTTTAATGATCTTCCAGGCTACTTTTGTACCGGAAAAACATGGATCGGCTCTTTGTTATAATGATTTATGATTTTTTTTATTGTGTATTGTTTAGTGTGTTTCCCGCCATGCTGCTATTCTTATTCTGTTCCAATTTTGAGGCTAGTAGGATATACTGGGACATTGATTGATGTAAATGAGAAGCAAATGCCTATCTTGTCGTCACACCGATGGTGCATCTCGGAATTTATAAGAAAGAAAATCTTCGAATAGTCAAATTCAAATATGAAACTCTAGTCCAATGCCTTGTCAACATGGTACAACAGTACCATTGGATCTGAAACTCTCTTGAAACTGAGAGGATCACATAGTCAATCAAGTGAAATGCCTTGAGGTTCAGCAATCACAAAAGTTGAGACTCAAAGAGCATACCGGGTGAGTGTACACATGCCTTTAGGTATATGGTCTTCTGTATTTTGAAAGGCTCTATCTGTTTTTCTACGGAACTTAAAATTGTTTAAACTTTCTACGAGATTGTTTATTTGATGAATTGTACTATTGTCTTGTCGAATAGGGCTTTCCTTGAGGAAGAAGCAACTGGAAACAAATCAGGAACTTTCCTAACATTATGTCAAGGTGTTCAGGATAATTTTAATTGATGACAAGATATTGGATTTACACACAGCTCATAAACTTGATTTGACATTTTAACCAAAAATGCCATGATGCATGTTGCAAAAGAAAATCAATTTGATCATCACTTGGTGTATAATTTATATTAACATTCTTGAGGTGATCAAATAAACACAAACATAATAGCATTTTAATAATATCAGCACAAACTTCACTTGCTCTACAAATTCAGGATAGAGATTCTAGAGGAATTGCAGTTCTAAATCAGAAGCTGATAATGATGTAGAGGCGGATGAGCATAAAATTTTATGAGGTCACATGAGTACTAGTTAGGTCTTGGAAAACCTGCAATTATCATGAAAGTTTCTGCAAATGTAGCAACAAACCTAAAACTTGTAACTAAATGGGAACTCTATGGGGAAGACGATAACACAGTGAATACTTCACACTCCATTAGCCTTATTTTATTTGGTATACTATTCCGGAAAAGCTCAGATTAACATTAAAAAGCTCATCACACACAAAGATGGAGGACGAGTAATTGGTTGGAAACTTAGAATGATCTCTCTAGATTTAGCCTACGTCTCTTTAAACCATAGAGACTGATGAGAGAAAAGCATTTAATCAAAGCATTATATGAACCACATGTATGCTCATAATTTGGCTAGTTCTTGCTGACCTCATATATAGCAAATGAATCACACCCTAGCACGTATAAACTCTTCGAAAACGAAAGCCTAGCTAGATAGTCAGGATTGCTACCACAGTTGCATTATAATGAAATCCTAGTTAGACTGTTAGATTAATGTTTCTCTCTGTGTTATCTGATCGAAAAGTAACAAGTGTCACTGCCTATTAAAGAGCTTCCTGATGATCCAAGTCCATCACTCAAGTTTGAATCAACTTCACGATTGATCTTTTGAAAAAAGTTCTTGTCAAGTACGTGTTGTCGGCCAATAACCTTCTGATTAACAAAGGATATATTCTCCGGAGACTTGTAAAGTTAGTCTTCTCCTGCATGAAGTTGGAAGGCATTACACGATCGATATGGCCTGATGACTAAGCATGTGCCACACACCATAGTTTTGTATGATCGGAAACTCATTGTAAAATGGCAAAAATGCGTGCAACGGTTCAAGACCAAGAGATAGGCAAAGCTTTCAGTCCAATATGGCTGATGATCTTCGATCAAGTGCCACTGTTTGAGGGGCATCGATCCATGCATCCATACATTCCTAGGCAGCCATGGTAATATTTACTGACCCTGTCTCTCTTCAATAGTGCCCCAACGCAAATCCACCTTTTATCTCCATTTGCTGCTCTTACGTTTCATGTTTGGGATCCCTATTTCTACTGGTTAAAAGAATCAACACCTAAATATCGTACTTAATTCGATCATTCAACTGGCACACTTTCAGTTTTTGCTCCTAATATATAGCAGAAACTCATGCTAAAAGCATTATCAACCTAAACTCACCAACACCGGCCACTAATTAAATTTTGAACTAATGATATAAACTAGAATAATGATCATGTAAAGTAGACCTCGCCAACGATCAAATGAATTTATTCAATATGTTAATTATTTTACTAATTAAGAATTTAAGATGCAATTTATCTTGGAGCATATATGCTAAAAACTTAGAAATGAATTCTTTTCACCATCCCTCCCCATCATGGCATCATATAATGCAAAATCTAATCTCTTTGTTACAAATGTAATGGCGAATGTCTTAATTATATATGTTATCTTCTATATTCTAACTGTTTATGATGTGGAAGAGGAACTATGCCTCATCACAAATTATGTGAACACTTGAAGGACTATGCCTCCCTTTCTAGTCCTTTTCAAATTTAATTATATCAATGTGAGAATGAAAACACAAAATTCTGGAAAGATGTACACATATTTATAACCAAACCAAATCAGCATCTCCATTGATAATTGTAATACAATAAACAAACAATAATGGACCCAAATGAATCCTCTCTATCTCTCTCTCTCAACTCTCAACATACACATGATGATCCCAGCAACAACAACAACAAAAATCTAAATGGAATGAATAAAAATGCCAATAAAATTTATGAAACTAAATTTATTCCATAAATTTGACCTAATAAAAGCTGCTCACAAAAGCCAAACTGACCAAAACAACAACGGAAGACACCAACACACTCGATGCCGTTACACCATACGCTCCGTTTCCTTTCGGTGCTGTTGAGTTCTGGTTCGACCCCGGTGGTGGTGACGTCACGTCCTCGGACGGAGTATCTCCGGACGGTGTTGGTGCGGTCCCGACAGAGCTAGGAGGAGACGAGGTTGGAGTAGTAGTGACTGCCGGAGCTGGGACTGGAGATGTTACTGGGTTAGTACTTGGGGCATGTGAGGGTGATGATGATGAAGATGGAGCAGTTGCTGGAGCTGGAGCTGGGGCTGAGCCTTGTGGTGGCGCAGCCGAAGGAGGAGTTTGACGGTGCCTGACGGCGAGAACGATGATGATCAGCTTCTGACCATTGGCGCAGTTACCATCTTGGCCACTGATGAAGTAGAACGGTCCAGACCTATCAAACTTGAACTCGGAGTTGCCCTCGTCTAGTTTCTGAATGGGGTTGCTTGTGTTGCAGTTGAAGAAGTTGTCCTTGTTCACAACCAGAACCGAGTCCGATCCTTTGTTGTACTTGAAATCTGTCACATATATTTCCATTCATCAAAACAATTATTACCAAATTGAACAAACCAAATTAATACATGATCGGACTCGTATATCGCAAAGAAGAAATGAAAAAGAGAGATGAGCATATATATCTTACAGAGAGTGTCATTGACTTGGAACCTATTACTCTCAGCCCAGTGATTGTAACTCTCAGATGGTTTCAGAACCCACCCATCTCTCCCACCAACGTAAAACTTGTAACCTTCTGTTGCAGGGAGAAAACACGTCAAGCAAACCAAAAACAAGAGGCACAGAAATCTCCCAAACTCCATGAGAGAAAATCCGAAATCCGAAATCGGAACCGAGCTAGATCACAGGACTAGTGTGAGCAAAGGCCGTCACCAATACTTTATATAACAGAATATGATATGTATATCTGCAGTGAAAATGATAGAATTTGATACAGACACACAGAGAAAGAGAAAATGGAGAATGGAAACTGAAGCTAGGGGTGGCTTGGGTTATAAAGACTTAGGCGCAAGTTTTTTACCGTTGCTATAAGCTTGTGTGAACATGGTAAGGAAGGAACGTACGTTTAAATTTCAGGTATGGTTTGATTGCATGCTGTAGAAACCTTACACGTGGCGTGATCATGACGACTTAACGGTCGTATTTTGTTTAATTTTCAATTTTTAAGAAAAAATGGATGTATTGGAAACATAATTGTGGTGTGTGTTGTGTTACTTGTGTATGAGTTGTTGAAGAAGCTCAAAGGTGATGAGGGAAGGATCGAGTTTGATTGCAAGAGGATTTACTATATGTTACCGTTTTCTTTAATTGCATGTTTCTCGTTTCTTGTTGTGGTAAAAGTATGCAATATATGCCCATGAATAAGTTGAGATTCGAACCCTAATCCCTAAACAATACTCTTTGCGAGTTATGATTCTCAACGGACAAATTACAACAAAAGAGCATGAGAAAAAGAGAAATCTACATTATCGAGCAAATCAGATTAACTGGTTTAAGCACCTCAAGTTTTGTGAGAATATAGAAGGTATATTAAGTTTGCTGCAAAATGTACAAAACCTTAAAACCAGCTAGAGTTAGGAAAGCCACACAAAGCAGATGACCTTGACCAAAAAGTTCCACAGAGACAGGGTTAGGAGTTGGGTAAAGAAGTGTAGCTGTACTCAAACCATTTCCACGTACCACTACTAAACTACAAATGACTCATCTTTAACACTTTTTTTAATTTTTTTTATTGAACCTTTAACACTTCTTGATTATAGTTCTTTCTTTACATTCAAATAAACTTTGACATGATCAGATTAGCTACCGCATCAAGGAACCTGCACATATTGATGGCTCGAAATGGTTGCCGCGATATTTCAGTTTGCTATATCAATGGACACGGGGAAACATTTATAAACAAATGATGCCAAATACTGGATTACAGATTACAAACTACAAATTCCCTCAGCTCTATCCAAAGAAACAAGAATACATCAATTCATATTTCTGTTTCACCATTTTTCGAAGGATTCTACAAGAAAAGCTCAAAATACAAATATTACAGACACCTGATATCACAATATAATGGGAACAGAAAACGATTGTTGTGAAGAAAAAATAACAGGAACCGGAAGAGTAAAAAGAATTAGAAAACTGATGATAGAATTATGAGTTGCTTTTCAGCCGGTGGCTAAATGTCTGGGAGAGCTGTTAAACATACTGTGCCACATGAAAGCTCTTGAAAGCACCATCTCAAGTTCCTGGTCAGTCCAGTTATGAGTTGGTAGGTGTTGAAGAAACATAACCAACTCTTGGAAATCAAGCTTCTTGAGCTCCTCTGACCACTGAATCAAATCGGAGAATTAAAATTAAGTTCTTGACATCCATTTCATTGCCAAATCAAAATCTGATGCAAACTAAGCAGACCATGGATTTATATGGCAGTAACAGAAAATAAGGTTATATGGCCAAATATTACAGTTTAGTATCCTAGCTTAGATGGCAACTTTACCATCCAGAAACTAGGTCATCTCGTTATTAGAAGACACAAATATACTACTCAGGTCCATCAACTTTCTTCAGTTCCATAGATGGCATTTCTAGCCATCAACATTCTGTGGATCAGAATAATGCTGGATGGCATTGAGAAAAACCAGCAAAGGTACTTGGCTATGGCAGTCAAAGAATTCAAGGTGTCGCACTGTCGCAGAGGAAAATAGTAGAAATATTGTTTTTCAAAGGGATAAATTTGATTTGCTGGAGAGAGAAATAAATAAGTGAGACTAAGTGAGCAAGTCATGGAGTGTATAAATACAACCACCGAAAAGATATGAGGGTAAATTCGGCAGGTTTAATTGAGAAGAAAGAAAAGATATCCGCTGTTTGTGTTAAAAGAAAAACAAGTGTGGAATATGCTGCATGCAATGACTGCATATAAAAGAATATTTCAAAACCTTCTATACAAGGACTTCACAATGAGATTGTTTTTATCATATATGGTGCGAAATTTTCATTAATTTCTTTTCCATGTTCAAAACTTGAAAACTTCATCAAATAGGCAAAGAAAACACATTGTTAACAAACAAATAAATCCACACACTCTTTCTTATTAAAGCCTAACAATAGACACATTCCAATCAAAGTCTGATAAATAGACAGATTTCCTTATGTCAAAACCTTACAAGTAACATATATAAATGTGTGTGCACAAAAGAAGTTTGATCTTACCGTTAAAAGAAAACTGGCAAAAATATACACAAGGAAATCTGGCAATGCATCTCCTTCAGCAAGATATGTATCCCACAGGCGGGAAATAAGTTGGAAGGGAATCTAAACAGGGCAATAAACAGAAACTGCCATTAGCATAGGATAAAGGAAAAAAGCACATGGACCTGTTAAAATTTGGATTTCAAAAATAACCAAAATTATGATCACTTTGTACACAGCATATGAATATAAGATAGAGAAAACTAGAGAATAAATCTCTAATAACAAACCTCACGTATTAAAAGACAGTTGAACCACCGGAAAGCAAACTGAAGAAATTCCAGCCCTTGCTCCTCCACATGTCTAGATACAGGTTCTAGTGCAACAAGGGAAAAGATAACGAGTAAAAACATGAAAGATGATATTTTGATATGCGTCTAGCATCCCAGCGTTTGAGGAATTGCTATTTCTTGAAGGTATTACACACAAAAGTATTTATTATATAAGCAAAAGTTGGTCTTTCGTTTAACAAAACCAGCTTCCTAATATATTCATGCAAGAAAAAGGGTGCAAGAATCAGGAAAAAAAAAACAGAAGGTTTACCATCAATTCGCCTGACCAATTCCTTTAGCTTGAACACAAGCCTCTGGATCCCTGGCTGAGCAAAAGTGTAATGGTCTTGCATACCATCAAGTAGCTTTGATAGGCACCAATAGCAATCAGCTTCTACTGTAGATATTTGATCGGAAGACAGATCAGAGATTGACCAACCATCCACACTACCGTCCAAGTATTCTGACAAGAAAACCACAAGAAAGGGAGTAACAAGATCATTTATTCCCTGAACATATCCACTTGCAGGATGTCGAATTGCCCTGAAAGACATCAGGAGAAGTAAGTTTGAAAACATATCCCATAATCCTAACAATTAATTAAATATACAAAAGAAAAAAGCATCAAAACAATGGCCTCTAGAAACCATCAGTGGAATCCAATAAGTGCCGAAAATATTCACTTTGCCACATACAGTTTACTTATATAATATTAGCATTGCATTGCATATTTTAACACACATGATCTCGTTGTTGTCCTAGAGCGACTCTAAATTATAGAGAACTAAAAGTCTAGAATAGACTCCTTATCAAGGACTGGGATTTATAGGCTGCTAAGGTTCTCAATTAGGGGAAATGAGGGCCAAAAAAGATCTCGACTTAACTGAGGCTAGTCATTGGAGCATAAGAGGTCAGTTACTACTCACAATTCATGCATGCATGGTTCACATCTACAACTGGCCACACCCATTGTAACACAGAACATATAGAAATATTGTAACAATGCTAGACCACCCAGTGGAGCCCAATCAAGGGTGAACCATGTTATTAACTAGCTCTGTGACTCTGTGAGTGTTCTTCATTCTCCATAAAATCCCTAGTTGGTCCAATTTTTGGCATCCAGAAATATGTTGGCATAAGTGAGAATTATAGTATGAGAATCATACCCCTTACCAGTCCTCTTAATGCACATTGTCAACCAACATTAAACCTCCCAGTATATAGGGTGTAGAGTTCGTGGTACATGTAAACCCAAACAAGTCATTTCCAACTTAGCACTACTAGCACAGGCAGAGACAGATTCAGGCTAGAACTACTTTGGTACCTATAGGGCACAGAAAGAGAATGTCCTTGACATTTGACAAGTAATTAAAAGCATCTGAAGAACAGAGCTGTTAAAACATTATTGTCATGGTTTTCAGGCTGATGCAAGGCACTAATGGTCAATGATGCAGGAAGAAAATGTGTCTCATATTCTATTCTAATAAAGCTGTCTGGATTAACCCTACAATTATGAGAATTGGTCTGGAATTTCTACATAGCCCATCCCGTTTATACAGTAGCAGCATTTACACTTCACTCTAAGGAATCAGCAGACCAAATAGATGAAAGCATAGCATACAACATTGAATTTGTAAAATTCAAATAGTTGAATGAAAATAAGAAAGTATGTAATAAGAAATAGGTACCATGTGTAAAGGATGCGCTCCAAGGATTTCTGGACTTGCTCTTGCTGAAAAAAAGACACATCCGGCACGGTTCTTGGGCAATCAACAGAAATCTAACAAGGAAAAAAACTTTATTTGTCAAAACCATCAAAAAGAGCGTATTTGCGTCAACCTAGATTAATAATTATATATTAAATAAGTACCTGACGAAGCATGTTTATCTCATCATCGGAACGCTCAGTATCTGGAACGTCATAGTATTGAGAAACACAGTCAAGATACTCGAGGCGCTTCCTTCTTAGAACTCCCTCCCTTCTATCTGAATTAGATGGTGCATATCCCTGTTGTAAGTTAATATTTTAATTTCAAACAAGCAAAAACATCGACTAGATAAAGCTAACCCAGGTTAAAAATAGGAGAAATAAAATTAGCCTCTTCCTAAGACCAGAAGCTAATTTTAATACTAATTCCAATTACCAAAATAATTGTTATAAGAAAACAAGAAAAAATTAATAGAATAGTGAAGGAAAGAAGTCACATATACATGAACCTCAGGTTCAACACATGGCTGGACAATGGATACAACTGCATGAAACTAAACACCTACTTCCCCGTTCTGCATAGATGTTTGTAACATATAAACTTTTTAAAAAAACCACGAAAACCAGCAATTCTAATGGGGGCACAAGGACAACCTTGCAGGTTCTATATCACTAATGCTCCCTATCGCCTGGTTAGGGAACCGATTTCTTTTGTCAGATTCCAAATTAGGGAGTTTGACTGGCCTCTTAGGCCTTTCATAAGCCTAGTATGCCAAATGGAAGCCATAGAAAGTGTAAATACTATTCAGTATTCATGTATATTGCTGACCCACGTATTCATGTATATCGTAGTCCATACTTCTATATTTTTGTCGCCTTAAAAAAGCTAAATATGTAGCTTAAATATCTGATTGAAGTTCCATAACATATCCAAATCTTTTCATATTGCTTCTAGGAGTTTCAAACCATTGAGCTTACCAAAAGAAGCCTCCACACATCAGCTCGCATATATGGTGGTATGCCACTCCAAGCCAACTCACGCAACTTCTCTACACAAATAAAAATAAATAAAAAATAAATAAATAATTTAAAAAAAAAGGAAAGATATGAACACCACAGTTCCATTTGCAGGAAAAGAAAATTTGTTGAAGAAATAGATCTATCAACAGAGTAATCTAGGAAACCAAAATCAAATGCTTCATTATACCAGAATAATATTAACAACTGCACAAATTGAGATTTCAGTTAATGATCCCATGAATCACAGCAATAGGTAAATACAGAACTGGTCTAAAATGCAAAATAACAAAACCCCAGAACCCAGGGCATCACTTGTATCTCTGCTTATATTTGTCTAGTGGTGGGAGATAGGGAGCATATTAGAGGTCTAGTGGAGAAAGGGGATTTTGCATGTGTTTATAGATTATCTAGCTCTCATAAAGTATCGATAATATATCAACTGTCAATAATTCTCAAGTCTCCGTTTTTTCCAAAAACAGGAGCTTTTATACCTATCCAAGCATTTCAAAAGAAAAAAAAAATTATAGCTATCCAAATGTGAATGACTAGGACAAAGGGGAGATTTCACTTTACTCTTTTTGATTGAGAGTGGACAATTAATAGCTGCAAAGCAAATAGTATTGGAAACTTCAGGTTCTGGGCTGTTGCGTGCAAGTCTTATTATAAGTGGTAAACTGGTGAATCGTTCAACTCCCTCAAAAATTTGAACCTATATCACCTGATCTGGAAGGCTAAAATATGTGTGATGATATTTGTTTGGACTATGGATTATGGTAGAGTAATACATGTAGGAAGATTATGAGGGTGAATGTTAGACTACATGAAACAAGGGATAATATTGATCATCATCTTTTCCATTGTTTTAAAGTTTGAAAAACTACCTTTATGGAAGCAGCAGCTGGTTGTTCAGATTCTTTAGTGATATCTTATGAAGTTCCAACTGACATGTGATTCATCTATAATTTAAACTTATAAAAGAAATATACTTCAATATCTCATAGCAACTACTAAAGCAACACCTGGAAGATGCCTAGCAATATCAATATAAGCAATATCAATATAACTTCATCAATAGATATCAGGGAGAAAGAACTGAGAGAAAAATGTAAGGAACATGTTATCGTACCTAATATCACTGTGGTCCCAGAAAGGACCTTAGTGAACTTCATAACTCGAGCAGAATCAGTTGCTCTAGCACCAATAACGGATTTCTGAGGACCTTTGGAAGTATTCTCAACATTCGAGGTTGATATTTTTAACTTATTTACACTTTCATTGGTGTTCGGCTCACTTGGGCTCTCAAATGCTTCCTAGTTCAGAAATAAAGAATCAGTTTTTCCACTCTCATTGAATTCCTAGGTTTCCAAAATTTATAAGACAAAAAGCATATCAAATCAAACCTCCAATACCTTTGATATGCTAACACTTGTTTCAGCATCATTGTATGAGAAGCTCCTTGCATAATTTAGCGCGGGTTCTTGTGTGTTTGATTGATCTACCAGCTCTGTTCTCCTCGTCAGCAATACTTTACCAGGCATACTGCGACCTTTGAGCAACCTAGACAAACAAATAAATATTAAACTAATATTACAAACAACACATTTGATCTTGTTCAGAAAAGCTAATTTGATAGCTACAATCCAGTAAAAGTAAAAACTACCATCATCAAATCGAATGTACCATCACCAAATTTCGGCCATATGAAATCAACTTTACATTGCAGTAACAAAATCGATGGCAGGAAACTAAGTACAACAAAACCAAACTCTCACATCCAACTCTAGATTTACATTGCCTGATTGCTTCTGTTCTGCCACATTTTTCCACCAAACCCGAAAAGCTGAGCACCCAATTTCTCCAATTTACAGAGATTTCACAAATCAAATAACTTTTCCCACTGATTGCTATCTAATGGATTCCAAATCAACAAAGCCAATATTCAATGTCTCATCCTATTGGAATTTCGAAATCAAAATCTATGCTTTGGGGTGTTGGACATTCTAATAATACAAAAGGCAGAAGCTTATTTCGAAATGGGTATTCAAATCTGATGAAGAGCAAAGCCAAAATGAGTAACAAAATGAGAAGTGAAATAAAAATTGGGGGTACCCTTGAACATTTCTGAGGGTCTGGTTGAATCTTGATTCAGGGGTTGAGATGGAACTTTCTTGGGAGTGATGGTCTTCTCCACCAGAGCTTTGATTGCTCTTGTTGTCGTTGCTGTTGTTCCTCATGGTTGTGTGTATCTACAATGAGATCATAGTGTTTCTGTTCTGTTTATTGGTCTTTTTCTCTCAGAGCTTTTACCCAGAGAAATATAGGAAAAGCAAAAATTGAAAAGAACAGATAAAATTTTCTAAAATTCACATACAATAGCCTAGTTTCAGTTGTTGAAATGATAACTACTGTGAGATGACTATGATTTGTTATAACTCTAGGGAAAATTGTGATGTGCCTTTGCGAAGACTCTCAGACCCAAATCATTTTTGTCAAAAAAACAAATGACATATGGTATTTGTTGAGCCGTTGAGGTGGGATATTTATGAATAACAACAAATCACTACATTATACATTAAACGATTGCACACAGTCATTATGAGGAAATTATATATATTATGGTCTAAATTTCTGAAGTTACAAATTGCGCATGTTTAAGCGCTTGAACGGTTGAGAATCTCTAACAAATCAATAAAATATGTAGGCTACACTAATGACATTATAACAATAAATGATGGAAAACACAAGAAACTCCTAAGAAAACATTCTTACATCTGGTTCCGGTATTCGCATGGCACTCATAAAGGTACATAAGAGTGGTACGATAAATTATGTTGCCTGACAAGTGACAATCATCACTGTCATCACCAGCATGGGCGGAGATAAGAAGCGCGAATGAACCACTCCCAGAATCCAAGCCTATCCGCCATACATTTAAAGTCATACACATGCATCTCTCGGTTAATCTGTGTCTAATCTATCATTCATACACTGTTAACTTTAATTAGCTATTAGATATGATGTACAATCTTTGAAAATTAAAACAACTACAAACTAAAACCACGATTACATCCACAAGATAAAGAGTCAAAACAAAAGGCAAATGATGATACGATTGGAAAAATATTAAAGCGAACAGAAGAGGCTGTTTGTATTGCGACATGATTTCTCCACCTTCATGTCCGATGAAAATAAGCTACACACAGATACGAGTGCATTTTAGTCATTCATGGTCTATTGGTCTTAAATCCGTACATATATAGTAAGGGGAAATTATTATATGCATAATATGTAAATACACAGTGCAATCTTAGCTGTTCATAACAATTCATATGTTTGATCACCATGTTTCTATATTATCTCTTCTAATCTTGACTATTCACATATATGCACATATATATGTGTAGATACACGCCGCGTACTGAAAATGTTCTCATATAATAAGTGAGATTCATGCATGACTCCACACCTAGGCTAATATGTTCTAGAGCACAATGTGAAGCCTACGACGAAGACTCTAATTATGTAGATTGCCTTATAAACGGAGTACGTTATACTGTTGTTTGGAGCTTATACTTTTTCTAGGCCTCGAGTCCTTAAGTACCCTGATCCATAATCATGAAATTTAATTAATCTGAGAGCAATATTGCTTATCACTAATTGTCTTGATGATATGGTACGTATTAACGTATAAGATGCCAACAACTTCATTCCATAACTTCAAGTTTTGAACCAATAAATCATCGATCCAAACTAAGTTTTGATCACCGAACTAACGCAAATCTACTCAACAAATCTCATACATAAGTCGCATGTTCACATGGCAACTAATAGAAGAAGAAAATAAACTACTAGACAAGTCTACATTGAGGAAAAGTACGACGTGCAATCCAGTGAGTAGCCTAACTTCGCTAGCTAGTTTTTTTTTTTCTTTGTGGCTATTTGATTTATTTCAAGGCCAATACGTTTCCGGTATATGTTTACTCACTTGTTCACTACTAGAAAAAAAATCATCTCACACGAATTTTATTCTCACATACTACTTTAATTTTACAGATATCTGTGACAAAAACTTAGATATACAGAAAACCGTGTGGACAAGAATTTTCTTGACCCATATGACATTATACAACAATAACAGCTACAAAAATCTGTGTCAAATACTAATTCACACGAATAACAGTGTACATTATATTAATTATTTTCACGGATATCTATGACAAAAGACTAACTATACAGAAAAAAGTATAGAAAAAGATTTTCTAGGCCCACATTACATTATACAACAATAACAGCCACAAAAATCTGTGCCAAATACTAATTCATAAGGATATCAGTGTACATTATATTAACTATTTTCATGGATATATGTAAGTATTGTAATGCATACAGATATCTGTAGCAGTAAAAAATTAGTATAATTAAAAATAGGATTAAATACTTGTGACACCCTAGTTTACACCTAAAATCAGTTTTGTCCCTCACTTTTTTTTTTAAACTGGTATACCCCTATACTTTGAATTCTCGACTGATTTGCCCTTGTCGTCAAGTGAACCCGTTATGTAGCTGACGTGGCTAACATGTTGACACATGTATGGGACCAAGATATTGAGATGACAATTTTACCCCTGGAAATTTCATGCAAGCCATGGTTGAACCCCAAGCAACCCAACAGCCCATGTTTGTAGGGCAACACCGTCTTCCTCCTCATCTCCTCCGTTACCGCCCAATTCACCGTGTAATGAAGCTCGTGAGGTGAAACCGGTCCTCTCCTCCTCGAGCTAACCGAGCCAACGCTGTCCGTCGACCGGAAGCTCAAATTCTTCACATCTTCCGACATACTCTTCTTTGTCGACAAAAGCGAATACTTCCTTAGAGGATCCTTCCCCGTCGTGGCTCTACCTTCCGATGCGCTCCGGAACAGCAACATATCCCTCAGCTTCCACTTCTTATTCACTTTCGAGAACGAAATAGCTGACAATATCGTGTTGTAAGCCGAAGATACAGAAGGAGAAGTGGCCGGCTTGATCGAGCTGTTAGAGGCATGACTCGTAGTCGGAGCAGGTGATACAACGTCGTCGAACATGATGTCCGGAATCCTCAACGGAGATAAAGACCTGGTTCCTTTTCGGATTGAAGCGTTGACGTGTCTTGAAGGCATTCTCGACATTCTTTCTCTCCCGCGTCGGCTCTGAAACTCTTCTTCTGCGTAGTCATATTCATCTCTGTAACAATTTCTCCGAGTCTCTTCCATGGCCGCCGTGAAAGGATCGGAGTTGAATTGCAGCCGACTGAGCTGAAGCAGTGCTGGTGCGGCCAACAAGGTCGAAATGCAGCCGACTGAGCTGAAGCGGGTGTTCCAAATGTTCGACAGGAACGGTGACGGGCGCATCAGCAAAGAGGAGCTGAGCCATTCGCTCGAGAACTTGGGAATCTTCATCCCCGACCAGGAGCTGTTCAACATGATCAACAAGATCGACGTCGACGGAGACGGGTGCGTCGACATTGACGAGTTCGGGGAGCTTTACCAGTCCATAATGGACGAGTTCGGGGAGCTTTACCAGTCCATAATGGACGAGCGGGACTGCACCAGGATGATTACGAAGGTCGACGTCGACGGAGATGGCATGGTCAATTACAAGAATTTCAAGCATGCTGGGAAGCTGATGAATGAGTTTCATGACTTGGAGGTGGTTTCAATGGGGAGGGCTTATGCTGTGTGGATTGGAGTTCTTGGTTTTAAAAGTCACTGTAGTCAGGGGTATATTGGACATCTCAGCAACTTAACAGTCTTCTTTAACGGTCAATTGACGACAAGGGAAAATCAGGCGAGAATTCAAAGTATAAGGGTATACCAGTTTAAAAAAAAAAGTGAGGGACCAAACTGATTTTAGGTGTAAACTATAGGGTGTCACAAGCATTTACTCCTTAAAAATAATTATATATTTACACATATATGAACAAACTTACACATATATCTGTAACTAAAAGCTAATAGCGACAGATATCCGTGTGTAATGTGAATTACACTTTCAACCGTGTAAAGTATTGACACGAATATCTGTGTGAAATATAAATTAGACACAAACTTCCGTAAGGAAAAACTTAATAATTTTTAACTTATATTAGTAAAATATTTACTATTTTCCGTAACAAATGATATTTGTTACTGATATGCATGTGAAATGCGAAACAATGCTATCTATCTTTCTCTATCTTTCTTCCTCAAGAACACCATGTCTCTGTCGGCTCCGAAAACCTGCTTTCTCTTTCTTCCTCCTACCTCATGAAAACCTATATCCCTAACACCAAATACCTAGATTGTGAATCCATGGAAGGTGGAGGCTAAAGAAGGCGGCAAAATTGACTACGACAAGCTCATAGACCAGTTCGGTTGCCAGCGGATCGATTCCTCTCTCGTTGACCGCGTCCACCGTCTCACCTCCCGCCCTACCCACGTCTTCATCCGCCGCGACGTCTTCTTCGCTCACCGGTCTGCTCTTTCTCTCCCTCTAATTTCTAGGGTTTGTTTGTTTAGGTAGCTGAATGTGTGTGATTTGCAGGGACTTGAATGAGATTTTAGACGTGTATGAGAGAGGAGAGAAGCTTTATCTCTACACTAGAAGAGGGCCTTCCTCTGAGGCTTTGCATTTGGGCCATATCATCCCCTTCATGTTCACTAAATAAGTAAATGCTCTTGCTGAGATGAATTTCAAGTCATTGTTTGGAATTGTTTTCGAATTGGATAGGTGTTTAGACATGGAAGCAAAATGAAATTTATGTCATATTAGTGTTAGTTAGAATCACATTGGGAGCATTAGATGAGAATGAAATTCTACATCTTTTGAGGGATTTTACATGGAAGCATTTGTTGGACATTAATAGAGCTCAACATTACAACTAGAAAGTAATAGTATGGAGTGAGATTGGATGATATGCTTTGTTTGATATTTTGGCTGTCAACGTTCTACAAAATTCTGAGAAATGATAGCAGTTACAACGACCCTACGGCTGCCGTTGTCACCGCAGCCGAGGAGGCTAAGGTTCAGAAGCTGTAGAATCTTTGTTCTGTAGTAGTAATATGCTCCGTGCTATTTTCCTTAAGGGTGCCTGATATGAGCTTCACGTCTCTATCATTGGGTTATGTCTGATATGTACTAGTCTATGTTGTGGTCTACTGCATCTCATTCAACTTGAAATTACAAATATGACAAAAGAAACAAACTTTTGTAATTAAGTTTGTTTGATATTTACTGATTTAAACTTAGTTAGTCTTATTGTTCGTGTTGGGAGTGTGTGATTGAATATGTATATTTATAATAGTTGATTATCGTTCTTGCATGACATGTAACTACATTCTCTTGATCTCTTGAAACTTCTGAACTTTCACTACTCACCTTGATTAATTTGTATAACATGTATTTGTTGCAATCTTCTACATGAAGGTGGCGCTCCTAATTTTTGCCACTATTATGCTCCTTCTAGTCTTTATTGGATTTAGTAAGTTTGCTATATTCTTTTGATCAGATGTAAAAAGTTTTAAAGGTATAATTAGGCCAATGATTGCTTTTGGGTTTATTTGGTTGACTTGTTGCAGTAATTAGATGTTAATTTCATCTCCATTCTATGTTAGATGCGTTTGGATTTGAATGCGGATTCTACTCATTCTAGCAAATCTAGAATATTCCAGCTGATACATGAAATTAATTGATATCGTCAGAGTAATGTATTCTTGTAAGGAAGCTGTGTCCATATCAGAGACTGATATTTTGCTATGTGCGCATATATGCAATGTGTTTGCAGATGCATGTGTCTCATGGATGAGTGGGTTAAAAAAGCCAACTACTTATACTTCTTTGGATGACTTCTTTCTATGTGTGGATAAAGATGTAGCCCAATGCATGTTGAATGACACCAAGATGGCAAACTACGCTGCTATTGGAGTGGTTAATCAAATCATCGATTTGGCAAATAGTGATCCTAATTCTGGTGATGGAGGTTCCCATTGAGTTTCAATCAATCTGGTCATTTATTACCACAAGTCTGCAACCCCGACAACAAAGATATATCTGATCAGACGCTCCTGGTGAAGTGGAAATGCAAAAGCACCCAAGGTAATAACTAACAAGTCTTCCTGGCTAACATTTAGGATTTTACCAATTTATGAGTCTATGTTGTGTTACACTCTATGAATCAGCATTATATGAAAGCAAGTGACTTCAAGCTTTATGTTTCAACTATATATGCAGGAATGGAGGAGTTGAAGCTCAAGGAAGCTGAGCAATTGAAAGATGACAAAGTCAAGCAAGTAAACACATGTTGGTGGAGATGCTGACAAAATAGGTGTTGGGTTACCACTCTACATCTTTTGAGTTTTCTAATCTCTTTCAGATGTTGAACGATTTTAAGCTAGTTAATTTCATTCAATGTTTTTGTTTCTCTTTACTTGGCTTTGCAACTTTTATAATATCATTCAAGTATATTATTGTTTGTATCTTCAGTGGGTTGTAAAGAATTCACATGTATTGTTGAAATGTTCAATAAAAAAATTGATTGTAGATGAATTTCTTAAATATTTTGCAGAATAATTTTTTTTGAATTCCCATCACTTTTCCACACTGAAATCAGTGTCAAATGTCTTTCTCACAGAATTGGGTTAGAGAATGGTTTAGGGTATTTCTCATAGATATCCGTGTGAGTTAAGAAGTTGTTCACACAGATTATATTACATTAAGATCAATTATGGTAGTGGATCGATATGTAATGGGACCCATGTCAACATCTCACACGGACTTTTTTATCCGTGTGTAATGAGTATTAACCCCTGCAAACAACACGGATAGACAATTTGTGAGTGTAGCGTGAGTACTAATGGTTTTCTCATACGGATGTCTGTGTAAGATATCTATATTTCACACTGATTTAAATCTGTGTGAAACTTCATTTTGCTAGTAGTGGTTGTTTATGGCAACATGCAGCTTCGTTATGATTAATAAAGTAGTCTGAGGTTCACATCCAAAATCAATTAGTAATAGGTGGAGTGACCCAAACCCTTATAACTCACATGCAAAGTCTCATATTCCCGATACGGTATATGGTCCTTTTTGCTCAACTTATGCTATGGAATCATGCTTGAACACAGTCATGATCTGCTCAACATCCTGAGTCCTGAGTTACTTAGGAATATTGCTTAGTAACCTTAACCACGTTGTGCCTGTTTTACAACGTACCGATCAACTGACGTACGTAGTTGTTGGTTAAATATATATGTCCCTCGCTGTAATTAGAATAAGGTGTTTTCCGAATCACATATATGATATATCTTTCTTCTAGTTCTAATTACATAGTGAACTTTACGTACACTCTCCCTCTATATATTTTTGAGCTTTCAGAGAGAAGCTAACTTCTTCACATTCATTGGAAATGAGTACGCGGAACCCTCAAAAAGATGTTCCACTAAGATTTTGTGAGTTGCCTCTGTAGGATGGAAAAGATCCCAGAACATATGATCCCTTCTATTGGAGCAGTAGGATGCGACTGGTAGACAAGGAACCTTTGCGTTAAGATAGCCGAGGCCACAGCATGCAGCTTTAGTCTCATTGAATCCTGAAACAAAAGCACCAAATGCGATTAGCCTTCGTTCGATCGAGGGTCACATTCTGTTATGAAACATCTAGCATGTTAGGTTGTCCAACTGGTAATAAAAACAAGAACGTAAAGCAAAGTTTGATCATCTAATCGAGTAAATCGACGAATCATGCACATGGAAATTGACAGTTTGGTAATATAACAGGATACACTGTTTGAAAGTAGTACATTGATTTTCACTAATGTAGAAAATCATAAGGGATCGAGATAGGAGTACCGTAAGAAGATGGAGTTTGGACGATGTTACGGAAAATGCTATAAGTCTCGAAGAAGGAGTAGTTGATGCCCAATGCTGGTTTCAATTGCTGCATCATTGACTTGAGGCCATCACTATACTTCAACGAGATGGAGTTTCCTAACTCATTGCAGTCTCCTGTTTTACTCCTTCGTGCCGGACAACATCCAACTGGTCCAGTGCCGAGAATAACGAATTTCCGAGCACCAAGACCATGTATTCTCTGCCAACAAAAGAAGAGTGGACAACGTTGAGCACTGAAATTAAGTATAAGAACATCAACTATGCACATATGATCAAGCTAACTTCTTCTTCTTATTTTTTTTTTTTTACCTGCAAGTGTTGTTTAAGGGTAGACAGCATCAAACTGACATACTGGTCCGGTGTATATTGATTTTGGGTGCTAGATGAATCTAAGTAGCCGAATACGTCGTTGCTTCCAATAAGAACAACATGTAGAGATTTCGCTAGATGAGCTTGGGCAGCTTGAGTTCCTAATTGTTGCTGAAGCTCTGCACACACTTGTGCATAGTAGCCTACTTGTTTTGTCAAAGGTAGTGACTGACGCTATAACAATATACAGATAAAAGTAATTTAGAACATCACTTATTCTAACAGCTGAATTTCACACCCATATGTTGGTTTTGAACTATGGAATAAGTTGTCTTTTATTTCAGTAGTTACTTACATATTCATCATCGGTGCCGTTGAAGATTCCAGCCCCTCCAGAGGCGAAGCTAACTCCGGCTACGAAGGACCCCTTTTGCTTATTGGATTTTGATACAAGTGACAGGTATGGT
Source organism: Fragaria x ananassa (assembly GCA_034370585.1). Taxonomy (NCBI): domain Eukaryota; kingdom Viridiplantae; phylum Streptophyta; class Magnoliopsida; order Rosales; family Rosaceae; genus Fragaria; species Fragaria x ananassa. Next base: position 11,145,693 of record CP139765.1, on the reverse strand, counting down.
GGGGAAGTTGGCAACCCTAATTTCTCAGCTGCTCATCAAATGGAAGTGTTGTTATATATATGTTCGAATATATATCAGTTATCGACACAAGGAAAGTGAAACTTCCACTCAAAAAGTACTCGCAAAATAGATGGAAAGAAGTTCCAGTAACTGATGAGCTAGCGTTCGATTTGATGACACAACATGCATGATACGTACATGGTGTGAATATAAGCATATAGAATGCATCAATCAACATGCTTACAGCTTACATGCATATATACTTGTTTAGTATCATGAACAAAACCTACCCAAGAAATCTGCAGAATTCTTGCCATTGGAAAACCTCCCGGTTGCTTTCTTCGTCGGAAAATCGATACCGTTGTGAGGAAAATTTGCCTTGGCCACAGAGATGGTAAGGTAATTGTTGTTACCAACATCCAATAAGGAGTCTCCGAAGATGTAAATGGCCGGAACTGTCGACTGAGCATTTGAGAAAGCGATGAACACAGACACGATAATGGAGAAGATGGTGAAGAAGCTCGTAGGAGAAACACTGCAAGCTTCCATGGCCATGGTTCTGGGATTTGGTTTGAGATACTGAGATATGCTTGTGGGTAGTGGTGATGATGAATAAGTGGATCAATAGGCAACTCTTATAGGGGGAGATAAGTTGATGAAGTACTGTATATTGTCGTGTGTGAATAGACCGAAGACGTTTTAGCCGTGTGGGCTCGAGCACTACTACTCCTGAAAGCTCTTATTTTGGAATAACGAAATTAGTTTTGTACTTTTGCCAGTAAGCAAAGTGTTCTTGGACAACTAATTATCTATTTCGTTCCATATTGTTTAAGGGGAATAGACAAAAGTGAGGTATCAGATACTTCTAAAACCCTGGTGACACACATTCTGTGGTTCGTGGATAAACACTAGTACTGGATTCATATTTTTGATATCAAAACGTAAACGATATTCTTATAGAATTTGGAAGTGTGACCATGTGATCATGTGCTCACTCACATAATGTTATTGGAATGATTAACCCATAAAAGTAGTAGCTTCATGTGCTATGTTAAAGTAGACAAACTCCAAAGTTACCATTTTGATTCCATTTGCGTTATCACACCTAACTATACAATCCATGTTTATAATTGTGTGAGTTACTCTCACTACTAGTACTACCCAAAAAAAGTTTGAATGACAACAAAAACAAACGTCATTGTATGATCTTTTTATGACGTTCTCGGAAACAAACGTCATAAATTTAAATTTTTGATTAATTTTATGACGTTTGAAAAACGTCATTGTATATGTAGATTTTTATGACAATCATACATAATATGTGACAATTTTAACTAATCTTTATTTGCATTATCATTTCAAAAAAGTTAATTTAACATGTTCTTCAAATTATGCTTCCGAGAAAAATCCGCGTGTGCTGTGAAAGAATGGGCAGCATGGGTAACTACCTACCAATGATCGAGGGTTGTTGGTGAGTGACTTAAGTTCTTCCGAGTTTGAGGCATTGAGCTCCCCGTCTTCTGGTCCCGTCGGAATGAAAGTAAGTGGGAATGGGTTTAGTATTTTTTTGGTGCTCTGGAACATCAATGATAACGATATGAACATATAAGAACAAGAAAATGCAACTCGGACAAAAAATTCCAGGCAGTTATAGTGAATCAATTGACAAAAAGAAAAAAAATATTGTGGAGCAAGTCAATCCCTTATAACACGTCGGTATAAACGTCCAACCATTTTGGGCCACTTAGTGAGAAGCCAATTTTGGATTGCAAAATTTTTCCCCTTCTATATTGAATGATATGACATTTCTTCTGAATGGATATTATATTTTTTTTCTTGGTAGTATTGGAAAATTCTGCTCTACAGACCTACATAAGATGCCGCCTGCTTAATTTCAAGGCAAAATTTTCTAAAACAATACACCTCCGGGCCCGGTGCGAAGCACGTGTAAAAACTCTTATTAGAGTATGTATGCCATGCCGCACTGCACAACATACAAATCCCAAAACGATAAATCAATTATAAAGTTTGATTATTAGGTTTATCATCGTCAACTTTGTCTACAATTTTAAAATGCTTCTTAGGTTCGCCAGGTCTCTATTTGTAAATTTTGAAGATCCATTGACAATATACTTTGTTTTGTTTTAGTATTAATTTAGTAGGATGCAATTCTTTAGTTTAATTAGATTAATGGTTAATTTACCTTTACCTTATTCTGCGTGGTTGTACCACGTTGTTTGCTCAAAAATGGTCTCGACCGAATTGAGGCCGAGATCCCTGGCTAAAAATGTCCTTCTGTTGCGCGGGCGTGCCAACTCGCGGCCGAGACGGCCAAGCGAGGTTTTGATTGATGTAGTTTGCCTGATCTGACTTCTTCAAATGATTGTCGGCCGAGGAAGGAACCCTCTCGGCCGTTAGGTTCTGGTGCCTGTGTTACAAGGACTTTCGGCTAAGCGTCACCGGGATCTTCAAATACGTTTACTTCCTGGGTGAGCTCGAATGTTCGGGTAACTGACGAGAGATCTATCGGGTGGAGATACTCGCAAATCACCGTGAACACGAAGATGAAACGGATTCGGTTGTTGTAGCGTTGTGATGTGATGTGTGTGTGAACAGCGAATCGCAATTGACCCAATCCGGACTGGCCGAAAGAGATCAATGGACGAAACTTCTATGTTACAACTACTCCTATGTGCGATAAATAAAGTGCATGAATATAAAGAACAAGAAGATTAAAGTGCCGAAATGTAAAGAACAATGTAATTAAAGTGCCGAAACGTAAAGAACTGAATTAAAAATAAAGCAAAGAAAAACAAAGAAATAAAATTAGGTTTGAAGTTGATAGGGAAGGTAAAGTACCTAGGCAATAGAAAGATAAGTTGTGTATAAAGTTTGTGTATTGATTTGTTTGAGTGGTGCAGGACCCTTTACAAATGAGTTACAATGTTCTATATATACAGATCAGAAACCCTAGCTAACCTCTCTACGTTAGGAAATCTCACAGCTATACATCTTCCTTTCTTGGATCAAATCACACTTGAATGCCCCGACTTTGATTGAAATTTCCCTTTCTTGAGGCTACTCCCCGGACTCATTCTCGGCCGAAATTCTTGCATGGGCTTGGCCGAAGCTAGACTCTGGACTTGGCCTGTTTGTCCATTGGTCCATTCAAATCATTACTTACAACGAGCTTAAGTTCGGCCGAATGGCCTATATCACATTTCTCTCGGCCGAAGTTACATTTCTCTCGGCCGTATGGCAACACCTTACCAGCTTCGGCCGAACGGCCGAAACAACATGTCCTTATAACCTCGGCCGAACGGCCGAGCCATCATTTCCTTCGGACATACAGCCAAGTCCAACTTACTTGGCAAAACCTCATCAACCTTAGCCGAGAAGACTTAAACTAACATTATCTCCGGCCGAACCGAGTATGGCAACCCGTCTTCGGCCGTCTCTACGAGTTGCTAAAATTACGTGCAAACATAAGCCCCCCCAGTCTCTTGACCATCGGCTCTCAAGCCGTGTGGTTATGAGACTATAGAAAAATTAGATGGGTGAGCACAATCTTATACGCGGCCGCGGGTTTACGGGAGAACACTTTGACCGAACTATCCAAACCATATGACTGACCCAATAATAAAATTGTCTCGGCCAAGGTCCTCAGCCGAGCAACCCAACTTCGGCCGAGCATGTTAACCATACCATTTCCAACTTCGGCCGAAAGCTTGCTATTATAATTCCCATCAACTTTGGCCGCGCACGTTACTATGATTCCCACAAACTTGTCAATTTGGCTTCATCCCTCATGTTATCATGGTGCCCAACCACTCACATGTATAATAGACATATATTGAGTCACTGTATATAGGAGAAGTCACTGTATATAATTCAACATGAGCATGCAATTAGTACGTACCCATGTTACGGCCGAATCAACTAGCTTTGGCACCTGCTGGACTCTCAACCCTTCTTCCTTCCTTACCTTCGGCTGAGGGCCTCACCCAAGAAACTCGGCTGACCCACTCGGCCATATTATTCAACTTTGGCCGAACAAAACCCCATATAACTAACTGCTCACATGAATGAATATACTGATTAATTATTGCAACCCACCACCATCTAATTAATCCGTTGTAGTCTTGGCAAATGTGCCAGACTCCCAGATCCATATATTCCCCTTGTCTGTTTGAGTGAAAGCTCTCGTCTTGAAGACCGTCTTCAACGCTCTGGTGCCTCTCAAAGCCACCTAGAAATCGTCACTGCTTGTGACTGAACAAGAAACCAAAAACAAGCTCGACGCCCACCCCCCAAACTCTAATTGCAAGGTATCATCCCGTCGACGAAGAACTTCGCTGGTGAAGCCAACGACGGTCGAGCAGCGGCTGGGTGGACGGGGCTAGACGGCGACAGTTTGGGTTTTAGCTTCCGGCAGCCGGCGTGAGAAGAAAACGGTGGGCTTGCACCGAACTAATCCCATCTTGAGCATTCCCTTCTTCGGGTGTGTTCCTTCTTCCCACAATTCCTTTTTGATGTGTACTGCAATTGCCTGAAATGGGGTTTAATTAGTATAGCAAGGCAATCACCATTTGATGTCAACCAAGACACCCCTCATGTGTAGGAATCGGTGGGTTCCAGATTTTTCCTTCAATCTACTTGGTCATTTCTTGCACATGATTGTGTTGTTGGAGATGTTGTTAGTGATGGTTCACCTTCGACCATCACACTTGATCAACTCAGTCCAACGCATGTGTCTTGACTGTCGTACTCCAACAACTCCTTCATACACATGCACCTTGGCCGTCATACTTAAACTACTCGGTCGAGCGCATGCTTCTTGGCCACCACACTTAGACAACTCGGTTCAGACACCAACAATTTGGCCAATTCGGCTGAGCTCATTCATCTGATTCGGCCGAACTCAAAGTACTTCGGCCGAACTCAAAGTACTTCGACCTACTCGGCCAAACTAATAACCTCATTGTTACATTAAAAGCTGTTCTCAAACTAACTTAGCCAACAATTCTCAAACCTCAACTAGCTTGGTCGCACTCACGCATCTTTGCCATCATACGTACGTGCGACCAACTCGGCTGAACTAACGCACTTTAGCCGTTGCATTTTCATCCGATTCGGCCAAACTCAATATGCTTCGGCCATTGCATTCTCAGCCAACTCGGCTGAACAAGGGACCTTAGCGTTGCATTCTCAAACCGATGACCACGACGTTGCATTCTCAACCAACTCAGCCGTTTTGATGCTCTAAATTAACTCGACCAACAATTATCATCCAATTCGGCCGAACTCACACACCGTGGCCAACTCATCCTCCTCGCCCAAACTCCAGCATCTCGGCTACTACATTTTCAACCGACTCGACTGAACTAATAGCCTCAACACTCGGTCGAACTCAAACTCGGCCGAACTAAAGCAGCCGTTGCATTTTCACCCGATTCGGCTGAACTCAATGTACTTCGCCGAATTCATGCATCTTGGCCAACTCAGCCGAACTCATCCATCTCTACCAACTTGGCCCAACTCTAGCATCTCGGCCGATACATTTTCAACCGACTCGGCCGAACTAACAGCCTCAACAAACTCGGCTGTACTCATGCTTCCAACCTACCTCGGCCGAACTCATGCTCCAACCAGTTCGGCCGAACTCAATGCTTGGTTAATACTTAAGTCAACATCCAAAAGTTCAATCATAGCAAAAAGCTCGGCTGACTCTTATAAACTCATACTTCTTATTTACCTTGGCTGACCCACCTCTTGGATTAAGCACAACCGACACTTTCATTTGGTTGAAACAACTCGGCCGCATCTTGAAAACTCTCATAAGACTTGGATTTCCGGCCGACTCTTGAATACTCGGACTACGCAGTCAGTTAAAGTGGAGGTGGCCAACGATGCTTTATTGAAAAGTTTGAAAATTTTGTGCCTCCGGCCTTTGTTTCAAGTACATGGAAGCCGTGATGCATTTCATTCACAAGCCTTATAGCATGTTCTTGAAATTCACTCACAATGTAGGCCAACGTCTCATGCTTCAGATCTGAACTTGAATAACCAACCTCAGTCTTCACTTTCAGTTCGGCCAATTGTGGTTTCCTTTGGTTAGCTTTGTCTCCGACAATCATGTCAAGATGTTCAACACCTTCCCCAAATTGATCTTCATACTCAGACAGACGATGGTCTACCTCTTTAAGCACGCTCGAATGACAAATTTTGGGCTCACTCTTTGGTTCGGCCAATTGTGAAGTTTCTAGGCCGACTTTATCTTCTATAACCGAGTTGAACATTTCTTTGCCAGATTGAATGAGTGGGTGATGTGAATGTGAAATCTTCGAGGTCAGATAGGTATGTAGACGTGCTCGATATACTTCTTCATATTCCCTCATTTTCTTCATGTGCTCTAACTCTTGCTTACGCCAATCCTCTTCGAGTTTTTCTTTTCGCCTTTGAAAATTTTCATTCATCTCTTGGGTCCTTTGGAAGCTTTCATGCACATTGGCTATGTTCCTTTGTATAGACTCCAAAATATTCCTATAACCATTTTGTTGGTTTGAAAGAACTTCGGGTTGTGAGTTAACTACATACCCAGTTATATGACCAAGCCATGTTCCATCCACATAATGGCCATTATTACTCTTGCTATGATTTCTCTGGCCGTCATAATAACCCAATATCTCAGCCGACTCATAGCATCTGTTTTGATCGGCTGAATCAAAGGTTGACATGTATTCATAATTCGAATTACAACCTTGCCAATGCCCTTGGCTGAATTGTCCATGTACGGGTTGGAGAGAGGCTTGAGAATGATCAACGGGGGAATCATAGCAATTGTAATCATGTTGATTATTTGGGTCATAGCCATATCCATTTGAATACCTTTGTTCATAGTAGTTTATGTTCTTAGCCGACTCATAGTAACTACTTCGGCCGATGTGACTGTAAGTTTTCTTGTTTGCAAAGCTCAGGTTAGATGAAGAATTTTGGTTGTATTGATCATCTATACCTTGACCGAAGTTTTGCGAAGAATACCCTTGGCCGAAGTTACGTTGGTGACTCGAAACAAATCCGGATTGTACGGTTGTTGGTTGCAAATTAAATGCGGCATCAACAGAGCTTTTGTATGCCGGATAATTGTATTCATCATTGACGTCGTATATTGAATTAGAGCCGATTGAGTTCGGCTCCAAGAGGCTCATTCGGAAAAACACCTAACAGTTAGTTGTCCCACCGGGTGTGCCAAAAGATGTTTGCTCAAAAATCGTCTCGGCCTAAAAGAGAGGCCGAGATCCTTGGCTACAAATGTCCTTCTGTTGCGCGGGCGTGCCAACTCGCGGCCGAGACAGCCAAGCGAGGTTTTGATTGATGTAGTTTGCCTGATCTGACTTCTTCAAATGATTGTCGGCCGAGGAAGGAACCCTCTCGGCCGTTAGGTTCTGGTGCCTGTGTTACAAGGACTTTCGGCTAAGCGTCACCGGGATCTTCAAATACGTTTACTTCCTGGGTGAGCTCGAATGTTCGGGTAACTGACGAGAGATCTATCGGGTGGAGATACTCGCAAATCACCGTGAACACGAAGATGAAACGGATTCGGTTGTTGTAGCGTTGTGATGTGATGTGTGTGTGAACAGCGAATCGCAATTGACCCAATCCGGACTGGCCGAAAGAGATCAATGGACAAAACTTCTATGTTACAACTACTCCTATGTGCGATAAATAAAGTGCATGAATATAAAGAACAAGAAGATTAAAGTGCCGAAATGTAAAGAACAATGTAATTAAAGTGCCGAAACGTAAAGAACTGAATTAAAAATAAAGCAAAGAAAAACAAAGAAATAAAATTAGGTTTGAAGTTGATAGGGAAGGTAAAGTACCTAGGCAATAGAAAGATAAGTTGTGTATAAAGTTTGTGTATTGATTTGTTTGAGTGGTGCAGGACCCTTTACAAATGAGTTACAATGTTCTATATATACAGATCAGAAACCCTAGCTAACCTCTCTACGTTAGGAAATCTCACAGCTATACATCTTCCTTTCTTGGATCAAATCACACTTGAATGCCCCGACTTTGATTGAAATTTCCCTTTCTTGAGGCTACTCCCCGGACTCATTCTCGGCCGAAATTCTTGCATGGGCTTGGCCGAAGCTAGACTCTGGACTTGGCCTGTTTGTCCATTGGTCCATTCAAATCATTACTTACAACGAGCTTAAGTTCGGCCGAATGGCCTATATCACATTTCTCTCGGCCGAAGTTACATTTCTCTCGGCCGTATGGCAACACCTTACCAGCTTCGGCCGAACGGCCGAAACAACATGTCCTTATAACCTCGGCCGAACGGCCGAGCCATCATTTCCTTCGGACATACAGCCAAGTCCAACTTACTTGGCAAAACCTCATCAACCTTAGCCGAGAAGACTTAAACTAACATTATCTCCGGCCGAACCGAGTATGGCAACCCGTCTTCGGCCGTCTCTACGAGTTGCTAAAATTACGTGCAAACACACGTACTTAACTATAACAGGGGAAACCATGCACATTAATTGTGTTTTGGCCACGATCCTCAGCGCGCGGAGCAGAGGTAAATAACGAATAAAAAGAAGAGGATTTGTTGCCGGCGTGCCACCTCCCGGACGAGGAAATTGTTGTATGCGAGCTTGACTTTCGATTAGGTGGAGGGGGTTTCCTGGTGTCACCTCGCGGACGAGGAATTACGAGCACAAGACAATTCGATACTCACGGTAAGATGTGAGCAGAGCAACAATAGGGAATCAAGGGTGATTGGGGGCGAGTCTAGGAGGGTTCTGAGAAAACTTAGGCGGCGGTGCGCTTAGGGTTAGGGTTTTCGAGTAGCTTGAAAGGTAACTAGGTTACAGTTTGTAAAGAGATTGTCTTTGAGTTGTTGTTGTAAAAAGTTGTAGGTCCTATTCTGTAAACTCTCGAGGCCTTTATCTAGCAGCTCGACTTGCGACGGAAGAAAAATAATTATAGTTCAAGTCGGATTCTGAAACCCTAATCTCACAAGGATACTGCTAACCCGCACGGACTCAAACCATCTCGTTGGCATTTCTAGCTCGCGGGCCAAAAGATGGCTTTTTAATTAACAAAGGCCACATGGATTGGCCCAAAACAAGTAAAAGACTTGTAAGAGTCTTCAACGATAAAAATAGTGCATGCGGACTCCGCATGTGGCTTCTTCGCGAAGTCTCTCCCGCGAGCCAGTTCGTCAGCTCGCCTCGATGTACTCCGCCTTGCCTAAGGCTCTACTCTTACGCGAAGTATCACTTCGCCTTGCCTACGTGCAAAGTCATTAAGCGCGCGAGATCTGTAGTCCGCGCGAAGTCATCTCGCGAGCGGACTTTATAATTCAACTCGCGTGGTCTTACTGGTGGGCCATTACTTGTAAACTTAAAGAAAATTTGGCTCACCGGTATGACATGAACCAATAATTTAATTAATATTCACATAGACATTTACTGTCCAGTAAAATATTAATTTGGGCTAAACAAATTGTATGATTATAAAAATATAATCTAGAAAAGACTAAGTTGAAGAGAATCACTGAAAACTAGTTCTTTCACATCCTCAATAAGGTGTTCATATTAAGATTTATATTCTTAACTATATGGCAAGTAGCTTTTTCACATTGACCGGAAACGTGTATTGTAAAGGACCATAAAGAATATAATCCACAAGCTTGCGATGAGCTGCCTCAGTAGGGTGCGTTCTGTCCCAGAACAAATGGTTGCTTCTGTTGCTGCAGTAAGTCGCAATTGGCAGGCAAGGAGCATCCGCATTCAGCTTCCCTAGACCGCAGCAAGCAGCTTTAACCTCAGCAAATCCTGAATTACACACACACACACACATATATATATATATATATATATATATTATCACTCGTATAATTAGCTAGCTATAGATCTCTTGCTGTCATCTAAATCAATTTCTTTTCGAAAAGGGATGGATGTTACCATGAGCTCTTGGCTTCTGGATGAAGTTCTGCATGACGCTGTAACCATCAAAGTAGGAGTAGTTTATGCCTCTGAGCTCTGATGCCAAGTTCTTCAACATGGACACAAGTGCTTGATTATACTTGAGTGACAATCGATTTACATCTTCATTGCATTTTCCGTGCGCCTGCTCATTCCTTTCCGACGGTGTGCATCCGATAATCCCAACCCCAATAATCGAAAATTTTTGTCCGCCGTAATCATATAACCGCTGCAAACACGAGCAATGACTTAATATTGGAAGTATTACTCATACATATGAGTCATGACATTGTGTTAACTAGAGAACACGTACACTAGTATAATTTTGTTACCTTCACTTGTTCTTTGAAAATGAGAACAAGGGAGTTCACATACTGCTGTTGTGTGCTGTTACTTAAGGAGTCAAAGTAGTTGTACATGTCATTGCTTCCCGTGATAATGAGGAAGAGAGATTTTGATAGATGAATCTGTGCTCTAGAGGCTCCTAGCGCTTGCACAAGGTCTTTATGCACTGCCAAGTAGTAGTCTACTTGTGTTTCCAATGGTATGGAAAAGGGCTAGCAAAGACCAAACAAAAAATCAAGCAGAGAAAAATTGATCGTTAGCTAGTGCACATAACTTAGAAATAATCGTTAGCTAGTGCATAGTACGTTGTTCTTTCACTTACGTATTGTGGATCTATGTCGTTCAAGATTTTGGAAGCTCCAGATGCAAAGTTAACGCCGTTGAGGAACTGTGTTCTGCTCTTGTTTGATTTGGATGACATGGAGAGGTATGGTGGTATTGTCGGCAACCCCATTCTCTCAGCTGCCCAAAACTCAAAGAAGAGTACGTAATTAACTAATTAATTAGACAAGAACACTTAAGTAAATAACTCATTATCCACCAACTTCTTAACACCTAATTAACCAAATGCACAAGTTACTTATATTATACGACCACCTGCCAATTTGGATACGGCATTTCACCATTTTGGGGTCCAATGTATTACTGAAAATTTGATTGTAAGTTTTTTACTCTGTGTACATGAAAAAATATCTCATGTCAGATTGTTTTTTGTTTTTTTGTTTTTTTTATGAACAAAGTAACGAACAAATACTACAACACAAAATCTCTAGCAACTCCCAGCTGAAGCCTTTACTATATATGTTAGATTGCTTGGCCAACCAGTCGGGGGACTATTTTGATTCTAACTAGTATTGTTCAAGTTGGATTTTGCTTCTGAGACTAGCTAGTAGCTAGGGTATTCCCTCCAATTAACTGTGTAAATTCAATCCTGAGTTTGGAATGAATTAATTCATGAAGCTCGGCATGCAATTGCTAGCAGTGCTAATTAAATAGCCCATAAAAACGAAATCTTCTGACAGTTAACAACTAATTAGTTTAAATTAGCTAGGGAGATAGAAATTAGCCACGATCCTAATTAGAAAGACTGATAGTGATGACTTACCGATAAGATCTGCAGCATTCTTGCCATTGCCGAACCTGCCAGTTGGTTTTTTGGTGGGAAAATCGATTCCGTTGTGAGGGAAGTTTGCCTTGGCAAATGAATACTTGAGGTAGTTGTTGTTGGCCACATCTACTAGGGAGTCCCCGAAAACGTACATGGCCGGAATCACACGAGCCTCCGTAACTTTACGAGAGATCCCGCAGAGCAAGAAGATCAAGAAGACGAAGACACTCTGAAGGAAAGAACTGAAGGCCGTTGTATGGATGAAGTTTGTGATCTCACTCACAGCAAACAGAATGCTATTTCTATTTGCAGCCTCTGTGAGGCGGTGTGGAGTTTGGTTTATGCATAAAGAGGATAGTAAATGAGATGTGTGTTCTCACTGTGCACTTTTCTGTGTGGAAAGACAGTAGAATTTGACCCGACGAATGGTCATCCTCTGGGGCTGCATAATAATAAGTTGCAGATGCAGTTGTTAGTTGTTAAGAAATTTATTGTCATTTTAGCTGGTAACGTTATCCTGGTACGATTGTGTATGGCATCCCATATTTCCATTGATCTTGTTAGATAGGGATTCGCTTTTGCATTCGTTGCATGCAGCTCGAGTTGTTAAGAGTTAATAGTGAAAGAACAACAAGAATTGAATTGTTGCCTGAAGCCTCAGAAAAAACATGAATCATATTACTCTATTCTCTTTAACCTGCAGCTAGCTTAAATGGTGAACACCATAATGTCGATATCAATATCAAAAGATGGGTGAATTCTCTCCCTTCTATTCATAGCAACGTACAGACAATTAAAGATCGAGGGAGCTAGAAGGCTTGCTGGTAAATTCATTCAAAAGCTAGCGCTCTCCGTCTGGGCCCTCGTAGAAGCAAATCCTAAATATAATAAAATGACATCCTTCCGTATAAATCATAATCTTCATAAGCTTTACGTACTAATGGACTAATATAATGGTCATGCTATATTGAGAGAGCTTAATTGGCTCCGTCCATTAATTGGTTGAGTTCAGAATAAATATATCTTATAGTTTGCTTAATTAAGGCCCTATAGCAGAGCCCTTTGCTTAATTACTTGTATTGAATCGTTTCCAAAATGTTTGGCACGGCACGGCACTTGTTTGAGTGGAAACCCTACTGGAGTGCAGAGCCAAACGTTCACAAGTCCTTAATAGGTAGGTTGATGAGTATTGGGACTGGCAAAACCCATATAACAAAGTGTCAGCATCTAAAGAGTCTGGGTGATCAGGATGCTTGATATTGTCGATGCTTGCTGGCATGGCTTACTGCTCTCATGTGGAAATCAGCTTGGACCAACATATTAGCTGGGTTCTTGCTGGGGACATGCAGTTCATAAAGTTTCAGATTTGGTGGGTGCCTCCTACCAATCCAAATACCATTTACCAAAAAAATGTATCAAAAAAAAAAAATTTGCTTGTATTGAATTTCTCAAATACCGTATGTGTTTCACATATTTTTTTCCGAATGAAATCATGTAGTCGACACTTTAACAGATTGTGATAAGAATTTCTTTTATACTATATGTAAATAGTGCAACACTCTATTTTTTTGTATCAAAAATTTACCAAAAATAAATCATGATCAATTTCGTTTTTGATAACTTGTTCTTTTTCATTTGCTTTGATTGAAGATGTGATTTTAGTCTCCTTTTCAAATTGCTATTTTCCTTGTCTTTGCACATTTGCGGTGATAGGGAGTTGATGCTCTTCTTTCTTGATTTCTGGCAACAGCGTACATGTTTCTACCTGTTACGTCCCAAGGCGGGAAGTGGTCGCGGGGCGGAACAAAGTAGAATTCTTGAGGGGTTTTCACTCGGTACCTGCACAAATGACAGCGTCACGGGGTCGGGACTGGGGTGGCCCAGTCTTCAACTCTCCGATGCTTAAGTTAGCTTTGAGCACTTGTACGGGTAGAGGAATGAAAGTGGGAGAGAATGTATATATGAGTCTTTAGATGTGTGTACCTTGAGCTTGTTTTATAGGCTAAGCTTGTGTACCTTGAGCTTGTTTCAAATGTGGGATTCTTTGCCCTCCTTTGGAGTGTCTCCCCTTTTAGGGGTGTTTTGCCGCTAGAGTGACTTTGGCAAGCGGTTTGTTACCGGCCCTTCCTTCTTTGGATGTCTGTGAAGGGCCCACCAGGGCTATCTCGACCGGGTAATTGTACCGTATTCTCGGCTTAGCCAAGTGTTTTGGCTATGTACTAACAAGTCCCCAGTCCGAGAGAGTTCTTGGGTGAGGAGTTATTCTAAAGATGCCGAGGATAGGTTTTACCCGGGTGCAGGAGGCATGGTGCCGAGTCCCCAAGTCCCCACACGAGAGTCGCGAGGTGACATGGGTGATGTTCCAGAAACCTGTTGGCAAGAAGAAAAGTTTAATGTTGCTCTAGCGAGTCAGTCCGCGCTTGGTTGGGGACTGTCGCGAGGTGGCCAGTCAGTCCGCGCTTGATTGGGGACTGTGGCTATCTAGCGAGTCAGTCCGCGCTTGATTGGGAACTGTCGCGAGGTGGCCAGTCAGTCCGCGCTTGATTGGGGACTGTGGCTATGTGGCGAGGCAGTCCGCGCTTGATTGGGGACTGTCGCGAAGTGGCCAGTCAGTCCGCGCATGATTGGGGACTGTGGCTATGTGGCGAGGCAGTCTGCACTTGATTGGGGACTGTCGCGAGGTGGCCAGTCAGTCCGCGCTTGATTGGGGACTGTGGCTATTTGGCGAGGCAGTCCACGCTTGATTGGGGACTGTCGCGAAGTGGCCAGTCAGTCCGCGCTTGATTGGGGACTGTGGCTATGTGGCGAGGCAGTCCTCGCTTGATTGGGGACTGTCGCGAAGTGGCCAGTTAGTCCGCGCTTGATTGGGGACTGTGGCTATGTGGCGAGGCAGTCAGCGCTTGATTGGGGACTGTCGCGAAGTGGCCAGTCAGTCCGCGCTAGATTGGGGACTGTGGCTATGTGGCGTTGCGGGCCGTTGTTTTGACGAGGCAGTCCACTCTTTTTTTTTTTTTTAGGAGTGGCCATCAGTGACGTGGCTTTACCCTAACCGTTCAGTTTTGTGGGGTCCAGGGGGATGCCTATAAATAGGGTTAGAGAGAACTGAAGGGGGAGTTCGTGTTTTGAAACTAGGAACTGTGGAGGTGCGATTTGTGTTTTAGGGTTTCGGCTATTCTACAAGTTTCAGACTGGGAAACGTTCAATTTCATCCTCAATCGATTGGGTGCGAGCGCTCAGCCGATTGTAATCTGCTTCACTGCCACTACGCGAACCCAGTATTTCCAGGTATGAACTCGTCGTTTCCTTTCTCTTTAATTTTGTATGTGGTGGCGGCGTTGTTTCGGGTTATTTGGGGTGTGGGATTGTTCACATTTTTGTGGTGTTGGTAGGAATTCTAGGGTGAGGGATTTGTTGTCGGGCTGGTTAGGGTTAAGGTAGCGGGGTATGGCAGATCCGGTGTGGGTGTCCAGCGAAGAGATCGTGGAGGTCTCTAGTTCGCTTAGTGCTGATTCAGACACTTTGCACCGGATGGAGGAGGGATTGGCTAACCTTATGGCGGAAGTTGCCCTTGACTTGGGGGAAGGCATTCCTGTGGTGGATGCCGGGTCTCATGTGTCCTCGTATGACCCTCTATTGCAGGAGGTAGAGGAGTTGATCATGGCGACATCGCATGAGGAGGATGACTCGTTCTGGGAACCCCCTGGCGAGAGTTTGACGTTGTCGGAGCTTGAAGTGCTTCGTCAAAATTGGAGCATCCCGGAGGAGGTTTTGTTGCGGCCGCTGGGCTGGGGGGTGAAGTTTTGGGATCCCCCGAGTAACTTTACGTTGGTGTACGAGTACCAACTGAAGTGCGGGTTGATGTTCCCGCTGCCCCCGTTTGTGCAGTACACCTTAGCGTGTCTGCATGTCGCCCCGGGGTAAGTTACTCCCAATATGCTGAAGCAGATACTGGGAACGGGCGTGCTATTCCGCCTGCTGAAGCAGGAGTTCCCGAACTGTGACGAGTTCAATGCGTGTTGGCATATGGGGTGGTGCGCAAAGAAGGGCAGCCGGGGCTGCGTGACGATGAAGTCACGGGGGAAGTTCAAGGTTTTGGTGGAAGACTTGCCCACCTCAACAAGTGAAACTTGGAGGCGCAAATGCTTCCTTGTTGGGGGACAGTGGCAGGAGTGGCACGGGCGTCCTTTCCGGGTCCCGGGGAGCTTCCAGAGAATAGGTACCATGCTCTTGCCTTGTGTTGTTTTGTTTTGTTTGCCTTCTGTCACTGCTAACAACTAGCTTTGTGCAGTGCCGCAAGAGTACAACTTGACTGAGTTGATGGAGCGGCGGATTCGCCGAGTGATATGGGCTTTCGAATGTAGGAGCTCATATCGGATATGGCGCCTTGGCATATACAGCCACTTCGGCTACGCCCGGGTTCCGGGTCTGTATTTTAGTAGTTGCACTACTTGTTGTAAGGTTGCGAGTCGTTGTCTGACTTAGTTTGTTTGTTGCAGTGACGATGCCACGCGACGGGGGCTCGCGGAAGAAGGAAGGTCCTTACGACAAAGTGTCGGATGAGGACGTGTTAGATGGGTTGCTGGCTGAGGCTGATCACGCCAAGCAGTACGACATCGACTTGGAGACGGGGGAGGGAAGGGAGGTGGAGCTGGATGACTGTGATGACTTTCTGAGGCTGAACCTGACGGATGAGGATTACGCCTACGTACCTCCGTTGGTGGCGGAAGCGATGGGCCTAGGTGTCCAGGATGTGGAGTTGGAGGGGGAGGAGGTACCGGCAGAGGGTGATCGCGAGGGCGAACCTGACCAGGCGCAGGAGGAGCCTGTTGTGGAGGAGGTTGCGGACCGCGAGGAAGAGGTAGTCGCGGCCCGGACTCGAAAGAGGAAGGAGAGGGTTGACCCGGCTCGCGAGGGCCCATCAAAGAGGTCACGGAGGGACAGCCGGTCTGGGGGATCTGCAAGCCTAGCTGAGGTTGCTCAAGCCTTGGAGGGGACGGGGGAGGCTCAGCCATACTTGGCTCAAATGGCTTATGACATGCGTCACCGTGCTCGTGACATGCATGTATTAGAGGATGTGGATCCGCCGGCGGGAATGGCTCTCTCCAAGGAGAAACTGACTCGGGTAAGTGTTTATATGCTTTTGTGTTTCACTGGTTTGAACTTGAGGTTTATGCATTGCTGTGACTGCAGGCGACTTTGCTGATGTACGTCGCGAGTGAACGGGCGGCCTCCCACTGGCAGGATGATTCTGAGGCCAAGAGCCAGCAATTGAGGGAGGCCGAGGAGCGTAACTGTGGCCTTGCAGAGCAGCTAGCTGAGGCCGAGCGGAACCTTGCAGAGCAGCTGGCTCAAGCGGATCAGAATACCGCTGTCTTCCAGGCTCAGGTGGCGGAGCTGAAGGAAGTTGTGAGGAAGAAGGACGAGCAGATGGAGGCTTTGGAAGTGGCGGCTGCTAAGGCAACGTCCTTGGAAGCTGAGGTGGCCAAGTTGACGCAAGCACTTGTGGATTTGGAGGTGTCCTGGAAATCCAAGTGCGAGCGAGCAGCCATGGCGGGGCAAAGGCTGTTCCGGGAGGGTGAAGTGTACAAGCGGCAGCTGAAAAGTGCCTACACCAAAGGGCAGGATGAGTTGAGCCGGCTGGGCTGCCAGGCGGGGTGGATTAATGAGGCTGCCATGCGCAAATGGTATGCAGAGAAAAATGCTGCAAAGGTGGCGTGGGAGCAAATGACGCCTGAGCAGAAGAAGCAAGCCGAGATCTCGTAGTCTCTGGCGAAGCAGCACGAGGCGTGGCGCGCAACGTCTGCTGGACAGAAAGGGATATCCGCTGCGGGTGACCCGCGACCTCCTGCTATGGTAGCTGCATCATCTGTGAGGGCTACTGGTCCCGAGGGGTCCATGTCTGTCCAAGCAGTAGTGTCGCAGGTGGCTTCGTCTGCCGTTGCGGCTCGCGATCCCCGGGCTCCGGGGTTGGTGGCGCGCGCGGGAGTTCAGAAGGTTCCCGTGAAGGGACGCCCCGGTCCCGAGGCGGTTCCTGGTAGTTCACTTATCCGCCCTGCCGCAGCTGTGAGGCCTTCTTTTTTGTCCCGGGACCCGTTGAAGCAGCCGACTGGGCAGAGGGTAGCGGGAACTGTGGGCCAGGTTCGTGGCCGCAGTGGCGGGTCGAAGGGGAGTTCGAACAAGTCTGGCGACTCATCCGCTGGGAGGGAGTGAGAAATGTCTGTACATTTTGATAGCTTGTAGTGCTTTGTTTTGGAACAATGTAAGTGACGCGGTTAGCCATTGTAACTAATTTATGCTAATTTTCCTGGGAATCCAGTTTGATGTTTTGGCGTTATGTGTAGCCTTTGTGTTTGTCTTGCTATATACTTTTGTTTGTTTTGTGGCCCTGTGTTGCGGGGGCAAAGTATAGCATATGTGAGTGACAAAACACTTCATTGTACTTAGATGTAGCCGCTACCGGGCAAAGTATACATAGGTGAAGCCGCTACTGGGCTATTGTATATACACTAGTAACAATGAAGTACTGGCTTTCGAAGCCAAGGTTAAAATTGGTCTAAAGTGGGTGGTGGCGAGCGTTTGTAGGACTAGGTCGCGGAGCTCTCTGTCCTGCACCCCTTTGTGTCGTCCCGGGGATCACCTATGGGTTCCGGGGGGTTGAGAGGCAGCATCTCATGGGCTCCTCTCCGCTGTTGAATGGCGTTAAGATGGCCATGCTCAATGGCTGCTCGATCCCCTTTAATTGTTAGGGTGCCGCCAGGGGTAGGAACCTTCATGAGAAGCATGTGGCCAGCTATGAAGCACTGCAACCCCCAGAGGATGTCCCGCCCTAAGATGAGATTGTATGATGAGGGGCAGTCGACAATGAGGAAGCGGGCCGTAATGGAAGAGCGGCAAGGAGCTGTTCCCACTGACACGGTTAGGCGGTCTGAGCCTAACGGCTGTACTGTTTCGCCAGAGAAGCTGACAAGTGGGTCGTGGTTGTTGTACAGCTTAGTGCGGTCCCGCCGGAGTCCTTGGTAGCAGTCAGAAAACATGACGCTTACGGCGGCACCTGTGTCCACTAGAGCTCTGTGGCATCTGTAATGGACCACCTGCACATTGAAGATGAATGGCTCGCTGTGGTGGCAATGCAGGGTATCCTTATCGTTGCGAAATGTCACTTGATCCCACGCTGATGGGGTGATCGTGACACCGCGTTGGATGTCTAGGATTTCTGAGGGTGCCGTGCATTGTCGTTTCACAGAAGGTTGGCGTGGGGGGAACCGTGGGGCTCCACCATGCAAGGTTAGGATCTGGCCATGCACTTCAATGGCGTTGGCTCCTGTGGCGGGAGCACAGTATTGGTGGAGCTGCCCCTTCTGGATCAGATGCTCGATTGCATTGCGGAGGCCATTGCACTGCTCTGTTGTGTGGCCATTATTGTCATGGTAAGCGCAGTACCTGTTGCCGGTGGCTCGCCGGGGCTTTTTTGGGAATTTGCTTTTGGGAGGTAGGGGGATGAGATCTTTGTGCCTGGCCCATATGTCCTCATATGTAGTGGTCAGGGTAGTGTGGACTTCATAATGAGGTGGCGGGGAGGAACGACGCTGTTGCTGTGGGGGGATCTGGTCCCTTGACTTGTAAGGGTGGTCGCGGTTTCTCTGTCCCCCGTGGCGACGGTCGGAGCCACGCCTCTGTTCTCGGGATGGGCCATGTGATTGCCCTTTCTCTTGCCCGCGGCTAAAGTGCTTATCTGGTGCCGGGGCAGTAAGAGCTAGCGTTGCATGGGCGGGACGTCCGAAAGTGGCAAATTCAGCACGGGCCCACCGCACCGCCAGGTCCATCAAGGCATCATAGGATCCTGGAGGGTTCTTGTTGATCTCCATCAGGAAACTGCCGAGGAGTAGGGCCTGACGGAAAGCCTGTTCCGCCATGCGAGGTTCCAAGTTGTGGCATCTCGCTGTGGCAGATTGCCACCGGGACAGCAGTTCATGGAGGCCTTCGCCCTCTTTCTGCTTGATGTGGAACAGGGCGTCTACAGTGCGGTAGATGCTGGTGTGCAGTATGAAACGGTTGAGGAAACGTTCCGAGAGTTGGTCGAAGCTGTCTATGGAGTTGGGTGGCAAGCTGAGGAACCAACTGAGTGCCTCTTCCGAGAGGGTCTCTTGGAAGGCGTGGCAGGCTATGGCGTCGCTGTAGCCAGAGGAGCTACAAAGCGAGAAGAATGTCTCGAGGTGGAGATGAGGGTCTCCTGTGCCTTTATACTTATCCATCTTGAAGGGCTTGGCTTCCGGATGCCGTTTCTCCATCTACACTCGGGGTGTGAAGGGGCTTGGGCGATGTCCATAACCAGAGAACAAGGGTCGCTGAGCCCCGCGACTCTCGACGCCTTCAACCCGTGAAGCTAACTGCGTGACAGTTTGGCTAAGTTGGAGCAGTAGGCGGGTTGGCATGTCAAGAGGTGGGTTGGGAGAGTTGGCAGTGGTGGAAGTGGAGATAGGTGGGGCGGATGGATTAGGTTGATGTGGTAGAGGAGAGTCATTGAGGATTGATGGTTGGGGGGCCGGGAGTGGAAATGAGGGGTGGGTTAGGGGATGAGACATGTAGACAACCTGGCTAGGCCCTCCCGGGAGTATGGAACCAGTCTAGCCTTGGAGAGAATTCGGGGTCCCGGCAATTCGCGCCGCGCGGTCCAAGCTATCGTTGTACACGGTACGATGCTCTAACGTGGCGCGGAGCAAGAATTGCTCTTTCTCCAACTCAGCTATGCGTACTCGGTACGCTTCCGTTTCTGCCCTTTCTTTTGCCGTCTGCTCGCGGAATGCATGGAAGTCCCGCTTGAGGATTTCAAGGGCTGTGTCGGGGTCGGAATGGTTAATGGGGGCTGGGCTGCTGGTTTGGGGAAGGGATGTGTCGCCAGATTGAGGTTCTACTTGAGTGCCAGGGTCCACGGGGTCATCAATGATCACCATGGTGCCGAGTTCCGGGGCAAGTGGGAGTTCCACAAGATAGGGGCCCCTCCTTCTAGCGCCAATTGTTTCTACCTGTTACGTCCCGAGGCGGGAAGTGGTCGCGGGGCGGAACGAAGTAGAATTCTTGAGGGGCTTTCACTCGGTACCTGCACAAATGACAGCGTCACGGGGTCGGGACTGGGGTGGCCCAGTCTTCAACTCTCCGATGCTTAAGTTAGCTTCGAGCACTTGTACGGGTAGAGGAATGAAAGTGGGAGAGAATGTATATATGAGTCTTTAGATGTGTGTACCTTGAGCTTGTTTTATAGGCTAAGCTTGTGTACCTTGAGCTTGTTTCCAATGTGGGACTCTTTGCCCTCCTTTGGAGTGTCTCCCCTTTTGGGGGTGTTTTGCCGCTAGAGTGACTTTGACAAACGGTTTATTACCGGCCCTTCCTTCTTTGGATGTCTATGAAGGGCCCATCAGGGCTATCTCGACTGGGTAATTGTACCGTATTCTCGGCTTAGCCAAGTGTTTTGGCTATGTACTAACAGTACCAAAAATAAAAGTTGGCCAATGCCCACCTAACTAGTCATGGCAAATGCAATTGTCACCTCCTCAGTCCTCACCTCACCAGTGTCGTCCGTGCTCTTGAGTGATTGCTAAATTGTCTTGAAGCCTTCAGTACGTCTGGCTCCTTGTTGAACTGCATGTTTGATTAGTCTTGTTTGTTCTCCTAAATTGTCTCTGTCAGTCTGTCCACCAACCCCTTCTATTTGATGAGATAGCTAGAAACTCTTCACACAGACGCCTTGCCATGGTGATCGATCACTTTGTCTTTAGCATCTCCACCTCTAGCTAGCTTCTTCGGTTTTAGCCTTATGCTTAGGGAGGTCTTATTCTAGTGCATGCCCTAAAACCAAAGCCAGCATGCATCAACTTGACTATGACCAATCTCCGACGTCTTGAACCTGCTTTGTTCCATATACCATCCATCCACTTCTTCATTTGGTTAAAGGCCAATGTCGTTCTTCATGCATTTTGTCATTTACACCTCATTGAAGATATTTTGATGGAGTTTTCTACCTGATCTCTTGACACGGATTTGATCAGTTAATTAAAGATATTTAAAAGATTTTTTATTTGTTATATCATTAAAGTTAAATTACAACAATTAATTTTTCATAAGTTGGAAAAAACAACTTACTGGCCATTTATATGAAAGAGACTAATGTCACTAGCTACCTAGCTAGACCAAATAATTGACGTTAGGCCTAACGTTCCAGAGTTATATTGATAAAGGGGGAATAATAATACTACTATTCTTCAAGTATCCCATTGTAAATGGCTAAATGCTATGTCTTGCCATTTATCTCTAGTGAGTGATAACTTCATAACACGTTGAGCTAGCTATGAATCAAGAAAGTTGAAATGTTCAGCTCAAGTTTGCTCATGTTGATTGATGAGGATTTATAAAATCGATCGACAAGAAGCAAAAGAAGTCGACAAATAAAAACTGGATTACCAACTTTTCATGTTGCTGGCCAGCGATAAAATGGGACAAGTAAAAGCAACCCACTGAGTCTAGATATTTGTCTATGGGTAATGGGAGATATCAGGAAAGGCTGCAAAGTACTTTCAGACCAAAATGATCCAGAAAACCTGGTATAAATAACAGTATTTTGAGGCACACTGGACAGGACCTTGAAGAAACAGCAAGCAGCAAGCTAGTTTCGTCATCTGCGCAGTACTCCGGCGCCGGCTGAGATAAAGCTAGGTCAGAACTCAGAAGCCTGGATCGATTCGTGACGATAACAACGGTATGTGTTTACAGCTTATTACCACACAAGCAAATTATATCCTCCATTGTCATGAGCAACATATTAAATGGAAAATGGCACGTATATGTTATATATGTTGAATTCTCAAAAGGAATGAACAAATACAAAAAAGTAGAAATAAGAAGAGAAAGGAATAACCTTAGTATTCACTATTCAGAGATCTAAACTTACTAAGAAAAGAAGAAACTGTTCGTTCGTTTTCTACTTTTCTTCAGATTAAAGACGACTATTTAACTCTGAAAGAATTTCTCTTACCATCCAGACCACGCGCTTCAGTTTTTGAACATAATTTGACTCATTGCTAGAATTCTATGAATCACAGTGCTGTCACATCTTCATCTTCCTTGGCAATCATAACAATTTTAACTTCTGGCACGTAGAATTGTACAACATAGATTATTCCCAGCAAATTGACCACGCATGCTTTAATTTGTAGAATTGTACAACATAGATTATTCCCAGCAAATTGACCATGCATGCTTTAATTTGTAGAATTGTCTGATATCATTTGCCATGCACTATTCCTTGTGTACAATGTACTCTTCCAAAGAAAAGAAAACCGATTATCCTCTAGATCAAAATATACATCATCATCCCTCATCATCAGCAAGTTACGTCAGAGAAAAGAGGCACACGAATAACACGACCAAGTTAATGTCCAACGTTTAGTTTTCAAATAAAAAAAAAATACCAGTTAGTCTAACGTTGAACCAAGGAATTGAACTTGGATATATGAAGCTTATTAGTCAAGAGTTCGACCATGTAATTAAGCTTATGTGGTCGAAGTCAGAAGCAGCAAAGAATTATAAATAGGATCCAGGCGCATTTCTCGGATATACGCAAATGATAGAATTGTTAATACTGTTTTACCAGTGATTTTCTTCCTAATCTTTGCTCAGCACCAATTATAAAAGACGAAAATCCAAGCCTATAAAGATTGGTGATCATCGAAGTACCAGCACCCAGCAGTACTACTTGGTTTATTGTATATTGCTTCATTTTGTGCTACTCTCTCTGGTAAGCGCGCTCTTTGTGGTTTATAAGTAGGCGGGTGTGTTTAGTTACATGTTATTAGGATCATCTACGCACTATTCAACTTATAATTTTTCGATTACTGCAAGAAAACATCAAACTAAAGAACAAAACCTCTATCAATTCCCCCCAACTTCTTATGTTAATCGGAACTAATAATTTGTTTTAACCCCTTTTTGCATGTGTGTTTGCTCTAGTTAATTATTTGAATATAAAGAAACTCTTGACCCGTTAGTTTGGTATGATCTTCTAGACTTATTTCTTGTCGATCAGTTTAAGTCTTCAAATCCCCACTAGGCGTATGCCTTGGTGAAAACTGAAAACGTGTTTCAATTTTTGACCGATATATAGTTATAGACTCGATGTACTTATGAACAACACATTCCTTAAATTAGTTGTGATTGTTATTATAGAAATTCCTTAAATTACTTCTCGACCGTTAGAATTTAGATATATACATGCATGCATGCGGTCATGCATATTGCAGACATATTCTCCAAGACAAATATCGTTGATTACTGACTGCTATATATCATATCATCCCTAACCTCAAAAGTTCGATATTCAATTAGGTTAGGCATGGCAGCTCCAAATAATCATGAAGATGTGTTGCAATGGGTGCAGAAAGATAATCGTCGTTTCCTGCGTGCCAATATCCGAGTTGGTGATCTTGATCGAACCGTTAAGTAAGTAATTTGCGCACAATCTTGGATCAAGTGTGCCTTATTTAGGTCTGTCTCGATCCTGAAGAGAGTTAATTCATTTGATCTTATATTTATATGGTCAGGTTCTACACAGAATTTTTTGGGACGAAAGTGTTGAGCAGGCAAGATTTCCCAGACCAAAAGTACTCAACTGCAGTCGTTGCGTATGGACCTGAAGAGAGTCATTTTGTTCTAGGGCTCACACACCACCGTATGATACAGCTATATATCTCTTAATATGTGTTGTAAAGTTAAACCTAGCTAAAAGAAAACCCTACAGTTCTGCGGCTAATTGTTCCATCATTTTTCTTGTGCTTTCGACTTGCTTGACAGACGATGCAGCGGAGAAGTTAGACATCGGAACAGCCTTCGATCATTTTGGACTTGCAACCCAAGATGTGCGTATCATTAGTCCTCTCTCTGTCCGATGAACTTTTGTGCTATACATGTAGCAATGTCAAGGTTTCTAATTAGGCTGGTAATTTGCGTTCAGGTTTATGGAACGGTTGAAAAAATCCGAGCAGCAGGAGGAGTGATCACACGTGAACCAGGGCCAATTGCAGAGGGCGGGAGGACTATCTTTGCCTTCGTCAACGATCCCGACGGCTACAGTTTCGAGCTCATCCTCCGGCCACCAACTCCAGAACCACTGTGCCAAATATGCCTAAATGTGACTGATGTTGATCGGTCAATTGAATTCTACCAAAAGGTAGCATAGTTTTCTTATAGTCTCCGATTCGTTTTACACACCTATCACATTAAGCTAGACGCACATTATTGCCTATATAACTCGACCTACTTTTTCCTTCAAAACCATGCAGGCATTGGGAATGAACCTACTATTGCAAAAGTACGACGCTCCCCGGTTCCAGGTAATTAAGAACTAATTGGACTAGCTAATATTGTCTAGCATGTAAAACTAGTAGTAACTCTCCACCTGAAACTTGGTGTTGATCTTTAATCCTCTGCTGCCTACAGTATACTATAGCTATGGTGGGTTACGGTGACGATTTTACTCAGACGACGATTATCGAGTTGAAATATAACTACAATGTGACAGAGTATACCAAAGGAAATGGATATGCAATGGTGTGTTTAGTTTTTCAACTTTTGATCAATTCAGCAGAAATTATAAAATTAAAAGCAGCAAATATTCTGTTGACTAGACTCAATTTTTATTTTTCTGGGATAATGTTGAATAAATCAAATCGATTATCTGTCCATTGATTTCTATTGAATTTCTAGCTTGCTATCGGCACTGATGATGTCTACAAGAGCGGTGCAGCTGTTGAACTGGTTAACAAGGAACTTGGAGGGCAAACAATTCGACCCCCGGCTGTAAATCCCAAAACCAACACCAAAATCACTTGCTTCCTTGATTCTGATGGCTTTGAAACGGTAATAAACCCTTCTCTTTTCTTTTCTTTTTGGTTTCTGTCATTATATTCAACACATCACAGCTAACGTAAGAATTCCAGTCCTTCCCAAATAAAAAAAAAGGGTAAGAATTCGGGTCCTTCCCAAATAAAAAAAAGAGGGGTAAGAATTCCAGAAAAGAATTACACAACTGTATAGGACATGTTTTACACAACCGTAAAGAGTTTTTCAGTTATTCAAATTAGTATCTTGTTTTGGTTACACACGTTCTCGGACATTCTGTTAATCAGTTACTGTTTAAGGGTTCTAGTCAATCCAACCAAACTTGTGTGTATTACACTCTTTATAACTATTTCTTGGTAATTAATCTCTGTAGGTATTGGTGGACAATCAAGACTATGCTGTGACTTCAACAGAAAATCGAAGGACAAGTGACGAAGCGAAATGCCTAGAATTCATCTGGGCTGATGCTTATATGTTTACCAAATAAAGGGGCACATTTAAATATGGCATTATTGCCAAAGGCCACATCTTTGGGTGCCAATTTTGGTGATTCCACAAAGAAGTGTCCTGTTACAAATAACAAAATGAAGTCCTGTACAAAAATGCATCGACTTATCTGGTCGAATAAAAGAAATGTATATCCCTTCCCGACTTTCATCAATCCTAAAGTAAGCCTCCACTGAATATTAAATCATCCAAGTTCTAATTTTCAAATATTTTAGAAATATATTGCACCACTATAGAACAATTTAGAATATTAACAACAAGGTCAAGAACTGATAGGAATATCAATTTACCTGATTTACTTACATGACCAATCAAATTTCTCTGCATTCTTGTTAGTTTTGCCAGTATGACTTGGACGCCCTTAACTTGAGTTCACATGTTGTAATTCACCTGCAAACCTCCAACATCTTTTTGAAGCTATCTTCAGTGCATCCTCTGTTAGGTATGATCTTCAATTTGGAACAGAGTGACAGAACTTCATAAGGATCCAAGTGCTTGAAAATATTTGGGTCTCGATCATAATCCTGATGGCATCATAGTTGAATTTGAAAAATAAAACAACATAGCCACAACAATCCATATTTTCAACACTCAGTTGCCCCACATCGGTTGAGATATGAACAACTCATATATCTGAATTCTGTGACATATGATTTCATAAACAGAAAGAGATATAATCATCATCAACACTCTCGTAACTTAAACTTACAAGTTAAAGAATGATTCAACTGTGAATATCATGTTCATTATCTCACCTTTTCTGTTACTATAACAACCGGCTTGGAACTAAACCTGTCCTCCAGTTCTCGTAGCCTCCTTTTGATCATCTCAATATCCTATGTTCATGACAACAAGAAAATGAGAAGCTTCACATGTCACAATTAGCATCTAAAGCAAATTTTGTCCAGGCATTTTGTTGAGATATGAATCCCACATTGACAATGGATGGAGTGGCCCAAACTCTTATAAACCCACAGGTAATGTCCCATATTCCCAATGTGGGGATCATATCTCAACACATTTCTTCTATTGGCAGAATCAAATAATACTATATTGATCATCATGGATGGCAATGACAAAGGACATTTGCAATTTACATGTTTTTTTTTGCAGTAAGTAGATAACATATAGGGCATAAAAGGTGCATGCAGGATTTGGTTTAACACAGGACAAACTGCACATGACAACAATCACATGTCAAAGAAACTCTACCTTTGCCAGAAATTTGTGGTGGTCACTGAATTCAAGTCGATCAACATAAAAAGCTCCAATCTGCAAACAATAATTACCATTTGGAAATGAGATTCTCAGCAGAAAAGGACTTCTATGAAGCTTTATAGACACCTCCAAAAATAAAAATACAGTTTTAATTTAATTGAACAAATGATACACACACAAATATGTTTACATACATATTTGCCCACAAGATTGAGTCCGACAACTAAGATCGAGAATGATACCTTCTCTATTCCCTTTGCAAATGCATTTGCAGAACCAATGGCAGAAACACATAATACAATAGTGTTAGACAAATCTTCTACAGGTTTTCTGGAGGTGGCATTTCCCACGTTGAACAAATAACAGGGATCCATTTTCGTGAAGAAAACAGGAACAGACTTGTTAACTTCTCTTAGCATTAAGTAAGTTTCTTCAAGATTTTGTTTTGAAACCTGCGAGGCAACACAAACTTGTGTGTCAGTTGAAGACTTCAATTGAGTTCACTGATGCAGAAGTCTTTAAACCACTTTTTCAACTAAAAAGGATAAGGTAAATTATATACCAAATCTGCATGATGGATTACAACAACATCTGCCCGTCTAAGCGCATCAAGAGGTTCCCTCAATGGTCCACGTGGGATTAAGTGACAGTTGCCCCATAATGTTAATGCATTAATCATAACAATCTCCAGATTTCGCTGCAAGCTCCAGTGCTACCTTCCATACATTTATTAGTAACATAAGATTAGAGCACATCACCTTAATCAGACAATCATAAGAATATAAGCCAAATAGCAATCAGGAATCGGATCACACCTTCTCTAGGTTAGCCTCTCAAGATAAAAAGAGTGGCAGAGAAGGAGCTAAACAAATACAAGCCCACCTGTCTGAATTTAACCTAAACTGGCATGTTCCCTAAACTTTGAAATGAATAACTATATAAGAACCTTTCTGCTGCCGTCCCACATTAATGATATAGCACAAAGACAATGTAATATTCAAAGCTGATGCCACTATTGATAAACATAGAGCTGACAGAAAACACATCCCATTTCACAACCATAGAAGGAAAAGGAAAACAAAAATGTTGAAAGCATATAATTCTACCTGCATTCCATCATCAAGAATTACAGTGCCAATCTTTTCTGAGCTAAGACAACTCCCCACTTACTCACCATGGCAGAGTCCCTCAGAGTGTTTACTTGAGCAAGGATCAACATAACCATATCTTTCGAAAAAATGAGCAGCAACAGCTGCTCGTTTTGCACCCACACCAATCTTCACAGGCCTTCCAAGAAAATGCCTATGAAGCATCTTGGCCTCATCCCCACCAGCATAACCCTGCCAAAGACATCACACCAATCAACCAACATAACCATCACTCAAAAGCTCAACCTCCATTGACATTTGCAAATCAACATGAAAACCATTCACACATTCGAAAAAAAAAAAAAAAAAAGTACCCTTGTAAGAATGAGAGGCGAAATCCCAGAATCAGCTAAGTAGTTCGCTATGAACTCCACCATTGGAGTCTTCCCATTGCCTCCCCATGTCAAATTCCCAACACTGATCACCGGCACCGGCAACCTTCAATCCAATCATGCTTTTCCATTAAACCAAAGACTAAACATACACCTAAAACTATAAAGATTCCAACTTTGAGCTCAGAAATATCTATATCCAATCAAAGACTCAAACTTTTTAAGTAACATAAGTTAAAGTTTTGATCTTGATCTAATTTCCCAAGCACCCAAAAACAGAGAAGCAAATACAGAGTAAGGAATGAGGTGGAGATTAGAGGAGAGGTGTTACCGGTGCTCTGTTATGAGGCCGGAACTGTAGAGAGCGCGGCGGAGAGAGAGAGCGGCGGAGTAGAGGGAGGAGGCGAAGAAGAGAATGGGAATTAGAGAGAGTTGGAGATGAGAGAGCTTAACGTGGTGTTGATTATACGCTATTTCATTCACGGCTTTTCTCAGTTTATCCATAGAAGAGCACCAGTTAGTCAGTTTACCACACTGCTCGTAATCCAGGTTAAGAGTAAAATTTTACCCAAAACTGAGAAAAGCCCGGTCACTAGTAGGAGCAGAAGGCGAAACCATCTCGTGGCATAAGAGACATTATTTGTCGCATATGTATCTATGTGATAAAAAGTCAGTCGCATAAAAGTCGTCGCATAGTCGTATAAGAGTCGTCACATAAGAAACTATGCGACGAATAAACTTTTGTCGCATAGAACAGAGGCGACGACACTGTGTCCACAGAGTCTTAAAAGAAAAAAGAAAAAAAATGTCACGCCCCGAAACTTAATTTTTACCTTAATTACTAGCATAGTGGTAATAAGAATTTTACCGTGATCGTCATTAAGTGTAAAATATAATTGATCCCCAGAGAGGAGTAGGGAACGATTTTTTGGTGAGATTATTCAAAGGAAGAAATTTTAAGGACGGTAAAAATTTGTAATTTTTGCTAGTAAAAGGTAATTTTATTGGGGTTTTATTTAGGGGTGTTGATTTTTGGAAAATGGGTATAAGTGGTGTTGGACCGGGCCTTATTTTGGGTCCAAGCCCGTTTTCTCTTTTTTCTCTCTTTTCTCTCTCTCTTCCGCTCCCGCTCCCGACTCTCCCTCCGCTGCCCAGAATTTTTCCGTCGCCAGCCCGTCGCCGTCTGGCCTTCGTTCGTCGCCTGACCGGTCCCGTTCAGACCCTCGCCTCTCCCTCTCTCTTCCTGGACCGATGCCTGCGCGTGGAACGCCGCCGTGAAGGAGCGGTCAAGCCCGAAAGCTTCGGCTGCCGGGAAGAGTTTTTCGCCGGAACTCCTTCCTCCGGCCGCCATAGCCGGCGAGCCTTGACTCAAAAGGAAGCTCTCCACCCGTGCTTCAATCCCTCCAAAGGGCTCGCTCCGTCTCGAGCTAGGTAAGGAGAAATCAGAATTTGAATTTTGTAGGGCTTTTTGTGTTTGTGCGTTCGATTACTGTGCTTAGGCTTAGAATTGGAGTTTGTGGTAGTTAGGAATGTTGTAGAGGAGGTTGAGAGGAAGATGCTGCCAAATTTTGGTGACCATCGAAGGTCGCCGGAGTTGGTCGCCGGCCACCGCCGCCGGCGCCGCCGCCGAGAAAATGTTTTTGGTGGAGAAAAATGTGAGGAGTTTAATGGAATAAGTTTTAGAATTTTTAGAGGAGTTTTGGATAGTTTTGAGATTTGTTGAAGTTTGGTATTTTTGGCGGATTATTAATTTATAATCCGGCCATTGGATTTTATTTGGTGGAAGGTGATTTTTGAGGATGTCGGTAAAATTTGTGGAGTTTTGTGGTTGGCAGTGAAGTTAAGATTTAGGACGATAGGCATGGTTGAGCACTAGAAGCTCATAGTTAATTATGCCTATTTTATTTAAGCGTCGGTGTTTTATTTTAAGGAATTATTTATGTTTGGAACAGGACGCGAGGAGGCTTGAGCAGAGGAGACCTCCGACCGACGTCAGGCTTAGGCCTAAGTTGTGAGTGGACCTTTGTTTTAAATATTATGTTCGAAATGCTTTATCATTTGAATGATTTTCTGTTGTTGGATATTTCCCTAAATTGAGAATTTTGGTGATTATACTCGAGGTACAATTCCGAGAATAGTATGTATATGATTAAATGCTAGCTAGCTATACGTGATTTCCCCCATACGCGAGGCACAATTCCGGTATGGGTGACATGAGCGTTAGACGCGAGTGTCGTAGCCCTGTGTGATTTCTAATTTTACATTTATTTATTCAAAGATTTCGTACAAGGAGTAAGCACGTATATATTACCACTCGGCCGCTTTCCCCCATATGCGAGGTACAAATTCCGGTGTGGGATGATGTGAGCGTTAGACGCAAGCATAGTAGCTTCTTATGATATCTACTTTATTCAAGTTGTTCATAGATATCGTACCAAGGGTCAGGCGAGTGTGCATACATACTATATATATATATATAATATCCAGGTCTGAGAGGCAATGTCTTAAAGTTTGGGAGTCTAGCCAGGCTGGACCCTAGTTCAGAATCTTTCCAGTGGAGCTTTTGTTTTTGCCGCTGATGAAAGCATTTCTTTTGGGGAAATATTTATTTGTTGTCGGAAGCATTTCGTCCACTCACTCTGACGTGTTGAATATTTTCCCCTGGGCTCTTCGCTTTTTAAAATGCCCAGTCTGCAGAGTTGACGTGAGGGGTCTAGCAGAAGACGCCGAGGCATAGTGACACATCTATCAGCTACATTTCGCCAGTAGGTTACCTGTTTAATCTACTATGGGTTTGTTAGCTTTCGCTGTATTTTATTTTATTTTATTTTTAGTAGCTCTGAATACTTTTGGAATTTTTCGGTGTAATTTATATTCTGGCTACTTTTGGATTGTAGCTGAAGTTTTATTTTGGTTTAAAAAGTTGGTTCTTAAATTCTTAAGTTAGGGTTGTCAATTTTCGAGGGAGGTTTGCCGAGTCTTCGGTAAATTTTCCTTGGAGGTGGTCCCCGCAGGACTCATCTCGGGTTTCGGGGTGAAATTCGGGGCGGGTCTTGACAGTTGGTATCAGAGCTCTAGGTTTCATCTTCTGTTTTCTATTCACTATCGTATTTGCCTAAGTAGCCATAGTGTCTATAGAGTGATGATCCGACCGCGGCGGATTCATCGGCAGTTTTCTGCTTTTGATACTATGTGTTATTGGGTATGTGTGATAGTTTTGTTAGTCTTATGGACAGACTACTTAATATCTTCTTCCTCAGGAACTATGCCTCCTAGACGCCGACCCCGTGTAGATTCCTCGACCAACGCCAGTGAGGGTGATGAGGTTAGAGGATTGGTTGATTCGATTGGGAGCATGCTGAGAGGTGTGTTAGATAGAGTACAGCAGCCTCGGTCTGTGAAGAAGAAGGATGTTTTCGATGCTGGTGCAATTGAGTTCAAGGGCGCCAAGGGACCCCTTGATGCGCACATTTGGGTAGATAAGATGGAAATGGCTTTTGAGAGCACTGACCTACCTGAAGAAAAGAAAGTGAAGATGTCAGTGACTTTTCTAGATGACTCAGCGCATCACTGGTGGACCCTTGCTAGCAGAAATAGTGGTGGTGCTCAAGACATGACTTGGGAGGAGTTTAAGACGCTCTTCTTGGGTCAATATTTCGGTCACGCTCAGCGTATCAGGATTCAGTTGGACTTCCTGAACATGAAGAAGGGGGATGATGAGGGTGTCATCGAGTTTGAGCAGAGGTTCACTTCCCTGAGCTACCATGTGCCCTATTTGATTCCTGATGAGAGGACCAGGATTGACATGTTTGTTGGAGCTCTTGGCGGGGTTTATGCAGATAAGATGGTCGGTGGCATTTACCCGACTTTTCTTGATGCGGTTACTGCAGCCATGGCCTTTGAGACCAGGAGAACTTTTAGTGCACGGCCCAGAGATTTCGGTGGTCCCAGCCAGGGTCCATCGAAGAAGGCCGCATCCTCATCCGCTTCTGGATCTTCAGCGGGCAGTGGTAGTAGTGGAGGATCAGGTTCTGGTTCTCGGGGTAGATTTAGAGGACATTTTAGGAGACCTTTCAGGAGCTAGTTGGGTAGGCAGCAGGCCGGTCAGTTTAGTGCTAGTGGTAGTTCCCAAGGGGGATCTTCTGGTGGTCAGGCTTTTTCTTTTGGTCAGCAGCAGTCTTCTGGATGCTTTGAGTGTGGTGGTCTGGATCATTTCAGGAGAGACTGTCCTTTGTTGGCACAGAGGACCGCCCCTTCTTAGCAAGGCGGTCAGTTTTCAGCTAGAAGCTCTAGTAGTGGTTCTCGTGGAGGTTCAGCAGCTAGGAGTGGTTCTCAGCAGGGGAGTGGTCAGCGTGGACGTCCCGCGACTCGCGCTAGACTACATGCTATGACCCAGCAAAAGGGTCGTACTTCCCCAGATGTCATCATTGGTACGTTGTTAATTTTTGGTCAGCCAGCTTTTATTTTAATTGATCCCGGAGCCACGCATTCATTTATGTCTAGTAGATTCGCTCTCTATGCCAATGTGCCATCATCGTCTCTTCCAAGCGAGTGGCATGTATCTCTTCCCTCGGGTGAGGTGATGAGAATAGATTGGGTGTTTAGTGGTTGTGAAGTGCTAGTAGAGGGATTTAATTTCAAGGCCGATTTGATTCCTCTAAATTTGGTGGAGTTTGATGTGATCTTGGGGATGGATTTCTTGGAAACTTATAGAGCTATGGTGGATTGTTTCCGAAAAGAAGTAGTGTTTCGGAGCCCGGATGGATTAGAGGTTGTGTTTCAGGGGGAAAGAGATGTGATTTCGAGTTGCCTGATTTCAGCTGTGGCTGCCAGGAGTTTGTTAAATAAAGGTTGTCAGGCATTCTTAGCTCATGTTGTGGATACAAGTATAGGAGTGTTGGAAGTGGGAGATATTCCTATAGTAAGAGAATTTCCGGACGTGTTTCCCGAGGATTTGCCTGGTTTGCCTCCTGTAAAGGAGATAGACTTTTCCATTGAGTTGCTTCCTGGATCTATGTCTATCTCTCAGGCACCTTACAGAATGGCTCCAGCAGAATTGAAAGAGTTGAAGACTCAACTGCAGGAGTTGGTAGACAAGGGTTTTTTTCGGCCTAGCATATCTCCATGGGGTGCCCCAGTGATGTTTGTTAAGAAGAAAGATGGCACCATGAGACTATGCATTCAAGATAGGAAGCTGAATCAAGTCACAGTGAAGAATAAGTACCCGTTGCCTCGCATTGATGATTTGTTCGATCAGTTGAGAGGTGCCTCAATGTTCTCAAAGATTGATTTGAGATCTGGTTATCATCAGTTGCGGATTCGGGATAGTGACGTAGCCAAGACTGCCTTTCGATCACGCTATGGTCATTATGAGTTTGTGGTAATGCCTTTTGGACTTACTAGTGCACCCGCGGCGTTCATGGATCTCATGAATAGGGTGTTTAGTCCATATCTTGACCGCTTCGTGATCGTGTTCATAGATGATATTTTGGTGTACTCAAAAAGTGAGAAGGATCATGCCAAACATCTAAGATTGATTTTGCGGACTTTGAGAAATGCGCAGTTGTTTGCCAAGTTCAGCAAGTGTGAGTTTTGGCTGGATAAGGTGGGTTTTCTGGGTCATGTAGTTTCAGCTAAAGGTGTTAGTGTGGATCCCCAAAAGGTAGAAGCAGTGTCCAATTGGAAAAGACCTACAACTGTGTCGGAGATTCGTAGTTTCTTGGGGTTAGCAGGTTACTATCGGCGATTTGTGCAAGACTTTTCAAAGATTGCAGCTCCACTAACTAAATTGATCAGAAAGGGAGTCAAGTTCGAATGGTCAGATCAGTGTGAGCAAAGTTTTCAAGAGTTAAAGGATCGCTTGACTAGTGCTCCTGTTTTGGCACTTCCAGAAGATAGTGGGGAGTATGTGGTTTTTTGTGATGCTTCTAGACGAGGTCTAGGTGGAGTTTTGATGCAGCATGATCGAGTGATTGCCTACGCTTCTAGGCAATTGAAGCCGCATGAGGTGAATTATCCCACTCATGATTTAGAGCTTGCAGCTGTGGTTTTTACTTTGAAGTTGTGGAGACACTATCTTATGGAGCCAAGTGTCAGATTTTTACCGATCACAAGAGTCTTCGGTATGTGTTCACACAAAGGGAGTTGAATTTGAGGCAAAGAAGGTGGATGGAGTTGATAAGTGATTATGATTGCACGATAGAGTATCATCCTGGAAAAGCTAATGTGGTAGCTGATGCTCTTAGTCGCAATCCCTCAGTGTCTTTGTTTCACTTGAGGATGGTTCCACTTCTTTGTGAGCTGCGGGCTACAGGGGTGGATTTAGCGGTGGATGAAGTGGGTGCTTTGGTAGCCAGTTTCCATGTGAGGCCAGTTTTAGTTGATAAAGTGCGGGAGGCACAGTATAATGATCCTTCCATAGTTCGGTTGATAAAAAGAGCAGCGAATGGAGCCGCCGTAAATTTTTCGGTAAGAAGAGATGGGTCGTTGCTGTTCAAAAGCAGGCTTTGTGTTCCAAAGAGGAATGTAGAGTAGATTGAGATTTTGGAGGAAGCTCATAGTTCTGCGTATGCTGCTCATCCAAGTAGTACAAAGATGTATCGGACTTTGAAGGATTATTATTGGTGGCCTAACATGAAGAGGGAAATTGCAGCTTTTGTGAGTAGGTGTTTGATTTGTCAGCAGGTGAAAGCTGAAAGGCAAAAACCTTCATGTTTGCTTGAGCCGTTGCCTGTTCCAGTGTGGAAGTGGGACCACATCACCATGGATTTTGTCTTCAGTTTACCTCATACCCGTGAAGGGCATGACGGTATTTGGGTGATAGTGGATAGACTCACTAAATCTGCTCATTTCTTGCCGGTGGGAAAGAAGTTTTCGCTAGATAAATTGGCTTAGCTGTATGCAAATGTGAAGATCAAGGTGGTCAGGGATAGACTCAAGGCTGCTCAGAGTAGGCAAAAGAGTTATGTCGATGTCCGCAGGAAGGACCTTGAGCTTCAAGTAGGTGATTGGGTGTTCCTGAAACTATCTCCTTGGAAAGGGGTAGTCGTTTTGGCAAGCGTGGGAAGCTTAGTCCGAGGTATATTGGGCCTTATGAGATAATAGAGCGAGTTGACTCTCTTGCCTATCGGTTAGCTTTGCCTTCGGAGTTGTCCAGGATACATATTGTGTTTCATGTATCCATGTTTCGCAAGTATATTGCCGATCCTTTTCATGTGCTGGAAGAGTAGCCGATTAGTCTGCAGAAGGATTTGTCCTATGAAGAGGAGCCGGTTCAGATTCTAGATCGGAAGGAGCAAGTGCTTAGGAGCAAGTCATTTCCGCTCGTTAAAGTGCTTTGGAGAAGCCACCGGAGGAAGCTACTTGGGAGTTAGAGGAGCAGATGAGGCAGCAATATCCTTATCTCTTTGAGTAGCGAGTTTGTAAATTTCGAGGACGAAATTTTTATAAGGAGGGGAGAATTGTCATACCCCGAACCTTAATTTTTACCTTAATTACTAGTATAGTGGTAATAAGAATTTTACCGTAATCGTCATTAAGTGTAAAATATAATTGATCCCCAGAGAGGTGTAGGGGACGATTTTTTTGTGAGATTATTCTAATGAAGAAATTTTGACGACGGTAAAAATTAGTAATTTTTGCTAGTAAAAGGTAATTTTATTGGGGTTTTATTTAAGGGTGTTGATTTTTGGAAAATGGGTATAAGTGGTGTTGGACCGGGCCTTATTTTGGGTCCAAGCCCGTTTTCTCTTTTTTCTCTCTTTTCTCTCTCTCTTCCGCTCCCGCTCCCGACTCTCCCTCCGCTGCCCAGAATTTTTCCGTCGCCAGCCCGCCTCCGTTCGCCGCCGGACCGGTCCCGTTCGGACCCTCGCCTCTCCCTCTCTCTTCCTAGACCGGTGCCCGTGCGTGGAACGCCGCCGTGAAGGAGCGGTCAAGCCCGAAAGCTTCGGCTGTCGGGAAGAGTTTTTCGCCGGAACTCCTTCCTCCGGCCGCCATAGCCGCCGTCGAGAAAATGTTTTTGGTGGAGAAAAATGTGAGGAGTTTAATGGAATAAGTTTTAGAATTTTTGGAGGAGTTTTGGATAGTTTTGAGATTTGTTGAAGTTTGGTATTTTTGACGGATTATTAATTTATAATCCGGCCATTGGATTTTATTTGGTGGAATATGATTTTTGAGGATGTCAGTAAAATTTTTGGAGTTTTGTGGTTGACAGTGAAGTTAAGATTTAGGACGATAGGCATGATTGAGCGCTAGAAGCTCATAGTTAATTATGCCTATTTTATTTAAGCGTCGGTGTTTTATTTTAAGGAATTATTTATGTTTGGAACAGGACGCGAGGAGGCTCGAGCAGAGGAGACCTCTGACCGACGTCAGGTTTGTCGAGTCTTCGGTAAATTTTCCTTGGAGGTGGTCCCCGCATGACTCATCTCGGGTTTCAGGGTGAAATTCGGGGCGGATCTTGACAAAAAATGCCGGTCACTAGTAGGATGGCAGACTTAAGAGACGAAACCATTTCGTGACATAAGAGACATTATTCGTCGCATATGTACCTATGCGACGAAAAGTCGGTCGCATAAGAAACTATGTGACGAAAACAATGTATTCGTCGCTACAATATATATAATGCGAAGAATAAACCTTTGTCGCACAGAACAGAGGCGACGATACTGTGTCCACAAAGACTTAAAAAAGAAAAAGAAAAAAAAGAATTCCGGTCACTAGTAGGATGACAGACTTAAGAGTTGAAACCATTTCATGGCATAAGAGAATTTATTCATCACATATGTACCTATGCGACGAAAAGTCGGTCGCATAAGAGTTGTCGCATAAGCAGTGTCGCATAAGAAACTATGCGACGAAAACAATGTATCCGTCGCTACAATATATATAATGCGACGAATAAACCTTTGTCGCACAGAACAGAGGCGACGACACTGTGTCCACTTATACGACGAATGTCGTCGCATATCTCTTCCGACGAATAGTTTTTCGTCGTTAGTAATTCTATAATGACGAATCATAGGTGCAATTGCCGACTAAAGGTTGATTCACTTATGTGACGAACTGTCCATTTTGGTCTCATAGATGTTCCGATGAACAATATTTCGTCGTCAGTAGTTATGTAATGACGAAACGAGGGTGCAATTGCCGACGAAAGCTTTCTTCACTTATGCTACGAACACGGTAGTTTCATCGCATAAGGGTTTTCACTGAGGCTAGTTTTATTTGCTTTTTCCTTATCCTCCCTGTTTCACTATCATCATAATCATCATCTATAGAAATAGAAACTATAAAACTGCAAATTTAGCAAACAATAAATTTTCATATATGTATAATTTGTTCATACAAAGTCTTTACTCTTTAGTAACACCTTGAATTGCAACTAAACAAAACCATTCATCCTAGCTTAGCTAGCCTATCCTTCTCCAACTGCACAAACCTTAAAGGCTTCTCCATCTAGCTAGCCTACCCTTCTCCAACTAAAGAAAACCAATTGCACAACAACCTAACCTTAAAGGCTTCTC
Organism: Fragaria x ananassa; assembly: GCA_034370585.1. Classification (NCBI taxonomy): domain Eukaryota; kingdom Viridiplantae; phylum Streptophyta; class Magnoliopsida; order Rosales; family Rosaceae; genus Fragaria; species Fragaria x ananassa. Next base: position 11,107,626 of record CP139765.1, on the reverse strand, counting down.
CATCTAAAGAAAACCAAAATAGTGAAGCATGCAGTGATGTACCTAGCTAGTTCCTCTCAGCTTCCATGTTGTTCCCTGCATCAACATTTTTATCTAGAGGTTGTTGGGAAGGGACTTATGGAGGACACCCAGTTTGCTGCACTATAAAAATCATCACTGCTGCTAGTTGCTGCTTCACCAATGTCATCTCTTTACTAAATTTTTGTGAAACCGCCTCAGCTTTTTCGGCCCTCTCCTCAGTAATATGTAATTTTTCTTCCACCTCATGAACTCGAGAACGTGGAGTGGAAGATGATGGTTGTCGGACACCTGCTCTTCCAAGACCACGGATCTCTTTCCCGGCTCTTAGCAATGGAAGTCGATTCTTTTTGTATTCTGAACATATGAATGCCCACAATCCCAAGATCTCCTGATAATATCTCACATTCTCACCCATCCAACATGGATCCGCTTTGATCCGAGCCCAACTAGGATGAATCCTCATATGCAGTGTAGGACCTATAAAATTATCCACATTGACAGACACATTCCTTGTGCAAATATATTAGCAACTCTAAATGGCAGGATGTTGCGAGGGTGCCTCCGAGAGACTTGGAGGTTTCTCTTCGAATACTCTAAACCTAGGTTTCGATTGGTGGCCGTCGGACAGGTGACGGGCTCCGGATCAGTGGGCTCGGGTAAGACGTTGGCCAGTGGCGATGGTGGTCGGCGGGGATGCGGTTGTTGGCTGTGGTCTGACCTTAGCAGCGGGGAAACCCTAATCTAGGGTGCACAGGTGGGCCGGGCCTAGATAAGTTGATATGGCTTGGTTGGTTGTTGGGTTGGAGATAGATCTAGGTGGAACTGGACCTCGTGGTTAGGCCTGGGTCCAATCTTAGGGGTTCAGAGAGGGTAGAAATTGGCATGTTATGGACACAGGTCAAGGTTGTTAGGGCCCTTATAACTAGGGTTTAAAGCTTGTATGAGGGTAGAGTGACTTCTATGAGTCTTCTATGCCGCTTCTAGTCTCTTGCTTGTACCACAATTGCGTGATAAGCAGGTATAGTGTCATGGACAAAGTTTGAGTGAAGTAAAGTCCATGACACAAGTCCAAGTCCATCATACAAGGTTCAAGCCCAAGGAGAAGCACCTTGTCATTCAAGAGTATGGTGGACATATCTAGAGAATTCGAGAACCCTTTAGAATTCTCTAGCATAAGTATTTTCTTGTAGATGTTTGGTGTACATTCTAGAAACTATACTTGTAGCCATTGGATTAGATAAATCCTAGCCATCCATTGAGAAGGTGCTAGGCTATAAATAGGTGGTGAAGGCTCTTAGCCAAACCATCCTAGACATCTTATAAAGCATTCAAGAAAGCCTTATAAAGAGTTCTTAATTCAATACAAAGTTCATTTCTCCCACATTGTCTAAGTGTTTGCTTAGCTTAGCTTAGCTTAGCTTTGCATACTTAGCACATTTCTAGCTTTCTAGCTTTCTTGCTCTCTTGTGTTGCTCTTATTTCCACTGCCAAGAAGGAGAGGCTAACTTAGAGAGTTCAAGGAGGTGAACAACTCTAAAGCCGCACGGTTGGTGGAGAAGTGAAGTTCTCATCCCGTGACAAGTGGTATCAAAGGAAAGGCTGCTCGAGCACAACACAAAGAGAAGGAAGATGTACGGAGAAGGTGTTTCGGTGGAGCAAGCTGTTGTTGGCGCCAAGAGGAGCCACAAAAAGGTACTCGCTGCCTTAGATGCACGGCTCGGAAAGGTGGAATCGGTCGTGGTCGAGTTCGACACTCGACTTGACGATGAGGTCGTGACAAAGGGGGATCTTGCAGCCATAGTGGAAGCGTTGTGAGAGCAAATGCACGGTGCTCTCAACATTATGGCAGTTAGGATCTGTGGGGAGGTCCAAGACAAGCTTGACCAAATGTCCGCCGAGCTCACAGCCCTCCGAGAGTAAGTGAAGGAGGTCAAGGGAGATTGGGTGCTATGCAAGGAGGCTGCATTGAATAAGTCGCAAGAGCCGAAGGAGACGAAGGCATTGGACTCTTTCAAACCCAAATCCTTCAATGGGAAGAGGGAAGCTAAAGAGCGATCACCACTAGAAACCCTAGGAAGTCACCTGCTTCCGCGAAGAATACACACTTGGCAGGATTCATCTTCAGGTTATGTTTCCGCATCCACGTGAAAACTTGTCGGAGGTCTTCAATGTGTGTTGCCCGCATTTTAGTTTTAACCATCACGTCGTCTATGTAGACTTCAATCAACTTGCTCAGGATATCATGAAAGATGAGGTTCAAGGCACGCTGATACGTTGCTCCTGCGTTCTTGAGTCCGAAAGGCATGACAACATATTCAAACGCACCTGCAAACCCTGGGCAGCGGAAGGCGGTCTTGTGGCGATCTTCTTCAGTGACAGGAATCTAGTGGTATCCAGCAGTTCCATCCATAAAGGATAGCACTTCATGGCCTGCGGCTGCATCAATAAGGAGGTTGGCAACAGGCATGGGGTATATATTGTTGAGGTCTCGGTAATCAACACATATGCTCATTTTGTCGTTCTTCTTGCGGACAGAAATGACATTGGATAGCCATTTATTGTACTTGGCCACTCGAATGATACCTGAGCGGTGCATGTTCTTAATTTCTTCCTTGACCGCAATCTGGGTCTCAGTTCACATGAACCTGCCGTCTTGGCGGACTGGACGTCTGTCAGGATGAGTGGGTAACCGGTGACAAACTAAAATCCGGAGACAAGCCGGGCATGTCTTCGTACTTTTCGGTGAAGCAATCCTTATACTCGTGTAGGAGAGTTAGAAAAGCTTCCCGTTCGTTCGCCGCCAGCTTAGCACTGATGGAAATGAGCAGGGGCTTCTCTGCATCAACCTGGGAGATGGGGTCGCGGACTTGAGGTGGAGTGTCGTCTAAGGCGGTGGGAGCTAACTGAATAACTTCCTCCTTGGTATCGTTCTAATCCACTATTTCATCCACATATTCCATAGTCGCGACCTTGTCGTAGGCTTCGCGTTCTGCCCAGTATGAGAGGAGTCTCTCGCACAAGGACTCGCCAGCCTTGCGCACTTATTCTGAGGAAGCACTAATCATCAGAGGGTTGAAGGGGATCTGAGATGGTGTGAGGACATTGTAAGTCATCCCTCGCCTGGGTGAGCCCTCATCGCGTTAAGTTGGAGGCCGTGACCCTGTAGGGGTGGCCTTTAGAATCGACGCCTTGGACATCCAGCGGGCCTAAGTCAGTGTTGTAATAACGGGCATTATTGAAGTTGGCGGAGATGGAGAAAGGACGCAGATCCGCATTAATGAGGACCGCCTCGCATGTCTTAGTGTCCCAAATCATGAGTTCTTGGTGCATAGAGGAAGGCACGCAAAAACTTCTATGGATCCAGTCGCGGCCTAGGATCATGTTGTATGAAGAAGCGCATTTGGCTGCGAAGAAGGTATAAACCCGTGACGCCGGTCTAACCTTGACTCTTAAGAATAACAGGCCCAGAGTTCTGGAGACTTGTCCGGTGAAGTTCTTGACTGTCAAGGACATGGTCTGGATCATTGAGCGCGGGATACCAAGGAGTCCCATAGTATGGGTGGTGAAGACGTTCACTGCAGCTCTAGTATCGACCATGATCTTGTTGACTGTGATCCCCTCAACTTCAGCTGAAATGTACAATGGCCTTATGTGAGTGGCCATGTCTAGGGTTGGTGTGGAGAAGGTCAGAGTTGGCATGCGTGTGACGCTGCTCATAACTTCTAATGGTGGAGCGGTCGCGGGTTCCGCCAGGACTAGACCCATCTCGCTGCTGCAAGGCAGAGACATGTCGCAGACATTTTTGCTAGTGTCTGGAATATCCGCCGCGTTGCATGTTGTGTTTGGCGGGAGAGCAAATTTTTCTGATATGAAAAACACCATTCCGACCTGAAAAGAAAACTGCTCGCGAATTGGGATCAGCGGAGCCTCAATTACCCCAAGCTCGCCTTCGAGCACAGCGAATGCACTCTTCGTAGGGTTGACTTTCTCGTCTTCAAGCCATGCAAAGATTTCAAGCATAATGCAAGTGAATGACTCCCCCTGCTATTCTGCTTGGTCTTCTTCTAAGTCAATGCGAGGCTCGAAATGAGCCTTGTCATTCAACGAATTCTCCCAGAAATGCTGGGCCATCAGCTCCGCAAGGTTAGGACTGGAGGTAGCATTTTCAGGACCTGGCGATGTGTCAGTTCCCATTCGCCGTGGTTGCCACACGAGTTTGGTCAACGGTTGTTCGTCTTCAGCTGGCTATTTATCCACGGCTAGAGGGACCTTGGCGTTGTCATTGGCCTTCGACGGAGGAAAGGCTGAGACTTGAGGTTCCTGCTTGGCCTCCGGCTCCGGGTTAGGTTGTGGCCAGGGCCGATGTGGATGTGGTGATTCCCTTCTTGCCTCGGGGTCTTGGCGAGGAGCATTCTGGGGCCGTGATGGTCGAGGCAGCTCGCGCCTTGGCTCTGGTTCCGGTATCGCGAATAGTCTTCGCTTTGCTAGAAAGGGTGGTTCCCTTCTCCATTCAGCCTCTGACGATTGCCGGCGCCTTGGTTGAGGAAGTGATTCCCTTCTTCGGTCAGGCTCTGGTAAGGGTCTGTGCTAAGAAAGTTAGGGATTTCGTCTTCTTTCCGGCTCCGGAGATGGCCTATGCCTGGAAGGGCGCGGATCTTGTTTCAGTGGTACAGTGAGGCGACAGAGGACATTCACTTTTGGAGCGGGGTCATCTGCTACATGCGCACACACTCGTGGAGGTGTGACAGGTGGCCTTTGGAGTATAGCGCGCAAGCCTTCGACTTCTCTCCACATCCTCTCAGGTGTCTGCGCGAGTTACGAGGGTCGTATGACGCCATCATCGACAGCTCGCAAGGCACGCAGGATGCTACCATACTTCTTCTAGAGCTTCCACTTCTTGAATCTGGTGATGGTAACTGGCCTGCCCCCTTCCTGCGTGTACCATATCCCCTCCTTGATCATTGGTTTGGATGTCGCGGGAATGTAGGGGTTGGTCAAGATACCTTGGTGAGGGCTTGAAGCTTTATTTTCCTGATACCCGCTGTAGGAGTCGGATATGTCCATCTCGCTTGAGGCTGGAGATGAAGGTACTTCTTTTGTCCAGTGTGATTGGACGAACTTATCGAGGCGCTTGATCCTCTGTTCCAGCTCTCCGCGAGTTCTGGGACTCATGGGTTGGAAGTTCTCTGACGCGCTTGTAACCGGGCGTGTAATTTAAAAACCCTTTTGTTATCAAAGTGTAGTATTGGTAAATAGGGTTCGATCAATCCGGGGACTTAAAGGGCGCTCCTGCAGTCACGATTACACTAAAGAATCAGTAACTAAAAGTATTTACAAGTATTCAGTTACAAATATACACATGGTACAATAGATAAGGGGGATTCTTTTGAATGTTTGTTCTACGTTCCTACTAAAACAGAAAATAAAATATATACAAGTGATCGATTCATTCAACATCGCAAACAGAGACAACTCGAATTCTACCGAATCTCATTCCAGCAATTTGATTATCATGCAAGTTTTTAACAAGAGAAACAATCTCGGAACACAAGCCTGAAGAGGACATGAATTCCTTTAATTCTATTTACTTTATCATCTAAGCACAGAGAAGTCTAGAACTTTGATTATTTCATGTAAATTGTTGCATTCAATACTGAAGAGTACTTGTCCACAATAAACACAAATCATTAAGAAATAAAGAATTGAGATTGAACAGCAAGGCACACCCGAGAAGTCGTGATATGTATTTACTGCAGTTTACGTTTTCAACTATTATTACATAGTTTTCACCACTTAGAGAAACATACTTACTTGAAGAAGCTTAGCACGAATCATGACAATAGTTAGTATGCATTCTAACTCTTTTATTTAAACATAAACGCAAACTTTCAATCATTAAAACTCATGAAATCGGATTGCCAGAAAATCGTTAACGAGACATCAATACGTTTTATAAAATTTTGAATCTATTGAACACAAGAACAAGAAAAACATGCTTACAAATCCAAAGGTTAGCATCTGAAACATGCTTTCAAGTTGTAAAGAAAATCAAAACAAAGTAAAGGCAGTGTTTACACTTTTTCAGTTTCCAAGGAAGCTTGGCGACGTAAAAAAAATGTTTGGCTTCAGTGCTTCAAGTCTCCAACTCTGCTACCTTCGTGGAAAAGTCCTTCAAGGTCTGGCAAGAGAGGATGAACTCGGCAAAAGAGGAAAAGATGGCCTGCTGCTGCTCTCATATCTCTCTGGTTTTAACGTGAATGAATGATGAAAATTGTGAAGCAGAGAGCCTCTATTTATAGTGAACACGACAAACCCTAGGTCGTCTCCTCGCCCTTGATCAACTTCTGATCCAATGGTAGTGAATTATTACTTCAAATATTGATTTAGAACTCTCCAGAATTCTCTAGAATATCTTGGGCAATCATATCTCGAATGAAGCTTTAATGAAGACCAGGTTTGTTACTTGTTCTCCAAAGAAAATAACTGCAGTGAATAACTTTCCTTCTTCTGCCTTCAATCAGACCCTTGATGAAAATCCTTGATTTTCCTTCCTTTTCTGGTGCGCAATTAGGGTTCCTGAAAGAGAAATAAAGTCAGATAAATATGGTAGGGAATAAAAGAATTCAAATGACGAAATTAAAGGAAAGAATCTCCCTTAATTTCTTATTTATATTAGCACACATAAATTCCTTGATTGCTACAGAATTTGTCCTTCCTTTTATACACGTTCACAGATTCCTATTCCAAGTTGGATTAGGTTTCCTGACTTCAAATGGTTTCTCTGTCTCACTAGAAAAGAAAGTTTCCTAAATAGTTTAGGAAAGTCAGAAAAGGAAATATTCAGAAATAGTAAGTTTCCAAAATCAATCTAAGAAAGTTTCTTAAAATGAAATAGGCAACTTTCCCTTTTCAAAACAGGAAAGTTTCATAAACGACTTATCCTTTTGATTTACTCATTTCACTCAGTGGGATTCCTTGCTCGAGTCGTACTTGTTTCCTAGTTTGACTAAGATTTCTCTTTAATTTTCGGTTTTAGCTTCCTTTCCTGCTTTTTTGCTTTTTAACCTTCACACTCACAAAACCTGTTAGAAATGACATTATTAGAAGAATAACATAGCTAAATAGGGCAAGAAATACAATAAACATATAGCACTTTGTGCTCGTATCATTCTCCGCGGGGGAGGTGTATCGTCCCGCATGATAGCTTTGCCCTTATCTTTCCTTGAAGGGTGATTGGGCTACAGTCTAGTGACTAGCTGCTTTGTCAGTATAGTCATTCGTTGGTCTCTTGCGGTTTCGACCTGGCGGTTCGCGCGGACCCGTGTTTGGAGATAGGTCCAATGTGATCGCGCACTGGACGATGCAAGGCCAAGCAATGTCAGCCGTTGCAATCATGAAATCACCTGTCTTCAAAGCAAATGTACTTGAGGTCAAGCCAGTCTTGGATTTGCTCGCGAAACTAGTAGCAATCGCGACTTCTATGTCCCCAGCTATCATGGAACTTGCAATGTACGCGACCTTCCTTATATTCGATGTAAGGCAAGGCCCTAGCCACTGTGATGAGTCTGTCATCAATAAGATCATCTAGAACCTCGTGTGCGAGGTTGACGTTATAGGTATACTAGCGGGATGGCCGAAGTGCATCAACATTGTCCTCCTCGCGGCCTCTCTTAGATGCACGGAGCGGATTGTCATCCTCTAGGTGGTCTGACAAGTCCAATGTGACTCTCCGCTGGCCTGGCTTTGGCAGGCGACGGCGGCTGTTCTCCTCTGGCTGGTCGTTCCAGTTCACCTCAACCATACCGACCACGGCTAGGAAGGGGTCCACATCCACCAGAGAGGTTATGCTCTCCGTCATATTCATTTTCAAGGCGCCAGAGTTCAACCAGGTCTGCAGTTGGTCGCAGAGCTTGACACGGTCTTTGGTGTTGTGATTGTAGACGTTGTGGAAGCTACAATATTTCATGTCATTTAGCCCTTCCTTGAATGGGATCTTGAGATCCAAGCGTATGCACTTCGCCTCGATCAAGTCATTAAAGACAAGATGAGCGTTTTTCGCGTCATACGTGTATGACTCATATTCGGGCTTGGTCCATGCAAAAGACTGAATGGTGATTGGCTCGCGAGTTATTTTGAGATTCTTCAGTTTGTGAGCCAACGGTTTCTCAGTCAGTTCGACTGCTCTGACATCATCATACTCCTGTGCGGCCTCAGTTTCCTCCTGCCTCTGGTAGTTAGGATCAAACGTGGGGGATTAGAGGCTTAGTGCCCCCACCGTCTTGTTTCTCCCTGGTACGTACGTCCCTTTGGAGGCATTTGCCTTCTCATCCATTTCATTGAGGATCAGCTCATAACTGCCGACCTTGTTGATAAGGTCGCCCATATATGTGAAACGTTCCCCATTGTGCTTCAGCTGCTAGCGATGCTCGAGGCCACGGACAGCCAACTTAATGGCTTCCTGCTCAAGTAGCAGGTAATCACACTTGGCTTGCTAGATCTTGAAGCGTTGGAGGAATGAGACTCCAGACTCCAAGCTTTGTTGGCTCATTTGGGTGAGGGATTCAAGGCCAACCTCTAGCTCGATGGTACTGTAGATTTCCCGGAATAGTCTCTCCATGATAGGCCAGTCCGGGATGGATCCTGGCTTCAACCTAGAGTACCAACTAAAAGCAGTTCTGGACAGAGAAGTCCCGAAAAGCTTGAGCTTGATAATGTCGTTATTCCAATATTAGCCGCACTGGACTTTGAAGCGGGTCATATGGGTTGCTGCATCTTCCCTTTTCTCCCATATGGTGAAAATGATATATTCTTGAACCCATAGGGGAAAGGGTACTGCGCCATACTATCAGGGTAGAGGTCGCGATAGTGAAAGTAAGCATCACCTTTTTCGGTTTGCTCCTTGACTATGGTGGAAATAATTTGGCGTCAGTCGGTTGCCATCACAAGTGTGGATTCTGCTCCCTCTTCATGGTTTGGCCATGCAGAGAAACTGGCAGCCTGTCCACTATTCTTAGGAGCTGGGCTGGAGTAGGCTAGAACCGGGTCAGCTGGTGTCCCAGCTCCCTAGCGTAGCGAGTTGTTAACTCCCTTGAAGGGAGCAGCAGAGCCATGCGGGGGCAGATTCTTTGAAGTTCCAGCCCCTAGAGCGAACTACGGGGTCTTTTGAGCCCCAACCTTAGGGTTTGCCCTAGCGCGCTCATTTGGCGGGATGTACTTGGATGTCCCCTCGTTCGCCCTTGCGCCAGTAGGATCTAGGGCAAGATTCTTTAGTGCTTGCACCTCATCCAGTCTTCAACTTCAAGGAAGCTTAGCCAGTCATGTTTCTCCTTAAATTTGTCTAGTTTTTCTAGACTGTTCTTGTTTCCAAAGAAAGAAGCATTCTGCTGGTCATGCAGCTTGGTATCGTGGTCGTCCAAGCAGCGAGTCTGTTCATCTACTGTCGCGCGAGTGAGCGACAGGATCTCTGCATGCTGCTTCACGGTCTCTGTGTTCTAGTCCAAATCCATCCCGATCCGCTGAAGGCTACCTTCGACCAAGCCCTTAGTTTTAGTGAACTTGGCATCAAGGTGGCCGTAATCCTCACCGAGCGTGGTGAGTTTGTCATGGCTAGCCCTCCAAAGGGCTCCGTCTTGCTTGACCTGCTCAGTTAGGTCGGCAACGCTTTGTTGAGTGGCAGAGGTCTGGGTTGTCAAAACCTGGATCTGGTCGGTGAGCTCCACGAACATCTGGAAGACTTGCTCTATAGATGGAGCAGAGCATGTGTCTTGGGTCGGCTAAGAGCTTACCATGGCGGTTTCGCTGAAGTCTGGGTCACCAAGTTGAGCGAGAACTTGTTCCTCAGTGAGGGAACAGCAAGCCGCGCTGTTATAGGGCTTATACCATAGTGATTTGTGCTTGAGACAAGAAAGCTGAGGCTTTCAGTATGGCGATTCCTCTGGTCTCCCTATGATGTCTTGCTTGTACTCCCTGTCCCACCGGGTATGCTAATGTTTTGGCCATGATCCTCAGGGCGCGGAGCAGAGGTAAATAGCGAATAAAGATAGGGGGTTTGTTGAGGGCGTGCCACCTCGCGGACGAGGAAAGGGTTGTATGCGAGCTTGACTTCTGATCAACCGGAGGGGGTTTCCAGATGCCACCTCAGATGAGGAATTTACGAGCACAAGGCGATCGATACTCACGGCGGGACGTGAGCAGGGCAACTATAAGGAAATCAGGGGGAATCGGAGGAGAGTCCAGGAGGGCTCTGAGAAAACCTAGGTGGCGGTGCGCTTAGGGTAACTGATTTGCAGTTTGTTTGTTGTTTGTTGAGAGATTTGATTGTGTGTCCAATTGTGTGTGTTTGACCCTTTATATAGTAGTTTGAATTGTGGCAGAAGAAAGTTAACTTGGAATCTAGGTAGGGCTTTGAAACCCTAATCTCACAAGGACAAGGTTTTCCCGGCGCGAGCCAATCAACTTATAACACATGTCCAGCTCACACATTTCGCATGGGCTACTGTTTCCAACTTGCGGGATTTTATAGGGCTTTCTAAATAAAAGGACCACAGGGATTGGCCCAAAGCATGTCAAAGACCGATGGGAGTGTTCAACAATTAGTGTGTGTACGCGGACTCCGCCTGTGGCTTCTTCGCGAAGTCTCGAGCCAGTTCGCCAGCTCGCCTTGATGTATTCCGCCTCTGGTAGGGTTCTTATGCAAAGTACCATTTCACCTCGCCTACGCGCGAAGTCATTCCACGCGCGAGATCGTTAAGTGTGGGAACCCTGTATTTCGCGCAAAGCACGCGAGCTCTGGTAATTCAGCTCTCGTGGCCTTATTGGCGAGCCATCACTTGTAAACTTGGAGAATTTGGGCTCACCGATTGTGACGTGGACCAAGAAAGTAATTAATATTCACTTGGACATTTTACAGTCCAGTAAAGTATTATTACTTAGACAAAAATGCCCTTTGGCTCAAATAATATCAACTTCTACTTCAATAAAATATTAGCAACTCCAATCTAGCGCATATAATCATATATTAACAAACTGTCATTGTACCGTTCCCATATATCTCCTTCCATCATTGATCATTGCCGACGAGATGTACTTGGTCTCCTGAATTTTCGGATTTGTTAATATTTTTGTCATGTGTTCATTGATGTTTTTATGTGATTCATTGTTCCGCAACAAAAGAGGTTATTTGTATTATATGACTACTATTGGCCTAGTCCTCCAACTTCTTGTACCTTTTTTATTTTATCAATAAATTTTCGTAGGGGGACGATGAGCTAGTCCCTCTACGCTTGCCAAAAAAAAACCGTGCGAATTAATTTTTTCACACATTATTTTTTGTATCAATATTATGATTTCACACACATTATCTGTGATTCTCTGTGCACACTTCACCTTCGACAATTTTTTTCTTGAAATAAGGTGTATCCTAGTTGAGAAATTTTATCAACACATCCCTAATTGCTAAATACACCTCTTTTTTGTACAAATTATATAAGACTTTGTGGATCTGTAAAATTACCAAAAGGGACATTTATATTAAAAGTAAAAAAAATACCACGTTTAAGACATTCATATGAATTATTGTACTTCTAACACTTTTTAATTTTTAGCTTGAATCGAGTACCAATATTTTGACACCACATATGAATACTATGCAATGGTTTCTAAGAATCAATTAATTTAGTTTTACACAAGATTAAGCATTCTAATGCTAAAAGTTATGTTAAGGACTCTAGTGATGTATTGTCTTGTTTTGTTTTGATTCGTTAGGCTCAAGAATTCTTGAAATCAGTTTGAGTAAGAGGCTCTTTGAAAATAAATTTTGTCGAAGAAAACTGATGGAAGATGGGTGTTAACAAAAGGAATCTATCGAGGAAGATCTTAACAAGGTGAAATCATTTAGAGAAAAATAAAAACTTTCGAGGAAGATATCAATGAGGTGAAACAGTATGAGGAAAGATGAAATCTTTTGAGGAAAAATCTCACTAATGTGAACTTTTTTTATTAATAAATTGAATAGCAGATCTAGAAAAATATATGTATTTAGTCAATTAGTCGTGTACTTAATGAATAAGTTGTGTATTCAAATAAGGGTATTGTAGGAAGTTTGAGTATATGTATCTAGTAAAATGTTAGAACAATAAAATTAATAGGTGGTGTATTAAGTATGTGATGTGTATCTAGTAATTAGGGATGTGTTAATAAAATTTCTCATCCTAGTTTGTTGTCGGATTTTCATGTGAATAAAAAACTGAAATATTGTTTCTTTGGAATCCAATGCTCAGTCTATTTCTTGCGCATTGATGGATCTAAAAAAGGAATGTGGATGAAGGAAAGATGATGGAAAAGAGAATGCGATAGAAAAGCAGTTTGAGGAAAGAGCCAATTAATGCTTCAACTTAATTACTGTTGTGAGAAAGAGACTGAATATCATCACCAAGTTCATCATCGTGTATTGAGAATCATATGCAAACATGGAGTGCAGGATGTGCTTTTACATGTAATTGGCCAAAACCTTGGGACCAACTAATTCCAGGTTGAGAATGACCTACCTAGTGATCCTCCATTTCATCGCGCAGTTGTCTCATTTCTTTTACAGGTAGAAGAAGGAAACCCCCGTTTCCAGCCATAAAATGTTCTCTGTTTTATTTATTTTGTTAAACTAGTTTTGACCCAGTAAATTGGTTTACGGCCTTATGGGATAGAACAGGCTCATGATAAACTAATTAAGCTACCCGATCAGTACTTTGTCTGAACAGAAGAAGCTGATATATATAACAAAAGGAGCTTATATGTCAAAAACCAATTTACAGAACTGTACGATGTGAACATCTTGGCATGGAAGTCGAGGCTTTAGGCTTTGGGGACATGAGGAGGTTAGAACTTCAGGTTATGATGATTAGGTTTGACAGCAGCGGGTTGGGCAAAGAAGTTCAGTTTTAGGGTTTGAAGCCAATGGTTAGCTAGGTTTTAGACTGTAAACAACTCACATACCTATCCAATTAATCTAGTCGAATCCAATGCCATCCACTTTGACTGATCGATATATCGAAGTCTAGCGCAATCCTCTGAAATCCATACAAATGGATTCTCTTTTGGTTTGTTACATCACTGAAGAATGTTGATATTTCTTGAAATACAGCTTTCTGAATTCTGATGCTACAAGTCCGTCCCTCTTTGGAAGTACGTACTCCATGACAAAGAAAGCTAGATAGGCATCTAAAAATTAAGGTCGGGACCAAAACCCAACTCAAGAGTACTGAGAGTGATAGGGCACAATGTTATGGCGAAAATAACTTGGTGCGACACTCAATAGTAAGAAGAATCTTACAAGCTATAACATACAAAGGAGACGCGGAAGCCAGTGAGGTGATCCATCGATGTTTGATCAATGATCGATGCTGCGGAGGACCACAGTGATGGTCTTTATGCCTGAATCCTGAAAATCAAAAACAAGGTTTGGGGCATAATTGGTGATCAGTCTACCTGCATATATAAAAGAGAACCAGATTGATGAACTTCAGAAACTAAGCTCAAGCTCCAAACCGTTAATTGAATAGTGAAAACATGATGAAATATAAACATCTGCTTCCAAACCAACTACGTACCCTGAACATTTGTGAAATAATTAACTTATATACATCCTCAATCTTCTGAAAGATATAATCACTAACCAAATAACATGATGAAAGATTTAGAAATATGTAATTTTAGTGACAGCAAGCAGACATAAAACTCTATCTCGATGTTGACATGCAAATCTGGCTTATTGCATACCAGTTGGGAAGAAGAATTAGTTGCTATCTTCTTATTCTTTCACTTCCTTTCAAGACGAATTAAAACTTCGAGATCAACTAGATTAAAGTTGAGGTCCACAAGGTACAGAAAACCCCATGAAATGCATCAACCATTGGGTATCTGAGTACTATGACCATGTGAAATTCAGGGTCCTATCGCATTAAGAGGTCTGCCTATATAGGTACCCTTTTCTGATACACAACACATCCAACACAATAAGGTCCCGTACGTGGGTCAGCTTGCACCTTTACGTATATATGCCTTGAGCTATTGCAACTCTACACAGTCTGTATATTAAGTTAACGCATCCCTAACGTACCCGTATAGTAAAAATCCATATACGTACTGAGGTTAGAAACTTGGGCAAGGGTCTTGTTGTGTTAGTATAGTTCTCATTCACAGTAAATGATGCTGTAATTCTAATGCAATATCAGAGCAAGTATTGATATGACAATTGACACATGACTTGAGTTCTTGACTTTAACACCGGAGGCGGAGCTTTCCCAGCGTGGAGTGGTTCCAGCCCTAGAGCTTTCCCAGCGGGAAGTGCTTAGCATAATACAACACCATGGTGGTTTTGAAGTGTATGCTCTAATTTTAAATTGGTAAATGAGCAGGAGTGTGCTGCGAGGATGAACTGGATATCTTTCAATCCTTAGCCAATCGACATCTCTCTATCCTTAATCAGACAACTGATTGGGGTTTGTTGCTCTAGTTCTAAGTTCTAACAATCATCATGGATCTATTTTAAGATGAGTAACTGTGATCATGTAATTATATGTGCATATATAGCAGACTGTGGATTCTACATACAATAAAGACATGGGAGTAAAGTAGATCGATGATCGAAGATATATAAGAGAGAAGGCATTCACAGTAGATTAAAGACCTAAACCTTCGTCTATGGCCAGTTTGATTGAATAGAGCAACAGAAGTAGTCAGTCGTACTGCATGTTAATTTACTCCGATCCAGTACGTAAATTTAATTGCAGCATGCATATCTGCTCAGCTCTGCTCCTTTCTTGTTCACTTGGAACTCGTCATGTCTCTTTCAATTAATAAAGCTTATTACGATCTGAACTACTACATACTACGAACTCTACAGGCTTGTGATATATGTATTTACACACTTGCTACTCAAGATTTCAACTCGTCTAATAATCAATTAGCCTCGTCAAATTAATCAATTAGAGAAATTAAGAATTTCTGTGTGAAAACAAAATCATGGAAACTAACCAAACTGATCGTGTTTTGACATGTATAGAATATTGTTGTGTTTTCAAAGTTAGAGACTGATGACAATCTTCGGCCTCTTTTCCTCATAACGATATTGTTCTTCCTTAACCACCTTTAAAACTTGATATTTTATCTGAATAACCTTAATTTAGGGATGTTTAAAGAGTTTTGCATAATATAAATTGGGATTTAGGACAGGTTGTTTGATCCGCAATTCCCAAAACGACAATTGTAAGACCTGGACAGGTTATTTGATCCACATGATAAGAGATGAGTGATACAAATATAAGTTAATTATGTCGAACCAAAGAACCCTCCTCCATAAAAAAGAGCTTTATACGACGTTTGAGACAAATTAATTCGTCGTCTTTCAGTTTGAACTATCTTTGTACGTTATGTGTATTAATTCACCGTTCCATTCCAGTTTTCACCACCTTAAGATATTGACACACTCGGGATGTCACAGAAAATGGAGTTAGTATAGTTGTGGTCCTCTTCCACCTTTTTTCACCCTATTTATTCAATACACCTTCTTCAGGACCTTCATAACTCCAAGTACTCCCTAACATAGTGAGAGCTAGAGAGCTATCTTAGCTTTCATCAATGGAGAGGCAAACTTGGAAAGAAAAGATGCTCAACCAGAATGCCGATGAAGTTGAAGATGACTCAGACGAAGATGAGACTTGTGGCCATGGTAGTGGGTTGATCAGCATAAAATTTGAAGAAAATGAGAAGCACAAGGTCAAGACAGCTGGGAGTACCGGAAAAAAATCAGGATCCGGTAGTGGAGGTGGAGGTGGAGCGTCGTCGGCACCGAGTTGTCAAGCTGATAGGTGTGGTGTTGATCTAGGTGATGCAAAGATCTACCATCGCCGCCATAAGGTTTGTGAGTTTCACTCCAAGGCAGCTGTTGTACTCGTCTCCGGTGCTCGACAGAGGTTTTGTCAGCAATGCAGCAGGTATTTGATCTATCACCCCATTACTTTCATGCATTTTCTTTTCTTTCTTTCTTGTTTCTCCTCCTATATTATTTACCACTAATATTCTTTGATGAAAACAAATTTTCTACGATTCTGGCATCATGTTATCCATGGAAACACGTACGGGAGTTCAATTATTAGTATATACAATATATTTTCCTGTCTAAATTTTGTCACAGAAAGCATAGGGTTCACAGCTATTTAACTGCTTTCCAGAGCAGATTATATTCTCTTGGAAGTGGCATTTTCCCCGGAAACAAAAAATATGCGCAGATAGTAGTCATAGTACTATAGTGTTCGTATGCTTGAATTTTCTCATTAAATCAAGGTTTACTAGTATTCTAACCAGAGGTAAAATAACAGTTAGCCCTCATGCTAGTTTGCTGAATCATATAATAAGCAAATATTTATTTTGAAACATAGATCAAAACCCAGTCAATTAAACAAGGAGGCTTGCCCTTATGCTTATATCATAAATAAAGGAAACAAGGAAAACTTACACAATTAATCCTCGGCAGCGAAAGCATATATAACTGGTTCTTTATGTAAGATTATGGAATTCACATCCCCTTATTTACTACGACTCAGCAGAATCCACAAAGAAAAAATTGAATCCAGACAGTGTTTAGTGCGTGACCTTGTTTTAGAACTTAAATTTTCAATGTTGTGCATTACACAGGTTCCATGAGGTAGCTGAGTTTGATGAAACAAAGAGAAGCTGTCGCCGACGCTTGGCAGGTCACAATGAGAGGCGCCGCAAGAGTTCAGGTGAACCTTATGGAGAGGGCTCAAGCCGCAGGAGTATCAGTCATCAATACCGATCAGAGAATACACCGGCTACTACTAAATATCATATGACAACCCCAGCCCCAGGAAACTCTGTTAATTCGAAGCATTTCCCGATCAGATAATTAGAGTCTGCGCTAATTGTCTCTCTGCTCTCTAGCTCCCTCTCTTCTGTCATCCATGGCTTCGTTGTTATGATCTACCATATGACTGTTCTTAGATATGCTTAACAATGAGACTAGTGTTCCTATTCGAGGGGATTATACAAGTACGTATGTATAAATTACCCTACCTAGAGGTACAATCCTTAGGTTGGTGCTTCACTGCTTGGTTTACGGTTTGTGCTTTGTTTCAGAGCCAAACAGCATTGGTCATTACATGTGGACTATGCAAGCTTTCACAGCTAAACATAATTTATGGTTGTTGATTTGTTATGTATGAGGCTCAGAGAATTCTATTACATATAATAAGGTAATTATCATGTTGTTATTAATAGTTCGAGCACTTGGTGATTTCAATAAGACACTCAACTGTTTTAGAGGGAGTCTCTAATGAGGAGCTTAGAATTAAAAACTTAATAAGAATTTTCCAAATACAAAGATTAATTAGAAGTGTGTGTATATATAGGGCACTTCAATGAGGAATCCCTTTTGTTGTTCATTTCTAGGGATAGGGTATTTGACAAACTTCCCGATCATTAAATCATATCTCTACCATTCAGTTTATAGATGTATATAAGTAGATCACTTCTACAAATATTCAGAAAATTTGGTCATCGTTAAGTCATTCAAATATATATATATATATATATATATGCACTTCAATGAGGGATCCTTTTTTTTGTTTATTTCAAGGGATAGGGTATATGACAAACTTCCCGATCACTAAATCACATCTCTACCGTTCAGTTTGTATGTGTATATGAGTAGATCACTTCTGCAAATTTTCAGAAAATTTGGTGATCGCTAAGTCATTCAAATTTTTGATTTATTTTTAATGATCTTGAACGGTGTATGTTTGACATAAGTGTTAAGTTTTTTGTTTAATCCCAGTCATCCAAGCCCATTAAAAACAGATCTAATGGTGTGGATCTATCCCTAAAAGTGACAAAAAAATAGGGAGTCCTCATTGGAATGGCATTGTGTGTGTGTGTCTATATATATATATATATATATATATATATATATATATATATATATATATGTCGGATGTGGAGCGGATGTCTGCACCGTCCTTAAAGCGCGGACGTCCCTCAGTTCACCACCATCCGGCGCCGACGACAGCGCGCCTCCAACCGGGCAGACTCCAGCAGCGTCCCCGATCACTTTCCCTCCCTGGCGAGTTCGCCAAATTCCAGTTTTCCTGCGAGATCACCCAAAACTTCAAACAAGATCGATCTCGTCGGAAAACTGAAATTCGGCGGACTCGCCGGGGAGGAAAAGTAATCGGGGATGCTGCTGGAGTCCGCCCAAGTGGAGGCGCGCCGTTGTCGGTGCCGGATGGTGGCGAACGGAGGGGCATCCGCACTTTAAGGACGGTGCGGACGTCCGCTCCACATCGTTTTCTTGTGTGTGTGTGTGTGTGTGTGTGTGTGTATATACATGGCCGTTTCAAAGAGGACGTTCGCACAACCCTTAAAGTGTGAGAGTCCCTCCATCTCCACAGCACGGCTCCAATGACGGCGCACCTCCACCCGAGCGGACTCAAATGGCGTCCTCGATCACTTTCTCTTCTCGGTGAGATTGATTTGAAGGTCTGAGCAGCAATCTCCACCCAAAACTTCAGACAAGATTGACCTCGCCGAAAAACTGGAATTCTACGGACTCGCCAATGAGAGAAAGTGATCGGGGACACTTCTGGTGTCCACTCGGGTGGAGGTGTGGCGTCGTCGGTGCTGGATGGTGCAGAACGGAGGGACGTCCGCACTTTAAGGGTGTGCGGACGTCCATCTCTGATCCGGACTGTATATATATAGTCATTCTCTGCTAAAGATGTCTTTATTTATTCTTATGGTGCGGATTTTCATTTTAGACTTGTTTTTCAATCAAATTTTCACATCTCCACTGTCTAGTCTTTAGATACTAATTTATAATGACTTTCCAAAACAAAGATTAATTAGAAGAGCGCAGATATATGCTACATATATATACATACATACCATATATATACAGTCCTTCTATGCTAAGGATGTCTTTATTCGCTTGTCTATAAAAAAAGGATGTCTTTATTCATTCTCATGGTGCGAATTTCCACTTTAGACTCGCTTTTCAATCAAATTTTCACATATCCACCGTCCAATCTTTAAATACTAATGTATATATCATCTCTGCAAATTTTCAGTTCATTTGATAATCATTAAGACTCTCAAAACTGCATTTTTCTGCTATAAACATGAACATTTTAAGTTTGACAGAATTTAGTTCGTCCATTGGTTTAATCAAATTTGGGTGTCTTAATGATGACCAAATTGGCTGAAATTTTACAGAGATAATATATATGTTAGTACCTAATGATTAGACGGTAAAGATGTGAACATTTAAACTAAAAGTAAGTCTAAAATAGAAATTCGTAACGTAAGAACAAATAAAAACCTCCTTAGCCAAGTAATTATCATGTTGTTATCAATAGTTTGAGCATCGAACACACTTAGTGATTTCAATAAGACACTTGACTGTTTTAGAGGGAGTCTCTCTAATGAGGAGCTTGAAATAAAGAACTTTCCAAAACAAAGATTAATCAGCTAGAAGAGGGCGCGCGCACACAAGCACACACACACACACATATATATATATATATGACAAATCTTCTTCTTTTTATCCAATGACGTTAAATTTTATTGATCACAACTTGAGAGTAAGTACAACAACATGAACATGAACATGATCCGCCCGCAGGGGCTTTCCTGCGAAACTACCTAATAGACACTAAGCAATCTTTATGTTGAAGACCATAGGATGAAGCGTTATGATCAATCTTCCGTGGTAACAAACGGGAAAAGTAATTAGCCACTAAGAACACAAGGATGAAGGGACAAAGCCTCAACCTATTATTATTTGACTACCTACGAGACCACCCTATGTAGAAGGGGCTACCCCAGAGTATCAAAACACCTAATTAAATGACAGAGCTCAATAACTAAGAAAATGTTCTAGACCCGCAAGCAGTTCTAATCTAATTACTATTAAAACAATAATTAAAAAACTGAAGGAAAAAAAATACATTAGGACCCATCAAGGAGACCCTAGCCCAAGTTCCACTGAAATATATGACAAATCTTAATACTAACAAGGCATTCATGGATTATTTCATTGCTCAGAGACTTCATCATCGTTTGTACTTCAGACACTTATCTGGTATTCGAAACTTAACTGGTGAATTGGAAACTTACCAATTAGTTGGTCTTCTCAACATAACAACGTTCTAACCATCTCGATTTGATTCCAAGAAATAGGTATCATCAACTTGGTACATGCAAATTAATGTTCTTGTTCCATATCAAAGTACTTGCCCTCGAACACAGAAGTGTATGATTTCAAATTTTGGACTTGGTCTTCTCCATGATTGAAGTACGTCTGTGACATTGATAACAACATGACTTGGTTAAGCAGACCTCTATGGATATGGCAACCACTATGAGCCAGACTTCCACAATTATGTGCTGCGTGCGGGTCATACCAAGGTCCACAATGACATGTATTTGATTTGAGATATTTCATCTCAATACCAACTGACCACACGACAACCTAGCTTTCTATTTTACTCTTGCTAGTGTCAGCTTCATTAGCTGTTCTTCTGTCTCAAAGTTTAGCTTTGCAATTGATGGCTTATCTACTTTTTCTGTGTCTCCATGCATGTCACAGAATTTTTTCTCTAGGATATACTTTTGAAATTTCGATTTATTTTGGACATTACCACCACTAGGATACCCTAGTGATGAAGATGGTATATCCTGCTTTATTCTCTAGTCCAAAGTAGCCATTAGAGTTCTAATTTAGTAAAGATTAAGATCAGGACACAAAATCCAGTCGAATTCTGAAACAAGGGGATGTCTTCCCTGAAGTCCAGAGAACTGATAGAGAAAAATACGAAACTAAAGGAGTGACTATTAAGTGGTTAAGTTTAGGCAAACTTTTGCAGAATAAAAATCTCTTGATTGATGAGAGTGTACAACATGTAAAAGGAACACCACACCGTGGAAGCACACTTTAATGCCATAGGTGTTTTATAAAGACAACATATCTGAGACATTGTTAAACCAAGTTCAATCAGAGAAGAAACATGCCAGAGAGAAATTATACATTCACCGAAATCTTACAACTACACAGGAGATATCGTCCGAGCTCTTCCTATTGACTGCCTCTTCAGTAAGGTGCTTTGCTGCTGCTCGGGCGTCCTTTATATTTTTTATGGCATCTACAACTTCTTGGTTTGTCATCACCTGGCATTAGATTGTTGTTAACAAATTTGAAGTTCATTCACAGCACAAAGATACTCGAATAAAGAAAACCAAAAATACTGGTTTCAAACTTTCAATATGTTCATTTGCAGTGTGTGTATGTGTTTGTAATGATCGACTTCAAATAAAGCAACCTTCCAGAGTCCATCACTTGCTAAGACAGCAAACTCTGTTTCATCATCTATTGTCTCCGACATCACAAAAGGTTCGGAACTTAAATGTTTCTTCAAGCTCTTATCACCGAATGCCCGCGCTACAGCCAACTGCCCATCAACACGTGGTACGTCCCCTGAATCCATAAGAATCATATTGTCACAATCTATTTACTACAATAGTTGAAACAAAGCATTGCCATTGCTATGATAACCCTGCGGACTAGAGAATAAATCAATTAAAATTGGTATCTATCTCAGGCATGGAAGCCATACTGAAGGAAGTGAGGTCTCAAATCTCAAGATTACTCATATTTCATCACTAAACCCAAGCTAGTCTACTTAATAAGTGATCAGATCCAAGTAAGGGTCAATTCCACCGACAGAGAATAAGTTGATGTCAACAAATTTTGTGTCATATAAAAGGGCAAGCAAGCACTCCAAACAACAGAAAAATTTTTCATGTGTTCTCAGACCAATGAACTTGTATTACCTGGAAAATTTGACACAAAACCACCTCTGTTCTCGATTTCCTCTCTCTCCGTGCTCGGCTCATGATCAACAGATAGCTGCTTAGCCACACCATTCTTGCAGATAATAGCACGGGAATCCCCAACATTGGCTACCACAAGCTTGCGGCAGTCAATTAATATGGCTGTAACAGCAGTTGAGCCCCCTTTGCCCAAATTGACTGCTTTAGCCAGAATGTTAGAATCAGTTATTCGATAAGCTCTCCTGACTGCATCCTCCGTTTCTTTCCAGAATTCAGGCTAGAGGAAAAGAAAAAACAAATGCAAAATATGTGAAAATACAAAAGAGTTATGTCTTATCCCCCTAACCAATTATTACAAGAGCATATTGATGCAGGAGCATCCAAAGTTTCCTTAATTAATTAGGAGTTTATTATCTTTTATTATTTTCTTTATTATGTTTTATTATTCTTAAGTCTTTTAGGTTCCTGTTTTTATTAGGGTTTGCTATTACCTATATATATAGCTTTTTGAGAGTCTTGTAAGTTAGCTTTGTTGTTTTGAATAAAATTATACATAGAGTTTCTTTGGGACGTTCTGCCCTAGAACTCAATATATCGTTCCTGCTTTAATCCTACAGCAAGTATTTCTCTGCAATTGCTTGTTTTCGTTGAGAACTTCCGCTCTCAAGTGTTTTTACCCCTGATCTAGCCGCAAGACAGAAACTCTCAGTTTCTGCCCTGCATCAGCTGGTATCAGAGCAGTGCTCTGGGCCTGCAAAATGGTTGGACGTGGTAGAGGTCGTGGAAGAGGAGCTTTGGAGGATCAACAAACAGAGATGGCTGAGATGCGCCGTATGATTGAAGACCTGACAAGGGCAGTACAAGCTCTTCAGGGTCAGGAGCGTAGGGGAGCCCCGGATGGTGACCCTAACCCCTCGGAGGATGAACTGGAAAGTAATCCCGAGGAAGAACAGGATGTTGACAACCCTTTTCATGAGGTTGCTGGAGATGGAGAACGCCCAAATCGCAACGGATTGGAAGAGCGGTTGGTTCGCGCCCTGGATTTCAGTGGTGGAGGAATTAAAATTGAAGTTTCTGACTTTTATGGCCAGATGCATGCAGAAGACTACTTGGACTGGGAGGTTAGTTTGGAAAATTATTTTGAGTGGAAGCCTATGGCAGAGAGCAGAAAAGTGTTGTTTGTGAAGTAAGTTGAAGAGTACTGCACTTCAATGGTGGAAGAGAGTTGAAGAGCAGCGTACTAGGCAAGGGAAACAGAAAATCAACACATGGGCTCAGATGAAATCAAAGTTGCGTAAGCAGTTTTTGCCAGCTGATTATGCAATGGAGTTATATGAAAGGTTTCATTCTTTAAAACAGCTGAACACATCTGTTGAAGAGTTCTCTTCAGCGTTTGACAACCTTTCAATTCGGGTTGGATTAAACGAGACCACTGAGCAGTTGACCTCTCGTTATCTCAGTGGATTGCATCCGTCCATTAGAGATGAGATGGGAGTGGTTCGGCTGTACAACCTAGAAGATGCGCGACAATATGCCTTAATGGCAGAAAAAAAACTACAGCGTCGTGGAGTTAGGAGGCCTACTACTGGACGTTTTGATGGTGCTTGGCAAAGGAATTCAGCCACAGTTCGTGGGGTTCGCAGTGACCAAGTTGCTATCCCAACTGGTGGTAAGAATGTCATTGGTGTTGATAAGAATGAGAAAGGAAAGGAAGTTGCAAGGCTTGGCTATCAAAACACAGGTGCAGGAACTTCAAAGGTTGGAAATTCTTCCCAGGTTCGGTGTTTTACGTGTGGGGAGAAGAGACATACTTCTTATGCATGTCCACAGAGAAGGGTGAACTTAGCAGAGTTTGAAGGTGATGACTCAATTTTCCTTGGACCAGATTATGATGAGTATGGTGGTGAAGAGGAAAATATTGATCTTTTACCCGTGGAAGGACAGTCTTTGGTTCTGCGGCGAGTGATGACAGCACCAAAGGTGGAAGAAGAGGACTGGAGGCGGCGTAGCATATTTCGCACACGTGTCCTATGTGGGAGAAAGGTCTGCAACTTGATTCTTGATGGGGGTAGTACTGAAAACATCATCTCAAAGGAAGCAGTAGAGAAGTTAAGGCTGCCTTTGGAGAAACACCCCAACCCCTACAAAATTTCATGGTTTCAAAGGGGTAATGAAGTACCAGTCACTTCACGTTGTTTGGTTAAATTCACTATGGGAAGAGATGTTGATGATGAAGCTTGGTGTGATGTTGTTCCTATGGATGCTTGCCATATACTGCTTGGAAGGCCATGGTTGTATGATAGAGACATGGTTCATCTCACTAGAGCCAACACTTACTCGTTCCATAGGGATGGAAAGAAGATGACGTTGCAGCCACTTAAAGAGGAGCTGACCAGCCACACAAAGGCTGCTAAAGTCAACAACCTCTTGACAGGCCACGAGTTTCAACTTGCAAGTCAAGAAACGGGAGTGGTGTTTGCATTGGTTTCAAAAGGTGTACAAGAGGATCAACGCTTGAGTTTTAATGAGTTTCCACTGGAAATTCAGCACATATTGATGGAGTTTAAAGACCTGGTTGGTGATGAGCTACCACAAGGGTTGCCACCCATGAGGAGCATCCAGCATGCAATTGATCTTGTACCAGGAACAGACCAGGCTGGTGAGTCTAATAAAGTTGTAGATGCTTTGAGTCGTAGGACCCTAATGTTGAATGTGATGAGTACTCAGATTGTTGGATTTGAGGAGCTGAAGAATCAGTATGCTACTGATGCATATTTCAGTTCTATAATTGCTGAGCTGCTAGGTCCTACCGGTTGGAAGATGTTACCATTCAAGTTGCATGATGGGTACTTATTTAAGGGAAACTCGCTGTGCATTCCAGCAGGCTCTTTACGTGAGCAGATCATTAGGGAGCTTCATGGCAATGGGCTAGGAGGACATTTTGGCAGGGATAAGACCCTTTCCATGGCAAATGACAGATACTATTGGCCTGGAATGTACAAAGATGTGAGTAGGTTGGTTCAGAAGTGTCCAATTTGTCAATTTGGTAAGGGTACATCCCAAAACACGGGTTTGTACACACCTTTGCCAGTGGCAGAAGCTCCATGGATTCATATCAGCATGGATTTCGTGTTGGGACTTCCCACGACAGCTGCTGGATTTGATAGCATTTTTGTGGTGGTGGATCGTTTCTCTAAAATGGCGCATTTTATTCCGTGTTCAAAGACCTCAGATGCTACACATGTAGCTGATTTGTTTTTCAAGGAAGTGGTGAGATTACATGGTGTGCCAACCTCTATTGTGTCTGATAGGGATGTCAAGTTCACAAGTCATTTTTGGAGGACGTTGTGGAGAAAATTTGGGACTGAACTTAAATACACTAGCACATGTCATCCTCAAACGGATGGCCAGACTGAAGTTGTCAACAGAAGCTTGGGCAATATGTTGAGATGCCTTGTTGGAAGCCATGTGAAGACATGGGATCAGGTTATTCCCCAAGCTGAATTCGCATACAATAATTCAGTGAATCGTTCTACAAAGAAAACACCTTTTGAGGCAGCATATGGGTTAAATCCCCAACATGTTCTTGACCTTGTTCCGCTTCCTCAGGAGGCAAGAGTTAGTGATGATGGTGAAGCCTTTGCTGATCATGTCAAGAAGGTTCATGAAGAAGTGAAAGAAGCTATCAAGGCTAGCAATGAGTCTTATGCATCAGCAGTCAATGAGCACCGAAGAGTGAAAGAGTTTGAAGAAGGAGATATGGTTTTAGTGCATCTAAAACGGAACAGATTCCCTAAGGGCACATACCATAAGTTGAAATCGAGGAAGTTTGGGCCGTGTAAGGTGCTGAAAAAGATCAGTTCAAATGCATACATGGTAGAGTTGCCATCTGAGCTTCAAATCAGCCCAATTTTCAATGTGTCAGACTTGTATGACTTTGCTGGTTTTGATGGTGAACCGGTTTCAGTAGAAACACAAGTTCGCCAACTTCCTCAAGCACAACCTGCTGTTGTTGAAGATGTGTTGGATGTCAAAGAGATTAAGTCTAGGAGGGGCAACCAGTATAGACGATTCTTAGTAAAGTGGTTGGGCAAGCATGCTAGTGAGAGTACTTGGGTTGCTGAAGAAGAGTTACAGAGGATTGCTCCAGAGACATATGCTCAAGTTTTAGAAGTTTTCTCTCCGGAGTCGAGTTCTTCCCAACCCGGTGGAGTTGATGCAGGAGCATCCAAAGTTTCCTTAATTAATTAGGAGTTTATTATCTTTTATTATTTTCTTTATTATGTTTTATTATTCTTAAGTCTTTTAGGTTCCTGTTTTTATTAGGGTTTGCTATTACCTATATATATAGCTTTTTGAGAGTCTTGTAAGTTAGCTTTGTTGTTTTGAATAAAATTATACATAGAGTTTCTTTGGGACGTTCTGCCCTAGAACTCAATATATCGTTCCTGCTTTAATCCTACAGCAAGTATTTCTCTGCAATTGCTTGTTTTCGTTGAGAACTTCCGCTCTCAAGTGTTTTTACCCCTGATCTAGCCGCAAGACAGAAACTTTCAGTTTCTGCCCTGCATCACATATCTTGAACCATAGCATGAAGCAACCTGAAATTTAAGGTAATGTTTCATTCTGATATATTACCTCTTTTAAGATATTGTTGAAGAGATTATTCTGTAAGTATTCAGGAATTTCATGACTCAAATGCCCATCAAAGATTGCAAATAGTCCTAGCTCATGGTCTTCAATTTGCTTAAACTGTGCAACAACATAGTCTTCCATAGCATGATGAGATTTTCCCTTTACCAAGTGGTAACCATGTGTTATACAATGTGACATCTTGCTCTTTCCTTTGCCAGAGTCAGGGTCCGATGGACCTAAAACTTTCTCCTGCAATAAACAGACTCAAAATGAGCTTCTCAATCTGAAACTAATAAAAAATGAACAAACAGGTGATAATGCTGAAAAGACAACATCAACAAAACAAAATGAACAAGGCAAAGCAAACCCTTCATATTCTGGGAATCTAAGTTTCAAATTGCAGGGCATCAAATGACCCACTTGCCGAAAAGCATATGACAAACATGAATAATACAAATCCAAAAGCCGAACTAGATAGAAAATAATACTTGTTTTAACCAATTCAATGGGAAATACCACATTTCTGACAAAGCAACCAATACTTCAATTCAACTTGATTGTAAGTTCAGAACTGAAACCTTGCAACCCTGTTCCAGGCTTCCAGCAATTAATCAAAGCTAGACAACAGAATCTAAATGCATCAAATTCTTTTTAACTAGTCTAGTCTTGGCTCTGGTTTCCAATCTCAATGTTACACTACTCTTCATATAATTGATCAAAACAGCAAACTTCCACTAAACACTCCTTATGAAATTGACTTGCCTAATGAAGACATCTCATAAACTCAAAAGTAGCACAAGTGGGGTTTTGACTTTTGACATGAACAAAACCTCCATAAACCCCAAACTAGCAACAACCCCTAAGAGGATCAGTGGACTTTCAGATCTAAAATTAGAACTATTAAAAGGACAGAAACACATACAACTTGGGATAAAGTCAATCAAACACATACAACAAATAGAAAAACCACCCAAATGAAGATTATCCAAGAAAACAGAAAAAGGGCTCAAACCCATGAAGGGTGATATCTCAGAGATGACAAAGAGTCCAACTTTGTAACAACCATACCTTCATCTTGTTGAGTAATTCCTTGCCTGCCATGGCTGTCCTGATGTGAAGCTAATATATATTATATAATACTAGAACAAAAACAAAGGGGAAGATTGGAGGGAGGAATTGGAGCACGGTGGCCGAGAAATCGAGGAGACGAGGACGATGATGATGAGGATGATGGTTGTGTTGTGTTGACACGCTCTCTCTTCGTCTTCGTCTTTGGATGACGAAGCCGCGTTCTCTGCATTAATCAAAGACGCGTTCGCGCCGCGACTTGTTTACTTTTCTTTTTTCTTTTCTTTTTTCCTCCTTCTTGAATAAAAAAAAGGTTTTCTTTTTTTTTTCCTCCTCCTTATGATAGTTGAATTGAATTATTGCGATATGGTGTGCTGGGCCAACTGTAAATTGCGCGCAACAAGGTCGAATGCATGTGTGACACGCACCTAAGGATAAGGAGGACAGCTCCACATAACATTTTATATTATTTTTGTTAATATATTTTTAACAAATAAGTAAAATATTTATATTAACCGACAAAATAGATAACAACGTAAACATGATCCACCCGTAAGGACTACGTAACATTTGAACCATGTGAAATCATCTAAGAGAACCTAAGCAATCATTATGCTGCAATACCCTAAGTTGAAGCGTAATAATCAATCTTCAAATTGTTTTGGCAGTAAACGAGCTAAATAATCAATCATTAAGACACAATCAGAATAGGTGTACCGAAAACCTATCTAAATTATTGACCACTACCGGGACCATCCAATGCAAAATTGTCTACCCTAATAAAATGCTCTAAGCCTGCATGCAGCCCTAATAAACCTAGGTAAATAAACAGAACAATAAAACTACAAGCCCAGGCTGGGCCCAAACGTGAGTCTAAACCTAAACCTCTACTCAAATCGTGCCTCAACTTCTAGTGTTGCCATAACTTCTCCATCAACCATCCCTCATCGCCGCAACCAAACGAGACCTAAGTGGGTGACTAATATAATTAAGCGTGTATTTGTAATTTTAAATTTTAAATTTTAAATTTAAAGCATGTCACGCACTTGAAAAATAAATTATAGAGGAAATGCATGTGCAGTCTTAGAGCATCTCCAACAAAGGAGTCAAATCTTTGTTGGCAGCCCAACAGCTATTTTTGACAGCCCAATGAGCTCTTTAGTGAAAGAGTCAAATCCTTCATGGATTTGGCTACAAGCAAGAGGTTGTCAAATTTGACCCAACCTGGGAGAAGAGTTATTCATTAAAAAACTAATTTTTATCCGCCTCCTTCATCGTTCATTCTCTTTTCTCCTTCAGAAACTCAGTTCTCCATCTATCACCATAACTCAGTTCTCGTCTCTCCTTCGTCTTTCCTTTCATCTTTCTGCTTCTTTCTTTGGGTTTTCTTCATGAGTATGGATTATCAATTATTCGACTCTTCATCAAACGAAGAATTTTGGGATCTTGCAAATTCACCATCAGACGAAGAATTGCTCAATTTACAAATCAGGGCTCTACAAGAAGAGAAGGGAAGGAGAAGACGTAGAGGCTCTATTACGGGTCAGCTCTATAAAGATAGGGAACATCTTCAAGGAAACCAAAGACTACACAAAGATTACTTTTTTGAAAATCCAATTCATGGAGAAGATATATTTCGGAGGAGGTTTCGGATGCATCGAGCTTTGTTTCTTCGAATTGTAGATGGGGTAACAGATCATGACTCTTACTTTGTCCAAAAAAGAGATGGGGCAAGCCGCCTTGGATTGTCTTCTCTACAAAAATGTACAACTGCAATGAGAATGCTTGCCTATGGAGTTGGGACAGACGTTGTTGATGACTACATTAGAATCGGTGAAAGCACTGCAATTGAAGCTTTGAGAAGGTTTGTCCAAGCGGTTATTGATGTTTTTGGCGCTCAATACTTGAGAAGACCCACTGCTGAAGATATATGCAGATTGTTATCAATTAGTGAGAGCCGTGGGTTTCGAGGAATGCTTGGTAGTATCGATTATATGCATTGGAAGTGCAAGAATTGTCCGGTTTCTTGAAAAGGTATGTTTTCTCGTGGAGATCATTGTGAACCTTCTTTAATTCTTGAAGCTGTTGCATCAAAGGATCTTTGGATATGGCATTCATTTTTTGGTTTACCTGGTTCCCACAATGATATCAATGTGTTGGAGCATTCGCCTTTATTCGCCGACCTCCGTGAAGGCCGAGCTCCTCCGCTCAATTTAAGGGTGAATGATCATGACTATAAAATGGGATATTATTTGGCTGATGGCATATATCCATCGTGGTCCACTTTCGTCAAAACCATTCTATGTCCACAAGGAGAGAAAGCAAAGAATTTTGCTAAAGCTCAAGAAGGATGTCGAAAAGATGTAGAAAGAGCTTTTGGTGTGTTTCAAGCACGTTTTGCAATTGTGAAGGGACCTGCTCGTTTTTGGGATCGTGAATGTCACGCCCAGACCCTTAAATTTTACTTCATTTACTAGCAGGGAGTAAATAAGAGTTTTACCGTGTTCGTCATTAAGTGTATAATTTAATTGGTCCCCAGAGAGGTTGTAGGGGACAATTATTTCGTGGGATTTATTCAAAGGAAGAAAATATGACGACGGTAAAAAAGGTAATTTTTGCTAGTAAAAGGTAATTTTTGTTGGGGTATTATTTTTGGGGTGTTGAATTTTGGAATGGGTATATGGTGGTGGACCGGTTGGGCCAAACCCAATTTTCTTCTCCTCTCTCTTTTCTCTCTCTCTCCTCTCCCGCTCCTGCTCCCGACCCCTCTCCCTGCCGATTTTTCTTTCCATCCGTCTGCTCCGTCTGGCCGCCCCAGACCGCCTCGTCGGTCCCAATCTGTCGGCCTCAGACCCAGCTTCCATTCTAGACTAGTGGCAACCTCTCTAGCGCCGCCGTGAGGGGGAGAAGCCGCCCGAAAGGTCTGACTACCAAAGTCTCCAATCGCCGGAACTCCCTCCTCCAACCGCCATAGCCGGCGATCCTTGGCTCAAAAGAAAGTCCTCCTCCCGTGCAGCAATCCCTCCAAAGAGCTCCCTCCATCTCGAGTTAGGTAAGGAGAAATCGATAAAGGAAATTCTATGGCTTTTTTTGTGTTTCCGTTCGATTGGCATAGTTAGGCTTGGAATTGTGTTTTGTGCTAGTTAGGAAAGTTGTAGATGAGATTGAGAGGAAGGTATTGTTAAAATTTGGTAGGCATTGGAGGTCGTTGGAGCTGGCCGCCGCTGAAAAGGTGTTTTTAGTGGGGGAGAAATATGAGAAGTTTATTGGAATGAGTTTTAAAATTTTTGGAAGAGTTTTGGGTATGTTTGAGAATTTTTAAAGTTTGGTATTTTTAGTGGATTAATAAGTTAGAATCCAGCCATTGGATTATTTTTTGGTGGAAGGTGATTTTGAGGATGTGGGTAAAATTTGTGGAGATTTATGGTTGGCAGTGAAATTAAGATTTGGGGCGATAGGCATGGTTGAGCGCGCGAGGCTCATATTTAATTGTGTCTATTTTCTTTAAGCGTCGGTGTTTTATTTAAGGATTTATTTATGTCTTTGGAACAAGACGCGAGGAGGCTCAAGCGGAAGAAACCTCCGACCGACTTCAGGCTTAGGCATATTCTGTGAGTGAACCTTTGTTTTAAATAATGTACTTGAAATGCTTTATTGCTGAATAATTTTCTGTTGTTGAAAATTTCCCGAAATTGAGAATTTCGGTGATTATACTCATATATTGAGAACTATGAGAATAGTATGTATATAAATAAATGTTAGCTAGCTATACGTGATTTCCCCCCATACTGAGGTACAATTTCATTATGGGGTGACGTGAGCGTTAGACGCTAGCGTCGTAGCCTTGTACGACTTTCTATTTTCGTATTCATTCATAGAATTCGTACAAGGAGCCAGCACATATATATACTCACTTGTGCGATTTCTCCATACTGAGGTACAATTCCAGTATGAGATGACGTGAGCGTTAGACGCCAGCGTCGTAGCTTTGTATGATATCTATTTTTTTCAAGTTTATTCATAGATATCGTACAAAGAATAGGCGAGTGTAAATACATACTGATATATATAATATCCTAGCCTGAAAGGCCATTTCTTAAAGTTTGGGAGTCTAGCGAGGCTAGACACCAGTTTAGAATTTTCGAGTTAAGCTTTTTTGTTGTCGCTGATAAAGCGTTTTCTTTGAAAGTATTTTTGGGGAATGTTTCTTTATTGTCGAATTTGGTTTTGTCCACTCATTCTGACATAATTGAATATTTTCCCCTGGACACTTCATTTTTTTTTAAATGTCCAGTCTGCAGCGTTCGAATGGGGTCTAGAAGGAGACGTCGAGGCATAGTCACCCATCTTTCTGCTATATTTCGTTAGTAGGTTACCTGTTTAATCTACTAGGAGATTGTCAGCTTCCATTGTTTTATTTTATTTTTAGTGGCTCTAATTACTGTTGGGATTTTGTTTAATCTTTTCTGGATTTATGGGTTGTAGCGGAGGTTGTTAATTTCGGTTAAAAAGGTGGTTCATTAATTTTCCAAGTTAGGGTTGTCCATTTTCGAGGGAGGTTTGCCGAGTTCTTCGTAAATTTTCCTTGGAGGTGGTCCCCACATGACTCATCTCAGGTTTCAGGGTGAAATTCGGGGCGGGTCTTGACAGTGAAACTCTTCGATCATGAAAGCATGTGTTATAATGCACAATATGATCATTGAAGATGAACGTGCCGAACGCATTGCAGCCAATGATCATGAAATTCTTGCAAGGCAGTATGTTGAACCGGATGAGAAATTTGAAGATCTACTAGTTTCACGTAATCACACAATTGAGTTTGAAGAATTTATTAGCAATCATTTGGTTATTAGGGATCGAGGAACACATTCTATACTCCAAGCTAACCTTGTTGAGCATCTATGGCAACTCCATATGGCTAGAACCAATATGTAGGATCGACTCCATGTGGCTAGAACCAATATGTAGTAATGAATTCTCAATATTTCAGTTTTTCTACACAAAACTCAGAGCATGAATTTGTTGAAGAATTCTCTCAAATAGCTTCCAAAAGGCATGCAAGAGGTTCAAGCTTTAACACAGACGAGGATCGGCTCCTTGTCAGTGCTTGGTTGAACATTGGTTTGGATCTTATTCAAGGTAATGAGCATAAACTTCAAACTTTTTGGGGAAAGATACACGATTACTATCATGAGTACAAAAGTTTTGATAGTGATCATTCACAACTGATGTTGAGCCAATGATGGAGAAAAACAAAAAGGCTGGTGAACAAGTATTCAGGATGTGTAGCTGCTATAAATACATTAAATGAAAGCAACAAGACTGAACAAGACAGGGTAAACTATTTTTGCAACCATTACTTAGTTTTCAGCTATTCAAAATCATACTGATATTACTCACATTCTATTATATTCAGATTGCAGATACAAAAAAAAATGTTTGAAGCACAAGAAGACTGTAAGTGGAACCTTGATCATGCTTGGATTTTGCTGAGGCACCAACCAAAGTGGATACAACTAAATCAAGAGCTGAACAACAAAAACAATAAAAAAAAATCTAAACCTCATATCTCAACATCTTCAACTATAGGTAGTGATATAGACATTGAGGAAGAAATTACCATTTGCAATCCAGTAGCTAGACCACCAGGTAAGAAAACTGAGAAAAGAAAGCTGAAAGAAACAAGTGATCAGTTGGTTCTAATTGAAAAACTGCATCTAGAGAAAAAAGAAAGAGATGAAAAGAAACTAGCTATTATGAAGGAGAAAGTTGAAGTTGACAAAGAGAAATTGAGGGTTAGAAAACTTGAGGTTGATAATAGGAAGTTTGAAGTAGAGATGAAAATAATGTATATGGATACTTCTAAGATAAACCATGAGGAAAGGGCATACTATTTCAAACTACGTAAAATTTAAATTTGCAAAACAATTTAACAACATGATTGGAGATGCTCTTAGAGTTTTGAAGAGCTTTCTTACTTGAAGTGCCTCTTCTCAAATAAGCAAAATAGGATCCCTCAAAAAGATAGGTCAAGTTGTGCTGGCTAGGCTAAAACCCTAACCCGTTTATAATGTTATCATTGGAACAGAAAAAGGGAAAGCCTTTCATTCTTGCTCTCGTACGAATTTGATCGAGCTCAATGGAGTTATCAATATTGGCGTCTTCACTAGCACTCAACCCCAAGTTTCTTTCGATTTCCAGTCGCCCCTCCATCTTCTCTAAGCCCCTTTCACGACTCTCAGTTCGCCCAATGGCGGTCTTTGACGGTCGTTACGAACCTCAAAGATATGAAGGATACGAGAAGGCTTATGTCTTCGTGGATCTTGAGAACAAACACCTGAATATCACCCGCACTCGCAGACCCTTTGCCTTTTTCGAATCCGAGGATACTCTGGTGGTAGTGGATGACAAGGTCGACGCATATTATGTCCGACAGAATGTGGAAGACTGCCCCAAGTTTGAGGTCCTTGTGTCTGTGAATCATGAGAAGAGACATCTACAAATCCGAACCAAAAGTAGGGATACTGTGCTTCAGCTGCCCAATATGTGCAAGATGGATGAGGTTAAGGCAATTGTGGAGAAGGGGGTGCTCAGTGTGGTTGTGCCAAAGTACGAGAGATCGGAACAAGATGTGATCGTTGAACTAGACAGTGATCCTTTCGCGTTTTGCAACCCAATTCTGGATCGAGCTTTAGGCTGTTAGTTTTCAATTTCTATGAACTGATCGAGCAATACAAATTCTAGGGCAGGTTTCTGAAATTTTTCCGTTACTTCTATATTTTGTTAGGTCATCATGACTCATGAGATTGATGAGAATAGCATAGAAAGAGCTCTTTTTTTCAAGGACTTGTTCCGATTAGCCAACAACGACACCTCATATGGAAAACAGTTCCAAATATATACATGGAAAACCAAGGGCTTGTATCAGTTGTATGACACTTTTTTTTTTTGGTTAAGCGTAGACGGACTAATTCATTGTTCTTACACGAAAATTTATTAATAAGATAAAAAAGTTACAAGAAACTGGAGGACTAAGTTAATGTCAACCATATAGTATAAATAACTTCTTAAACAAATACTAATATAAGCAAAACAAACGAATTAACGAAACCGAAACTATGGAAGACTCAAATGTTCCATGATTAGCTAGAGCATCTGCTACCTTTCTCTAAATATGTGAGAAGATTTAAAAGTCATTTTAAAGATTCTATACAGGCAATTCAACCATCTAACTCGAAGTTACCAAGGCACAAGCGAAGGAGAGCAGATATAAAGTACAGTAGAAGAGTCTACCTCTAACTACTAGGAGCGGATATGACACCTTATATGCAAAATTGATTACTTACTAGGAGCTCAATTTGTCTGCAATAATCGTCCCTAGCACATCTGTATGACTGAATCCTGTATCAACCGCATTGCTTCCGTAAGGTGTTCCCTGTATCTCCAAAAGAACAAAAACTAGATAAACAAATTAAAGTTATTAGAAACATGTTTACGAAATAAGCTGAGGTTTCCAGGACTCCACTGCCTTGCTAGGAAAACCAATCGGAAAAGCATGCCACTATTTAAATCAAACAGAGATCCCATAAAATCCAAAGATGCTAGTTACTGGCTTACAAGTCTAAAAAGTGAAATGCAGTATTCCCAAGATGCTAGTTCCGATCAGCTGCAGCGGTACCAAGCTCCCTTATGGATGTAGTACTAGTACCAATTAGGTGAACTGGCATCTCTGACACTTTATGACCCTGGATTCCCACATAAGTACATCAACTAAGCAAAAGTTTACTGAGATATAAACTTAATTAAAACCGGAAAGCTCAACATTAAACATTGCTTGAGCATAGCATCAATGCAATATACGTATACCATGCCTAAAAGACGATTCATTACTTGATTTATTGCTTGGTCCTCTTGATATGGTTTTTGGCCGGGAAGCCATTTATCTTGAATTCAGTCCTCCACAGTCATCCTGAATATTGCTAATCCTGCAAGTGCACAAAGCACATTAAGACTCCGGACATAACTTGCTCGTGCTCTAGAGAAGCAATAGTATGCATCCATTGCGAAAATATGTGATCTCTGTTTTGGAAGAAGCAAAGCAAGACGATTGTAAAAGAACAAGACAGGCATTTACCTTCAAGAGTACAATGGCACCGAAGACAAGAATATTGGCTCCAATAGCACCATGAACCACAGAAATCAGCTTCCCTCCAGCAGTCACATATGATTCTGTTATGATATACAGAATTCGATACCCAGACAGTCAAGAAAATTTTCCCCAAAATCGTAAAAGAAGATGATGGCAACCAATTCTAAAGTGTATTTCATTCCTCAGAAGAACTTATTACATTATCAGTACAAGGACTGCCATCTGAAACCAAAGTGCAGCTTACACACTGCTGCATAGTGATGATTTCTCTTGATGCAATACTCAATAACAGAGAAACTAATGAGGATATTTATCTGCAGCTTCAACTTGATGTATAGGTGTATACAAATATCAAAATAGTAACATTACAAGTAACAAAAAATGGGTAATGACCTAACAATATCTTGGTTCTCATTCCTTGAACAAATTGGTAATGACCTAGCTAACAATCTCTTGGTTCTCATTCCTTGAATAAACTCAGGCGAATTCCCGAGAGCTCAAGATTCCAAGACATAACAATGAATGAATGATCAATTGATCATTGTAATACAAAGTTTAAGTAATACAAAGAACAATGAGAACAAGAATATAAATAGCAATCCATAAACAACAATTAATGGGCCTAACTAAGAGAAGAATCACAATCTTCCCTGCAATACAATTTAGGGATTATCCTAAAGCACCCAAATCGACCATTACTTTCACTCTTGGAACTAGAAGATATCACAATTCAGAGAACTCTCTAAGTTCTTGATCAATTCCGTCTAGACAATACCAAGAACGATCGATTTGAGATACTGTAAAATTGAGCGTAACAAATTAAAGTATACAATTAGAATGCTACAATTTGATTCTTGTTCTTGAGTTCTACCAAATAGGATCATAACCTGTGCAATGTTCACATGGGTAGTATAAATGGATCAATCCGGATCCGGAAGTTAATTGAGAGGAGAAAACGCACAAAAAAGCAAAAGCATAAGCCTCATTTAACTAGGGTGCGTCTATTGTCACCCCACAAACCACTTTGTTTACCACACAATCTATTCACACCTCAGTTATATATTTTTAATTGTAAGTCTA
Source organism: Fragaria x ananassa (assembly GCA_034370585.1). Lineage (NCBI taxonomy): Eukaryota > Viridiplantae > Streptophyta > Magnoliopsida > Rosales > Rosaceae > Fragaria > Fragaria x ananassa. The sequence continues at coordinate 11,070,779 of CP139765.1, read as the reverse complement.
CTTTGTTCACCCATTTACAATGCCTAAAATATCATTTTCTCATTTTTGCTATGTTCACCCTAAATTCTTTTTTTTTCACACTACATATATTTTTTTCAATTTCAAATTTGCGTTGTTCACCTTATATTCGCGAATGAAATTAATTTGGGTAAATGGAATCATAAACTGAACAATAAAAATCACATTAAAGTATAAATCTTAATTAAAGAACAAAATAAAACTCTCAAACTTAACAACTCATTGGTATTCATCGATATCAAGATGCACAATGTCTGTAAACTCTACTTGGAAAAAACTCTGACGCCGATGAAAAAAAAAGAAATCAAATATATATAAGTGAGCGACTAGACATGAAAATTTACATACAAAATCGATATGAGAAATAATGTGTAAATGGATAGACAAAGCATCAACAAAGAAAAAAAATGATACAAACAGCTCACCTCATCTTCAGTTGAATGCTAGTGTCTTCTTCAGACTTCATAGAAAATCGAATATGATAAATTATGGGTTAAGATTTATGAACAACGTGTTTATCTAAAAAAAATATTGTAATTTGTAACAACTTATTGTCTCTTATTGTAATTTTACAGTATGGTATATTAATCATTCAATAAATCAATAATATATATAAGATAAGCAAACTGCTTTGTAGGATGACAATAGCCGCACCATTTAACTAATATCTTTCCTAATAGTTGTAGGTATAGTGTTACCTAATATTAAGCTAGCTAAGCCCAGCCCACCTTCATTAGATCGAATAGAAACCCAACACGATGCTCTGCAAGAGTACAAGTAGGTCTAGCTAATATATAAGCCGCGCGCCTCAATTACCTCCTGCAAGTATTCTTTCTTCATTCGTCTTCCCAAAAAGATTAGGAAACAAAAGAGACCTAGTCTCTCAGCTTTCTTTCGCTATCTTTCTCTCTATGTTCATCGATCGTCTGCATGCGAGTCATATATGTGATGAACAGAGAGAAGGACGGTATGAGAGAGCTTACGAGAGTGCCAGAAGAAGAGAAGAGATCAGAGTTCAATTTTAGGGTTTTACTTCTTTTTCTTGGTTCTTGGGGTTTGTGGATGTTGAACAAACCCTAAAACAACCTCCACACCCTAGTTTAACAAATTATTTTTCCTTTAACTGATTGTTTGATCTAATTGGGACGGTTTTGCACTGGACATAAAGATCATGATAAAAGATAAATATCACAGATCATGTTGTGCGTCATTAGAGGTAAAGACCTGCATGTAAAATGTTGTTCTCTCGATCTCCCTCAATTAATTAATTGATTTCCAATGCTTAGCAAATTCAGAACTAGTTTCCTCAATTAGAGTAGTCTGATCAGTTAAGGGTAAGTCACGGTGAAATTGAAATGTGTTTTTTCCTCGTCTTTAAAATTCAAATTACATGTTTGACCAAAAAAAAATTCAAATTACCTGTCAAATGAACAGTACATGGTCAAAAGAGATTAGCAATATCTCCAAAGATCAAGTCAATCTCAATATGGGAATGCAGATGTCCGAAGAGATGGTATGTAGCAAACTCGACAACATGGATTGTCCAAAAGCAACATGTAGCAGTGTTGTTGGTACCCACTCTTTGTTTTTGGTAAATTAATCGATTTGAACTTCTACCAACCAAAAATGTACTACTTAGTAACAAGCGAAACATGCACAGAATGATCGGTGCGTATCAAAATTGAACGTCATTTTAGTATAATCAACACGTCGTAAAATACATTTGACAAGAAATTTTGATATCTAAACACGGTGAAATCAGTCGATAACTCGATACCTAACCTAAAGATAAGAGCTAAAATACATCATAGCTACCAGTCATCAAGCAAGAAATTGGACCTACCATTTGCATAATTGGAGTATCATCCAAGGATGTGTACCAAACATTGCTTTGTATAAGTGTGTTTGGTGGTGGGGAAGAAGAAGAAGAAGAAGAAGAAGAAGAAGAAGAAGAAGAAGAAGAAGAAGATGAGCTTGAAACGGACCCAAAGAAAACCCAAATAGGAGACCAGAGAATTTTCTAAGATCTACATTGTCTCCAAGCTCGGGGACTAATCCTAGTGTTTGATCAAATTGTTATAAGCTTCCCTACGATTAAAGGAGAATCATCATTGAATCAGGAATATCAAACAAGGATATTTCCCCTACGATTTCCCATCTTGTGCCAAAGATATTACAGGATCATCAACAAATTCTGATCCACTAACCTCCTGATTAAATCTATTGGCCGCTCCACTAATGGTCCTACCTCGCCTAATAAGATGGATCAACTCATTTCTTCGCCACGCATTTTCTCTCATTTGTTGAAGCGGATTGGAGCACAATGCGTTTTAGGCGCCAAGCGAGCAATGTTCTAAAAACTGTTAGACGCTAGTCGAGCGGACAACCGGTAGCTAGTGCCTAGAGGATTAATCAGAGATTAATCAGTTTTCTAACTCTATAAACGAACTATAAGTGAAACGGTGAAGCACCGCCTAACACTTCGGTGAGGATTAATCGACACTAGGCAGAGATTTTTAAAACATTGCAAAAGAGAAATGTCTGCAAAAGTTTGTTAGAAAGTTTACTCGGGTGAAATTTTGGTAAAAAAACAACGAGGGAGTGGTTTAGACAAGCAAACTCTTGTGTGAACTACATCCAACTAACAGCTAAGATTAGATCTTACCCTGCTCAGGAACTTAATTTGTTGGGTATTATGAGCAATAAGCGGGGGTTGGCCTTGGCTTTTGATGAGCTAGAATATGGGATTTTCTTTTGACTGAAAGTGTTAATCTCCCCAAACATCGTTTATGATTTGACACACTTGTTTGAGACACAAGTATCCCTCACTATGAGACTGAGTGTTACCGAAACCCCACCAAAGTATTCAATTTTAAGATTGAGTTGGCAACAAGCACTTCATGATTTACACCCACCAAAGAGAGTCCAGATCACTCCACGTGCCTCACACACCTCAAAAGAGCTCCCTAATTCCCTCACTTTCTCCCAAACCCTCCACTAACTAAAACCTTCTTATATATACACTAACCACCCCCCCCCCCCCCCCCCCCCCCCCCCCCCCCCCCAAATGCCACCACACCAAAAACCATCCATGGAAAACCGCCGGAAAAAGAGCTCCTCCGGCGACACATTTTCCTTCCCGAGCACACCGGTCCACCAACAAGACTCCGAAGACTTCGAATTCGGCTGCTTCACACCCGACTCGGCCTCGAGTGACCCCTGCAAGGACTCCCCAGCTGACCATTTGTTCTTCAATGGTAAACTCCTACCTCATGCCTTCCCTTTTCAACCCAACAACAATGGCGTGCTACTTGTCGTTGATCACTCTCGTCGGACAAGCCGAACGAGCAGCATTAGCAGCAAGGACTCGCTTTCTCTCATGTCATCAAGAAGCAACAGCACTAACAGTAGAAGCAGCACTAGCAGTTGCAGCAGCAGTGCGAGGACAAGTTCAAGTGATAATTCTGAAAGAATGTTGATGTATCATCATCACTACAGCAGAACGACACCGTTTAGATCATCGGACAGGTACAAAACTGGAGGTGGTGCACAACTTTATGGTTCTTCTCAGAGATGGCAATTCATAACACCTGTGCCGACTTTAAGCCGTGACACTTCGGTTAAGAAGAAAGTGGAGATTGCTGCAGCTGGGAAAGGAAAACCCAACAAAGCAAAGAAGAAGAGGAAGGTCAAGGTTGTCCGGCGCCGGAGGCTGTGCTGGAGGTTTTTCCGGTGGCTGGTTTCGGCCTGTATAAAGTGTCACGCAATGGAGCCATCCAAGAATAGGGATGTTGTTGATCATGTAATAGATGGGAATCATGTGAAGCTACAATGACTTTTTGTGTATCAAATTCATGTAATTTGTTTATTTGGGCATGATGAGGTCAAGTTAATTAGCATTTTGGAGTTTGGTTTTGTGAGTTTATTTCGAAGTAGAACTGGGGTAGCGCGCTTTGAGCTTTGGCTTTTCTCTTTGAACTTTGAAGAAAGCCAAAGTTATTCTGGGGACATAACAAGGAAAAAGTTCTTGATATTTCAAAACCAACCAGTAGCAGAAAGCCCAGGACAATTAGTGAAACTTAATATCAAAGAGAGAAACAGAGAGGAAAGCCTTAGTGAGAGTGAGAGAGTGCAGAGACTGAGGACCACACCACTTGGTACTTGGTTACTAATGGTTCCTACAAACTCACCTGGAAAAGAGGGCTGTGAGTTTGAGTGCAACACATTCATCTATGCTTGTTTTGGTGGTGGCAAACTTGGACTCTCTAGCTAGTGTGATTTTCTGTAAAATGTATTGCACATGCTGTGTTTGGGTTTGATGATGAAGGCATTGTGTTTCTCACTGTTACTGTAAGTTGTGTTTGTTTTTGTAAGGTTTTCGAAAACTACGAATCCATTTTGGATATAATGGATCTTGTATTGGATGAAAGATTGATCAGTTGATGAACCACCTTAAATTTTTTATGATGATTTTCTTTGATGATTAGTGACATTTTGAACAAAAACAATGGGGGAAATTTCTTCTTAGATGAACTACAAGCACAACTGAGATCAATAACTTAGTCATTAACTAGGAAAAGAGAAACACAAAGATATGAAAGAGCTACGAACATGAAACTAAGCAAAGAAGCTCAAAAGCTTTTGCCTAGATATTACTGCAGTCACATTGTCCCTCCTAATAATACAATCCTTCCCGTTTTCACTCTAAGAAGGTCGCCATGACATCAGAGTACATACCACCTTCAGAATTCCGGTTGTAACTGTTCTGGTGCTGGTGGTGATGATCAACTGAAGTTGAAGATGATGAAGTCATTCTTGCAGGCAAAGTAAAGCTCCTCTTGTACTTGTTTTTCATGTTCATCTTCCTTGCATTACTACTATCCGGATGGCAATCCAAGCTCAAGAACTCGTGATTCGGATTGTTGGAACCGTCCGAATTTGGATCTTCCTCTGCTGCTTTGTTTCCTAAGTTCTCCGGGTTAAACAAAAGCTTTGCATCATCACTACGTCCAGTCAGAGCACTAAAGAAAGACAATCCATTTGGCCACTTGATGTCATTTTCATGCTGTTCTCCTCCTCCCATCATGTGGTGATCTCCCATTTGGGTTTCGGTCGAATGAGGCAGCAAAAACATATGGGTGCTTTCATCTTTGTTGGATTGGTGAGGATATCCAAGTCTGGCGACAGCAGAGTTTTGAAAATTGGGTGAAGGCAGCTGCATAGATGTTGCAGGCGGGAGTGGCCTTTGAGCCCAATTAAACAAAGGAGGAGGAGCTTGAATTGGAATGGGGGATTGCTTCGAAGGAAGTACTGGAACAGAAGAATTTGAATTGTTTCTGTTTGAAGCAAAAAGCTGAGAGAGATAGAAACCAGATTGGTAGCCTAGTGATTCAAAGGTGTGCCTCATTCTTAGCACAAAATGAAGGTCTTCTGGTATCTGATACATAGTAATATTGGTCATGTTCTTATTCTAATTAGTACAAATTTGCATACAATTTTTCTTTCTAGGAAGTAGGAACAAACATAGAAGCAAATACTAAAGGGAAAAGAGAGTATTTTCTCACAATTTTGCAGGAACCCAGTTGCAGAAGTCCATGGCCAGCTTGAATAACAGCAATTGTCTGGTGAAACAAAAAAACAACTGTTTGAAAAAACTAAGAACATCCAGGAAAAAAATTGCAAAAAATGGAAGCAAAGCAATAATAGTAACATTAACTATTTTCTATTTCTGACCTGAATTCCTGACTCAAACTGATCAGTCCACTCAGGAGGAAGCTGCAATAAATAGCATAAAAATATGAAGGGTACTGTCAGTGTCTAATAAATAACATCTAAGCACAGACCTGTGCTAACTACTCTTTGTGTACTTTGACCAATAATTAAAGTATGAAAGTGAGAAGAAATTAAAAACATGCTGGTTTTGATTACATACAGCATCAAATGAACTTTGCCAGTAGTTGGAGATATTTGGTTCACACTCTGTTGGTTCTTTGAAGACCCATTTGTGGCACTTATCAGATGCAACCTTCCCCATCAACCTGTTTAAATTCACCAATTGAAAATATTTAGTTTCTCATAATAATAGTAATTTCAAGACCTACAAGGTTTTCACATTCTAAAAATCACATACATACCCACCCTTCTCCATAATTATAGAGTTGAATGGACATTTTGCTAAAGGCTTTTCTGACAGGATCTTCTCCATCTATGTCTGGAAGACAATCTGCAACTCTACCTCGGCAAAACCCATCTTCCCACATCAACATCCTTCACCAAATTTAATGTTTAGAAAATCGGATCATAAGAAATAAAATAATTTTAGTGTCATTTTCCAGGATCAGAAGAAACAGTTTAACTTCAAAGTTCAAACAACAAACAGAAACACCAAATACCCAGTTTTGAGTGTCATTTTCCAAGTCAAATAACACTGAACTTAAACTCATTTTCATGAAGTTCATACTCAGTTCCTCTGTTTCAACCCACTTCCCACATCAACATCCTTCACCAAATTTGATATACAAAAGAAACAATAAAACACAACTTTTTCATCACCTAAAGCAAAAAATCACAAATTTACCAAATAAACCATCTCTCAGTATCATTTACAAAGTCAAACAACACTGAAATTAGTCTCATTTTCATGTTAAACCAAACTCAGACTCAGCTCCTCTGTTTCCAGCCAAGTTCTGCTCAAAAACTCAAATACAAAGCAAACCAAAATACTTACAAGCTGCCATTATCATCCCCGACCTTGCAGCCATTACCACCCCTGACTCTCCTGCACCAAGAATGAAACCAATCAACACAGACCCAAAAACGAAAACAAAATCAAAGTCTCCAAAGCTCAAGACCAAGATCAAAGAGACAAGAAACAGAGAGGGAAGATAAAGAGAAACATACGGGCGGGGACGGATGGTCCAGAAGACAGAGTAAGTCCAGTCTGAGTTAAGACAGACGGTTCTGAGGGCCTCGTGAAGGGCCATCATCCCAATTGCTTCTTTGCTCCTATCTGTTGTTGATCCTCCTGAGCCCACCATCTCTCTCTCTCTCTCTCTCTCTCTCTCTCTCTCTCTCTCTCTCTCTAACTTTTTTTGCTCTTTTGCCAATTTAGAAAACCCACCGTTTCCTTTCTATTTTTTCTTACCTTCTAATCTGGAACACACTCTCAGTACTATAGCCCGCTACAGTAGTAGTAGTAATAGTTTTCTCCCTCCTCCCTCCTCTTCTGAGCTCAAAGTTTCAATCTTTATTTTTATCTGCACATTGCCTAACCACCACAAAGCTCACCCTTTACTTTCTTCATCACCCTCTCTCTCTCTCTCTGTGTCTTTGATTTTTGTTTTATTTTATAACTTCTTCCTCCCTGTTTTGTTAGTCCCAAGTAGAAGTCTGAATTGGTATTCTTGAGGTAAAAAGCAGAGGGGAGGGGAGGGGAGAGTAGAAAGTGGGGGGCTCTGGGGGTGTCTTTTTGGGGGTGTTGTTGCCATTGTGTTTATTTTTAGAGCGTTGAGGAAACAGTGTGGGGGGGTCAGCTTTTACCTGGTCCCTCCTCTGTCTCTCTTGCAAAGCAGCACACTGAAATGACAGGACTTTTACTGTGATGGGGGAAAAGTAAAAAGCACAGAGGTTTTGTGAATTATTGTCTCCATTACTTGCCTAGTTTACCATTTCGCCCTTTTCCTAAACCTCATTTCATTGATATTTCATAAACTTTAGAATAACATGATCTTGACTTCTTACTTGTGAGCTCACATTATAGTGGTTTTCTAGTTTGTTCTTCATTTTCAAGAAACTCACCTACCACAATGATAGTTTTCATGATCTTTATGAACAGTTGATAACATAAAATAACATAATTACGAAATATTTTATTTATTTTCTGAGTTTATAAACAATTGATTCAGTTCTCTCTTATTATAGAGCTCCTCTCTTTCCGGAGCTTTGCATACAGAAACCCTAGGTTTCGTGCAGCAGAGGGCGGCGGCTGATCTAGTCTTGCTTGTCAGAAAGCATCTTACGGCGTTAGGTTCCTCTTTCGTGAGACTTGGGAGTGTGTAGCGGCGGGGTTGTCGTCAACGTCGAGTCAAAGGCAACCAATTTGGTTCTCAAACGTGGTGTACGGCAGATTTTGCTGCGCTGCAGAGTGACTATGTGTATTGTGGGCCTAGATTGGTAGTGGAACTAGTTGCAACGGCGACTTAAGGAAGCAGTGACTACATGAGTAAGGGAGCAAGGCGGGCCACTGGGTCGGGCTCTTTTGTTTGTGTTGGGCCTGTTGGACCTTCTCCTCTTTTCTCCATGTGGGCTGGGATTCTATGTCGGGTTTAAAAAGGAGATAGATCTCTTCTGAACTCTAATAAATTATCTCTTTCTTTTCAATTTGATGAAAGCTGAGTTTTTCATTAGGTCTTAAGCCTGTTTTGATTTAAAGTTGAGTCGTTGCTAGAATGTAGAAGATTATATGTTTTCTAGTTGTCATATTCACCTTTTTGAATGTAGTGTTGATGTTATCTTTCAATTCTTAAATGTAGTTTGATTTAACTTTGTTATGCATGTGTATGGTTATTGGACTATTCATGTTTAACCTTTTGGTCGTAATAATCTATGATCAATGAAGCTTTTTTCTTTTCCTTAAAAAAAATATAATTACGAATTATAAATTTATGTAACCTGACACCTCATAAATGTCTTTTAAAAATAGTTTTTCATGATTTTTATGAACAGATAACATAAAAAAACATAATTACGACTTATGAACTTATGTAACGTGACATCTCATAAAATTATGTCTTTTAAAAGTTGTGGATTAAGTAGAATACATTGAAACCTAATTAAACATCATCACGATTTACATAAATTTTGTTAAACTTTTTTAATCTCAATTCTCTAAACAACCTTATGTCCTTAAAGAAGTATGGTTAAATTTTCTGCATGTAATCTATCTTTGGCTCTTAGCCTTTAGTTCCAATAATGTATCAAACTTTACATGATGCTACTATTACCAACTACATTTGAGCATCATATCCACCTTTTTTACATGATGCTACTATTAGCCAACTACAGTTGAGCATCATATCAAACTTTTCTAGTGTTTATGACAAAATTATAAGTCTATCATTGCACTATTAACTATGGGCTAACTGCACCATGAACACACAAAAATAACAGAATGGAAAAATTAGCCCTAAAAAGACAATTAACTAAAGGCAATATGAATGATTTTGCTGCAATGCATTTTCACTTTCAGCCGCTGATTAAGCAGCAAATATCGGTGGTTTGAATAGTGAACTGTTGTATTGATTTTTTGATTGGAAATGTTCTACTCCCATCAACAATGATATGATTGGGATCTATAAGTGCTTCGAAGCTGGTCTGTACTAATTAGCTGGTTTTCAAAATATAATTTTGTCACATCGAACCTAGATGCTAAAGAATTTTTGGACTAGATATCAATAAATTCAGTAATAGTAGTGTTTTAAAAGAGTCTTCACTATGAGTCAAGGACTAGTTGTTTTGTAAGATCAATTAGTTTCCAACTAGACTAGAATGTATATATGAAGTTCAAGAAATAGTGACGTCATTATTAATATGACCAGAACTTTATGATGAATGATAAAGTGTAGAGACAAAGATAACAAGAGAATCATCATCTTATTTATTGATAGGTGCCCTTTATATAGGGAATTATACAATACTAATATGGTAAGGATATGAATACATAGATCTAGTCAAACTAGATATCCTAATGACATAAGGCCAAGACACACGTAAAGAATATCTAGAAACTTATAGAATATCCTAGAACACTTTACTCATTTTCTTAAAGAAAAAAAAAAAGATAAGATAGCAAACGTGTTCGTGTTCAAATGTTGTTTGAATCTCAATCTCATTTATGTGTTTTGGAGTTCTAACTACAAACTACTCAAATTAAACTTTAAGTCAAATTTTCAAAATTAGATGTTTGAAATTAGAATGAATGTTCGGACAACTTTAACTAATTAACATAGCTCACGATGTACATATGATCTCATCCATATTTTATCTTTGAGAAAATCTTAGGTGCGGCACTCCCATCACGTCACTTATACGACTGACTAGTCATTGGCGGACACGTGTCAATTTTTGTCCACATCACCACTACTGAAAATAAAGAAAAAAAAAGCAAATCGGAATCTCCTGTGCTCCGACCAAAACCCACGTTCTCTCACGTCTCACCTTCCTCTACTTGAGTCTCTCCAACCTGAATTCCCCTCCTCCCCCCATCGTCCCCGCCGCCCCCCCCCCATCGTGACATCGTCCCCACCATCGATCTGTCTCTCAAGGTCCTCTCCTCCTTCAACCTCAGCCCCTTCACTCCCACCCTTGAACCAACCGGCGAAAGCCCCTCGAACCGCCGCCCGCCTTCCCTTCCCTCAACCCCTCCTCCCTTCGCCGCAGCCCGAAACCGATATTTCTCCCCGACCCCGGCCTAGTTACGGTGAGCTTGAGGGTGAGGGATTTTTTTGAGGGTGGGTTACCGTGAGGGATTGGTGGTGAAGCTTTGAGGGGTGGGATTAAGGTGAAGGATGGGATAGGGAGAGTTGGTTTTTTCGATGGATAGAGAGAGGCCTGAGTTTTGTTTGATCGGAGATCCACCTCCGACTTCTCTTTGTTCTTCTTCCTTCCGGCCATGTCCACCTTAGAAAAGAAATGACACGTGTATGTTACTCAGTGGTGGGTCGTATGGGTGACGTGGTGCGTGTGCCGCACCTAAGAATCTCTCGTTTTCTTTTATTATTCATCGGCACATCATTCGTTCTTGAATCTTGATACTTATGAGATTTGAACTCTCACTTTTTTTACATTGTCAGTTAGTCCACGATAGACTGACTCCACCGACAATACTAATTACGTTAGCTAATCAATAGATTAGGACTCACCAACAACTTCACTAATTGATCTGAGCGAGATGCCGATCACATATTACATTGCAGCATTGCTCATCACACCCACGGTACGTCAACAGTGTCTACTAAGCCACCAGAACGAAATCTATTTGCTGCCAAACTCACCAATCACCCCTTAATAATTTTCAAATGATGAAAGATAAGTAAAACAATTTGGGATGGCACAGAATCTTTACCAGTCGAAGTTGATAATGCGGAACACTGATGGTTTAGATTTGGATTAATATTTTAAGACAATTTTATACTTCTGTTATGTCAGTTTGCAAGGACAAACATCAGAGTAATCACAGTTATGTTATAAGATCAAATTAAGTATAGAAAAGGTTTATATCACTTGAGCACTCCCTTGTTGTTTATTGCTTACCTATCTTCATAACCAAGTTAATTAGAACTTCATATTTGCCCTTCCATTCTTATATAGCCGATCAACTCAAATAATCTGCCCTAATTTTGACCATGAAGCAGCTTCGGGACACAATTGTAGAGATAGAGAAACTTGTTGTTGCCATGCTTTGATACCTAAATGTATAAGTTATGGGTTCTAGCATTTGAACATTTAAGTTGTGTAAGAAACAAAATTGTGAAAACGGTGTTCAATGCATTCTTATAATTTTATTTTATTTTCTGATTTTTCGCTTTTTATTTGTTGTTTGAACAGATTAACTTCGAGCATATTCTCATCAACTTATTTGTAGCTGATTCAATTACAAATTAAATCATTCAAGAGATTTCTTCTTGCATAAGCCGTTTCGTTATGATTAATTTGAGTTACATTTATATATGTAATTTCCCTGGTCAACTTTAACAAAAAAAAATGCAAGAGTGTAAAGTAGTCATACCACAATATATATGGTGCTCCTACGGTTTTTAATTTTCTGTGAAGAATGGTGCTCCTGTGGTTAGAAATGTTAAAGAGGGTGGTCTATGGTTGTAAGACAGAATAAAATAGCAAAATAAACCAAAGATGAGAGGAAGAAAGAATAAGGAGATTAAGTGTCACGTGAGCACGTGCAATCTCAGTGAGAGTCGGTGCATCGCTTCTCATAAAGAAAAGCGATACGCACGAATTTTGCGGGCTGCGCACGGAGTTTGATTAAAACAAATAATCCTCTCTCTTTTATTTATTTTATTCCAAGTAGACAATCAGTATTACTTAAAATGTTTATCATATAAAGAGAATGACGAGAATATCCATGCCCCTCAACAATAGCTCCAAAAAATTACAAGACTGAAGTCTTTGTTTCAGTGTCATTGTCCCAAGGTTCAGGTCTCCTTTATACTCCCTGTCGGGACTCATTGATTAGTTTCATGCATGCTTGTGTTAAGGTGTCTTTCATGTGTTGGCTTAGGGTTCTTCTTGTTTCAATTAAGCTCACTATCTTTGTTGATTTGCTTTCAAAATTTCAAGCTGATTATAAGCATGGTGATTTTGAGTAGGGTTGGGCACGGGACGAGGTGGGTCGGGATTTGGTGAATCTCTTGTCTTGAAAATAAAAGAACAAAACATGACGGGAATGCATTTTTAAAAATCTGTCATGTACGACCCGATCATAATCGGGACCGGGATCCCGAAATATTAACCCTCAAACAAACAACAACTGAAAATATCTTCACCCTTCTCTTCTGTCTCACCTCACCACCTCATTTGTTTTAGCGCCTCTCTCTCTTTCTCTCTTTCTCTGCAACTCAATCGATCATCCATGGCTGACATCATCGATGCTAAATTGATATTTATATATTTTTTTCATTAGAAACCATTATTATGAGGCAATAGTTAAATACTTAAACTGCTACACTATCTCAAGATGAGCAGATAGAAAGGATGTGGTTTATACAAGTTTTCAATGGGTATAACAGGCATAAAGTATGAGGAGGGAAAAGAAAAAGGTAGGAATAGATCTCCAAAGGTATTTCCCATTCCATTCCCTCCTCCCTCCTCCCCTCCTCAATCCTTTCCGTGAATTCCAACATGAGATGTGCCTTTATCCGGCATGCTCCCATCTTTGCCTGAGTCAGCCCATTTGTCACGCAAACCTTTTGCCTCCTTGTTATCAGGACCCCAACGCAAGTTCCATTTGCTCTCCCGTCGTTGCTCATAGTTGGACTCCTTGTTACTATTGAGTCGGTCCACATTTCTGATGGTGCACGACGTGGGGGGAGTGGAGGCGTTATGTTTGAGAGTGAGATTAAATTTTCTTTTGTGTTTAGGTTTTACTGTTTTAGACCAAATTGAGTATGGTTGAGTGCATTGTAACATCATGCAACGTAAAAAATCAAATATAAAATGATTAAAATTAGGTATTCTAATATTACGGGACAAGACGAGATTTTTCGGGATAGTCCTGATCTCGTCCCGTCCCGTTTCAACATTACCATAACGGGACGGGACGGGATGAGATTGTCATTTTCAAAACATATCCCGTCCCGCCAACTTTCAGGACGGGACCGGTATGAGATCGGGATTCCGGTACTAAGTGCCCAACCCTAATTTTGAGGCTTGCTTAGTCTCTCTTGTGTTTTTTTCCTAACGGAAATGAAGTCAAGCTCTGATCAAATAGATACAATGTCGCTCCGTAAAGTTAGGAATAATAAGTTAGGGATTGGGTACCTTATAATATAAATACAATGCTCAAGAATTTGCAAAGCAAACAAACCTATACTACCAATAATTGCTAAGAGAAATCGATTATTCACTAGCCAAAAAAAAAACGAAAAGCAAGGAAATCTCTCAAACCAGAATGAGACCGTTGTTATGAATGTCTAGACGCCTGAGACCACAATTGGTGTATGTTTCGACAAATCAAAACAACACATGGAAACACTCAGAACCAGATATAGGGTAAGGAGTGAGCAAGGCTCACTTATTGAAAGCAAAACAAATAAAACTAACCCTCCCCGAGAGGGTCACCTTGCTCTAGCTCCTTTGCCGGACTCCCACCCACAGTCTTGGATGTTGGACTTGGTTTTGGTTTGTTTCGATGACTACGAGGATGACCCATCTTATTAGGGCACCTTCCCAATAGTTATCGCAACCTCCACCAAACCCTCATCTCCCACTGAGACCAATGATTTAAGTCACTTGTTTTGTTGTTGTTTTTTGTTTCGTATAAATTGGTGAAAATCATGCTGTATACGATGAGTTTTCACTTCAAGTGCATTGTTCTTGAGCACCATAATCTTTATGAGTCATTAAGATAAAACTCATCAAGATGTTCAATGCACGAAAAATCTTTTAACGAAATTTTCATATAATTTGACATTCTTCTTCGTTATCCTTAGTTATTATCGTCTCTCTCTCTCTCAAAGTTCAAACCCATATTATTAGAAGAAAATAGTGGAAGAAAGAGGGAACGCCAAAGCTCTATCTTGTGCAATATCAAGATGAATAGCTATATATCTCTATCAGTCCATCAAGTGATTTCTTACCAAACGTATTGAAAGGCCACCCTCCCTTTTGGATAATGACATTACGAACAACTTTACGAGCTAATACGCAAAACCTTGCATAAGTGGTTATTATTGTACAACTTATATCATTCTTGATTCTTATAAGTCAAAAACTTACTTCACATCGCTAAGTTTCTGTCAATTAGCTAATTAAGCTTGTAAAGGACATGCTCGGATCTTGACTTAACTTTTAAGATTGCAGACAAGGAAGAAAAAACAAAAAAGAAAAAAAAAGAAACCAGAAAGCTAGGTTTTGCTTGGAGGGGAAGCAAGAAGGACGCAGAATCACTTAGGGGTAATTAGCCAACTAAGTTGACCTAGTAGTTCAATAACGTTTCTCATATTCTATTTCCCCCATTCCAGTATTACATAAGCAACCTATACTTACAAGCCACCCTTAATATTATTTGTAATAAGCTCGCCCTGGCCGGTCATATCCAACCTTGCCGCGAGCAACTACTGATTCCCCACCTCTGACTCGTCTGCAAATAAACAAACAAACTAAACGAAGACCGACGAGGATAAAAGAACAGCTGGAATCAGAGAATCCTAAGCGCCAAGGATAGATCGACCATGATTGAGAAGCGGAACAAAGAAAGATTAGCAATGAATGCTTATTATATTCGAGTTTGTACGTCCAGATTCCAGAACACACAGTTCGTACGTTTTAGTCCAGTTTAATCTGATGGACTGGTTGAGTGGTTATCTGAGGGCCGGGGCTTCTGTACTCGACCTCCGCAAGGACCACCGTGTCCAGCGGCGTACGACGTCTCTTTAACCGCTGAGCAAACAACTTGCAGGAGAAACACGTACATCAGTACGTACCGAGTCTTTAACCCTAAACCCTTTCTACTCCAACTAGCCACCAGTCCACCACCCCCTTAGTTCAGAATAATACTATGCTTGTGCATGCAAGAAAAATTGAAGAGATTGTTTTGTAACTTTGCCCAATCATGAGTCGCGTGCTTTAACAATTCGCTCGCTTATATAGTTTTATCTCCTGTTCAGGCTAGGTTGTAATTTGTAAATTTAGGTCCCAAGTCGATCATCTCTTTATATTTAACTTTAAATACTAGATTACCATGCTGATTGAACCTAGCTTTGAACGAATGTGACACACACATGGGCGGGATACTATAGTCATTCCTTCGACATTTCCCACTAGAATTACTTATCAAATTTTGATGGTAACGGCCTATCTAGCCGCTGCTGCATATTGTTTTTGTCCTTTTGATTTCTGGATTTAGGGAGTTTTGGCGTTCATGCATGCATCATTCCAGTTTTGGATTTGGGACTTCGGGTTTGTACATATTTGTCATCACAAATAGTAGAAAAATAAAAACTCTCCAACAGTCCAATTAGCACCGCAACCCTTGTTCAAATCGTTTCTTTGTATAGTCCGAAGAAAGATCTTAATTATAGTGTAGTTCCCGCCCAATTCAAGTATATGGAAACTTAAACCAATTATGTAGAGAATTGGAAAGAAAAGAGAGCGAGAAAAAAAAAACATGAGTAATTAATGTTGGTTAAAGAAAGTCATGTTACGTTGTATGAAATAGCGTTGGTTTTTACAGAATGATTGATTGTTGATATCAGATCAACAAAATATAACAATATTAATTTGATCGTAACAATAAAGTATGACAATCTTAACTTGTTCATATTGATTGATGAAGTCCTGCTAGACACACTCTTGAGCTCACGGGTTAAGAATTGTGTGGGAATTGCGTCCTCTACACACGACATCCTTCTTCTTCTTCATGCCACAAACACTTTTTCAACGCGCTGTATCTAACAGATAATACAATCAGGCCGACGGTGAATTCTACCTAATTCGTGCGTTGGTGGTTTTACGGCCGAGGCGTTTAGTTATCTTTGCCGGAAAGAAAAACAAGATAGAGACATCAATCTAAGTCGTTGGACCCGCCCACCTCCGCATTGACCGGCCCAGCCCATATCTTTTTCGGGAACCCGCTGCTAAATCCCTCAACTAAATTCTCGCTTGAAGGTACCCTACCCTTAAACCCTAGGACCCCAAAATAGAAACATCTAATCATTTCCTTTGTTGTCCTAGCTACCTCGCTCAAAACGACTCAACGAGAACCGATAGACTGCATCACCTAAAGTCAATGATTTGATAAGTACCTTCTTGATTGTAACAAGAGGAAGATCTAGATGATTTGGTCGGATTACAATTTAATTTCTTTGCTATATATGTGTTTCCAATTGATGGGAAACTTCTTAATGAAATACAATCGTTAGCTATATTCCTTTTGAAATTATTATATGGTTCCCAAGCTGTTTATATAAGAGTGGTGATTGAAACGATCTTGCGTTTGATATATGCACACCCACTAGACACAGTGTAAGTAAAAAAAAAAAAATCAATGTCTCCAGTCGATGCATTATATATGTATTAGCTAGTCTAGCTAAGCTATAGCAATGCATGAATCTGAGGACACAAGTTTGAAATAATGCATAATATGACATTTCATGGTTAATTCATCATCAGCTGAAAGTACTGCAACTTCATTTGAAATGAGACTTTCCGTGCTGGCATATATATATGCATACGATACGATACACCCAAAGTCTTTGAGTTGGTCACCGATGATTGAAATTGGAGACTAGCAACCTAGCCTACGGTTGCTTAGTCGAGATTTTTAGTTGGGATCTCTCAATTGTGTATACATTGTCCCATGCAGCTCGGAGCTTGCTAGCTTGACTGATATGAGCTAATCAAGTCAAGGCCACTATATTTAGAGGGCTTCTGTATGTTAAGCTCTTGTCTTTTATTCTCAGCTGACGGCTAGAGAATTAATGTACGTAGGTTCAATCTTTTCGTTTTCTTCTATATTTTGAATTTCTTTATACCAGATGAAATAGGGTTCGAGCTGTGTTCGACCCCTATCCCTGCTGTGAACCTCTGATCGAGTGGCTAGAATATAGTTTCCCAGGTTTGATATTCAGCTTCATATTCACTATAAATTCTTTTTCTTCTTTTTTGGTATCTGAGGACTGAGGCGAGCGCATGGATGTGTCCAGTGTCCTAGTGTATATGTAGTTCTAGTGTATGTACTTTAGACGTACTATATCAAAACATAATTGTACCTCCATTGAACCAATTACCAAAAGAATCTCACACGCACGGATGAAGCTCTCAGAGCTATGTTGATCAGCTCAAGATGAAGTTAGAGAAAATTAGATAAAAACCTAAAATATTAGGTCTCTTTTAAAATAAATCCATACATATTTTTCTTTCATTCTACACCAACTCCACATAAGCAAACTTACCATATAGAGCAAATGTATATAATTAATAGTTTTCTTCATTTTTCGGTTTCTCTAATTTGCCCTTTAAACAGTCGTAGAAAACTAAATTTGGTATCTTTATCAATTTTAGCATCAATTTGAAACTCAAATAGTGAGCTAAAATTTAGTTGGATTTAATTTGTCATAATCAATTACATTCTTTAATTTTTTACCTTGTTATTACTAACTTGAGTGTGTGTGTGTGTGTGTGTGTGTGTGTGTGTGTGTGTGTGTGTATATATATATATGCTATATACAAAAGTATGCCATTTGTAATAGAATGATACTTTTTCATTCCTAAGCTCACATTTGGTGTCTCTCTACATAGTTGAAAAATATCTAATTGTAAGGTACATGTTCTTGTTCTTTGATTAATTTTCTTCTTTTTAAGTATATTATTATATCATTTCTCATCCTAATTGAGTGAACATTTTACTCTCTA
The DNA here is from genome assembly GCA_034370585.1 of Fragaria x ananassa. Classification (NCBI taxonomy): domain Eukaryota; kingdom Viridiplantae; phylum Streptophyta; class Magnoliopsida; order Rosales; family Rosaceae; genus Fragaria; species Fragaria x ananassa. Next base: position 11,052,614 of record CP139765.1, on the reverse strand, counting down.
CTATTTAAGTTTCTAATGTACCTATTAAGTATGGCATGATATGATAATATATCTAAAAAGAAGAAACTCAAAATTGGGTTTAGGGTATAGGGTTTAGGGTATAAGTTCAGGGTATAGGGTTTAGGGTATAGGGTATAGGGTATAAGGTATAGGGTATAGGGTATATGTTCAGGGTATAATGTATAGGGTTTAGGGTTTAGATCATATATCTTATTCATATTATATTTTATCTTATGTATAAATTAGATAATGAATTCTTTTAATCTAGATTTTTTTTCTTCATAAAAATAAAGAAAACTACCTGATTTTTGCAAATTAATAGAAAAATCTTAGTGTTAGAAGAAAAACTCATAATCAAGGTATTTAAGACAACATCAATTAAGCTTATTTATTATATTAATATGTTATAGTTGAATTGTGACAATTGTGTAAAATTTAGAAAAAATAGGACATAATATTTATCATAATTGATACATTTTAGATGTCTGTCAGATATGAATATTAGGTGAGTTTTATTTAAAACCACTCTTCAAAATTGGGTGTATATGAAAATTCCCCATAAAGTTTTTTAGCAAACAAAAACTGTTGTTGATAATAAATTACATGCAATTACATATTTACATGTCCAAAAAAATATAGTTGAGTTTGGTCTTATATCAGAGAAAGCTAGGAGAAAAGTCTGGAGCTTAGGAATATATAGGGTGCGTGGCAACGTACTAGTAGGAAAGGACTGCATTTTTGTGTTGCAAACCTAATGAGACGTTTGTTACACCGGATTGGACAGGTTTAGACTGGGTTATTCACTGTAGCCAGACGAAACCCACGTTTGGCGAGTATAAAGACTAAGTTTAATGAGCTACTGGAGTCCCCAAAACAGGGTCAACGCCTTCTTACAAAGCGGCCCCGAATTTGGTGGGTTTATGGAAGCCCCGCTGTTGCTCACCTCAAACTCATCAATCTCTCTCTCTCTCTCTCTCTTCGATTTCTTTTCATCAGCCCTCAATTTCTCTCCAAGTTGCTACTGTTCGTTCTTAATAGCAAGAGCACAAATCAGAGAGGGATCTATAGGAGAGGAAAATCGACGAATTGATGTCTGGAGTTCAATCAGCTTCAACAGAGAGAAGAAGGTCAGAGATTCATAGAGAGAGTTTGGGCATGAAATTCAGAGAGGGATTTGTGTGCGAAGAAAATCGAAAATATAATGGATCTGAGGGAAATCGATGCCTGGAATTAATTCAATCAACTTCAACAGGAAGCCCAATAAATATCAAAGGTAAGTTTTTGATTGTAGATTGATATCTCATGATTCGATCTTTTATCTTGTTTTGGCACTTGTTTCTTCTGTTGATGCCCGAAAAATCACGTGATTCATTAATATGTCGTTACCACAATTACATATATAAACAAGCATTTAGTATGAAATTCTATATTTTTATAGAATTATATATTCATACCTATCATTCGGTTTTAACGCGCCAAGCAAGTGCAATGGGTAAACTCGGACTCGGATAAATTAGGATTGTGTGCGCCGGGCCCTTTGGGTGTCATATTTTGGCCGATTTTACCGTACCTCCGGCCCCTTATGTTACGCGACCATAATATTTTGTTATGTTCCACTGTTGTTACGCCAGAAATAAAAGGTTCCTCATGTCCTTAACGGGATGGTAGTTACTTTCATACAGGTGTTGTATGACTGTCGTCAGCTCGTGTCATGAGATGTTTGGTCAAGTCCTATAACGAGCGAAACCCTCATTTTGTGTTGCTGAGACATGCACCTAACAAGCATACCCTAGATGTAGGCCCCAACCACATCCACGCAATATTGGGGCTTGCAGACGTGGGTGTGGTGTGAAAGGTTACAGGAACGCATAATGCTCATTTACCGATTTAATATCGTTGATGATTTTGGTCTTAGGCCCGAAATCCAAGTTCAACGATTTAAATCGGCAATAAAATAGTAAACATGAGAATTGGGTCAGCTAGTCTTTCATTTGAAACCCAATACCCATATAAGAAAGCCCAACTTCCCTTCTTTCTCTTTCGTCCTTTCTAACACTTCTTCTCTTCCCTGCAGCTACCAAATATCTTATCTCTTCTTCCTCGCAGCACATGAATACAGTCCAAAACAACTCTCTGCATCATAGTTTCATTCTGTTAGAGGAAGCCATGAGACTAGTCAAAAGCTTCCTCCTTCCCCTCAAACAATGATCACACTTCCCAATCTCTCTTGTCTACATCTCCTTATTTTGTGTTGTCATGATTGCTGTCACCGCAACAACCGTCTTCTTCTGAGAACGACCACCTCGAAGTAAGCTTCTCTTTTCCTGGTTTTAGGGCAAAATCACGTGAATTGAAGAGGGGGTGTTTTACCCTGATAATGAGATGCTTTAGAACATCAAAACCTTATCCATTGAGCCTATAAAAGGTGAGTCCCTGCAATAGAAAAGGGAAGGAAGCATCATCAAGCAAAACCCAGATAAGCTTATAACCAACCTCCAAGAAGTCAAGCATTCAAGCCTTCAAGCTTCCAAGCACCAAATCCAGTCCTTAATCATATTCCTAAACAGACACCTCTAACCTCTTTTTCTCTCAGACATCGTTTACCTAGAAAAACCCCAAATTCTCTCACCATAGTGTGTTTCTAGCTCCCACACCATGCTTTCACGTTGTCAAGCTCCTTTTGATTTCTACTTGATCTGAATCACGTATAAAGTTCTTCCAATAATCAGATTATTTGGTTGATTTTAGCCTAGTCGCAAATTAATTTAAAAAAGACCCTCACACATTCTTTTTGTTTTCAAAAAGAAATTATACAGGGGATTAGAGCTTGATTTGATTCCTCTTTCATCTCAAATAATTGATTCTTTTTCTGTTTCCTCTTTCATCTCAAATTAATCAAGCTTTAAAGCCTGATTTGATTATTAGGCATAGGAATGAAGTAATTATCAAGGGAATTGAAGGTGCAGATGTGAGGAGCCATATCAGAACCAAGAGTTTTTTTTTGATTTGCAGGTTGGTGATGTATGAGCACGTTGGTGATGTTGGCACCAAACATGGGTTAGTTGTTCCTTTAGCATAAGCCTGGTTTCAAGAAGGCGGTATGCTGAAGAAATTAAGACGGGGGTACATAATCCCAGGTACCAAACGTGTGGTAAAAGGATGTATGTATTGTAAGTTGTTTTCCAAAATCAGCAGTTTGGCAAGCTTGCTTGGCCCCCTGGATCATGCCCCAAGTCCAGAACTTGCCAATGAATTAATACTTGATGTCTCGATCTTATGAAAAGAAAAAACCCTAGCTAGCTAATTAAGTCTGTCAATTCATTTTCGATTGCAAATTAACGGTGACTGCTAATTAATTTGTTCTTCCAAATTAACAATCCCTTGTTCACATACGTTGAATCAGTTCTGCCCCTAGCCTCTTCGTCCTCTTTTCCCCGCCCAAACTAGTCACACTAGTCAGTTCTACAACCTCGAAATCACATTCTTCTCTGCAGTACCGTCGTCCAACCAAAAAGCTTCAACCCTTTGGATCTGGAATCAAAGAATTTGAACAGGAACAGAAGGCCAAAGAATTTGACTTTGAGCGCTTTGCCTTATTGCTTGTCTGTGAATCCCCTCACTCCATTGATCTAGGTCCCATCTAACTAGTGGCGGAGCCGTGATGAAAATGTCACCCGGGCTAATTGTAATACACACAAAAAATTTAATAAAACTCGATGCTGTGAGAAATTTTTGGTTAATTAAAAAAAAACATACATACATAAGGACATAACAAGCTTTACTCTCAAACGCATTTGCATAAACTGAAATACAACGAGACACAATACAATACAATACAAGAAACATATAAATAAAAACTAACTAATAAGACTTACTTTATAAGCATCAAATCTTAAAAATCATTAATCACCACCGTAATATCAACCGCTTCAACAAGTTCTTTTCACTATTTCACTACTACAATTCTCTCCATCAGGACTGATTAATGGTCTACAACAGTAAGTCATTATTTTAAAAGATCGGTTGTTTTTGTTTGGGATAGGGATCCTCTCATCACTTCTATCCTCAGTTGTCCTTGACTTCTAATCTCATCCGTTCACTTAAAATCCAACAGCCATTTTATTGTCCACATCAACATATGACTCTTTAATACCCAAAAGTGGGGTTTTCAATATAAATGGACCTATTTTTCTCTGTTCATCCCGTCAAAAGGTCTCTTCTTCTTCTTCAATTTCTTCATCATCTTCTTCTTCTTCTCAATATTATTGGCTCAACAAATTTGAAAGCCATCATCAAGAAAGAATGCACACGTGTATCGCTCTACTCTTAAAGAAAGAAATATCTGATTTCTGGAACACTGAAACCCTAAACTGGTATTCTAAATCAAATCCCCAATTCTGTTATTCTATATAAAATCCCCAATTCAGTTTGGGGTTTCTCTAAATTGACCTCTGCCAATATCTGATCCAAGTTCGCTCAACTTCCTTCACTTATAGGATTAATAGACAATTCAACTGAAACTTCAAGTAAGAGTTTAGGGAAATGGAGCTTCTAATTCATTAAGTCTCCCCTCTATATCTATTTCTAAAAAAAAGAAAAAAAAAACTGATCAAAAGCACTGCACTTATCTCTCATCACGTTCTTTTCTCTTTTCACAAAGAGTTCTCGCCCTTCATATCGTCGTCTCTTCCATGTTAGGCGACACCCAGAAGAAAATAGTGGTTTCCTATCACTTTTTTAAGATGTGATGTAGGTTTTTTTTTAGACTTCAAATTCTCACCTGGGCTCCAACCTAGTTAAGACTAGGCTGGCACTGCCCCTGCATCTAACATGTTCATAGTTTCATCGATCTTCTCTATCCCATGTACATCTGTAAATTTTGAGACCTCTTTATTGTTTCTATCCAGATTGAAATGGATGGATATATGTATATGTACAAATGGTTGAGCAAAATGATATTTGAAAAAATATATTTCATCAAGTATCAAGAGAGCTTTATATTAGAAAATAGCTAATGGATGTTTAGCTGCAAATTTGAGTGGCAAAAGCCCTAAACTCTCTTTTCAACCCCCCACCTCCTCTAAAAAAACTAGGGTTTCGCAAAAGAGAAATTTGCTCTCGTCCTGCTGCCTCGCGGTGCTTGTGCCGGTCTTTGACTGTGCCAACGTCTGACGTGGTCAGACGAGATTTTCTGCTTGATGGACGAGGCTAGAGCTCGGAGGTTTTCAGATTGGTGAGGTCTGGTTCTCTGCTTATCTCATTATGAAGCGGTGCATGCATCGAGGTTTGTTGCGTGGTCACAAATTGGGTATGGATCGAACCGGTTTCTTGCTGGGTTCTGTCGGCGAAATGCTGTTGTGGGAGAAGAGGACAAAGAAGATTTGGTGGTTTTCTGGGTTCAACCCTGTTCTAGGGTTTGTGATGGCTCTCCGGTTGTACAAGATATGTTGATGGTTGTGTGGCAAGGGTTGTTGCCGAAGGTTGTAGAGGTGGCCAAAGTGGTGGTGCGATGCAGCGGCGGCTTCAATATGGAGACGACAGGTTGAGATTTTCCTGATCTGACCTTTGGTGTTTTGGGCCTCGATTATGGGCCTGAGACCTAGGCTCGGGTTGAGCTGTTTCTTTTTATTTTTTTTTGGTTTTTGGTTTTTTTAGTTAGTTGGATTTGTTTTTGTAGGATTTGGGTCATCCCTCTTCTTTGAGCGAGGGTTAGTACATGGTACGTTGTTTTGGTTCCGTATGGTTTGGGTCGTCCCTCCTCTTTAAGCGAAGATTTAGTTTGGTAGGTTGGTGTTGGGGTCGTGTCGTTGGGTGTGTCATGGTTATGGTGTCGTTTCCAAGGACTATTTTAACGTCAGTTTGTTCTTGTTGTCAATGTAATAAGGAGGTTACCTGTGTATATATGCTGGTACTTTTGGCATGTAATGTTTGAAAATGTTGTTTCTTCTTAAGGTTGACTGTGAGAATGTATCGAGGCTTCTGGATTAAGTTAGGTTACAGTTGAACCTTTTTCGGTTCTTATCCATTATAATCGCTGGTTGTAACGTTAGATTATATAATATAAATATTTTTTCTCAAAAAAAAAAAACTTGAGTGGCATAATTTCTCAAGATCAAATAAAGGCATCCATGATTAATTTTAATGATATCTTGTCGAATATGATTATTCTTCTCTTGTGGTTAACTTGCAAAGGGATGGTACTCGGTCTCCTTCATTCTTTGTGATCAAATCGCAATGGTGACCTCCGGTTCTTCCCTAGCTCTTGTAATTAACTTCTCATCTACGTAGAAGGGATGCAACGACTTCCTATAGTACCACAATGTAACTACTCGATTTATGAATTAGAGAATATTGTGTGGATTGATTGGTTTGGTTAGACTGAATTTCAGCTTAGCAATTGCACCACCGCTTAGATGGATATTGTGGATGTAATACATGAACCTCCATATTTCTTCTAAGGCCTAAATGATGTTTGTGAAAAAAAAGCTCACTTAAAAAAAGTGACATATAATAGTCTATGGATCACACTCAATTGGGTTCTGATTTTCTCCGATTAAAACTTAAAACTAACACCTAACGAATTATGCTAAAGAAGGAGTGTTATTGGAAAGGTTCAAGTCACTGCTTTTTTGTACTATTGGTCTTTCAGGTACTGTCTATGTGCCAAGAGAGGCTAATTGTGCAGGTCAGACAATAGCGAAGTTTATAATCCGATGTGAGGGGCGTTTTTCTTTGTTAGGGTTTGGTCCCCATTAGCTCATAGATGTCATTTACGTTGATAAACTCGTACCTATTTCTAGTAGTAGGGAAGAGAGTGAGAAATTTTTTGTCCATCACCGATAACTCTCATGTTTTGTAATCGTTTTTCTACCAGAGTCATGTCTTCGTTAAAAAAAAACACCTAAAGAAGCGTAAAATATAATTTATTTTTGTTGAAGGAGAACATATAACGAGAATAACAGTTTACTCATTTATTGATAGAAAGACCTATTTATAGGCATTACATAGAGTCTCCCGAAGGATCTAGAACATCTATCAATACTATAATCTATTCTAATAAGGAAACGATTAGGTCAAGACACATAACAAAATGACATGAAAGTATTTTCCTTAAACACTCCCATTTGTGTCACGTGCCTAATACGACATAGTGCATAAGATGTTGCCTCGTTAAAACATTGTCAAGTAAAACAAAAACCTCGTGGGCAAAACAAAAGACTTGGACGAAGGGAAAAAAAGCACAACGCACCAACTACAATTGAAGATAACATGTGATGTAGACTCCCCCTGATGTCTAGATAACGAATTCCCCTGATTGATAACTCAATCTTGGAGTTCAGATAAACGACGCATGCCAATGCTCTTCATATGTTTCTCAAAGGTAGATTTAGGTAGAGACTTGGTGAACAAATCTGCTATATTATCCTCAGAACTCACCTGGTTCACATGTATATTCAAAAACTGTTGCTGCTGCTGATTGTAAAAGAATTTCGACGAGATATGTTTAGTATTATCACCCTTAATGTAACCTAACTTCATCTATTCAATGCAAGCCATATTATCCTCATAGATGCAAGTTGGTTCAGCAGTAGTAGATGGTAATCCACTAGACTCTCGAATATGAGACACTACAGACCGAAGCCAAACACATTCTTTAACTGCTTCATGTAGTGCAATAATCTCAGCATGATTCGAGGAAGTAGCAACAATGGTTTGCTTGGTTGATCTCCAAGATATCGCCGTATTCCCAATTGTGAACACATATCCAGTTTGGGAACGTCCTTTATGTGGGTCAGAGAGATACGCAGCATAAGCAAATCCAACTAACACATTATTCGGTGTTTCAGGATAGGGGACTAGTCTACCATGCGCATGAACCGCGACTATGGAAGCGTCAGACACAGTCTCTTGGTGGGAGGCCGAGGGCTGTGATTCACCGATCCCAGACAAGATCTTTTGCTCTCTTGTTTCACTGTAGGGAAAGAACAGGCCTAAGTCAATGGAACCCTTCAAATACCAAAAGATGTGCTTAACACCATTCTAATGACGATGCGTTTGCGCAGAGCTAAATCTAGCTAACAAGTTCACAGAGAATGCAATGTCTGGTCGAGTGCACTGAGCCAAATATAATAGAGCTCTAATCGCACTAAGATATGGAGTTTCACCTCCCAGGATCACTTCATCGTCATCTTTCGGACAGAACGGATCCTTTTTAATATCCAGACTTCGGGTAATCAAGGGAGTGCCAAGAGGGTGTGCTTTGTCCATATTGAATCGCCTGAGCATCTTTTGGACATAAGCCGACTGGTGTATTAAGATTCCAGTCCCTCGATGCTCTAGTTCAATGCCTAGGCAAAATCGAGTTTTTCCAAGATCTTTCATCTCAAACTCGGATTTCAAATAGCTAACCGTCTCATTGATCTCATTGAGATTTTTGATGATATTCATATCATCAACATAGACTGCTACAATTGCAAATCCGGAACTTGTTCTTTTTATGAATACGCATAGGCACAAATCATCATTCTTGTATCCTTTCCCAATCAAGTAATCACTTAGACGAGTATACCACATTCGTCCGGATTGTTTCAATCCATATAGTGAACGCCTCAATCTGATGGCATAAGCACTCCGTGGTTTAGAGTTACTTGAATTGGGCAACGAAAGGCGGTCATGCACTTTCATATATATTTATGTATCAAGATCCCCATAGAGATATGCGGTAATCACATCCATAAGCTGCATATTCAGTTTTTCGGACACTACGAAACTGACCAAGTAGCGGAAAGTAATGACGTCCATAATAGAAGAATACGTCTCCTCATAATCAATACCAGGGCGTTGCGAGAATCCTTGCACCACAAGTCTAGCTTTATATCGCATGACTTCATTCTTCTTATTACACTTCCGAACAAATACCTATTTATGTCTAACAGGCTTAACATTTGGTGGTCTACACGCAAACACAAACAATACTGGCTCATTTCACGACTAGAGAAGCTTCGTCTATTGCAGAGCAACTGCGGAAAGCAAACCTAGGTTTTGCACAAGTGGAGGGTTGCGTACTCTCTCAACCAAGAAAGGGTGAAATTCCAATGGCCAGCTCCACGAGCAATGTCGTCGGAACCCCAATCAAGTTGAATTAATGGCTCCATGTTCATCGGCTTTGGACTATAGAGGTTGAGGCTGCTTTGGTAAGGCGCATCTGGTGCAATTTAGGTGAGGAAGAAGGCTAACGAGCGTCGGCAAAGGTGATGAGTCCAATCGATCCTGTGATCGGCGAACCTTTTGATCCGATAAATGGATGGGTTGGCAGCGAGGTGGTGATTGTGAGGCTCCATTTGGGTTCGATGGCACCAATTAAACCATTCTAAGACTGGAAATCATGGCCGCCAAAGCCTCGTGGACGCTGACCGGAAAGAGAAGCAGTGCATACCTGGAAAACGTGGCTGCACCAACATACTAGGGTTTGGATGTGGATGTGGGCTTGGGTCGTGGGTCTTGGGCTGAGCTCACTTTCAAACAAATACAAAGATGGGATGGGATTGGATTGAGTTAACATATTGAGAGTTAGCTGTTTCTAGATAGTCGTATATGGCTTGAAGTATCGCAATTGAGCGCCTTGGCTCCAATGATATGTTCCTCTAGTATATCTTTGTATTTAGTTTTTACCTCTGCTAAGCTCATGAATAAATGAGCGCTCTGTCTAATATAATGGTACTATAAAACTCTCGTGGTTCATATATGTTGCCATTCTCGCATTCGATTATCAATGAAATTTTTCATTTTGTCAAAAAAAAAAAAACAATACTAGCTCCCTACTTTTTTTCATTTTTTGTTTCCCCTCAAACTCTCGTTACAAATTTGTTTGTTTCGGTTCCCAATTTCACTATCGACATTACCAAGATTCCATTTTCACTATACACTTTATTTATTTATTTTTGAGATGGACTATAGTCGCATTTAACTCTACATTACAAATGGAAACAACTTTAGACAAAACGAGAAACTCCATTATTTTATCTTTCATACAAAACCAAAGCTTCTCTTCCATTATTTGAAGCTCCCAAAGCCTCTGTATAGAGGGAGGGAGAGAGAGACAGAGCCAGCGCGGTAAAGATTAGAAGAAACCCGCAAAGAGATCCATGTCCCCAATCTGTACATATCAAATCGCATTTCGGGTTTACAGGTAAAGTTTCAAATCTCAATGTTAGTCCCAAAAACCAATAAAAAAACTTAATCTTGACAAGAATTCTGTTCTGGGCTGTTTTCATTTCGCTTTTATCTGTTGGAATTCTGTTCTGGGTGTCCTGTAATTTCCCCAATTCATGTTGGGCTGTCACTTTAGCCAATCCCTTCACCTAACATGAGTTGGCCAATTTATAACATACCCCAAATGCTTTGCTTTCAGTCCAAGAGCTTTGTTGCATTCTGTTTATTTATTTGTGTTATCAAATTGTGTTCTTCACGTTTTCATGGTCCTTAATTGGTAGATTTGGCTTGAAAGATTACTCCTTTGTCTTATTGACACGGGTTTTGATTAGTTTTCTGTGTGGTGCTTCTGTTTCAGATTTGGTGTTTGAACCCAATACTGGTTCTTGGTGAATTTGGTGTTGTGAATTGGGAGTTTTGGCTGGGAAAGGCGAAATCTTTATATCAGTGTAGCTTAGCAGTGTGTCCTTTGTTTACCGCTGAGTTGAGGGAGAAGCAACTAGTGGATTGAAATGGACGATGCAGCAGGTTTGGTAGAAGCTGCAGGATCAAGATTTAGTCAGTTGGAGCTAATTGGACGGGGATCGTTTGGCGATGTGTACAAAGGGTAAGTTCTAGATTTGTAATGTAAATCTCGTATGTTGTTGTCTTATTGTCTTGTTATGGTGAATTCTTAGTGTTATTGTATGTCAAATGAACAACTTCTGTAAATAGTACCTGAGCAAAGCCTTACACCTAATAGTTCGTACATGTCAATTCCATTTAGTGTCACAACTATTCAATATACTGCACGGCTTTGTCAGATACTAGCAGATGGCTGTGCATATACATGCATAATTATCTCATGTGTACCATTGTTATTTCTGTACAATGTGTTTGATTTTGTTGAAAAGCTGTTTTAAGTTATGCCAGGTTTACATTTTTTCTTCGTCCCACTTTGGAGATTGATTGCACTGAGGTGGTGACCCCTTTATCCCTTTCTGGATTAACAGGTTTGATAGGGATCTTAACAAAGAAGTTGCAATCAAAGTAATCGATTTGGAAGAGTCGTAAGTATACTATACTTCTCTATGTTATATGCTTGTTCTTCCTTTCGACTGCATGTAACTAGCCATAGTAGCAGCTTTAATCCTATTACTTTATTACTTCTTCTAGTGGGCATATTTTCCTGCAGGCTGAACAATATTATACATCGTTACATGAACAAATTTCCATGGTTCATACTGATAATTATCACAAGTTTGTTACACTAAGACCATGTATTTATGGATCCCAGTACTTGGAATTGGTAACTGAGTTGTGGATTGTGAGTGTATTGGCATTGATTAGATGTTTTCGAAAGTTTCCTTTGATGCCACCTGTGGTGACCTAGCACTGACAGCAGCTAAGACTGGGCTGGAGCCCAGGTGAGATATTGAGGCTCAGAAAAAATACCACGTCATATTTTTATATAAAATAGAAATCAGGGCGCAGTTGAGGGGTTTCGAACCTTAGTTGCCACAACAATATCTTACCTCCCCAACCAACCCTGCTAAGGTGACATTCAAGCATTAGGGGGAATATTCTGCTATATATTTCACATTTTTTTGCCCATTCCTTTCACAATTTTTTACCGATATCAATAATTTCTTGATATTTTCTTTGAAATATCCATCTTTTGGAGCATCGAAATATCCTCATTGGTCAAAATTTTAGTTATTGGTCTACCCTAGTTAGTTCCTCTTAATCTCACATTCACATTTTCCTCTCAATTCCTAATTTGTCTGTTGCCCGTGCCGTCTTACCTTGATTAGGATATTAGAGGATTTGTTGCTACGTATTCTGTCAAATTACAACGGCTACCGTGCTTAATCCTTAGAAAATTTCTCGCACTGTCGTGCTTCATTGAATTTTTTTTCATGTGCTACAATTAGCCCATGTGACATTTTCATCCTGGATCCGCCACTAGCTAAGCTACACAATTTTTTCTGACTGAGATTCAGCTACATAGTTATTATATTAGAGGGGCTGGCTCAGATGGATCATAGATAGCTTGAATCACCTTTGCGTTATGACACAATTTGGCTAATGAAGTTAATCTATCTTTTATTAGATATTGTTGGTCCATGATGGCCTACAGGAAAGTTGATGTCGAATAAAACGTGATATTTGTTGGTAAGAAAAGCTTTAGATGAATATCATTCTACCATCATCAACTTTCTGAATGATCTATTTTCCTGCATCATTGTGTATTTTGCAATGGTTTGCTGGACTTGCTGCTTAATTAATAGACGTGATTCTGTTCTTATGAATGTTGATTGCCCTTTAATGACAAACGTTTTTACTATGCATCCTTGGCTTGATTCATCATTATGCACTGTTGTCTATCACTAATCAGTCTCAGTCAAGCTTTTTTCTCCCATGTACTCAATTTCCATCAACCTTTGCTTCAATGTTAATTGTTGTCTTATTGTTGTATGCAGAGAGGATGAAATTGAGGACATTCAGAAGGTAATTCACTCATAGTTTGATAGCTGGTATATTGCCATTCATGAAAAACGAAGATTTGGTGGCTAATTCTGCTCTTATGTGTGCCAGGAAATTTCTGTTTTGTCACAATGTCGATCTCCTTATATTACAGAGTATTATGGTTCCTATCTCAACCAGACAAAACTATGGATAATTATGGAATACATGGCTGGTGGCTCTGTTGCTGATCTAGTAGGTCACTTCTGTTGTTTGTGCATACTCGTTGTTTTCAAATGAAGTTGCTCTTATGTAATGGCTTGTGGAACCTTTATTTTATAAAATGCCAATCTATCAGCATTATATTTCCTCTAAAAACAATCTTTTGGGTGTTATGTCATCATTTGTCAGTAATACTCATTGGATTTAAGTGCTTTCTTGTAAGGTAAATTGCCATCTAGGAAGATATTGTTTGCCTGCTATAATCATGCGGAGTTGTTTGATACATTATTTGGTTTAGGTGATTGAGTCTGTAGAAAGTAGGACTATCAGACTTCCCTTTTTATGTTCTATATAATGATGCTACATGGCAACTCCTTAACAACGAGTTATACAAGATTAGTCCTTTAGTGCATTTGATGTTGTAATATATTATATATTAAGCAAACAGTCATTGGGGTTAAAATTTTGAAACTCCTATTTTGCCCTTGATTTACCTAATTTGCAGAAGGGAAACATTCTATCAGAAGAGGTTAAAATGGGAAAAATCTCCATTGGTCATATAAAGTTGGAAATATTAACCACTTCCAATTTCTTTTTCCTTTTTATCAGAAGACTCATTGTTTTTTTGTAGTTACAATTCATTTTGTTTTCTAATTTTTTGTATACCTTTTCACACATTTTTTAGAAAAAACAAAACACTTGAGGCAAATTTTGTCATATTCATATATGTGGTTTATGTTAACTTGATGTAAAAACTTATAAATTATTTAATTGTGTTTATGCAGCTCCAGTCTGGTCCTCCACTGGATGAAACGTCAATGGCTTGCATTCTTCGTGACTTGCTGCATGCAATTGAATATTTACATAACGAAGGAAAAATTCACAGAGATATTAAAGGTTTTTCACTTCCCCCTCCTTTAATTTTTTTAACTAATTGTACATGTTTATCAACTATCACGGAATCATTTGAAATGTTTGTTATCCTCTGCTTCACTTTGGGCTTGGCGGAGTAAGGGTTAGGCTTTCCCTTGCCAGCTATTCCATCTGGGGCCTCTTGTTATTGTCGCTAGAGTGTCATGTGAATTTCATTCATTTCACCTTTCTTGTTCTGGCTCATGTTTTGATTATATTTTATGAATCTTGCAGCGGCAAACATTTTATTGACAGAAAATGGTGATGTTAAGGTAATTTTTCTTGCTCAAAACACCTATAATCCATATAGAGAATTAACTAAGTGGAAGAATTATCTGTATTGAAGGTGTTGTTAAGTTTATCCGCATTTGGTCTTCCTAGTTACGATTGTGACTTGTAACAGGTGGCAGACTTTGGTGTTTCCGCACAACTTACAAGGACAATATCAAGGAGAAAGGTAATACCATATCTAACTTAAATTTATTTTATTTGTTGTTGGTTAAACCAACTGAATGACCGTTAGGCATATGCTTAAATTTTTACGTATCTCAACTTATCTTTTTTTGTATCCCCACTTTATGTTCATTTCTGGTTTGTCTTTGGCCGATTTTCTCAGTGGTAAATGATTCTAAATTTGGGTTTGCCGACTGAAGTGTTCTTTTGGGTAGTTGGGGAAGGAGGGGGAGGGTGACAATTGTATTTCCTACCACTAGCACTCACACATGATATGGAATGTTAGATTGCAATGTACAAGCAATATCACAATGTTGCATGCTAGCTAGAAAACACTAATTTTTTTAACAACCCCAGACATTTGTAGGAACACCATTCTGGATGGCTCCAGAAGTAATTCAAAATTCTGAAGGATACAATGAGAAGGTATCTATTGGACCAGTTATTTTCTTTCGTATATTTGTCTTTTGGTGTTTAGACACTTCTCTCTCTCTCTCTCTCATGGACCTTCTATGCAGGCAGATATCTGGTCACTCGGAATCACTGCTATTGAGATGGCGAAAGGGGAGCCGCCACTTGCTGATCTTCACCCAATGAGAGTTCTTTTCATTATACCTCGAGAAAATCCACCTCAGGTCTTCCAGTATACTTTATTGTCACACTAATCACTTTATCCTTGCTAAAAAAAATGTATTCAGATAAAATTCCCTTATTCATTTGGTATATTATTCACCATACAAGGTTTTTCTGTATTTGTTGTGCAGTTGGATGAGCATTTTTCTCGATCTATGAAAGAATTTGTATCACTATGTTTGAAGAAGGTACCTGCTGAGGTGAGTACTTGTATCATCATATATCCCACTGAAATTTTCATCCTTTGTTATTAATATATATAAGAACCACTTACGATAAATTAAGAACCACACGTGTGTGTGTGTATATATCCGTTCCAAAGTGGACGTTCTCACAGCCCTTAAAGTGCGGACGTCCCTCCGTTCTCCACCAGACGGCTCCGACTACGGCGCGCCTCCACCCGAGACCGAGATCGATCTTGTCTGAAGTTTTGGGTGGAGGTTGCTGCCCAGACCTTCATATTGATCTCCATGGCCTTCATCTTCATCGGGGATGCCTCTGGTGCCCGCTCGGGTGGAGGGGCGCCATTGTCGGTGCCGGACGGTGGATAACAGAGGGACGTCCGCACCGCTCCTGATATGTCCTTCTCAGATGCGGACGCCCACACCAATGGTTTTGGTGCCCATTGGTGCGGATTTCCATTTTTGCACCACTTTTCGATCAAATTTCCTCATCTCCACCGTCTAGTATCTAGATAATATTGTGTAGATCATCTTTGCAAAATTTCAGCCAATTTGGTAATCGTTAAGACCCTCAAACTTGAAAAACAAATGGACGGATTGAATTCTGTCAAATATGAACCGTTCATGTTTATAACAGAAAGACGCAATTTTGAGGGCCTTAACGATTACCAAATTGGCTGAAATTTTGCAGAGATGATCTACACAATATTATCTAGATACTAGACGGTGGAGATGAGGAAATTCGATCAAAAAGTGGTGCAAAAATGAAAATCCGTACTAAAACCATTGGTGCGGACGTCCGTAGCTGAGAAGGGCTGTATATATATATATATATATATATATATATAAAGAGGACCTCGATGACTTTTTTTAACGATCTCAACCATTGATCCTCTATATTCATATGCAAGAAATATGTCCACAAAATTTCAACTAATTCCTTAATCATTTGATCATTCAAATTGATGTAAACAATTGTAAGCCGTTAGATAAAATTAAAACAAATATTGTGCTAACCAAATGGTTAAATGTTTTCCATTTTGGCTAATTTTTTGTAGGTTTCATATATGGGTAAGTAACTAGGGAATGGGTGGCTTTGATTGTCAAAATACAAGCTAGAACTAAAAACATCCTTACTTTAAGAGTTTAAGGAGGTCATCTCTAGATCCGGACTATAAATATATATATATATATATATATATATATATTAAGAACCACTTGCAATAAATTTTCTAAATCCCAGTATGTTCATTCTTCATAACATTCTAAAAGAAATGAAGATTGGGCAAAGAAGATGAAAAATACAATTCAAGAGGAAAATAATCTGAAATAGAAAATTTGATCACTCTCTAGTTTTTGTTACTGTTATCGTTTTCTCTCATTCATATCCTACTGAAATGGTTTAAGTCTTAACTGCCCTTCTAAAAGATTTATGAGAGAAATCAAGATGATAATATAAGCGCAAAAGAGAACAGAGTTAGTTCAAACAGAACAAAAAATTTAGAAAAGGACTGGCACCATATTCATATTGGCCCCCCTTTTCTCCCAATTTAACTTCCATGAATATTGACTTAATGCCCTTATTTTTTATTTTTGTTTGAAAATTTGTAAGAGACTAGGAAGTATTATCCCGGCTATCACAGTGTGTAGGAACAGCCAGAAATTGGTCATTTTGAATCTGAATGGTGAATCGCTACATTATTGATCTATGTATAATTTATACTAAATGCAGTTGTCAGAAATATGAGGATATAATATCGTAGGAACTTGAAAGTGAGTCATGACCAACGAATACATATTTCTTGTTGGGGATGCAAAATTGATAACTGTATAGAGGTTATTGGAGTCCAATTCAGGACAGTGATCACTTCTATAATATGCTCTCCAGATAATCCTTGTCATGTGTGTCGTTCTTATAGAATATGTGCATCCAATAATAACAATGAGACAAGATGGGAGTCTATCTCTTGTTCTTCAATATGACCGTTTAATGCCTTGTTTAATGAATTCTGCAAATTTTCTTATTTTTACTCTTTTATTTTCTTTCTTCTCAGCGTGCAAGTGCCAAGGAACTACTGAAGCACCGTTTTATTAGGACTGCTAGAAAGAGTCCAAGACTTCTTGAGAGAATAAGGTGCCATATATTGCTATATGCTTTTCATTTTCTTATATGCTTGTCACAAGGATGCTCACCTGATCTTTGGCTGTACATAACTGAATGCAACTTCGACTACTATATGAGCACATTCGTCTATCAGTGTGGTTTTAATTGGCTTGGTTTTTGTTATCTTACAGAGAACGTCCAAAGTACCCAATAAAGGAAGATGATGACACCACTAGAAATGGTCCTACACCTAGAGGGGAGACATCTGATACCGTGAAGGTGACAAGAAATTTAAGAGATGAAACAGTTCGAGCTAGGTGGGTCAGAAATTGTTGATCACTTGTGTCTTTCTGATTGTATGGTTTAACTTACTGACATGTCTTCATTTGCAGTGAACAGGGTAAGACCATGAGAAATGCTGGATGGGATTTCAGCATTGGATCACAGGGTACAGGGACTATTAGAAGTGTAGCAGCAGTAAAACCACCTCAGGCAAGAGAAAGAAAGCTAGAAGGTCGATTTAATCAGGTTACACCTGAAAGGCTCCCTGACAATAATAACCAACGTTTATCACCTGGGAGTGCACAACATGAGTTGCTTGAAGATGATGATGTAACTCCTCTCTCTCTCTCTCTCTCTCTCTCTCAGAGACACATTTGATCACACACTTAGACACATATTCGATACAAGTTGTAATCCTCACATCTCTTCTAAATAATTGGTCAAGGTTTGATGTAGAAACATGCCTACTCATTCGCCAGTTTTATATTGCCAAGGGAAGATGCAGTGTGTGCTATAATAGTTGTATTGCAGCCCTATGAATAGTTCTCATGGGAAGTTCTGTATTTGTGGCCAGTCAAGATTATCCAGATAAACTATCTACAACATAACCGGCAATTGTTGCGGTGTTAAACTGTTAAATGATTTTATAAATGAGATAGTAATGATATAGATTTTAGTCATCGTTAAGCTATTTAATGCTGGTTCCCATTTTTTTTATTTTTTTACTTTTGAGCCCGCTTTTGCTCTTTAAGTTAACCAAGATGCGCAGCTACAGTTATGCTTGTATCAATTTGTATGAAATTTCTTTAATTGACTCGAGTTGGCGTCATAATTGTTTACACCAATTCCAGGAAGATTTGAGTGTAAGTGGGACTGGAACTGTTGTTATACGAACGCCCAAAGGATCTCAGCCATCTTCTCAGTTTCGTGATCAAAACTCTCTGGTAATAATCTGTACTATTAGGAAAGAATACCAAGTATTGAAGTTTTAATTTTATGAACTGAGATCAGTCCTTTTGCTTTATAGACCAGCAGCACATATGCTTCTTATGAAGACGCATCTTCCAGTGGGACTGTTGTCTTTCGTGGCCAGCATGATGATTTTGATTCACCTCGAACACCGAAATCAAGGTTGGGAAGTCAAGAGAGAACTTCAAGTTCTTCAATTGAAGATAGTGCCATGAATCTTGCAGAGGTGATTTTTACTCTATGATATCAATTAGTTCAGTTATTGTGATTAGGTTCTATGTGAGTCAGAATATCTGCAAAAATGGTGGTGGTATCTAACAATACGACATCCTCATCACTAAGTAAACATCAATCTAGTGTAGAACTAAATAAATAACTAAATAGTAGCAGGTACATTCTTAAACATATGAGGTACTCAGCAGTTATATTTTCTGTTAAGTATTTTTCACATATCGTTTATTGATTATTAGATTGACTATCTTCCCACATCCAGTCTCCTCTGGGGTTTGAATCTGTATTGTTCTTCATCCTCATATTTCTGTTGAAATTCTAAATATGTTGGGAAAAAGAATCTAAATCCTGAAGTTCTTTCGCGTCTTTCAGGATGTTTACCTGTTGAAGCTGAATTTTTAGTTGACAATATTTATGCAGGCAAAGGCAGCAATTCAAGGAAGGAAAGGAAATATTAGACAAAAGTCTGGACTGACAAAGGTCAACTATGATTCACAAGATAGCAGGATAGGGCGGATGACAAATAGCTCTGATTCTTCCAGGTACATTTTCTGGGAATTTTCTTCCTGGAATTCTAGCTTTACCCACACTGCCACCCACATATGTATTCACTTATGTAATAGGGTTGAGAATTTCTAATTTATAGAGGAACTGTCCTCACCTCAGACAATCTCATGACTACTTTGACGCACCAAAAGCATCTTCAAGATCATCTCAAGCCAGCGATGATGAGGAAAGTGAAAAAATTATATCATCATCTGCAGCATTATCAATGCTGCTTATCCCTTCTCTGAAAGAGGTGAGCACCAAAATATGTACGTAAAATTAGTTACTTCAATATGGCGTCTGGGGATAATAGTGTGGTCTTAAGTTATACTAGATGTCAAAGACATAAAGCAGTATTCTTTATCTTCTTTTCCTTCTTTTTTTCCAGCTGAGGATAGTATTGTTGTCAGGATGTTTGGATGTTCCTTAAGTAAGAATCTAAGTAGCATTGGCTTGCACATTTCAAAGTACTTTGCAGTCCCCCAGGCTAGGTGCTTTCAATCAAAAATACTTGCTGCAGTAAAGCGCGTGACACTTATTTATAGTAGGTTTCTGCAAAAGAACATTTGATGTCCCTAAGAAGGTTGCTTTATGGGAAGGAGATCACATATTCTAGGCTTAGGCTTATGACCGTAGTGGTTTCCAAGTTGTAGCTATTTAGTATCAGCAAACACTCATTCCTAGTGTATATGGTATCAACCTACCTGCTGTGTTACCTCTTCATATATGCAAACATGTGAAATGAGGTCATGGTGCCTTTAATGTAGGCGGTTGTGGATGATTCAGAAGGGTCGGAAGTGCAGTCGGTTGCTAGGTCATTGGTGAATTTGGAGAGCTTGAGACCTGGAGTGTGTGAAGTTTTTGTCAGCAAATTGCTTCAGCGATTAGCAAGGTTTAACAAACTCTCTCTCTCTCTCTCTCTCTCTCTCTCTCCACTTATTATGGTGGCGTGTAGTCTATGAGACTCAGAGAAGAAAACCTTTGCAGTTCAAATAGTTCCAAAGAAACTTCCTTGAAAGATCTACATGAGCTGGCGGCTCGCATCTTCTCTAAGGGTAAGACAACTTCTGGAGAAATGCGAAACACACCTACAGAAGCTGATAGCAAGAAAAGTCAGCAAAACAAGGAATTTCAGTCAAGTGCAAATATTAGTCCACTTGCCAGATTTTTGCTCTCAAGGTTAGTGAAGTGGTTTCTTTCCCTTAATAGCTCATGTTGGTTTAGAAATCAGTACTTCAGCTAACTATTTTACACCTACTAAAAATAAGTTATTTCTAAACATCTTTCCTTTTATTTCCAAATTGATTTAACCTTGGTCTTTGTCTTCTGCCCTTTTTCTTCACATGCAATATTTGAGCTAGGTCATTTCTTTTTCACCTTATAAGATACTCATAGTAGTGTAAAGAGAATAATCATTTAGATATGAACACTTTTCATGTGTAAAATAATTCTCTAAGTAATTGCCTAATTGGAGAGAAAAACACAAGGGCAAGAGAGTGTAAAAAGTAAAAAGAGAGCAAGTTGAAAAATGCGAAGAATGAGCAATAAGTTAGCTTTACATAAATTAGACCGAGAGAAATGCTAAAAAGTCTTCTTGCAGATAAATGTTTCTCCCTTCTTAGAACCGGAGAATTATTATTCTCGTGCACAAATATCTGATGCTTGATTATAATTTTGTGATATAGATGGCAAGGCCAAGTTTCACGTGATCTGAATCCAGCGTAAAAGAGGTTTGAGTGGTGAATGAATATTTGATTTGTAGTGTGATTCATGCTTATGCGGTTGTTCTCCGATTCAATGTGCATAACATTGTAAGAAACTGTCTCATTATCTTTAATATTTAGATTTTTTGGTGTTACATTTTTTTTCCTAGTAGCTGCATTGTCCAATAATTAGGAATTTGCTATATTATAAGATTACAATTGTAAAGTTTACGAATTTTTTTTATTAAGAGCTAACTGCATTTTGATCCCCTCAACTATAATGGTGATAACATTTTAGTACCCATTTGGCCATTTATCAAGGTTTATATGATCTACTTTTGTTCGGTTTCCTCTGCTTGTTTCGAGTACATTGTTGGTTTCTAAATGAAAAGTGGAATTTTGACTCTTGAGAGAAATAAGTGGTTGGTATTGCGTAGAGAAGTCGAGTGAGCGAAAAAGGTTATAGAGGATTAAACTGAAACATACCTTAATACTTTACTCGGGAGAATCACTCAACTAAGGCATTATCTACATTCAAGAAGTAGGAATTTTACGTTTTCGTTTCCAGTTAATTTTTCTTGGTCAATAAATTAGTATAAAGAAAATAGCAGAATCATAAGCCGTGTTCAGAAAGGTGACAACTCAAATTCTCAAAAGATATTACAACATCAGTTATGTCTGATAACATCTTAGAAACAATTTCTAATGTTCTTGTTCTTTTAAAGCTTTAGGTCTCCAGATGCTCTCATTGGCCACATCCTCGATCTGAATACCCTTTTCCTCCATTTCGTCTCTGATTTGATCGCTTTTTGCACAATCTTTGTTCTTCCTTGCTAATGCCCTCTCTGCAATTGTTCGCAGCACATCATCTTCAAAAAGTCCAGCCCTAATCAACTCCTTGGCCTTCAATTGTTGCACTACCTCAGAGTATGTACCGGAGGACAGCAAACCCAGAGTGTCCAGAACTTTTTCAACAGCTTTCTTTGTTTCAACAAGTGACTTGTATAATTGCTGCTGCTGCTGCTGCTGCTTTGGATGCTTCTTCTTCTCGAGTGGTATATTTATATATATCTTAACGCATCTTTAAAAGCAGCACCGGTCAATATGCTTGCAGTGTTCAAATCATCAGACATTTTAGTCTCAAATTCATTCTTTAGCTTACTGATCAATCCTTCCGCTTCTTGAACTGTTCTACCATTTTGTTCTACTGCACCTTGCTTCTCTTGAAATGGAGATAGAGCATCCTCACATTGTAAAGCATTGTATATGTAATAAACTGCATCTGATGCACTCTCCAGGATACGCTATAAATGAGAGGAGTTCTGTAGTGAGCATTTAAAAGGAAGTGTCTCAAAGACAGTGGATGATACCGTTGAGTAATCTCACGAATTGTGAAAAAGTTTCCCACTGATTTTGACATCTTCTCATTGTTACTAGTGACATGACCGTTGTGCAACCAATAACTGATACAACCCTCCTGCCATGCAACACAACTTTGAGCAATCTCATTTTCATGATGTGGGAAGATCAATGTGGGAAGATCAAGTCATTACCATGAAAGGTAGAACTTGAATGTAAGATAATGAGCACTCATGGCACTGCACTCAATGTGCCACCCCGGCCTTCCTCTTCCCCAAGGGTTGTCCCAGCTTGGCTCTCCAGGCTTTGCAGACTTCCACAATGCGAAGTCTGTAGGATGGCGTTTTGTTGAATCAACACAAACTCGTTCACCTGCCCTAATATGTTCCAGCTTTTGTTTAGATAATTGCCCATAATCATAATTTGGAAACTTCTCAACAGAAAAGAACACATCCCCATCAACTACGTAGGCATATCTGTTCCATATGATCAGAAACACGTGGCTCAATTAAAGAACTTTGTGACAGCTTGAGGACGTGCATGAAGTCACAAAAGATTAGTCACTAAAGTCATCGGATTCGATGATATTCGCTCTCCCGTAGTCAAAAAGATGCCTTGGACGTATCGGACTAGGAAGATTCCGAATGCATTTAGGATACCGGATACACTTGGGATTCATACTTTAAATATCCCTATAAATATACCTCTTCAGAAAGAACGAATCCCACAACCAATTTAGCCGATATCCAAACTCGATCTGCAATACAATGTCGACCGCTGAAGTTGCTTGCTCCTATGCCGCCATGATTCTTCACGACGATGGCATCCCAATCACAGCAGAGAAGATTGCTACCTTGTTGAAATCTGCAAACGTGAAAGTAGATTCCTTGTGGCCAAGCCTCTTTGCCAAGCTTGCTAAGAAAAGGAACGTTATTGGGGACCTTATTATGAATCCTGTTGGTTCGGCTCAAGCTCCGGTAGCTATGGCTGCTCCTGCTGCTGCTGCAAGTGCTGCTGCTCCGGCTGTTGAGGAGAAGAAGAAGAAGAAGAAGCAAGTTACATAAACTGCGAGTATCAGAAGTAAAAAATATCAAAACAGTAATACAGATATGAACAGTTGAAAAAATAGTGACATGATATGACTACCAAAACCAACTACTTCCCTTTCTTGGTCATACCAGTGACTACTTGACCACAATTTCTTATATTTTTGAGGTTGAGATCGCATGCATATAAGGTCAATCAAGCATCAAACTCCAAAAAAAATTCCCACTCTCTATTAGTTGAAGCAAATGTTGTTTGAAGCATCACCCCAATATCATCGCTTAAGTTGCCTCCTCGCCAAAGCAGGGGCTTTCTTCGGGATGTAAACCTTGTAGCTCACCTGGTCAACAATAAACAAAATTGTTAGAGTGATAACAAAATAGACCATCTAAATCTAAAATCTAAGGTCACTTAATAGTTAATAAGTGGTAATCTACAACATGTGTGCCCTATGGGAACAGGGGGTGTGGTAAATTAACCCAGTTTTTGTCCAAGTTGCTTCTTTCAATTTATAAAACCCTTCTTAGTGTTTATCATAAGTTGGTTAGTACCAAAGAAAAAAACAAGAACATCAAATATGTAAAATAGATCAGAACACCCACCTGTACCATTTCACTACCTCGCATCACAGACATGGTCTTCTGCTCAAACTGCGAACCATCCTTAGCCTCATCTTGCTGTAAATCAGACCTATTCTCTCCAGAAGGTTCAGGACCAGTAGAACCAGAACCATTGCTGATGTCTAGACCATCATTATTGCTACTCTGGGTCGCACTTTGAGCAGTCCCAAAAGCTGTGTTATCTACACTACTCTTAGTTACCAGCAATCTATCCTGAGGGGGTTGCAGTGAAGCAAGTGCACGTTTCAGAATCGAGTGAGGTTTTAGGGAACTAGACGTTGATTTTGGTGCAGCCAAGTTTGGTTTATCTACGTCAGGAGTTGTGCTAGCCATTTTGGAACTACCAGCAACAGCCTCTTGATGTGTTGGACAAACAACATCTTGCTTGGCAGAGACAGTTTCATCTAAACCATTCTTCCTAATCAATTCCTTTTCAAATATTTCAGACGAACAAATGGAATCTCTAGGTGGAGACCCATTGGTGCCTTCTACTAATCGGGTTTGATCATTTTCAGAGATATCCTCTTTGGGGGACTTCACAACCAACATCCTAGCCCCACCACCAACCTTGGGGGATTCTAATTGAACCGATTCAGCTTTTGCACCAGGTGGTTGCTTCTTATCTTCCTTATCACCAGTTACAGCAATCTTTTGAGGCTTTCCTCTGAACCTTTTCAGATTTTCCAAAGCCTTCTGTCTTAAGACCGTCTCCAGATCTTTGTCTTTCAAACTACTAATTTCCCCAGAGATCTTATTTTCATTAACATGATCAGTAATCCCTGTTTCATCACGGCTAGAATTAATCCCTTCAGCCTGGCCCCCACCATCCCTGTCACATATATTGCCACTACTTGGAAGATGCATGATTTCAGCATCAGAAACAAGAGCTTCTTCCTCTTTTGCACTCTCTACCCTCATTCTCACCTCGGATGCAACCTGTAAATGGTTATCTAACTCCCTCTTGCTCCCTCCGTCATTACTGTCATTACTTCTACAAGAAGGGTAATCATCATGATCATATGTAATCTCTTCCTTGTGCCCAACCTCATCTAACCATCTCCCCTCATTGTCTTCTTTGGATACAGCAATAACTGACCGCAATCTCCTCCCATTGCCCTCACTGCTAACTCTTTCCTGACTCTGACAATCACTCTTGCTATAATTCCTGCGCAAAGAACGACTCCTAGACCTACATCTACTCCTCTCAGTCCCACTCTCAACCTTGTCTCTATCGGTTCCCTCTCTCATCCGTTTCTCAGGCCTACCCCTATGTCTCTTAGACTCAATATCATCACCACTAATAGACTCACTACTCACAGAACTAGTCCTAGCATTTCTCCTAGTCTTATCCCTCGAACGGTTCCTCTTCTTCGCCTCATACTTCTTGGACGCTTTCCTCTTCTTCTCACGTGGACGGGGAGACTCCTCACTGCTATAGGATCTCTTCCTAGCCCTCTTCTTACTACCTTTCACATCTCTCTGAGTGCGCGATCGAGCCCTCCTACTTCTACGGTCATCCTCAGAGCCAAACGAAGAACTCAAGCTCCTGGAATCATCCTCATCCTTGAAAGAAAGAGAATCATCGCGACGACGAACCTTCTTGGATCTGTATTTGTCACTCTTAGTCTTAGTCTTACTCTTGCTTCTCTTCTTTGTTTGAGCCTAAACAATGCACACAAAAACAAAAGTAAGAAAATCGGCATTGAGCTTAAACTACTACATAAACCAAATTATCCAAATAGAATGAAGATATAAGCAAAACTAGATTAATTTCTTGCCTAATATGAAGATATCGTATTAATTCTCAGCATTCATAAATAAAAAAATAAAACTTATAATTAATCTTGTAAACAAAAAGAAGCAAAACCCATGTGAAGAGGGATATGAAAAACCTTAAAAGTGGATGAGTGAAGAAGAGACGAACCTTGGATGAAATCTTGTCGCGTTTCTTTCGATGGGAAGAAGAGGACTTGGCCATCAGGGTTTACTTTACCTGCAACAATCAAAACTAGAAGAAGAAGAAGAAGAAGAAGAAGAAGAATACAACGAGAAACAGAAAGGAATGGGTTTTGTAATCGGAATTTCTGCAGTCGAAGAAAGAAGAGTTGTTTGTTAGGCTTTTGCACCAAGATTTCAATCTTTCGTCCAACCGCTCCTCCTTGTAAATACTGTTACCTTCTTTCTCTCCTCTCTTTTCTCTTTTTCTTTTTCTTTTATAAATCCTTTTCCTGCTCTACCAAAATTAAATAAGTAAAAAAGTAAATCCTTTTCTTGTATAAATTCAGAGACTATATGAAGGTTGTTGTTCACATAGGATTTGCAAAATTGTCGACTTAGGTTGCCTTCTAAACCCACTTCATATGATACAATTAGTTCTCGACTATAAACAGACAAGTTAAGTTGAAGTTTAAATAAAATTCGAGAAAATACCGAATTCAATTAGTTCATAAACAAACAGTTTTAACTTATTTATTAAAATGTGGTTCAATTTTTGATTTGACGTCAAATTGCTTTTTGAATTATGATTCATGAAAATTATGATTCATGAAAATTGAGTTATTGGCTATTATATAAGATATATGCTTACATTTGAGTATCTTTGACCTCTTAATCATTCTCGTTTCTAGACTTCCCTGCATTTTTCTAAACTTCCATTCATCTCATAGTTGAAGGATTTCACTGTTATAAGCTAGGCCATCTTTCATGATTGTGTGCAAAGATACAGTTCGTTGGATTAATTGCTCTTTCCAAGTTCAATTGCTGAGAGATACGAAATTAATTCAGTATTCCATTGCAAAATATTGAAAGGAAAAACAAAACAAATTGCAAAATATTCCCTTTAGAACTTTAAAATCCAAGCTCATGCTCAGTACAACTGCTGTAGCATGAAACCATCTTTGATAACATACACCGAAACGAACGATCACTTGGTGCACTTATACTTGCCTTATCGATTCAGGAAGTTACTTGCATACTAACAAACTTGTAAGTTTCACTCTACATTATTCAAATCCTAAGAACAGGTCTGCTTTGTCCGGTACAACTACTCAAGAGAAAATTAAAAATCCAGACCATCTTCGGAATCAATATCGAACTCTGTAGAAAAATCTACTTCCTCAACGATCCTCCCCCTGTATATGATGGTAAAAGAGGAAAATATTTGAGAATGACTAACAACCCAGACCAGAAAAGTTTGAGATAGGGCATTATACCTTTCAAGGACAAACTTCCCCTCTTTATATTTCTGCGCCGTCTCATGTGCAGTCTCCTGGTTGTGGAAACAAACTTATTTGAAAATGAAGTAAAGAAAACTAGGTAATATGTTTGTGCTTATTCGTGTGTGTGTGTGTGAGAGAGAGAGAGAGAGAGAGAGAGAGAGAGAGAGAGAGTACATATTTCCAGCCCAGAATTTGTCCACAAAAGCAGCAAAATGTATCCACAACAGTGTGCACACCTGAGAGCATCATCCTCTCCTCTAATGCCCCAATTGTAATATTCACCCTGGAAGGCAAACTATCAGTTCCTATTAATATTTGAATCTGGTATCTATCACATATAAGTTTATTCTTACATCATGGATGTAGATGGAAAGCAAGAGCAAGGCCGACAATTTTCATCTCTAATAGAAGATCTCCCTTGAAAAATACGGAAATCGAAGGACATCCTAATTTCTCTATGAACATTAGTTTTCTAGTGTAGAACATAAACTGTTTACAGACTAGGTACTGTGAGCACTATAATATATATGAAGTGATTAAACTACAGATTTGGAAGTCACTTCATGGATTTCGTTTCTCCAATATCTAATCAGGAATGTCTTAAGAGTGTTACCATTGCAGTTGCCGACCTTCTAAGATGTCTAACTCCATCTTTTATAAGTTAAAAATTTCAACAATGCTTTGATTGTCTTAAACTCTACACACTGAATATAATGTGAAGACACTTCCATTAGGTATGTGGTTTGGGGTTGATTCATTACCATTCTGCTTTTGTTTGATTTTGGCTTGCCTCTTTATTGGGAAAGTCATTGTGCTGGAAGAGTATGAGAGTTGTCTTATGCCTGAAATTTCATTTTACATTATAGGCAAATCAACTAAATCATATAATAACATGTTGAATCCAAGAACAACAACAATGCCTATCAGTCTACAAACAAATCATGGTCAAGCGGATAACAAATGGCACTGCATTCGTTCCTAGACGAGTTTAAACTGTAGAAATTATGCTATAAATGGTTGACTCAATCATTTTGCAATACTTTATGTGTGTGTGTGTGTATCACCCACAAGCATATAATCAATCTATCAGCATTCTGCACCCATACCCTTTGGTCTAGTTTCTAAACAAGATCCACAATACTCAGAAAGAGACTTAAACAACAAGAATAAAGTTCTGGGGCATCCTGCATTATCAATTTATCATACGTTTGTAACTATGCCTAGGAATTCTCATAAAGCTAAAAAAGCAGGGGGGAAGAATGAGTCGAATGGTACGAGACATTTTCTTCTTTTTAGCAATGTATGTAACCAACCCCATAATCTAAGAGGAAAGCATCAGGAGAGAGTAAAAATAAATAAAGTTTCACCAAATTGAGATGAACCTTGATGGGAAAAAGATGTTATGTATTTGCCACAATAGTCTAGAGCATACACATGTCTTTTAACTCAAAAGGCGTCTCAACTTCAAATCATCGACTTCATAAGTTCATATCCATAATCATGCATCGTTCTTATTGCATGCCTTACAAAAAATATGTCACACCAGGACCACAGAAAGATGTAGTAGGCATACAAGAAACCAACAAAAACTTACCTTAAAGAAACTAAGATAAATTTGGTAACAATTTGTTTGTTATTTTAATATATATATATATATATATATATATATATATATATATATATATATATATATATGTGTGTGTGTGTGTGTGTGTGTGTGTTAAAGAGGTTAGTGGTCAAGCTTCATGAGTCTGAAATTCAACCCATAACCAGTTCCCATATTTGATTTTCTCAACTAGAATGCAGAATACTAATGCTTGGGGGTGGCTGCTAAGGGAGGAGTGATGACTGACATAATGCAGTGCTGCACTGGGCTTTACTTGTACAATGTTGTTATCTTATTGTCTGCGAAAACTCTTGTATCCTTGGATAAGGAGAAATATTCCAAGGCTCCATAAAAAATGCCCAATATACCAAAATAGATGCAAGAGACTAAGAACTATTACTCCTTGCGAGTTGGAATTACAAAATAATTTATTCAGTATAATATGTATTATGACCGTAATAAATCCTCCTAATTAGCTTCATTTGCATCTGGCCAGGGTAAAATCCAGTCTTACAGTTATAGGTTCGTATATATTTTGAAGCGCTATGCTTCCGATTACTAAGAATAACAATAAAACCAGATATTCCAGGAAAGATGGAGAACTTACGCATTGTTGAAGAGGTAGGCTTTTCCCCGGCGGCAATGAAAAGCCTGACCAAATTAACAAGGGAAGAATGAGAGCTGAAATAGTTTAAAATCCAACAGAGCAGTTCAAGTCCATATGCTGGTCATGACAAAACAAATAAGAGCTAGTGACCCGAAATGAGCACTTCAGCTGTGACCATTTAGGCGAATATTACAGTTTATAGCTCAGCTGCGAATTAAGACAAACCAAATTGTATATTCCTGAAACTGGGAGGTCGCTCTAGTTCTCTACAACCCAAAATTTAGCAACCTGGACAGTTCTTCTAACTCCTTTACTCATATTAAATCATAAAAGTTCAAAAATTGAAAATATATCATAGCTTAAGAAGTTACATATGGACATAGTTCCATCATCCTACTTCGCAAATCAACCAATAAGCTAAGACAATGATGTTAGCATATGCACTCGGAAACTAGAGACTTCAACCTCATTGACTCCATTACTGGAATCAACTATATTGGGTCTTATGACCTATCTCAATAGTCGATCAGTGTTAAAAAAAAAAAAAAAAACTTCAAGAACATAGATTATATGCATATATCAGGAAACTAATTGTACAGAGGAACAAAGAAAGAGAACTTTTCAAGTGGTTGGTGATGGCTAATGGTTCTGAACTTCTTAGGAGTGAAAGAGACATTTTAGAGCAGAAAGTGAGATAAGAGAAGAGTGAAGGGAGAGTAAAGCACCCGAGAAACACAGTCGGAGGCGAGGGCCAAGTGGTTCTTGCAGAACTTGCATCTGTAAGACCTTCCCTCTAGCTCTACCACGAATATCCTTCCCATCTAACACAGTACAGTAATTCTTCTTCTTAGAGTTCCTGACCTTCTGACGAAACAAGTGAAGGAGCCACTGTCAAAAGTGGCAGAGCTAAACTTGGATATATGAGAGAGAGAAATGGAGATTTGCACAGCGCCACATTGCTATGCCAGTAGTAAGTATTACGACGTTAGTTCCCCAATTTTTTTTACAAGCTAAAACTACAGTTACACGGATGGTGTCCATAGTTTGCCAAAGAATATGATAACGAAATTTCATCCCTCCAAAGGTACTTCAAGAAATAGAGGTGAAATGTTGCGTCATAACACACGAATGTCACGACCAAACTACCTATCTACGGAGGAGTACTAGAATTGCAACTGATAATATGAATAAGAGAGTTTTAGAATCCTCTTCAACTTGAATATGAGAAAATTTGTGACGTACGGACAAAAGATGAGAACATCAGTCTTGCCATAGGGGTACGGTGAGGCGAGCGAATAACAAAACCAACTGACACATGTGAATCCTGGTGAGCATAGCCATCAAAATCTAATTTGACAAATTGAGCTGGAGGAGATATTCAACTGTGACAGCCCAACAACCCAAAGCGGCAGCCGCCTAAAAACCCGAACAACCCAAATTTAGTTGGTGCTGCTAAATGTAGCCAGACCAACAACACAATTTTTATCTTGATTTTTTGATTTTGCCCATAATAAAAAAAACGATGGAAACTGCAGGCATGCGTCCACTTCCTTTCTTCTTTTCTGTGATCCGATTGTCATAGAAGAAGAAAACTAACCCAATTATAGAATCCGACTTTTAGAGTTAGCAACTTGAAATTTGAAGGAAACAACTTGCAAAGAACCAGTTTTGGCCAAAGGATTAATGCAAGGCCATGGAGAAGAATGAAGAAGGTACTCTCAATTACTGTGAATTCATTGATAGTATCATGTGCTATCTCCATTGAAATTTGGAGGAAGGAAACCGGATGTTTTTGATAGATAGAGATATTCGTGGCACAAAGTTTCACTCCTTCTCAACTCACTACTAGAAAAATCTCTATTAGCTACCCTCTTTGGATACACTTTTTTAACTGTATCATTTAAGTAGAGCAAATGACACCCTTTTAAATTTTCAGTATTCTTTACATTATGAAAACTGAAAACCGAATCCAAAAAAAAAGAATAGTCAATAAGATAATTTAATATAGTTATTAAAGACAAAAATCCGTATTCATTGCTAAAAAGAATATCAAATTTATGTTTTATACTAAATATACAAATAAGTATATTATATAGATACGAATAAGGGTGTGAAGTAATATTATCTGATCATTTATTAACTTTTTAAATTTATAATTTATTCATCATTTTCTTTCAAAACTAAAAAGAATAATAATATGAGATTATACACACTGATATCCGTATATTGAAAGAAAAAATAAAATTAACATATTTAATTTCCAAAACTTTTGATTTTGAACTACTCTTTTGAATTAGCAGAACGAAAATATAATATTTATAAATATTAAATCATTAATTAACATCATTCATCATAGCAGGCAATTAATATTTGCATTTAACATTTGAAATTATTTAAATTGAGGATTTTTATTCAAATAACTATAAACTTAATTAAAAGATTACCAAAATCGTAATTAATTAAAGGTTTGACAAAAAAAAAGCTGTATTTAAAGGGTGATGGTTATCCATAATAACTGCAATGGTGATGGTTATTGTGGATATCTGTAATTAAAGGGTGATGGTTATCCATAATTTAAGGCAAATTAAAGGGTGATGGTTATCCATAATTTAAGGCAAATTCCCTGACGTTGTTCAGTACTTGTTCTGGATCTTAATAACATCTTCTTTGCTGCATCTGGTTTCATGAGAAGGTCTGCCAAGTGCCAAAGATCAAATCTACCATCAAGCCACAAGGTGCGCAAATCTGTAAGACATCATCTCCCTATTGAAGTTTTCGTTAGAGATTACCTTGGTTTTGAGTTTTGACAAGTTGTATGTGTAAAACTGCAGGTCGGATCGATATCTTGGTGGTCGACTACGGCTTTTTCGATTCACAATAGAGAGAGAGAGAGAGAGAGAGAGAGAGAGAGATGACAGAGCTCTTGATGCATGTCGACCAAGTAGGTTGGGTACGTTCGGCCGAGGAGACTTGTACATGTGGTGGAGGGTCATAAACCATCTGGAGGTTAAAGAAGAAAGAGAAGGAGAAGAGAAATTAAGGATATGAAGAAAGAGAGATGGCGGAACTCTAGTGCCGGCAGCTTATTCAAACAAAAGTAAAATTATATAAAAAAAAATTAAATATATTTTGACTGAAATAATACAATTAATCTTAAATAATGAAACAAATATAAGAAAAATATAAAAGAGGAAAATGATAATTAAGGTGGGCCCCACCGAAATAGAAATTAAAAGCAAATTATGAGAGAGAAAAATAAATAAATACAACATTTAAAATAAATTTAAAAACTGAGACACCAAAGTTAAAAGCGTGACTTTTGGTTAGTAAAGACTGCAACAGAGAATACCTTTCGTGGCTGCACCGTACCTAATAACTTTTAAATACGCTTATCCATATCTTCTAGAGCAAAAGATACAAGAAAAAAAAGGTACCCTATGAGGCTTATGCTAGTAGTGACTTCTTTTAACCAGATCAAAATTGTGTTACATGTAGTAACACATTTCTTTTTCTTTCTTCTATTTCCACACTGGCCCCACCACCCCTGAATTATTATTTTTTAATTCCATTTAAATAAATGTTTCGCCGTTTAGTCATTTTCCTCGACCGCGTCACCACGTGGCAGGCCGCAACGCTCCCTGTGGGTCCCGCCCTCTCACTACCTTGCCCTCCACGCAAACACCGAGCACCGCCGTCGCTGTCTGACACGTCACCCCACACACGTCGCGCTTCCCGGACTATCCGTACGGCCCCGGCCCACGTGAACACGACCCTCGTGGCGGGATCTCATTGGGTAAATGTCAGCGTCCTTGCGGAGCCTGCATGGGGTGCGGGACTTGCCGATTCCAGACGACACGAAAGAAACGAGGGGCTGGGGAAGGGGGCCCACCGCCTAGGCAGCCGCCGCGCCACGAGTCTTTTAAATAGGGAGCCTTTGGTTTCACACTTGGGCTCCGCTGATTTGCCTACTTCGAACATTGATCGTGAGACATAAATTTTAGGGTTGGGAGGGGTAGACTTGGTATTTCGAGTTGTCTCAGGGTGTCACTGCTGGCCTAGAGTTTCTGAAGTCACCCTTAAACAGAAGATCTTTTTTCTTTTTCTTTTTTAATTTTTTATTAATAACTCACACACCTTACATATGTCGGTGATGTTTGAACTCATTATCTCAAAGTTGTCAGTTAAACACCTTAACCAACTAAGTCACGGCACACCTTAAACAGAAGATCTTAATAATATATGTGCCTAAGATACGAATATGATTTTAGATTACAATATGTTGCTTCAGACGGCGGGTTTTAGCCGGCGTATAACTAAATTAAGCAGCTAATAAAACAAAAGGGCCAACTAGTTAATCTTCAAATGCTCAAGGATAACTTTTTGTTGGAGTCCGGTACACTGTGAATAACAAGTGAGATTATAGTTTTTTTTTTTATAAGTGAGATTATAGCGGAGCGGATTCAGTGCATCATGGTGCACTAGAACCACACATGTGGGTCCTATTTTTATTAACAGACCGTTTTAGTTAGATGAGACAAAAAAAGACCCGTCCGTCGTTGACCAGGACCTTGACTGTCGCGGCTTCCTTCGCCACTGCACCACCACCGATCTCAACCTCGATCACCTCAACAAGATCTTCGTCGCCGTCGGATTCTCCAAGTGCGGCTCAGCCCGATGCCCTGAAAGGAGGATGGTGTTGAAGACGCCGTCGCCGGTAGCCCGAGCAATTCGAACAAACCTTTCCTGGTAGTCCTACCAATCACCGATGGCCTCGATAAACCCCTCGTCTCCTTAAAACCCCTATTGAAACCCCATCTCCTGACGTCGCCGTCCAAGTTTCTCTTTGTATACGAGATTGTCTTCCCCAGAAAAGGGATAAGAAACCCATAGCCCAGAATCACTACATCCTCCATTTACAGACCCTGACTTAGCCATTGTTTTTTTTTTTTTTTTTCAAATCTCTTTTCTTAACGTTGACTGTTAGATTAAAATTAGGACTCATTCAGGACCTACTAAATGAATGTCTGATGTTTTGCCACGTAACTTGGTGCTTCCCAGAATTTTCAGACATTACGGTTAGGAAATAGGAAGACATACATGTTAGAACTTAGGAGTTGCTTGAATTCAATACAAGAGGTTATATTGAATTCCATACGAGAGGTAGTGTATTTCTTGCGTCATATTGCCTCGTTAAAGTTTCCTTTTATTATGGGATTATATGGAGGATTTAATCCTTGTACTGTTGAGCTCTTAGCAGTAATATTAGGATTGGAGTTGGTGACTGAGGGAGGTTGGCAGGTTGAGATGGTGGGAGTGTAATTGCTTAGATGTTGTCAAGTTGGTGAATGGGGATAGCAAGTGTTTTGCTACAGAGGGAGTTCTAGTCGAGAAAGTTAGAGTGCTTATGCCTCATTAGGTATTACTAAGTTTGTTCATGTTTCAAGAAGTTGTAATGGTATGACGCACTGTTTCTACCTGTTACGTCCCAAGCCGGGAAGGGGTCGCGGGGCGGAACGAAGTAGAATTTCTGAGGGGGTTTCACTCGGTACCTGCACAAGTAACAGCGTCACGGGGTCGGGACTGGGGTGGCCCAGTCTTCGACTCTCCGATGCTTAAGTGAGCTATATGCACTTGTACGGGTAGAGGAATGAAAGTAAGGGAGTATGAATCTTTGAGTGAGAGTATGTGTGTACCTTGAGCTTGTTTTATAGGCTAAGCTTGTGTACCTTGAGCTTGTTTCCAATGTGGGACTCTTTGCCCTCCTTTGGAGTGTCTCCCCTTTTGGGGGTGTTTTGTCGCTAGAGTGACTTTGGCAAGCGGTTTGTTGCCGGCCCTTCCTTCCTTGGATGTCTGTGAAGGGCCCACCAGGGCTATCTCGACCGGGTAATTGTACCGTATTCTCGGCTTAGCCAGGTATTTTGGCTATGTACTAACAAGTCCCCAAGTCCCCAGTCCGAAAGAGTTCTTGGGTGGGGAGTTATTCTAGAGATGCCGAGGATAGGTTTTACCCGGGAGTAGGAGGCATGGTGCCGAGTCCCCAAGTCCCCACGCGAGAGTCGCGAGGTGACGGGGGTGATGTTCCTGAAACCTGTTGACAAGAAGACAAGTTTAATGTTGCTCTAGCGAGTCAGTCCGCGCTTGGTTGGGGACTGTCGCGAAGTGGCCAGTCAGTCCGCGCTTGATTGGGGACCGTGGCTACAAGGCGAGGCAGTCCGCGCTTGATTGGGGACTGTCGCGAAGTGGCCAGTCAGTCCGGGCTTGGTTGGGGACTGAGGTTTATGTGGCGAGTCAGTCCCCGCTTGATTGGGGACTGTCGCGAGGTGGTCAGTCAGTCCGCGCTTGATTGGGGACTGAGGCTATGTGGCGAGTCAGTCCGCACTTGATTGGGGACTGTCACGAGGTGGCCAGTCAGTCCGCGCTTGGTTGGGAACTGAGGCTTATGTGGCGAGTCAGTTCGCGCTTGATTGGGGACTGTCGCGAGGTGGCCAATCAGTCCGCGCTTGATTGGGGACTGAGGCTATGTGGCGAGTCAATCCGCGCTTGATTGGGGACTGTCGCGAAGTGGCCAGTCAGTCCGCGCTTGGTTGGGGATTGAGACTTATGTGGCGAGTTAGTCCGCGCTTGATTGGGGACTGTCGCGAAGTGGCCAGTCAGTCCGCGCTTGATTGGGGACTGAGGCTTATGTGGCGTTACGGGTCGCTGCGTGGCGAGTCAGTCCACGCTTGATTGGGGAGACTCGCTAGTTAGCGTTGCGGGCCGTTGCCTTGATGAGACTTTTTTTTTTTGAGTGGCCAGCAGTGACGTGGCTTTACCCTGACCGTTCAGTTTTGTCGGGTCCAGGGGGATGCCTATAAATAGGGCTGGAGAGAACTGAAGAGGGAATTCGTGTTTTTGAAACTGAACTGTGGAGGCGCGATTTGCGGTTTAGGGTTTCTGCTATTCTACAAATTTCAGACTGGGAAACATTCAGTTTCATCCTCGATCGATTGGGTGCGTGCGCTCAGCCGATTGTAATCTGCTTCACTGTCACTACGCGAACCCAGTACTTCCAGGTATGAACTCGTCGATTCTTGTCTTTAATTTTGTATGTGGTGGTGGTGTTGTTTCGGGTTAGGGTTAAGGTAGCGGGCTATGGCAGATCCGGTGTGGGTGTCCAGCGAAGAGATCGTGGAGGTCTCTAGTTCGCTTAGTGCTGATTCCGACACTTTGCACCGGATGGAGGAGGGATGGCTAACCTTATGGCGGAAGTTGCCCTTGACTTGGGGGAAGGCATTCCTGTGGTGGATGCCGGGTCTCATGTGTCCTCGTATGACCCTCTATTGCAGAAGGTAGAGGAGTTGATCATGGCGACATCGCACGAGTAGGATGACTCGTTCTGGGAACCCCCTGGCGAGAGTTTGACGTCATCGGAGCTTGAAGTGCTTCGCCAAAATTGGAGCATCCCGGAGGAGCTGTTGTTGCGGCCGCTGGGCCGGGGGGTGAAGTTTTGGGATCCCCCGGGTAATTTTACGTTGGTATACGAGTACCAACTGAAGTGCGGGTTGATGTTCCCGCTGCCCCCATTTGTGCAGTACACGTTTGCGTGTCTGCATGTCGCCGGGGCAAGTTACTCCCAATATGTTGAAGCAAATATTGGGGACGGGTGTGCTGTTCCGCCTACTGAAGCAGGAGTTCCCCAACTGTGACGAATTCAATGCGTGCTGGCACATGGGGTGGTGCGCAAAGAAGGGCAGCCGGGGCTGCGTGACGATGAAGTCACGGGGGAAGTTCAAGGTCTTGGTGGAAGACTTGCCCACCTCCACAAGTGAAACCTGGAGGCGTAGATGCTTCCTTGTTGGGGGACAATGGCAGGAGTGGCACGGGCATTCTTTCCGGGTCCCGGGGAGCTTCCAGAGAATAGGTACCATGCTCTTGCCTTGTGTTGTTTTGTTTTGTTTGCCTTCTCACTGCTGACAACTAGCTTTGTGCAGTGCCGCAAGAGTACAACTTGACTGAGTTGAAGGAGCGGCGGATTCGCCAAGTGATATGGGCTTTCGAATGTAGGAGCTCATATCGGATATGCCGCCTTGGCATATACAGCCACTTTGGCTACGCCCGGGTTCCGGGTCTGTATTTTAGTAGTTGCACTACTTGTTGTAAGGTTGCGAGTCGTTATCTGACTTAGTTTGTTTGTTGCAGTGACGATGCCACGCGACGGGGGCTCGCGGAAGAAGGAAGGTCTTTACGACAAAGTGTCGGATGAGGACGTGTTAGATGGGCTGCTGGCTGAGGCTGATCACGCCAAGCAGTATGACATCGACCTGGAGACGGGGGAGGGAAGGGAGGTGGAGCTGGATGATGGAAATGACTTTCTGAGGCTGAACCTGGCGGATGATGACTACACCTATGTACCTCCATTGGTGGCGGAAGCGATGGGCCTAGGTGTCCAGGATGTGGAGTTGGAGGGGGAGGAGGTACCGGCAGAGGGTGATCGCGAGGGTGAACCCGACCAGGTGCAGGAAGAGCCTGTTGTGGAGGAGGTGGCGGACCGCGAGGAAGAGGTAGTCGCGGCCCGGACTCGAAAGAGGAAGGAGAGGGTTAACCCGGCTCGCGAGGGCCCGTCAAAGAGGTCGAGGAGGGATAGCCGGTCTGGGGTATCTGCAAGCTTAGCTGAGGTTGCTTAAGCCTTGGAGGGGACGGGGGAGGCTCAGCCACACTTGGCTTAAATTGCTTATGACATGCGTCACCGTGCTCGTGACATGCATGTACTAGACGATGTGGATCCGCCGGCGGGAGTGGCTCTCGCTAAGGAGAAACTGACTCGGGTAAGTGTTTATATGCTTTTTTGTGCTTCACTGGTTTAGACTTGGGGGTTTATGCATTGCTGTGACTGCAGGCGACTTTGCTGATGTACGCCGCGACGGAACGGGCGGCCTCCCACTGGCAGGATGATTCTGAGGCGAAGAGCCAGCAATTGAGAGAGGCCGAGGAACGTAACTGTGGCCTTGCAGAGCAGTTAGCTGAGGCCGAGCGGAACCTTGCAGAGCAGCTGGCTCAAGCGGATCAGAATACCACTGCCTTCCAGGCTTAGGTGGCGGAGCTGAAGGAAGTTGTGAGGAAGAAGGATGAGCATATAGAGGTTTTGGAAGTGGCTGCTGCTAAGGCAACGTCCTTGGAAGCTGAGGTGGCCAAGTTGACGCAAGCGCTTGCGGATTTGGAGGTGTCCTGGAAATCCAAGTGCGAGCGAGCTGCCATGGCGGGGCAAAGGCTGTTCCGGGAGGGTGAAGTGTACAAGCGACAGCTGAAAAATGTCTACAACAAAGGGCAGGATGAGTTGAGCCGGCTGGGCTGCCAGGTCGGGTGGATTGATGAGGCTGCCATGCGCAAATGGTATGCAGAGAAAAATGCGACAACGGTGGCGTGGGAGCAAATGAGGCCTGAGCAGAAGAAGCAAGCCGAGATCTCGCAATCTCTGGCGAGGCAGCACGAGGCGTGGCGCGCAACGTCTGCTGGGCAAAAAGGGATATCCGTTGTGGGTGGCCCGCGACCTCCTACTATGGTAACTGCGTCATCTGTAAGGGCTACTGGTCCTGAGGGGTCCATGTCTGTCCAAGCAGTAGTGCCGCAAGTGGCTTCGTCTACCGTTGCGGCTCGCGATCCCCGGGCTCCGGGGTTGGTGGCGCGCACGGGGGTTCAGAAGGCTCCCGTGAAGGGACGCCCCGGTCCTGAGGCGGCTCCTGGTAGCTCACTCATCCGTCCCGCCGCAGCTGTGAGGCCTTCATTTTTGTCCCGGGACCCGTTGAAGCAACCGACTGGGCCGAGGGTAGCGGGAACTGTGGGCCAGGGTCGTGGTCGCGGTGGCGGGTCGAAGGGGAGTTCGAATAAGTCTGGCAACTCATCCGCTGGGAGGGATTGAGAAATGTCTGTACATTTTAATAGCCTGTACATTTTGATAGCATGTAGGGCTTTGTTTTGGAACAATGTATGTGGCGTGGTTAGCCATTGTAACCAATTTATGCTAATTTGCCTGTGAGTCCAGGTTGATACTTTGGCGTTATGTGTAGCATTTGTGTTTGTCTTGCTGTATACTTATTTGTTTTGTGGCCCTGTGTGGCAGGGGCAAAGTATAGCATGTGAGTGGCAAAATACTTCATTGTACTTAGATGTAGCCGCTAGCGGGCAAAGAATACATAGGTGAAGCCGCTACTGGGCTATTGTATATACACTAGTAACAATGAAGTACCGGCTTTCGAGGCCAAGGTAAAAATTGGTCTAAGATAGGCGGTAGCGAGCGTTCGTAGGACTAGGTCGCGGAGCTCTGTCCTGCACCCCTTTGTGTCGTCCCGGGGATCATCTATGGGTTGGGTTCCGGGGGGTTGAGAGGTAGCATCTCATGGGCTCCTTTCCTCTGTTGGATGGAGTTAAGATGGCCGTGCTCCACCGCTGCTCGATCCCCTTTAATTATTAGGGTGCCGCCAGGGGTAGGAACCTTCATGAGAAGCATGTGGCCGGTTGTGAAGCACTGCAACCCCCAGAGGATGTCCCGTCCTAAGATGAGATTGTATGATGAGGGACAATCGACAATGAGGAAGCGGGTCGTAATGGAAGAGCGACAAGGAGCTGTTCCCACTGACACGGTTAGGCGATCTGAGCCTAACGGCTGTACCGTTTCGCCAGAGAAGCTGACAAGTGGGTCATGGTTGTTGTACAGCTTAGTGCGGTCCCGCCGGAGTCCTTGGGAGCAGTCAGAAAACATGACGCTTACGGCGGCGCCTGTGTCCACTAGAGCCCTGTGGCATCTGTAATGGTCCACCTGCACATTGATGATGAATGGCTCGCTGTGGTAGCAATGCAGGGTATCTTCATCGTTGCGAAATGTCACTTGATCCCACGCTGATGGGGTGATCGTGACACCGCGTTGGATGTCTAGGATTTCTGAGGGTGTCGTGCATTGTCGTTTCACAGAA
The DNA here is from genome assembly GCA_034370585.1 of Fragaria x ananassa. Taxonomy (NCBI): domain Eukaryota; kingdom Viridiplantae; phylum Streptophyta; class Magnoliopsida; order Rosales; family Rosaceae; genus Fragaria; species Fragaria x ananassa. Next base: position 11,012,320 of record CP139765.1, on the reverse strand, counting down.
GGTTGGCGTGGGGGGAACCGTGGGGCTCCGCCATGCAAGGTTAGGATCTGGCCATGCACCTCAATGGCGTTGGCTCTTGTGGCGGAAGCACAGTATTGGTGGAGCTGCCCCTTCTGGATCAGATGCTCGATTGCATTGCGGAGGCCATTGCACTGCTCTATTGTGTGGCCATTATTGTCATGGTAGGCACAGTACCTGTTGCCGGTGGCTCGCCGGGGCTTTTTTGTTAACTTGCTTTTGGGAGGTAGGGGATGAGATCCTTGTGCCTGGCCCATATGTCCTCATATGTAGTGGTCAGGGTAGTGTGGACTTCATAATGAGGTGGCGGGGAGGAACGACGTTGTTGCTGTGGGGGGCTCTGGTCCCTTGACTTGTAAGGGTGGTCGCGGTTTCTCTGTCCCCCATGGCGACGGTCGGAGCCATGCCCCTGTTCTCGGGATGGGCCACGTGATTGCCCTTTCTCTTGTCCGCGGCTAAAGTGCTCATCTGGCGCTGGGGCAGTAAGAGCTAGCGTGGCATGGGCGGGACGTCCGAAAATGGCAAATTCAGCACGGGCCCACTGCACCGCAAGGTCCATCAAGGCATCATAAGATCCTAGAGGGTTCTTGTTGATCTCCATCAGGAAACTGCAGGGGAGGAGGGCCTGACGGAAAGCCTGCTCTGCCACGCGAGGTTCTAAGTTGTGGCACCTCGCCATGGCAGATTGCCACCGGGACAGCAGTTCATGGAGGCCTTCGCCCTCTTTCTGCTTGATGTGGAACAGGGCGTCTACAGTGCGGTAGATGCTGGTGTGCAGTATGAAACGGTTGAGGAAACGTTCCGAGAGTTGGTCGAAGCTGTCTATGGAATTGGGTGGCAGGTTGAGGAACCAACTGAGTGCCTCTTCCGAGAGGGTCTCTTGGAAGGCGTGGCATGCTATGGTGTCGCTGTAGCCAGAGGAGCTACAAAGCGAGAAGAATGTCTCGAGGTGGAGATGAGGGTCTCCTGTGCCTTTATATTTATCCATCTTGAAGGGCTTGGCCCCCGGAGGCCGCTTCTCCATCTGCACTCGGGGTGTGAAGGGGCTTGGGCGATGTCCGAAACCAGAGAACAAGGGTCGCTGAGCCCCGCGACTCTCGACGCCTTCAACACGTGAAGCTAACTACGTGATAGTTTGGCTAAGTTGGAGCAGTAGGCGGGTTGGCATGTCAAGAGGTGGGTTGGGAGAGTTGGCAGTGGTGGAAGTGGAGATTGGTGGGGTGGATGGATTAGGTTGATGTGGCAGAGGGGAATCATTGAGGATTGATGGTTGGGGGGCCGGGAGTGGAAATGAGGGGTGGGTTAGGGGATGGGACATGTACACAATCTGGCTAGGCCCTCCCGGGAGTACGGAACCAGTCTGGCCTAGGGAATCCGGGGTCCCGGCAATTCGTGCCGCGCGGTCCAAGCTATCGTTGTACACGGTACGATGCTCTAACGTGGCGCGGAGTAAGAACTGCTCTTTTTCCAACTCAGCTATGCGTACTCGGTATGCTTCCGTTTCTGTCCTTTCCTTTGTCGTCTGCTCGCGGAATGCATGGAAGTCCCGCTTGAGAATTTCAAGGGCTGTGGCGGGGTCGGAATGGTTAATGGGGGCTGGGCTACTGGTTTGGGGAAGGGATGTGTCACCGGACTGAGGTTCTGTTTGTGTGCCGGGGTCCACGGGGTCATCAATAATCACCATGGTGCCGAGTTTCGAGGCAAGTGGGAGTTCCACAAGATAGGGCCCCTCCTTCTAGCGCCAATTGTTTCTACCTGTTACGTCCCGAGCCGGGAAGGGGTCGCGGGGCGGAACGAAGTAGAATTCCTGAGGGGGTTTCACTCGGTACCTGCACAAGTAACAGCGTCACGGGGTCGGGACTGGGGTGGCCCAGTCTTCAACTCTCCAATGCTTAAGTGAGCTATATGCACTTGTACGGGTAGAGGAATGAAAGTAAGGGAGTATGAATCTGTGAGTGAGAGTATGTGTGTACCTTGAGCTTGTTTTATAGGCTAAGCTTGTGTACCTTGAGTTTGTTTCCAATGTGGGACTTTTTGCCCTCCTTTGGAGTGTCTCCCCTTTTGGGGGTGTTTTGTCGCTAGAGTAACTTTGGCAAGCGGTTTGTTGCCGGCCCTTCTTTCCTTGGATGTCTGTGAATAGCCCACCAGGGCTATCTTGACCGGGTAATTGTACCGTATTCTCGGCTTAGCCAGGTATTTTGGCTATGTACTAACACGCACGCAATAGCTCAGTTTATAACCCGTTCTAAAAGGTGATATTCGTGGTTAGGGGTTGGCTCGATTGGTTCATAGATGTCATTAATGGTGACAGACCCGTAACTCAGCGTAGTAATGGTAGAGAAGGGGTGGAGATTCTTCATCCACCACTGATGTTCCCATTATTTTGTAGTCCATGCTTTTCAATGAAAAAATTTCTTGATATTTCACCTCAAAAAAAAATCTCAATAATGTTAACAAGTTGGTAACAAACCTACCTAAATTGAAATTATGCGAGGATATTTTAGCAAAACCAAACTAAGTATCGAACATTAGACATTGAAATTTTACGTTAGGCTTCTAGACTAACCTTACCACGTCTAATGGTTATTGTCTTTAAAGTCATGAAAGACAAAAGAAAACAATTAAGAATAGACATGCTCAGTTAAGGGACAGTTTTAAAGAGACTCTGGTAGACAAACGAATTTGATTGCTAAAAATAAATTAACGACTTTAAATTGTTATTCATTAATAATCGTAGACATTGTAAAAGTCGGCTTTCTCTCTGCTAGGGTTTTCCTAGGAAAGTGACTGATCGAGCAAGGTAGCGAGGTGGCTTCGATCCAACTAGGTCGAGGAGGGATAGTTGATATAAAGTATATTCTGGTCGTGAATAAGTAATGAAATTATCTATTTTTATTAATAAAAATATCGTAGACATTGTTTACCAATAAAGTATATAGTGAGATTTATGAATCTACTTAAATAATTTAAGACGTAAGAATGTACTTGTTATTAAGTTCTATCTATATATATTTTGTAAATATTATAAAGTATGAAAGCCTTCGTCTCAATGCCTTCAAACTTTCAAGGCTTAAATCGTTGACGAGACACACACCTTGCGTTTTCGCGATAGTAGTTATAATGTAGATGATTAGCAGGTACAACGTGGAGTGTGGTGTTCCTCAAAAATAGAACATAGAAATGATATATTGAAATCAAACACTATTTGTCGTATATTGTCGCTTGACTGCCCTTGACTTTTAAAAGACAATAATTTGTGTAACGACATAAGGTATGTTTGATGATATGAATTTCTTAAACAAGCACGCACAGTGCAACGACAAATTCGTATGATTAGTCGAACTTCCAAAAATACGAAGTTTTCAAAAGAGACTGTTTATTGCATATTCTCGCCTCATCGGTCACGAAAACTAAAAACTTTTAAAGATATTGTTGGTGAAGTGAGAGAGATTTGAGAACATAGAATTGTGAAAGATGTTTGGAATTACACAATACCAATTAGGTAACAAATAAAGAATACATAGATCTAGTCAAACTACATATCATATTGGCATAAAGTCAATGCACACATAAAGAATATCTAAAAAGATACAAAATATCGTAGAACACTCCCCCTTATGTCGCGTGCTAATATGCCGATGGTGCTGATCTGTTGTCTCGTCAAAAACCTCATCAAGTCACAAAAAGCCTATGGGAGAAAAATTGAACATTGATCGTAGAAGAAAAAGAGTACAACACACCAACCAAATTCATTAAGATAATACTCCCCCTGATGTGAACACTATTCAAAGAGACTTGATAGCCGACGCATGCCTATACTTTTCACATGTTTCTCAAAAGTAGACTTAAGTAAGGACTTAGTAAATAAGTCTGCTGCGTTTCCTTCAAAACTAACTTGGTTTACTTGAATGTTAAGAAACGTCTGTTGATGTTGGTTGTAGAAGACCTAAGACGAAATGTGCTTTGAATTATCACCCTTGATGTAACCTAACTTCATTTGCTCAATACAAGCTGCATTGTCCTCATAAATGCATGCAAGTCTATCAGTTGTAGAATTTAATCCACTAGTCCCTCTAATGTGTTTAATGATTGATCTCAACCAAACACATTCCCGAAAAGCTTCATGCAAAGCTATAATTTCTGAATGATTTGAAGATGTCGCCATTAGAGTCTGATTAGTAGATCTCCAAGATATCGCCGTATTTCCAATGATGAACACATAACCAGTTTGAGAACGTCCTTTATAAGGATCAGATAAATATCCGACGGCGGTGACGTGCACGGCATTGGACCCGTGTCCAGCAGCCGTACCGACGAAGTCCATGGCGGCGGTCCGGTCCCTTGGTGGATCGGTGTCGTGTCTTCCATGAGCCATAGGACCATCTTCTGTCCTTCTTGAATCAGTGTAGGGAAAGAACAGTCACAAGTCAATGGTGCCCTTAAGATATCGAAAGATGTTCTTGACTCCGTTCCAATGACGTTGGGTTGGCGTTGAGCTAAATCTAGCTAACAAGTTGACTGAGAAGGCAATGTCTAGTTGAGTGCATTGAGCGAAATAATGCACCTATTGCACTAAGGTATGAAACCACTGCTCCCAAGACCTCTTTGTCGTCCTCTTTTGGACGGAATAGATCTTTAGTTATATCCAGACTGCAACCAATCATGGGAGTGCTAACAGAGTGCATCTTATCCATATTAAATCGCCTGAGCATCTTTTGAACATATGCAAACTGATTGATAAGGATTCCACAGGCTCGGTGCTCTAGTTCAAGACCTAGGCAAAAACGAGTCATCCCAAAATCTTTCATCTCAAACTTAGATTTTAGATAAGCCGCTGTCTATTTGATTTCATCAAGAGTACCGATAATGTTCATGTCATCGACATAAACGGCCACTATTGCAAATCCAGAACTTGTCTTCTTTATGAACACGCACGAGCATAGTTCATCGTTTTTATATACCTCCCTAATCAAGTAGTCACTTAGACGAGTATACCACATTCGTCCGGATTGCTTTAATCCGTAAAGTGAGCGTTGCAACCGTATAGCATACACACTTCGTGGTTTAGAGTCACTTGATTTAGGTAACGTAATGTCATCGGGCACTTTCATATATATCTCTGAATCTAGATCCTCATACAGATATATTGTAACCACATCCATGAGTTGCATGTCAAGTTTTTCGGACACTACCAAATTGACTGAGTAGCGGAAAGTTATGACGTCCATGACAGGAGAGTAAGTCTTCTCGTAATCAATCTCAAGGCATTGTGGGAAACCTTACGCCACAAGGCGGGCCTTATACCGAACTACCTCATTCTTCTCATTACGCTTTCTAACAAAGACCCATTTATGTCCAACAAGCTTTACACTCGGAGGACTTAGCACTACTGAGCCGAAAACCTGTCTCTTTGTTAGAGAGTCTAATTTTGCGTGGATTGCATCTTTCCATTTAGGTCAATCCGCTCTATTTTGGCATTTTGCAACAAAGCGTGGTTCGATGTCATCGTGCTCAATGATTTCATGAGCAACGGAATAAGCAAATATATCATCGACATAGGTTGATGATCGGTTCATCAATTCATAAGTGTTATCATAACACATGGAGATCTCTATGTGCTCTGATGTTGACATTGATCCTAAGGCGTCTCCCATATATTCTAACATCAATTCCTGGACATAACTGTAATCAGAGATGATCTCGTGAGAAGGATTCTCAACATCGATGATCAAAGGGTTGACATGTGCCTTGTCGGTCGGTTTCTTTCTCGGACGCGTGTCAACCGAACCAAATGGCCTCCCCCTTTTCCTTTGGGGAGACACGGCCTCCATCCCCCTACCGTGGGCGGCACCGCTGGCGGCTGGAGTCCCGTGCCTAGGGATGGTCATGCCCTTTTTAGGGACTTCGAGCCTAGCAGGAACATTTGCAGCTGGTATATCTGATATTGCCACTTTCGCAATCTCGGAGAAAGAGTCAGGCATTGTATCTACTACTTTCTGAAGTTCGAGAATATGTTTCACTTCACTTTCAGTCTGTGAGGTGCGGGGATCATGATGAGACAGAGTGGGGACAAACCACGATAATTGATATCGTTCCACATGAACAAGTTTGTTCGTATCTCCCCCTAACAACGGGAACAATGTCTCATCAAAGTGACAACCCACAAACCTTGCTTTGATTGATACTGCCTACGCAGTGTGGGATCGATATGCCTATAAAGGAACATGAGCGCCTAAGATTTTGTTCTCTTGTGAGGCGGTTCCTGAGTTGGATCGGGGAATATGGTCTCGGTCAGATCCTTAGCAATGAAGGTCTGCTGTCAAGACCCGCCCCGAATTTCACCCCGAAACCCGAGATGAGTCCTGCGGGGACCACCTTCAAGGAAAATTTACCTAAGAACTCGGCAAACCTCCCTCGAAAATGGACAACCCTAACTTGGAAGAATTTAAGAACCATATTCTTAACTCAAAATAAATCCTCCGCTACAACCCAAAAATAGCTAGAATAAGTTATACAGCAATCCCAACAGTATTCAGAGCTACTAAAAATAAAATAATACACAACGGAAGCTAACAAACCCCTAGTAGATTAAACATGCAACCTACTGGCGAAATGTAGCGGATAGATGGGTGACTATGCCTCGACGTCTCCTTCTAAACCTCACGCGAACTCTGCAAACTAGGCATTTTTAAAAACGAAGAGCCCAAGGGAAAAATATTCAACACGTCAGAGTGAGTGGACAAAACGATTCTGAGAACAAATAAATATTTCCCCAAAAATGCTTTCAAAGAAAACATTTCATCAGCGGCAAAAACAAAAGCTCCACTGGAAAGATTCTGAACTGGGGTCTAGCCTGGCTAGACTCCCAAACTTTAAGAAATTGCCTCTCAAGCTAGGATATTATATATTTTAGTATGTATGTGCACTCACCTAACTCTTTGTACGATATCTATGAACAACTTGAAAAATAGATACCATACAAAGCTACTACGCTTGCGTCTAACGTTCACGTCATCCCACACTGAAATTGTACCTCAGGATGGGGGAAACGCCTGAGTGGTATATATACGTGCTTACTCATTGTACGAAATCTATGAATGAATACGAAAATAGAAAGTCGCATAGGGCTATGACTCTCGTGTCTAACTCTCACGTCACCACATACTGGTATTGTACCTCAGTATGGGGGGAAATCACGTATAGCTAGCTAGCATTTAATCATATACATACTATTCTCATATAAGAGTATAATCACCGAAATTCTCAATTTCGGGAAATATCCAACAACAAAAAATCATTCAAAACGATAAAGCATTTCGAACACATTAATTAAAACAAATGTCCACTCACATATTTGGCCTAAGTCTGATGTCAGTTGGAGGTCTCTTCCGCTCGAGCCTTCTCACGTCCTGTTCCAAATAAATAAAACCTTAAATAAAACATCGACGCTTACAGCAAAATAGGCATAAATAAATATGTTTCGCGCGCTCAACCAAGCCTAACACTCCAAAATCTTGAATCTACTGCCTACCTCAAAACTCCACAAAAATTACCGACATCCTCAAAATCACCTTCCACCAAATGAAATTCAATGGCCGGATTCTAACTTAATAATCCACCAAAAATATCAAACTTCAACAATTTTCAAACCTATCCAAAACTCCTCCAAAAATTCTAAAACTAATTTCATTAAACTCCTCACATTTTTCCCCACCAAAAACACGCCGGCAGCGGCGGCCGGTGACCTCCGATGCTCCCCAAAATTTGGTAGCATCTTCCTCTCAACCTTCTCTACAACATTCTTAACTATCACAAACTCCAATTCTAAGCCTAACTATGTCAAACGAACGAAAACACACATAAAAGCCCTAGAATTTTAACTACCGATTTCTCCTTACCTAGCTCGAGATGGAGCGAGCCCTTTGGAGGGATTGAAGCACGGGATGAGGGCTTTCTTTTGAGCCAAGGCTCACAGGCTATGGCGGCCGGAGGAAGGCGTTCCGGCGAAAAGAAATTTTGGGCAGTCGGAACCTTCGACGACCTTTTCTCCCTGTCGGCGGCTTTCCGCACGCGGGCACCGGCCCAGCAAGAGAGAGGAAGAGGCGAGGGTCCGAACGGGACCAGTCCGGCTGTCCTGATAGGAGCACAAAGTGTGACGTTTTTAATATGTTTATACCCTTTATTTACCCTTTGTTAACTCCTATTTAGTTGTTTTAGCTTTATATTTGTGTTTAGTGTAGAATAATTGCTTAATTTAGAAATATGTAGTTTTTAGTATAAAATACATAGTAATTTCGGAATTGAAGAATTTGGTGTTGAAATTGTGCTAAGTGTTGGAAACCCTTGTTTACTCAGGATTCCTGTTTGGATCAAGATTCAATCTTTCCTTGAAGCCTAGTCCATGAAGGAGAGGTCCAAACCAAGTCCAATATGGAGAAGAAGATCTAAATTCGGGAGAATTTCAAGAATATCCAAGCCTTGCAAATCTGGATGAAATCAGGAGAATTCCTGTGCACGTCTGTCAACTTCAACGGACTCTCCAGGACAGCTCACAATGAATCAGAAAACGTGCCAGATATGGATAGAAAGCTACGGGAATCTAGTTTCCAAATCAATTGGAATCACCTCAATATCTATTTTCTAGAAGAAGTTATGACGAAATCATCAGACGGAGGTCATTCTGCCGAAATTGAGAAGAACTATGAATCCTAAACCAATTTGGTTTAGGCTTTGTGGCCGACTCTTCTAGGGTTTTTCCTCTATATAAAGCACGACTCCAAGGACAGAAGATGATCATCAACCCGTGCAAATAACACCAAAGCCTTTACCGAAACTCCGTCAACCTCCAAACACTACAATCCGATCCCACCTCCAGCACTCGTCCAAAGCACGTAGCCTAGGACTCCGCGCACTCAAAGAGTAGAACACGTAGGGACATTCTGAGAGTGTATTCATCTTCTACTTTCGGATTAGTATGTGTTTGTTCTTGTTTAATGTTGTTTTAGGTTTTTGCTTAAGTATGTTTCGATTCTTGTCTATGAGATAGAACAGCTTTTGAACTATGTTTTGAATTTAAGTTTTCAGTTTTTAATCAATGAATTTAGGTTTTATGCCGTGAGTTTTATGTCTAAATACTTTAAGATTTTCGGTGCATTCTTATATTATCATGTGTAGTTGATACAAGTAGTTGATATTGCATGTGTTAATCATCCAAAGTTCGACTTTGATACACGTAGTTGATAAGTTGCATTGTCTTTGTTTTTCACCGATTCTCTGCCTATGTTTGATTTAGGACTAGTACTTAAACACATCAATTCTTTATGTGATACGTAATTGCATGATTAGTTTATGTGTGTGACCTATAAGTAGAGCACGTAGCCGAGCTTGTTGTGTCGCGATGTTGAATGAAACCCGTAGTCTAATTCTAAGTTGGTCTATGTCATAGGAACCCCGTAGGAACTTATGTGCATATCAAATTTAGGTTGTATATTTGCTCACGGTGTAGACTTAAATGAGATTAGAGATTGTCTTCTTTATTCTTACATGGTTGTTTGGTTGAGTTTGCATGATTGTTGGTTGATCACATGTATATATGTATAGAAGTAATTTAGGATTTATTATTACAAGTTGTTCCGAAATCATAAAACCTTTTAAACCTATATGCTATTTTGACATTTACTTTAGATTAGATGGATCTACCCTGTAGTTGGATCCCCGGTTTAGAACGATCCCTGCTTGCTTTATACTATAACTGATTTGTTGACAGGGTTAATTGATGCGTGTGCAAATACGTCTTATCAAATGGCGCCGTTGCCGGGGATCCTTCGGGATCCTCGATCTTTTTAATTGTCGAAATTTGCATTGTATATATGTCTATATGTTTATATTTGTAAAGTTAAAACCATAAACTTGTATATGATGTAATTGTGTTTTATTTTTGTTTTTTCTACTTTAATACTTGTATGAATAATGTTGTAGGTTGTACTACACAGGAATAGGTAGGATCCCTTTTGTTAATTCTAGCCTTAACCCTTCTTGTTTACTCTCGGGTTTGCATGAGGTTGTGGGCGGCTTTTATTAACACTTGGAGTCATGTTTGGTTCATAAGTTTGTTGCTAGCTGAGTACATTGGTACGCTCCTTCTATTACTCTGGTGCATGGGACCAAAATTGGATCTCAAGAGCCTTGAAAGCATACATCTCGGTGATGGAGTTCTCATTGCTCAGTAAACGAGTCCTACCATGTTCACTATCTCTGGATTGAGCTATTGACCTTTAGAAACAACGCTTCAAGCTTGTGATCGAAACATCAATATCCAGGCCGCACGTCCACCGTGTCTTACCATCTAGAATCATTATTTGTTTAAGTGTTTTAGTAGCAACTCGAAAATAATCTTGTATGACTTTGTAATCTTTAAGATTGGTGCCATGTATGATTTTGTATTTCATTTGTTTTGAAATTTATCTCTTGATTTTTGAATTTCTTTTGTTTTCCTTTGTTTTGTTTTTCTTAGCTTAATCTAGTTTATTGCTTTTGATTTCATTTTATACTCATGCATGCTAGTTCTTCTACTCCTAACTATGATGAAATCTTGAAGTCCCTTGCTCAAGGGCAACAGAACTTAACATCTGCAACTCAAGCTTTAGTGACAGGTCAACAGGCTAATTCTAAAGAGATCGCTGAGCTCAAGAAGCAGATGGGGCAAGTTATCGATTTCATGGGTAAAATCCATGAAAGTGGTAAGTTGCCGGGCCAAACTTTGCCAAACCCGAATGCCGGACAATTCAAGATCGTTGCAACTAGGAGTGGTCGAGTTTTTGAGGAGCCTTTGTTGAAGAAGTCGGAGCCTTCTAAGGAAGGTGAGGCCGAGAGCATATTGCTGCAAAATGATGAAGATATTGAGGAGGTTTATGCCGAGAAGCAGCCGGACAACGAGGCCGTGCCTCAGTCCGAGAGAGAAGTGGCAATTCCAGCCGAGAAGAAGAAGGTGCAAGAGGCCGTGCCTCTTGCAGTCCCTGCTGATCCGAAATCCACTCAAGCCGTGCTTGAGAAAGGTAAGTCTTCTAGCTCTAATGGTTTAGTTTCTACTAATGTCCATACTCGTGCCCCTTTTCCCAACAGGTTTGCTAAATCAAAGCATGATGAAGCTGATCATGCAATGATTGAGTTATTCAAGAAGGTGGAAGTAAACATGCCATTGCTTGAGTGCATTCAACAAAATCCAAAGTATGCGAAATTCTTGAAAGAGTTGTGCACCAACAAGAGGCTACCACGAGAGAAGGATGTAGCGGTAATGAATGAAACCATCTCTGCGGTTTTTCAAAGGAAACTACCACCTAAGGTCAAGGATCCAGGGAGTTTTTCTATTCCATGCACCATTGGTACTCATAGTTTCGATAAAATCATGTTAGATTTAGGTGCTTCGATAAATGTTATGCCTTCTTATCTTTATGCGGATTTAGGTCTAGGTGAATTGAAAAAGGATAACATTATCATTAGATTGGCTGACCGCTCTAACAAGATCCCTTTGGGATATGTGGAGGATGTTCTAGTGCAGGTTGCAAGTTTAACATTTCCTGCAGATTTCTATGTCATTGACATGGAACCGGCGGATGCAGATGACAAAGAAATTCCCATTCTGTTGGGAAGGCCATTCATGAGAACCGCAAGGACCAAAATTGATGTCTATTCAGGAGAACTAACTTTTGAAATAGATGGAGACATCATTAGTTACAATATTTTTGATGCAATGAGGTATCCACTTCCTGAACTTTTTCGAGATTCTTTTTCTATTGATGTTGTGGATGCTCTTGCAGATGAATATGTAGAGACAATAGCTCAAGACACCTTGGCAATCACCTTGGAAAGAGGAATCGGATTTGATGTCATGGGGAACAAAATCACATTAGCTCAAGATGCCGTGCCTTTGCCCTTGCTTGAAACCGTGCAGTCCCTTGAGGTGGCTGCCGAGGTATGCTACTCCTCCCCTAGTCCAATTCTCTTTCCATCTAACAAGTTTCTTCCTTCCATTGTCCAAGCCCCAAAATTAGATCTCAAAGTTCTTCCGGAACATTTGAAGTATGTGTACTTGGGAGAGAATGAAACATTGCCGGTTATCATATCATCATCATTAGAGAAGGAGCAAGAGGAGAGATTGATCGAAGTTTTGAAGAGACACAAGACGGCCATAGGGTGGACCTTAGCCGACATCAAGGGAATTAGCCCTACAATGTGTGTTCACCGAATTTTGCTTGAAGATGGAGCAAAACCGACCAAGGAGGGTCAACGACGTCTTCATCCACCTATGATGCAAGTTGTGAAGGATGAGGTGACAAAGTTGCTCGATTGTGGAGTCATCTACCCAATTTCAGATTCAAGATGGATTTCACCGGTTCAAGTTGTGCCAAAGAAGAGCGGAATCACGGTGGTAAAGAATGATGAAAACGAGCTTGTGCCGCAAAGGACCGTAACCGGCCACCGAGTGTGTATCGATTATAGGAGGCTCAATGCAACAACAAGGAAGGATCACATGCCATTGCCATTCATTGATCAAATGCTTGAAAGGTTAGCCGGTCATTCCTTCTATTGTTTTCTTGACGGTTATAGTGGTTACAATCAAATAAGTGTTGCGGAAGAGGATCAAGAGAAGACAACGTTCACATGTCCCTTTGGCACTTTTGCCTACCGCCGCATGCCTTTTGGCTTGTGCAATGCTCCAGGTACGTTTCAAAGATGCATGTACCACATATTTTCTGAATTCATAGGTTCTAAGATTGAAGTCTTTATGGATGATTTTTCTGTTTATGGTGAAGATTTCGATGCATGTTTAGAAAATGTAGAATTTGTGCTTAGGAGATGTGAGGAAACTAATCTTGTGCTTAATTGGGAAAAATGTCACTTCATGGTTAATCAGGGTATAGTGCTCGGTCACATTGTTAGTTCTAGGGGTATTGAAGTTGATAAATCTAAGATAGATCTTGTGCGTCACTTACCCATCCCCACAAGTGTGAGGGATGTTCGAAGCTTTCTTGGACATGCAGGTTTTTATCGTCGATTTATCAAAGATTTCTCCAAGATAGCTCGACCCTTGAGTTCTTTGTTGCAAAAGGATGTGCCCTTCCACTTTGATGCCGAATGCAAGGAAGCTTTTGAGAGGTTGAAGACCATGTTGACATCGGCACCGATCATGGCGCCACCGGATTGGTCTTTGCCCTTTGAGTTGATGTGTGACGCCTCGGACTATGCTGTGGGGGCTGTGCTCGGACAGAGAAGGGACAAGCAGCCATATGCCATCTATTATGCCTCTCGGACGCTCAATGATGCGCAACAGAACTACACCACCACCGAGAAAGAACTCCTTGCCGTGATCTTTGCTTTAGATAAGTTTCGTTCTTACTTACTTCAATCTAAAGTTATTGTTTACACTGACCATGCGGCTTTGAAGTATTTGTTGACAAAGAAGGATGCCAAGCCGAGATTGATAGGGTGGATATTGCTTCTCCAAGAGTTCGATTTGGAAATCAAAGACAAGAAGGGGTCGGACAACGTTGTTGCCGACCACCTTAGCCGGTTGGTGCGTGACTCGGATCCCGTGGCCATCCAAGAATGTTTCCCGGACGAGCAACTCTTCAAGGTAGGCAAGGTAAGTGAGGTAAGTGAGCCTTGGTATGCCGATATTGTGAATTACCTTGTTACAAAGCAATTTCCGAATTCTATGACCTACCATGCTAGAAATAGACTTAAGGCTTTAGCTAGACATTATGTGTGGGATGAACCTTATTTATGGAAGCATTGTGTTGATCAACTTATTAGGAGGTGTGTCCCAGAGAATGAGCATAGGTCTATTCTTAGTTTTTTCCATGATCAAATTTGCGGAGGTCACTTTGGTTCTCGTAGGACTGCTTTGAAAGTTTTAGAATGTGGATTCTTTTGGCCTACTATTTTTCGAGATGCTTATATGTATTGTGCTTCATGTGATAGATGTCAAAGGACAGGGAATTTAGGACCTAGGGATGAGATGCCTATGCAACCTATTATACATGTTGAAATATTTGATTGTTGGGGTATTGATTTCATGGGGCCTTTTCCGAATTCTCAGGGAAATTTATACATTCTCGTATGTGTGGATTATGTTTCTAAATGGGTGGAAGCAAAAGCCACCCGGACTAATGATTCTCGAGTTGTTGCAGATTTCCTACGCTCTAATATTTTCTCCAGGTTTGGAATGCCGAAATTTGTAATAAGTGATGGAGGTTCCCACTTTTGCAATCGGACAATTGAAGCTCTAATGAAGAAGTATGGAATCAAGCATAAGGTTGCTACACCTTATCACCCCCAGACAAGTGGGCAAGTGGAGCTTAGTAACCGAGAGATCAAGCGGATATTGGAGAAGAGTGTAAAGCCGTCACGCAAGGATTGGAGTCAACGACTTGATGACGCACTATGGGCATATCGAACAGCATTCAAAAATCCCTTGGGGATGTCACCATTTCGTATGGTGTACGGCAAAGCATGTCACTTACCTGTGGAGTTGGAACATCGAGCTTGGTGGGCGGTTCGGACTTTTAATATGGATATTGATGAGGCCGGATTACACAGGAAGTTGCAGTTGTGTGAACTTGAAGAAATAAGGAATGAGGCATATGAGTCTGCTGTGATCTATAAAGAGAAAACCAAGGCGTTCCATGACAGGATGATTCGAAAGAAAGATTTCGTTATTGGCCAGAAAGTTCTCTTATTTAATTCTAGACTTAGTCATGATTAGGAGCTTGGTCAAAGGAGCTGAATTTCAGGTTAATGGTCATCGATTAAAGCCTTACTTGGAGAACATGGTGAACCACATGGTGGAGGAAGTCTCTCTCCTAGATGCTACGGCATGAACAAGAGGAGATGATAGTCTAGGCTAAAGGACTTTAAACACTTAAGCGCTGCATGGGAGGCAACCCATAGAAGGAGCCATCAACGAGAGTTTGCATATTTCTTTATCCCTCCTCTTTTATTTTCGACTTGCTTTTAGTTTTCTTACATTGAGGACAATGTTGATTTTAAGTGTGGGGTGGGATGTCATTACTCGTTGATTTGCTATGCTTTGATATGATTTGAGTTGTTTTTAATTTTTAGGATTAATTTTGAATTTTTTATGTTTTCCGATTTTAGATGAACTTTTAAACATTTTTAGGTTTTTATTTCCTTGGATTCGGATTACAACTTTGTTTCTTTATTTTGTGTTTTGTTTTTATTTTGTTGAGTCTTAGGTGCCTTCTAACGTGTCTAGGATGAACATATGATCTTTGATTGATTAGTTATTGAGATGAGCATAATTTCGAATATTTGAGCTTATATGTTATTTGATGGTTAATAGATATGTTGAAATTGTACGAACTTGTAGTAGATGAGGACCATTGAAACTTAGGTACAGAATGAGCATGTTCCTTACTTGTTTGATTTCATGTTACCTTTGTGAGATTTTCGAGCCATATATATATGTCCCTATTCTTTGGAGAGTTTACTCTATCTATTCTTTGATATATATGACCTCATTATACATTACTTGATCGATTTATATGCCATAGATTTAATGAACTAGAGATTGCTAGAACTTACTTGTGAAACTTTCAAAACTTTTATCATAACTTGCTTTGATTTTGAATAGGATTGTGGATCTTTCTTAGGACTACCACCACTTTATCTAAATAGCCATATATCCCTATTTTGAGCCCTGTTTGGGACCCCTTAGTATGAACCCCCTAGAGCCTACGTTATGCCTTTCTTGTTCACCTAAATTATCCCTTGCCTAGTATAGAATTCCTCTACCTTATCTCGAGCTTGGCAGAGCTATCTTTTTGTGGTGATTTGAGGTGATGATTCAATACAAGTGTGGGGTTGTTCTAAGGAGTTTGTTGCCGTGGTACACATGAGAAAAGAAGAAAAAAATTGCTCTCGAAATAAAAAAAAAAAAAAGTATGAACCGAGAGAAAAAAAAAAAAAAAAAGTTTCAAATTGAAGAAGGTATCTCGGCCTAGATGAAGAATTTTGTGGATTTGAAGTTGTGATTTGTTTGTTGAAGGCTCAATATGTTATACTTTTAGCCTTTGTTCGTTTTCACAATGTTTAAAGTGAAGAATGGGTCCAACATGATGTTATTTGGCCCTTGATGGTATTTGGTGACATAAGGTGGATGTTCTTGCTCTGCTAAGCCTTGAGGATGACCTTTGTGATTCCTATACTTTGAAAATTTTTCCATGCCGAGCCTAACCAACCTATTTTCTAAAAGATCCGCATGATTCTTAAGATAAGTAAACTTTGATCTGTGGAGTCTGTTTCATGAGTAAGCGTATGGTTGTGGTTCATTTGTGCATATGATTGATATCTTTCATGAGGTTTTCGAAATCATTATGTCTTTATAACTCTTGTGTGTGAAAAGCTTTTAAGCATATGCCATGTTCTTGAGAGGAAAAAATTCGGAGTGCATATCCTTTGTGAGTTGAATTTGAACTTGTTTGAAACATGTCGAGCTTAATTTCACCTATGTTTCTGCCATGTCTTACTTGTTACATCGAAATCTCATGTTTATTAACCATTGAATTCATCTTTCAATTTCGATTCTTGTGCTATTCTTAATGCTATGATTTCAAAGGTCTCTGAGACAATTTTCGTTGAAGGCATTAGATTGAGTCATTGTAGTATTTTCGATTTTTGTTTTGTTGTTTTTGTTTTAGTGGTTTGCTAAGGGACTAGCAAAGGTTAAGTGTGGGGTTGTTGATAGGAGCACAAAGTGTGACGTTTTTAATATGTTTATACCCTTTATTTACCCTTTGTTAACTCCTATTTAGTTGTTTTAGCTTTATATTTGTGTTTAGTGTAGAATAATTGCTTAATTTAGAAATATGTAGTTTTTAGTATAAAATACATAGTAATTTCGGAATTGAAGAATTTGGTGTTGAAATTGTGCTAAGTGTTGGAAACCCTTGTTTACTCAGGATTCCTGTTTGGATCAAGATTCAATCTTTCCTTGAAGCCTAGTCCATGAAGGAGAGGTCCAAACCAAGTCCAATATGGAGAAGAAGATCTAAATTCGGGAGAATTTCAAGAATATCCAAGCCTTGCAAATCTGGATGAAATCAGGAGAATTCCTGTGCACGTCTGTCAACTTCAACGGACTCTCCAGGACAGCTCACAATGAATCAGAAAACGTGCCAGATATGGATAGAAAGCTACGGGAATCTAGTTTCCAAATCAATTGGAATCACCTCAATATCTATTTTCTAGAAGAAGTTATGACGAAATCATCAGACCGAGGTCATTCTGCCGAAATTGAGAAGAACTAGGAATCCTAAACCAATTTGGTTTAGGCTTTGTGGCCGACTCTTCTAGGGTTTTTCCTCTATATAAAGCACGACTCCAAGGACAGAAGATGATCATCAACCCGTGCAAATAACACCAAAGCCTTTACCGAAACTCCGTCAACCTCCAAACACTACAATCCGATCCCACCTCCAGCACTCGTCCAAAGCACGTAGCCTAGGACTCCGCGCACTCAAAGAGTAGAACACGTAGGGACATTCTGAGAGTGTATTCATCTTCTAATTTCGGATTAGTATGTGTTTGTTCTTGTTTAATGTTGTTTTAGGTTTTTGCTTAAGTATGTTTCGATTCTTGTCTATGAGATAGAACAGCTTTTGAACTATGTTTTGAATTTAAGTTTTCAGTTTTTAATCAATGAATTTAGGTTTTATGCCGTGAGTTTTATGTCTAAATACTTTAAGATTTTCGGTGCATTCTTATATTATCATGTGTAGTTGATACAAGTAGTTGATATTGCATGTGTTAATCATCCAAAGTTCGACTTTGATACACGTAGTTGATAAGTTGCATTGTCTTTGTTTTTCACCGATTCTCTGCCTATGTTTGATTTAGGACTAGTACTTAAACACATCAATTCTTTATGTGATACGTAATTGCATGATTAGTTTATGTGTGTGACCTATAAGTAGAGCACGTAGCCGAGCTTGTTGTGTCGCGATGTTGAATGAAACCCGTAGTCTAATTCTAAGTTGGTCTATGTCATAGGAACCCCGTAGGAACTTATGTGCATATCAAATTTAGGTTGTATATTTGCTCACGGTGTAGACTTAAATGAGATTAGAGATTGTCTTCTTTATTCTTACATGGTTGTTTGGTTGAGTTTGCATGATTGTTGGTTGATCACATGTATATATGTATAGAAGTAATTTAGGATTTATTATTACAAGTTGTTCCGAAATCATAAAACCTTTTAAACCTATATGCTATTTTGACATTTACTTTAGATTAGATGGATCTACCCTGTAGTTGGATCCCCGGTTTAGAACGATCCCTGCTTGCTTTATACTATAACTGATTTGTTGACAGGGTTAATTGATGCGTGTGCAAATACGTCTTATCATGTCCCCGGGTGGCCGGACGGCGACTTGCACGGTGGAGAAAATCTGGCAGTCGGGGAAGGAAAGAGAGAAAGAAAAATGGGCTTAGCCCAAACTGGATCCAACCCACACTTAATATACCCAAAACCAAAATTCAACACCCCAATAAAATTACCTTTTACTAGCAAAAATTACCATTTTTACCGTCGTCACAATTTCTTCCTTAGAATAGTCCAACGAAATAATTGTCTCATACAACCTCTCTGGGGATCAATTAAATTATACACTTAATGACGAACACGGTAAAAACTCTTATTACCACTATGCTAGTAATTAAGGTAAAAATTATGGGTCGGGGCGTGACATCTGCTCTATATCCGAGACCCAGCGATGGTACTCAGTACCATGGGCGTCGATGACGTCAAATTCGATTCCTTTGTCCATCTACATATAAGAGAGAACAAGTCGTACTTGTTTTATGTTAGAGGCTCAAAAAGGGTACCCAATACGATGCTTTTATTTTTTATTTGTCTCTCTAGGGTTGATCATACACAACCCTAAGTGTCTGCAGTCGATCGAACACGACCCGGAAAACTTGTGTGAAGGTGATCAAACACACCTTCAAAAAGAAATAACCAAAGTTGATCAAACACAACTTTGGACCCAGAGAGAACAACCGGGATTTTAAACCTGCAAATACACCGACCCAAGCATAGAATGGAGTAGAAGATGGGGAGAAAGCACTTTATCTCCCCCGAGGTTACTGAACTTGGAAGAGTTTTAGGGTTGTAAAATAAACATACCATAAAAAAAACTTGGATGCTTGATCGGATTGAAGAAAAACGGCGGGGCAGATGGCCATGAAGCGGTAGTTGGGAAATGACGTCGGTGACGGCAGCGGCGACGGCCGAGGCAAGGCCGAGAATCTTCGGTTTTGATGTTTTTAGGGTTTGGGAAAAACTATTAGCTCAAGGGTTGAGCCAAGAGTTGATAACGTGGTAAAGAGAGAGAGATTTGAGAATAGAGAATCGTGAAAGATGTGTATATTATTCATTGATATAAGCCTTTTATATAGGGAATTACATAATACTAATTAGGTAAGAAATCAGGAATACATAGATCTAGTCAAACCACATATCTCCAAGGCACACATAAAGAATATCTAAAAAGATACAGACTATCTTAGAACAACTTTTTGTTTATTACTCTTTTTGTCACCTTATCCATCTCAAAGATGTGAGAAAAAATGCAAATATTTGTAAGTTGGAAACTGAACTTAATGTTGGTGCAAATTCTCTTCAAAATTGTGTTTACACAATAACATTTAACACAACCATGGTTCATCTTAGATATATGTATGTACCAAACAACATAGGGTTTGTACCAGGCCAGCACTATCCATCCTTTGCTGATTGCATCTCGAGCAGAAAAAGCCGCTATGGAGTTCCTGAAAGCAAACAATCATGGTGATCATCATGAACCAGGTATGACTTCTAACTATACACACTCTTTTTTCACCCCTCCTCCTGCTCCTACTTCCCCGTTGCCAATTCATAATCCAAGTTATCAAAACCCACCTGTTACCAATCTGTCACTTTCCAACTACTACATCCATCACCAGTTCCCCTTTCCACCAACACTCAAGTTCAACAAGCCTCAGAGCATCCAGCCTCACACACCAACAAAAACAATCATCACACCCCCCTGCAAGACCCAAACCATTCTCTTCCCCACTCGTGCACTACCCCAAATCCATCGCAACAAATCCAAACATCTCAAATTCATAAGCACACCTTAACTAATCGCAACCCTGCCAACCTTCCTTCAAACCTTCATGCATCTCACAATCAAACCCCACCACATATAACCCATCATTCACTTCCCCAAATTCCTAACACAAACCTTAACCCTCAAAATCCAAAAATCACTTGGACAAAGCCACCCATTGGGGGCATCAAAATCAATTTCGATGCAACATGGGAGAGCAAAACCAACTTGGTTGGTCTTGGTGTTGTAGTGTGTAATCACAATAGAGCTCTTGTTGATGGTGCATCTCTTTATTGCTGTTCAAGTTTGGCAATCGAAGCTGAAGGAAAAGCTGTCATCGTTGCTCTCTCTCTTGCCCAGAAGTATATTCACCTCCCTATTCAAATTGAATCGGACTGTGAAGATTTAGTGAAAGGCATTGTTGGTATCAACTCTGATAGGGATTAGAGAATCTCACCTGTGATTGCTCGGATTCGACAGCTCCCCCTCCATGCAGGCTAATCTCTTGGTCTTGGATTCCCATAAAAGCGAACTGTGCAGCCCATCACGTTGCTTAGTGTGAGGAAGACGTGCCCGGATGTCTGGATTGATAGGCTCCCGTCTTCCCTGGTCCATGTTCTCTCTCATGATGCTTGCCGTGTCCACCGTCGGCGTTAATGGCAGAGCAAAGACCGTAGTTTTCTTGCAGTCTTCTTTTTTCTTTTCTTTTTTGCATCGTTGGTTTCTGGTGTCTTCTTTGTTTGTCTTTCTACTGTTGTCATTTTTTTTCCGTCCTCTCTTAGGCTGATCTAGTCGTGTTTTTAATTGGGTTTTGTGACTATGAAAGCTAGTTGGTTCCTTTTGCTAGGCCCGGTGCCTGGTTTGTTTTCTCTACCCTCTTGGGCTTTAATGAATATCTTTTCATGTCCAAAAAAAAAAACAATAGAGGAAACCAAACCAAATCGTAAAATAAGATAAACCATAAAATAATATGAAGAAAAATAGGCTTTTTTTTTTGGTTGGTCTGTCAAAAATAGGCATTAAAAAAAACTTAATATCATTTGATCTAGTGACACAGTCTTCTTTTTAAGGTAAAAGTTATAAATGGTCCCCGTGGTTTGGGGTCATAGATATATTTGTCCTCGTGGATTCAAAATGTCTAATGTTGGTCCTCGTGTTTTATATCTCGATTAATTTTTATCCAATTTTAACATTTCGTTTAACACTGTTAGTGAGGTCTTCATATGCTGGGTTATTTTTGTCTTTTGTGTTCAAACCTCAAACACTTATCTTGTGAAAAAAAAAAACACCTTAAGACACCTATTAATTACTCGTTAACTACAACATCATGCATCATTTTCACATTGTTGCTAACTACGTTAAGTCATGTTTGTGTCATCTAATACATGTTTGTGTCATCTAATACATAATGAAATATATGAGCAAGAAACAAGTGAACTGCAGCAATTAAATTATTTAATTGAGAATCATCCCAAGCATCCACAATACATATATGTCTTCCTCTTCTTCAATTGAACAATTCTCTTCTTCGGTCAATACATGTTCCACATTGCAAGAAGTTTGAGACTTTGACACTCTTGTATGTTCATAGTGACTGGAATTGAACAGCTCGTCTGGGATTTGTGAGAGCATGTCATCAGGAATCTCATCCCAAAGTATAGCAAGTTTTGCTAACTCTCTTCTAGGACAAATAAACACGGATATAGATTACGATAATCTAACTCGGGTCATGAGACAGTTTATTAAGATTATTTTCTCCATGAGTCATCTCACAGGAACACAACAACGAAAGTCCACTCTTTTTTATTTCTAAAAGCATTTTGAGAAGATAGAAGATGAGACGTGCAGTGGTTTGGAAGTACTAGGTAGGTTTAAACGTAAAAGGCGAAATTAACCTACCATGTGAGAGGCATATGAGGACCTTATTAACGGTGTTAGACAGAATGTTAAAATAGACCAAAATTAGTCGAGATATGAAACACGAGGACCAATATTAGACATTTTGAAACCACGGGAACAAACATAGCCATGACCCCAAACCACGAGGACCATTTATAACTTTTACCATTTTTTTTAATAAGTGAAACGTTGCGAGTTCGAGCCGATTCTAATTTATCTAACATGAAAAAGAAAAAGAAAAATGGTTTCGGAGAGGGGGAAAATAAATAAAACCCGAGAGCAAAATTAGTAATTACGGGACGGTGAGTAAGTAGGGTGCACGTGACGACATCCGGAATCCCGACATGTACCTCGTCAACACGGTCCGCCTGGGACCCACCTGTTGGACCCCATCTCTCCTTCTGATTCGATCCTCTTACAATACGCAGCGGTTTCGCCGTCGGTGCCGCCTCTTAATAAATACCAAACGAAAAAGAAAAACCGCGAGAACTACTAAGCTAGAACGAGTCCTCACGGACCCACCCTGATCCCCTCAAACTTCATCCGTCGGATCTGTGTTTAGCTCCAGATTCTGACACATATCACGAGGAGCAACCGCTCCGATGGTAAAGACAAAGCGAGAATAGCCCCCATGCTTCCTAATCATGACGCCGCTCCGTGTCTTTACATTTTCCTCTCTAATTTATGATAATAAAAAATAAAATATTGCCGACTAACGTTCTGTCGGCTCCAGTCCTACAAGTGACGTGGGCAGAATTTTTAACTGAAACAGCCGGGAAATTTGCCGGCGACATGTTTGTTCCTTAATAGTTATATACAGCCGTAAATCCAAAAAGAGATGAAGGCTGTGTTTCGATGCCGGAGAAAATAAAGAATGAAGATTTAGATTCAAGAAAACATATGAAACGTAACGTAAATAGATTTGACACAGAAACGGAAATCTTTTTTTGAACATACACCACCAACTTAACAACATCGAGAAGAAAAAACCCAGATCGGCGATCTCTCGGTGTGTTGGCGAAGAACAAAAGTAGCTGAAATTCTTCTGGGTTTCCTACTTCTGTTTTCTCCGTAGTCCGTACTATATATACATAAGGCTGCAGTTAATAAACAAAACAGGCTAAAATGCAAAACTCATGATTACATGTCAGCTTTGAGCTTTGCCTTTTCTCGGTGTAAGAGGGTTCATGTTTTTTCTTTTCTAATTTTAACATGAAAGAACGGAAAAATGTGGAGGCGGAGTTTCCGGCGCCGGATTCAGGCATTCTCCGGTGGAGGTGGGAGGTTGAGGTCGAGATCGAGCGAAGGTCCTTTCTTGGCGGGGGAGTGAGCGAAATCCACGAAGGTGGAGGAGTCGGAGTCGCTAACGCCTGAGTGGGACCCGCCGGAGGGAGAGGCGGCGGCCACGACGCTTTTGTCAAACTTTCCCGTCTCGCGGGCGGTGGGGCGACGGAGACTGTTCGTGTTCGTCATCGTCACCACGTTCTGGTCGGCCCTCGCGAACTTGTCGAAGAAATAGATGGGACGCCCCATGGGGAGCGCGTGGTAGGCACTCGCGGCGGTGTAGTATCCCGCGTTGGCCACCGCTAAACGGGGAGCTGCGAGGGTGAGGTCCAGAGCCGGGGGCGCCAGCGGTGGTGGGGACGAGGAGTCCACAGTGCTGGTCTGGCTGGGGCTCTGCGCCGGAGGAGCAACCGGCGGGGCATGATGGGTGTTATTCTGTCTGCCGTTGTTATTGCTATTCCGGTTGTTGTTATCGTGAAGCTCGGCCGGCGTTGGAAAGTTTGTCTTGGCCTTACCTCCACGGTACTCCCTCGCCGCCTTATCGTACGCACGCGCCGCCTCCTCAGCCGTATCAAACGTACCGAGCCACACCCTCGTCTTCTTCCCCGGATCCCTGATCTCGGCGGCGTAGCGTCCCCACGGCCTCTTCCTGACGCCACGATACCGGATCTCAAGAGGGTTTGTCTGCGCTCCGGTGCCGGATTTCGCTGCCGTTTTCGGAGCCATGAGGTTGGTTTTGTTAAAGAGTGATTGTAGAGGGCGAAAGAGAGAGAAAGAGAGAGGCTTGGTGAGGAAAGAAGCGAAGGAGTGGAGGTTGGATTTATAGGGGAAAGAGGGCGGGGGGCGAGTGTTAAAGCTACGCTCTTTTTTGGGCGCTTGTGCGTTGTGTCGAGAGCACAATCTATCGTAATGTGGCTTCTCTCGCACGAACCACCGGTTACTTCTGGGACTTCCACTCATCGAGTGCCAAGTGGAAATCTTCTTTTTTGCTATTTTAAGCCCCCGTCTTCTAACCAACCCCCTTTCACCTCTCTGAAATCTAATTACACACTCTCAGTTGGGTGTTATTTACTAGGAGAGGGAACAGAGTTAATGTTTATTTATTACCATGTGTAATTCTTGTTTGACTGAACTAATTGCTATATTAGGCGCCACCTACTTTCCTACGATGACAACGTTTTTCGGCGGAAGTCTGGTTTTTAAGGTACACATGTAACTCTCCCCGCCGGAAAAATAAAAATAAAAACCGGAATGTAGGGTAGATTGAAATTTGTTTTCTTGTTAACTTAATCATGAATAAGAATGAAATACGAAATGTGAGAAACTTAATGTAGTTGTTACAACAAGAAAAGTTTGTGTTTTGATACAATGACGTTAATTTTTATTAATTACAACTTGAGAGTAAATACAACATTATGAACATGATCCACCCGCGGGAGCTATCATGCGAAACTACTTAGGCTCAATTTGGAATTGAAGTATAAATAATCAGTTGTAAAAAATCACAGCTGTGAAAATAATCTATGGTTAAATTAATCCATTAAACGTTTGGTAAATTAGCTTTTTCTAACTTGTTTTGATAGAAAAACGTAGAGTAAGATGTTTGGTAAGCCATTGCAAAACTACGGTAATGTTGCATAATGACCAATATAGACACCAGTCCCATTAACCTTTGCTTTCATTCTCAGAAAACCTCCGCTTTATTCCCAGAATTTAGAACTTGATGCATGATAGATCTCATGTCAAATGAGCAATATTATGACTTTATTACCACTCATACAATCATACCAAATTACCCCAAATTTTTCGGCACAACAATAAATATGAACATCAAACGCATTAGAACTTAGCTGCAACTACGTCTGATGTAGAAAAACTTCCAGGCCCATCTATCACCTTGTCTGCGAAACTCGGTATGAATGAATATAGAGATATGAATTCGACAGGAAAACAAGAATCAAATCACAGAAATACAAATTACAAGATTCAATAAAGAACTCAAGATCAAAATAGAATTTGAATCAAATTACATAAGTAAATAGGTGATGGTTGTGATACGATTGAAGAAATATTTTATTAACTAAAGATAAACAACCCTAAAATTAAACTATAAAAAGTTTGGAACTTGAAAAGTGAGGCTGTGAGAGGAAGAACGAAAAAGAAAAAAATTGAGTGGGCAATTAACCATATATAATATATTAGACTCTGAATCTCTGATACCCAGGATTACCAGCAGAATTTCAGTCAGAAAACTCCATCCCAACCGCCGCCCTCCAAGTCGCGCCTGCATCCTCACGCCAGAAAACTCCACCTCTTCCCCGCTGATGCTGAGCCCACCCCACCGTCGCCAGGTCGCCGTCGTCGGACCACCATAGGATAGCGACCTCCCACTCCACAATTCAATCCACAAAGCTGCATTCGAGATCTAAAAAACCAGACCTGAAAGTAACCAACCCAGACATGGTGGGTCAACCCAGCACCAATCTCCCTGAAAAACCTTCCTTGATGCAGCCGGACACGAGAGAAGACTATGAGCCAACTAAGCCAGAGACCGTCGCCGGCGACTGTCGCAGCTAGACAGGCATGTTCTGTCTCTGTTTTTTTTTTCTCTCTCTCTCTAATACTCTGATTAGCTTGATTCTCCTTCTATTGTCATGTATTAGAAAGAGTGTTACAACAAGGGAAGTTAAGATAGTTTGATTGCTCGTCCAAAAAAAAAAAAAAGATAGTTTGATTGCACATTTAGATATCATTTTCAGTATGACTAGTTTTCATATTTTAGACTTTAGTAGTTACATCTTGTTTCTAACAAAGTTTAGAGTCACACATAATCGACTTCCAGATGATCGAACATCCGTTATTGTTCTCAATCTCTCTCAAATGACTAAGAGATTGAAAAACCAACCTTAGTCCCTCAAATCCTAACCTTAGAGCATGTTTTAAATGAAATCAGACCAATGTGTCACAAGATAAAGCATTCATTTCTATATGCTCTATCTACACTCACATCTTCACTAATCACTAAATAGTAGATCTCGATAGAAGATTACTTATCATTGTTATATTGTTGTAAGTCTATAAGAGCTAGCATTTCCGATAGGGAAATTAAATCTCGATTTTGCCACTTCTTCGTTTTTGTGATCTTCGTCGTACAATGATCAAGATCTCATATGAGTTCCAAAGTGAAGGGCGAAGGCACTCTGACTCCGTGGATCATGCTCCGGACTGTGATTAGTGCATGAAATTCACATTTGCAAAAAATATGAAAAACGTCCACAATAAGAAATTGGCATGCAAAAGAGGAACAAATGTCATCACGCTCTATGATGCACGTGACATACACGCAATAAGATTGGTCGACGTGCACCCCACTACCTATTGGCTACTGTGTGCAGTTAGCCATAAAGGAGTAAAATATCGGACTTTGAGGAAATATCGATAGTAGAATTTTCAAATGGAAATATCACGAATATATCAAGAATGTGGAAATTTAAATACTAATTATGGTATTCATATTAGTAGTTGATACCTATATATTATATATATTATATAAGTTGCAAGTAAAGAAACAAAAGAAGTGTCAGGTGGTTTAGACACAATTTGTGGTTTCTCTACACGTGCATTTACTTGGAAAGACTAGGGAATCTTTGTAAAATATTTCTTAATTCTCGAAATTATAGTGATATTTCTGAAATTATCGTGAAATTTTAAGAAATATCTAAAAATTCACGCGAAATTTATTGGGGATGCTAAGATATATCACCCCCACAAAAAAAACGAAATTATCACCAAAATATCGGCGATAACTTTGATTTTTACCGAAATATGAATGCTGCATATCAAATCAATTTGGTCATGTGTGTGTGTATATATGAGTTTTGTTTTATTGTATGCCTAAATGTTTTCAACCAACACTAAAATATTCCCAATTAGCAATGGCGACCCTATTTTCGATTGATAGGGTGCGGAGGATCTTGTGCTAGTATACGCATTTTGTGTCTTATATGCTCCAGGTAGAAGATGCGTCTTTTACTTAGTCAAATGGTCGCAACTTCCTAGTGTCATGATGAAATTAAGTGTCGTCGGGATTCTTTGGCGGCAACATAGTAGGAAAGCTTCTTTATTGGATATTGAGATATGTAATCGTGTTATGTATTTAGTGATCTTTCTATTATGTCACCAATGTGACAAAGCAAATATAGTCACTTTTAGAGTAGCACTCTTTGCTAGTTAGTGCTTGTTAAAATACATGCACTTGGTAGAGATTCTCGATATTATGTCGAGATTTCTTCTAAATTCTTATTGTAATCAGGGATATAGGTTTCACGTCCTACCTTGTATTCGACAGTTTTATTAATGAAGGTTTGAGGGTAGCCGCACCAGCCTAAAAAAACAATAACGACATGCCGACCTCTTTTTAGTCTATTATCTTTTAACATGTTCTTTGCGAAGCCAATTTTCTGACCGATGCTTTATCCAAACTCTATCGTTTAATATTTCTGGTAGGCATGGAGTCTTACATTAGTTATTTCTTTTTGTTTCACATGCCTTTTACTTTAATCTTCTACAATTGTGTTACAGGTTTTAGGTTGTAGTGAATAAATCCATTTGGAACCCAATGAGGTTGGTCTAGTGAAAGTATGCTAGGCTGCAAGTGGGACAAAATTATCCTGATAATAAGAGGTCCTTGATTCGAACCATAGCTTGTGATAAACATCCCTTGGGGATGAGTCATACCTACAAATTGCTCCCGACCCCGAAATAGTAACTTACTTGACTACTATTTTTTGTAACAAAAAAATAAAAAAATAAATCCACTTTGGGGTCGATCTAATCTTTATCTCATTTATTATGGTGATGTCTTTCATTTGGTGAGGCGGTGCTTGGCCTTTGAGACCTATTTAGGTACAAAGACATATAATTAAATTTGTAAAGACAGTTAAATGTGGTTTGACATTTACTTTTACACGCAAGAAATGGGTTTATCCTACATGAGGTAAAATAATAGTGAGTAGAATGAAGGTATGATAACGGATGAGACGGAAACAATCGTTACGTCGGGTTACTTTCCAATTACTCAAATATGAATCTCCATTTTCATTGGAGTGCTATATTGCTTCGACATGCATGAGAAAAGGAAACAGAGATTTAATGGATGATAGGCATTCATTTCCCCACAAGTCACAATCGGTGCGCATTCAATTCAATTAGATGATCAAGACAAGTAATCTATTGTCACCGTTCCAAACTCAACCTAATTAATAACAAATATTGTTTCCTGTTCTCCCCAGATTATGTATGAAATGTATAATCTATAACTCATTGTCATGACTCATATCAATCCTTTTTTTTTAGATAAAGTATATATATATATATATATATTTTTTTTGAGAAATACTAATTATAATGGCTTTGAAAAAAAAGTTTAAGTAATTTTTATTTTTGAAATAATAGCTGGTGTGACTTCTCTCAAGCCTTAATTAATGAATCTGGATGAGGAACATTGAGCCTAGCTCATGATTACGAAGACATGAGATAATATCATAAATCTCTAAACATGTACTCAATCATGCACCAACTAACAAAGAGTATTACTTCAATGATGATTCTATCTGCTTTCACGTAGTAGTGACATACAAGAAATATCACCAGATATGTAACACACTTACATATTTTAATGTCTAATAATTCAACTTTACATATATATTGCTGACATAATATAGATTTAACAACACTTAACTTCACCCTACTGCTGGGCAGCAACTACCATTTGAAAAAGTAAAAAACTCGATAACATGAATCATCAAGAAGTAGGATTTCAAATGCCACTCAATAATATGAAAACTAAGAAATGGAACCACCAAAATAAGAATACTTTGGTGCAAATCTATTAGTCAAGAAAGATTTTGATTACTTTTATAACTTTTTACTCATATTTGGTTGGTGTGAGCAATCTTTCTTACAAATTCAATTGTAATATTGGTCACTCTACTACAGTTGTTGGATGTTATAATTGACTCCTTATGTCTTTAGTTAATGCTTACCGTTTCAATTTTCATGGTTTAAATGGTATTAGAGGGTTTTTGTTGTAGTTTTGTTTTTGTGTTCTCTTAGTTTTTATTATAAATAAATAAATATCTGGTCGTTAATAAAACAATTATGTATTTACAAAAAAATAAGAGATATGAAATATACACACCTTAAATTATAATTCACACACTTATTTTTTATTTTTAGTAATCATTTTCATATGAAAACAAAATTTAAGTCACTAAAGATAAAATTTAAGTTACTAAAGATAAAATTTAAGTTATTAAAAATAAAAAATGTATGTAGATTTTAATTTAGAGTGTGTATTTCAGTTTTCAAAAATAATGGATAAAGAATATCGTTAAGATTATCCACAGTCTCCCTCTAACACCACAACATGTGTTTTGTGAATGCCCAGCATTTGAAAGCTGAAACGCCGAAATAGGTCAGCCACAGCTAGGGCTGTAACTTGAAAACCGATAACCGAAAAATAACCACACCAAAGCCGAACCATAACCGAAAAAAACCGAGAAAAAAAAAAACCGCACCAAACCGCAAAAAAATAACCGAAAACCGAAAGGTTTGGTGTGGTTTTGGTTTCGGATGTTTGGAAACCGAAACCGAACCGAAAAACCGATTATATATATATTGTAAGGAAATTATATTATTTATAGATATATATTATTAATATACATAAAATTTTATGTAGAAACTTGGGCTTAAATAAAGCCCCAAAAAAAAAGATGGCCTTTGCTTTCTCAGTCTGTTCCAACATTACTACATTAGGGTAATATTAATTGCATACATATTAATTGCATACAATGTTATAGGAAATTGTGAACCAGATTTTGCACAAACTTATTAAGTGTATTGTTTGTGAAATCATGTGTCTCATGAAGGTTGTTTTTGCAGGTTTTTGGACTTTTGGTCATGGAGCTTGCTGCTTTTGTTGCTGAAGTGATGATTTATCATCTATATGTTCATGCTGTTCTAGTTTTTCATTGCTTTTTTTTTCTTTTTGAAAACTGTTATGTGGCATTGTGGGCTGCCCTTTTTCATTTTTTTTTTCTTTTCTTTTCGGAAACGGTTATGTAATATGAGACATTTCTACTTTCTACTTTTCTAGACTTGGTTTCTTTATAGAATAACCGAAAAAAAACCGATATAAACCAGAGAAAAACCAAACCGAACACAATTGGTTTATGAAAAAATAAGTGAAAAACCAAACCGAACCAAACCGAAAAAATAGATCGGTTTGGTGTTCGGTGTCACCTATTAACCGCACCATTCAAACCGATTAACAGCCCTAGCCACAGCCACCGAAGGGGGAGGTTGAAAGTCACGCGCCCACACGTGCCTCTGCGCCCAATATGCCAACACACACTGCAAAGTAAAATAAACTTCAAAAATAGAAAATATACGGCTCGGTCAACTAGGCCTTTGACCCGCATACACTCCCCAGTCCCCACCCACCCACCCCTGCTCCTCTCAGTACCATCATTCACACATACCACACCCGATTCAAACTCCTCCTCCTCCTCTCCTCGGGGCCCACGTGGTGGGATTTTAAATGCGCGGCGTTCCAAGCTGGGCGCGTCGCCTTGTCGCCACGCGGCGTGACTTAGACCGAAGTGCGGCGCGTCATCTAACGGCGGTTATGAGGGCGCTGCTCTCGTGTTGCGTGCTGCCGCTGCTTTTGTTCCAGACGGAACTCCCATCCTTGGCGGCATTTAAGTA
Source organism: Fragaria x ananassa (assembly GCA_034370585.1). Lineage (NCBI taxonomy): Eukaryota > Viridiplantae > Streptophyta > Magnoliopsida > Rosales > Rosaceae > Fragaria > Fragaria x ananassa. Next base: position 10,981,184 of record CP139765.1, on the reverse strand, counting down.
TTATTTAATTTTAACCAGAAATATTATAATTTTTGTATTTAAAATTAGTTTACGTAGGAACAGTCATGTGCAAGTCACGTGCAGTTAAAACTGAACACAAAAAAAAACTCCGGTCATTGTTTTTTTTTAATCTGGAAATCACAAACCTGTAACCTCATCTCTAATTCTTTTATTATTCAAACATACCCAGAAATTGAGAATTCCATATTTGCCTCTTTCTCTCGATTTTCAACTGATTTCTGGGGTTTCCATTCTTCCATGGCTTCTCAAAACCCAACAGATCGATGGAATCATGGCCGACCCACTCATCTCCGACAACCGCCTCAAATTCGAATCATGTAATACAAAGAAAACCCAGTTCCATTCAAACCCAGTCAAATTCGAGAATATTTATACCAAAATGTAGTCCTAACCCATGTTTGTGCAAAAGTATACCCAGAAACCCTTGTTTGTGTCAAACGGCGTTGGCGGAGGAGATGGTTAGAGTCGCTCTGATTGGAGCCGCGCAGACGACAATAAAGGCTAGAGATCTCGATTCCCTCCTTTCCTTTATATTTTTGATCGAAACCTCCTCTTCGATTTCAAGAGTGCCATAATCTGCTCCCTTTTCTTATTTCCAGATTTCACCTTGAATATGAAATTAAAGTTTTTACTGATCTCATATGTTTCTACAGTGTCGATTAGTTTTTCTTTTTTGATGGTGTTAGTATATATGTGAGTGTCATGTGGTAAGGAAGATTCCCAACGAAATATTCTAGATTTTCGTGCAAAGGAAGAAATGTGTGAGTGTCATGACAAAAAATCATATATTTTATTGTAACATAAATTACCTAATGAAATATTCTAGATTTTTGTTCTTATGAGCACGTGAATAATTAATATTTAAGGAATGAAGATTTTGCTGTAAATTTAAGGAAAAAGTGCTTCTCTTTCTTCTCCATCCCTATTTTGAGAAATGAGGTGAGAAAGCTGTTGGACCATAAAACAACTCACTATTCCTTGAAATTGATAAAATCAAGAAAATGAGAAAGCTGTTGGAGATGCTCTTAGAGTTGAAGAAAAATATTAGTGTTTTACTTAGTTTAGACTTCATTTATTGCTTGCGATGTTAGCACATCATGATCATGATTTTCGGCTAAGTCACAACCTAATGTGTGATGACAAAAACGAAAAAGGCAAATATAATCTTGAAGACATATTCTTCTTCTTTTTCTTTTTTTTTTGTAAATTAACAACATAAGAGAAACAGATTTAGATGAATGCATAAATGGAAGGACATTTGAGAACTCTAATGGCTAGCATGTTTTTGGAAGTTGAATGCAATTCCAGAAGCTCATTAACTGAATTCAATCAATATGTTATAATTCTTTAGGGTTTAGGTCATTTGTATGAAAGTGATTTTCGTTTTGTTTTATTATTATTGTCTTTATTTGTATGGTCATTTTCTCTTGGATGAAAGAACTTAGTCATACAATTAAATATGCACATTTTAGTCATTCAAGTCCAAGGCTAATACTTCATGTTTAGACATAACACATAAGATACAACACCTTTGATTTTTTCTAACCCAGGGTTTGGTCTCTGACCTTCATCACTGAAAAATTATGTATTAATCAGGGTGGTTTAGGTCAAATGTGACAATTAAGTCAGCTTAAACAAAAAATAAAGACAATTATAAGGAAGTAAACTCATTGTTTTGTAGTTTGTATCTCTAATATATAATCAGTAATCAATGCCAAAGCGCTTGGCGCATGACCTAGTCACCTAGCTAGCAGTGAGGATCGTCAATGTCGATCTCCCAATTTCTTACCATGTTTCTAACAAGAGAAATTCGTGAAAATGCCACCGACTTGGTAATATTTATTTATAGTACATGTTTATATATATATATATGACCACTTATATATTATTTCTTGTATGAATATATAGGAAGTGCATGCTAGGTCGGTATATCGTACATTGTCTTTGGGGAAGAAGTTTAAATTTGCGCATTGTTGGCCAATATTGAAGGATACAGAAAAGTTTAGCAAACCTCCGTCCTTGGATGATGAATTCTCTAGTGATCCGTCACCTATTGACTTGTCTAGAGAAGATACACCTATTGAGGGAACCTCAAACCCTTCAAATGTGCATGCACGCCCTCCAGGTCAAAAAGCTCAAAGGGCTGCTAAGAAAAGATGCAAACAAGATGACACATCTCAACTCTTAGCTCAAATGAAAAGAATTGCAGACCAAGGAGATCGCGATCTCGAACACAGACTACAACTTAGGGATGAGACTAGACTTGCACAAGAACGTGCGGATGATGCACCCACAATGGCGGTGGATCCATCAAAATTTCCCGCCCCAATTAGGGCTTATTGGGAAAGGAAGCAAGCTATGATTATTGAGAGGGAGGAACAAGTTTACAATGTCGGGTTACACCAACCACTTGCTTCATCTGAAGGTGAAGATGACCCAATGTATTAATACTTTGTTGCCTCTATTTTAATTTAATTTTGGTAATTTAATTTATGAAATGAATATACTTTGACTTTCAATTATAATTAATGAGTAATTTATTTATGAAATTGCAAACATTACAATAATACTAAACACACAAACAACAAATAAATAAAAGAAGCAAATTTCAAACATTACAATAAATACTAAACACACAAACAACAAATAAATAAAAGAAGCAACTTGCAAACATTACAATAATACTAAACATACACCATGACACAATACCAATTGTTAAAAACATAAAGCATATTGTTGCTTCACATGCGGTTCTACTTTGCCTGTTGCTTCACATGTGGTTCTGCTCTGCCTGTTGCTTCACATTCCATACGTGATTAACCAAATCCTCCTGGAGGCTTCTATGCACAACTGGACATCTAACATGCTGGTATCGGCGCATGAATTCCCCAAGTGCAGGAGGATCACGCTCAACCAAATGATCTACTTTGGGTGGTCATATATTTCTGCTCTCCTCGGTCTTGTTGGGACCTCATCGGGATCAACTTCATGATTATCTTCAGTTTCATCGCGCTCATCTTCAACAATCATATTATGCAAAATAATGCAAGTCATCATGATGTATTAGATATCTTCCCTGTCCCATCTACTAGCTGGTCCTCTCACACTTGCAAAACAAGCTTGAAGTATTCCAAATGCTCTCTCCATATCTTTTCGGAATGACTCATGCATCTTTGTAAAATAAGCTTGTTGTGGCGTGATCGGGTTTTTAATTGCTTTCACAAAAGTCCCCAATTTCGGGTAGATCCCATCAACTAGGTAGTAGCATTGACCATATTGGCGATCTCCAACATGGTATTTGACTCGAGACGACTCACATCTACAGACTTCATCGAATAGCGGAGATTGTCCAAGGACATTGAGGGAGCCTGGAAGTCCAAAATAGACGTGCCATATCCAAGTATCATATGATGCAACCACCTCGAGGATGATTGTCGGCTTTCCTTTGTAACCGGTGAAATGCCCTTGCCATGAGGTTGGACAGTTTTTCCACTTCCAGTGCATACAGTCGAGACTTCCAACCATTCCAGGGAACCCTCTTTTGTCAGCAACATTGAGCAACCGCCGCAAATCTGTCTTTGATGGTCGACAGAGGTAATGTTTTTGGTATACTTTCCAAATTGCTCTAGTAAAGTGACTTAGAATTTCCAAAGCTGTAGATTCTGCTATGTCGAGGAACTCATCACACAGGTTGGTGGGAAGCCCATAAGCAAGCATCCTCATGACACAAGTCAACTTTTGTTTAGTTGACAAGCCAAGCCGACTAGAGGCGTCAGGCTTTTGGACAAAGTAAGAGTCATGGTTAGCGACATCGTGCATCATCTGGTCAAACACATAGGGCCGCATTCGATACCTCCTACGAAACACATCATCTTCGAACTGACACGGCAAGGTGAAATAAAGAGCTTTCAGTCGTTGATCCATAGCTTCATGCTCTCTAGGGGTGTATCGCCGACCTTCTTGGGAACCACCTATTCATATTCTTCCTCTTGGATCCTCTGAATGTGTAAGGAAGCTTCCTGCATCACCAGAGCTCTTTGACGATTCCTTATGATGGAATCTTCCTCCTCCTTCATTAATAGTTTCCTCAACCTATTCATTGCAGCAAAGAACAAAAACTTAGAACTTGAATTTTGATATGAGAGAGAAGTGTTTGTGAATTAGTGAGGTATGATGGAGTGAAAAGCATTGTATTTATGAACGGACTAAAAATGATTGATCAAAATAAGATATGACACGTGGCAGATAAAGATCTAAAACGTAATCTCACTAGCCTCTCACGCAACGACACGAGGAGCTAAAGTATACCCAAAATTCAAGATCTGAAATCTTATCGGATATGTAATAATTGAGAAGATATGCATTATTAATTTTTCAAAATAAAAAAATTATTTAATTTTAACTAGGACAACATATTGTATTAAATTATTATGTATGATTTATATAATTTATTTGTTATTATATAAATTATTTAACCTTAAACATTATATATGAAATGATATTTATTTGTTGATGATCAAAAACCATACTCATACCCAAATTATATAAAATGATTAAAATTTGGGTATGAGTATGAGTTTTGATATAATGGTTGGAGATGAAATATGAGTTTGAATAGTAATGAGTTTGAGTGAGTTAAAATATAGGTATAGATATGGGTATAAAAAAGATTGTTAGAGATGCCCTTACATATTGAAAATCTTTAAAGAGAACATCTCTTATTAGAGCCCGTTCCTCATATAGATAGAGATCAATAGTATGATCCATACTAATAAAATACGCTAACCTATCAGCTACACTATTTACTTCAGGATTAATATGATGGAAGATACATGAATTAAATGGCTGTTTCATAAACTGATATTTGACTTACGGAAGCTCCATCTGAATTGATCTTTAACTTCTCTCTTGGTGGGGCAGTCCATTTTCCCATCACCTCTCTTCTGTTTCGTCGAGTCCTCTTAGGTTTTTTTTTTCTTCTGGTGTTGCTGAATTAGTTTGCTATAGCCTTATGGGTTGCGGTTCTCTCCCGTGTTGTGTTTTGTTTTTCATTATAGATGAGTGAAAATATAAGTGAACAAATACATACGTTATAAGTGACAAGAAAAACTTGCATCTTTTTATCTCATCAAAATAAATTGTCTATTCTTTTTAATGTGCATTAATTATCCATATATATACCACCTAATAATTCCTCATATGAGAACTTCTTGACACCTACAAGTTGAACTTAGATTAAGACTATCCAATTCTGCGCACGCTTATAATCCAAGAACAATGTACATAATTCCAAAGGACTAGAGATTTATACCTGGATACTGTGACGACTATGACAACAACGACTACGACTAAAGTGAAGAATTAGCTAGATCGATCGATCAAGAGTCATCTTCGCAAGTCGCAACAACTAAATAGATACCCAACTGCTGATAGCCTGAAAAAGAGAAGTCTCGATTTTCCTTCTCTTCTGTAGGATTCAGACCTGGATTGCACTTATGGTCCTTGTAGATGTTATTTCCATTTCTATGATCTCAATTTAAGTAAATTAATAGTCCTTACAATCAGAGGTCCCGTGGTTATTTATGTTCACCGTTGCTGTTTGTTTGAGCCGATTGCTACTGCATGCTTACCTCACTCGTATTCCATTGAAAAAGATTAACAATACGTGAAAGAACACTGTATAATATGAATTCTTCATTTTTCATACTCGAATGCTAACTTGCTGAAGTATCAAAACTCACGGGCTCTAACAATATTACTTTAGAGGTGTTCTCTATAGATAGACCCCTGGATGCTCACAATTATTTAGTTATAACGTGCAGCCGTGTATAGACCTTAGAGTTTAGGGATCGAGATTCTCAGGAACAATCGCCATCCTCCCAAATACCTTGGCATCTATAAACACACACATCAATTAGTGCTCACTTTCACGCAGACAACTGTGAATTATATAGTATGAGTTCTGATAAGCAAGGAGCCGATGATTCATATGCTGATGAGCCTCTCTCCAACTCTAAGGAAACAAAGATCACTACCAGTTCACCCTCTTCACTCGACTCCGAATCTCTTTGTTCCAAGACTCTTAGTGCATGTTTGGTACCAAGTACTGTATTACCTTCTTAATTCTTAAGACTGTTCTGCACTAATGTGGACTGCCTTAAATTGTACTAATATTGGCCCACGTTTGGTGTTGCATGAGATTAGGAAAAAAAAAGTTTTAAATTAGAGATGTCTCATGTTTGCTGATGCATTGGACTTGACTACTCTAACATCTAACATCTAACAAACTGGACTACTTTAACAATCTAATATCTAACAATCTTGGTCATTGAAATTTTGACATGAAATCCAAAAAAATGAAAAAAATAAAAAAAAATTGACATGAACTACCCAGAACAAGTACCTCAAATATGGATATGCCCTTTTAACAACTAAAAATCTCCAAAAGAAACATGTGAAAGAAATATGCAGAATCCAATAGCATTCCTTAAATGGGAATTCTGGAATAAAAATGACATGTTTCCCTGCATACACCATATGACATGTTTCCTGAATAAAAAGTTAAAGTTAAAAACCATGTAAGCAATGTGCAAAACAAACCACAATTATAAGCAACTGTGTGGTAAAAAAATGTAACTGATGAAGATAAAAGATGGGTAATTACCTCATTGTGTTGAGTTCTTCCACCTCATCACTGTTGCAACCATGCACCTCATCACTGTTGCAACCATGGCTGCAGCCAGAGAATGACAACATGTCCATTTCATATCTGATATGAAGCACCAGAAAATGGCCTTTTTCTCTCAAAATTCTGACAAGCTTCCGGCTGGTCTCCTCTATCTGGGAAGTAAATCTCAGACCATGAAAATTGAATCTACATCTCAGCTTTTGAATCTCAAGAGGTAGCCCATTGTTAGCCACTCGAGCATCAATTTTGTTAAAAAGCACCACTTTATACTTTCGTACCAACGGTAGGATCTGTTAAAAAACAAAACTCTATAAATTAGTGAGACTAATTGTCATAAAATCGAAAACTAAAGCGATGATGACTTAGATGCTTCTTTACCTGATGAAGGTAGTAGGAAATGTTGGACCAACTAACAGGTGGCAAAGAGTATGCAGGTCTGTTGTTGAGCTTTGGGGGCAGTTTCTTTAGTATCCAAACCTCATCTCTCAATGATCTAATGAAATGATTGACATCGAAAATGTCTTGAAACTCACTGCACAAGAAGAAAAAAAAACATGCTTAGAAACAAAGGATCATTCTTATCCTCAATAAGATCATACACAATGAGAACATTCAAACACAAATGAACCTCACCTTGCAGCCCAAAACAAGTTCTTATCCAACTCAGGAACAATAAGAGTCACATTCATGTATCTGGCAATCGCAACCATATCACAAATCTACAGAAAATTAAGAAACTGAGGAAACTAACATTGTGGAAACACAAAACTGTACTACATTGTTAAAACATGTCCTTGATCAAGTAGCTGGAAACTCACCGCTGCTCGCATTTGATTCAATCCTCCATTGCAAGAAACCATCAGATATCCATTATTCTTGTATACCCCTATAACAAAAGTAACTTAGAAGTCAGAACTATAATTTTCACAGAAAATGGTTAAAGTGAATAGAAATCAGATTGAAGCTCACTCTTTGGTGGGAAAACTGGGATTGGAAGCCTAGGCAATTCCAAAAGAGAGTTGAAACAACAAAATGGTACCTTCAACGGGACTTAGGAGAGGGAGCGGCGTCGCTCGCCGGAATTAGGGGGGGGGGGGGGGATGTAAGAGAGTGGAGGCTAAGTTAGTGAGGTCTTAGGCTAAGGGCGTGAAATCGGAATACCCACGCTAAGCCCTGCTAAGGAGGCCAAATCCAAAAACAGGTTCAACTTAACACCATTAATCTTAGTACCGAGAGAGACCAAACATGGGATAAGCCTTCAAGAACAATACCAGGTACCAAACGTGAGGTCAGAGTAAGTATACACGACTCAGTTTTAGCAACATTGGCAGATGACAATGCGCGTGTTCTTTAAAGATTCAAGATGCTGAAACGCGGAAAGAATCAAAGCTCGATCTTCTCCTAGTGATTTACTCCTACAGCCGACCATTATAAGCTTAAAAAAGGCCAAATAGTCAATTTGCTATCCTTTACAATTAACCAACTGTGTTACCCTGATGGATTTCTTTGTTAACATGATATCCAATGCACTTTGGTACATGCATCTGTTATATATACAAGCTGTTAAGCTAGGAAATGCTTAGCATTCAGTGCAAAATTTACTTGCCTTGCTATTTCTCTCTTGATACCTTTTTCTTCTGTAATCTCCCTTCTATTCAAAATGTGCTTTCTGCAAAAATCAATACACTATTTGGCTCATCAACATTTCGAACACCAAAAGAGCGAAGACTACACTTGCACCACATATGAGAGATACATAGATTGAAAGGAAAGATAGCATACATTACAAATGAAATTTAACAGGAAGCAGATACAAAACAATATGACCCAATGAACGGGTTCCTCATGCAGTAACCTCAGAATCAGCTGGGGTGTACCAGCCTTTTTGGATCTCTACTGCCTTCTTTCTTCTTGCCAATCGAGACTTTCTTCGTGCTCCAGTATTCCTATGCAAAGTCCCAACTTTCACTGCTTTGTCAATGATGGAGTATGCTTCACCAATAAGCTTCTCAATTGAAAGAACTTCTTCAGCCTGAGCATCTGGTTTCTTCTTGAGCATGTCTAAAGCTTCCAAAACCTAGAATTATATAGTCAAGAAAACAATCACTGGTGTTCATGAATCATAAATTCAGAAAAACAAATTCATGCAATACTAATACAATGATTATATTCATCCTTGCTGGTTAAATCAACAAAGATATATATCCCTATAAATTATGTGGAAATATAAAATGATTTTGCACTTCAGTAATGTTATCCAACTGAACTGTTAACAATTATTAGTATCCATGTATTCAGATGGCATATCCTCTCTCAATATCCATATACACATTTGAAACAGTTGGGCATGCATAACATCTGAGCACAAAAGAAACTAGAAAACAACATGCAATAGTAACAAACAGATAACAGTTTTAAGTGGCGCAACCACTTAAATCCTATCGCAGATAAAGAACCACTGCACCAAAAAGTACTTGAGCTAGATATAGATATGGGTGCTCCAGATGGTAATGAGATCAATTTAGACACAGATATGTTGCTCCATTTGGATGAGAATCCAAGGGATCATATGGTGACAGCTCTAGAGCTAGACGTTGGGACATGGCAATACAAGAGACAATAGAAAAAAATATTACTGTCCAAAAACATTACTGGACAGTGACAAAAATCATTGAACGAATATGAGGCCCAACAAATAAGACTTCCAACTTACAGGAACAAAAGAGTACAAAAAGATCTCTGAACGAATTGTAGCTATTCTTATATAACACAGATAGATTCATCAAAAGGAAAGGACAACACCACTTGAGACAGGACAACACCCTTCTCCTGCTTCAGAAATTCTTCTATACTAACTCAGCAATATCACATAACCCCTATCCAATTTTTGGGCCAATTCCCCCTTCTTACCACCAAAAAATGAATCAGTCCGTAAGGTAAAAGGAACGGGTACTGGCCTCATCTCTATGGAGAGAACTTAATTCAAATGCCCAGTATTTGAGCACGAAAAACATAGAAGTAAACTACAAGTATACGCCACATTACACCTCCAAGCGACTTTACATGCTTCCTCTGAACATCAAAAGGTCAATAGACTCGATAACCACACCAATGTTACTCGCATATAAAAAAGGAAACAGTCAAGTAAATGGTGTAAGCATATTCGTTTCTTTTCGAATTGCTATATTATACAATCCAAGCAACTAATCAGAATTCATCACGCTCACAAATCATAACATCTTCACATATTCATTGAAAAAATAATTGCAATGAATTCACTTTCACAGAGAATGTAAATACGATAAGAAACTACCTTCTTCATCCTGGTTTTGATTTCAGACTTTCTAGACTTGTTGTAAATGCGCCTCTTCTCAGCCTGGCGAGCTCTCTTCTCAGCAGAGTCAGGCTTCTTGGTTGGAGCAGCCTCACAAACCACAGAGCGACGAACTGACCTCTGAACTGGGCCCAAATTCAAAAACCCTGCAAATTGAAAAACCCACATATCAATTTACAACTTCTCAGAATGGAAAGACCAAAACTTTAGACCAGAAACAATAAAACCGTCCAACCCAAATGAAAAGGTTTCAAACTTTGTTGGGCATTTTGAAAATTTGTCACAAATCAAAATAGGGAAGTGAGAGAATTGGGTACCTTTGGAGAAGAAGTCATGAGAGAGATTAGCGGAGAAACTGAGAGAAGGGAAGTGGGTGGAAGAAGCTGAGGAAGTAGAAGGGCCATTGAGGGAAAGGTTGCCGAATTTGGAAGGAAGGGCTAAGCATGAAGATGATAGGCAATGAAGTGCTGCTGCCATTTCTCTGACTCTGAGTCTCTCTCTCCCTCTCAACAATTGGAGCTCTACGAGCGTGTGTTGCTTGCTGTGATTTTATCCACTGGAGTGTGGAATTCCTCTTCTGTCCCTGGTCATGGAGTTGGATGACGTGGAGTTATCTATATTTTTTTACTGAGATGAATCAACCTTTTGGCCTAACTAAACCCAATTGTGATTTGCTCATTTCCGATACCTTGACAGCTTCATATTTCGTAGTTCGAATGATTCGAATGATTCGTACACAGGTTGAGAGGTTCATTACCTGGACGTTAAGCCACCGGGCAATACCACATAATTTTATCTCACGCTTTGCTTATGTGCAGAGGTGAAATGAAAGACCTGTTTGCTTTGTTATATTCTGTACTAGCCATTAATTTTTTGCATTGAAAAAAGGACTCCAGTTTGCTCATGTTTTCTGCGAGGTCAGATTGCGACGCTGTTTCTCGTATTGACTCATGAGATGATGTGAGCCTTGCACAGCAGAGGAAAGGATTGTTGTCGAGGAAGTTAGGTCTCTCTTGATTAGTCCAGGCCACTCTTGCTGTTTGATGTTCGAGAAACTAATCAACAGAGACCTAACCTCCTCTACCATAAACTCCAATCACAGATAAGTCGGACGTTTAGAACGATCATCTGCTGAGAGTACAGTTAAAAACTGGTAAAATCCAATGATAAGATGACATTAAAAACAAATCACGTCCAAGAGAATCAAACCAAAGTGAAGCCATCACATTCTTAATCAAAATCCATTAAACTCTTCCTAGTATGAGAGAGGTGCATGTCACCACAGACTAACAGGTTCACCAAACTTTTGTATACAACATGTGTTAAAATAACTACAAGCTGCACAAAGTTGCTGATGTTTATCTAGAATCTGTCAGCAGTGACTACTGTGGGTTGAGCTTCACGATGCTTTCTCGCAAGGTAGGGACCCAATCTCACAGATTCATGCAACTGCTTGTCAAAAATAATGAATAAGTCGGTGCAAAAGAAAAGATAAAAGGAACAAATAGGAGAGAACACAAAAGGAAGCATAAACCAATTCAATTATTTGGTTGTTTACAGAAAAATAGGACTGATTCCTTAATAGGTTATGAAGAAAGAAAAAACATTTCTTTTCTTTTGATAGCTTAGCAACTGTTAACCCACATAAGCCAATCCACAGAAGACTCGTGACTAGAATATACGGCTCAATTTATATATTAGTCAGATGATTTATGCTCTTGCTTGTATGCATTAGGTCCGAGACTGACTGGCCAAAGTAAATTAGTCTGCGATCCAGAAAACTAGTCCAGCTCTTAAGCAAAAGGAATGAAAAAATGGTTATTATAGAGCTGACCTTTGCTGCAATCCCACCAAGCGCTGGGTCACTTGAAAGTTTACTGGACATGTTAAAAGCCCTATGGATAGTCTTGCAACAATTATATCTTGCTTCCATGCCTGAACTAAAAAAATTCATGTATAATATTAGTTTGAAGAAAATCATTACAGAAAGCGGCTTCCAGAACCAAAAAGAATAGAGCAGCACTAATTTGAGTTCAAAAGAGAACCAGAAAATATATGATCTGGCAAACTTTTAAATACTCAAATACACAACTCAAATTAACTGAAGAAAGAAAAGGTACCTTTTAAATTGACACACAGGGAAAAAAAATAAAAATAAAGAGATACTGGCACTGAGGTCATAAAATGATTGTGTATCTTGTCAATTTCACTCTTGAAACTTGAGAGCACATTCAGTACAGTGACCACAAATTTTAAATTCAGCTTATCCAGACAGGTATTGTTTCTATAATTCAATCTACCATCAGCTGAAGCACTGAACAGTCAGCAATTCAGAGGAAGACACTCACTTCGAATAAACAGTGTAAAGAACCCTATCAGAATTTTATGTGAGGATAAGCCAGTTTAATGTAATTACTATTTCATTATAAGATTCTAACTTAACACACATTCGGCACACAAGGGAGATAAAGTCAACAAATATAAAAGACTGAAAGAGTAGCAAAACAATATTTTAAAAATACATAAAAATTGGGACTATGAAAGATGAGGACCTAGTTTTGTGGTTTCAGAAGCAGCATCAGTCACTATAGTTATTATCTCTTGCTTTGAGCAAATCTCCATCAGGCACCATGGGCGAGCCCCCAACCCAGTCAGCACTCTATAAACCTGAAATTATGAGTTTAATCCACCATAAATAACACAACACAGTAAACCTTTATACTTTCAGCAAGGTTAACTTCTATGTTATAGCTCTATTTCCACAATCTATCTACAATGCCACATATGTAGCATCAACCTGTCCTTGTTCTTTCCACATTTTAAAGAGGTATTGTGTAGTGAAGGGCAATTAGCATAACAAGCCATACAAAAAAAAAATGGAAGCACAGCAAAAGTAAAAATCATAGTTTCAGATGATTTATATGACAGAAATGGGTAGTTCTACATACCTCCAATTAAAATATATCAAATATGTAGTTTTTTTTTCAAGGAAAATTGGTGGCCTAACAGGAGCTGCGAAACTAATCAACCATTCATAAAACTTAGCTGATGCATTTCTAATAGGATAGGAAGAAAAAACCATAATTCATGAGTTTAGAAACCTCACCGCCAAACGAGTCTCTGGATCCTGTTGGATAACTGATAGGAATAGACCCTGTAATTGCATTGAGAAATGAGTACAAACCCAAGCATCATAACATACTAAACTTGAAGTGATTTGTTCAATTCAGCAAATGGACCAACTGTTGCACAAGCCACCTGCACTCAAGTGCCCGGGGTTTCTTGACTGGAATAATAATATCAAAGAGTGCTTATCATTAAAAAGTAGAGGACGAAAATAACTGCTCACTGATGGTGTCAGCTTTGAGCTCTTGGATGCGGTTTCATAAATCAAGCGTCGTAGGCTTTCTTCAGTATCACTAGTCAGTATGACGCTGTTCTCAGATCGAGTTTCTCCAGAGATGTTTGCAAGTGCATGCAAAGCAGCCTGTGTTGGCCACAATATGTAACATCAAAGAAATGCACAAAGAAGGTAAAGTACAACAGGTAATGTCTCTGATCATCATCAAGAATTGTAGAAAGTACAAGAAGAATAAATTAATTAATTAGATAAATACAAAGATGAAACTGTTGTCATTGTACTAACAGGAAACATCTTAGATTCCCCTCTTTATCATCCAAATTTTCATCTTATTTTGAAAATGAAAAAGGTCAGCGGAAGAGTGAATACATCAACGAATGAAATCGAGCTCACAAAGATTTAAAGATATCTCTGTATGTGACAAGACTGTATAGCAGAAACAACAATGATCTAGTCTCTGTACCTAAGGACTCGACAAGTATTTTAGAGTCCAAAAAGGCCTCATAAACACTAGGTATGATTCAGATTGTTTAGCTTTAACTATGACACTCCCTCATACGAAGACTTTTGAAGCTCGAGGATTTACAAAAATTTTCGCAACAGTTTTTATTCTCAACGACAAGAATCATATAAACCCCGCCCAAGCACTGTAATTTGGGTTTGCATAGGTTTATCTAGAACGTTATGTGAAGGGCTTTACAAGAACTAACATGCCAATAACTAGTAAGCAGCTCTTTCATTATCAACCGACAGTTATCACAGCATATATGTGCATAACCCTGTATTAATTTTTTGTAGAGGTGTAAACCATGACCAATACCTTCTTTCGAAAACTACTTGCTCTCCTTCCTACTTCTATGCATTAAATATACACACTAATAAGTGGCTACATTATTTATTACTGAGGGAGTATTTTAATCAAGGGTCCAAGACTACAAGGTTAGCTGAAGACAAATTCACTAGTAATCACTAGATAGTCGTGTACACACATGGAGCAACATTTCAGACTGAATGAATTGGCAAATTAGTACAGGAAAAAAAAAAGGAGAGAGAAAAGATGAAGTCAAAAAAAGTGAAACCAAAAAGACAGAGTGAAGGAAAAAACATACAGAAGTATATTTAGTAAAGGAGTAGATGCACTGACCAATTGTCTACCATGGCCCTGCCTATCAAAGGCAAAATATACAACATGTCTTGCAGCTGGTGGTGAGCTTGACAGTAGCAATTGTGCTCCTTCCATTGCTAAGAGCACCCAGAAACAAAAGCTATAAGTATCATGTTCTTAAAGAGCACACAAATTTGTTCTAGACTAAAGAATCTGTTTTTCAAGTGTACATCCAGTAGTGCATACTTACATGACCCTATTTGACCTAGAGCTTCCAGAGCAGTTTCACATTCATCTGTATCATGACTCTCTGATGAACAAAGTATTCTATCTATGGCTGATACTACAGTCTTCGCACCTGAAAAGTCAAGCAACCATTTACTACTGCTTATCTAAGAACTGAAACACTTATATTATTCAGAAATAGCCGATCTCAAACATTTAACCTAACGTTTAACCAGCAGTTACACTTTATTTGATATTCTCAACATGTTCCAAATTAGAAAATTTAATTTTCATGCAGAAGAATAAAGCAACCATGTAGAATGCATTAACTTCAATCCAGAATGGTAAACACATTCCAGGGTAGGATAAAAAGATTATGTTAGTGTGACCTTTTCAACCTACTAGGGCTAGTTGGGGGAAATTGCAACTAGTGAATTTCAGGCATCTTCACTCGCGAGTCCGTGATCCCCACATATGAATGGGCACAAAATTAACAAAGTGAACAATTTTCCCAACAGAAGTTACAAAATGAGCATTAAATCATCTTCAAGAGTGTCAACTAATGGAGCATTTGTGCATCTACCTCTCTTGTCCAGTATATGGTATTACAAGTGCCTTAAAAGTAATTATGAATTGTTCTCTTAGAATACGTACACAAGTTTTTAAAGAATCACAAAATGCTAAAAGTTCAAGGCTTAAGTGCATCCTATATCAAGCGAATAAAAAACTTTATAGTATTCAGAAAAGAAAATCACTTCTCTAGAGGTGATGTAAGTAGCAATTCTAAAAGTAATAGTCCCCAAGCATTTATAACACAAGATAATGAATGTAAATCTTACTAGATTCATCAGACAATATGTAATTTCCATTCGACAGCAGTCTTCCGCTGATTATCATCGCCCTTGATCTTAGAATCGAGTCCATTGACTGGTTGCTGAAATGCATATAAGTGAGCAGTAATAGTGTATAATAGCTTTTAAGAAGTTAAAAATAGTGTATAATAGCTTCTAAGAAGTTAAAGGGATATAAATTGAAATTGAAAAGAGAATATTCGGTATAACTAAGTACCTTATTATAGAACTAAGCAGTTGCATGAGGGTGCTTGTTGACAAGAAAACTCTACCATGCTTGATCTCTGACAACTTTATCATTTGATAACATGTAAAATCAACATTTAAATCCCATATAGATAACTATCAAGGATAAGAGACTGGAAACAAAAACAAGATTATTGAAGTTTGAAATTGTTTATCAATTCTAAAACAAAAGATAGGTAATATCAAAATATTATTTAATCAGCTAATATCACATAAAAAGCAATATTTGTCCTAAATATTAGTCCTAGAACATTCTTGTGGACTCTCTATTTCCTGTATGTATGTTCAAATTTTCTTCATATGAGATTGCTGAATTTTACACACAAATCTTGAATGCAGGGTACAAAAATATTGTGGAACATGGAATGGACAACAAAGGAGTGACATCAAATACAAACAGCTTCAATGAAAGGCACTGTGGGGTGGGAATGAATTGAAGATAATCAATGACCAACCTCATACAAAAGCTCCATAACATTTAAGGTTGCAAGGGTATCATTCGAATTGATCTCCGCTTCGAAAAGTCTAAGTAGATTTGACTTTGAAACCACCGATGCCACATGATGGGAGACAGAGAATAGCTTCACAATCAAAGCCAAAATTCGGACTCGTCCCTAAAAAACATTAATATGATTTAGGATAAGGAAAATTTCAGCAGAGTAGATACATGACTAAGATCAGAGTAGATCATGGAAGTTTATACTAAGACCCAAAATGTGTATAAATAAATGTCGACTCCAGTAACTGTCACAACTATACAGCTATGTAAGAGTATAAGAAATGAAAAATGTTCCTAAATTCTTATTAATCCGGAAAAACAGAGCATAGGTGTAGCTACATCTACAGTTCTTCAACTAAAAAGTTTTAGAATTTCTACTTGTGTATAGCTCACAAAGTACCAGGCACCTACCAGTGATGAGCATTGAGATGCTAATTTTCCAAGATGTGTAGCTTCATTGGCATCAGCTGGGAAAACAATATCCTACACATGATAGCAAAGTAATTCAATATGTTATCACGGAACAGGTACTATATGTAAGGACATTTAACTGGAAAAATGCTATAATCATACTATGCCTGCTGGACTACCCGCTATCTTTGCTATTGCTTCAGTTGCTAAAGTTGTAACTTGTTCATTTCTACATATTGAAAGCAAATCAGTGTAATAAATATTTGATCCAAATAGATACTTTGCAAACAATTAAAACCCAAGTATTAATCTCAAAATAAATATTGAACGTACCCATTGATGAGGCAATCAATCAATAGAGGATATATATTGTTGTCGATTATAAGATGTGCAGAAACAGCATAGTCATTCACACTTTCGAGAAGGCGGGTAACCTGAATGCTAGTTAAGATGTCAGACTAAAATCCACAATTTTACAGTAATTTGCAGGCAGTAAAAATTTCAAAACAGCCCAACAAACAAATGGAAAACATGTATACAATATGCGACAGCATAGAAAACTTAAAGAGATCTCAACATAAACCAAAAATTCATAACAAATAAGGATACATACCGTTTTACAGGCTAAAGCTTTGACCTTCTGAGAATTTGCCGTCAGACCAACTTGTATGAAAGGCTGAAAGAAACAGCAAAGATAAATAATGCTTAATAACCGAATCTTAACCCATAAAACATTCTATTTACAGACGTTTCTCCTTTGTTAATGAAGATTAAGCCTTTACAAGTGCAAAAATACGAAGTAATAGGGTGCAGTCTGAAGTTCATTTACTAGGTCCAGCATTCCAATATGTATAGCTTTATTACGTTCACTGATAAGTAATGCATCATTTAATCATTTTCGACAAGAAACCAAGCTGAACAATCGCGAGAAATAAGCAATTACTTTGCTAAAAAGTGCAGAGGGCATACCATATACTGTGGAATGAGCGAAGCACCATATCTTGTTTTGAAAATGCTCTCCAAAACATCAACCAAGGTGTTTTCTAAACCAGGCACATCAGCTTTCGTCTGTAAAGCACTGCAAAAGCAACAAAAATTGTAATCGAAATCGAAAAAACTTGACGAGATTGAAATTGAAGGAAGTTGAAGAGGAGGAGGAGGTTACTTGAGGATGACAGGGAGGGGGAAGCGGTCCAGAAACTCGTGGGCGGAAGCGTCGTTTTGAACTCCTGGAAGAAGAAAAAGAGCGGCGATTAGTTGATGAAATTCGAAATAGAGGTGATCGGGAAACGGAGATAGTTTACCGGGATAGTTTGCGAACTCGGAAGAAGCTTCGAGAAGCTGAGTTGGATCGTCGACTGAGTATTCTTCCGCCATAGCTGAACTCTGCAAGTGAGTCTCTTCTGTGAGAAAGTGAAAGAGAAAGACAAAGTGAGAGAGATGAGAGGTGTAGTGGGCTTTAACACGCGTTAGAGTAGGCAGCAAGACACCTGTAAATAATGAACACGAGTCGGTCATATTCTGGGTTGGGCCGGGAGGTGGAGTCCAGCAAAGTAGTACACGGATGGCCCAAACGTTTCTCTATATAATATGAGAACACGATTTCTAATCTCGTTTCATGATGTTGGTGAGAATTGAACTGGGTAACCTACTTCCATAGTAAGGGAATAGTTAATTTAAATAATTGGAACCCAGCCTTGCTGGGAGGCTCAGCCGACGCCGAGTTTCATTTATTTTATTGAAAATAATATTTTGTTACGGGGTAACATAAAACTAAATCTCAAGCTACATTATATAGATAACTAATATCCTCGTAAATAACATCCTAAATAATACGCATGAGTCTTATCTAACCATGCATATCATCAAGTAACCTCGTACTAGCAAGGTGAGCTAACCTATGTTACACCATTTGCTTCTCTACAAATGTGCCGAGTTTGATGTACTGAAAAGTTTGCATATAGACCTTACAATCCTCTATATAGTTAAGATTCATATAGAGGTAGAAAAGTTTGAGGTTAAAAGTCAAGACACTTGACAGCTTAACGAGGTGGCTTAATTTATGATGGGCGGGCATTCTCGTGAGCTTGATTCGGCTTCTACTCTTTGATCTGTTTGTTTTCTTCGAATTTCATGGTAACAATGTAAGGGTTAGTTCAACAGCTCTTAATCTTACTTGAAATTCATTAGAACAATGAAAGGCCAAGACCAAATTCATTACATCCTCAACCTCAAGCATATAACTCATTCAATGGTAGAAACCAAAAGTTATGTACCATCACAAGTCATGATTGAAAAGCACGAGATATTTGTGCTTTTGTTTAACCTCATCATCAACCCTAAGGTTTAACGTACATAACAAATACAAATACGACAATGTGTAATAATCCAAATAATATCCATCCTGGATAATGTAACAACCTAAATCAGAATCCGTGCCATGATTATTAACTTGTGCTTCCACAAGTTCCAAACCCCGGCTTTTAGTCTTTGGCACCTTCTCGTTGTTTTGGTTCCTTATGTTTGGCTGTGTTTGAGCCCAGTGGGCATTTTCGGTCCAAGACTCGAGAAAGACTTGGATATCATTTGGGCCAACGCCTGTGGCCTTTTTTAGCCCATAAAGGGTAGCGAGGTTTGGCAGCACGTGACGTGGCTTTTATCCAGAAGATTCTGATACCTTGCGAGATGCGGTGTCTACGCAGGATCCTTATCTCCAGTTCGCATGGGGCTCTATAGTTCTTGCGAGGATGGGTTGAAATGACTAATAACGCCCTCGGGATAAGGTCGCTTAGTGTTTGAGTTCGCTTACTACACGACAAATGAAATGCAGCGAGGCAGGGAACGAAACCTAAGCGAGATAGGTTTGACACGTGTTGCATGGAGCGCACGACTGGCGAGTTAAACGTATCCTTGTGGGATTCTAATTGCAGAGTCCGCATTGGATTGTGAGTAGTCTCCACGAGTTGCTTACGGATAGATATATAAGGGAGCTCCATGTTCTCTCTCTAGACACACACAATCAATCAATCAACAAATCTCTCTCAAACAGACGTACACAGTCGAAACCTTCGAGTCTTCTCGAAACCCTAACGTTCTAAGCGCATCCCGCTTTAGATCCCGGAGCCCGTCAGGACCCGTCTCCGATTTCCCAATTGTTGCTCTGCTCGCTCTCACAGTGAGTATCGATCGACAGGTGATTCAGAAGAGTAAGCTCGGAAATATTTCCTCATCAGGTGACACCGGAGCCCTCATTCGCCTGGTCAAGAAGTCAGGACGCGCACCGTTCTCTTTCCTCATCCGTGAGGTGGCACGCCCCGCACACACCAGTTTTACATTTGTTCCCTCTCTACCCTTCGCTGAGGACGTGGGCCAAAACATTGGCACGCCCAGTGGGACAGGGAGTTTATTTTTCCAGCAATCATTGGGAAGTTTGACAACTCCCCCTACCGGAGACCTTCGCTTTCTTGCTTGAAACACAAGGCTCCACAATACAAGCCCCATAACAGCGCGGCTTGCAGATCTCTCGCTAAAGAAGAGATTCTCAATCGGTTCGGCAACCCCGACCTTACTAAGTCCACAATGGCAAACTCACAACCAATCCCAGAGGCGGGACCTGCTCTGTCCACAGAGGAGGTCCGCAGAATGTTCGAAGAACTGAGGAGCGATTTCAAGAATGAGATCGGCGCGCTCAGGAGAGAGTGCGGCTTGAAGGCTGAAGAAACTCAGCAAATCGTCCAGGACCTCTCTGCGCAGGTCGCTAAGGACAAGGAGATCTGGCTCGCAAACCAGGAAAACCACGCCAAGCTCAGCGAGGAGTTCAACTATGTGGTTGGCACAATCAGGGAGGACAAGGACATAATGTCCGGCTCTCTGCAAAGGATCCAGACTGAACTGGATCAGAGCAAGGTGGCCTTTACAAAGGCCCTAGAAGCCCAAACCCATCGTCTGAATGACCATGACACCAAGCTGCAGCAGCAGCAGGACGCTTCCTTCTTCGGGAGCAAGAACAGCATGGAAAAGCTCGAAGACTACAAAGAGCGCCATGATACCCTGAGTACAAGGGTCCTGCAGATGGAAGACTGGATTCGGGCCCAAGCGCCGAAGAATCACGCTCTGAACTCCACCAGTTCAAGCGCAGCGGAGGGCTCGAGGTATATCCCGCCAAATGAACGTCCTAGGGCAAATCCGAGGGTCGGGGGCCAGAAGGCTCCCCAATTCACACTGGGGGCCAGCTCATCAAGGACACCACCCCGTCTACCCTCGCCATGCAGCCCTAGGATCACACTCAAGGGCACCGATGCTCTTGCGCCGCAAGGAATGGGGACACCAGACGACCCGATCGTGGCTTATTCCAGTTCGACTCATAAAAACGTCGGACAGGCCCCTAGTTTCTCCGCATGGCATGGCCATGACCAGGGGGCAGATTCTGCACCAGTAACGGCGGCCGACTGGCGCCAACTCATCTCAAGCATTGTCAAGGAGCACACCGGAAAGGGTGATGCTAGCTTGCACTACCGTGACCCCTATCCAGATAGCGTGGCACAATATCCCTTCCCCCACGGGTTCAAGAACATCGTCTTCACCACATTCTCTGGGGAGACAAGGGAAGACGCAGCAACTCACATGGCCCGTTTCAAGGTCCAATGCGGCCAATACGGGAATGATGATATGCTGAAGCTCAAGCTCTTCGGAACTTCTCTGTCCGGAGCCGCCTTCACCTGGTATTCCAGACTGAAGCCGGGGTCAATTCCAGACTGGCCCACCATGGAACGTCTCTTCCGGGAGACATACGGCACAATTGAGCCCGAAGTCGGCCTCGACTCCCTCACGCAGATGAGCCAGCAGATCATGGAGTCCGGAGTGTCTTTCCTCCAGCGCTTCAAGATCCAGCAGGCCAAATGCGATTACCTGCTGCCTGAGCAGGAAGCCATCAAATTGGCTATCCGGGGTCTGGAGCACCGCCAGCGGCTGAAGCACCATGGAGAGCGTTTCAGCTCCATGGGCGACCTAATCAACAAGGTTGGCAGCTATGAGCTCATCCTGAACGAGCTGGACGATAAGGCCAACGCTTCCAAGGGAACCTATGTGCCAGGGAAGAACCGGATCGTGGGGGCACTCAGCATGCAAACCCCTGCTCACGATCCCTACTATCAAAGGCCGGAGCCAGCCCATGCAGATCAGGACTTGGACGACATTGGCGCGGTAGAGCTGACCGGCAAGCAAGTGGCTCACAAACTGAAGAACCTGAAGATGACCCGCGAGCCGATCACCATCCAGTCCTTTGCTTGGACCAAACCAGAATATGAGTCGTACACTTACGACGCCAAGAACGCCCATTTGGTCTTCAATGACCTAATCGAGGCGAAGTACGTGCGCCTAGACCACAAAATTCCGCCTAAGGAGGAGCTGAAGGACAAGAAATACTGTGCCTTCCACAACGTCTACAATCATGACACCAAGGATTGTGTCAAGCTCCGAGACCAGCTGCAGACTTGGTTAAACTCAGGCGAGCTGAGGATGAAGGCACCGGGTAGCACGGCCTCATTGGTCGATGTAGACCCTTTCCCGCCCGTAGTAGGTATGGTCGAGGTCAACTGGGCTGACCAAGCCCAGGACGACGAGCGACGTCGCGCGCCTAAAAGGGGCCGCGAGGAAGGAGACGATAATACCCGCCAGCCGCGCCGCCAGTACACCTACAATGAAAGTCTGGCACACGAGGTCTTAGAAGATCTCAGAGAGGCTGGACTCGTCACACTCCGCTCCTTGCCATACAGCGAGTATAGGGACGGACGCGTCCATTGCAGTTTCCATGACAGTTGGGGGCACAGGACCTGCGAATGTCGCCAGCTCCGAGACCAGATCCAAGACTGGCTTGACCTTGGATACATCTGCTTCAAGGACGAGGGCAGCTTTACAATCGCAACTGCTGGTTTCGCTTGGCCTCGCGTCGGCCAGCGAATGATCACACTAGACCTGTCACCAAATGCAGGACCATCCGATCCGCCAGGCCGAAACCGCAAACGGCCGGCGAACAACTACATGCTCCCGGATAACCAGACGAGGAGCACAAACGACCCAGCTCGACAGTTGGTCGCAAGACTCGAACCAGACCGCCCCTCCTACAAGGATAAGGGCAAAGCAATCATGAGGGACGATAAACCGTCTCCCGCCAAAGGTCCCCAGCCTACGAGCCCCAGGACTCGCGAAGAGCTGGAGAAAAGGGTAGCGCGCCTTGAAACGTACGTCGCCGCTCATTGGGCAGCAGCGATACCTCCATCCCCTACCGCGAGCGAGATGGACATTTCAGAATCCAGCAGCGAGAGTCACAGCAGCGGCGCCCCAAGCCCTCGTGACGGTGTCTTGACCAACCCTTACATTCCCCCGACGTCCAAATCAGCGATCAAGGAAGGGGTCTGGTACACGCAACAAGGGGGCAAGGCGGTGACCATCAGCAAGTCCAAGAAGCGCAAGCTCCAGAAGCGGTACGGCAGCATCCTACGCGCCTTACGGGCTGTCGACGAGGGCGCTATACGCCCCTCGCAGCTCGCGCAGACGCCCGAGCGGATGTGGCGGGAAGCAGAAGGTCTGCGCGCAGTCCTTCAAATGCCGCCAGTCGCACCTCCAAGGATCTGCGAGCAGTTCAGTGACGATCCTGCGCCCAAGCCAAATGTTTTCTGCCGACTCACGGTTCCACCAAAGCCGGATTCGCAACCTCCCAGGCGCAGGCAATCACCACCACCTGAACAAAGAAGGGATCCGCAGCCTCCTAGACGCAGGCCATCCCCAGCACCTGAAAGGAGAAGAGACCAGCAGCCTTCCAGACGCAGGCCGTCACCCGTGCCTGACAGGAGGAGGGATCCACAGCCTGCTAGGCCCAATCCATCACCCGTACCTGACAGGAGGAGGGATCCACAGCCTGCTAGGCCCAATCCATCACCGGAGCCTACCAGGAGGAGGGATCAGCAGCCTTCCAGACGTAGGCCGTCACCGGAGCCCGATCAAGGCAAGGCTCCACCTACCGGCCCTAGGCGAAAGTTGTTTATGACTCCGGACTCAGAGTCTAAACGCGAGCCGCCTCAGCCCTCACGACGACAAGAACGTCAAAATCCAGAGGCTGACGCCAGAAGGGAGCCACCATCGCCACAACAGCCTCGGCCACGGCGTACCCCGGAACCCGAGACTAGGATGGTTCCCCGAGTATCTGCCCTGCAGCAGTTAGGGAAAGAAGACAGCGGTAAGGCTCCTGCGGCAGCAGACAGGCAGCCAGCCAGGGATCCTCAGCCTTCACCCAAGCCAGTATGGCGTCCGCGGCAAACTCAGGCTTCAGAGCCACCAGCAGAGACACCGGCACCCTCCAGTCCTAACCTCGCCGAGCAAATGGCCCAACGTTTCCGCGAGAATGAGGAAGCCGACGAGGCACATTCAGAACCTCGGCTCAACCTAGAGGAAGAGCAAGACGAAGAGCAGGCTGAGTCATTCACCTGCAATATGATAGAAGTCTCCGGATGGGATGCTGCTGAAGGGCTCAGCCGAGAAGCAGACGCCTTTGCAGTTCTCGAAGGGGAACATGGGGTCATTGACACACCTCTGGTCCCAGTCTCCGAACAATTCTCGTTTCAGGTCGGGATGGTGTTCTTCATTTCGGAGCGATACGCCCTTCCACCAAACACAACCTGCAGTGCGGCGGACATCACCATCGTCAGCGAGGATGACAGCATACCCCCGCCATGCAGCAGCGAAATGGGCCCAGTACTGGCCCCAGCCGATGGCACTCCGCAAGAAGAAAGTTCGAGTAGCTTCGCACCATGGCCAACCATGACCTTTTCTACGCCAACCCTGGACATGGCCACCCACATGCGACCACTGTATATCACAGCAGAGGTCCAAGGGAAGCTGATCAACAAGGTCATGATCGACACCGGTGCCGCGGTTAATGTCGTCACAACCCGCACCATGGGGCTCCTCGACATCCCGCGCTCAATGATCCAGACAACGTCCTTAACGGTGAAAAACTTTACAGGACAGGTGTCCAGGACCCTAGGTTTGCTGTTCCTACGGGTCAAGGTCGGGCCAGCATCGCGGGTCTATACCTTTTTCGTTGCCGAGTGCGTTTCCTCTTACAGCATGATCCTCGGCCGCGACTGGATCCACAGAAGTTTTTGCGTGCCTTCCTCCATGCACCAAGAACTCATGATCTGGGACACCGAGAAATGCGAGTCAGTCATCATCAAAGCCGACCCGCGGCCTTTCTCCATTTCCGCCAACCTCAACGATGCCCGATACTATAATACAGACTTGGGCCCGTTGGATGTTCAAGGCGTCGACCACAAGGGCCGCCCATACGGAGTCACGGCCTCCAATCTAACGCGATGGGGACTTACCCAGGCGAAGGACGATCTGCAACGTCCTCACACCATCGCGACTCTCACACCCCATTTCGATGGATAGTGCCCTTTCCGAGGAGGCACGCGAGGCTGGCGAGTCCTTGTGCGAAAGACTCCTTTCGTACTGGGCAGAACGCGAAGCCTACGACAAGGTCGCGACTATGGAATATGTCGATGAAGTGGTGGATTATTCCGATACCAAGGAAGAAGTTATTCAGATAGCTCCTGCTGCCTTGGACGACACTCCACCTCAAGTCCGCGACCCCACTTTACAAGTTGATGTAGGGACTGCAGAAAAGCCCTTACTTATTTCCATCAGTGCAAAGTTGGCGGAGGAAGAAAAGGAAGCCCTCCTTGACCTATTACGCGAATACAGGGATTGCTTCGCCGACAAGTACGAAGATATGCCAGGCTTGTCCCCAGACTTGGTCTGCCACCGGTTGCCAACCTATCCCGACCGGCGCCCAGTTCGGCAGGACGGCCGCTTCATGCGAACTGAAACCCAGATCGTGGTTAAAGAAGAGATCGAAAGCATGCACCGATCGGGAATCATTCGCGTAGCCAAATATAACGAGTGGTTGTCTAACGTCGTCCCCGTCCGCAAGAAAAATGGCAAAATGCGTGTCTGTGTTGATTACCGAGATTTAAACAACGCAACACCAAAAGACATATACCCCATGCCTGTGGCTGACCTACTTATTGATGCCGCCGCAGGGCACGAGGTGTTATCCTTTATGGACGGCACGGCCGGGTACCATCAAATCCCCGTCGCCGAGGAGGATCGACACAAGACCGCCTTCCGTTGCCCTGGTTTCGCTGGCGCGTTCGAGTATGTTGTCATGCCCTTCGGCCTTAAGAACGCGGGGGCAACATACCAGCGCGCCATGAACCTCATCTTCCACGACATCTTGGGCAAGTTGATTGAAGTCTACATCGACGATGTGGTAGTCAAAACCAAATCGCGACCAACCCACGTGGAAGATCTCCGGCAGGTGTTCACACAGATGCGCAAACATAACCTCAAGATGAACCCCGCCAAGTGCGTTTTCTTCGCGGAGGCCGGTGATTTCCTTGGCTTCCTCGTACATCAAAGGGGCATCGAGATCCCAAAGGATAAAGCACAGGCGGTCATCACCGCTTCGCCTCCCACTACCAAGAAGGAGCTACAACAGCTACTAGGGCGAATCAACTTTCTCCGTCGCTTCATATCAAACGCGGCAGGGAAGGTCCAACCTTTTTCCCCTCTACTTAAGCTCCAGGGGGCAACCGAGTTCGTGTGGGAACTGCAACATCAACAGGCCTTCGATCGAATCAAGGACTACCTCACGAACCCACCAGTCCTGATTCCGCCCCGCGACGGCGCCCCGCTCAAACTTTATATCGCCGCCGCCGATCTATCCATCGGTGGACTCCTGGCCCAGGATGATGAAAACGGGGTAGAACATGCCGTCTATTACCTCAGCAGAGTTTTAACAGACTGTGAGACACGCTATTCGCCCATGGAGAAGTTATGTCTCGCCCTCTACTTTGCAGGATGCAAGCTGCGCCATTACATGCTTGCCTTTACCACGGTCGTCATCGCTCAATCCGACCTGGTTAAATACATGCTTTCTCGCCCTATCTTGCGGGGACGCATCGGCAAGTGGATCCTCGCCATGTCCGAATTCTCGTTGCAATATGTTCCGCAAAAGGCAGTCAAAGGACAGGCAATAGCGGATTTTCTTGCCCATCACCCACCATCAGAGCTCACAGCGTTTCGCGAGTTGGACTTCGCCACAGTGACACTCGCTCCTTGGACCTTGTACTTTGATGGTTCACGGACTGATACAGCAGCCGGAGCCGGGATAGCCATCGCCAATCCTGCTGGAGATCGCTTCTCCTACTCGTTCCAGCTCGACTTCAAATGCACCAACAACCAGGCCGAGTACGAAGCACTAATCATCGGCTTAGAGATCTTGTTGGACTTAGGAGTCCGCGAGGTCCAGATCTTTGGTGATTCTTTGTTGGTCGTTAACCAGCTTGTGGAAAAGTTCAAGTGTTTAAGCTTGTCAATTGAGCCATACCTGCGCAAGGCATTCGAGGTACTGGATCGATTCGACGACGTGTACATCGAACACATACCACGTGAATTTAACTTCGCTGCCAACGAGCTCGCCCAGATAGCGTCTGGCCTCAGCCTGAGAGACGGAGTGCGCGAACGCCTGCTCAAGGTCGAACGCCGCACTCTTCCCTCTTTCATCGCCAGGGGGCAATTTCGGGACGCCATCCCAGAAGTTGCAGCCTTGGACCCCATCGACGAGGATTGGCGGCTACCATTCATCGCCTACCTCCAGAACCCTAACGATGCTGCTCATTCCAGGCAAATCCGTTTCCTCGCCTTAAACTTTGTACTACGCAATGGCGAACTCCGGCGGCGTGGGGAAGACGGCAACGACTTCCGCTGTGTATACGGAAACGAAGCTAAACGTCTCATGCGCGAAGTCCATTGTGGCGTTTGCGGCTCGCACCAGGCCGGGCCCAAAATGCGATGGCTGATCCGCCGCCATGGATACTACTGGCCAACAATGCTGAAAGATTGTATTGCCTTCGCCAGAGGTTGCCAAGACTGCCAAGCTCACGGACCAGTGCAACATATTCCTAACATCCCATTGCAGCCTATCATCAAACCTTGGCCGTGTCGCGGATGGGCAATGGATTTCGTGGGCATCATTCATCCCCATTCCTCTGAGCAGCACAAGTTCATTATCGTTGCCACCGATTTCTTTACCAAATGGGTCGAGGCCGAACCACTCAAAGTCGCCTCTGCTAACTCGGTGCGCAACTTCATTTTCCGCAACATCATCTCACGCTTTGGTATCCCGGAGTGCATCGTTACGGACAGGGGGGCAGCTTTCATGGCCGATTCAGTTGTTACGTACTTAAACGATTACGGCATCAAGCTGTTACACTCCACACCATACTATGCTCAGTCCAATGGCCAAGCGGAGGCTAGTAATAAGGTCATCCTTGGCATCCTCCGCAAGATGTTGGAGTTGAACCCTCGCGTCTGGCACCAGGAACTCTACCACACTTTGTGGGCCTACCGCACCTCCAAGCGAGGCCCAACGGATACCACACCGTACGCTCTCATGTACGGTCACGACGCCGTCCTTCCCCTTGAGATCAATATCGCTTCGCTCCGCGTCCAGGAACAGCATCAACTACTTGGCGAGGATTACGTCCAAGCCATGTGGCAGGAGCTTGAAGATTTAGACGAGCATCGTGTCGCCGCCTTCAACAACCTGGTCCTGGAAAAACAGCGCATCGCCCGCTCCTATGATAAAATCACGCGCGGGCAGAGCTATGCTGAGGGCCAGAAGGTGTGGCGAGCAGTCCTCCCGCTTGGGGACAAAACAGATGGTCGGGGCAAGTGGTCCGCTCGCTGGGATGGACCCTTTATTATTCACCGAATACTTCCCAAGGGGGCATACCACTTGCGCGACTTGGACGGTACTATTCATCGCAACCCTATTAATGGCCGCTTCCTCAAGCGCCACATTGCGGGGGTCTGGGAACGCGAGGATCCTACACCTCCACCAGATCCCGCCACCACAGTCAATAGTGCTACGCGCCATCGCGTACTCGCTCCGCCGCCTAACACTAGGGGGCAACTCGGGACAGAAGACTAATAGAATACATTGTAACGTACCAGCCTAAAAAGGCCTGTATTAGATTGGGGCCTATTCCAGAGGCCCTAAAAATTTCTATTGTTTTCTTTATTCTCTGTAAACGTGCAAAGTCTAAACACAAAGACTAGTACAAGATTGGGGCCTATTCCAGAGGCCTAAAAAATAAATTCATTTATTTTTGCCCTTTTTGACTTTGTTCAATACATGTTTCGAATTATGGCTTTGCGGCCAAAGCAATTACATTGATCAGAAAAGGTAAATTAGACTATGTTTACATTTCAAAAAAGCATAGATCTACAGATACTGGAGCCTCGTCCCGGCTCGCTTGGCTAAAGAGAAGTCTGCCGCGGCGTCCTTCGCTCAAAGTTGGCGAACGCCTCGCAGCTTTAGATCAGCCAAAACCCTGACGCCGGCCTGGACCCAACAGAAAGTGTTGGGAAGCTACAGGTCCAGCGGGTCAGGATCCCTCATGCTACCACCAGTCTTCCGTTTGAAGGGCCGGCAGAGCCAGACGCACTGATAGGACAGCAGGCGCAAGGCAGAGGGTACCCGACCTTTGGTCAGGCCGAACAAAGGCTTGGCCTGAGAGTAGATTCTCAGAATCACTCTAGGCCTGAGAGTAGATTTTCAGAATCAGCAAAGAAGGGGAATGTATGGCTGAGGGCTTTGCTCTAAGCAGGGACAAGAGGATGAACAGAAGAGAATAAGAAATCATGGTGAGGGGGCAGAGACTTCACTGATACTTCACCCCGGCCAAGCGTTTCTTTTTATAGGCGGAAGGGGCGATTGTGCGCTTGACAGTTGTCCCCCATGCAATATTTGCTCCGAGATACGGGCTTTGGAGATAAGGTCAGACGCGTTTTTCAATAATGATTGCCCGCGTTCCGAGCGAGTAGTTACATTGGAAACCGTCGCTAAATCTCGGAAAAGGATTTTTTCCCCGACAGTTATTACAGAACAGTTGGCAAAGGGCGGGAAAATTTCAACTTTGATATTATTATTAAAAGTTCGTACATGAGGGGGCAAATATAGTTAAACCTACGCACGCCTACAAACCCTATACAAATCTAAGAGCATGCCTTCTAAGGCTATCTCTTCTTCATAGGCTTGGGCTTGAACTTCTTCAGCAGCGGCCACGGCCGAGTCCAAAGCCTCCTGGGCCTCCTCCGCGGCCTGCAAACGAGCTTCCACTTCCAAAGCGCGGGCCAAATCTTGGCGAGCCCGAGCAAGTTGAGCCTGCAGCTCTGCCATCTGAGCCTCCAGGGCTTCCACTCGCCGAGCATGGCCAGCACTTGGATTCTCTGAAGACGCTCCAGGAATGCCAGCTTCACCAAGCTCGGCCAAGAGGTTCGCCATCTGGTTGTCCAAGTTGCGGCGAGCTTGCTCACGAAAGGCCGATTGAGCACCGATATCCAAAACTCGGCGAGCCTGCGACTCGACAGCATCGGCCAACTCCAGCACTTGGTCCATCTCCCGGTTGGTTTGTGAGCGCTGCCGCAGAAGACAAACTTGTCAAGCCAGTACTCCAAGAAAGCGATGCCTCCCTCATGCGGCTCCGCGTGGCCCATGTAAAATTTCCGCCATGCCCCGTATGAAATTCTCAGGGCGCGGCGGGCTCCCAAATTGCAGGCGTATGGGAACTCGGTCGACGCAAAGTCGCCTGGCACATATGGCTTTGCGTGGATCGGCAGCCCGGTGATGGCGAGGATGTCCAGCAGAGTAATGCCCATCTGCCCGAAAGGGAAGTCGAAGGTGTTGGTGGCGCTGTTCCACAAACAGGCCATGGCAGCGATAGGCGCTCGATCGGTGTGAGAGGGCAGCGAGAAGCTCAAGGCAATGGCCTCATGAATTCCAGTGGCCTCCCAGATCGTCTGGTCGGTCTGGAGGCGCTCCTCGTACCACGTTCGCTCCTCCGCGGTTGCGCTGGGCCACTCCCCGACCCGGACATTTACATGAGAACGGGCTTGCCAAGTGGAGAAGTTTCCCGGTTCGCGCCGTTGAGCCAGGATTGGCCGACGCACGGAGGAGTTGTAATGATTAAGGTCGGCGTCGGACAGGGGCTTTGAAGGAGTCGGGCCAAGCAGAGCCGCCCCTGTATCAAGGAAATAGATTGGTGTTCCTTGAGGCGGGTTGGTGGCGAAGCGGCGAGCAAGGCTGGTCGACCAAGAGGTCGCCGCCGTAAGGTTCAGGTTCGGGTCATTGGCAAAAGGTTTAGGAGGCATTGTTTCCGGTTAAAGTCTGTCTGGTGCTGGGGTTTGGCTGTTTGCAGAAGGCGGAGATTGTTTTGAAAGCGATGGTAAGATGTGGGGACCCGCGTCGAGGTTTATAAAGGAGACGAACCGTAACGTCCCTTTCAATCAATGGTCGCAACGAAAAGACGCAATGACGACCGAAACGTCAGCGCGTTTCAAAATTCGAAAAGCCGTAATGATGAAGGGAAGCGATAGCGCCGAAGCGTCAGCACCTTTTGAAGTACGAGTTCCCATAAAAAGCTTAATTAGGCCTTTTCGCTTATCCATTGCGAAACGGTTTAAACTCAAGGCCTAGGGGGCAATGTTTGAGCCCAGTGGGCATTTTCGGTCCAAGACTCGAGAAAGACTTGGATATCATTTGGGCCAACGCCTGTGGCCTTTTTTAGCCCATAAAGGGTAGCGAGGTTTGGCAGCACGTGACGTGGCTTTTATCCAGAAGATTCTGATACCTTGCGAGATGCGGTGTCTACGCAGGATCCTTATCTCCAGTTCGCATGGGGCTCTATAGTTCTTGCGAGGATGGGTTGA
This sequence comes from Fragaria x ananassa, assembly GCA_034370585.1. NCBI lineage: Eukaryota > Viridiplantae > Streptophyta > Magnoliopsida > Rosales > Rosaceae > Fragaria > Fragaria x ananassa. The sequence continues at coordinate 10,949,611 of CP139765.1, read as the reverse complement.
AATGACTAATAACGCCCTCGGGATAAGGTCGCTTAGTGTTTGAGTTCGCTTACTACACGACAAATGAAATGCAGCGAGGCAGGGAACGAAACCTAAGCGAGATAGGTTTGACACGTGTTGCATGGAGCGCACGACTGGCGAGTTAAACGTATCCTTGTGGGATTCTAATTGCAGAGTCCGCATTGGATTGTGAGTAGTCTCCACGAGTTGCTTACGGATAGATATATAAGGGAGCTCCATGTTCTCTCTCTAGACACACACAATCAATCAATCAACAAATCTCTCTCAAACAGACGTACACAGTCGAAACCTTCGAGTCTTCTCGAAACCCTAACGTTCTAAGCGCATCCCGCTTTAGATCCCGGAGCCCGTCAGGACCCGTCTCCGATTTCCCAATTGTTGCTCTGCTCGCTCTCACAGTGAGTATCGATCGACAGGTGATTCAGAAGAGTAAGCTCGGAAATATTTCCTCATCAGGTGACACCGGAGCCCTCATTCGCCTGGTCAAGAAGTCAGGACGCGCACCGTTCTCTTTCCTCATCCGTGAGGTGGCACGCCCCGCACACACCAGTTTTACATTTGTTCCCTCTCTACCCTTCGCTGAGGACGTGGGCCAAAACAGGCTGCAAACCCACACTTTCACCCTCTTCAAATTCCACTTTGCATGCCAACTCTGCAAAACTTTCACCAAAATGGTACAACCCCGCGTGCCATACCAATTTCATCCCTGTATAGTGTATATCATTGTACCCCCAACTCTATCGGCCCCCAACGATTTGAACCTTGGTGTACAAAAATGGTGACCACATAAGGGACCTCATCGATGGCCTACCTCAACCTGGCAGAGAAGAAAGAAAATCATGACTAGTCTTAACCCCAGTTGAGGGAAACTTTACCAATGCAATTGGTTGTCTAGAAGTTCAATTCGGAACTGCAGAGTATCACAATATTGGCATGGTCGGTTTAGCTGAGGACGATTTCAGATCCTTTCAATTGATGACGTGAATTTGATTGATGATCTTGGTTTTCAAACCCACAGTTCATGATCCTGCCTGTTCAAAGAGGATTTGGTTTCGGTGTTTTACGAGTTGATCAAAGAAGAGGTTCGAGGATGGATTTTGAAATGGATTTCAATCTCAGTTAATTTGTCAAGATTTGTAGATCGGTTTAGTTTACTTTCGAATCAAACATTTTTGATGACCGATGATACCAATTTCATTTCTATTTAAAGTTTTGCTTTAATGTTAAAAACAGACATCCAAAAGGGGAGAGGTTTAATGCAGCCGTCTAAGCATTGCTAGAGTTGCATAATGCATGTCTTGGCCATGTCCTATATGGTGATTATGGTCCCTCGCCTACACCTTACATATGCTCCCTCTTTTTATATATGTGTATCATGTACTTAATGTTTAAGCTACCTGACAAAGAAAAGAATACAACGTTACAGATTTCACAGGTAGCAGTCTTAAATATGTCCCTTCCCTTGACAACTATAGGACCAATAATACTCCCCTAGCTCTCTACAGTCTCCCCCAAGGTCTGAAACCTATCGAGTACTGTACATACATACATATATATATATAGAGAAAAATGCACCAACAGTGTCTGAACTCTTTAAGGACTGTCAATATGGTACCCAAACTTTCAAATGTATCAAAGTGATACCTGAACTTGGTTTTTTGTACTAATGTCGTACCTGTCGTCACTTTCCATCATAGCTCTGTTAGTTCATGTCACATGTGACGCACGTGATTGAAAAAAGAGAGTAAATGACTGAGCTACCCCTTCGGTAGAACACTCCATTTTTTCCCGCCAGAACAAGTTTTTGACCACTTTGGAAAAAGGAAGATGAAGAGAGTGAGAGTGAGAGTGAGAGCTGCCATTGGAAAAAGGAAGTGTCTTTTTACTCCAAGTTTGAAACTTCAAAGACACTGAGATGGTTAGAGAGAGAATATGATAGCTGGTGATTGGTTCTTGGAGCTGAAAATGCAGAGGGAATGTTCTGGGTTTGTTTTAGAGAAGGAGAGAGGGTCTACAATCTACATGGTGGGGGGTGTGAAGTGAAGTTCAGTGAGGGAGAAAGGGAACAGTAGAAGCATAGAGAATGGTAGTTCAGACTTGAACAACTCACAATCTCTTTCACATCATCAAAGTATCGTTTCACACTTCTAAAAAAATCATTTCACACAGACACTACAAATTTACAGGCACACTTCAGAGGAGCATGCATAGTATAATTCATGTCTACTGTCATAACATATAACCAGCTTCAAGTCTGGGCAACCACATGAGTATGCACCAAAAATAACTGGAGGTTTCACTCAATGCACCACCAATTTCAAAAACTTTGCTTAGTTCAAAACAACAATTACCTAGTGCATATATATAGAAGCTGCAAACAAACACTATAACAGATCATTGTGGTGTAGCAAACAAAGACAGTCCCTTAAGACACCAGTTGTATAGCCATTAGAATCTATAACAGATTCAGGTGGGGATAACCCTGAGAACTTCTGCTCTGCTAAATCTAAAGCAGCAATTACAGGGAGATGATCAGGGCCCTGAAAAGATGAGCACACTGCAGCCCTTATGAATTTTAACGAACATGTAATCCTTGACAGAAGGAGCATAACCAAAACAAAGACATGGAAACAAATATCAATGTTAACTCCACCATTGAAATTGTAGCGAGTGACGTTCCTTCGAACCCATTCTTTGGCACGGGGATAGCTGGTCATAGCCTGAAGTTGATCATTGGGAATGGCAACCATGACCTCGATGGAAGTGCCGGCCAGAGCACTCATGGTGGACTGCTCGGCGTCGAAGAGCTTGACCTTCTGAATGCCATTGTCCTTGAGCAACTGAACAACCGTGTCCGGAGGCAACTTATGGGTGGCCATGGTTCCCCAGTTCACACCAAGCCCTTCAACACCATCACCACTCCAACAACCCAACACCACCATCACCACACATACCAACATCATCACCACATACCCTCTTTCCATTTCCACTCTTTATCTTATACCAAGAAGCAAACAAACAAACAAACCAACCAAGTTGTTGAGTTATGGATCTCAAAACTAACGAGAATTTCTGCCACGAGTGAGAAGAAGAAGAAGAAGAAGAAGAAGAAAGGAAAGGAAATGAGATTAGGGCGGCAGCAACAGAAGACCGACCTGATCCTCCGACGTATCCGATGGAGGTGGCGGAGAAGATGGTGCAGGTGGAGAAAAAGTCATTTATGTCCTCAATTTCCAACTCACATGACCCGCACGTGTTTATCAATGACGGAGCTGTGACGGAAAATGACGACAGGTACGACGTTGATACAAAAATACAAGTTCAGGTATCACTTTGATACATTTAAAAGTTCGGGTACCATATTGACAGTCCTCCAAGAGTTCATACACTGTTGGTGTATTTTACCCATATATATATATATATATATATATTTCTCTACCTAATTCGACCAATACAATAAATGATTTGTATATATGAGTCTTGTGCGCAGGGACCAAATCAAAAAAGAAGAACAAATATTTCGAAGGGACAACTGGACAAGACCTCTCCAGAGTACCAATTTTACAATAACAGTGAAAGATCAATGACACCCTTATGGAGTTTCAAGGCATGCTGCTACTTTGCCTACTTGGTCCTTTGATCCCTCGTTTCCAAAATTCTACCGACACCCTTAGTTTCTTGAGTGAGGAAGCCTCGATATGCATTCTTTTTTGTTGGTGATTAGTATTCAGATTCGGATGAGGCAGTCCGCCTACATATGATTTGCTCAATATTGTGGTAGTATGAACGGACTGTGGCCAACATTAACTCAACTAACATCTGGGTTCAAATCGGTATTCTTTCAGAGCTAGAGATGAATGCAATGTAATTATTCATGAAACTGAATGAAAACAAACTATAACAAATTTGATAACTTAGGAGCTGCATTATATCATTTCACAGACAAGTGAGATAACCTAAACATTTCTTATACACTTCTTAGCATTAAGAATAAACCGAAAATCACTTTTAGAATATGAAAAACTAAAATACATGTCTTACCTTTCAATCTATAAGATTTACACTTGTGATACGTTAATTGGTGAACCCGATGCAGAAATCAATGGAAGATAATGAAAGATAAGAGCAACTTAGTCCAGAATCCATAAGCATAAGCATAAGGGAACCATATAGGGTGGTCCAAAAAATACATTGAACAGTGTCCATATGAGTCCCTTTCTGTTGCTAAACAAAGATATCTCAGATTTCACAGAACCATACGTGCAATACCATTTAAGGCAACACCAAATTATGACAAAAAATCTTCTGCATTATAGCTAATAATTAAGCTGGATTTTGCAGGCAGATTCAGTCACCAGTCACTGTTCTTCTTCCTGCAACATCAAAACAAAAACATACCTCTCAACCTTTCCCAGAAACCGACTTCAGCAAACAAGCACATTATTAACCATCATCATTACCTTGCCAAATACGTAAACACAAACCATAGCGAAAGAGAGTCGTCATTAAGTCATTACATACTTGAACTCAAATAGAAATTTAGGTCCGCTAGACTGGGTTGGTCACTTTCTCAGCAGTGACTTTAGGTTTTGGATAATAGAAACTAAATACCGATAGTGATACCAGAGACCACCACAAATGGAAGGTCTCAGTTTTGAACGACAGCTCGGACCACCCTCCTTTTAGTACGTCCACATGCAATCAGCCTCGGCCGGAGCCAAGGCCTTGGGCTCTTCTGCAGCGGCGGCACGCCAGTTATTTCCGAGCGAGCTCCAGTCGCCGAGGTCGAAGGAGCCAGCGGTGTTGGAGTAGGGCTGATGAGGCTGCATTCCCTGCTGGAAGAAGGGCAGCTGGAGATTCTCCTGGAGAGACCTGAGGCTCGGAAAGTCCGAGAGGACGCCGAAGGCGCCAGACAAGTGGAGGGAAGTAGTCTGGGGCTGCGGCGGCGGAGCGAGGTCCAAGGAAGTCATGAGATGGTTGAAGGTGCCGGTGTTGGCGGGGTCGCTGCCGGTGGAGAAACAGGACACGTGCTCCCTAGGGGTGCGGTTGTCATGGGAGCAGCTGTCACGGTCGGTGAGGGAAGCATCATTGGAGAAAGAAGCGGTTGGGTAGTAAGGGGAGGAGTCGAAGAGTGGTGGCAGCTGTGAGACCGAGGAGGAAGAAGGCGAGCTGGGCTCAATCATTCTGGTCTTCTTGCAATCGGGTCCGTTGCTCTTCTTGGCCTTCTCGAAGACCCTCGAAATGACCCACTCTTCCTGCATGCATAATTTTTGGGATCAAATTATCAATATTTAGGTACTTTGGTTATCCAAATATGTGATGCACATTTTTAACCAAGGTATAATTACATGCAATGAAGTAGGTTGGTAAAGAGAATGTCACATAATGGAGTGGACATGGCAGAAAATATGTTGATGCATTATTTGTATACTGAAAATGTGTGCGTTTCCAGGGTTTTAATAGCAATAACGTACAAGACATTAACTGAGAACTATATATATGCTTGGTACATAGGAAAACTTGAATTAAATAGATGAATCATATGAAAGAATACTACTATGAGATATATGGACCTACTGATCTCATCAACCACCATCAACTAATTTTACCTAACAATGTGCATAGTATATAGTTCTATAATTTAATTAATTATGTGCATGATCATGAGGTTTTGAACATTGTATAATCACCTGGGAGTTCCTGGGGAGGTAATTGTAAGAAAATCGACCTTCAAGGCGATACTCGTGCATGACCCAGTTACTTTTCACACCCTTGGGAGCTCGGCCACGGTAAAAAACCAAAGTCTTCTTCATTCCAAGAAGTGAACAAGTCCTGGAGCTGTAAATCTCTCGGTCTTTCCCGGTGGCTTTCCAGTACCCGGCTTCAGTGGCACGGTTGGTGCGAAGTCCGGTAGGGTATTTCCGATCACGGAGGCTGAAGAAGTACCACTCTTTCTCCCCCAGTTTTGCTTTCTCTGATAAATTAAACCGGACACATCGATGAGTTAGAACACAAAGTTTTACGAAGATGTATTGTCAGATCAAAAAGTGAATAAGATTCATGGTTAAATGTAAAGAGTTAGTACCAGGGAGCTGCCACGGCTCGCACTTGTTGAGGTCAACTTCGGCTATGGCGCGACAGGTGAAGTTGGAGTCCATGACCTTCTTGAGGAGGTAGTAGCTGATGAGTTCCTCGTCGGAAGGGTGGAAGCGAAACCCTGGAGGCAGTTGGTTGTCGTGGACGTGACCACCGCCGAGGTGATCAAAATGGCGACCGGGGTTCATGAGGTCTATCTGCAAATCAGAAAAGGGACTCAAAAGGGTTTTTGGTTTAGAGAGAAACCTAGCTAGAAGAATGCAGAATAAAGTTGGATGAAAGTTGTGGCTGGTTTGGGAGGCAGGGAGGGAGGGAGGGTGTATATGTAGAGAAGCAGGTGGGAGGGGTTTGGTTTTCAGAGTGGAAGAGGAAGAGTGTGGGATGGGTTTTTCATAGGGATGAGTTGATGAATGTGAGTGACAGAGGGGAAAGGGGCAAGGAGGGAGAGATATAATAATAACAATAAAAATAATAATAATAATAGGGCATGAGATTAGAGATTGGTAATATGGCTGGAAAAATCTCTGTGTTTTCTCTGCTCTGTCCTCTTCTGTTCTCTCCTCTGAAACCTCCCTGCCACCCCCCTTATCATATCCATCACAATCTCTCTATCTCTTTCTCTCTTCTCTCTTCTCTCTAGAGAGAGAGAGAGAGAGTGGGGCTCTGGGGAGGTACTCTGGTTTGGAGTATGCGTGAGAAAGTGTGCAGGTATTCCTCTGTCAGTGAAGAAAATGAAGAGTAGGAACAGAAAGTAGTTTCTGTGAGGGAGAAGGAGAGCCCTTTGAGATTTTCATATATTGTAGATTTTCACCATGAATCGATAAAGATGTGGCCTATCCCTCATGTCAGCACAGTACAAGTAATCAATAATCGAATGGAGCCAATTTAATACCCACGCACCAAACTGCTATCTTCCATTTTTTTTCTTTTTTGCTTTTTCTCTGCCAGAAATTCTCATACTTTTTGCAAATTTTCTCTGTGAGGTTCGCTGATGATCCAAATCTCTGTTTCTTAATTTTTCATCTCATGGTGTCCTAAAAGCAAGAAAAAGCCGCCGGTTAAATAAAGCTTACAGAGAAAGCATGCATGGTGATCTGCGTTTTCTTCTTGGGTTTCTGCAACTCATTTACTTTCTTAGTAATTCACTTCCTCTTTGTTTCTTAGGTAAACTACTGCTGCTGTAAATTAAATTTTAACACTGTTTCTGGATCACCCTTTTTCTGCTCGATCTCACTTCACATTTACATGCTAGTTAATTAAGAGTAACATTGCCCACTATTTTTACCCATTAGACAAAATGCATGGTTAGGTGAAAACTTCCATTAAGTTACACTGTTGGAGCATTTTGTTCATTACAAAACCAACAAAACTGTTGCCATCATTTGGTCCATTTTCAGAGAACTACATTAGAAAAACAAGAGATTGCATATCTGATCAATATCCCATGTTTTTTTTTTTGTGTGTGTGTAATAATCAGAGTGGGGTGAGATAGCTTGTGACCTCAGCATTTTTACCATATTGACGCTGGATGCCCTACAGTGTAGCCAAGCAAATCTTGCTTGAAGTAGACTTTTTCCCCATCAAAAAGTGTGGAGAGGGTAAAGGGAAAACTGAAAAGGGCTACAAATGGTTGTTGCAGTGCATTCATTACTTTGATTTTACAACGAGCGGAGCCTTGGCATTTCATATAGTGTTGGATTCTAGCTCATAGTTTGGATTCTAGGTCCGCCCCTTAATTTGAATGTCCCCTAACACTCTCAAGTGCCGCAATATCGAAACTCGTTAGACAAATTCATTCGATACTATTCTGTATATAATTTTCACAAACACGTCGAAACTCCGAAACAGTTTAAGATTAGTAGAACTTCATCGACATGTGGTGATTGATTATGCAATAAGCCTCTATAGGCCCTTGTGGGACGATTTGGAAAACGGGGTTGGGAAAGTTCTAACAGACTAAATGATGAATTAGAGCATGCATGAATCCCTTCAGCAATCCCATCCATCCAATCCAATCCATCATATCTCAATGGTGTGTGGTGGGTTTTGGAAGAGATTGACACAATTGAATTTTGACACATCGTGCTCGCTTTTGAGAGACCCCAAAAACCTAAACAGGCTTTATATCTTAACATCAAATCTGCTCATCAATCTGCATGCAAAAGTCGTCTCCACCACACAAATATTATATGCAATTTGACAGCAGAAGATGGGACATGGCGTTCGGCTAATTTGAGAGAGGTGGTGGTGAAGGTGGTGAAGTTGTCAAGGCTATGCCTATTCCCTTCTTCTTGTCACAGCAGTGGCTAAACAGAAGAAAACAATGAAATCCCAGGACGATATTCTCCCATTTTGGTTTTGGCCACCTCGATGATCAGATCTTCATCTTCAGCTAGCTTTTTGAGGTTTGCTTGCTTTGAAGGTTGGCTAGAGGAGTCGGTATTTTCACGGATTTGAAATGTCGAACAACAGGTGAAATGTTTGCGTGTATGGATAACTGGATTTGCAATTACTGATCAACTAGCTAGATGCCCTAGGTAACGGATTTGATCATGGTATTTCTCCTAGAATAGAGTTTCCTTCTTATGGCCGAAGGAAGGTTCAATACGTCAAGGTTTCTAGGGCTAAGCATATGTATACCCATTTCTTTTTCGATATCCACATTGTGTTGTCTAGTATGCTATTGTGAGAGGGGAAAACATACTGAATAAAGACATGGTTTAGAATAGACGTTCATGTATTGAGGTTACTTAATTATTTGGCCAAAAGGAAATAAAATGTTATAATTGCTATATATCACACTTCATGCTATATATATATACACACACACATTATGAGAGATATATACACACACACATTACGAGAGAGAGAGAGAGAGCTTTGAATTATTAACTGGACGATCTATATGATATGCAACATATACCCTAACCCCAAAGATACAGCAACATACCATAAACCCAAAACTCTATTACCTCTCTATACCATAGAAAGGGTTTATATATATAGTGTGATTTGGGGACTAGTAGGAGTAGCTTAGCCACAATGATTTAAGCCATTGGGTATTAGAAGTTCATTGTTCGTGTTAAGTGTTGATTTATGAAGCTTGCATATTCAGTTTTGTAACTCATGTGATGAATGATCTTATATGGAAGGCTCAAACTGGGTCATAATCACTTAAAAATCTACGCATTGGTCTCAAAATTAGTTTAGAAACTATTTAGACTCCATCTCATTCTCAAGTTTCGTGAAACTATTTTTACTGCGCACACATTCGCATTGCTAACATGATTCAAGGGTTTTGCTTTTATACAATTGATTAACATATCAAAACCATGATTAGGGACTAGGGAGGCCAGTAATTTCAAATGGACTAATTAAATCATCAACTCGATCAATATTAACTTACAGCACTGAAAGTTTGAGAGATATGAGGATCATGTCATGATTGTCATCTAGTGGAGCTAGGCCAAACGCCAAAAGTATCAAACCAGGGGAAGATCTTCCGCTATGGTTTGAGAGAGTTTGCAGGATTAGTGCAAACAAACTTCGAATCAAAATCACCAATAATCATGCCTTCCATAAAGGACAGAATCGGACCGAACTGACCCGATTGGAATCCAGCCGGAGACTTTTGAAAGGGAAACCCAAAACCAAAAGAAATGACTTGTTCTATGACTTCTATCTATCAGTCGCTCACATTTTTGGGGTCTTGCAAACCCTAAAGCCAAGCTCACTCCTTTTTCACCCTCTTCTCAAAAGACAAAAACCAGGGCGCGTGCATCGAGAGCGTGACGCGACCCCTGAAATCATCCCCTTCTTTCCCCGCCGCCCTTCCCCAGGCCCCAACGGCGTTTACGTACCTCTCTCTCTCTCCTCGGGGCTCCTCCTCCCCCACCACCACCACCACCGCCCCTCCTCCGATCCTCTTCTTCCTTCCTTCCTTCATATCGAAAGTTCTTGTATGCACCATGGTGCATGTGAACCAACTATGACTGACCAATCACTATCATTCATTTAATGTAGTCAACCACATGACACTAACACCAAGACTAACACCGTTAAAAAGAATTGATCGAGAAAAAAAAAATTAAATGAAGATGGTAAAAAGTAAGGCTAGGGTAAATATTAATTGGCGATTAATTCCAAAACGCAATTAATACGATTTTTAAATGTTTTAACGAGACTTTTTATCCTTTTTTATTTATTTTATTAAAATGCATTAAATATGAAATTTACCTATTTACCCATTGTGAATGATGTAAGATCCCATGTGCTCTTATAAGGGGTAGGCGAGTAAAATTTACTATTATAATTAGGATTATGTATGATTAGCTATTTATTATTTTCATTGTTGTATTTGTAATAAATAATTTATTTTTAATTAAAATTAACCTAATTAATCGAATATTCGAATTACATTTTTAAAGGGAATGAAAAAAGTACATGAGTCAGCTAAATTGAATCAAAATTATCTCTTGAGATTATTTTCATCTTGTCGGATTGAACCAACTCCATTCCGTTCTATAGTTATTTTTTAAATGAGCTACATTATCTAAATAAAATGTCACGTGATAATATCAAAACATATGATTCCATTACTCATGCTAACCTTATATATATATATATATATATATATATATATATATATATTTCAGAATCCTACATTATTTAGATAAATTTTGGTTATGAGTATCGTTATTTAATAGAGTACATTTGATCATGTCGATTGTGACACAAACGAATACATATCATAGGGACAATTATTTTGCATAGCTATTTTATCCTAAATTGCATTATGTGAGAAACAAAGAAGACTCAAGTCACTTAACATTGCCTATATATACTTAAACAAAAAGACAAACGTGACATGTAGATCACCATTGTACTGATATTATCTCTACGTCATGATATTATTTATATGTATCTTCTTATTTTTAAAATTACACACTTCGTTATTAGTGTAATCATCTTGTTAAATTTGTAAATTATATTGGGCAAATGAGTTAAAATAAATCGGATCATTATTTAGAAAATAATAATTTAAAAATGGTTAATTATAAAAATAATGTTAAACAAAACAGAGTGACCCAACGGTTCAAACTTCTCCATAATTGGTATGTGGCTTACTGTCCTTCATGCCATTAACAACACGTGTTCTTAGCTTCACAACCTTTCTCTGCCAATCCTTAACAAACAGAATAATGCAGTAGCGATTAATAAGGACAGAGACAAACACCAAATCCAAATCTGAGATCAAACAATGGAAGATACGTGGAAAAGACCAAGTGCTTCGCCGAAGAAGAAGCCAAGAAATCAGAGTTCACCGCCTCCGTCAAAATATTCATTCGGCTTTGTCTCCAAGAGCACCAATCGATCCTGCGAGTTCACAAACCGATCCTGCAATTTTAATGGGTTCGTCCACCCTCCGCCGCTCGGCCGCTCCCTCTCTTCCTCCCCATTTCACTCACAGTTTCTCTGCACGTCTGCCTCGTCGGTCCCTCCCCCTTCATCGGCGACTCTTAGGGGAACTCCGATCACTCTTGCGTTATCACCCCTCCGTCGATTGCCAGTCTTCATATTATCCTGGGTTTCGACATTATCCTGGGTTGAACTTGGGAGGCAAGTGTGGAGAGGATTGGTTTTGGGAGATGCAGTCCTGAGATTTTAGTTTTTACTGTGGTTTGAATTTTTTTGGTGGCTAACCCCGTTTGGCTTATCTGTTAATACAGGTGGGATGCACAGAGTGGTTCAAGTGCACCAAGGTGCACTGAATCCGCTCCGCCTTCATATAAAGAAAGAAAACCCTGATTACAATAATCGCGTGTGTCAGTCCCAATAATGCGACGCTATTCATTCGTACGCGCTCGACGCGTCAACATCACCGCTCCCGCGCAGGGCGGGACCCACCGTACGTGCAGCTGTCCTTTTGCCTTCGGTGCGGCCTTGCCTTTATTTATTGCTGGATGGATAGGGCGCGATTTGGTGGGTCTCGGGCCGCCCGGTTAGATTTGCAGTGGGACCCGGCCCGTAAACTCCCCACGACTATGCACGTAACGTTGTCACTCGAGTCGCTTGAGAAAAATCGAACCCAGTTTGAGTTATTCCTATATTTTGAATCTTCACTAGTGTTGCAGCTACAAGAGATTCATATAGCTTGGAAGTTGGAACTAAGCCAATGACAACTACGTACTTAAGATAAGTTAATCTCAATATGGAAGAGATCAAATATACAGGAGCTGACAAGGTAAGAACATAGATAAATTAATTAAGAATGGATTATTTTTTCATAATTTAATTAGAAAGCAATAACTTTCAATGATACTCTTGCATGTCAGTGAGATATAAACGTCCAATAACTGGCCTATACATTAATTATTGGTTAAAATATATGACATATTCGACTGATATAACACTATACGTTATCAGTTGGGATGGCTAACAAACATGTTACGACTCATACAACGAAGAAAAGTTGAGCAAGGACGGATCTTACTTGAAGCTTCTTTAGGCTGTAGCCCATAGAGAAATTCTTACATAATTAACTTATACTACATGTGTAATTATATTTATGAAAGAAAATGTTAGTAAATAGCCCAGCCAATAATCAATCTCTCTCTCAACTAACATTTCTACCCTCTATTTATTTATGGACTTTGATGTATTGAAAGTCATGACGAACTTCTACAATATCAAATAAATACTAAATCATTTATATATTTATCATCCCATTAGAGAAAAATCTATATACATATAGTTGACCATTTGTATCATGCAACTGTATGTCCATAACATTTGTCAAAAAATATTTTCTAAATTGTTTTGTTCATATTTTTACCTTCAACACATTTAAATTTTTTATCAAAAAAAGAAGAAAAAACTGCATATTATGTTGAAATAATAAAAAAATGTGATAAACTTAACTCAGAGTATTTCAAATTCCTAACTCCGTCGTTGAAGTTGAGAGGCGAGGAAACAAGTAACCGCAAGCGGATAACACCACCGTCAGACCTCTCGGGGCGCTTTATCATGGAAAATGACGCGTCGGTGAACGGGAGTCTCTTCGATGAACCATTCGAGGGGATTAATCACCGAGAAGAGATCCCCCACTGAGAGAAGATAAACTGCACATCCCATTATGTCGGACGGTCGGAGAACTAGTTAATGTCGTATAAAATCAAATAGCAAATCAGATAAACGTATTCTCCATCGATCAAAAATTCAAAATGCCTTTTGATGTTTGATTTGAAATCGATTTGGCCGGTCAGTGTGGTTGATTTAATCCGTCACGTTAAATCAAACTGAGTAATCACTCATTATCCAACAAACAAATAAACTACTCAATTGATAGAAATCTATCACCAGCTGGTCGACTCATGACCATTTTCGTTTTTCTTTCAGAAATTGATTTTGGATCAGACGGATCGAAACAATTTCTTGTAATAATTTAAGATCATTCTTGCTACACAAGGAAATCAAACCGGAATGTTTTCATAATGAAATAAACCCGTTACTGTTTGACTGTTCACAAGAACACTAAGCAACGAAAGTAATCTAATTAATCTGACCCAAAAAAAAGTAATTAAAAACCTTGAGTCGTGTCCAAGAACTTTCCAGAACATACACAAATATTCTGATCATTTCTTATTACATTATCATACATATAGTATACTTTTGGCCGGCCATGAATCTTGAAATACGTTATTATCTAGCTAGTTCCATATTTTTGGGTCCATAGAGATATGGATCCTGTCTAAATCACCTCACTTGTAGATTATGTTTGTCTGATGTTGATTTTCCCGCGTTGTATGATCATGTCGTCCAGTTTTGATTTGAATCGGTAAACAAATCAGTTTATGGTTTACGACGGCATTGCAGTTTGATATCTAAGTCATTAATCAAGCCTTTTGTCACAAAATATGTTACCAAAGTCTAAGATGACCCAAGCATCTTAACTATATCTTGATCTAGAAAGAATTCAAAAGAGACCAGCATTTGTACTTTAGGTCTTTACCTATAACCAAGATTAGCAAGTCACAAAATATGTGACCTAGAACTCTTAAATAATCACAATCAAGCAATCGCATTGAAATTGTTGATTGAACAATTACACTAATTGATCACTAATTACATAATTTACTTTCGTCAGTTACGACTTTAACAAAGACGAAGGCACATATAGATATGTTTTAAATTCAACAGATTGCCATTTTATTCTAACAATCACTTGGTTCCATGCGTTGTCTAAAGATATGTGACAAACGAAATAGCATCATCCAAAATCTGCGCACATTATTCTTTTTCTTTAGAAGTATGACCGTAAAATGAATCAAGAACTGAAATTTTAAATTTTTAATAGTTGCAAGTATAACGATGGAAAATAGCAGCCCGATTCACTAATTTTGCAATTCTCATCAAAGTAATTTCATTATCGATCATTACACTAGGCTCATATGATCCAAGAGTCGATGACTGATAATTTGCAGAAGATGATCTTGCGCTCCCGGCCGAAGAGATCTGTTGCTCTCTCAATTTCTAGAATTGATTTGAAGGAGGCACTGGGAGAGGAAGAGCAAACTTAGAGTATTGGGGCTCTCAATGTTTGAAGACTTAGTATGCCATGTTTCAGAACCACTAATGGTGTCACTTGTAAATGCCAGAACTGGACAAGCAAACGAAGGAACCATCGGCATGATTGCTGGGAGAGTTGGTAATTGGTTCTTGAAGTTAAGCACTTCAATCGCTAGCTTGTAGTATTGGAGGTCTGAAACTATAGTCTGGGTGAGCGCACCACAACCCAACAATCATCATACACTCGATTTGGTCTTTCATCAAAATCTCCACACAATTTTGGGTCAGCTGCTTCAATAAGTTTCCCTTCTCCATAAGTTCCCACACCCACTCCACTAAGTTGATCATACTATTTTCCAAATCGAAATCCATGGATTTTCTCCCGCAAGCTATTTCCAAAGCAACAACCCCGAAGCTATACACATCCGACTCCTTGCTAGCCTTGCCTGTGACAACATAGTCAAGAGCCATGTAGCCCTTTGTTCCAGCCACAATCGTCGTTAGCGACCCTTTTTCGTGCTCTACAAGTCTAGCTAATCCGAAGTCTCCAAGCTTTACGTTGAAATTCAAATCCAACATAACAGTGCTTGCTTTGATATCCCTGTGCAGTATACACTGTTCACATCTTCATGTAGATATAGGCTGTGTTTGGGAGGGCTTATCCCTCCATTGCTTATAAGCAAAAGCAGCATGTTGTGTTTGGTGTCCTTGCTTATCATCAGTTGCTTCCAAAAGCAGGGCTTTTAAAGCCAGAAAAGCGGAAGTCGATCGATGGTCGCTTTTGGAAGCAGAAGCCGCGCTTAAACACTGTGGCGCTGGTTACTGTAGTTTAATGAATCTTTTCTATCCCGCGATTGCCCTCTCTTGTTCCATTCAATTACATGCCATTCAACCCTAGAGAAGAGACGCCGCTCTCCTTCTTCACGCCATAACTCTCTCTTCTTCATTCGTTTCTGGTTCTGGTTCTGGGTTTACTCACAGAATCTCCCTTGCTCACAAAATCAGATCTGAGGCGAAGAGGGAAAAGAGCAATAGGTTTGTTGGATGACGCCGGAGGCAGAATTTGGCGTGAGAATTGCCGGCATCGAGGTTCGGATATTCTAAACTATATGATAATTTCTGTGAGAGGTATCGACTATCGAGGTTCGCCGCTCTCCTTCTTCATCAGGTTATTTTCTCTATTTCTTCATCTCTCTCTTTAGTTCTTGATAATTTCTGTGTACTACAGATTCTTGCCCTATTTTTCATTCCAGAGTCTCCAAGATGGCTGGTGAGTTCAATTCAATCGACGTCTTATGAGGAATGGTAGTCCTATAAAGGATGAGTCTACAAATTGGTCATCGATATTTAGGATTAGCATAAAAGTCATTTACTTTGAGAAAAAGCAGGTTTTTAATTACAATGGTCAAAGATTGATTGATACACATGTTGTTTGTAGGCTAAAATTGGTAGACAAAGGGACCTTGAAGCTGTTCTGCGGCGCCTTAGAGGAAAAAATGCTGATATATCTCAAGAAGCAGCTGAGATCATGGTAACTTGTGAGCTCAAACTTTCAATCATTTTTTAACAAAACATTTACTTTCAGACACTAAATAAGACGTGCTCTCGCATTGTGGCAGGAGAATACAGAAATCTTTCAGAAGGAATCAGAGACATTGCTGAACTTCTTCCAGAAGAGATATGCTTACTCGCTCGTTGTAAGCTGCCTTGCTAAATCAAAGTAAATATAATTGAAACTAACATCTTGTATTTTTTGACCTTCCGTCATCTGTCTGACCTTCCAATACATATTTGAGTTGGTTTAGATTGGAGTTGGGTTACTGTTACTGCAGCAATTTGGGGGTGCAAATGCGGTAGCTTATTACGGCAGCTCTATATTTGAAGATGCCAGTAATGCAAAAGAGTTCCAAATTGCTTCATATATTTATAGTCAATGAATATGATAGAAAATATGATATCATTTTCTTTCTCTGGCAGGTTTTTCAAGTAGCATTGGGACTATAACACTAGCTATTATCGGGGTTAGTAAATAATTTTTGAAAATGCAAGTGATTACAGAACTTTGTTTGGTCCATATCTCAATTGGGTAGATCTTTGTAATTTAATTTCACAGATACCTGCTATTGCAGTGAGTGTGCTCCTAACAGACAAGTTGGGAAGACGACCACTTCTACTGGTGAGAACTGCAAAGAATAAAACTTTCTTATGTTCCAATATCAATAAGGTTATAAGTGAAATGGTTTACCTAATGTATCCAGGTTTCTGCTACTGCAATGTGCTTGAGTTTGTTTCTTGTGGGCTTGGCTTTCTGCTTTCAGGTTTCTCCCAATACTAAAGTTGATACTAATTGTGTTTGCCTATGTTGATATTCTTCATAGTTCATACAAAAATGCCAATTCTGATTTGAATGATTACTTTTCTCTCTCATTCTTTTTTGGTATTGCAGGACCTACACCAGTGGGAAGAGCTCACTCCCATTCTTGTGTTCATCGGCATGTTGGTAATACATTACATGAGATTCCTTTCGGTGCATTAGTATTGACTAAATACATGTAATATGGCAGATTTCATGTAGTGTTATAGCTACATTGTGTAGAGCTTTCCTTACATGAAACTATTCTACCACTACATAGAGATACAAGATAATTAAGTAGAACTTCTCATACAATATATGAACAATCTGTCACATCTTTGCCTCCTGTTCAGGGTTATGGTTCATCATACTTGATTGGTTCAGCAGGTTTGCCCTGGGTTATCATGTCAGAGGTAGCTAGTTTAGTTTAATCTTCTTAATTAAGCTTCATGTGTGCTTTCATAACTATTTATTTTCTGGAATTTGACAGACAATAAACTTTTGTAACAACAATTCAATGATCAATTTGCGTATCAGATATTCCCAGTAAACAAAGGCTTAGCAGGAAGCCTGATAAGTTTGGTGTACTGGTCTTGTTCTTGGATAGTAACATACACCTTCAATTTTATGATGGAATGGAGCTCAGAAGGTATCTTATTCTTTACTGCCCCTCTGTTCCTTGTGACTAAAGTTATGTATACATATCAGCTTATTGGTGCCACATACTACTTCAGGAACATTTTTCTTCTTCTCAGCAATCAACGGTTTAGCCATTCTGTTTGTTGCAAAGCTTGTGCCGGAAACTAAGGGGCGAACGCTAGAAGAAATACAAGCATCAATCTCCCATCAAAGATGATGACCTCTGCACATATAGCATTCCCTTCAGTCAGAATAAAATGGTTCTGTAATTTAGAAAATTTGTCAAACTTGGCCAAATTTCAGGACTTTTTGGAAACGAGGACAGATACAACATAGAAGGACTAGAACCAAAGAATAAAAAAAGAATATTTCCAGAACTTTTTGGTATTACAGAACTTTGTTTGATGGGAGGATTGCCAGAATATTTCAGTTTTTAACAGCTCGTTGTACGTGTAACTGTTTTCAGAGTGTGCTTTGTCTTAGCATAGCAGACTTATATGGGAAGCATTGTGCTTGTTTTCTTTCATCAATTTGTATCTCCGTCTGCATATGTTTATGTAAATTAATGACTATAATTTTATTGCAATAAAATGTGGGTTTTACTCATGAATCAATGTGTAGTCAAAAATGATATGTTAATATATAATTGTGGAAACCAGAACTGCCAATAGCAGCGTGCAAAGTTAATAGGTTTTTACGGCAAGCAGTTGTGCGTAATAGGTTTCTAGGAGACATGCATATCATGATACAAATTTTGTGCGAGGTGAAAGAAAAATGCAGTTGAAGGGTCAAGTGGTGAGATGGAGATAGAAGATGATGTAGAAGAAGAACATCATGGTCATGATGCACAAGAAATGACAACATTAGGGATATAATTGCTCATAGTCTAATGAGTGCACGTAATAACGTAGAATGAGTGATGATAAATTATGTAGTTATCTTATGTTAATCAAGAACCATTGGTAATAATATATTTATATGAGTTATTTTTGAAATTTCCTATTATTAATCATATGGTCATTATGATTTATGAAATTGTCTCAAATTTTATTATCAAACAATCAATCCTAAACCCAATATAATATTTCATGTCCAAATTGGTCATTCTGCAATTAAAAGCACAAGCTCATTCACATTTTACCAAACGCGTTACCACTGCTTTTACCACTCACAGCACTTATAAAAAGCCAGATTACCAAACACGCAGCTTCATTGCTTTTCAGCTGCTTATTCTAAAAAATAAGCAGAAGCCAGCTTATGTTAAAAGTTCAGCTGCGCCAAACATAGCCATATAAAGCACACCGCTGGCCAAGCCAAGAGCGATTTTGTATCTTACCTCCCAATTTAAGAAGCTTTCAGCTTTGAACAAATAAGAATCTAAACTGCCATGGGACATGAGCTCATACACAAGAAGGAGATCTCCATTTTCGTGACACCAACCAATGAGTTGCACAAGGTTCCGATGCCTAAGTCGACTGATGATCCTGACTTCGGCTGGGTACTCCTTTATCCCTTGTTTGGATCCCTTGGAGACCCTCTTAACAGCAACATATGTGTTCAAGTCTTTGATGAATCCTCTATAGACTCCACCAAATCCTCCCTCTCCAAGCTTCTCTCCTTCATCAAAATTATTCGTAGCTCGAGCCAACTCGCTGTACAAAAACTTCATGAGGCCTGTGTTGGAGTAAAATCTGATATGGACACAGTTATATCTCTAAGAGTCCAACATGTATATGTATCTTGTGGAACAAGTGAATGAGATTAATAGAATGACTTTAATTTGGATATTTATCTAATTATCTGATTAGCTAAGTACAAGGAATTCAAGATAATATGGAATCATATTTATCAGTTATCACTTAAGTTTTAGATCAGGATTGCTAGAGTTGCCTTGTGAGATGGAACTCTAAGTGAGTTGTTCTATATATAAGGGGATCCCTGCATAAGCTCGTTCTAACGCCTACAAGTTTCATCCTCACTGTGAAAGGCATCTTGGAGAATTGTGCAGAAGGTCTTCTTTGTTTAAGTTTAATGGCTCTCAACATGAACAACCAAGGTTAGTTCATCTGTTCTTATATTGTTGGGATTGCAGTTTATGTTTCAATCCTTTTACATGTCTATGTGTTGTTATAAATGCTGAAACATGAAACAGTGTGTTTATGAATTTGTGTGGTTTATAGTTTAACAGTTGGTATCAGAGCCAACCACATTTTTTCATAAATCTTGTTGTGTTATGCATGATTGGTTTAAAACAAAATTTCTGAAAATTTTTGTTTACATTGATGAACACCTTTTGTTGGGCTAAGAACATATCGAGGCCCAGTATACAACCCAGCACAAGCATGTACCCATGACCCGACCCGTTTTCACTTGCCTTTTTTTTTTAATCAAAACAGAAACCCAAAATTGGGAATAGGGTTCTTCTGCCCTGAATTCGATTTTGGAAATTTTTTGCTGCTTGATGGATGGCTTTACATGGTTAGTATGCGGTTTTCATTAAGATTTATATATTGCTGCTTCTAACTTTGTTTTGCAAGCGCGGGAGCATCCTGGTATGTTTACAATCTCAAATCAGTTGAGATTTACTGTTTTGGTGTGATTGAAATCATGCATATGAACCTTAGAACTCGCCTGGGGAGTAGGTTGGGGTGCCCAGATGAAACTTACTTTTTCGAATTGTTTGAAAGTTGGCATGCATGATCTGAGATGTAAAATTCTGTTGTGATTGTGTGCTTATGAATGGTTCGATGAAAATATTGTGAATCTGAGTACTTGTATGTATTATCATGCACAGCTTATGATTAAAATTGACAGGCATATGTATCTTCTTCCCAAAATTTATATATGTTTTTGTTGAAATTTTGAGATTAAGCATGATTGATTTTCTGACATTTTGATAAACTAAAATTGGGAAAATATAAAGTAACAATCACAGGTATTTTAGTTGAATGGAAATTTCGAAATATATGTTGCCACAACAAACTATTTTGAATGATTCTTGTAGCTATAAGGCACTTACCTGGAAAATTGCATGTTTCTTGTTAAAATAGGTACTGTATCATCCACAGATGGTTTAAACTTTGCCTACGAAAATAAGGGAATGTGGTTCTGCATATGAGATATTTTATTTTCTTAAAGTGCATTATGATCTTTTCTTTTTGCCTACAGGTATTGACTGATCATGTTGTAGAAATTGAAATGTTTTATAGTTCAGAAAAACTAAGGAATAACTTGTGCTTTGCCTACAGGTAGACTGGTTATTGAATCAGACTGAAAATTGTTTTTTGGTCTGAAAGTATGCTACTATATGTATGTTCTGAAATGCATAAACTGAAAAGTTTTAGTTACTTACATTTTGTGTTATATGAGATTGCATGGTTTTGGTTTGACACATGAAGTGTTTTATGGAAAATGCCTGTTTTGGTGTGCCTTCTGGTGTGATTTTCTTTTTTGAAAATCTTTATATATATGGATATAGATAACCAGAAATACTAAATTTTTCTTTTCTTTTCTTTTCTTCTTCAGTTTCGACTCCAGTGAACTTAGGGAGTGTGATGCCATTGAATGGCAACAACTATAAGACTTGGAGAAATGAGTTAGACCTGAACCTAGCTCAACAGAATTCAGATTGGTGTCTAAGTGTTCCAATGCCTACTGAACTTGGCGCAGCTAGAGATATTTGGCTGAGAGCTAATAAGATCTGTAAACTTACCATTATACGGACTATGACAGATGTTGTGAAAGGTGGTATCCCTGAGAAAGAGATAGCTAGTGAGTTTTTGGAGGCCATAGCTGAGAGGTTTGCTGTGAGTGACAAGGTTGAAACCAGCATGTTGCTGGATCAGCTGCATAGCATGAAGTATGACATGAAGCTGAACATTAGGGAGTATATCCTGAAGATGATAGACATAGCCTCTAAGCTTACTGCCCTTAAGATGACCATAGAGGAGGACTTGGTGGTTATGCTGGTTCTGAAATCCCTGCTTGTAGAGTTTGATCAGTTGAAAACTGCCTATAACACCCAGAAGGATAAGTGGTCGTTGAATGAGTTAATTGCTGTGTGTGTCCAGGAGCATGAGAGGATTAAGAGGGTAACCATTCACCTAGTTACCACCAAACCTCAGTGGAACAAAGCTGAGAAGAAAACTGGTCCTTCTAAGAACTTGGGAGTTGGCAAGAAGGCCATGAAGGTCAGTGGTAACAAGGGAGGCATTAAGTGTTTTTTCTGCAAGGTTAAGGGTCACATGAAACGTGACTGTGGTAAGTATAAGACCTGGAAAGCTAAGAGAGGTAATGAACCAGTAATAAACTTTTATGTTGAGGTTAATTTAGTTAATGTTCATACTGATACTTGAAGTTTTGATACTGGCTCACCTGTGCACATTACCAATTCTCTACAGGGGCTGCAAAGCCTGAGGAGGCCAAGGGAAAATGAAGTTAGGATTCATGTTGGAGAAGGCACGAGAGTAGAAATAGAAGCAGTTGGTTTTATTAAGTTAGTTTTGAGGCCAGGAGTTTTTCTAGTTTTAGAGCAAGTGTATTATGTTCCTTCCATGTCTAGGAACTTAATTTCAGTTGCTGTTTTGGTTAAAGACAATTGTCAGTTTTTGATTGATTCTTATGGAATGAAAATAAGTCGTGCTTCTCATTATCTTGCTACTGCTCAGTTTATTGATGATTACTGGTCTTTACCTAATACTTGCCACACTGAAGTTTTGTTGATTGAGAATGGTGTTGATGATTCTATTACTGGAAATAAAAGAAAAATGAATGAGAAGTCTGCTTTTCTTTGGCACAGGAGACTTGGACATGTCTCAAAGGAGAGATTAAAATTGTTGGTAAAACATGGAATTTTGCCGGATTTAGACTTTTTTGATTTGGTGGAATGCATCGAGTGTGTTAAGGGTAAATTTGCTAAACAATCTAAAAAGAAAGCAAGTAGAAGTACAACCCTTTTGGATTTGGTTCACACTGATATTTGTGGGCCGTTTGCTGTTCAAACTATCTGTGGAAACAAGTATTACATCACCTTTATTGATGACTTCTCCAGATATTACCATGTATATCTTATAGCAGAAAAGTCTCAAGCCTTAGAAAAATTTAAAATTTTCAAACTGGAAGCAGAAAAAGAGTTGAATGCAGTTGTGAAATGTGTGAGAAGTGATAGGGGCGGTGAGTACTATGGGAGATACACAAAAACTGGACAGCACAAGGGTCCTTTTGCCTTGTTTTAGAAGAGAATGGGATTATAGCGCAGTATACCGCACCTGGAACCCCTGAGCAGAATGGTGTCGCAGAGAGGAGGAATAGAACCTTTATGAACATGGTGAGGAGCATGGTGTGCACCTCAGGTCTCCCACATTTTCTTTGGGGAGAGGCTCTTAAAACAACCAACTACTTGAGCAATAGAACCCCATCCAAGTCAGTGTCTGCGACTAAAACTCTTTTTGAATTATGGAAGAACAGAAAACCTAGCATCTACCACACTCATGTTTGGGGTTGTAAGGCTGAAGCTAGGCCTTACAATTCAAAAGAGAACAAGCTTGATTCAAAAACAGTATCTGCATCCTTTATAGGCTACTGTGAACATTCTAAGGGCTTCAGATTTTATTGTCCAAGTCATTCACAAAGAATCATAGAAACTAACAAGGCTGTGTTCTTCAATGAGATCAACCATTCTCATTCTTTTGAGGATTTTGATTTTGAAGAGATTAGTGAGCATGTCCCTACATCTGTAGTGACTTCACCATCAATTCAAGCTGTCATATTAGAGACTAGCCCAGCTGTTTTCAGTGGGATTAATGCATCTGCATCTGCCCCTAATCTTCCAGCAACTGGGACTGATGCGTCTGCACCTGTCCCTAATTTTCCAGAAAATGGGATTGCTGCATCTGTCCCTAACCCCCCTCCACCACCACCTATTAGAAGATCACAGAGAGAAAAGAGATCAAGACTTCAAACCTTGGCTGCTGATTTTCAAGTTTATGAAGTTGAAGTGGATTACGATGCTGGTGAGATTGAAGATCCCAAGACTTTTCAGCAGGCCATTTCTGGAGATCATTCACATGAGTGGGAGAAAGCTATGATTTCAGAAATGAAATCAATGCATGTGAATGATGTATGGAAGTTGGTCGAACCTTCTAAGTCACAAAAAGCTATTGGTTGCAAGTGGTTGTATAAAACAAACTTAAATGCAGACGGAAGCATAGAGAGATACAAGGCAAGGCTGGTGGCAAAGGGTTTTACACAGAAAGAAGGTGTGGATTACGTTGAGACATTTTCTCCAGTCTCAACCAAGGATGCTTTCAGAGCTATCATGGCTATTGTAGCTCACTATGACATGGAGCTGCACCAAATGGATGTAAAGACAGCTTTCCTAAATGGAGAGTTGAGTGAAGAGATTTTCATGAAGCAACCAGAAGGGTTTATTGAACCTGGGAATGAACACTTAGTGTGCAAGCTTAACATGTCCATATATGGACTGAAACAAGCTTCAAGACAGTGGTACTTGAAGTTCGATTCAGTCATCAGTTGTTTTGGCTTCAAGGAGAATCAGGTGGATAATTGTGTCTATATGAAATCAGAGGGCAAGAATTTCATTTTTCTGATTTTATATGTAGATGATATCCTATTGGCTAGTACAAATTTAGACTTGCTGGAACAAACTAAGTCCTTCTTGTCTAAGAAATTTGACATGAAGGATTTAGGTGAGGCTAAGTATGTACTAGGGATAGAGATTAAGAGAGACAGATCAAGGTTCTTGCTTGGTTTGTCACAGCAGAGTTATATCAATACTGTCTTGAAAAGGTTTGACATGCAAGATTGCACAGCTGGTGCAGTCCCCATGTCAAAAGGAGACAAGCTGCATAAGAATCAATGTCCAAGAAATAATTTGCAGAGAGAGCAGATGCTGAACAAGCCATTTGCAGAACTCATTGGGAGCCTCATGTATGCACAAGTGTGCACAAGACCAGATTTGTCGTATGCTGTTGGTATTTTATCAAGATTTCAGTCCAATCCTGGGATTGAACACTGGACAGCAGGAAAGAAAATTTTGAGGTATCTTCAAGGCACCAAGAATCATTTTTTGGTTTATAGAAGAGTGAAGCAGCTTGAGGTTGTTAGCTTTACTGATGCTGATTTTGCTTCCAGCTATCCACATTCAAACAAATCCACCACTAGATATGTTTTTACTTTGGCTGGAGGTGCAATTGCATGGAAAACTGTGAAACAAACTCTCATTGCTACATCTACAATGCAGGCAGAGTATATTGCAATTTATGAAGGAGCTTGTGAGGGTTTATGGTTAAAAAATTTTCTGGTACAAACTAATGCAGTTGACAGTATTCTCTCCATTCCTATGAAGATTTACTGTGATAACTCGGCAGCAGTGTTTTTTAGCAAGAATAATAAGAGGTCTACTAATTCCAAGCATATAAATCTTAAGTATTATAGTGTTAGAGAAAACGTCAAGCATAAGGAGCTAGATGTTTTAAAGATTGGAACAGTAGAACAGCTATCAGATCCTTTTACTAAACCCATGACTGTTGCTGCTTTTGAAAAACATGCAGCTGATATAGGCATTTTGTCTACTCTTGATTGATGGGATCAGTGGGAGCCTCACTTACAGTTCCAGTATTTTTGCTAGTCTTGTTTGGAGTTTTTTCCCTTGATGTAATCTCATGTTTTAGTTCTGTTTTGAACTTGGTGTTTATTTTGCAACTTTGAATTTTTCAGTTTTGAGGAAATAAAGTTCAGTAATGTTGCATCATATTTTCTGTGATTATATATATCATGATATAGCTATATGAATTTATTTTTGTCTATTGGGACAATACTTGTTTCAGAACATAAAGGACATCTGTTATGATTTTCTTTTGAAGATGGTGTCAGGTTCTTGCATACAGAACCATAAAGTGGATCAAAATTATTTGTAGATTGTTGCAGATACATCAAGAAATCTAAATGTAATTACAGGTTGATAACCTTGTTTGATTGATGTGGTTTGTGGCTGGAACTACTGTGGCTTTGGAGTGTTTGCATTTTCTAAATGCAATGCGTTTCTTAGTTCAGTACTACTGCTGCAGATTTGCAGATCAAAGTTGTGAATTTATATGTTGTCTATTAGTCTCAAATGTACAATAAGGATTTACTATATTCTAACTAAGCATGTATTCTGTTGTTTGAGATATATCTGGTCCAAGTGGGAGAATGTTGGAGTAAAATCTGATATGGACACAGTTATATTTATAAGAGTCCAACATGTATATGCATCTTGTGGAACAAGTGAATGAGATTAATAGAATGACTTTAACTTGGATATTTATCTAATTATCTGATTAGCTAAGTATAAGGAATTCAAGATAATATGGAATCATATTTATCAGTTATCACTTAAGTTTTAGATCAGGATTGCTAGAGTTGTCTTGTGAGATGGAACTCTAAGTGAGTTGTTCTATATATAAGGGGATCCCTGCATAAGCTCGTTCTAACGCCTACAAGTTTCATCCTCACTGTGAAAGGCATCCTGGAGAATTGTGCAGAAGGTCTTCTTTGTTTAAGTTTAATGGCTCTCAACATGAACAACCAAGGTTAGTTCATCTGTTCTTATATTGTTGGGATTGCAGTTTATGTTTCAATCCTTTTACATGTCTATGTGTTGTTATAAATGCTGAAACATGAAACAGTGTGTTTATGAATTTGTGTGGTTTACAGTTTAACAGCCTGTTCCCCTTTCGAACACATTATCGAGTACCATCATAGAGTTTTCATCATTTCTCCCTGCAAAGCTCTTCCTCCGTAAGCCAACGCAGCCACCAAGATACTTAAACCGACACCTAGCCCCACGGCAATTCGCGGTGTTTTGTTATTTCTTGACTTGATATCAACTGTGTGGTGTAACTGGCGTAGTGTCTGTGGCATCAACAAACTCATCCACAATAGAAGTCGACGTGAAATTCCATGAGATGATCTCGTGCACAACATACCTAGAACCAGTTGAAGCAGAGAACCCTATAATTACCCAATCGGGCAAGTATTGTTTCAGATCAACCACGTAAGTAAGATATCTCATCACTTGCTTTTGGACACCAGTTGTATCATTCACGAAAGAGGTGTATGCAACACTTAGATTTTTTGAGCTAGAGTTGTAACTAATCGAAGCACTGTTGATTTTTGCGTTCGGAATATCTCCGGACCAAGCCATGGTAACATTAGACCTGAGATTGTTGACATCGATCCCCACATGATCGTATGGGGGGTCGAGGTAGCTTGGCGATGGATTCTGGTAGATGTCAAATTCCACTGCCACAAACGGGTACTCATTCCCTCTCGGAAGCTCTACTACGGGGAGGCCAAGCCTAGCGCCACCTCCTAATGCAGTGTTGAGTACGGTTCCATTTGGCGCTAGGAAGAAAGCCATCCCGTATAGGATTTTTTGGCATGAGAATCAATGGCAAACTTAAAGTGCGTGGTGAAGTCTGCAAGTTTAAGTTTTCCGGAGACCTTCCCCCGGAGGAGGAATGGTTGGCTGTACGTGGCTCGACCAATATTCCCAGACACATATGTTTCGTTGGCACCTTTGGTGAGTCGGAGGAGTTTGCCATCCGTATAAGCTTCTCCTTCTATAAATAAAGAGGTGGTGTTACTGGGGAAGGTGTAGAAATTGAAGGTTAGTGCTGTTGCGAAAGGGGTAATCTACTAAAAGACATTGGCGAAACCTCCATTTATAATAGGTAACCCTAACTAAGAGAAGAATTACTAGACCCGATTCAAAATAATTCCCAACAATATCCATAAATATAATATCTCAAATAAACATAAACAACGAATTTTTTTCAACAGCTCTTAACACACTTAAACCATCCCATAATTATCAGAGCAGCTACTTAGAAAATGAGAGAAACAACACCACATGTTAAATCGTAACCTGTATGGGAAAACTGGATGATGTGAGAATTTATGACACGTCTCTTATCCTCGCCGAACCGAACTCTGCAGACTGGACATTTAAAAACGAAAGGCCCAGGGGAGAAGCATTTAAAACGTTAGAGTGAGTAAAGGTGAACTTTTAGGCACCAAAACAACCGAAACCGATTAAAACCGTACCGAACCGACACCGAGTAACCGAAACCAAATGAAACCGAGGCAATCGGTTCCGGAAACCTCACAAACCGAGTAGTGCGGTGTCGGTTTGTGGTTCCATGCATCTTAAAAACCGATTAAACCGAACTGAACCGAACCGACATATATTCATTATACATATATTTATTATTAATACTTAATTATACATTACGTATCATGTTCTTATCGGTTATGTGTTACAAATAGTAAGCTTTCACACACATGATTATGTCTTTAAGTGTTTAAGTCTAATCGAAATTCTTCCCATGTAGTTTTATCTTTTGTTATATATGAATATTTGAGGTTTCAAATAAATTATGTATAAATTTTAGCTTCCATTTTCATTTGGATTACTTATTTGAACTCATTAGATTAACTTATTTGAAGTGTTGATAGTTTACAACTTTGATATTTTTATTTTTATGTTATTTGGTTAAGTGTAAAAAAATATTACGAATAATAGGTTTTGTAACCGAAACCGCACCGAAACCGAACCGATGTTTGGTTAACCGACGAGTGCGGTCTTTTATATATTTTTATCGGTTTCGGTTCTAGAAAATAGAAAAACGAAACTTCAGTTTCGGTTTTCGGTTAGTACCTAAAAACCGAACCGTTAGGACCGAGTCCACCTCTAAGAGTGAGTGGACAAAAATAAATAACAAAATATGGAGAAATGAATTCATATTTATGCTCTCCCATCATTTCCATTTAAAAAATATTTTGCATGCCATTTATGGGAATACTCCATAAATACTTATAAATAAAAATGATGAAACAATCCCATTGGTTCTCATTAATTAATAAAAATTGGGGAAGAGATTTCACCATAACGATGAGCCTCCCAGGCTAGGGTCTGAGCCTCCCAGGCTATAATAGAGTCACACGCTAAACACCCTACTCACTTATAGTGAGTAGCCGCTAATAATGACTAGCTAACATATATATATATATATATATATATATATATATATATATAAATACCGATCGGTTGCCTCCCAGGCTATAATAACGTCCTACGCTAGCGCACTACTCACCTATGGTAAGTAGCTGCTAATAATGGTTAGCTAGCAATAATGATCATATATCAACCCTTTATGGTGAAATGAAAATAACAATATCCGGAAAGTCACTTCCCCGAAAATAAATATAAAATCACTTGACATGTCTCACATGTCAAATAAAATGCTCAAGAGAGTTCCCAAAATTTAATGGAACTCATTACTCCAATATGCGTTTGAAAATTAAATAAACTTTATTTCATGCATGACATTTAAATCAAAGGTCCACTCACAGTGTTCGGCTAAGTCTATCGACGACCGGAGGCTTCCTCCAAATGATCCTCTGCACAGCTTGAACCAAAAATAATATTAATTCTCATACTAACATAAAACTTTAATAAATAACCCATAAAATTTAGGGTCTAAAATTTATTTTCTTTCCTTGCCCAATTTCCATCTTTAATTCATTATAACTCAAAATTCACCACCACCACCGATAACTAAAAATCAACCTCAAACGAAATTTAAAACCGACTAACCAAACTACAGATACTCCAATTTAAACACCGCCAAATTCCTTAACCATAGAAAATCTCAAACCTTATCATAACTCCTCCAAAAATTCTAAACTATACTTCATTAAACTCCTCTCATTAATATCATCTTAAAAACATGAAAAACAGCCCCTAAGGGGCGGTGCCGCCGGCAGCGGCGGCTGACAGCCTTTTTCCGGCTACCTCCAATGCTTCTCAAATTTTAACATAATAATCCCCTCATCAGCCACAACAACTTCTATAACTAGCACTTAGTCCAATTCTAAGGCTAACTAGGGTAATCGAACCGAAACATCCATAAGATCCCCAAAACGTCAATTATACATTTCACCCTAACAAGATCGAATTAGACCGATTCCTTTTGAAAGATTACTCACGTTGATGAGAGCTACAAGATGAGCAAAAAATCTCGGCCTATGGTGGCCGGAGAACGGAGCTCTGGCGAAAAGGCAACCAACGTTCTGGCGGGGTTTTCTTCTCTCCGGCGGCACTACAGGCTCGGACAATTGGCCGGGGAGAGAGAGGAGGTGGCGGGAGTCCGTTCTGGGCAGGAGCGGCGGCCCGTCGCTGGCTGGACGGCTGCGGCTGGTGGCAGGAAGTCTGGCAAAGAGAAAGCTCGGGGAGAGCTAGGGTAAGAAAGAGAGAAGAGAAAGAAAAGAAAAGAGAAGAAAGAAATGGGCTCGGGCTCGGGCTCCTCCCCCCTGCCCGGTCCATCTCTAATATCCAACCAAAAATTACCCACTAAATTTTTTTTACCTCTTTTTACCAACACAAAAAATCTCCCTCTTAGTGGATAACTTTTCCATACTAACTCTGATTTTAACGCGTATCATGTCTACGAACTCGTAATAACATCCTCTACAACTTCCATGAAGAAAGTTTTCCCAAATTCCAAACGAAATAAAAAGTCAACTTTAAAGTCCTTAACAGTAAACGGTTAATTAATGCGGTAAAAGAACAAAATAATACCGAAGTAAATAACTGTAAAATAACTTAGGGACTGAGGTGTGACACAGGTAGTTTGACATCTTAGTTCTTTATGTAAACTATGATCGATAATCAGTAATTTTTAGAAACCATCCTCATATTATATCTAGACTCTACGTGTATATGATAGTAACTACGTTGTTATAGTCAAATTAACATTTCAGCCTAAATGTGAGGATGAAATGAGAATTCATATTTGCGGTTGTCATGTCACGCAGTAATGTGCGCTATATATCAAACTTCTTGAGAGAGATACTTAACATGCATGTTAGAGTTACTCGTACAATACAAAAATATCGAGTAGCTCATCCAACAACTAATTATACTATTATCCCACGTACAATCGGTTAATTGTGTAGAAGTGATGTTGATGGAGAGGAACTTGATGCAGAAGTAGTAGTGAACTGGGAAGCATTGGTGTTGTAACCTGAAAATTTTGTTTGACCTCTTACTAAATCACTGGTATTACTTGAGACGATTGAGAATGACACCGGAGCAGCAATGTAGCTAGCCACCGGCATTTTTGATGGGAGAATAGGCAATGATACTTCGGAGTTGAGCACTTGATCGCTTGTTGCATTGAAGGCCTGGTATTGCAATCCGGGTGAACACACCACAACCCAACAATCAACAAGCACTCCATTTGTTTCTTATCAAATTCTCCACACAGTTTTGGATCAGCTGCTTCAATTAGTTTTCCTTCTCCATAAAGCTCCCAAACCCACTCCACCATGTTGATCTAATGTCTTCCGAACTTGACATCCACGGGTTTCCTCCCACAAGCAATCTCCAACGCTACGATTCCGAAACTATAGACATCTGATTCCTTGCTAGATTTTCCTGTGGTTGCACATTCTGGAGCCATGTATCCCAAGGTTCCGGCCAAAACTGTGGTTTGGGATTGTTTCCCATGGTCCACAAGTCGAGCCAATCCGAAATCTCCAAGTTTGGCATTGAAATTTGAATCCAACATGACATTGCTTGACTTGATATCCCTATGTAGCACACATTGTTCCCATTCTTCGTGGAGATAAAACAACCCCGACGCCAGGCCTTGAGCAATTCGGTATCTAGCGGTCTCGTCCATGAAGGATAGCATTTCATGCCCTGCGGCTGCGTCAATGAGGAGGTCAGCCACATGCATGGGGTATATATTCTTGGGCGTTGCGTTATTGAGGTCATGGTAATCAACACAGACGCGTATTTTACCATTTTTCTTGCAAATGGGGACGACATTGGATAGTCATTCGTTATATTTTACCACGTGAATGATACCCGAACGGTGCATGTTTTCAATCTCTTCCTTGACTACGATCTAGGTTTCAGTCCACATGAATCGGCCATCTTGTCTTACTGGACGTTGGTCTGGATAAGTGGGCAGTTGGTGACAAACCAAGTCCGGAGACAAGTCGGGCATGTCTTCGTACTTTTCGGCGAAGCAGTCTCTATATTCGCGTAGGAGGGCAAGGTGGTCTTCTCTTTCTTCCTCCGCTAGCTTAGCACTAATGGAAATGAGTAGGGGCTTTTCTGCAGTCCCTACGTCAACTCTTGAAATGGGGTCACGGACTTGAGGTGGTGTGTCGTCCATGGCAGCGGGAGCTAACTGAATAACTTCCTCCTTGGTATCGGTGTAATCTACTATCTCATCTACATATTCCATAGTTGCGACCTTGTCGTAAGCTTCGCGTTCTACCCAACATGAGAGAAATCTTTCATACAAGGACTCGCCAGCCTCGCGTGCTTCGTCTGAGAAGGCACTATCCATCAGAAGGTTGTGGTGGATCCGTGATGGTGTGAGGACGTTGTAAGGCGTCCCTCGCCTGGGTGAGCCCCCATCGCGTTAAATTAGAGACCGTGACCCCATAAGGGCATCCTTTGGAACCGACTCCTTGAACCTCCAATGGGCCTAAGTCAGTGTTATAATATTGGGCGTCATTGAAGTTGGCGGAGATAGAGAATGGACGCGGGTCAGCTTTAATGATGACCGCTTCACTTTTCTCAGTATCCTAGATCATGAGTTCTTAGTGCATGGAGGAAGGCACGCAAAAACTTCTATGGATCCAATCGCGGCCTAGAATCATGTTGTAGGACGACGAGCATTCGACCACGAAGAAAGTATAAACCCGTGATGCCGGCCCTACCTTGACTCATAAAAATAGCAGGCCTAGGG
Source organism: Fragaria x ananassa (assembly GCA_034370585.1). Classification (NCBI taxonomy): domain Eukaryota; kingdom Viridiplantae; phylum Streptophyta; class Magnoliopsida; order Rosales; family Rosaceae; genus Fragaria; species Fragaria x ananassa. The sequence continues at coordinate 10,917,103 of CP139765.1, read as the reverse complement.
TTCTAGAACCTTGCCCAGTAAAGTTCTTGACTGTCAAGGATGTGGTTTGGATCATCGAGCGTTGGATGCCTAGGAGCCCCATGGTTCGGGTTGTTACGACATTAACTACAGCTCCGGTGTCAACCATGACTTTGTTGATCATTATCCCTTCAACCTCGGTCGTAATGTATAACAGTCTCATGTGAGTGGCCATGTCCAAGATTGGTGTCGAGGAGGTCAGAGTCTACATATGTGTGACGCTGCTCATAATTTCCTCTTGTGGGGTGTCCTCGGGTTGTGCCGGAGCTGGACCTATTTCGCTGCTGCAAGGCGGGGGTATATCGCAGAAGTTTTCACTGCTTTCTGGGATATCTGTCGCATTGCACATTGTTTTTGGCAGTAGAGCATATCTCTCAGATATGAAGAATACCATCCCTACCTAAAAACATAATGGTTTGCGAACTGGGATTAGTAGAATCTCAATGACCCCATGCTTCCCTTCAAGCACAACAAATGCGTTTTTTTCATGGTTGACCTCTTCTTCCTCAGCCCATCCTGAGATTTCTACCATATTGCAAGTGAATGATTTCCCCTGCTCTTCTTCTTGGTCGTCATCTAGGTTAACACAAGGCTCAGAGTATGCCTCGTTGTTTCACTACCAGAAGAAAGGCTTTAGCCGACGAAAAAAAAAAAACCAGGCCGACGAAGCATTTTAGCCGACGAAATTTTCTTTCGTCGGCTAAGATAAATTTTCGTCGGCTATAAAGTCCACTTTAGCCGACGAAATTTTCTTTCGTCGGCTAAGTTAAATTTTCGTCGGCTATGGTAAACTTTAGCCGACGAAAAAAACTTTCGTCGGCTAAAATTCACAAACTATGGCCGACGAAATATTTAAAAGTTTAGCCGACGAAATTAATAGTCGTCGGCTAAAGTGCTTTATATTTGCGGATCTGGGCAGCAGCAGCTCATCTGGAAAAAAAACGGGAGAAGAAAAAAGAGGAAAAAAAGTTTGGGTGTTGTCGAAATCTGTCCATAATCAGTTTGTGGAGCCATATATAGGTACGTATATGTATATATATGTTGATTAATTGAGTTTTATTTGAGTTGATCGATTTTAAGTGTGATTAATTGAGTTTATTGATTTTGATTGTGATTGAGTTGATTAATTTTGAGTACGTTGGATGTATATATATATGTGTTGATCGATTTGGTTGATGATTTGAATTGATAATATATATGAATTAATTTGTTGTTAATAAATAGTAGATATATATGTTAATTAATTTATAATATTATTGTGTTGATATGGTATGAAGTTGTTGATGATATATATGAGTTCATGATGATTTTGTGATGATGTTGATATATGATTTTGATTGTGATCGAGTTAATTGATTTTGAGTACCTATGTTGGATGTATATATATACATATATGTTGATCGATTTGGTTGATGATTTGATATAATATATATGAAGTTGTTTATAATTAAGTAGTAGATATATATATATATATATGGAGTAAATACTTGTGGCACCCTGTAGTTTACACCTAAAATCAGTTTTGTCCCTCACTTTTTTTTTTAAACTGGTATACCCCTATACTTTGAATTCTTGACTTATTTGCCCTTTTCCCAGCTAATTATGGCTCATTATAAGGGTATACCAGTTTAAGAAAAGGGTAAATCAGTCGAGAATTCAAAGTATAAGGGTATACCAGTTTAAAAAAAAAAGTGAGGGACAAAACTGATTTTAGGTGTAAACTACAGGGTGTCACAAGCATTTACTCCTATATATATATATATATATGTTAAGTAATTTATAATATTGTGTTGATGGTATATACCACAATGATGATTTTGTGATGATGTAGATATATATATGCATGTATAATATTGTTCTGTAATTATTAAGTATATATATATATGTGTGTGTTAATTAATTTGTTATTAATTAGTTGTAGTACGTAGAATATATACTATATGAATTGAGATTTTATATATGGCATGAAATTTCATTAATAATTAGCTAGCAGCGTTATAAATATATATATATATATATATATATATATATATTTTGTTATATTTTCAGGATATGGATAAGAGTTGGATTTCGCTTCTAAAATGGGACAAAAGATACGGTGCAGGAGTTATGAGTTTTATAAAATATGCGCTGGCTAATGCTAACGGGAATACAATTTTCTATTGCCCGTGCACGAAATGTCAGTGTCGCAGCGATATGCATCGATTTCCCATTGACAAAGTATGGCAGCACCTGAGGAGTAACGGGTTTTGGGAGAAGTACAGATGTTGGTTATATCACGGTGAAACATCATCAGGGGGTCCGCATGATCATGGCCAATTTTCTGAGACGGGCAGTACTAGTACATCCAACTATCCAACAACGGCATTCATCAACGACATGTTTTCTTATGAGAGCGGTGTATGCGCTCAAGGACAGTATATGTCTGACCCGGTGCAGCCCTTCCCTAGAGCTGTGAACACTGCTGGTATTGAAAAGTACAACAAACTGCTTGCTTTCCAACAGACCCCTGTGTACCCCGGTTGTCAGAAGACCGTTCTTGAAAGTGTGATGGACGTAATGAAGATTAAAGTTGAGACAAAATCGACCGTGAAGGCTGTTGATGAGTATCTACAGTACACTGCTTCGATGCTGCCCAACGGTCATCGTCTTCCTACCACTCATCGTAAGGTCCGATGTATCTTGAAAGATCTTGGGCTTTCCTACATCAAGATCCATGCATGCAGATATGATTGCGTTCTCTTTTGGGGTAAAGATCCAGAAGGGAATGACCTTGGTGGCCTCGATGCATGTCCGGTATGTCACACTGACAGATATAAGCTGACTCCTGCAGGCAACAGGAAACCTGTAAAGGTACTTCGGTATTTCCCTTTGAGGGATAGGTTGGAGCGGTTGTACATGTCTTCACACACGGCTGAAGCTATGAGATGGCACGCTGATAGGGAATTCCATGACGAAGATACCCTTATACACCCTTCTGACGGGGAGGCTTGGAAGCATATAGACAGGGAGTTTCCTCATTTTGCGTCAGAGGTCCGAAATGTGAGGCTCGGGCTCTCATCCGACCGGTTCAACCCTTTTGTCAACATGAGTCTTCAATATAGTATATGGCCGGTGATTTTGGTACCGTACAACCTTCCCCCATGGATGTGCATAAAGAAGGAATACAATATGTTGAGTTTGTTGATTCCGGGGTCCGGTTATCCGGGGAAGTGTCTCGATGTGTATTTGAGACCTTTGATTGAAGAGCTTAAATTTTTGTGGGACGTTGGTCATCCCACTTATGACAAGTACACGCACGAGATGTTCCAGATGCATGTCATGGTTGTTGGTACCATCAGTGATTTTCCTGCCCGTGGGATGTTGTCGGGCAACGTTGTTAGGGGATACAAGGCTTGTCCAGAGTGCCTTAGCGATGAGGGGAGCAGCAATCATTGCAACAAGATATGCAGATTGGGTCACCGTGCTTTCCTTCCATATGATCACGAATGGCGGTTCGATGACAAGGCATTTGATGGGACCGTAGAACACCGTGTGCCTCCCAGAAGATGAACGGGGGAAGAAATTTTAGCAGTGCTTAATGAGTACGATTTTGGGCAGCTCAGAAATCATCCCAACATTGTGGCGGCAATACCTGAAAGACCCGACAGGTACAAATTCTGGACACATAAGAGCATATTCTGGGAACTCCCATACTGGAGTAAGTTGTTGATCATGCACTACCTAGATGTGATGCACATAGAAAAGAATGTGTGCGACAGTGTGGTGGGCACAGTGCTGAACTTGGAGGGGAAGACGAAAGACGGTCCTAAGGCACGCATTGATCTAAAAAAATGCGTAATAAGAAGACATTTGTGGTTGAAAGAAGGGAAGAAAAAAAATACCTCAAGCTCCTTACACCGTGAAGCCTGACCAGAAGAACCTAATTTTCAGGTGGATGAGTTGTGTGAAGTATCCTTCAGGCTATGCAGGAAATATAGCCCGGTGTGTGAACTTCCGGGACAATAAGATGTACGGGTTGAAGAGTCATGACTGTCATATCCTGCTACAACGTCTCTTCCCTGTTTTCATTCGACCGTTCCTTCCCGGTCAGGTGGTGGAGCCGTTAGTAGCGTTGGCAAGATTTTTCCAGAAGTTATGCACACGGGAAGTGAAAAAATCTAACCTCCAGGAAATGCAAGAGGACATCATTTATATCATGTGTAAATTTGAGAGGATATTTCCTCTAAATTTTTTTGACATCATGCCTCACCTGATGATCCATCTTCACGAGCAATTGTTGCTTACCGGTCCAGTACACTACACTTGGATGTATCCCATGGAAAGGTACAATTTTTACACCTGAATTCCTCAATATATATACATGTTCAATAATCATAACATTTTGCAACTTGATTTACAGGCAACTTAGAGACTACAAAGATTATGTGGCTAATAAATCCGCTCCTGAAGGATGTATAGCTGAAGCATATATTGCGCACGAGCGCGTCACCTACATGAAGTTGTATTTAGGAGCGTTGAAGGAAACTCCGCAAACCATGCCGGTAGATGTACCAAAGTTCAATCTTTCCATAGTCTCTAGTGATGTTGAAGTGTATGGAATTTTACCAGACTCCTACAAGTTGCAACCACATGAGCTAGTCATTGCCCACTGGTGGGTATTGATTAACTGTCCAGAAGTTGAATACTGGAAAGACATCCATCTATATTGTCCAGACATTCAAGGTGATCTCGAGTACCACAACAGGGAGTTCGCAGATTATTTTGGCGGTTGGGTACGTAATTTAATTTTTCTGTACGGGTTTATGTTTATTGCATAATTATCCATATTTACAGTTGAGATGGTTGGTTGCAGATGAACCATATTCAATTTGATGGTCACCCAAATTGGTCGCACAAACTAAGACTTCTAGCGATAAAGCCGATAGTCTCAAGAGTTTATCCGATGTGCAAGGTGAATGACGTGCAATTTATATGTGAACAAAGAGACAGCAGAAGGAGAACACAGAATTCTGGGGTCATGGCACATGGTGGGCGGAATGGAGTTGACTATTACGGTGTTCTTGATTCAGTGGTGGAACTCGTTTATGAGCAAGGCATGACAGTGCACCTCTTCAAGTGTAGATGATTTGATACTAGGCCGCAGAGCATGAAGACCGATCAGTACGGAATATTATCGGTGAACACTGCTACAAGTTCTTACGAAGATGACCCGTTCGTTTTTGCCACATCAGTAAAACAAGTGTTTTATCTTGATGACCTTGCTAAGGGTGACGCGTGGAAAGTAGTCAACCTTGTGCACCCTCGAAACATTTACCGGGCGGCTACACTTGGAGAGGCCGAAGACGAGGAAGAGGATATTGCGTATCAAGAGCCCAACGCAATAGGTATACCTAACTCCTCTACCATTCGCCTTAATAATTTTAAAGCGGGTCGTTCGGTGCGAATTCGTGATGAAGAGCCAAGGCTTGTTGATGTTGATCCAAATCAAGAAACAGACGAAGACTCTGGCGATGAGGAAAGACATATATTACCAGAAATTAATTCTGACACCGAAGAAGACTCATCAGATAATTCCGATTACGAGCCTTAGTTTTAATTTAGAGGACGAAATCCATTAATTTGTATAATTTTTCAAAGACCTTTTCCTTTATAGTTTACACATGTTGAATTCATATTTCAGTTATTTTATATGAATTTTGGTGATACATGATGAACATGTTTTTTTTAATGTATGGTTTACTAATATCGTCTGTTTTTTTTAATGTATTTTTTTACGTTAGCCGACGAAATACACTATAATTCGTCGGCTAAGTTGGTTTTTACCGACGAATTACTTAATATTTCGTCGGCTATTCCGGTATTTTTAATTTTTAAATTTTTTAATTACATACTATAGCTGACGAAAAAAGCCTTAATTCGTCGGCCATAGATGTTTTAGCCGACGAAAAAAGCCTTAATTTCGTCGGCCATAGATGTTTTTTATTTTTTTTATTACACACTTTAGCCGACGAAATACACTGTCATTCGTCGGCTAAGATGGTTTTTGCCAACGAATAACCTAATATTTCGTCGGCTATAGTTATTTTTTAATTTTTTAATTACATACTATAGCCGACGAATACGTTAGGGTATTCGTCGGCTAAACCCTAAAATTTTTCTATTACCTACTATAGCCCTATGTTCGGTGGTTATTTTGCTTAAAATTTTTATATGACTTGTTGCGTGTCATCGGTTTAAAACTATTTTCCGTTGGAGGTCCGGCCAAAATACGTAATTTAGATGGTCGAACGACCTTTTCCGTGCGTTTAGGGGTTTGACTTACGAGATTGACCGTCCGGATCGAGCCCTTATTCTTTTCGGATCAAGTTGAATTTTTTCCCATACATGTATTTTATCATGATGGTCAGATCTGACTGCCGGATTTGTGTTTCTCAAGTTTGATCATCACAATCACAACATGCGTACTAATGTTGTATAACTTGTTTACCAAGTGTTATGTAAATGTTCCGTTTCAAAAACAAATTATACGTAGAACCTTCAAACGTAAAAAAGTCGTGAAATAAGACATGACCAGAATGGTGAAATACGTATACGGTTGAAAAATCACGGTATTCCGGTCATGTCTCGGTGCCGATAGTTGCGGTCAATGCAATTTTCAATTCTTTCTCCCTATGGGTAGCTCTATGTTCGGTGGTTATTTTACGTAAAATTTTTATACGACTTGTTGCGTGTCATCGGTTTAAAATTATTTTCCGTTGGAGGTCCGGCTAAAATATGTAATTTAGACGGTCGAACGACCTTTTCCGTGCGTTTAGGGGTTTGACTTACGAGATTGACCGTCCGGATCGAGCCCTTATTCTTTTCGGATCAAGTTGAATTTTTTCCCATACATGTATTTTATCATGATGGTCAGATCTGACCGCCGGATTTGTGTTTCTCAAGTTTGATCATCACAATCACAACATGCGTACTAATGTATAAAGGTTTAGCCGACGAATTTCAAAGGTTTAGCCGACGAATTTCAAAGGTTTAGTCGACGAATTTATAAAGTTTAGCCGACGAATTTCAAAGTTTTAGCCGACGAGTTTAGAAGGTTTAGCCGACGAATTGGTGTATAGCCGACGAAATTTGTATCTTTAGCCGACGAACAAATTATTTCGTCGGCTAAGGTTTTCGGGTTTAACTGCGAAACCCTAGCCTCCTCCCTCAGTTCCGCAATTTTTTCACAATCCCTCCCCCCTCCCTCCCTCCTCCCTCCTCCCTCCCGGTCTCCTCCCTCCTCCCTCCCGGTCTCCTCCCTGCCTCCCTGCCCTCCGCCCTGCCTCCCGCCCTCCTCCCTGCCTCTGTCGCCGCCTCCTCCCTCCCTCCTCCCTCCGATCTCCCCCGTCTCCGCCTCCTCCGGTCTCCTCCCTCCTCCCCCGATCTCCCGGTCTCCAAGGTTTAATTTGTGTTAATTTAATTTGTGTTAATTTAATTTGTGTTTATTTATTTTGTGTTAATTTAATTTTTGTTACTTTAATTTGTGTTAATTAAATTTGTGTTAATTTAATTTTTTTTAATTTAATTTGTGTTAATTTAATTATGTGTTAATTTAATTATGTTAGTTTATGTGTTTATTTTTGAATATATGTGTTAATTTATTTTTGATTTCGAATTTAGTTTTATGATATGTTAGTTAATTTATGATGATGTTGATATATATAATATTGTTATGTAATTATTAATTAAGTTATTTTTCATTTCGAATTTACTTTTATGCTATGTTAATTAAGTATATCTATATATATTGTTATGTAATTATTAATTATGTATATCTATTTATTGAATAAGTATAATTTTAAACATGTATAATTTTTTATACAATAAAGACAAAATAATCTAAAGCCTTAGATTAATATTTTAAATAGGATGAGCGGCTTTTTTCGATCGAAGAAGAGTTCGAAGGGCCAAAGGTCCGAATCGTCTGAGGGAACCTCTAGCAACCCTCAAACGACGTTTCAGGGCCAGATGACAGCCAGGCGTGCGAGTCTTCTGGAGACGGCGCCGGAGGTGCCCCTTTCATCGAGGCAGGCGGCCGTCCCTCGTTTCTCGAGGCCCTTGTGGCCTCAGACCCAGACGGAGGTGTCTGCACCCCGTATGCCCGAGATACACCGGGCGCCCACTCCGGGTCCTACTTCTTCGGATAGTGGGTCATCTGGGGTACAGATGCCGCCGCCTCATCTGTTCCTTCCGCGGATGATACCGGCGTTACCTGTAGTCGATGGCTCAGGGACGCCGATTTATCCACTGCCCCCGCCAGTGGCTCCATCAGCGGCGTACCAGTTCGTGCCTTTTGATACGCCTCTTATTTCTGCGAGGGTATCATCATCGGCGACAGAGCCGGAATCCGTCGCGAGCTCCTCAGGTAATCAGTGATGCATGATTATTTATAAAGGGTCATATATATTTTAATAATCAATTTGGCCGAATCATGTGATAGGCACAAAGAAGAAGAGAGGCCCCGTCACAGGGAAGGCCCTCGAGAAGATGGTGGGTACCGTGGGGAGGATCGTCATCGATACTGACGGGGATGGGCACGTAGTATCGGGCGGGAAGTCGAGGACGTACTCCGGCAGCGTGGGAGCTCTCATTAGGGATAGAGTCCCTATGTTGTGGTCCGACTGGGACGAGGTCCCGCAGGAGGTTAAGGACATGGTCCACAACGCGATGTCGGTGAGTTTACAAAATAATATTATGTATCAAATTGTTGATTTCTCGAAAAGCTAAACTAATAAACGGTTAAATGCAGGTGTGGTTTGAGGTTCCCGAGCACCTGAGGGACAGCTGGGCCGACGTTGTGCATGGGGGAAGGTACGTTGGGAAGTTAATGAAAAACAAAATTGTATGTGATATTAATAATATTTCTAATATTTTTGTTGTATCTGTAGGTACAAGGAGTGGAAGAACGAGGTGCGGACCCATTAGACTACGCACGGGAACGCACGTTCTGGTACCCCTGCTGAGTTCCAGTACAGGGAGTACGAGTGGCGTTGGCTTCTGACATCAGAATTCAACAACCCTCGTAAACAGGTATTTAAATAAATTAGTTAGTTAATTTCAAATTAAGTACGTGCGTTTTAAAATATTTTACTAATAGTTTACTTTTTTCTTTGAAGGCGGTTTCCCGGGTGAACGTGATAAGTGCGTTTTTACGCCATGATCTTAATGGATTTTCACCCCCATTTACACTTTGTTTGTGCCTTAGTATGTTTGTTTTTACTTATTTTAGAGTCAAGAGGATTTTTCTGTAGAGTTGTGGCTACTAGTCGTTTTTATACAGAAAATTGCACTTAAATGATGAAAACCGTTTTTGGACTATCACTTGGACGTTTTACCGTGATTCGTTATTGTGTTACCTTGTCAGTTTTGATGTATCTTGTTTAAATGTGCAGAAGACAGGTACATGAACGTTACGTATCAAGAATCATGGTGAATGGACTCATGAATGACAACAAGTGAGGCCACGGAAAAGGAAGGAACACTTCTAGACATTGTTTTTGGTCTCGGACAGAATCTGCCAGAAAACGTACATCTACTTCGGAAAATCATATCTCGAGATCTAGGAGGAGTTAGAAGGCATGCCACATATGGAATTAAAGCTGTGTGTGTCTAGTTTTCAACCCCACTTGTATCGTACCAATCGGAGTTGAGACAAAGGAGTTATGATCAAAACAGTGGACAGAGGTCAGGCTGCAAAACTGGGCAGAAACTGCCTTAGTTGTCAAACGAGTTTTGGGAGATGATTCTTCAACAAAAGGGCTTCCCAAATTTGACAAGAGGTGTATCAAGAGCCTAATGGAGTGTTGGGAAGCTGAACAAAAGGAGAAAATTCGAAGAAGCATCAAGGCAGCCTTGTTTTGGTTAAGTTAAGGTTTCCCGGTCAAACCGGGAAAGCTTGACCTTGCCGAACTCATCACTGCTTTTGGCTGCCATCAAAACCCAAGATTTCGTACATGAGGCCTACATGGATCCATAAACATGTAGGAAGGTCCAAGGAATCAGAAGATGGAGTCCAAATTCGGATACACAAGCTGCATTGAAGAAGGAATCATTGAGCAAATAGGAAAGAGAGTTGGAATAGGACTGCCTTTCCTTTGCCGATGCAGCTAGGGTTTCTCTATAGGTTTTCTGTATAAATAGGGCTGTTGTATGCATAGTTTAGGGAGTCCTTCAATTGTTTTAAGTTCTAGCAAGCCTAAACTCTACCTAAAAACCCTCCCTTACACAGCAAACACAAGTACAGCCGAACCATTCCTTGCCGCACAGCCATCTTTGCCGACTGCCTCCACTGCCATCTTCCACCAATTTCCCTTTCAACCTTGCTGAACCTTATAGGTAGGGTAAGGATGAAGACATCCATGGTTTGTGTTTGTAATTACTGTGTAAGAACTTTGAGTTTATTGATAAATATTTTCTGGTTTTCGGTTTTATATGATATGTGTGATTGTATGATCTTCTTTGTGACTTGATTATGATTGTACATGTTGTGTAACGGTTTAGTATGCATGTTAGGATTATTAAAGAAGTAAAGAATCTGTGTTTATGTGTTTAGTAATTGTTAGGTTAATTAATCCTTACCTGATCACGTAATCGAACCCTAGGTTAATTCAAAGTACACGAGTTAGCCATTAGGGGAGAGTTTAATATGCCGTGGTATTCTAGGTCGAGTTGAGCGCAAAGACAACTCGGTTCTAGGTGCTGCATAGGGTAGGCAGGGTGAGTGATTTGCATGGGTTCGAGAATGGGTGACGCCATTGCTAACGAGCATGTCTCCAACGACTCGTGGACGGTAAGTGTTGCTTGATTAGATTGAGCGCAAAGACAATTTAGTTAAGTAGTCACATAGTTTTTGGTTGAGCGCAAAGACAACCTTAAACACATGAGAAGTCTTAAGGGTTGAAACTAACTTGCAATTGTGAAAACATAGATAAGATAATTTAACCTTTCATAAAAATACTTGCATGCTAATCGGAGTATATTTGTGAAGTGCTTACAACGTTGAAGTGACCAAACTTTGTAATTATTTGCCTTGGTGTTTTATTTTCTTTATTTTCTGCCGATTTCAATCCCCCATTTTATTCTTTATGTATATATTGTGTGAATATTTCTAATGACTTTGTTTTGTAGAATAAATTCTTCCCTAGTGTCCCCGGCTAGAACGATACCCTACTTACATGTACTACAACTATAGGGTTTTAAATTGCACTAACGTCATCTTTTGACAGGTCAATTTTTGGCGCCGTTGCCGGGGACGCTAAAAAGGATTTATTTATGTATTTATGTATATTATGACTAACTATTTTTCTGTTTTATAGGTACATTGCCGAGCTTGGCATGCTATGCCGAGCTTATTTGCATATATATTGCCGAGCTTGTATACTTGTATCTATGTGTTTATATGTAAAACATTTTCGTAAAAATTCCATAAGTAGGCCGACATGTTATTGAGTTTAGAGTGCTTATATGGTTTGTTGTTTTGGTGTGTCTAAAGTGAAACATGTAGGTGGAGCCACTTGTGTTAATCTTAGCCTAAACCCCTCTTTTGAGCGATGCTTCTTCGAGTCCTTGACTCTTAAAGGCAACTTAGCTTGTTTAAGGTTGAGGGCGGCTTCGTTAGGCACAAGTAGACCGGTCTAGTAATTGATGTTTATTTTACTATTGAGTGTTACTATTCATAGACAAGGAGCTCAGGTTTGTTTAACTGGATCTCTAGGCCCATTGCATTGATGATCATTCTCGGTGAGTGAGTCAGGGCGTGGTGTCCACTAACGAGTCCTGCCTGTCTCTCTTGTGAGGGGGTAAACCCACGTGAATATTAGTAATCTTTAGTGGAATAAGCTCGACCTAGCCAAAAGCTCGGGCCGTAGCATCACCTTGCTTTAGACGTTATAAAATGACTTGATATATAACTATCATGCATATTGGTTCGAAATTTGTTTTCTCTTAACTTATCCTGGTATATCGAATCAAGCCAAACACCGGACCGGGCTGATCAAGTCCATCGCACACTGGTCTTCCCTGCTCCACGTACCATGAAGTTAATGAGTGAATTCGACACTTGGATACGCGACAAAAACAACCGTCTAGTGCGTGCCCGTGAAGAACTCGCCATTGCCATCCCTTCTTCACCACAAGCATCACAAGCATCACCACAAGTTTCACCCGCACACACTCCAACCGAGCCACTTTCACCCACGCAACCAATCATGACTTCTGTTAGAGCCGAAAATGGACAGATTGATGGAGCGGAGGTTCAACCAGTGAACATCACATACCCCGCTGCAGCTGCAGGGAAGTCAGCTGACTTTGAGCTACGTGGTGGTTTCTTCCACCACTTGCCGAAATTTTATGGGTTGAATGGAGAAGATCCCAATCGGCATTTGCAGCAATTTGAGTTTAGCTGTGACACCATGCTACCTAGGGGCGCCGACATTCAGCTTGTCAAAATGAAGGCGTTCCCGTTTTCTCTTGAGGACAAAGCCAAGACATGGTTCTTTGCCGTGCCAGCAGGCCGCATCACATCATGGGCGACAATGAGAGAAGAGTTTCTCTTGAAGTACTTTCCTTCATCAAGAGTCACTCATATAAGAAAGGAGATCACGTCGATCAGACAGGATGTGGATGAGCCATTTGATGTCTACTATGAAAGGTTCAAGGCACTTGTTGCGTCATGCCCCAACCATGGCATTCGCGCAGGTATGCTACTTCAATACTTCTATGAGGGCCTTCGCCCTATGGAACGTCAGTTTTTGGACTCAGTTGCTGGAGGATCATTGATGGAGAAGAGTAGGGAAGAAGCAACCAACCTGTTGGAGATGAGAGCCACCAACAATCAGCAATTTGGCTCATTTTCGACAAGGAGAGTCAATGAGGTTAGTGAGTATGGCGAACCTAGTGCCATACATGAGCTAAAGCAAGAATTGAGTAAGTTGACAATGGTAGTTTCAAGCCTTGCCAAGGAGAAGAGTATGTCAGTCTGTGGGGTGTGCAGCTTAGAGGGACATGCGTCCGATCAGTGCAACCAAGTGATTCCACCTATTGAAGACGTAAATGCCATTGGCTACCAAGGCCAATTCGGCAACAACCATGGACAACGGGGTCAACCACGCTTCCAGAACTTCAATCCAAGGGCCAACGATCCAAACTTTCGTTGGAACAACAACACCAATGTCCTGAACCCTTAACCTGTTGCACAAGGGGCACAACCGAGTCCATATGTGGCACGGCCTCAAGGCCAATACATGCCTAGGCCGTACCAACTCCATGGTTACCAAGGAGGACAGCCGAGTGGTGGCAGCAATTATGATGAGATCTTCAAGAATATCGCCACTTCGACACAATCTTTGTTAGCCACAACACAGTCCAACACCAAAGACATTGCGGAGTTGAAGAATCAGATGGGCCAAGTGTTGGATTTCATGGGGAAGTTTAGTGAACAAGGGAGGTTGCCAGGAGGGGTAATCAAGAACCCTAAGAATGAGGACATTAAAGCCATTGTCATAAGGAGCGGTAAGAAGTTAGAATCACCAACTCCGAAGCCTACAACCGCCACTGGACTTGGAGCATTAGATTGGGGTGATGATGATGATGCCGTGTGTGGAGGAGCTGCCACGCAAGGGAATGCCAACCAAGGGGCTGCCGAGCATGAACATGCTGCCATGCAAGGTGGGAATGTCGAGCCAAGTGGGAGGAATGCCGAGCAAGGAACAGCCGAGCAAGGGACTGCCGAGCCTACACAACACCGAGATCAAGGTACCGAGCAACACAAGCAAGCTAAGCCAAGCAAGGGAGACTTGGAAGCTATGAAGAAAAGGGCTCTTGAGAAAGACCCTGCTGCCATGGAAGGAAGACATTCGGCTGCCAAAGATGCAGCCATGCCGAGCACTTGTTGTATACCCTTCCCCTCACGTTTCACCAAGAGCAAGCGAGCCAAGTCCGACGAAGAAGTGTTGGATGTTTTTCGAAAGGCGAATGTCAACATCCCCTTGTTGGAGTGTATTAAACAAGTACCGAAGTATGCAAAGTTTTTGAAGGAGCTTTGCACCACAAGAAGACACACAAGGGAGAGAAAGGTTATGAGCATGAGCGAGACCGTGTCCGCCGTGCTACAACGCAAGATGCCGCCAAAGCTTAAGGATCCAGGAAGCTTTTCAATTCCAGTTGTCATCGGCACTACAAGGTTTGAGAAAGTGATGCTTGATCTAGGGGCTTCCATTAATGTCATGCCCTACTCTGTTTACTTGTCTCTAAGTCTTGGTCCACTTCAACATGATGACGTAGTGATCCAATTGGCGGATCAATCAAGCAAATATCCTAAAGGGTATGTGGAGGATGTCCTTGTGCAGGTTAATCACCTGATATTCCCTGCAGACTTTTATGTATTGGAAATGGAGGAGTCAGTTGATGATTCGACACAGCTTCTGCTAGGAAGACCCTTCATGAGAACCGCAAGGACCAATATCAATGTGGCTGGGGGTAATTTGACTATGGAGTTTGATGGCGAAGTCATTAAGTTCAACATCTTCGACGCCATGAGACATCCAAGTGCCATTCAAGATGAAGCAAGCAGCCATGCCGAGCCTTATTGTGGGGATGATGCCGAGTCTGTATATAGATATGGTGGAGTTGCACAAGGTGCAATGTCCACCCAACAAGCATAGCAATTAGCCATAGAGCAAGGGGTTGGATTCGACAAGTTTGGAGAACAGGATGAGGAGGCTTTAAAACACTTAGAGCCGTCCATACTTGAAGTTGTGAAGGAGCTCGAATCACAACCTTATTCTGCGAGAGAGACTCCCTTGCCGATCCACATGTCCACAAACAAGATGAAGCCATCCGTGGAAGCAGCCCCTAAGCTAGAGCTAAAAGCTCTCCCCTCACATTTAAAGTATGTATTTGTTGGAGAGAATGACACTCTACCAGTTATTGTGTCATCACAGTTGACAAAGCAACAAGAAGAAAAGTTAACCGCTGTTTTGAAAAGGAACACAGCTGCCATAGGTTGGACTTTGGCGAATATCAAGGGAATAATTAAGCCCTACAAAGTGTGTTCATCGCATTCTTCTTGAAGATGGCGCCAAGCCGACAAGAGAGGCTCAACGACATTTGCATCCGCCTATGATGAAGGTTGTTAAGGATGAGGTGATTAAACTTTTAGATTGTGGTGTCATATACCCAATTTCCGACAGTCAATGGGTCTCACCTGTCCAAGTTGTGCCCAAGAAGAGTGGAGTGACCATGGTAGAGAATGAAAAGAATGAACTAGTGCCATAAAGGTTAGTGACGGGTCATCGCATGTGTATTGATTATCGAAGATTGAATGCTACTACAAGGAAGGATCACATGCCTTTGCCGTTCATGGACCAAATGTTGGAGAGACTCGCCGGTCATGAGTTTTATTGCTTCTTAGATGGGTACAGCGGTTACAACCAGATCATGATACACCCTGATGATCAAGAGAAGACAACGTTCACATGCCCATTTGGTACGTTTGCTTATCGTCGTATGCCTTTTGGACTATGCAACACACCAGGTACGTTCCAACGTTGTATGTATAATATTTTCTCTGATTACATTGAAGATATCATTGAAGTTTTCATGGATGATTTTAGTGTTTATGGACAAAATTTCGAAACATGCCTTGAAAACTTAGAGAAAATTTTAAAACGGTGTGTAGAAACTAACCTTGTACTAAATTGGGAAAAATGCCATTTCATGGTTAATCAAGGTATAGTTTTAGGGCATATTGTATATGCTAAGGGAATAGAAGTTGATAAGGCCAAAATTGATATTATGCATCACTTACCCTCACCAAAAACGGTGAGAGATGTCCGTTCTTTTCTTGGCCATGCAGGTTTTTATCGACGGTTCATCAAAGACTTTTCTTTGGTGGCCAAACCACTTACTTCTCTTTTGCAGAAAGATGTGTCATTTTCATGGTCTCAGGAATGCGAGGATGCTTTCGTTCATTTGAAGACCTTGCTGACTCAAGCCCCCATCATTTCGCCACCTAATTGGGATGAACCGTTCGAGTTGATGTGTGATGCATCCGATTATGCCATGGGAGCCGTGCTAGGCCAACGCAAGGACAAGAAGCCTTGTGTCATCTACTATGCATCACGAACACTCAACGAGGCTCAACTCAATTATACTACCACTGAAAAAGAACTCTTAGCTGTTATTTTTGCCTTAGAAAAATTTCGATCTTACTTATTGCACTCTAAGGTTATTGTTTATTCTGATCATGCAGCTTTGAGGTACTTGATGACAAAGGATGATGCCAAGCCACGGCTCATAAGTTGGATACTTCTTCTACAAGAGTTTGACATCGAAATCAAGGATAAGAAGGGGTGTGACAATGTTGTTGCCGATCACTTGAGTAGACTTGTGAGAGCAGAGGATGCCATGCCCGTGTCAGAAACGTTTCCTGATGAACAGTTGTTTCAAGTGGTCGTCAAGGAACCTTGGTACGCCGACTTGGTGAATTACATTGCAAGCCATACTTTTCCTCAAGGGATGCCGAGCCATACCAAGAAGAGTTGCCTCTCATGCAGCGCTTAATATAGAATTTATGTAGTTGATATATACTTTTATGTGTTTGATATTTTTATGTAATTGATACTTTTATGTAGTTGATATATACTTTTATGTGTTTGTTGTTGGTTATATGGAATTGTTTTGGTGTATTTTGCAGCTTGCTTGGAATGGTAATTCAGAAATTTTGGGGGTTTTTTTTTTACTGGAATGGACTTATAGCCGACGAAAAAAGACTTAATTCGTCGGCTAAAGTTTTTTTTTTTAAAATAAGTTTTAGCCGACGAATTAAAGCATATTTCGTCGGCTAAATACCTATAAAGCCGACAAAATATACTATATTTCGTCGGCCATAGGTGTTTTATATTTTTTTATTACAACCTTTAGCCGACGAATATTTTAAATTATCCGTCGGCTAAAGTTTGGAAGATAACCGACGACACAAAATGTCGTCGGCTAAGGTATGGACTATAGCCAACAAAAAATTTGTCGGCTAAAGTATGTAATATAGCCGACGAAATAATGTCGTCGGCTAAAGTCTGGACTATAGCAGACGACATTATTTCGTCGGCTAAGGTATGGACTATAGCAGACAAAATAATGTCGTCGGCTAAAGTCATCACAGACGACCACGAATTTTTTTAACAGGCCGACGAAAATTTTTCGTCGGCTAAAGTACTTGTCCTGGTAGTGTTTGGTGAATTCTCGCGGAAACGTTAGGCCATCTGCTGAGCGAGGTTAGGGCTAGTAGGAGTGCTTTCGGTAACTGGTGTTGTGTTAGTCTCTGTCTACCGCGGATGCCATACTGATTTGGTTGAGGACTGCTTGTCCCCGGCCGACTGTTTATATGTGGCTAGAGGGGCCTTATCGTTGTCGTTCTCTTTTGACTGCTGCAAGGCGGAGACTCGGGGCTCCCTCTTAGCCTCTGGCTCCAGGTTAGATTGTGTCCGGGGCAAATATGGTTGTGATGGTTCCTTCCTGGTTTCAGGTTCCTGGTTTTAAGGTTCCCGGCTCCGTGATGGCTGAGGTGGTTCTCGCCTTGGCTCTGGCTCTGGGGTCGCAAACAACTTACGCCTTGGCAAAGGGGGCGGTTCCCTTCTTCGTTCAGGTTTTGGTGATGACATGCGTCTTGGCGGAGGAGGTGGTTCCCTTCTTCGCTTAGGCTCTGGTGATGGCATGCGCCTGGACGGTTGTGGATTCCTTCTTCTCTCAGGCTCCGGAGTCATTAACGGCTTATGCCTGGAAAGTCGTGAATCCTGTTTTGGTGGAACAGTAAGTCAGCAGAAGACTTTGGAGTGGGTAGCCTACAACTTGCTCGCACACCCTTGGGGGCGTTACAGGTAGCTTTTAGAGTATTATGCTCAAGCCCTCTGCCTCTCTCCACATCCGCTCAGGTGTCTATGCGAGTTGTGAAGGATGTACAACGCCTTCTTCGACAACTTGTAAGGCACGCATGATGCTTTCGTACCTTTTTTATAGCTTTTGATTTTTGGATTTGGTGATGGTAACTGCCCTGCCCCCTTGCTGCGTGTACCATACCCCTTCCTTGATTGCTGACAAAGTCGAGGGAATATAAGGTTCAGTCAAGATACCTTAACAAGAGCATTAGGCCTCGTTTTCTCGATAGTCACTGCTGGAATCCAATACGTCCATCTCACTTATGGCTAGGACTCCTAGGTTGGTAGTTTTCAGCGGAAAACGGTGTATCGTCTCTCATGACTGCTTTGCCCTTATCTTTTCGTGAAGGGTGATCTCACTCGAGTTTGGCGACCTACTGTCTCGCCGGGTCATCTAGATTTCCCTTTTGGTTAGCCGGGACGGTATAGTTGTTCACCAGTCGTTTACGGTTTCAGCGTGGCGGTTCATGTGGACCCGCGTTTGGAGATAGGTCCAGCGTTATTTTGCACTTGATGATACGAGGCCAAGCGATGTCAGTTGTTGCGATCATGAAGTCGCCCTTATCCTCAAAGCAAATATATCTAAGGTCGAGCCAGTCTTGGACCTGGTCTCGAAGCTGTTGACAATCGCAGGTTCTGTCTCCCCAACTATTGTGGAACTTACTGTGTATACGGCCTTCCTTGTATTCGATGTAAGGTAAGGAAATGACCACTGTGACGAGTCTGTCATCAAAAAGGTAGTCTAAGACATCATGTGCAAGGTTGACGTTATATGTGTATTGGCGAGATGGCCAATGAGCATTGTCATTGCCTTCTTCATGGTCTCTCTTCGGTGCCCGGCGTCTGTCATCATTTTCCGGGTGTTCAGATAGGTCTTGTGTGATTTTACGTTGGCCTGTCATAGGTGCCCGACATCGGTTGTCATCTTCTGGGTGGTCGGCCCAGTTCACCCCAACCATACCAACTACAGGTGGGAAAGGGTCTATGTCTACCAACGAGGCTGTGCTACCCAGCATTTTCATTTTTAGTGCGCTAGAGTTCAGCCATGTTTGTAATTGGTCTTGAAGCTTGACACAATCTTTAGTGTCATGATTGTAGACATTGTGGAATGCACAATATTTCGTGTCTTTCAACTCCTCCTTGGGTGAGATCTTGTGGCCCAAGCGCACGTATTTCGCCTCGATCAAGTCATTGAAGACCAGATGGGCGTTCTTTGCGTCATAAGTATATGACTCGTATTCTGGCTTTGTCCATGCAAAGGACTGGATGGTGATTGGCTCTCGTGTTATTTTCAGGTTCTTCAGCTTGTGAGCCAGTGGCTTTCCAGTTAGTTCAATTGCTCCAATATCCTCATGGTCTTGATCAACATCAATTTCCTCATGCCTCTAATAATAAGGATCATACGTAGGGGATTGCAGGCTTAGTGCCCCTACTGTTCTATTCTTCCCTGGCATGTAGGTCCCTTTGGAGGCATTTGCCTTCTCATCCATCTCGTTGAGAATCAGCTCATAGCTTCCGACCTTGTTAATTAGGTCACCCATGAATGTGAAGCGTTCCCCGTGGTGTTTCATCCGCTGGCGATGCTCAAGGCCTCGAATAGCCAACTTAATAGCTTCATGTTCAGGTAGCAGGTAATCGCACTTTGCCTACTGGATTTTGAAACGTTGGAGGAATGAGACTCCAGACTCCATGCTTTGCTGGCTCATTTGGGTGACGGAGTCGAGGCCAACTTCTGGCTCGATGATGCCGTATGTCTCTCGAGAAAGCCTTTCCATAGTAGGCCAGTCTGTAATTGACCCAGGCTTTAATCTGGAATACCAAGTGAAAACGGCTCCTGATAGAGAAGTCCCAAAGAGTTTGAGTTTGAGAATGTCATTATTCCCATATTGACCGCATTGGACCTTAAAATGGGCCATATGCGTTGTTGTGTCTTCCTTTGTCTCCCTAGAGGAGGTTGTAAAGACAATGTTCTTAAACTCTCGGCCACCGTCACTAGTGTAGATTCTGCCCCCTCTTCATGGTTTGGCCATGTAGAGAAACTAGCAGTTGACCCAACACTTTTAAGGTTGGACTGGAATGGGCTATCATCGGGTCATCTGGTGTCTCGGTCCCCTGATATGGAGAGCTATTGGTACCCTTCAGTGTGGGACCAAGGTTGCGTGGAGGCGATGTCTTTGAAGTACCGGCTCTTAACACAAACTGAGGAGTTTTCTAGGCCCCGACTTTCGGATTAGCCTTCATTGGGTTGTATATATTTGGATGAACCCTCGTTTGTGCCGGTGGCTGTAAGGTCGAGGGCCGGATTCTTCAGTGCCTGAGACCTCATCTAGTCTTCCACCTGCAGGACCCTCAAGCTCATCCTATCATGTTGTTCTTTGAAGTCATCGAGCTTTTCCAAGCTGTTCTTGTTCCCTAAGAAGGACGCATTCTGCTGATCGGGTAGATTGGTATCGTGTTCGTCCAAGGGACGAGTTTGTTCATTCACAGTTGCGCGAGTAAGCTTCAAGGTGTCCGTGTTCTAGTCCAAATCCTTTTGGATTCATTGGAGGGGCCTTTCAACTAAGCCCTTATTCTTCGTGAATTGGCCTGAAAGGTGGCTAAATTCCATGCTGAGCACAGTGAGGTTTTCGTGGTTAGCCTCCCAAAGGGTTCTATCCTTTTTAGCCTACTCAACATGGTTTGTGACACTCTGTTGAGTGGCCGAGACCTAGGTTGTCAAACCCTCAATCCGGCCTTTCAATTCCTCGAAAATCTGGAGGATTTGCTCTGTAGGCAGAGCAGATCCTGAGTCCTGGGTTGGCTGTGAGCCTACTATTGTGGTCTCGCTGAAGTCTATGTTACCAAACTGAGCAAGAACATGTTCCTTGGTGAGAGATCGACAAGCCGTGCTGTTATGGAGCTTGTACCGTGGTGACTTATGTTTGAGACAAGAAATTAGGGGTTTCTTGTATGGTGATTCTCCAGATTTCCCAATGGTGAAACGTTTGTACTCCCGGTCCCACTGAGCGTGCCAATGTTTTGGCCACGATCCTCAGTAGGGGCGTAGAGGTAACTTAGCGATACCAAAAGTAAACAAAAAGAGATGCGGGGCGTGCCACCATGCGGATGCGGAATGAGAATGCGCTGGTCCTTGACTTCTAAACAAGCGGAGGGCTCCGGTGCCACCTCGCGAACGAGGGATTACGAGTAACTTTTTCCACATGTGGTCGATACTCACCGTTCGTAATGAGTAGAGCAAAAAACTGGGACAGTAATCAGGACGAGACCGAAATGACACTGTAGACTAAGGGCAGGATGCACTTAGCGTTAAGGTTTTGAGAAGGTCGAAGATTTATATTTGTTGTATGATTTGATTGTGTGTTTTCAATGACTTTCGAGCTCTCCTTATATAATGATTCCCAACCTGCCATAAGAGATGCAACCACAATCCAATTCGGACTCAACAATCAGAATACCATAAGGACACTGTTTCGCTCGCAAACCAATCATCTGTTTGACACGTGCCCAGCTGCACAACAGATTTCGCTTAGGTCACTACCTCCGCGTTATCCAATTGTAGACTCCTATGCGAACTCAAACAATGAGCATCCTTATCTCACGGGGTGCTACAATCTTTGTGGAAACCTATCTCACAAGCCTTCGAAGCTCACGGCTCTTAACAAGCTTTATATTAAAAGGGTCACAGGTATTGGCCCAAATGCTATCCAAAACTTATTATGCAGTCTTGGATCAAAATATCCATTGGGCTCAAACAAGTATGTATACTGCCTTTTGTGTTTTGATCTAAGGTTGGGGAGCCTCCAATTTATACAATATACCCGCAGAGATTGAACTAATGAGGAAAATCAAATCATTTTATGAAAATATTATTATTATTACTATTCATTACATGGATTCATGCACAGATTCTGGCATGTAGATATCTCTCTATATTAACTTATGGGATGTAGACAGAATTTCAACTAATGGGAGGGCTCTCTACGTACAGATCGATCTGTAATGGACTTAACGCAGATAATTTGCTTGATCCTTTAATTTCTCACCTTACTTTTACATAATATATAAAATCATCATTTTTAGTACAAGGAGATCTGTGTCATTATTTATGAGATTGTATGAGTTGGATTACAATATATTGTTATGTTAAGCTTTCTTACCTAAAATGGGAATGGAAATGAATATGAAATTGAAGAGATAAGTTAAGGATGGAAATGACCTTTGGCTTTGCTGCTTCATCAGGAATACATTTTCTGAACTATGGTGCGGATTTCTTAGAGTGGTTACGACAACTAGAAGAACCTCTTGGCTATACGGTGGCGGCGGTAACTTTGCCGTGAATCAGTGCATGGATGGAAGAGAGACAAACGCTTTTGAGTTGGGTGCCAAAATCATTTCTGCGGCCGAGCATGAATTGATCAAGTTAAATTTACAAAAATGGTTGGGAGCTTTGGCCCAATCCAATGTATGAATGTATCAAGCATGTTGTGCTTGTAAGTGCAACATTATAGGGAGGTCGTATGAGATGCTTTTAAATTATCATCTCGTGTTGAACTTATAAAAAATAATAATAATAAATTATTAAATAACTCACATACTTTATAAATATTAATGAGGTTTGAACCTACAACACCTTATAAATATTAATGAAGTTTGAATCTACAATCTCAAAATTATCGGTGTGCTTAACTTAACTGGATTCTATTCTTGCTTTCAATTTTACCTCCTTATGTTAGGTTTATTTCCGTTTCATATGAGCGAGACCGTCGGATTGCTCGCCTCATGATCCTTGAAAAACTTTAGGACCGGCCAACTAATTAAGATTTGTATTTGGAAGTTTTATTTGAAGACTGAGTGGCCTAACTTGTCTCATAGCATCTGGTATTGTTGCATGTAAGCTAATATAGAGTAATCCAAAAAAATGTAAAGCTAATTTAACTATATAACATTTGTTGGTTAATTGTTCATAAGAAAGTGAATAGTGTGCTGACTATTGTGCCCCTACTGTGGTGTAGAAAATATTGTTTGTGCCCTCAGTTTTCAGATAACCACGATATTACCATTCACCTTAGATATAATATATAATCAGTAGAACATAGTTATTTTGTTTGCTCTGTGTCATGAAGAATGGTTGTTTCGACACTCTAAAACACAAGCCATATATAGCCAGAGTTTTGATATAAAAAGAAAATAAAGGCCATCCGTATTTGTTTTTAATGAAATCCGGGTTTGTGTTAAAGTGTAAGTATACTAATTTAAGTATCAATGACAATTGTGCATCTAAAATCTTTGGTGATATCAAGATATACCGTATAGAATTCCTGTATCTTGAATAAAATGTCTCCCTTTTATAACTGTAGTAATTTTTTTCTTGAATAAAATTGAGTTTACCTCGCTCTGGTATTCTTTGGCTTCATTGTGTCTGAGTGTTCTTTTGTAATTTTTTCTTCTTTTTCAAAGTGATGTTTATCTGAATTTCAGGTTCCAATTGGAGGTGTTTTACAGGCTTATTGACATTCACCTTGACTAAAGCAATTATGTGATTATCATATGTTTTGTGATCACCGTGAATAACAAATTTAAGTTTATATTATCTTTGACAAGTGCAAGTTTTTGATGTAAAATATAATTTTCATGCGTTTATGATAACGAAACCATTTACATTGTTAATTTGAATAGACTTAGATTTAATTATAATTTAAGAGCATAGTATCCAAATTTAGAATACTTTGTAGAATTCAGAATGTAAAAAATAATAGGTTTATGTGAAATAATAGGTTTATGTGATATGCTAAGGTAAACTATGCAGTATGTGTACATGTGTTGAGCAGTATCATCACTCTAGAAGACTAGATTGATATTTGACGTTGACTCCTGATGAGTTGTTTGAAGCTTTTTCCGGGAACCGTACCCAACTCTCATATAATCGATTGTGGAGTGTTCAAAGAATCGTGTATAATAAATTAATAATAAGAGAAAATTCAAAGGTGAACCAGGTTTTGGACACTTGGAGCAGATTCCAAGTCGTCGTACTTAACTAGGTCTTACTTCGCTGAAAATAGAATAACTGGGTCTAAGTTAAGCTATATCTAACATCTTCATACACTGTTTCTTCCCAGAAAACCAGAAATGGCCGTCAGAAACACTCTCCGGTTGTCCTTAAAGCAGTTTCATTTGCTTCTTCTTCTCATATTACTGTTGCCCTTCTCTGCAACTCCACTGACCTTCAACTTCCCCAGCTTCCCCCCTGATGTTGCCACCAATATATCAATGGAGGGAGATGCTTCCGCCGATGGCTCCCTCCGCCTCACCAAGAGTGCTCTTGACCAGGTACTAAGTCTGAGCTTTGGTAGAGCCACCTACAGAAAAACTTTACTCCTCCGAGAAAACTCCACTGGAAAACTCGCTGATTTCACATCAAGTTTCACGTTCGTCATTGACTCCGACAACGACCCCCGGTTCGGTGATGGGCTGGCTTTCTTCCTGGCGCCGGTAGGATCCGCTCTGAACACCACATCAGGACAAGGAAGAAGTCTTGGCCTCCCTGTCAACACTACGCTGTTAGACTATACCAAATGGACTACTGAATACCCGTTTGTGGCGGTCGAGTTTGATATCTTCCCCAATCAGGTTGTTGATTTGGGTGTGAATTATACTCATGTAGGCATAGACATCAACACCGTCAGGTCTAACGTTACAGAGCCATGGACTGGTGGTATTATGGCAGGAAATGAAAATAATGCCACCGTTACTTACAACTCAAACAAGAAAAATCTCAGTGTTGCGTTCACTA
The DNA here is from genome assembly GCA_034370585.1 of Fragaria x ananassa. Classification (NCBI taxonomy): domain Eukaryota; kingdom Viridiplantae; phylum Streptophyta; class Magnoliopsida; order Rosales; family Rosaceae; genus Fragaria; species Fragaria x ananassa. The sequence goes on along the minus strand of CP139765.1, from coordinate 10,892,323 downwards.
CGTTTGAAAAAGGAGTCCAGGTGATCCGAAATATTCATTTCTCAGTTGATCTGCTCAACTACTTGCCCGATGTGGTGATAGTTGGGTTCTCCGCTGCAACAGGTACACAGACTGCTCTTCATAAGATCAATTCTTGGAGGTTTGATTCAACTTCATTGATAGATGAAATAAGCACATCCAAGTCAGGAAATGCCAATATTGGACTAGTAGTTGGATTGGTTGTTGGGGGAATTGTTATCTTGGCTGTTGTGTTGGGTTTGGTTTGGTTCCTTTTCTGCAGGAAGAGGAGGGAATCAAATGGGGAATTTACGGATGATGATTCTATGGTACTTCAAGATTTGAATCCTGAAGATTTTGAAAAGGGGACAGGCCCTAGGAAATTCTCTTACAATGAATTGGCCCTTGCAACTAATAATTTTGCGCAGGAAGAAAAGCTTGGGGAGGGAGGATTTGGTGGAGTTTACAAAGGCTTCATCAAAGACATGAACACGTATGTAGCTGTTAAGAAGATATCAAAGGGGTCTAAACAAGGGCTGAAGGAGTATGCAGCAGAAGTGAGTATCATTAGTCGGCTCAGGCATCGGAATCTTGTGCAACTCATCGGTTGGTGCCATGATAAGAAACTCCTACTTGTCTACGAATTCATGCCTAATGGTAGCTTGGATGCTCATTTGTTCAAGCAAAAAGGCTTGTTAACTTGGGAGGTAAGGTACAAAATTGCACATGGATTGGCATCCGGGTTGCTCTATCTCCACGAAGGATGGGAACAATGTGTGCTGCACAGGGATATCAAATCTAGCAATGTTATGTTGGATGCAAATTATAACGTGAAACTTGGAGATTTTGGGTTAGCCAGACTTGTAGACCACGGAAAGCTATCGCAAACAACAGTTGTGGCGGGAACAATGGGCTACATGGCTACGGAATATGTGACAACAGGAAAGGCTAGCAAGGAAACGGACGTCTACAGTTTCGGAGTTGTTGCATTAGAAATAGCTTGTGGGAGAAAACCCATTGATACTAGGTATGAAGGAAAGCAAATGAATATGGTGGAGTGGGTTTGGGAGCTCTATGGAGAAGGGAAAATTATTGAAGCAGCCGACCCAAAATTGTGTGGGGAGTTTGATGAGAAGCAAATGGAGTGCTTAATGATTGTTGGGTTATGGTGTGCTCATCCGGATCATAACTCAAGGCCTTTGATACAACAAGCAATCCAAGTGCTTGACTACGAAATTCCATTGCCAAACCTCCCATTGAAGATGCCGGTGGCCTTTTCTCCTCACTTATCACTCTCGATGTCGTATAGAGATGGCACTAGTACCACTGGAGGTCAAAGTGAGTCTTCAGGATTTGATTCTACCATCAACTCCTCACAGTTTAACACATCTTCTACCACAAATTCGAATCCCTCGGCAGCTTCTTAGTAAGCGGTTTAGCATTAGTCGAGTTCATCTAGTATGATATTTTAGTAAGAATGTATATTAGGCTTCACTATTCTTTTACAAATACTTCTGTATTTATTTTTTGTCTCATCACAAGACATTTCAGAATTGTTATTGGTATTGTTAAATCTACTTAATAAAATTACTGTAGAATTCTATGTCAAACTAAGATTGTTCTATGAAAATACTGAAACCTGATTGATTGATGTTGTCCACTCCTTCTCCAAGATTCACACTTGATACTTCTTACATTGATGGGATCATGTATTTATAGAAGTGTTTTGTGCTCTTGCAGGGGAATCAACTGTTTGTATAGCAGTTATATAACTGCTGGTAACTGTCATGACAATTCTTTCCATCAAGAAACTGCTCATAACCTCTTATCTATTCAGACAAGTATTTATCCTAATCAGGGTAAAAATTTGAATGTTTAAATTCAAATTGAATTGCATTAGCTAAGTGCATATCTTAGTTAATTCACTGATGTTTATATTCAAGTCCTAATAACCTGTTTCACTTAGTCTACTGTGCAACTCAGTTGCATATAGACTTCATATATCTAGTATTTCTAAAAAAGTCATTTTGCACTTGAGGAGTTAATTAACAGGTGAAGATCAAGATCGACCATATCCTGTTTCACTTTAATTTGATGTCAATATGTCAAATTAATCAAGAAACATCATCGTCGAAAATATGACAAGTATTGTCAATATTGTAACACAGATTCTGACCAAAGCTCCAAAGTGCCCGGCATGTCACTTTTGAGTTTCAACAACAGGTGTAAAAGTGTTGGATCTATAGGCTATATTCATCAAGTAATGTTGATAACTTTGAACGGGTTTGCCGTCTCAAATTATTTGTTGATAAAGTAGCAGCTAGTGAGATACACATGGAAATGAGTTCATGGTTAAGCAGTCGTGTTCAAATTCCTTATTGCGTCTCTTAATAGAGTGATGTCTAGTATCTTTGGATGCTTTTGTTTGGAATAATGGCTTTTGCATCTTTTGAACCAGTCAATTAAGACCGACTCATCTGAGTCTTGTAGGTCAAATAAAGATATAGAAGACGAAGCTCTGTTGATTCTCTTACAATTACCAATGTTTTTTTTTTTCGGAATACAAAAGAAGCACTACATTAAAAAGTACAAACAAAACCCTCTCAAACAACCTTAGTTCATTTGATCAAAAAAGAAAGTTTAAGCAGCTGGTAAATTTCTCATCCAAGATGACCTATTTTGGCTACGACATCCGTAAGAAAATTTGCCTCACGTTTAATACGTCTTAATGAAACTCCATGGAAGCTAGACATCATCTTACAAATATCTTGCACAATATATTTGATATTGTTTACGCCTAAATTAATATTTTACTGGACAATAATTGTCTATGTGAATATTAATTAAATTCTTGGTCTATGTCAGCCGGCGAGCCCAAGTTCTTTAAAGTTTACAAATAATGGCCCGCCAGCAAGACCACGCGAGATGAACTACATGGTCCGCGCGTGGAATGACTCCGCGCGAACTAACAGATCTCGTGAGTTTTCAGACACAAAACATAGCTCGCACGGGATAGCTTCGCGCGTAAAGGGATCTCGCGAGCTCGCGCACTTCGCGCGGTATATACACAGTCCGCGCGAAATGCCTTCGCGCGGAATGAATTACTTGTTGACTTTGCTTAGGCGAGGCGGAATGCATCTAGGCGAGCTGGCGAACTAATTCGCTAGTTCGCGAGGTAGACATATGCGGAGTCCGCGTGAACCCTTATAATCGTTTTAGACTTTTTTCAGTCTTTGACACGCTTTGGGCCAATCCATGTGGCCCTTATTAATTAAAAAGCCTTGTTTTGGCCCGCAAGCTGTAATAGCCCGCGAGGTGAAATTGAGATGTAGGAGCCCGCGGTCCGCGCGAGCTATTAGCTTTCTATATGGACTGTGGCACCCCGCGGGATAAGATTGCTCCTAATTTCAGTCCGCATAGGACTCTACAATTGAGAGGGGCGCCGGAAGAAGTGTCCTATTCTAAATGGACTGTGCGAACTGGATGTGTGTCACATGAAGATTGGTCTGCATGAGAGAAATAGTGTCCTTATGCTTTACATTGCAGAGTCCGACTAAACAACTATGATTATCTTTCTTCTAGCAGAAGTCGGCTCCCACTATATAAAGGGCTCTATGGTTTACAAAACAACACACAACTTATTCAAAATACAATACAAACTTTCAACCTAGTTGAAACCTCGAGACGCTCCCCAGAGCTTTGTTTCTGTTTCCTCGTTGAAGCGAGCTCACTCTCTTAACTCAATCAATTACAAACAACACAAACCAACTGCAACCTAGTTTCTTTTGAGCCACTCGAAACCCCAATTCTAAGCGCACCGCCGCCTAGGATTTTTCAGAGCTCTCCTGACTCTACCCCGATTCCTCGGAATCTTCCCTTTAGTTGCTCTGCTCACGCCGCCATGAGTATCGACCGCCTTGTGCTCGTAAATTCCTCATCTGACATGGCACCTGGAACCCCTTTCTGCCTGATTCAAGAAGTCAAGACTTATTCCTCGTCCACGAGGTGGCACGCCCGCAACACTCCCCATTTCTCTTTGTTCGATATTCACCTCCGCTCCGCACGCTGAGGATCATGGCCAAAACAGATATGCCATAGAATATTCCCCTGAGAAAAGGTGAATGTAATATGCTTTTGTATTAGTTGATGTCCAATTGCTACAACATCCTTCATATATACAAGCTATTCTAGGAAAGCTATAAAATGTAATTAATTAATTACACAATCAGATTCGTTAGTTTGTCTAATCTGATCCACCAATTACTCTACTAGAATCATTCATAGCATTCACTGATACAGGGAATTAGTGACATGATTTCCTTCCTTTCATGTTCCACCTCAAGTTGGTGTGTGAATGTCAATAACACTCAACTTGCTAAGATGTGCATGGAAAGCAGGTCCGCGCAATGGCTTTGTAAATATCTCAGCTATTTGACTCCCTGTAGGCATATAAACTGTTTTGATTTCTCCCATTTGAATTCTTTCATGAACAGTATGACAATCCAACTCAATGTGTTTTGTTCTCTCATGATAAACCAGATTTGCTGCTATGTGGAGAGCGGCTTGATTGTCACAGAATAGTATTGCTGGTTCAGGATGAAGTACATGCAAATCTGTTAACAAGTACCTAAGCCAAGAAAGCTCACAAGTAGATGCAGCCATTAAACGATATCTAGAAACAGTTATTTGTTTTGCTTTTCCATGAGATAAGTGATTGTCCAAGGAAGATGCAATAACCTGTCATAGAGCGACGTGTGAGTGGGCATCTAGCCCAATCAGTGTCGCAATACCTAATTAAACAAAGCTGATTTTGTGATGGAAAAAAAATCCTTAGCCAGGAACCGAATTTAGGTAATGGAGGAGACGAAGAGCTGCCTTAAAATGATGTAACTTCGGTTCTTGCATGAATTGACTGAGTTTATTGACTGCAAATGTGATGTTTGGTCTAGTAATTGTCAAGTATATCAGCTTCCTAATCAAGCGCCGAAATCTGGTTGGATCTTTCAAAGCATCACTTCCTTTTATTGTCAACACCAAATCAGGTTCCATAGGCACTGTTGCAGGTTTCACTCCTAATAATCCAGCTTCCTCCAAAATATCCAATGTATATTTTCGTTGGCAGATTGTAATCCCAGCCTTAGAGCGTGCAACTTCTATGCGCAAGAAATATTTCAAAGGTCCAAGAACCTTAATTTTGAAACAGTTATGGAGAAACTGCTTCAGCTCAAGGATGGCCTCTTGATCGTTGCCTGTTATAATCATATCATCTACATAAAGCAACACCACAGTAATTGAATGGCCATGAACCTGAGTGAACAAAGAATAATCGGCACAGAATTGTTGAAAGCCAATTTCTTGAATGGAAGATGAAAACCTTCGAAACCAGCTACAGGAAGCTTGTTTAAGACCGTATAAGGATTTGTGGAGTCGACAAACCAAGTTCTCCCCCTGTCGACGATAGCCTGGTGGTGGCGACATATAGACTTACTCAAGGAGTTCGCCATGTAAGAAGGCATTTTAGACATCCATTTGATGTAATGGCCAGTGTCGGACAGCAGCAACAGCCAACAAGCATCGAACTGTAATCAACTTGGCCACTGGTGCAAAAGTATCCTTGTAATCGATTCCTTCGCGTTGATTAAAACCTTTGGCTACAAGCCGAGCCTTATGTCTCTCAATTGTTCCATCTGAATTGTACTTGATCTTGAAGACCCATTTACAACCGATTTGCCACTGACCTTATGGCAAAGGGACCATGGACCATGTTTGGTTATCTTCAAGAGTCTGAAGCTCGGCTGCCATGGCTGCAACCCATTGAGGATCTTGACTGGCCTATTCATAATTAGCTGGTTCGACTATCTGAGATATATTGTTCACAAATGAGCGATAACCAGTCGACAAACCAGAGTATGAGATGTACCTTTGTATTGGATATCGACTGCCGGACGTGGAGGAAAGAGGGACGTTTCACTACCAGAAGAAAGGCTTTACCCGACGAAAATAAAAAACCAGGCAGACTAATTTTTTTTTTCGTCGGCTAAAGTCCACTTTAGCCGACGAAATATTAATTTCGTTAGCTGAATAATTTTTTCGTCGGCTATAGTCTGTGAACTTTAGCCGACGAAATTTTTAAAAGTTTAGCCGACGAACTTTTTAAACTTTAACCGATGAAATTTTTAAAAGTTTAGCCAACGAAAAAATATAATTTCGTCGGCTAAAGTGCCTTATATTTGCAGACTTTAGCCGACGAAAAAAAAACCAGGCCGACGAATCAATTTTTCGACGGCTAAAGTAGACTTTAGCCGACGAAATTTTCCTTCGTCGGCTAAATTATATTTTCGTCGGCTATAGTCATCTTTAGCCGACGACTTTAAATTTCTTTAACCGACGAAATTTTAATTTCGTCGGCTAAAGATGACTATAGCCGACGAAAATATAATTTCGTCGGCTAAAGATGACAGGAAGTTAGTATGGTTTACTAATATCGTCTGTTTTTTTTAATGTATTTTTTTCTTTAGCCGACGAAATACACTATAATTCGTCGGCTAAGATGGTTTTTACCGACGAATAACCTAATATTTCGTCGGCTATAGTTATTTTTTAATTTTTTAATTACATACTATAGCCGACGAATACGTTAGGGTATTCGTCGGCTAAACCCTAAAATTTTTCTATTACCTACTATAGCCCTATATTCGGTGGTTATTTTGGGTAAAATTTTTATACGACTTGTTGCGTGTCATCGGTTTAAAACTATTTTCAGTTGGAGGTCCGGCCAAAATACTTAATTTAGACGGTCGAACGACCTTTTCCGTGCGTTTAGGGGTTTGACTTACGTGATTGACCGTCCGGATCGAGCCCTTATTCTTTTCGGATCAAGTTGAATTTTTTCCCATACATGTATTTTATCATGATGGTCAGATCTGACGGTCGGATTTCTGTTTCTCAAGTTTGATCATCACAATCACAACATGCATACTAATGTTGTATAACTTGTTTACCAAGTGTTATGTAAATGTTCCGTTTCAAAAACAAACTATACGTAAAACCTTCAAATACCAAAAAGTCATGAAATAAGATATGACGAGAATGTTGAAATACATCCACGGTTGAAAAATCACACTATTCCGGTAAATATTCAGTGCCGATAGTTACGATCAATTCAATTTTTCATTTTTTCCCCCTATGAGTAGCCCTATATTCGGTGGTTATTTTGCGTAAAATTTTATACGACTTGTTGCGTGTCATCGGTTTAAAACTATTTTCAGTTGGAGGTCCGGCCAAAATACGTAATTTAGACGGTCGAACGACCTTTTCCGTGCGTTTAGGGGTTTGACTTACGAGATTGACCGTCCGGATCGAGCCCTTATTCTTTTCGGATCAAGTTGAATTTTTTCCCGTACATGTATTTTATCATGATGGTCAGATCTGACGGTTGGATTTCTGTTTCTCAAGTTTGATCATCACAATCACAACATGCCAAATGTATAAAAATACTTTTAGCCGACGAATTTCAAAGGTTTAGCCGACGAATTTATAAAGTTTAGCCGACGAGTTTAGAAGGTTTAGCCGACGAATTGGTGTATAGCCGACGAAATTTTCAAAGGACTTTAGCCGACGAAAATATATGAAAAGTCGTCGGCTAAAATCGAAAAATTTTCAAAATTTTCAACCAAAATTTTTTGGCGGTCAACCAAAATTTTCAAAGGACTTTAGCCGACGAAAATATATGAAAAGTCGTCGGCTAAAGTCGAAAAATTTTCAAAATTTTCAACCAAATTTTTTTGGCGGTCAACCAAAATTTTCAAAAGAGTTTAACCGACGAAATTCTTTATTTTCGTCGGCTAAAGTTCTTTATATAGGCGAAGATGGATGGTAAGAAGTCTATTATCTGCCAGATTTTCTTCTCGGCCTAGCTCCGCCGTCAAGCCACCGGAGACCGTCACACTTGTCCCAAAAGCTTCGCCGTCGTCTCTACTTCATTGCTGGATAGGTGGTGCATCGAGTGGCGCCGCCGTGAGGGATAAATCGAGCTCCAAAACTCCGCTGGTTCGGATTCGGTGTCGATCGAATTTCTCCTTCCTTAGATCACCATTTGGTGAGTTCTATATATGGATAAGTTGAGTTTGATTAGTACTACATTCCCCTAGAATTTGGTAGCTCGATTCGGTGTGTGTGAAGAGAATCGAAGATTTGAAGTTTTTAGGGTTTAAAATTGGGGATTTTTATATTTTCAGTCGATTGACCTATTTAGGCTTAGAATTGAGCTTCGACTTCTTCTAGAAAGTTGTTCGAAATGTTGAGAGGAAGATTCTGTCAAATTTTGGTCGTGATTGGAGGTGGCCAAAAGTTTCTGCAGTTTTTTTTTTCAAAACCCAGCAACTTTAGCCGACGATATATATTTAAACACTATATTCGTCGGCTATAGTATTTTTAAATTTTTTTTATAAGGTTTAATTCGTCGGCTATAGTTATTTTTTAATTTTTTTATATGGTTTAGCCGACGAATTATGGCATGTTTCGTCGGCTATAGTTATTTTTTAATTTTTTTTATAAGGTTTAGCCGACGAAATATTTTATATTTCGTCGGCTATAATTATTTTTTTAAATTTTTTACAAGGTTTAGCCGATGAAATATACTAAATTTCGTCGGGTATAGTTATTTTTTAATTATTTATTACGTACTTTAGCTGGCGAATATTTCGTCGGCTAAAGTCTGGGAAAAAAACCGACGACATGTTTTTCGTCGGCTAACTGTGGGACTATAGCCGACGAAAAAAAAAATTTCGTCAGCTAAAGTCATCACAGACGACCCTTTCCCGACGACACTATAGCCGACGAAGGCTCGTCGGCTAAGATCTTAGCCGACGAATTAAGATAACAGGCCGACGAAAATTTTTCGTCGGCTAAAGTGCTTGTCCTGGTAGTGTTTGGGCCAAGCAGAACAGCGTGGTTGGTGGTGTAGTCGTTGAGGTAGCTAGGCGGGTGTCAAGTGTGGTCAGACTGGCGTGATGGAGGTGGGGCGGGAGGGGCGACGGTGGGATTAAGAGGTGTTGTTGTCTGGGTGTCCGGAAGGCCAGTGGGTGGTGGAAAGGAAGAGCTAGGCGGCGGTGGTGGTGGCAGTGCATCAGAAATTGGGGCTGAATGGTTAAGAGGCGGTGAAGAGTTGCGATCGATGATGATGGGAGATGGGGCCAATGGTGGAGGCAACACTGGTTGTGGAGGTGAGGAAGGAGCAGAAGAGGATCGAGTAGGTTGTGGAGGCGACGCCGGTTATGAGAGCTTGGTGAGCTCGTTAGTGATGTCAAGTGATGGTGGTGGAGTTGAATTGGGATTTTGTTGTGGTCTAGATGTGTTATGGGTCGGAGTTGTGTTTTAGGCTGGAGTAGGAGATGTGTTTTGGGCTGAAGATATGGGCTGAGTATTTCGAGCTGGACTGGGTTCATTAATTGGTAAAATTGGTGAATCATCTTGATCTTCTTGTGGGAAATCAATAAAAGGGACTATATTTTCATGAAAAAAAACATCCTTTAAAGTGAAAAAAAAATGTCAAGATCATAAACACGATAGCCTTTTTATCCAAGCGGGTACCTAAGGAAAATACAACAATGTGCCCGTGTGTCAAATTTGTGGGTAGGATTGAGATTGGTGGCATAACAAAGGCAACCAAAGACACGAAGATGGGAGTATGTGGGTGTAGTGCCATGGAGAAGTTCATATGGAGTTTTTTGAGAAAGAAGAGGGGTAGGAAGGCGATTTATGAGATAATACGCAGTTTGAATGCTTTCGCCCCAAAACTTTAAAGATAAATTCGCTTGAAAACAAAGAGCACAACCAACATTTAAGAGATGTCGATGTTTGCGCTCAACAACCCTATTTTGTTGAGGAGTATAGACACAAGTGTGTTGAAAAATTGTTCCATGGGCATCAAGGAAGGGATGAAGTGAAGTAAATTCCCTACCATTATCGACATGAAGAATTTTGATGTCACGATTGAATTGTATTTTGACCCAAGAGAAGAAAAAAATTTGATCAATGGTTGTGTGTTGGATTTTCGTTGCATAAGATGAACCCAAGTAAAACGAGTGAAGTCGTCAACAATGGTGAGAAAGTAACGAGCACCAGAATGAGTATGAGTTTTATGGGGACCCTAAATATCGCAATGAATCAAATCAAAAGGTGTAACTGATTTTATTGAACTTGAAGGAAAACACAAGCGAGATTGTTTTGCTAAAGGACAAATATGACAAACATGTTGCGGATTAAACATAATTTCAAGAATGGTTTGGGACAATGATTGAAGAGATGAGGATGATGGGTGCCCAAGTCGTTGATGCCAAAGGTCTGAGGTGCGGGTGACATGGTGAGATAAGTGAGGGTTTTGGCTTGGGGTGAGGTAATAGAGCCCATTAAAATGCTTGCCCAGGCCAATCGTCCTCTTCATATCCACGTCCTGCACAACACAAAAATCCGGGTAAAATGTCACAATGCATCATAAGGCTCGAGTCAATTTACTCACAGATATCAAGTTCACTCAAAATTTGGGTACATGTAATACGCCATATAGAGACAAATCTAGTGATAGTTTAAGAGTTCCAATACTTTCAAGGACATCTCATCCCCCATTAGGAAGGCCAACAAAATCATGAAATGTGGTAACTTTATTGTGGGTGGGTGACAGGTGAGACACATGGTCGATGGCTCCACTATCCACAATCCAAGGTAATGTCGAATGGGGATCAGCATGTTTAATATGGCAAGTAGGAGTAAATGTACCTGTTGCATTTGCAAAATGTGGATTATTATCGTTGTGATTTTTTAGCATGGCCATTAGTTGTTTGTATTCCTCGGCTGTAAAAGTTGGGCCTCTATTCTCAGGTACTGTCTTCAGTTCAACATTATGAGTCTCTGACTTCTTTTTCTGCGGCTTCATATTTTTGCCATGCCACTTGTGACCAACCGGGAACCCAATAATGTACTAGCACCGATCAATTGAATGATTTCCCTCACAGTGAGGACACATAAGAGGCTGACGACGGTTGGAGGAGTCAGGATGTGGCGTGGGGCGCGAAGTCTGCATTGCATGAGGAGAGGAGAGATTCTCGCCACGGCTGATTGCCTCCATTTGGCTCTCATGTTGAAGGATCAAGCCATGGACTTTGCGGGTATCAGGGAGGGGATGCATCATGAGGATGGAACCAAGGAAAATAGAATAAAATCATTCAATCCCATCTAGAATTGCATAACTCTCTCTTTTTCTTCTCGTTTGGCCAGTTGCTTCGAAGCCTCATAGCAGGTGCATGTGATGGGTTCAGCGTAGGAGGCCATTTCATCCTAGAGTGTCTTGAGTTTGGTGTAGTATACCGAGACCGATTGTTGATCTTGACGGTTCTTGGAAATTTCTTGTCGGATCTGGTACATCTGAGTGTCATCTGTTTGAGAAAACATGTCTTTGAGATCACTTCATACGACAGCTGTTGTGTTAGAAAATAGAACACTGCAGGCGATCCTGGGCTGGATTGCGTGGACAATCCAACTCAAGACCATGTCATTACAACGTCTCCACAACGAAAATTTTGGATCACCGGATGGAGGCGCTTTGATGGTCCCATCGATCAAGCCAAGTTTGTTCTTGGCACTGAGACTGAGGAGCATTAATTAAAATTATAAAATAAGTCATTTTCCTTTGAAAATTCTTTGATTATGTAAAAGTGTATGAAAATCGCCTGTTTGCCTTGACCAAAACCAATAGTCCCAGTGGCGTGCTTCATTTGTTTTAGAGAAAATTAGATAAAAACCCAAAAATATTAAACCTCTTTTAAGATAAACTCATACATATTTTTTTTATATTTTACACTCACTCAACATAAACAAACATACCATATAGAGCAAATGTCTATAATTAATAGTTTTCTTCATTTTTCGGTTTCTCTAATTTGTCCTTTAGACCGTAGAAAGCTAAATTTGGTATATTTCTCAATTTTAGCATAAATTTGAAACTCAAATACTAGTTAAAATTTAGTTGGATTTAACTTTGTCATAATCAATTACATTCTTTAATTTCTTACCTTGTTATTACTAATTTGAGTATACGCACACACACACAGAAGTATGTCATTTGTAATAGGATGATATTTTTCAGTCCTAAGCTCACATTTGGTGTCTCTCTACATAGGTGAAAAATATCTAATTGTAAGGTACAACGTTCTTGTTCTTTGATTAATTTTCTTCTTTTTAAGTATATTATTATATCATTTCTCATTCTAATTAAGAGAACATTTTACTCTACTACTTATATTTCTAATGTACCTATTAAGTAGAGCATGATATGATAATATGCCTAAAAAGAAGAAACCCAAAATTGGATTTATGGTATAGGGTTAAGGTATAGGGTTTAGGGTATAGGGTTAAGGTATAGGGTTTAGGGTATAGAGTTATGGTATAGGATTAGGGTATAGGGTATAGGGTTTAGGGTTTAGGGTATAGGGTTTAGGGTATAGGGTTTAGGGTTTAGGGTATAGGTTTAGGGTATAGGGTATAGGGTGTGGGGTGTAGGTTGTAGAGTTTAAGGTTTAGGGTTTAGATCATATATCTTATTCATATTATATTTTACCTTATGTATAGATTAGAGAATGAATTTCTTTAATCTAGATTTTTTTTCATAAAAATAAAGAAAACTACATGATTCTTGTAAATTGATTGAAAAATGTTAGTGTTAGAAGAAAAACTCATAATCAAGGTATTTAAGACAACATTAATTAAGTTTATTTATTATATTATGTTATAGTTGAATGGTGGCAATTGTGTAAAATTTAGAAAAAAAATAGGATATAATATTTATCATAATTGATACATTTTAGATGTTTATCAGATATGAATATTATGTGTGTTTTATTTAAAATTACTGTTCAAAATTGGGTGTATATGAAAATTCCTTTTTGTTTTAAGTAGATGTTTTGGTATGATTTTCCAAATACAAAACTAATATGATATTCAAAAGTGGTCAGTAAACATTTCATGCATATTCTTGGTTTTCACACCTGCTAGAATCCCCAAAGACTAAATGAATATTGGTGATATTTTATGTTTCTTCCTCGTCACTCATCAAAGACTTGTTCTTTCATCTTATGACCTCTAAGTTAACCTACGAGAGACCAATTTCTTATCAATTTTATATATTCAACCAAGCAAGAGCGCTAATAAACTAAAACGAATAAGGTCGAACACAAGCACAAAACTAGATTTTATTGGTAATTAGATCAAATGCACATTTCTTTTCACGTGTTCATTATTATGAAAAAAAGGTCGCAAACAACAATTGAATAATGAGATTTTGTGTCTGTTTTTTTAGGTAATGGAAATTTTGTGTCAGTTTCAATGCATAATGCAATGCATGGGCTTGAGCTTATCTGAATACTACTTCCCACAGTTGGATAGACGTCCAGAAGTAGTCTACTCCACCAATGTGATCGATGAACCATGCATCATCAAACTTATCTTAAACATTGAAAATGAAAATAATATGAAACGTTAACGTATCCTCGTCTGTATAATCAGTTGATGAGCTAGACAAAGACTTTCTAGCTCTAGAGCATTTCTTCATCAGTATTCAGTAGTACTCCTCAAAGAAGCGCGCAGGTGTTCACACAAGGCAGCATCAATTCGTCCTATGCCTTTCGCGTCGTTTCTGCTTATAGTTTTCCTGGTAATGTATAACCTAACCTCATGCATGCTCTTTTCATTTATGTATCGATATATTTTGTGGGTGTGAGCCCAATTAGGGATTGTGTCTGATACTAATGTTAATAAGTTATTAGGCAGCATTTGTATTGGCCCTAAAAGTAAGCCCAAGTAGTTTAGTCTCGTGAGCATATATATGATGAAGTAAAGAAGTTTGAGTCCTGCATGATTTTATTTCTTGGCGAAGTTGTGTTCGCATAGGAGATGGATATCATCTCCGCATTACAGGGTAAGAAGTCTTTGATTTGCTAAGGGCCAATGAATAAGTCTACTTACGTGATTGAAAATACGTCATCCAGTTACGTGGTTGTCAAGCAAAACGAAACCTTGTGCAACTTAAGTAGCGAAAACCAATTATGTTGCGAAGACCGAATCCTTACCAACTAGTTATGCGAACTTGCCTCTATATAAGAGAGTTTAAGGATCAGTTTACACACACAATCTCTCATACAAACACAAATACAATACAAACCCTTCGACCTATTCGAAACTCAGAGGCTAAACCATTCACCTCAGCACAATCGAGCTTTCCAAAGCCTTTCCAATTGGTTGGTTGCTCTCCTTGTTTTAAGCAGCGAGTATCGATATTGGTATTGTCTAAAGCTACTGTAAATCCTTGTCCGCAAGGTGACTCTGAAGAACTTGGTGTCTGAGTTTAGTGCTCTCTCGGTCCTCAGTCGCCGCAAGGTGACTCCAAAGAACTTGGTGTCTGAGTTTAGTGCTCTCTCGGTCCTCAGTGGCTTTGATTAGAAGCAGAAGGTTACGTGCACTTCGCCATGAAGATTACTACTACTACTACTATTACTTGCACATCCATGAGTCGTCATACCTCCAACTACTAAAAGAGACTTTGGTGTAACGTACTATTTTCTCTACTAAAAGGTAGCTTAAACAGTGGGTTAATTTGAACTTTATTGTCAAATTATATGTATTAGTTTTTACTTTTCTTTTTTCCACTTATTCTGATAACTGAAAAAAGACATTTTCGGGAAGCATTTTCTTGGAATCAACTCGAATTTTGAGTAGAGTAAGCCCACGTTGATGTTAGCATCTCCTCCACAAATTAAGGTCATGAAAAGGAAGATGAAGATGACTGGTAAATATAAAACGACGGACCAATCTGAGAGGTGGGTATTCCATTCACTAGCCAACGTTTACATGTGGAGTACGCTAATGGAGTCATCATCTTCTTGACTCTTAGTAGACGTGTCAACTTATAAGGCAGAAAGCCAAACATGTAGATTGCAATTGGTACCGAACATATCATACCGGACCTGGTTTTTGGGTGAATGGGTGCAAGTGCAACAAGCTTTCAGAGCAAGAACAACTCCCTTGGCACTAAAAAAGTTCTTCTATGCGACAGCTTTGTCACCTTGTATAAGTTTGGAAAGATATAGAATCTTGATGATTCACGTCACCGGTTCAATTGACCTGTATTCCTATTATTTGTTTGATAACAAAAAAAATCTCATCGCCATCACTATAAGGGTAACCGTAAAATTTAAGCATTTAATTGCGTGAATTAAACCACAAAGTTAATATAAAAAATAATTATGTATTTTTTAAATTCAACACGTATAACGTATAATGTTGTTCGCTAGTAAAATTACTCATGAAAATGTACGTCTCGATGAAACATGTATGCTCGTATTAGTATGCATAGAGATATACTCACATGAGATAGATGTGACCATGTGACCTGATCCAAATAGAGAGATGGTACTCTAAATTAGATATAATTGGATACAAAATGAATCAAAAATGGATAAACAGACTCAAATCTTAAAAAAGACTCCATATAATTCCCTTGTTATAAAACCCTCCTAAAAACCTAAATCTTTAACCTTTTACTTTGGGGAGTGAAATCCAGGAAACCAGTTGGTGAAAATCCAAGAAGCTGCCAAATTCCTCTTTGATGATCTTGGTACTGTATCAAGCATCATACAATAACATATAATGCCATGAAAGTACAATAATTCTTATTACAAATAGTCAAATATGCAAGTGTTTGTAATTTTCTGGAACAGAAATCTCCAACCAGCACTTGCCAATTAATCAGCTTTTGTTTCCATGCATATGCAGAGAAGTAACAACGTGTGGTGCTTGTTCTGCTGAAACCACTCCATTTGTCTCTGTCCATTCTCCTAACTTCTCCCTATTTCAATACCTCTGACTCTAAAAACCCATAAATCCCAGTTCTCAATACCAAAACCAACCATGGAGAATGGAACCCATGTGAACCATCAAGGAGGAGGAGGGCTACTGGACACGACCGCCACAACAATCACCATTAAAGGCATTCTGAGCTTGCTGTTGCAAAATGTTGATGAAGATGAGAGCAAGAAGAGGCTGATTTCATTGGGTATGGGAGACCCAACTGCCTTTTCTTGCTTCCACACAACCCATGTTGCTCAAGAAGCTGTTGTTGATGCTATCCAATCTGACAAGTTCAATGGCTATGCTCCCACTGTGGGTCTTCCTCAAACCAGAAGGTAAAAATTGATTCTTGCTCTGTTTATTTATTTAATGTTCAAATTGCCTTTCTTGTTTTCATCGAATTCAAGTCCGGCCATATTGGGTTTCTGGGTTCTTTAGTGGTTTTTTGTTTTTTGTTCTTATTTGAAAAAAGAAAGGCTTTGTAGTTTTGTTCACTTTATGAGCTGATCAGTTTTTCTTTGAGCTTCCCGGATAAGCAGGCTGTTAATTGAACAGCTGAAAGGAAAAGAGAAAAGATGAACAGAGGAAATTGGAAAAGTATGAAGGGAAAAACTTTTTTTTAGTAGATGATTGGATTATAAAAGGTGGTCTGTTTTATGTAACCTTCGCTGTGCCTTGCAATGTAAGAAACTACTTGTTAGAGTTAAAAACGTCAGAATGGAAGTTCTTCTTTATAGTTTACAACATTTGTGTGCCTGTCTTTTAGTGTTTGCAAACATCTACCTAATCTTTGCTAGCTACTTTGCAATTCTTCCTCATTTGTGGACTACAGTCCTCTTTTATGTGTAGTATCAGTCTTGCCAATTGCGTGTTAGTCGCACATAATTACAAGGACCTCAAACAGTCATTTTCCAGATTTGATCAAAGTTGCAGTAATAGTGAATTGATTGAATTCCTCAAGAGGTGAAATTATTATACCTGAAGTGTTTAATTGGATAGCGAGACCTTTTCTAAATTGTAGAATATTAATCCTTGAAAATCAATTTTTGTTTCAATTCCTTTGGAGTTGGCAGGCAATATGTTTGATGAAATGCCTCAAAGAGATCTGTACTTGAGGGTGTAGTTTCATGAAATGGTGTATGAATTAACTCTTTTCTATTTTCCGAATTCATTGCAGAGCAATTGCTGAATATTTGTCCAGGGATCTTCCATACAATCTAACATCGGATGATGTTTTTATCACATCGGGTTGCACACAAGCAATTGATGTCTCATTGGCAATGCTTGCTCGCCCGGGTGCAAATATCTTGCTTCCAAGACCAGGCTTCCCTATTTATGAACTTTGTTCTGCATTTAGAAATCTTGAGGTTCAGCATTTTGATCTCTTGCAAGAGAGTGGCTGGGAGGTTGATCTCGATGCTGTTGAAGCTCTTGCCAATCAGAACACAGTTGCAATGGTAATTATAAACCCTGGAAATCCTTGTGGGAATGTGTACAGTTACCAACATTTGGAGAAGGTTAGTACGTGGTCTGTGATCCTGCTTTGGAAGACAATATAAATCATCTTCTTTTTATGTTATTGGTTATGATTGTGACTTATTGTTTTTTTATTGCATTAGATTGCAGAAACTGCAAAGAAACTCAAAATTATTGTAATTGCTGATGAAGTTTATGGACACCTTGCTTTTGGGGATAAACCGTTTGTGCCTATGGGAGTGTTTGGATCAACTGTTCCTGTTCTTACTCTTGGCTCTCTATCAAAGAGATGGATAGTACCCGGATGGCGTCTTGGTTGGTTTGTGACAACTGATCCCTGTGGCACATATAGAAAGCCTAAGGTTCTCTCTCTTTTGTATTTTTTTTTGGCTGATTTTCTTATTTCTCCACTTGGTTGTTATCAGTAATCTCATGATACTCGTTCTAAATTACTTTAAACAATCATGATGCAGTTTCAATAAACAGACTGCCATTTAACTGCATTATAAGACACTGATGTCAGTCTGTACTTTTTGTCAGGTTTAACATTTTTGAAGAACTTCCCAGATATAGATACAGTTATAAAACTGGCCAATCTGGACATTTTGCATTCATAATTAAATCACAAAAAACTTGTGCTTTTCCTGTCTGTAAACCAAAGTTGAAATTTGTGTTGTTAATAGTAACCTGTTACCTGTTCATATCTTTAAATCAGTCATTTTCCACTTATCGTTGTCTGTAAACTCACTCTATTTCTTTTGTATTCAGATTGTTGAGCGCATCAAGAAATATTTTGATATTTTGGGTGGTCCTGCAACCTTCATTCAGGTTGGTATCTCCAAGGCTTGAATTAAACTTCTTGAAGACAAATACTAGTTTTCATGCTAGTAAATCTCTTCAATTTCAGATCCTACAACTTGCAGCTTCGAGCTTCAATTTCTAAACTAGTAAATAAAGAAAAATTTGGGCACAGGCCCTCTGGATTGCAGTCAAGGCCGGAAACATTTAACATATCTACTCCATTCGTCTGTTACTACTCAAGTCAGCTGTAATGTTGACTTGACTAGTTTTAATATGAGATAAGTAGTGTGTACGCTGTACAATATGAAAGATAAAAACTTCCCTTTTTTTAGTAGTCACTACTATCTAGCTTCACGCTTGTGGCCTTTGTCTGTCAGCGACCAAAAATTTAGGGTATTTCTCCAGCCACATGAAATGCAAACACATTGTGAATTTTGCAATCTTAAAATCTTCATGTCAAATGGTCAACTTATTCCTCATCTCTATTTTCTTGATGATATAATTGGCAAGTTATAGGCTGCAGTTCCGAGCATCCTTCAGAAAACTGAAGAGGTCTTCTTCAAGAAAACTATCTATTTACTGAAGCAGTCATCAGATATTTGTTCTGATAGGATAAATGACATCCCTTGTATTACCTGTCCAAGCAAAGCAGAGGGATCTATGGCTGTGATGGTGAGTGAGCAATAGCAGAATTTACTTTTTCCTTCCTTTGGGGTTAGCATTCTTGTTTGGGTAGACATAGAAGCCTGATTTCTTTTTTTTTTTGCTTTGTGTTATGTAGGCGAAACTAGACATTTCACTACTGGAAGATATTAGTGACGACATTGATTTTTGTTTCAAGCTGGCCAAAGAGGAATCTGTTATCTTTCTTCCAGGTAAGAAATTGTCAATCAAAAATTTATTTAGCAAAAGTTTTGCAGCATGTCAGATTTATTAATTTCTTTGTTCTGTTGAAACATAAATGTGATCATGGTCACTTGTGTATTTTCTTTCTCTACAAGATCGTGGGTCTTTTTAAGATCTTTAACATGATGTGTTGCCCAGAATGCAAATTGCTATTCTTCCCATAATGGACCATCAACTACAAGTCATGTTGTGATGTTCGTATACAACATGCGCACTAGTCAACATCAGAAAGTAGTAAAAAAACATCAAGAGGCCACCATTATCTACAGTTGAACCTAGACGCACTAGCTATATAACATGCATCCTCATTAGGAACGCCAAACCTTGCATTACAGGTTTATGGTATATAATGTCTTCCTCCTTCCACTCATTCCTTATAGTATTGGATGGCCAATATCAGAGCAGGCCATTGTTTGCACCGAGTCATGCCACACATGGAATAAGCATATTGAAATTGCATCCCATGTAGGAAATCTTAAGCCTTGTCGACCAACTTTTGATTTATTTTTAGTTGCATACTCGAATCTCTACCCAATTAGGTATTTTAGGGTTCAAGTGTTGATAAAAACATGTAGATGCTAACTTCAATGGAGAGTCTTCCCAAAGTATCATTTGCAAGACATTTATTATTCAAGTTAGAGATTTTAGTTATCAGCAAACTCCACTACCTCCCAGGTCCCATCCCTGATTTGAGATGAGGTGGTGATTAAACAAAAACTCAATCTTGGGATCCCTTTACATATTTCTCTGGCCAACCTCCACAGTACTTTAACGAAAGCTTGATTCCCTTGCAATCTTACAGTTTAAGATCTTACTCTCAAGTTCAAAATCCCACTTTCATTCATTGTATAGATTACCCGATGCAGATGATTTCAGACATTTGGTGTAGACATGTGACTTGGATGTTATTTCAGTCTTATACTTTGATCATAGAATCCAAATCTATCAGAAGCAATTTTCAACTTAATATTTCCTCTAAGCTCCACTAAGCAAGTAGTTACAATTTTTCAGGGGTTTATAATCATCTCCATGATGAGAAACAAATGGTTTTAAATTAAATTAATTCGTTTTGCAGGAACAGCAGTAGGGCTGAAAAACTGGATACGAATTACATTTGCCGCTGATCCACCTTCTCTTGAAGAAGCTTTTAGAAGGACAAAATCTTTCTATCAAAGGCATGTCAGAAAATCATAGATAGATATATGTGTATATATATGCCACTTACAAAGAAACATCCGATATATTTTTTTTTTTGGACAACATCCAATATATTTGAAATGGAGTTTTGTAATGATATATAGCCTTTTTCTTGGTCTGTTGATGCATTACATGGAAACCCTGCTTAGAAGTTCAAACTCTTCCAAATGAGTCTCGTGGCAATGAATTGAAAACATTACATCAGCGGGGCTATTTGTTTGTGGAGTATAAGTGACAACTTCAAGCATATACGCACACCCAACTGCGTTACATCTGACTAAAACCAGAACTTGGTTACGATCAAATGCATTTTTCGGGTGCAGCTAGAGTACAGAAAACCAAGATTTAGTTCTGTTAATATATGACTTGAATCAGCCATCCGGGAGTACCAGCTATTCGGGGATCTTGCTGGCCGGTCAGCGAGTTGGGGTCCAGGGGCAATGCGCCCTAGTCTGGGGGTTCGGGGGCAGCGCCCCCGAGGCCCAGAAATCCTTATTATGCTGGGCTATGGTTTCCTGTTGGGCTTAGTATATCGGGTTTAATATATAAACGAACAAACCCTATTTGTATTCTGTGCGCAGTTCTGTTTTTTTCTCAAGATAATAAAACTGTTATCCTTCTGCCCGTGGACGTAGCTAACACATCTTTAGTGAACCACGTTAATCTGTGTTGTTTCTTATATTTGTTACAACAAGTTCCTTGCGCATTGAAGCGAACTAATTTAAAAACTTAAACAATCATCTGCTTACGGTATGTTCATCAGAGCATTTCCAGTGTCCAATTCTTTTGTCAGACCAGGATTTCATGTAACCGACACCGAATTAATGACCATGGAATGGAAATGATAGTAATGTGGTTACTTTTCAATGTACTGATAGGGATACAGTTTAGAACAAACAAGCATTTGTGGTAAAAAAAATTTGAAGTTCTAAATGTCCGAATGTTAATGGCGCTCCTGCTTGTCTTATTCCTCATCTTTTGCCATATATAAAGACAGAGCAGGTATGATTTGATAATGCACCTTTTTGTATACTAGTGTTACACTCTTATGTACACTTAATCATTGTTGTCAGTATATCTGTAAAACAGTAGCATACAAGAAGATTCATCGTTACTATAATTCATCAATGTACCTAGGATTCATCGTTACTATAATTCATCAATGTATAGGGTTTAGCAAAACAAAACAAAAAATACCGCAGCTAGGGTTCTTGATGGTCCATTTTTGGGCCTGCCTGATGCGAACCACAAACTCCAGAATGAACCTCGCTCATAAGCCGCTTGGCCTCATTACCATATAGGGAGCGGAAGTCATTACCGTCTTCGCCGCGTCGGTGAAGCTCGCCGTTGCGAAGTACAAAGTTGAGGGCGAGAAACCGCATTTGCCAGGAATGAGTAGCGTCATGAGGGTTCTTGAGGTAGGCGATGAATGACAGTCGTCAGTCTTCGTCGATAGGGTCTAAAGTAGCGACGTCAAAAGGATCAGCTTGATATTGCCCCCTTGCAAGAAAAGAAGGAAGAGTGCGTCGCTCGACCTTGAGTAGTCATTCAAGTACTCCATCGCGCAAGTTAAGACCGGATGTAACATGTGCGAGCTCATTTGCCACGTTGTTGAATTCGCGGGGAATGTGCTCAATGTGGACGTCATCAAAGCGACCCAAGACGTCAAAGGCTTTTCGTAAGTAGGGCTCAATGGACGAACTCAAGCACTTAAACTTCGCCACGAGCTGGTTGACAACCAATAAGGAATCACCAAAGACTTGGACCTCACGGACTCCTAAGTCCAACAAGATTTCCAGTCTAACGAACTGCCTCATATTCTGCCTGGTTATTCATACATTTGAAGTCAAGAGTAGGAGAAATGATCATCTGCAGGGTTCTCAATGGCAATTTCGGCATCGGCAGCGAGTTCAGTACGTGATCCATCAAAGTAAAGAGTCCATGGGGTGAGGGAAACAACGGCGAACTCCAACTCGTGGAACGCTGTGAGCTCAGTTGGTGGGTGATGAGCGAGGAAGTCCGCTATGATCTGTCCTTTTACTGCCCTTTGCGGAACATATTGCAAGGAGAACTCAGACAAAGCCAATATCCATTTACCTATGCGGCCCCGTAGGATAGGGCGGGAAAACATGTGTTTGACTAGATCGGACTGAGCAATCACCACCGTGGTGAAGGCCAACATGTAGTGGCGGAGCTTGCAACCTGAAAGAATAGGGCGAGACACAACTTCTCTATTGGAGGGTAGCGCGTCTCGCAATCTGTTAGTACCCTGCTAAGGTAATAAACGGCGTGTTCCACCCCGTTCTTATCGTCTTGTGCCAAGAGTCCGCCAATGGACAAGTCAGCAGCGGTGATGTAGAGTTTAAGCGGAATGTCAGGACGAGGTGGAACCAAGACAGGCGAGTTCGTAAGGTATTCCTTGATACGATCAAAAACCTCTTGGTGTTATGGTTCTCAAACAAACTCGGTTGCCCCCTGGATCTTTAAGAGAGGTGAAAAAGGAAAAACTTTCCCTGCCGCGTTTGAAATGAAACGGTGGAGGAAGTTGATTCGCCCGATCAGTTGTTGGAGCTCCATTTTAGTTGTAGGAGGCGAAGCGTTTATTTCCGTCTGCACCTTATCTTTAAGGATGTCGATACCTCTTTGATGGACTAGGAACCCTAGGAAGTCGCCTGCTTCCGCTAAGAATACACACTTGGCTGGATTCATCTTCAAGTTATGTTTCCGCATTCGTGAGAAAACCTGCCGGAGGTCTTCAATGTGTGTTAACCACCACGTCGTCTATGTAAACTTCAATCAACTTGCCCAAGATATCATGAAAGATGAGGTTCATGGCGCGCTGATATGTTGCCCCTGAGTTCTTGAGTCCGAAAGGCATGACAACATATTCAAATGCACCTGCAAACCCCAGGCAGTGGAATGCGGTCTTGTGATGATCTTCTTCAGCGACAGGAATCTGGTGGTATCCAGCGGTTCCATCCATAAAAGATAGCACTTCATGCCCTGCGGTCGCATCAATGAGGAGATCAGCAACATGCATGGGGTATATATCCTTAGGCGTTGCATTGTTGAGGTCTCAGTAGTCAACACATACGCGCATTTTGCTGTTCTTCTTACGAACGAGAATGACATTGAAGAGCCATTCATTGTACTTGGCCACACGAGTGATACCTGAGCGGTGCATGCTCTCAATTTCTTCCTTGACCTCGATCTGGATCTCAGTTCACATGAACCTGCCGTCCTGGTAGACTGGACGTCTATCAGGATGAGTGGGCAACCGATGACAAACTAGTCCAGAGACAAGCCGGGCATGTCTTCATACTTTTCGGTGAAGCAATCCCTATACTCGTGTAGGAGAGTTAGAAGAGCTTCTCGTTCATCTGCCGCTAGCTTAGCATTGATGGAAATGAGCAGGGGTTTCTCTGCAGTCCCTACGTGTGAGATGGGGTGGCGGACTTGAGGTGGTGTGTCGTCCAAGATGGCGGGAGCTAATTGAATAACTCCATCCTTGGTATCGTTGTAATCTACTATTTCATCCACATATTCCATAGTCGCGACCTTGTCATAGGCTTCACGTTCTGCCCAGTATGAGAGAAGTCTCTCACACAAGGACTCGCCAGCCTCACACGCTTCTTCTGAGGAAGCACTAATCATCAGAGGGTTGAAAGGGATCCGCGATGGTGTGAGGATGTTGTAAGTCGTCCCTCGCCTGGGTGAGCCCTCATCGCGTTAAGTTGGAGGCCGTGACTCCGTAGGGGCGGCCTTTAGAATCAACGCCTTGGACATCCAGCGGGCCCAAGTCAGTGTTATAATAACGGGCATCATTGAAGTTGGCGGAGATGGAGAAAGGACGCGGATCCGCCTTAATGAGGACCACCTCGCATGTCTCAGTGTCCCAAATCATGAGTTCTTAGTGCATAGAGGAAGACACGCAGAAACTTCTATGGATCCAGTCGCGGCCTAGGATCATGCTGTATGAAGAAGCGTAATCGGCCGCGAAGAAGGTATAAACCCGTGACGCCTGTCCAACCTTGACTCTTAAGAATAACAGGCCTAGAGTTCTGGAGACTTGTCCTGTGAAGTTCTTGACTGTCAAGAATGTGGTTTGGATCATTGAGTGCAGGATACCAATGAGTCCCATAGTACGGGTGGTAACGACATTCACTGCAGCTCCAGTGTCGACCATGATCTTGTTGACTGTGATCCCCTCAACTTCAGTTGAAATGTACAATGGCCTCATGTGAGTGGCCATGTCTAAGGTTGGTGTGGAGAAGGTCAGAGTTGGCATGCGTGTGACGCTGCTCATAACTTCTAATGGTGGAGCGGTTGCGGGTTCCGCTAGGACTGGATCTATCTTGCTGCTGCAAGGCGGGGACATGTCACATACATTGTTGCTTGTGTCTGGAATATCTGCCGTGTTGCATGTTGTGTTTGGCAGGAGAGCATATTTTTCGGATATGAAAAACACCATTCTGACCTGAAAGGAAAACTGCTCGCGGACTGGGATCATCGGAGCTTCAATTACCCCAAGCTCGCCTTCGAGCATAGCGAATGCACTCTCCGCGGGGTTGACTTCCTCATCTTTAGGCCATGCAAAGACTTCAAGCATGCCGCAAGTGAATGACTCCCCCTGGTCTTCTGCTTGGTCTTCTCCTAAGTCAATGCAAGGCTCGGAATGAGCCTCATCATTCAACCAATTCTCCCGCGAACGCTGGGCCATCAGCTCCGCGAGGTTAGGACTGGAGGTAGCACTTTCAGCACCTGGCGATGCGTCAGTCTCCATCTGTCGTGGTCGCCACACGAGTTTGGTCAAGGGTTGTTCATCTTTAGATGGCTGATTGTCCGCGGCTAGAGGAACCTTGGAGTTGTCATTGGCCTTCAACGGAGGAGGAGCTGAGACTTGAAGTTCCTGCTTGGCCTCCGACTTCGAGTTAGGTTATGGTCGGGGCCGATGTGGTCGTGGTGGTTCCCTCCTTGCCTCAGGTTCTTGGTGAAGAGGTTCCTGGGGCCGTGATGACCGAGGTGGCGAACAGTCTTCGCTTTATTAGGGGAGGTGGTTCCCTTCTTCTTTCTACCCCTGGCGACTACCTACGCCTTGGTGGAGGAAACAGTTCCCTTCGTCGTTCAGCTTTCGGCGACTGCCTGCACCTTGTTGGAGGGAGCGGTTCCCTTCTTCGATCAAGCTCAGGTGAAGGCCTGCGCCGAGAGGGTTGTGCATCCTTTCTTCTTTCCAGCTCCGGAGATGGCCTATGCCTAGAAGGACGCGGATCTTGTTTCGATGGTACGGTGAGGCAACATAAGACATTCTCTTTTGGAGCGGGGTCATCTGCTACCTGCGCACACACTCATGGAGGCGTGACAGGTGTCCTTTGGAGTAGAGCATGCAAGCCTTCGGCTTCTTTTCACATCCTCTCAGGTGTCTACGCAAGCTGCGAGGGTCGGATGATTCCGTCATCGACAGCTCGCAGGGCAAGCAGGATGCTGCCATACTTCTTCTAGAGCTTCCGCTTCTTGGATCTGGTGATGGTAACTGGCCTGCCCCCTTGCTGCGTGTACCATATCCTCTCCTTGATCGCTGATTTGGATATCGAGGGAAGGTAGGGGTCGGTCAAGATACCTTGGCGAGGGCTTGAAGCCCATT
Source organism: Fragaria x ananassa (assembly GCA_034370585.1). Taxonomy (NCBI): domain Eukaryota; kingdom Viridiplantae; phylum Streptophyta; class Magnoliopsida; order Rosales; family Rosaceae; genus Fragaria; species Fragaria x ananassa. Next base: position 10,866,408 of record CP139765.1, on the reverse strand, counting down.
TTCCTGATACCCGCTGCTGGAGTCGGATATGTCCATCTCGCTTGAGGCTGGAGACGGAGGCACTTCTTCTGTCCAGTGTGATTGGACGAATGTCTCAAGGTGCTTGATCCTATGTTCCAGATCTTCGTGAGTTCTGGGACTCATGGGTTGAAGTTCTCCGCAGGGGACAGTGTATCGTCCCGCATGATAGCTTTGCCTTTATCTTTTCTTGAAGGGTGATCGGGTTGCAGTCTGGTGACTAGCTGCCTTGCCGGTTCGTGGTTCCCATTTTGGTTTGCCAGCATGGTATAGTCATTCACCCGTCTCTTGCGGTTTAGACCTGGCAGTTCGCGCGGACCCACGTTTGGAGATAGGTCTAATGTGATCGCGTGCTGGCCGATGCGAGGCCAAGTAATGTCAGCCGTTGCAATCATGAAATCACCTTTGTCTTCAAAGCGAATGTACTTGAGGTCGAGCTAGTCTTGGATTTGCTGGCGAAGCTGGTACCAATAGGTATACCTTCCTTATATTCGATGTAAGGCAAGGCCCCGCCACTGTGATGAGTCCATCATCAATAAGGTCATCTAGAACCTCGTGTGTGAGGTTGACGTTATAAGTATACTGGCGGGATGGCCGAACTGCCCCAACATTGTCCTCCTCGCGGCCTCTTTTAGATGCACGGCGCAGATTGTCATCCTCTGGGTGGTCCGACAAGTCTAAGGTGACTCTCCGCTGGCCTGGCTTCGGCGCGTGGTGGCGGCTGTTCTCCTCTGGCTAGTCGTTCCAGTTCATCTCAACCATGCCGACCACGGCTGGGAAGGGGTCTACGTACATCCACCAGAGTTCAACCAGGTTTGCAGTTGGTCGCGGAGCTTGACACAGTCTTTGGTGTCGTGATTGCAAACATTGTGGAAGCTACAATACTTCTTGTCCTTTAGCCCCTCCTTTGGCGGGATCTTGTGGTCCAAGTGTATGCACTTCTCCTCGATCAAGTCATTAAAGACAAGATGGACATTTTTCGCGTCATACGTGTATGACTCGTATTTGGGCTTGGTCCATGCAAAAGACTGAATTGTGATTGGCTCGCGAGTCATTTTGAGATTCTTCAGTTTGTGAGCCAATGGTTTCCCAGTCAGTTCGACTGCTCCGACGTCATCATACTCCTACGCGGCCTCAATTTCCTCCTGCCTCTGGTAGTAAGGATCAAACATGGGGGATTAGAGGTTTAGTGCCCCCACTGTCATGTTTCTCCCTGGTACGTACGTCCCCTTGGAGGCATTTGCCTTCTTATCCATTTCATTGAGGATTAGCTCATAACTGTCGACTTTGTCGATCAGGTCGCCCATGGTGCTTCCTAAAGATGTGAAGCGCTCCCCATGGTGCTTCAGCCGCTGGCGATGCTCGAGGCCACAGATAGCCAACTTAATGGCTTCCCGCTCAGGTAGCAGATAATCACACTTGGCTTGCTGGATCTTGAAGCGTTGGAGGAAAGAGACTCCAGACTCCAGACTCCAGACTCCATGCTTTGCTGGCTCATTTGGGTGAGAGAATCGAGGCCGACCTCTGGATCAATGGTACCGTAGGTCTCTTGAAATAGTGTCTCCATGGTAGGCTAGTCCCCGATGGATCCTGGCTTCAACCTGGAGTACCAATTGAAGGCAGCTCTGGACAGAGAAGTCCCGAAGAGCCTGAGCTTGAGAATATCATTGTTCCCATATTGGCCTCACTAGACTTTAAAGTGGGCCATATGGGTTGCTGCATCCTCCCTTGTCTCCTCGGAGAAGGTGGTGAAAACGATGTTCTTGAATCCATGATGGAAAGGGTACTGCGCCACACTATTAGGGTAGGGGTCGCGATAGTGCAAGTCAGCATCACCTTTTCCGGTTTGCTCCTTGACTATGGTGGAGATAAGTTGGCGCCAGTCGACTGCCGTCACAGGTGCGGGCTCTGCTCCCTTCTCATGGTTTGGCCATGCAGAGAAATTGGCGGCCTGTCCACTATTATTAGGAGCAAGGCTGGAGTAGGTTAGAACCGGGTCAACTGGCGTCCCGGCTCCCTGGCATAGCGAATTATTAACTCCCTTGAAGGGAGCAGCAGAGCTATGCGGGGGTGGATTCTTGGAAGTTCCAGCTCTTGACGTGAACTGCAGGGTCTTTTGAGCCCCAATCTTAGGGTTTGCCCTAGCGCGCTCATTAGGCGGGATATACTTGGATGTCCCTTTGTTCACGCTTGAGCCAGTAGGATCTAGGGTAAGGTTCTTTGGTGCTTGCGCCCTCATCCAGTCTTCAACTTCAAGGACCTGTAAACTCAGCCGGTCTTGTTTCTCCTTTAATTTGTCTAGTTTTTCTAGACTGTTCTTGCTTCCAAAGAAAGAAGCACTCTGCTGGTCATGCAGCTTGGTATCGTGGTCGTCTAAGTGGCGAGTTTGTTCATCTACTATCACGCGAGTGAGCGACAGGATCTCTGCATGCTGCTTCATGGTTTCCGTGTTCTGGTCCAGATCCTTTTGGATCCGTTGGAGGGAAACATTGACCGAATATTTGTCTTCCCTTGTTTCGCCTACAAACTGGTTGAAGTCCTCGGTGAGTATGGCGAGATTGTGCTAGTTTGCTTCTTAAAGGGTCTAGTCCCTCTTGGCATGTTCAGCAAGGTCGTTGACCTTCTCAGCAAGGTGGGTAATGCTCTATTGGGTTGCAGTGGCCTCGAGTCGGCCCTTAAGTTCCTTAAACATCTGGAGGATTCGCTCCATAGGTGGAGCAACTCCTAGGTCTTGGGTCGGCTGTGAGCCTACCATTATGGTTTCGCCGAAGTCTGGGTCACCAAACTGAGTGAGGGAACGGCAATGCGCGCTATTATGGGGCTTGTACCGTGGTGATCTGTGCTTAAGACAAGAAATCCGAGGTTTCACATATAGTGATTCTCCTGGCTTCCCTATGATGAATCACTTGTACTCCCTGTCCCACTGGGCGTGCCAATGTTTTGGCCACAATCCCCCTCTCTTTGTTCGTTATTTACCTCTGCTTCGCGCGCTGAGGATCGTGGCCAAAACAAGAGGGTGTTCAGACTCCATGGAACCTAGCATGGGAGAGATCACAGCTGTGGACAACAGCCTCGACTCATAGGCTGCTGAAGAATAGCCTTCTAGGGTAACTAGGAAAAAATCCCTGTTTTTATCTTATCAGTGATGCACCCTTTCTGTTACGATGAAATGTACACCGTTGGGTCTTAGGTCTCTAATCGGGGAAGGAAGTATTGCTGGTAAGGTTTGGCAGGTTATTATGATTTCTAGTGTTTCACATCCGCCTTTTTAATGTAGTTTTTAGGTTGTTATTTCAATTCTTAGATATAAGTTTGAGTTAGTTCTAACTTTACATTTGTATGGTTTTCGGACCACTATGACCTTTTGATCATCATGATCTTTGGTCAAATGTACACTTCTCTTTTCTTTAAAAAAAGGGTTAAATGCACCAACAGTGTCTGAACTTTTGGAGGACTGTCAATATGGTACCCGAACTTTTAAATGTATCAAAGTGATACCTGGACTTGTATTTTTGTACCAACGTCGTACCTGTCGTCATTTTCCGTCACAGTTCTGTTAGTTCACGTCATTTTCCGTCACTCTTTTTTTCAGTCACGTGCGTCACATGTGACATGAACTAACAGAGCTGTGACGGAAAATGACGACAGGTACGACGTTGGTACAAAAATACAAGTCCAGGTATCACTTTGATACATTTAAAAGTTCGGGTACCATATTGACAGTCCTCCAAGAGTTCAGACACTGTTGGTGCAATTTACCCTTAAAAAAAATGTACCTATATATAGAATCTTTCCACCAATACGGTGCATCAGAAAGAACAAAAGTCAGTTCACCTGACACTACTATCCAGAACACTGCAAGACAAAGAAAGGGTTGAAGCAGAAATGGATTCCCTTCTTTTCAGTTAATTTATACTTTGAAGTAGTGTCAATAAAACCCAACTCATACCAATCCATTATCGAACCCGTCTTCCTTACTCTACTGCTCATTTGTATCGACTCTGTTCATCTCTGCTTCTGCTGATCCATGGCTAGCTACAGCTCCTCTTCTGACCCAAAATCAGGTAAAGTTTTGGTCTTTGTGTATATGGTTTTCTCCATTTGTAACTTGGTTTATCTTCATCTGTAAACATAATTGGTGCTTTGGTGGTTGATGTATTTTATTTGTTGCTTTTCTGAAGATTCATCGGAGGTTGGAAATGTCGAGGATTTCAAGGTTCATGTGTTCAAATCATCATCTGAGGTGAGAACTTGAAACCCCTAAGTTTAACCTCAGACAGTTTCTGTAATAGCAACTCACTATGTGATTAGGTACTGGTTGTAGTAGCATATGTTTTCACTGTTCATTTCAGATTTTACATGAGTGGGACTGTAGGAGCAATATGTTCTCTACGGTCTAAGTTCACAGTGGTTTCTGAATTGTGCAGTTGCTAGAAAAGCTGCATGAGAAGTGGAACAAAGTAGAAAAGAAACCTTACCCGGCCATGTATTCTAGCACTTACGGTGGAATTATTCTTGATCCAGCTCTGATGGTGATTCCAATGGACGATCACATGGTTCATCGAGGCCATGGTGTGTTTGACACAGCCATTCTCTTAGATGGGTAGGCTTACAATTTGCTTTCCAGTACATGTATCATGATTCATGAGACATCTCCAGTTTCATAGCTTATATATGCTTCGCAATATTTCTGTTGCATGTTAGTCCATGCAATTTTTTAGGTTTCCAGTTTTAGTACCTTTTGTTAGCTAGAGTCTGTTAGCTTGACATACATTGTTGCTTCATTTCTAAAAGATTAAGCTTTTGGGTCAAGTGAGAATGAGCTTGAGTTGTAAAATTTGATTTTCAATTCCTGCAGATACCTCTATGAGCTGGATGTCCACCTAAACCGCATCCTCAGATCAGCTTCAAAAGCAAGGATCCCCTCTCCCTTTGACCGGTTGACTCTTCGAAGCATTCTTGTGCAACTTGCAGCAGCATCACAGATCAAGAAAGGAACTTTAAGATATTGGTTGAGTGCCGGTCCTGGCGACTTTTTGCTCTCACCTACAGGGTGCCCAACATCTGCATTCTATGCAGTAGTCATCGATGAGGACTTTAATCAGTGCAAAGAAGGGGTTAAAGTGATCACTTCCTCTATTCCCATGAAGTCACCACAAATGGCAACAATGAAGAATGTGAACTACCTTCCGAATATCCTTGCGAAAATGGAAGCTGAAGACAAAGGAGCCTTTGCTTCCATATGGATGGATGAGAAGGGTTACATAGCAGAAGGTCCAAATGTGAATGTTGCTTTTATAACACATGACAAGGAGCTTATTGTACCCTTCTTTGACAAGATCCTTAGTGGTTGTACTGTGTTGAGGCTTCTTGAATTGGCACCCAAGTTGGTTGAGTCAGGCTGTTTGAAAGCTGTGACAACTAGAAATATTACTGTAAAAGAAGCCAAAAGCTCTGCGGAAATGATGTTTGTAGGAAGCACACTGCCTCTCTTGCCAATTATCGAGTGGGACGAAAAGCCCATTGGCAATGGTAACGTCTTTCTATTGATGATTAAACTCATAATCCTTCTTAAGTGACTATACAGCTTTGCTATATATAATCTTACAAGTTTAAAGCGTACTCTATTTTTCTTGGTGACAACAGGAGAGGTGGGAGAACTGACGATGGCTCTCTCTGATCTGGTGTGGGATGATATGGTAGCAGGATCTACTGAAACACAGAGGACAGCAGTTCCCTACGTCTAAAGATTCACAGAATGATCAAATCATCAAGGGGCCTAAAAAAATGCTTCTTGCATTTAGCTGCCTCACTGCTCATTGTTCCTGGTGTTACAAATGCTTTGTATTCTGCTGCATTGTTCCTTTCTTCCTTTGTGAACAATGAAATCTTGAATAAAAGAATTCAGAAAGCTTTCTCATAAAGAAAGTCTTTAGCAGTGACAAGAGCATATTAGTAAGAACAGAAAACAGTAAATTTACCTGCTTTGCTTAACTCAGCGCCACACACTTGAAACTATTTGATAAATGTGCCTACAGTGGCTTCCAGGGTATAACCATGGACTGGATTCATTAATGTTGTCAAAGTACACGGGAAAACTTCATTTCATGCAGTCATTCGTATGAGACAGGATAACTGGATTTACTTAATGCTATTACCAAAGATATGTATAATGTATCAGTGTATGCATCGATAGATAGTTTCATATAGTCTTGAAGTAATTTGTCTTTGCCTTTATAGAAGCATAGAAGAAGTGGAGGAGGCTTTACCAGGACTGCACAAATTAATAGTTAATCTTGGTGAGGCCATCTGTAAAGCATTCAAGACCGAAAAGAACACACTTGAAACAAATAGATGAAAATTGTTGATATGAAAAGATCATTTGACAAAAAATCATAGAAGGGGGATGGTTAGAAACCTGTTTCCCAAATGCTTTGCAATTCATCTACCAAAGTATGAATTCGTATTTTCAATACTCTGACTGTGAATAGCAAACAATTTTCATGGCAGTACTACATGGGTGATGCTGGTAAGCCAAACTTAAGTGGCTCTATATATCTGAAATTTCTTCTGGTATGTCTAGTCCATGTGTTTGTTTGAACTTTTAAGCCAGATTTTCACAGTTTATAAGGTAAATAAATTTGATTATTGATTCCAAACCCTACAAATATTTTATTTGATTATTGATTCAAACTGTACAAATATTTTATCAGCATATTCATAATGATTACATATATGCAAGTAGCTAGTTTTTTCTGCTTGAAAGACTGTATTATAACTTTGTGTTGCAACATTTCAGAATGAATATGTATTTTCAATTGTTTTTCAATCACCTGCTTCTCTTTGTTCAAACAAAACCTTTCATTACAACTAACTTTCCAGTCAATGTAATATATTACAATCATCTCCCCTCTTACGTGTGATATAGTATGGGAGCAATCAGATGTTTAAGCATCATCCATCACAACCAAGCGCTCATGCAAGATCGTTATGCAAATTATAGTCATTTCTCTCACCTTTATTCCTATGATCTCTTATGAGTTTGTTAAAGAAGTGAGCATTTGCATTTGAGATGATGTGGGTATGACCTTTTGTATGATGGAGAACAAAGATCTCTTATGAGTTTGTGGAAGAAGTGAGGATTTGCAGTTGAAATGATGTGGTATGACCTTTTGTATAATGGAGAACAACTTTACCGATTCCTAGCATTCTAAACTGAAATATCAAAATATTGGACATCAGAAAGTGGTAAGCCCTCTGTCTCATGCACCCAAGGGCAGTTTCATCACTTTCGGACAATACTTCTGGAGAAAGGCTCTGTTATCTCATCCAGTACCATGGTGATTGTTAACAAAGATGCACACATATAATCAGTTGATCACCGAATCAGAAGAGAAAGCTTTATTCAATTTACAATGATCTTCAGCTGCCTTGAAATACAAGAGTAAGAAGGACAATGTCAGTCACATCAATCTTGTTGGCTCACATGATTCATGATTTTCTAGTTTTCACCTTCTACCTACCAAGATGCTAAGATGCAGTTGTTTATTTATTTTTAAAGTACTCAAAAACAGAGTATTCAAAGTTTTTTTTTTCTTTTGTTGAGATTGATCAAGCCATCAAATTCCATTGAGAGAGTGTGTCTGTGTGTGTTTCAACTTTCAAGCAGGGTTACAATAAGAACAAGAGTTCTAAAATCCTATTATAACTCAGAATGGGATCATCGGATCCAAACATAGCATCCAAACAACAATCAACTTATTAATCTTAGATGCTATGAAGGTTGTAACATGTTTGTAAATTTTCATTGTAATATATAGTTATATACTGAAGAAAAGGAAAACGTAGTTTCTTCCTTTATCCTAGGCTAAACCAGAATCATCATCACTTGCAATCCACATATGAGCTGAACTTAAAAAATCAAGTAGTCCTAGATCACAGTTACAGAGGCTAAACTATAGCAAACAAATTCATTGAATTCCTCGGCCTTACACAACGATCATCAGAAAGAAATCAAAATACAGTTATCAAAAGCAACTGGAAATGAATCTAATTAAACTAAGATGACGGCATATGCAATTCCTGCTGTATGTTCGTCTCCAACTCTTAAGTAATGAACTTCCAGTGTAACCTATAGACAGACCTAGCAGAACATGAACATTGTCCTGCTTCCATAGCCCTATACTAGATAATAACCACCGTTGGCTCAGGTGGCTGGATTATTCAATCACTTCCCATCCCGTAATAAACTGAAGAAGCATGTGTAGTAAACAACGGAAGGTCCTAGTTGCAGGACTGCTTCCAGCTCTCCTCTTCCTCAGAAATTGTGATCAACTCTTTTGCAGAACAGCTCCCAGCTTTCATGTCATGATTTTCATCCTCCTCCAAACGGGTCATGACCAGCCATGGCGGATCACCCTGCAGCTGGGGGAAAGAACATGAGCAAGCCTCTACCATCATCTCACACACACACTCAAACTATCTCAGCCAAAGGAAAGAGCTAGAACAAGGACGGAAGAGGGTTTTGAGATCTTGAATGAGGGTATTCGTTTGAGGTAAACGAAGAGGGGGGCTTTATGGAGTGAAGAGAAGCACATGACCCGCTAGTGAGCAGTGACATTTGCCTGCCATTGTTTTCTTGGTGGAGCACAAGACTATAATATATTGGTCCCTTGTGTCTGGATGTGCTTGGTTTGATAGCTGTAGGTCTTTGCGGTGTCTCTAGATTACTGTAGGTATTGTTTCTTTCGGCTGTGCCAACCATTCAAGAGGAATCAAAGCATCTTCCACTAGCCACCATGGCTTTAGGGAAGCTTTCCTATGCCTAGACACCCGGAACATTGTCTTTTTGAAACCTGGAAAGACCGAAGCAGGAGGTCTATTCGCGAGAAGGTTGGCCACCATATTTTCCCTTCCTGTATGAAGAATTTGATGGTGATCAAAATGAGAGAGTAGTTGTCTGCCATATATGAGATTTGCATTCAGAACAATATTTGGCAAAAGTAAAAGCGTTGAAGAGCCTAAATACCATGCAATTTTTGCAACAACAATGGGAGAGATTTGCAACTATGTTTACAATGGGAGGGACGGAGATGATTGTTGCCTGATGACCAACTATTTGTTACTGTTCTTTATAGTGACAATTTACCCATTTCACTTGCTGAAAAATCGAAAACTGTTCTTTCTTTTTGCAAAAAAGATTGTACAATCCCAACTGAAAACCTAACTCCCTATATGGCTCCATCTGCCCAGGAAAACAGAATTCTAAATCGTCACACACAGACAAGCTAACAAGATCGAGTATCACAATCTTCTTGTGCTGATTTTGTTCATGAACTTCAACTTTCCGTCCACTATCCAAGATTTGTGTTGGTTGTTTCTAGCAATAAAACAGGGATTCTACACCTTGTTACATTTTCCTCAAACTAGGCACCATTCTTTTCAACCACACAGAATCTTTAACATTATAACTTATAAGCAATATGAGATGTCAAAGGATCATATGTCAAACAAAACTGATTACAACGTTGTATTAATATTAGTAACGATGAGGTAAACCATTTGATCAGCCACATCAAAGTCATTATAATGTTGCAATGCAGGTAACATTTTCAAATCTGGATGCTCGAAATTATAAACCAAACAAAAAGTGCTAGTTTCTCCTAAAGGATAAACCAACATCTACAATATAATTTTGAAGTTTTAGCCACAAATAGTCCAACACCAGCCATTATTGTATAAAGAAATGTTTCACATTGCTCTGCAAATCTATTACAAACAATTACCCAGAAAGCATAAATAGGAAGAAAAAGGAAATACTATAATCGGAAACAACTGGAAACGAATCTTAAACATAACTGACGATGCCATGACCCCATCGAATCATCCATTTTGTGCTGCTGTATGCACTTGCTGTTGTATGTTCATCTCCAACCCTGTTGAAATCGGAACAAAACAGAGTTGGAGACGAACATACAGCATCAAGAACACAGCATCAACCCTAAATCTGGCTCCAATCTACCGAAGTTGTACTTGGCTCCTTTGTGGTACAAAAGTAGAAGTGTATGATTACAACTTCTAAGCCAAGATTTTTGCCATACTGCCTTGACAGTAATTTAACAAACACATGAGTAGAAGCTAGTTGCAGAACAACTCCCAGCTCTACTCAGCGTCTGTCGTGACTAAGAACTATTTTGCAGAATAACTCCCACCCCTCTTTACAAACCCCAAATCCCCTGATCTGCCATGGGGGATCACCCCGGCAGAAAGATTCCGACCATGGCTCGACCCTCTCAGACATACCAAGAAGAGAAGGTTTCAAAGAGTTTTGTGAAGCAAGATCGGCAGATAGTGTTTGTGTGAGGGTTGGAGGCGTGAAAGAAATCAAGATATGAGCTAGGGTACAGATGGGGGAAAGGCTTTTATATGGGGGAGGGAGTGACTGACTAACAATGACATAACGTGGGCTGTGGGCACATGTTTCCTTTCTCAACCCTTTGTTTTTACCCTCTCACTGTGTCTATTTAATTTACTGTGCAGTAAGTGTTAGCTCAATTATTTACGTATGTCTCATGGCTTTTGGGCAAGGCAATTCACTAACAAAACCATTTGAATACCTATATGTAATACAAGAGGAGTTCTAAAGACCATTTGATTGAGAAATAGAGGAGGATTCTTCGTTTCTCTCCTTTTTTGATCACATATTCACATTTCAACCGTTTAGTTTGTAGATATATATATAAATAGATAACTCTACAAATTTTCATCCAAATTGAAAATCGTTGATATTCATAAATGCCATTTATCGATTATAAATTTCAACGACTCATGTTTAACATATTTGGATTGTCCATTAATTTGATTTAATTCGATTCCTTAACGATCACCAATTTGGCTGAAAATTTGTAAAAGTGATTTAATAGACCTAAAAACTAAACGGCTGAGATAGAAAAATGTGATTGAAAAGTGGGTACCATTATGGCGAAGTCATCAACTAGTCTTCAATCAAATGGTCATCATTAAAACCCCTCCTTAAGTGTGGTTGTTTCGCTTGTCCCACCGCGTCTTTGAGTCGACATTGGCTTCCAACATCACGGATATAATTTGGGTGTGGCCAGACGGGCTATTATGGTTCTTTAACAATGGTGCTTGATGTTGATGGAGGACATATGTTGCATCCTCTTTTGGTGTAAGGAGATGGTTATGTATGGGGTTATGAGGCGTACGAGATTCAGGATTGGAGAAGAGTCGAATCTGTAGATGGATGGGTAGAAGCAACTTCTCTTGGTTGGGTCAAGAACAACGGCGTTGTGACTATGGTTTCACTTATCGCTTCAATTCTCTCGGATTGGTCACTAGGTTAATTTCTCAAACAGACAATAGTAAAATTAAAAATCATTGTCCTAGAAAATTAGAAAACGGCAGAAAAATAAGCATATCTGCCAAAACGTTCAAACAAAAGTAGTTAACTCTTTGTTGTCACAATTCATTCAAACAATGGTTATTTAAGACCCACAATTAACCTGAATTTTATCAGAAAATAGTTTCGTGTTGCGTATCAGACAACCTTTAAATGGACAACTGTAAAATAAGTAAAGAACTCATCGACGACAACGTTGTTTCAACATGTCTAATTATAAAATTAGCCTAGTGGATGGACAAATATATAATGGTGTGAAGGCGGTTAGACATAGACACATTGGGGTTTCGACGCCAGTGGAGCTAGCTGGACGGCAGTGATGGTGCAGTCGTGGCTTTTGAGCCCTATATCTTTCTCACTTTGATGGGTTTTAGTACATGACACATGGTTTTGGGCTTGGAGGTTGGCAATGGGCCAAAGTTGACATAATTTTTCTTGGTATCTTTTAGGGGTTTTTAGGTTATTGGTTATGTTTAATATGTCTCTCCTCTAATTTAGCCTGGGTGTTATAGTGTCGTGGTTTGGGCATGTTTATGGTGTCACCTCCATAGACTGTGTTTTCAATTTGGTGTTTTCTATTGTCAATGTAACGGGGAGATTCCCTTACACACATACACCGGCAGTTTTAGTATAGGATGTTGGAAAAGGATTGTCACCTCTCGAGATTGGATATAAGGATGTGTTAAGAGTTCTGAAATATATTGGTTTTTAGTAGCCCCGTTAAGAGAGTGATTCATGTGGTTAGAGTTGATGAGCCTTTATATGGTATCTATAACTGTTGGTCTGAATCCCTAGTCTTCGTGTACAGCGGCGGAGCGCAGAGTGGGCACTTGATTTGCTTGAGGAATTTATTAGAAGCCGCGGTGGCGAGTCTCAAGATAAGGCAGCGGCGCTTATTTTAATTACCAGAGGCGGCACAACAGAGGTCGGAAGTTATGCTCCGTTTGGCGGGGGTGGTCGCCAGATTGATTGGGCGACTCCGGAGGTCCTAAAGCTTGGTGCAATCGGGTCTGGTAGTGCTGAGGGGGGTGTTTGTGAGCTGGCTAGGCTTTTGTTGTTATCCCACTTGTCATCCTCTCAACATGCTTTGGGCCTGTTTGGATTGGGCCAAAGGATATTTGTCGGCTATATGACTAGATCCCTCTTTGTGCCCTAACAACTTTTCTTATCTCCCATGTCGATGAAAAGTACGCCCGTGGGCATGGGGCTTGAGGCCTGTAATCGAGGAGTGATGATTTGTTGAAGGTTAATTTGCTTTCTAGTTATTCATATCCATATTTTTAGATGTAGCTTGAGGATTTGGTCTGAGATATAGCTTGATGTTGTTTTTTCAAAGCATAATGTAGGTTTAAATTAAATTTCTTAACTTTGTAAGTTTGAGTGCTCTTGCTTGACTGTTTCGGTCTTTATGATTTCGATCAATAAGATTACTTTTTTTCCTCTAAAAATAAAATAAAGCTTTGATGAATTTTAAAATTTTTGTACTTTTGTTAATTGAAATATTTTATTATTTAAAATTCACTCTGAATATTATACAGTTAGAAGAATATTATGGTAGTTTAGAAGAAATTTATATAGAAAGAATCCTAAAACGTAATGGTTGTAATGGTGAGGGGAAGCTTTCAGGGCAAGTAATTGATGAGAAAAGAAAATCACTGGCTATGATGTTGTTTCCTTAATGGTGACGGGCAGTCTTAATATAAGTAATAAGGTGGGGATTTCATAGTTAACCCTAACTAAGTTTTTCTAAATTTGATCTAAATCTTTCGAGAAGCCATTGAAACCAGATTGAGTAACAAGAATGGTTCGATCCAATTCAAGGTTATCTTGGGACCTAATACTGAATGAAAGGTCTCGCAAGGTTACGTTTCGAAAAAGAAAGACTGGATTGTTGAAGAAAGCTTATGAGTTGAACACTCTTTGTGATGTGAAGGGGTGCGTGATCATATACGAAAGCAATTCTGATGGCCAATTGCTCCAACCCGAAATCTATCCAAAACATGAGGAGGTGAAGCAAATCATCAATAAGTATGCATCTTGTTCATCGAAGAGAGTTCACAATTTGGAGGACTTCTACGCCGAGAAAATTGAACAACTGCAAACAAAGACTAGGAAACTACGCCGGAAGAATGATGAACTTCAGTTTCCAACGTGCGATGATAGGATGAATGCGCTATCATTAGATCAATTGCTTAGTCTTGCACAAAAGGTGGATCACAAAATTGAAGCCGTAAGGAGATCAATGCAGTGTGCTATTAATCATGAGGGTAGACTAGGGCCAATGCCTATGTATCACAATGGCAGAGCTCTACCGGAGGCAGACCCGTACCTGAATAGAGTCCTAAGAGTCGATGGACTCAGGGCCCGGAGCCTTAAGAGGCCCAAAATTTTATTTTCTCTTTGTGTGATCATATTAATTTAGTTAAAAACAATAAAAAATAATTAAGAGCATCCAATTAGGGTGGTGTTAAATTACAAAAGAGAAAAATAAAGATAAAATCTTACCCTTATATTACTATATATTATTAGTTGCTATTTTAGAAAAAATGAGGAGTCTAAGTAAGAGATTTGTTGTATTAATAAGATTTTTAATATAAATAGAATGTATAATTTTTTGTGGTTAGATTTTGAGTTTATAGTTTTAGTTTGTGAAAATTTTTGTGTGTTTTTTAAAAAGAGAAAATAAAATTGAATGAATACTATATTTTGAGGGCCCAAATTTGAAAGTTCGACTCAGGTCTAAAAATCTCAGGTACAGGCCTGACCGGAGGAGCAGAGCTCTGCACAAGCGCAAGGCTTGTTTTATGACAATCTTGATCATCAGATGCTCGCATTCAATTCTCGGATGCTTGCATTCGAGCATCAGAACAACAATGGTTGGAATCATTCCACAGGCATGACTCCGTTGGTCGAGTATGCTCCATTAACATTAACCTTGCCGCCGAATTGTCATGATGTAACATTCCATAACCATGCACCACCATATCCGATGTTGACTAGTGCTCTATTTCCTCCACACTTCGTTTCATCTGATAAGCTTCCTCTATCTCTTGGTTCAGCCCAGCAACCAAGCCTGGAGAACACCAATGTTTCATCATCTCAGTCTCCTGAAGACTTGAGAAGGCTTGAGAGTGATATCTAGTATACAACATCATATGGCATGCCTAATAGGCTAATATTATGTATTATGTCATATGAACCAAGTGGATTCATATAACACCCTGTCTATCATAATACAATGTTGCACGTACGCGTAGACATTATTTATAATCAAACAAGAAAACAACATTGAAAATGATGCATCTATTACCACCTCACAAATTAATTTACTCACCCTACACGTTGTTGAATAACTAATATATCCTAATGTAAAATTACAACAAGGGACAATAAGTTGTGACATATTACAATTTTTTTTATAGATAAACACATACTTCATAACTTTTAACCTAGAATTTATCATATTCAATCTTTCAATGAAGTCTGAAGAAGACATTAGCATTCAACTGAATATGAGGTGAACTGTTTGTATTTTTTTTTTCTTTGTTGATTCTTCGTCTATCCCTTTACTCATTATTTCTCATCGATTTTGTATGTAAATTTCTATGTCTAGTCACTCACTTATATATATTCGATTTGTTTTTTTTCATCAGCGTCAAAGCTTTTTTCAAGTAGAGTTTACAGACATTATGCATCTTGATATCAACGGATACCAATGAGTTGTTAAGTTTGAGAGTTTCTTTTTTTTTTTAATTGAGATTTATACTTTAATGTGATTTTTATTGTTTAGTTTGTGATTCCACTTACCCAAATGATACTAATCTTATGGTTTTCTTCAATTTCATTTTGTTTTTTGAGTTCAATGGCAATTGGAAAAGACTGATATTGTGTGTATTGCAAATCGGTGAATAAAGTAAATTTAAAATTTGTTGAAGGAGAAAAGATAACGAGAATAACGGTCTACTCATTCATTGATAGAAATGCCTATTTATAGGCATTACATAGAGTCTCCCCAAGGATCTAGAAGTTCTATCAATTGTAATCTATTCCAATAAGGAAACCGGATTAAACAATCCTACGTGTATTAGGGTAAGATACATAACAGAAAGACATAAATATAATTTCCTTAAACACTCCCCTTGTGTTGCGTCCCTAATATGATATGCTGCTTATGGTGGTTGCCTCTGTAAAAACATTGCCAAGTAAAACAAAAACCTCGTGGGTAAAACAAAAGACTTGGACGAAGGGAAAAAAAGCACAACGCACCAACTACAATTGAAGATAACATGTGATGCATGTAGACTCCCCCTGATGTCTACACAATGACTCCCCTTGATTGGTAACTCAATCTCGGAGTACAGATAAACGGCGCCAACCAATACACTTCCATACTTTAAAAGTAGACTTGGGCAACGATTTAGTCATTAAATCCAGCCACAACATCCTTAGATCAGACTTGCTATGCTTAGCGTTACTTTGATTTTTAAGGAGAAGGTTGTCTAACAACTCAAAACATAAGTTAACATTGAAAATCAGATTAACGCGTGGCATGATCTTCGTGTAGTTAAACAATCATAACATCTTCGATACAATAGGTATGGACGAACCGTATAAAGTTCTGGAAACTAGATACACGTAGCTTTCCAACCATAGAAAGTCCATAACCTAGTTCATCTTGAGCTCATCACAAAGCTCTGTCGAAGTTGACTATTCTGTAAAAACAGATTTTCGGACAGATCCGTCCTACTTTACGAAAATAGCCATAACTCACTCAATATGATAGGTATGATCAAATGGTTGGTTTCCCTGGAAAGTAGACACATAGGTCTTTCCAATGGTACCAATTTTAATATTTTCCAACGAGTGGGCTATCATGCAGGTCCTGTGGAATTTGACCTACGAAACTGGGCAGATTCTGATTTCACATTTGATGTGTCTTTCTGTAGGGATGAATAAGCCTGAACTTTTCATAGAATGAATCACTGCCATTACATTGGCGTTGCGTGGGTGCATCTGGCCACTACCTTGATGTTCCTTCACACTCATCTAAGAGGGAGCGAAGTTGCTCGACCGCTAGGAAGAATTTTGAAAGACTAAGGAGAACTTGGCCTTACAAGTTTGTAGTGAATGAGATGTTGAGTCAAGCATATTGTAACAAGTACATGAATGTGCTACCGTACTTAGATGGAGAATTTCTCCCAAGACTTCTTTGTCATATGGACAAAATGAGTCTTCTTAAGACTTTGACGGATCAAAGGATACATATAGGCATAACTTCATCGTCCTTTAGCTTGTCTTAAGCCGACTGATGAATAAGCATCATCAATAACGATCATCACTTTCGAGACCAAGTATTCCCAAGATACTTTCATTCTTAATTTTGGATCAGTGACATCTCTTAGTTTAACAAGAGTTCATCACGATTCATCCATAATTTACACGCAAATAAGCATAATTCTTCATATATCTTCCCTAATCAAGTAGATACTTAGCAAATACCTTGCAAACACGCTCCGTGGTCAGGAGCTACTTGATTTGGGTGAAAACCGATCTATTCAAGATCTTTATGTACATCTCTTAGTTCCCGACAAAGATAAGTTGTGAACACAAGCTGCTTGTTCAGTTTTTCGGAAACTACCTAACTGACAAGGTAGTGGAGTGCAATGACATCTATTACAAGAGTATATCTCATCGTAATCAATTCCATGGCATTTGTGAGAGACCTTGCACCAGAAGGTGAGCCTAAACTCTTTTTCTCACTACGCTTTCTAACAAAGACATAACTGATAGAGTTTACACTTGGGGTGTCGGTGTCACCTAACCAAAACATTATCTCTTTGTTTAAACTGGATCGCATCTTTCCATTTAGGCCAATCTACAACGTTGCTATTTTCTCAAGGAAGTATGGTTCGATATCAAACTCATTAAATCACGTCATTATGTACACCGATGTAATTTCTAAATGTAGAGATCTCTATATGGATTGGTATTGACATTGAGGCGTCCCCCAATGATGACCATAATCCAGAAATAACAGACGAATGAGTATCATTGATCAAATGATCAAGTTGTGTCAAACTTACATACTTCCTTGGCGAGTATGCATCAAACCAAGTGATCTCCCCCTAAACTGTGGGAGCCACGGCCTAGCAACACCATCTACCACATTTGTGGTGTCACCATGCCACCATCTATGGGTGAAGACATGTCCTCTTATCCGGACATCAACATGTCCTTATCCGGACATCAATCATGTCCTTATCCGGACATCAATCATTGCAAGCATGTTTGCAGCATGTATATGTGATCTCGTCACTTTAGGGAACTTGATGAGACACAGTAGGGACAAACCACGACGACAATTCCAAGTCGTTCTACTTGAACATTCTTGTTCTTATCTCCCCCTAACGACGGGAAGACTGGCTCATCAAAGTGACATAAAAGAATTCGCTTGTCAAGGTCCTTATATAAGCGGACTATAGTCGGAAGCTTATGTCTTATTCAAAGACAATATTCATCATAAATGACCCATTATTGTGCGCTTATGGTGGCGCAATATGACACATGCAACATGTGGACGATATAGATTGCAAAACGTTAACTCAATCTGTTAACAAATATGCATACCGTTACAACGGTAACTTAAAGATTTAAATGATGGTGGGCAAAGATGAATAAGTAAAATTATGACCCTACTACAACCCGTAGTCGTGGGTCTTACAAGTCCAAAAATAAACCATTGGCCTCACTGTCGAGACCGGTCAAAAAGAAACCAATTGAACGGACCGCCAGTATCATCGGACCTTTGTTTTACACTTCCTTTAACGGTTCACTATTCTCCAATGCTCCAAATGCTACTAAATTTTGTAATCAAGTAGAAATGGAAGTTAAGATTACAAAACCACCAACCTTAACGACGGAACCGGCCTAAAACCTGCCGAACCGTCCGTCGGAGTCGCTGGACATCCGTGAACACTTATATTGAGCGGTTCACCACCTTCCACTTCTCCAAATGCCACGAAATTTTGTACATTGGTGTATTTTGATGTTAGGAATCCGTGGCCGCAAATAGAACCTCAAGAACCAATCTAAAAGTTGTTGAACCGGATCTCACAATTACTAGTCTGCAAGCTGAAAAACCGGAAATTCTAGGTTTTTTTTTTAACTTTTCAATCATTGTTAAGGTTCCACATAACAGCTAATTATTATGGTTTGAGTTAAACCATTGTGAACATCACTATAGTATTATTATGCCTCAAAGTGAACAATGAGAAGTCATTAAGCCAATATCTTATGTATCATTCTTATAGAATCACTCATAGACATTGTAATGTCTTACTTAGTGAACAACGACGTAACATTTTGTTTATACTAGTCTTTACATATCATTTTCTTTAGCGTAGGAGGGTGTCGCTCCTAATCTTTGCTAAAGAAAAGGCTTTACGAAAATGTGAGATGATAGGAGTTCTTTTGCGTCATATTTGCTTATGAAAGCATGAGTAGTGCCTCCATTGTATAAGCGGATGACGCGAATGACTTTAATGTCATCCATAGGCCGTGAGCATTGCTCATAACTCCACCAAGTTGTATTTTGATGAACTTTGATCTCAATGGTTAACATAAAACACGTCCAAAATTGGATGTCCGTGAGAGTCTTTACTCTATAGTAGACGGATCATCAAAACACGTCCAAAATTGTCCCGGACGATTTATGTTAAAGCCTACATGAGTCGATGTCTCCATTCTCATCATTGGTGACAATAACCGATTCAATTAACCGAATCTTAGTGACTCATGAATGTTGCACATTCATTATAATGATACATAAGAAATTCTCATCAATTGTCACAATGTGTTTCTATGTGATAAACGTTGGCATGAATATCATTAAGTCATAGCACGGTTCGATTGCTTCTTTATGCATGCATAAAGAGCATATATGACTTGAATCATAACGCCATTAGGCATTGGAACTTGAGCATGAATCCGCTCTTTGATTATTTCTGATGATCTAATCATCGTAGTCATAACGGATTTATAAAGAACTAAATCCATGAATAGTTGTATATTCCTTGCAATAAGCTAAGCACTCAATCTCGCTACAACACATTTATATACCAAAATGTAGAGACAACAGTCTTATGTCAAGACATAGATACCGAAATATGTTAACAATTTCGATGGAGATTGAAAAATGTATTGGAATCTTTTAGAGTGCATTACATGACATGTAATACTACATAGATGGATGAAATAAGGCTTAGAACATGCCAAAACTTGGCATAACAGGTCGTGAGCACTATATATAGGGGCGGCACCATCACCAACGGCTCACTATTGGATCTTGTAGAGAAAGATGAGGATTTTTCAACATCCAATTTTGGATGACATATAGCGTAACGCAAATTCCTTTTTGTAATTGTGAATCTGCTGAAGAGTGTAGAAAACTACTCTTATTTGTAATGTCTTTGCAATTGTATAAGTGTGCATTGTGCCACACTTGACATCACAAATCCTCTTTTGATCCAAAATCGATGTGCATTTCGCCACATCATGATATTTAGCCTTTAGAAATGTCACCTTATAATAACTGGTGGTCCAATGTAGTGTCATGTTGTAATGCGATATATTGCATTAACAAATAGCTTATGTAGATCGAACCATATGTGCAAGACAAAATTCGAATATATATGCCAACAATTGTATCGAGGTCTTGACCATAAATTTAATTCAAAACATAACGATTAAATAACTTTAGTCAAATATGTGAGGTGTATGCCTTCACAAAACTTGGAAAAATTAATGGATTTGTAGTCACTTAGACTATTAAACCAAAGTCATGTGTTTCATATCTTCCGCAATGTACCTTTTGCTTTTAAAATCCGTAACTGTGAGAATAATGTTCTCATCTTCTTCCATATATATAATAAATTTCTTATTGTAAGAACTTCATATATTTTGTATACATTGACCATAATATTGCTTTCGTTGCAATTAGTGAACTGATGTAGAACCACATCAATAACATGATTTTTCTTTCATTTACTAGCCCAATATTTTTATGACATATAGGTTTCGAGGCGTTGCCTCTCCCTTTTTTTAGAACTCGTGACATGAGATTCGTCACCTTTTTTCTTTTCTTTTTTATGTCAAATTCAGGGCTCATATTTCGGTCAAATATTTTAACAACAAGATGGAAGATTAACCGTTATCGAGATACGATAATTAATTTCAAGTATTGAATTAGGTCAATACCATGGTTTATGGTAACTCAATTCGATGTAAACCATGACAAATTCCGTCACAAATCGATATTAACCGCGACAATTTCTATCGCAAATCGATGTTTGTCCTTTTATTAACTACGACAATATTTCGTCGTAATACCATAACTAGTCAAACCGTCACAAATTTCAACTTTGATATGAGGGGTCCCAATCCCTCAATATCAACCCAAGTTATAAGAAATGTGGGGGTAGAAGAAAGCTACGAAGCCCGGTTATGAAATTAAAATTCAAATTGACAACTTTTATAAAAACTTACGTGCTAGTTTGCCGTGTAAGAGAAGTTGCCCTTGTAATTTTCATATTTACTTCCATGCTGCGAAGTTACTCTCGTAATTTCATCGTGTCTGTGGGTAGCGGCGCCGCAAGGCTGGGCGCTGGGTTGCAAGAGTGCGGTAGCGACGGGATGAGATGGGGCTCGGCTAGTAAGGAGGCTAGTGTGATTCGCCGTCGGTTTGAGTAGTCGGAGCTAGGCTGCCGGATCAGTGAAGGTGGGTGCCCAGAGCAATTTTCTTGGCGAATGAGGTGTCTCGATAAAGAGTGTTAATCCGCCATTGAGGTATTATTTCCAAGTAGAGAAGTACCCGAAAGGAATTATAACTCTGATGAGTTGAGGTTGGTTGTGGGCGTCGGCCGAGGAGTATGAGCCCTTCTGGACTTGCATGGAAGGCGAGCAATCTTGGAATTTTCGGATTCTAGAGGCTGCCAGAGGAGAAACAACTTTTCGCCTATTTCTGCTTCGAGTTTGTGGCTGAAAATTTGACAGAAGGAGCATCTCTGGATGAGGAAGCTGCTATCAAAAATTCAGGTTGATCGGAGCAGGGAAAAGCGGTGAACCGGTGGTCGGTAGCGGTGGCTGTCTGGAATCTTCTAGCGGCCGGTTCGGAGACTTTCCAGTCGGTTCTCGGGGTGAGGCTGGCGGCGTTGGATCCGGGACGGAGAGAGCTTTCTGGGGATATAAAATTTCGACCAAGGGCTATCGGAATTTTGGTCGAAAATAGGGAAAAACAAGGCTGCCCGATTTTAAGGTTTAGGGATTTTAGGGTTTTTTTTGTTCTTCTTCTTTTAATGGAGGGGCTATTAGCAAAACTTAGTAAGAGCATCAAGTCTGATAATGTGTTGAAGGAAAAAAGATAACGAGAATAACGATCTACTCATTTATTGATAAAAATGTCTATTTATAGGCATTACATAGAGTCTCCCGAATGATCTAGAAGTTCTATCAACTGTAATATATTCTAATAAGAAAACCAGATTAACCAATTTTACGTGTATTAGGACAAGACACATAACAGAAGGACGAAAATATAATTTCCTTAAACAAAATTAAAAAATATATAAACGGGGTGAGAAGAGATCGAATGTAGGGTGAAGAAAGCAAATTTCAAATTGAAAAAAATGTATGTATGGTGAAAAAAAAATTAGGGCGAACAAAGCAAAAACGGGAAAAATGTATTTTAGGTATTGTAAATGGGTGAACACAGTAGACATACAATTAAAAATATATAAGTGGTGTGAAGAGAACGTGAGGTCAACGAAGTTGTTTGTGGGGTGGCAATAGATACACCCCATTTAAAATATTCTTTTATTGACTCATCGGAAAAAAAAAATCTTTTTTCATTGATTTAACTTTGTTTGAAACTTCAAATTTTGTAGTGTTAAAACCCGATATTATTTGATATGTCAAGCTCAAGCGCCCACACCATTTTTAACTTATCATTCAGTAGTCCACATAAGGAACTTCTCTAACTTTCGAAGCAATATCTTGTCCTCTTCTCCTTTGGGCTCTAAGCGAGAGGGTAGTTTGGAACGCCATGAGGCCCAAAGAGCGGACCGACTCTGGATCCAACAAGGGCACCCCAAAAGTCCCCCACATAGAAGAAGAGAGCCAGAGAGAGAATCAAATTCAACTTTTTCTAGGGTTTCTGGAACTGCGAAGCCATGTCGTCGACGACCACCAACAAAGCGGGAACGGCGTCACCCCAGCAGAGCAACGCGAAGCCAGGGCTCCGAAAGCCCGTGTTCGTCAAGGTAAGCGATCTCAAGCCCGGGACGAGCGGCCACACTCTCGTCGTCAAGGTCATCAACGCCACCACCGTCTTGCAGAAGGGCCGATCGGTGTCGCAGCATCTCCGCCAGAGCCGAATCTCCGAGTGCCTCATTGGAGATGAGACCGGGACCATTCTCTTCACTGCTAGAAATGAGCAAGGTAGCCATTTCTCATTTTGTATTGGTTTGCTTTGTTTATAAAAATTGAGCGCAAAATGTGAAATGTGTTAGAAATTTGGGGTTAATGGTGTGTTACAGTGTGTGATTATTATGTTTGGATAATTGGATTGATGAGAAAGAGAAATTAGAGCAAGTGTTTTCGCGCTATGTGTTATACACTGTTTTGGGTTTGGAGAATGAAAAATTTTGTGGAATTAGTAAGTTTGTTGAATGGGATTGAATGGAATTACAAGCTGTGTGAATGTTTAAAAAAAAAAGTTTCGGGTCTAGATTCTGCTTGTAGTGGCTTGGTGTTGTGAAGCGCTATTGTCCTCATGGATTACTCATGTTGTGTTTTGTTATTGTACAATTTGTTAGCTGTGCTGCTGCTGTTAAGTTTCTTTTCACTGTGAAAAAAGAGTCTGAAATGCATGGAAATAGGCTATGTATAATTAACAAGGAAATTGGCGTGGTAAAGCTGAGATGACTAAGGCAATTAGCATGGGCCAGGGGTGTGGAAACTTTCTAAGTTGTTTTATTCATTAGTGTCTACGTCCTCAATCACGAAAGATATCAGGCAACCAACAGCACCGATTAAAATGGTGCCTTTTAAACATTAAAGTAAACGAAAACTAGCAAGAATGTTTCAAAAAGGCTAGGCGAATGGAGTTAGGAATGTATTAATGCTAGCAGCCTAAACCTTTAATATTGTCAGCTAAAAGCTACTATTCTTAGTCATTCCTTTTCAATTTATTCAAGATTTGAAATACTAGCAGTAGTCTAGTACTTTGTAGAATTTAAGTTGAAAATGTAGTGGGCCTGTATCTACAAGCTGCTTATGTATTGCAATAAAACATCTGCAGAATTTTTAATCTCTTGAGGAAGGAAATGTGTTACTTTGGTTCATAGGATGTGTTTTTTTCATTTTTTTAATTTTTTTCAAAGTTTTACTCAAGAAGATTAATTTAGTGATTTGCTGATTATAGCATTCAAAGTTAAGGGACTTGATGTCTTGAACATGATATAGTTCAACTTGTTGTAGTGCAAATATGACTTCATATACATGTGGTGTATGAAGCAAGTCCGAATTACCATTTTATTCTGGTGGGTGGTGTCCAATTGTACTTAGCATAGCATTTTGGTGGTTTTTGGCAGCCCTTAATGTTATGTTATTCTATTATTTTTTTCAAATTACAAAGTGTTGGGTGATACTTGTCATGATAGTTGAGGAAATGATAGTTAGATCTAGTTGTGCAGTTATTTCCTTGATCTGTTTGTAGTAATCTTTGCTTTACTCGGAGACGGACAGTTGTCATCTGGATATAACATCATTTGATAAATTGGTGAGGAAGTTTATGTTGATTCAAATTTTTTCGCCTAATATATTTAAGGTGAAACAGATAATCAGTCCTCATAAGTTTCACTTGGCTCTTAAAAGCTTCACAATCTTTTCTCAGCATGGCAAGGAAGATATATACTACATAAGATATAGCTTTTGGCATTTCTTTATGTATGTGCTTTTGTTGAGTTCAATTTCCCTGTTCTCTATCTTATATTGCTTTGTTTGCCAATTTTTCCAGTTGATTTGATGAAGCCTGACACCACTGTTATTATCCGCAATGCTAAGATAGACATGTTTAAGGGATCCATGAGGCTAGCAGTTGACAAATGGGGCCGTATTGAGGTGACTGAGCCCGCAAAGTTTGTAGTAAAGGAGAACAACAATCTCTCTTTAGTTGAATATGAGCTGGTGAGTGTTGTGGAGGAATGAATAGGGTCTCTTTGCTGCTAGTATATTTTGAGAGAAGAATCAAAATTCCTAATGCTGTAACTGCTGCTTGGTTATGTTCTATTGGCCAAATGCTTAGTTTGACTCTGGGATTGGTTGGAAGATGTTTATGAGAAAAGACTTCGTGATTTTTAATATAATTATAATGTAGGGTTTGGTTGGATGTGGGCAGGAACAGCTTGTCTTACTTCAAGGTGAAAATGTCAACTTGATTTTCATCACTAAGAAAGTGCTTCAATTTTTTCTTCTCATCTTTAGCACCTAACTAACTCTTTTCTTATAAGCTGCACTTGTCTATTACGTGCATCTCAAACTTTCAGAACTCCAATTCAGGGTTCAAAATTGCTCAACAGGGGGTGGTTTACCGGTTCTGTTCTCAAAAACAAGGAATTACGTACCTCACCTGATGTGGTGAAAAATATCACCCATGGGTAACTTTTGGTAGGCTCGTTGAATTGAAACAAAATATAAGTTTTTCACATGTAAAATGTTCCAATTTTGCAGTACAATGTTTGACCACTTTAACGACTCTGTGATTTGAATCTGGGTTTGAAGTCACCAGTCTAAATGCTCAATAACTAGATCAGCTGGCGGTCTGGCTATAAGTTCAGGCCTTCCCCAAAGACAGACACCTCCTCGCTCGCACTCCTTGTCCTTACAGAATCAATCACAGATTTAAAAGACACTAGATTTCCTGCAAGTCACTCGATATAGACCAAAAACATGTTTTGTACCCTGCTGCGTACATTTTAACAGAATTCTACGACGTCTTATCTGCAGAATGTAATTGCATATACTATGTTGGAGTCTTGTCCGCGAGAAGAGTTGTAAAAGCCGAAGCCGGTTTGGTTTTGGGTAGGGCTGGAAGAGAAGGAGTGCAGGCTGTTGAGGTTTTGTTCGTATAACTGCGGGTATTGGTACATGCATAGCAGAAATCATATGGAGAGCATTGGGCTAAGCTAGGAGCCTAGGAACAACAAGGTGGTCTAAGATTAAGAAAAGAAGCAACCATATTGAGATATGCTAAATGAAGATAACAATCTGGAGCTTTATAGACTAGTCCACTAAAGAAGAATGAGAAGGAAATGTTGTCTCTCGACTGAAAAAAAAATTATCTCAAAAGGGAAGTCCTTGCCTAAGTCTCCCGTACCGTTTAAGGAAAAGAAAATTGAATGATGAAAATTGGTATGTCAAGCTCAAGTTCGCTCCCAGAACCATAGCCATTCCTACCCCCTCCCGTCAATCCCACGAGCCTCTTATCCATTATCATGATCACGGCGGGAAAACAAATAAAAATAGAAAAACTCACATTAGGTTTAAGGATAATCGGGCTCGATGACTTCCACCACGTTAAGGTGACACTCTACTACGGAGTGATATCCCTACTCTTCCACCCGGGCTCGAACTACTAAACTCATTTAGTAGTCCACATAAAACATTGTTCTAGTGTCGTTAAAACAGATGTTAGATAAACAACTCAAATACAACAATTAATCGATCTAATTTTTTTTATCTTTCACATACGAAGAGAAACTAAACTATTAGACCAAATTAGATCGCACCGGCAAAACATCTAGCTTTAGAAAGCATCTTAAACAGTCCTTAATTTGCTGAAAACGAGAGGGTGATCAGGAATGCCATGAGGCCCAAAGACCAGACGGATTAAGGGCACCTCAATGGACATTGTAAACGTACGAAGTAAATATTAAATGCCCAAATTACCAAAGCGTCGTAATCAAATAGTCGAAGTACCCGCACTACTAATAAATGGGAAAGGGCGGGCGCATCAAACCCAGCACAAAAGGAGAAGAAGAAGAGAACCAGAGTCTCATAGAGAGAATCAATTTCACTTTTTCTAGGGTTTGGATTTTAGGTTTTGTGGAACTGAGAAGCCATGTCGTCGACGACCACCAACAAAGCGGGAGCGGCTTCGGCCCAGCAGAGCAATGCGAAGCCGGGGCTCCGGAAGCCCGTGTTCGTCAAGGTGAGCGATCTCAATCCCGGAACGAGCGGCCACACTCTCGTCGTCAAGGTCATCAACGCCACCACCGTCTTGCAGAAGGGCCGATCGGTGTCGCAGCATCTCCGCCAGAGCCGAATCTCGGAGTGCCTCATTGGGGATGAGACCGGGACCATTCTCTTCACTGCTAGAAATGAGCAAGGTAGCCTTTTCTCGTTTCGTGTTGGTTGGGTTTGTTTATAAATTGAGCATGTAATTTGAATGGTGGGAGGAATTTGGGGTTCATGGTGTGTGTTTATGGATTATTGTGTTTTGAATGATTGGAATGATGAGGAAGAGAAATTTGGGGAAATTAGAGCAAGTGGTTTCGGTGGGCCTTTCATGTTGTGCCGGTATATTACATTTCTCTTGTTTGGATCGGTTTTCTCGGTACATGTCTCGATTAAGCTATCAAATTATTATGTGTTGGATTTTCTTTGATGGGAATGTTGTTATGCATACTCTACTTTTGGGTTTCGGAGAACCAAAAATTTAGTGGAAGTAGTAAGTTTGTTGAAGGATTGAATGGAATTACAAGTTGTGTGAATGGAAAAAAGAAGAACAAATTTCGGGGTCTATATTCTGCTTGTAGTGGCTTGGTGTTGTGAAGTGCTATTGTCCTCAGTGGAGTAATCAGGTCTCTTTTGTTATTCTACTATTTGTTTGTTGTGCTGCTGCTGTTAAGTTTTCTTTTCACTGTGAAAAATACTCTGAAGTGCTTAAAATAGGCTATTTGTACCTGATGCTGTTATGGGTGTGGTAAAGCTGAAGATGACCAAGGCATGGAGTGGAAACTTTCTAAGTTATTTTATTCATTAGTGTGTACGCCCTTGATCATGATCAGGCAACCAACAACACTGATTAAACTGGTGCCTTATAAACGTTAAAGTAAAAGAAAACTAGCAGGAATGTTTTAAAAAGGTTACTGGTGAAATGAAGTTAGAAATGTATTAATTCTAGCAGCCTAAACCTTTAATATTGTCAGCTAAAAGCTACTATTCCTAAATCATTCCTTTTCAAATTTATTCAAGATTTGAAATCCTAGCAGTGGTCTGGTACTTTGTAGTATTTAAGTTGAAAATGTAGTGGGCCTGTATCTACAAACTGCTTATGTATTGCAATAAAACATATGTTGAATTTTGCATCTCTTGAGGAAGGAAATGTGTGGCTTTGGTCCTTAGGATGTGTGTGTGTGTGTTTTTCAAAAGTTTTAATGAAGAAGATTAATTTAGTGGTTTGCTGATTATAGCCTTCAAAGTTAAGAGCCCTGATGTCTTGGACATATTATAGCTCATCTTGTTGTGGCGTATGAAGTGAGTCTGAATGATATTTTTATTCCGCTGAGTGGTGTTCAATTGTACTTAGCATTGCATTTTGGTGGTTTTTTTTACAGCTCTTAATGTTATGTTATTCTTTTATTGTTTCTTTTTTTCATATTACAAAGTACTTGGTGATACTTGGCTTGATAGTTGAGGAAGTTATAGTTACATCTAGTTGTACAATTCTTTCCTTGATCTGTTTGTAGTAATCTTTGATTTACTCAGAAACTGGCGGTTGGTCATCTTGATATACATCCTGTGGTGAAGTGGTGAGGAAGTTTGTGTTGATTCAATTTTTTCACCTAATATATTTAAGGTGAAACAGATAATTCATCCTCATAAGTTTTGTCTCTTAAGAGCGTCGCAAACTTTCCTCGAATGGTGAGGAAGAGATATACTACATAAGATATAGCTTTCTGCATTTCTTGATGTATGTGCTCTTGTTGAGTTCAATTTCCCTGTCCTCTATCTTACATTGCTTTGTTTGCCATTTTTTCCAGTTGATTTGATGAAGCCTGATACCACTGTTATTCTCCGCAATGCTAAGATCGACATGTTTAAGGGATCCATGAGGCTAGCAGTTGACAAATGGGGCCGTATTGAGGTGACTGAGCCTGCAAAGTTTGTAGTGAAGGAGAACAACAATCTCTCTTTAGTTGAATATGAGCTGGTGAGTGTTGTGGAGGAATGAATAGGGTCTCTTTGCTGCTAGTATATTTTGAGAGAAGAATCAAAATTCATAAGGTTTTGATGGTTGGTTTTGTTCCCATTTCTTGGTGACATGCTGTTACTGCTGCTTGGTTATGTCGTATTGGTGAAATGCTTAGTTTGACTTTGGGATTGGTTGGAAGTTGTTTATGAGAAAAGACTTGGTGATTTTTAATATAATTATGATGTAGGTTTTGGTTGGATGTAGGCAGGAACAGCTTGTGCCTTAAGGTGGAAATGTAACTTGATTTTCATCACTAAGAAAGTGCTTCACTTCTTTCTTCTCATCTTTAGCACCTAACTTGCTCTTTTCCTATAAGCTGCACTACTTGTCTATTACGTGCATCTCAAACTTTCAGAACTCCAATTTAGGATTCGGATATCCTCAACAATGGGTGGTTCCCTGGTTCTGGTCTTAAGGGATGCTATCCTCTTTTATATACCTCAAGGGAGGCAGTTTAGGTGATCACTTAAAATGGGTCTTGTTGCATAGCTGAGGCACAACTCGAAGCGAGATTGTGGTTCGCTCTTATCTGGTCTGTTGAGAATTTTTGTGTACATTCAACGAGGTGAACCAATGCAACAACAAGAATACTCCTATCTAATCTAATCCGTCTGATTTGGTCCTAGTAGAACCATGCTAGTAAGTAATGCTTTAATGCCCCTTAACGTGACTTCTAGTTTGCCTCTTCGAATTTGAGAAAACAAGGAATCAAGGTATGTACCTCACCTGTTGGTGGTGAAAATTATCACCCATGAGTAAGTAGTCTCGTTGAATATCACCCATGGGTAAGTAGACTCGTTGAATTGAAACAATATGCAAGTTATTCGCATGTGAAATGTTCCAATTGTGTGGCACAATGCTTGACCACTTTGATAACTTTGTGATTCGAATGTGAGGTTTGGAGTTCCCAATCTAAACGGATCACTAGTTCAGTTGGCGGTCTGGCCAATGGGATGTAAAAGGTCAGGGTTGCTCTAAACACAGACACCTCCTCGCTCGCACTCTTGTCAGGAGCGGATTTATATGAGAGCTTGGTAGGGTTTAAGCCCATCCGAGAATTCTTGAATAAATAAACTAACATATGTATAACTTGTAAGACTGAAGGTTTTGTAGGCTTGGTTAAGTATTTAAACTATTATCAAGGCAACCCATCAAGCCAACCCAAGTATGATTCCCCCATCTTTTCTTCTTTTTCTTCATTGGTCATAGTTTTTAGGGCATGACACTTTTTCTTTTTTCTTTTTTTGGTTACAGGGCATGACACTTCTTTTGTAAGATGTTTCGTCAATTTTGGTTCAATTATTCTTTCCACAACCTATTTTATTTATTTTGGTTCAATTATAGATAATTTCAAAAATATAATTCTTTTGATCATAAACAATAAGTTTGGATGGGTTCTTAGTTTTCGCATATTAACATGTATATCTGTATTTTAGATAAATATGCGATATTGTGTTAAATTTTTATCCTACCATTTTTGTCAACAAAAAATATATTTCAAACGCACCCCATATTTGAATTCTAGATCCGCCACCGACTATTGTCAACTTTCCTAAAAGTCGACCCCGCTCTCATTCAAAAGCAACTCGATTAAGACCAAAAACAAAACGCCTAGAGGTTTTGGGGTCACTGGCTACTTGAGTGACATAAACTGTCCACCTAAGAGCAAGTCCACCCCATGCCCTTTTAAAGACCCAGGCTTTCATCCACGTCAGCCTTATGACCCAGCCATGAAAAACCAAAGTCCACCCGTAAAAAAAAACATACCCAAACGACCATTGGGCGTTCCCCTAGGTCATGGGTCTGACCCAGGCATTCATTTTTCATGACCCAGGCCTTCCCTTCCACCTCAACACACTCCTCCCACGTGGCTGACGTCAGCCAAGTTGCAGCAGTTGGAAGTGAAGCGCGTACACCCTACAGACGAATCACAGAAGACCACCCGCGTTTTTGTCGCCATGCGGCGCTGGTTTCATCAGAAGACCAACACGCTTTTTTGTCGGCTAGCGGCTATGTTTTTTTCGCCTGGGCCACGCGTCAACTCGGGCGTCGGTTTCCATTTCAAATCCAACGGTCAGTTGATCTGAACCGTTGGTTATATTAAAGAAGAAGATCAACGGTACTCAATTATACATCAATATGTTACCGTTGTGTTCCAACGGTTTAATTTGAATTTTTTTTAATAAAAAAAACCCAACGGCTAAGTTACCCACTTAAAAAAAAAATCTATATATATCACCATTTAATTTACATCTCACACAACAAAAATTCCTTAGTTCCATAGAAAACATATTTCATATTTCTACCATCTCAGTATTCATCTCTTTCTTTAACCGCAATGGATAATTTGTGGGAAATGATCCGCAAGCCGCAAGAAGAAGATGATGAAGATGACTTGGCATGTCATTTTAAGTCATGAAATAAATATTTAATTTCAATATGTCATTTGTTTATTTAATCATAATTTTATTAATATATAAAATCATTATTCACATTCAAAATACCTAATATAAAATTCAATAAACGGTCACTGCCACGTGGCGACCCAGAAACAGAAATCGTGGGTGAAAACTGCAACCGAAAATCACTGCCACGTGGCGACCCAGGTCTCGCCCATGACCCAGGCCTTCCCAACGAAGGCCCAGGGGGTGGACTTGCTCTAAAAAGGGAACTCTGCATGAAGATGGTAAAACTGACCGACTGACAACGCCAAAGAAGAAAAGATTTCTTGTCACAAGGGCCAGAGCTATCATCTATCATAGTAGAAGTTGATTACGATGGATCGATGATGGGTCAAAACATCTAGTGTAGTATAGCGATGGCTGGCCAAAGTCGATGAACTTGTTAGCTGGGAAGCGACCATCAGAACATATTGACTGAGCAGGTAAATCATAGGGCTAAAAAAAATAGCTAGAACTCAATGTTCCATTGTCTTCACTCTTCACCCTCACATATAGCTAGAACTCAATGGTGCAAGCCCGCCATATGTACCCTTTCTCGGACGGAACCAATGGACGAGTAACCGGAGTTGAAACATTTACTACTTAATCTGATGAAATCTCGTAGAAAAGGCCACCTTGTTCGTCCTCCTTGTTGTGTACCCTGCTGGGTATTTTTTAACAGAATCCTCTGAGGCAGCTTTGTCACTTTAGTATTGCAACATGGGGTTAGGCACCTTGCTCGTACTCTTGTGCGTTTGACATTCTTTTGGTTTACCAGACACACCCTCGCTAGGCTCATCTTTCTCATCAATACCAAATATCAGGTTGTTTTGAGTAACGTACTATACAATGGGGCACCCATAAGGTTTCCTTCCCTTTGATACAAACATGTTTGCAACAGCCAACAGATTGTTAGTCCCGCTCTTCAGACAGCTACGTACCACAGGCTCCGAGTGCATACGACGTCTCCTCTACAGAATGAAACTGCATATATATACTTTGGTTGGGGTCTTGTCCGCGAGAAGAGTTGTAAAAGCCGAAGGTGGTTTGGTTTTGGGTAGGGCTGGAAGAGAAGGAGGAGAGGAGGCTGTTGAGGTTTTGTTCGTATAAGCTGCCATTAGTGTAACTGCGGGCAGCAGAAATCATATGGAGAGCATTTGGGCTAAGCTAGGGACAACAAGGTGGTCTTGTTATGCGGAAGCGGCGAATGAGCCTCACAAGTCCCACACACACAAATCCGATAATGCTAATACATTTCTCAGTTTAGCCACCCAGATGTGAAATGGGTATGGGTCCTAACACAAAAGGTCTCGGTATTAGTTTCATTTTTCCGCTGTGAGATTCTAAAAGGCTTTAATCTAAGCCACACGTTTCCTACAATCTCCACACTTGACGTGATTCGAGTCATCTTCAAATCTCATTATCCAAGTCTCAATAGCTCAATTGTGACCACAAGCATCAAATTCCAAATCTTGTTATCCCAATCCAAACAAGAGCTCCAACAAATTGTGATTCGAGCCATCTCTAAATCTCACGATCCAAGTTTCAATAGCTCAACCGTGACCACAAGCATCAAATTCCAAATCCTGTGATCCCAATCTAAATGGGAGCTCCACCATATTGCAACTCGATCGTATGAGACATCAAGTCTCAAGCGTCAAATGAGTTCTGATATCAATTGTCATGCGAAAGCGGCGGCAGGCCCTACACACACTGGTCCAATAATGCCGATATTTTTCCCAGTTTAGCCACTTGGATGCGAAACGGGTATAAGGTTTTAACACAAATGAGTTTGGCGTTAGTGTGTGCGGTATCATTCCTTATAACCCAAAGATAACTTTTCACCTTTCAGATGTGGACTCCAAAAGGCTCTAATCTAAGCTATACTTTTCCAACAGGTCTAAAATTAAGAAAAGAAGTCGTATTTTTTTTTCGACAATATATTAAATAAAGAAAACTTGAGATTACAAAACTCGTACTGCAACCAACACCTAAAGAGTCAAAATACAAAGCCTAACTAGCTGCAAGATGAAGAGATTTGTTCCAAACTTGTGTTCCAAGTTGATGTCCCAACTTTGCAATAGCACCCGTGATCAAGTTTGCTTCCCAATAAATATGAATATGTGTGAAAGAAACTTAACCAAATTAAAAATTAAAGAAGATGATTTCTTTGACAAAGAACTTGAATCTTCCGAGAGTCAAGACACGTACCATTGATATGCTAAATGATAACAATTGAGATATGCTAAATTATCTGGAGCTTGATAGACTAGTCGACTAAAGAAGAATGAGAAAGTAAATCTAGAGAGAGAAAGCATACGATAGATGACATCTCTCGTTTCTCTGCCTTCTCTCTAAAAGCTAGAGAGAGAAAGTAAATCTAAGCCTTGTCATCCCCCCTCTCTCCTACCCTGATCTAGATCCTCCCGGATCCGGATCTTCGGCTTGAGATTAGTGGGAGGGTGATCTTGTTCGGGCCTCTAGTCCCAGTGCCCACGTTTTCCCTTTGCGGTTTGTTGCTTGTTGTTGTCTGTCTTTCCCTCCCTTTCTGCAGGGATACCTCGATCCATGGCAGCCAAAGTTTTCATCTCAGTTCTCCTCCCATCCATTCTCTTCTTTGCTTTCTTCAACCCACCTCACCTCAACCCCTAGACCTCTCTTCTCTCCTTTGCAAATTACATCAAGCCCTACCCCTTTGATACTGCTAGAGTAACGTCCCTAAGACCGGATCTTAACGGTGATTTGGACGCTAGAATAACCTCGTCTTTTTCAAAGACAAAGAAGTGGAGAGATCCCTCGCGATTCCACCCTTGGTGCCGGAGTGCAGGGCTGCAGCTTCATGGTAACGAGCAAAGGATAGAAGATGGTGACGGAACCACTGCATTTCCCCCTGACGGCGCTCTTCTTCTCATGAAGATGTCGATGTTTCTCTGTTAATTGGGTTGGGCCCTGTTGTTAGGTTTTCGTTTATTGGGCCTCATGTTTTGGACCCAGTCTTTATGTATGTTTGTACCCCTTGTGGGCTTCCCGTTCGCGGGCCTGTTTGTATTAAGCTGGGCTAGTTTGCTCTTTAATATAGTTCCCCCTTTTAATAAAAAATAAATTATAAAAAAAATTTAAAAAAAAAGAGAGAAGGAAATGTTGTATCTCGACTAAAAAAAAAAAAATTATCTCTAAAGGGAAAAGCCCCTTGTCTAATTGAGTCTCCCGTACCGTTTTAGGAAAAGAAAATTGAAGGATGAAATATTCCGCAGCATAGGCTTCCTATAGAAAATTTCAAAATCATACATAATCGGATATTTGTTCTCAATATATTTCAAACGAGAGTTTTCGCTACCTCTACAAATCTTTAATGTTGTAATGATTAGGTCTAGTTTATATGTCACCGTGGGTACTACCACAAATTCTTTATCTACCCATTGTCGGTAGAAGGAAGGTATGTAATGACATTTTATGGTTTGCGGTAATATATCAATATTTGATGTTGTTCAAAAAATATATATTGATGAGGAAAAAAAAACTTAAATACATTGGAATACATTTTGTCTATTGTACTATGCAACTTTGGTTTAGATTCATTGAACAATTTATTAAATATATTGATAGCAAATAGGACTACTTAGTGCTTGGAATGATATTGAATAATGATTGCGGGGTAATCAAATTCCTGCGATTACCAACAGGTAAAGGAATCAGAATGATTTCACATAAATGTATTTATACGTTTACTAACACATAAATAACTTGGAATCAACATATTTCCCATATCTTTATCATAAATTGATTCCGGAATATTCAGGAACATGATTACAAAGAGAGAAGATGAGTTTATGAATCAATTATCTGGAATCATCGATACCAATTCATTTCATCTCTCATTCAGCTTGTCTCCGATTCATGATTGTTAACGCAAGTAAATGCGTCATTAGTTCAATATGCTAAAATTTCTTAGAACCTCGTAGGTTTACTTCGCCTTTTAACTCCCAAATTCTAAAGGCTGATGACCCTGTACTCTCAAATAACTTTTTTGTTCTATACACTATGTCAAATCCATGACTATTTACCTAAATAGGAAACTGTATGAATATGGGAAAAGCTAGACCGATCTACAACGCCAAAAAAAGAAGAATATTTCTTGTCTATTTTAAGGGCATGCAAGAGCTCTATATATCATAGAAGCTGTGTTTGATTGAGGTGGCGGATGAGTTGTGATGGATATCGATGGTGTGGGACTGTGGGTCAGAACATTTAGTGTCGTACAGCGATGGGTGGCCAAAGTTGATGAACTTATTAGCTGGGAAGCGAGCATCAGAACATTGAATCAGCAACGTAATTCGCAGGGGCTAAAAATACATAGCTAGAATTCAATGTTCCATTAATTCATATATATATATATATATAGCTAGCTTCTTGATCGATCTTGTATCTATCACACAAGCTAGTCACAACCAACACCATGGCTTAACATCACATTTAGATTCAAGTCGTACGAGTTCCACCCACCAAATTATATAAGCTGATACCAATATACAAACGTTATATAACAGCAGTGGGCAAGAGTGTAACCCATCCAAACGACAGAATCACATTGACCAAACGTAATCAACAGTGAGCATCAGCTGACACTACGAATTTTGATGTCCTTTTCCTAATCGATCGGTTGAGTAAATTTATTAATTAGTTCAGTTTGAATGGAATTCACATGAAATTCTTTGCGGGTTGTCAACTACTTACTCAACTTAATTGTTAATATATGTGTTCGAGATTCCATTAAAATTTTCATGGAAAATGTTTTAAAGTATCTTTAGCAATGTTAGTTATTTTTAAGTTAAATTTTAGACAAATTAGCTAAAATTTTAGTTTGACCACTTTAGAAATGTGGCTGCATCAATGCTTTCTATTTTAGTTAGCATTACATCAACATTATTCTTCAAATAGAAAATGGTTTAAATATATTTATATATCACATAAAATTTCTTACAAAGAATGTATTAAATTATAGCTAGCCTCGTCTGAGTCATCTCGCTCTCTATATTTAGTTAGCGAGATAGTTAAAAGTTATAATAACTAAACTTTTACTAGTCTGTTGGAGCTCCGAAAATATATAAAAAAGCTAAACACGCTATCTAAAATAGCTAAAAGCTAAAATAGAGAGTCTGTTAAAGTTGCTCTTAGACACTAAAAAATTATACTAAATATTAATACCAAATGTGTGACACTTGCCATATCATTGATTGTCCTACTAATAATATTGTGGTTATGGAAATAATGCAAATTTTATACCTTAAAAGGGAATAAATTAAACGATAAAAATATATAAACATAAATTTCTTCTTCAAGCAATTAACCTATATCACATTCATTTTCATGGTGTTTTTGATCGGAATATGGGAGAGAGTTAAAACTTCTGTTCTTAGCTCAATAGATGAATTGATTAAAAGCCACCAAAATTACCAAAAGTTCTTTTCACATACTCCCTTCTCCTTTCACAATTTACTCTTCTAACATTTGAACAGCAAGATTGAATCAAATGATCAATCTGTAGGATAATGATCATTTGATCGATTGAAAGCTATTATATAGTTTTGCGAACAAATTAATGGAGATAAAAAATGGTATCGCAGTACAAAGAACAAAATTCACTAGATTGTGTCTATAAAAGTTAATGGTAGATGATCATCCCCTCTTGATCAGGACGATGACCGTGCAAAAGATTAGCATTTTCTTGATTTTAAATCTTTTAATAAAATTAAACATTAGTTAAGAAATTTTTGGATTTATTTCTATAGTAAAAAAATTAATAAAAGAAAATGCATTTAAGCAATTCCTTCCAAATAAAGTCGATGAGTTGGCACATGCCACATTATTTGGTACATGATTTTGGTATAAATATTTGGTGTCTCTAGCATTACTCAATCCTCGCACGTTGCTGCGGGCTAGGATTACATGCATTTATATATATATATATATATGAGAGATACCACTCGCACGTTGCTGTGGGCTAGGATTTCTTGATGATGAATAATATTCAATCCTCATCTTACGCCTCCCATGCCACCACCTTTTTCAAATCCATCACTGATTCCCTCGTCTTCCCCTATTTTTCCACAAATACATTCATCTTCCCCAAATCCACCACTAACATTATAGCCTCCATGCCTGCAAAATCCACCGCTCACCTCCAATTCTACCACCTCATATTTTGCCACTTGCACAAAATCCACCATCAACCCCATAACCTCTTTTATCCTTTTTTAATTCCACCACCATATATACCATGGTCTTCCCCTTGCCAAAACCCACCATGGATACCTTTGACCCCATGCCCACAAAATGGAAAATGACATGAAAGAAGTAACAAAATTTTCAAGGACACAAACATCTTTTTGATCAGAACAATGACACATTTGTAAATAAATTGCATTAAGGGACAACACTATCATTTCACCAGATAAATGAACAGTGTTAATTAGCTGCCTAATGCTATAGTATATAGAATATATAGAGGATCCGACCATTCCACTAAAGGATCCCTCATTATTGTGACTTATATGAGGAATTGAGAATTTGACAAACTTTTCGATCTTAACCGTTCAATTTTTAGGTCATAATATGTAGATCACTTATGTAAAATTTCAGTAAAAATAGTGATCGTTAAGGTACTCAAAACTGTGATTTAAAATTATAAGCATGAACAGTTCAAGTTTGACAGTTTTGATCCGTCCATTGCTTTGAGCTAGTTCAAGACCTTAATGATCACCATTTTGGTTGAAAATTTCCATAATTGATCTACTCATATAGACCTATAAAGTAAATGGTGGAGATGAGAAAATGTGATTGAAAAATTGGTGTCAACCCCGTCCCTCATATAAATGTCAAATAAGGGGATGTATATATAGAGTCCGGATCTAGAGAGGACCTCCTTAAACTCTTAAAGTGATGATGTTTTTAGTTCTAGCATGTATTTTGACAATCAAAACCATTCATTTCCTAGTTACTTACGCACATATGAATCCTACAAAAAATTAACCAAATTGAAAAACGTTTAACCATTTGATTAACACAATATTCGTTTGAATTTTATCTAACGGCCTACAATTGTTTACGTTAATTTGAATGACCAAATGATTATGGAATTAGTTGAAATTTTGTAAACATATTTCTTGCATATGAATCTAGAGGATCAACGGTTGAGATCGTTAAATGAAGTCATCTATTAATGTAAAATAGTAGAAATCCTCAAATTCTTAAAGTAAGGAGGTAAAGCGGACGTCCGCAACTATGTTAAAGTGCGGACACCGGCTTAAATCAACTCTGACGGCACTGATTGCTTCGTTGTTCTTGCTAGTTCCAAACAAGAGTTTTATCTGGAGTTTCTTCTTGCCGGCAGACTCGACCGTGATGAGTTTAAAGAGGTCTTATCTAGATCTGGAATATATATATATATATATATATATGTATGTATAGTTCATTTCCAGAGTGGGACACCGATTTGAAATTAAAGTGTGATGCTCCTCATTTTGCTCATTTTTAGGTCACATTTTTACATCTTCACTCTTTAATGTCTAGAACAAAGTGTGTAAATCATTCCTGCAAAGTTTCATCCAATTTGGAGATCATTTGAGTTTCCGTAATTGTGATTTACACAAATGGTTTCGTTTGAACAGATTTTGTTCAATTGATTCATTTAATTTAATTCGTTACCCAAATGATCTCAAAATTGGATGAAACTTTGCATGAATGATTTACACACTATGTTCTAGACATTAAACGGTGTTCCTCTTAAAAAAACAACACTGAACGGTAGAGATGTGAAAATATGACATAAAAGTGAGCGAAATGAGAAATATCACATTTTAATTTCAAAACGGTGTCCCGCTTTAAAAAAAAAACTGATATAAATATATATATATATATATATATATATATATTAACTCTGAGACTCAATATCTATTAAATCATAAATGACTTACTAAATATCTAGTAATTCATCATCTTCTTGAGTTAGACACTCGCCTATCTCAAAAGAAGTGAGACCGTCAAAGTTAGGATATTACGTTTTTATTTTAACTTAACTTTGATGACGTATGATGCACCTATTTGTTGTTCTTTTCACCGACTCATGAATTTTGTGCTAGATATTTAAACATTTGTTACAGATATATAATATAACTAAAAGAGATTTTTTTTTTAAATTTCTTTTTTTTTGTTTAAAAAATTGGTGGCCGGGTAAGCTATCACTGGGGTCCGAAGCAATTTTGATATGACCCCTTATCAAAGGGATGTTTTCTCAAGCTGAGGTCTGAATCAAGGTCGAGACCTTTTAAGATCAGGAGAATCCTTCCGGCACCCGTCTCATCCACTTGTAACCTAACATGTTTTCATTAGACCAACTTGATTAATTGGCTCTCCGCTTCCATTTTCTTTAATTTGGATCTCAACATGATCAGTCTCGATCAAAAGAAGAAAAATGAAGAAAAACGGGATCAATCTAGCTCTTCCGTGCTGAGCTACGTTAATATTCTTCCGTTGCATGCGTTCAACTCTTTTGGCTGTGCAAGTGGATGATCATCATGATACCGTCTGTCAGATGTTATGAAGTCAAACTAACAAAGAGAGATGATCGAGAGCTTAAGTTATTACCTTCAGAGTCAATGGCAGCTGAGAAGTGACACCATTCGGAAAAACGAAACGCAAACAAAACAAGAACAAGATTTGATCCATCATACATGCAGGAATGCTGGTCAAAGTTAACTAGACGGCGTACGTCTAGCTACAATCCAATGGGAGGTCATAGCATTTTCCCCAGCTGCCTTCTTTGCTTTTGACATATAAACACAATGCAATACACGGCATCATATAGATGATTAAGAGATGCTTTATTTTACAAGTAAGGGGTTCTCAAAATATGGTTAAGATTGCATAATTTATTTGCACGTCGTATGTACACAAATTTTTAGTTCTTTGATTTCTTGGTAAATACTTAACAATGGAAACTACCGGTGCACAGAAGAATTTTTGGTTTTTCAGTGAACACTTAACAATGATACGAGATGCACCAAGTGTATCGAGAGAAATTCGTCTAAAGCAATAAATTCACAGTTGGGGGTACGGTGTGATGATATTATGATAATAGACTACACAAAATGCAAGGAGCAGCAGCCAGCTGAGGGCTGCAGCTTAAAAAAACGTGGTCAAGCTTCTGTCTTGACTCTTGATCGGGGAACGACCCGAAACAACTCCAGAAGCATAGACCCTAGATATGTGGAGGAGCCGCTATACTATACTTATAAACAAGTCACCCTAAAGATATTTACGTATAAGAAACAGCCAAGATCAAAGTCTACAGATCCAAAACAACGCTGGCGACTACTAGACTGTCTATTATCTTTCGACTTTAGGTACAGCTAGTGTTTAAGCCTTTAAGCAACTACTGCATTTCGAATTCTCTGCTTTCAACATGACGACTGAAAACTTCAAACATAAGCCATAAAGAAGCTCTTATCTGTTTTTTCAATCATGACATATTACTGAAAGCCAAATTCTAGATTTCTTGACAATTGAGATCGGAATATTGACGGTGAAATCCAACTGCTGCCTAATTCTGTGGCCGATTTTTTTGAAGGAATAGGTGAAAGAATCATCAAGCTACTGCTTAATTACGGGCCGGTGGAATTTCGATTCTTTTACTGTGTAGGAATTGAAATTAGGTAAACAAGAGATGGATGTGTCGGGAAGGTATTGTATATATCCACAGTAATGATTGACCATTGATGACAGAAGAATTATATGACATCTTGGACCACTACATGCCGACTAGAACAGTTTCAAGAACGTTAACTCAGTTATATATGACAACAGAAAATAGAAATGATTCATGACATATTTCCTTCCTCAGAATGACAGGTTGAGATTGTTCTTTTCATGTTGTTTGTCTGAGCGGATAATTACTTCACTGCTTTTTCTCATCTCAATCGTTCTTGACGGCTTGTTCTCGAAATTTCAAACTCTTGAAATTTTTGAGATTTTCATGAATATTAAAAGATGATATTTCAGTAGATCGAATATATTGAAATTTTAACCCTTACATTATGGAGCACATATATGACGTCGTATATGCAAATAAACTCGATCATGATCGAATCAAAGTAATTCATTTTGTTCTTGTATCCTGTATTCCAAGAAAAACAATCAAGCCACCATTAGGTTAAAGTCTTGTTGATAGGATTTGTTGCATAAACTGATAAACGATCGAGAAGCTGTATGTTTATATGTAAGAGAATTTCTATCATGCTCGAGAACATTCAATTCAAGTACTATAAGAATAAGCTAGTGCAAAAATACTAATTACCTCATTGAAGAGTAAGAGCAAATGTGATTCAAAACAATTGTAAGGACATGAATAATTTTACATGTAAAAACCAGAACTCGTAAATTAATCTTAACAATAAATCATATTGATTTCCCAAGTGTGTAATTACATTCCTCAAAAGCCTAGCATACTCAGACTTCGTACATATCTATCCCATAGCAAACAATTTGCTCTTCAAGATTCTATCTATTCCTCCGTCGTTTTCAATGACCAGAAAATAACTTACCAGAAGCTGACGATCACTATCACCGCCACCGTCTGCGGGAAACTGTGTAGGGCATAGGGCCCTCGCAGAAGAAGGCCGCCGGCGAGAACTAGCTCCAGCTTCAACTTCTCACTTGTATATCTTGAATATTATATAATATCAACTCACACCTAAAAGTCTTTAAAATGTTTCAAAATGCAGGTAGATCAATTTGAAGTAGGGCCTTTCCCACGTGAAAACCACTGGGGCATGAACTCTGTCACTCTCATGCTTCAACTTCAAAACCCTTATAAGTAGACACAAGTCTCATCTTCTTGTCGAAACATGCCTCACCCTCTTCATCACTAATCTTCATCTCCCAGAATCACCAAGCTCTGAAAATTACTAAAAATGGATTTCTTCCAAACTTCAAGCAACAATAACCGAATCCATCACAACAAGAAGAGGCTGACCCAAGACCAAGTGAAGCTCCTGGAGAGAAGCTTCAGCTCCAACAACAAGCTCGAGCCAGAAAGGAAGCTCCTGCTGGCCAAACAGCTGGGAATCCCGGCCAGACAGGTTTCTGTTTGGTACCAGAACAAGCGAGCCCGGTGGAAGACGCAGAGCCTCGAGGTTGGATACAATGCTCTCCAGATGAAGCTGGACACTGCATTAGCGGAAAAGCGGAGACTGGAGAAAGATGTTGAGAGGCTTAAAGGAGAGTTAAACAGGGCTCATGAACTGTGTATGGCTTTGAACAACCAGAGACAAGTGAGTAGTGGTGATAATCATCCTGTGGTTTGCTCGGTGTTTTCGTCTTCTTGTGATCAAGAGGGTGCTGCTAGCTCTAGTTTGCTTGGGGATCACGTGGTTGATCGTGAGATTAAGGAGTATGAGGACCTCTACGCTTGTTTGATCGGTATGCAGTAGAGATGAGTTTGCGTTTGATCTTAGAATCTGTATTTTCTATATATTTCTGGGTGAGTGTACTCAGATGATAATTTACATTGCAAGTTTGCAATTATAACACCCATGTTGATATATAGGAAAAATAATAAAATTAAAGACAGTGAAACAGATTTGTATAGCACTACCTACTTGTTAATTTTCATGAACATATGGGAGGGTTCCAATATGGGAAGCCTGATATCAGTTCCATTGTTGACTGTGGTTAGATCCTTTACCAAAAGTGAGTTAATTGGTACTGGTACGAACTTACGATCCGATGTTTATATTTAGAGAATGAAATCACACTACTAATTAAATTACTACTAAATTTGCAATCCACGGCCCTTTTTTTTTAATTAATTTCTTCCAACTGGCGAACCTTTAGAATGCAGTATATATATTGTTATAGCTCTAGGCTTGGGCTAGCTCTGAGATGCAAAGCGTTCGTATGCGTATCACCTATATATCCTGCTGGAGGTGATGAGAAGGGCTAGCCTCATGCTAAGAGCAAATGCACAATTTATCTGTCAGACTAAGCATTAAGATTGAGCTCGCAGTATACTTGATTCTTAGTTTACTAGCTAGGTGTATACCAATTGAGGTCTTAGGCATACACTACGCCAGATAATGCATCACACGACGGGGAAAAAACGTCGTCTGTTAAAGGTCAAATCCGTTGTTAATCTGATCGCTGTCTGATCAACATGTCGCACAACGGCTAAAAAGAGCTTGTCTGACTAACCGACACACAACACTACAATAAAAACCATTGTGTGAGTCTCGACAGATATCATCGACAGCTGCCGACACATGTCGAGCTGCTTCTCGGCAGCTGTCGACATATGTCGATGAAATATGCCGAGAATCACACAATGGTTTTTTGTAAAATATTGTTGTGCGAGTCTCGACAGATATTATTGACAGATGCCGACACATGTTGAGCTGCTTCTTGACAGCTGTCGATGATATCTGTCGAGAATCACACAACAGTTTTTTCAATAAAACCCTTGTGTAATTGTCAACTCACACAACTGTTCTTTTTAAGAGCTGTTGTGTGAATATCGATAGATCTCATCAACATATGTCGACATATGTCGAGGTCGCTCTCGATAATATATGTCAACAATCACACAACAGCTTTTGACATGAAAACTATTGTGTGAAGTGATATTCATACAACATGTTTTCTCGATTTTATGGTTGTGTGATTGTTAAAGAGTAGACATGATTTTTGCTAATAGGCATGGTGTGAATAGATATCATTTTCGTCAAACAACGTTGGATTACCATTAATGTGTTGTATGTCTTACTAATTTACCAAATAAACAATAGCAACTAAACCATATTGAAATCATCAAAATCCGACCGAAAGGATCCAAACCATTGTTTTAAATGAGACTTTAAAAGCATGCCCTATTATCCATACAAGAAACTTAAATACAAAATTGTACATGATACACAATTTAGTTTGAATGAATCCACTTATATTAATCATTAAATAACTTGAATTGCAAAATGAAAGCTCACTTCTACACCTTTTCCAGTCCAACAATCCATACTCATATAATTGATAGCCTCCTTAACCTGTGATATGACACCAAAAAATTCACTCATCAAGCCTCTCAACTAAAAGAATATTACAAGAGCATGTACAACAATAAAACTCATTCAAATATTAGATAAATGAATCAAATTTCGGTAGCATACTCAAAAACATGATCATTACAAGATAAATGAAGTTAGCATACTTTGTTTCTTTCTTAAGAGGAATGTAGGCATTCACAAGAGACTTAGAATTTGGTCTCTT
The DNA here is from genome assembly GCA_034370585.1 of Fragaria x ananassa. NCBI lineage: Eukaryota > Viridiplantae > Streptophyta > Magnoliopsida > Rosales > Rosaceae > Fragaria > Fragaria x ananassa. Next base: position 10,821,908 of record CP139765.1, on the reverse strand, counting down.
ACAATGATCAAACTGCAAGAGATTAGCCATAAACATGATTGTCTGAAAATTTTCTGCTAAAATCCATAACTCTGCACATCAAAATCCTAATCAAAGCACAAATATATGATTAGATACATACAGACAAAAACATGTCTGTATAGGTAAACATTCTCTTACCATATGTCTACACAGTCAAACAATTAAAACAAGAGATAGGATACTTAAACAGATTTTCACTCACACAATTATACAAACTAGCATACTGCAGCAGTCACCTTCACACTAAAAACTGTACAAAACCATTTGGAAGTTGACTTTGATTTCTTCTAAAGACTTGTAGTAGACACACTAAAGAAGCTTTGAGAGTTGGAATCACTTTAAAACGATTTTTCTTGAATTAGTTATGGATTTTCAAAGTTCAGCTACAGTTTCAGGATTGTCTGAAAATTTTCTGCTAAAAGCCTATTTAAAGTATCTAAAAACAAAACTGAAACTATATGTGACACAAAACTTCAAGTTATTGAACATAAGAAAAACAATGTTTCAAAAAGACGAAAACAAACAAAAATTACAATTTAAATGTAAGAGAACATCAGCTGCATTAGATTACTACAAGGTAAACTAATGTAAAGTTCTAAATTCTAATCTTTCAACTAACTTTAAGCAACCCAAATCTAACTTTCAATTTAAGAAATAAATAACATGCATAAGTACTTTATAATCTAATCTCTACATCTGTATAATATCATACCAAATCAAGCAAGAATCATTGGCAAACATTGAGACTAAGAGCAAAGGACCAAAATCAGAAAATGTATATATGTCTGCTAACTTTCTGACCAGCAGACCTTTTTGGCTAAAAACAGTATAGCTCGGCTAAGAATTTCATGTTGGTCTCTTCATAACAATTGTAAAAGACAACCTAAAGATCAATCTGGAACTAGAATCGCACAAAAAGGAATTTTCTACAATTACTAATGATTTTTTGAAGTTCAGTTAGAGTTCCAGTTTTTCTTTGAAAATTTACTGATAATTACCCACCTTAAAGTTGAGCAGAGGTTGAACTTGGACCTTTGATTCTTTGTTCCCTTCAGCTCCTCCCTGCCATTTAGCCATATCAGAACTGTCTTAACAAGTCTTTCAAATGAACCACCATCGCCGACAACGGCAGAAGAAACTAGAAAACTCAAAACATGACAAAACGAAGAACCACTCACCAAGCTGTGTAGAGCCTGTGTATTCCCCTATCCTTCCCTTAGGAAGCTGCCCAGGGAAGCAGAAATCGGGCCAAACGGTCCGGCCCCCAACCCCCTCCTCCGCTGCTCCAAGCCCAGCCTCCTCTACTGACTCCAACCTTGAACCAAATTGGAAGAAATTGGACTAACCAACCCAGAAACCTAATCGAAGACAGGAGAAGAGTACAAACCTCGATCAAATTGGAAGAAATCGAGTGAGGAGCCATATGGATGAACCCCTAAATCGATGAACCCTAATTGAGTGACAGTGGCTTAGTCTCTATTGAGGGAGGAGTGATTGAGTTTGAGAGAGAAAGAAATTGAGAGGAGTGATTGAGAAGAAATTGAGGAGGGTGAGAGCGGTTGAGTTCGAGAGAGAAAGAGAGAAGAGAGAAAGGGCGATAGGTGAGAACGGTGAGTGTGTGTGTGTGTGTGTGAAATTAAGTGTGTGAGCGATACCTTTTTTTTCTTCTTCTAAGTGTCAAGTCTTTTAGGTTTTTGAGGACGGAGGGACGTCTGCACTTTAAGGACGGTGTGGACGTCCTCTCCACATCGTTTTCGTATATATATATATATATATATATATATATATATATATATATATATATATATATATATATATATACTAAAATGAGAAAATATGATCGAAAAGTGAGTCAATTAAGGAAATATGTACCTGTTGAATAAATAAGGAGGTTTGTATCTGAAAAGGTCTGTGTGTGTGTACGGAGCTGTTCCAAAGAGGACGTCCGCACAGCCCTTAAAGCGCGGACGTCCCTTCATTGTGCGGACGTCCCTTCATTCTCCACTGGCCGGCTCCGACGATGGCGCGCCTCCACCTTAGCAGATTCCAGCAGCGTCCCCGATCACTTTCCCTCCCCGGCGAGTCCGCCGAATTCCAGTTTTCCAGTGAGATCGATCTTGTTTGATCTCGCCTGAAAACTGGAATTCAGCGGACTCGCCGGGGAGGGAAAGTGATCGGGAACGCTGTTGGAGTCCGCTAGGGTGGGAGGCGCGCCGTCGTTAGAGCTGTCCGGTGGAGAACGGAGGGACGTCCGCCTCTGATCAGGACTGTATATATATACATACACACACATGGAGAGGATCTAAAGAGGACGTCCGCACCTCCCTCCGTTCTCCACCTTCCGGCTTCGACGACGGCGCACCTCCACCCGAGCGGACTCCAACGGCGACCCCGACCACTTTCCCTCCCTGGCGAGTCCGCCAAATTCCAGTTTTCCGGCGAGATCGATCTTGTGTGAAGTTTTGGGTGGAGGTTACTACCCAGACCTTCAAATCGATCTCGCCGGGAAGGGAAAGCGGTTGGGGATGCCCCTGGAGTCCATTCGGTTGGAGATGCGCCGTCGTCGAAGCCGTCCCATGGAGAACGGAGGGACGTCCGCACTTTAAACCCAGTGCGGACGTCCTCTTTGGATCCGGACTGTGTGTGTGTATATATATATTGTTTTCTTCTTTAAAAGGGAATCCAAATTTTGTATTTCTAATTGTATGTGATACTGACATAATGTCCTTATTAGTAGTATGCTATGCTGTCTTGGAAGTATCCTCTCTCTCTACACACACACAGACACAAAAACACACAAACACAACAAATACATATATGATGCACCGTAAAAGAACTTCATTTATATATCCTGTTCTACTCTACCAAGTACTATCCAACTAGCAATTGGCCTGGTGATTAGGCATTTCTCTCCACCAAGGTTTTGTTAGATGTCCCAAGTATTTTACCAAGTACCACAATGCTGTTTCTGTTTATTATTGATAGAACCTAGTATCTCAACTACTAGCCGTAATTATTCTCTCTAAAAGGTTGGTGTTCATGTTATTTTCCTGCAGAATGTTCATCATGAAGGACAGCCAATGCCAGGTGATGACCAGGATGACATTGTAATGACTAGTACTGATAGCAATATCCGGAATACCACGTGCCCTGTTAGTGGAAAGCATGTCACTGATTTGGAAAATCCAGTTCGCAGGTGTTGTACAAGTCACTTCAAATGCTTCTTTCTCTGTTTTCACAATACAAAAAATATGGTTTTTCAGAGCATTTGCTGAATAATTTACTGTCTACTTGTCAAAGTCTTTTATATTGCCCTGACATGGAGGAGGCTTTTAGCCCTTTTTATTTTAATATTCTTTTGTTGGTGTATCTCTGCGCCTAATGCAGTATTGACTGCAAGCATATATATCAGCAAAAAGAGATTATGCACTACTTGCGGGCAAAGGGGGGACGAGGACCATGCCCTATTGCAGGTACTCTTTCATTCCCCTGCAAAAGACTTTTTACAGTTTAGCTCGATGAATTAGCGTCATCATTGGATGTTTCTCCTCCTGTCAGGTTGTCCTAGGATGTTGCAGGCGGACAAATTTGTTCCTGATCCACTGCTACCACTTGAAATACAAGAATTGCGTGATACGATGAAGCACCAAACCTCTGATACTAACGCCATAGAGGATTTCACCTTGCTGGATGAAGACTGATGGATTTGAAACGTAGAAAACTAATTGTCTATGTTTAAGTGCATTTCCTAAACTGATTTTTGTATAGTGGCCTGGTTTAGGAGTTGCCAGTAGTTCAGTATATGCATAAAGCACTTCAAGGAACTTCCTTGTATTCCTATATTATGTTTGGCATGGTACAACTCAATTTTTGTGCTACTGGGATGTACTTTTGGTACCCTATGTATGTTCGGTTCTTTAATGGAACAACAAGGAAATTGACTAGACGTAGCTTTAGCTTCCTATCCAACTTCTAGGCCTTCTTTGTGGTATATACTTGTATTCTAGAATGTTTTGTAAAATTTTATATGCATCCTCACATTGTACCCTGTCAAAAAGGAACTTGGCGAAAACCTGAAACAAGGGAAAAGCTTATTGTTCACATATGCTGCACACTCAGAAGTTATATTCTACTAGCTTTCATTTAGAGAGAAAAAAAAAATTCTATCTAGCTTTAACTTTGAACTCATTGGCAAAATTTAAGAACCAGAAAAGAAAAGCTTAACAATCAAAGAGGACAAAGTTGATTCGTTGTTTCTGAATTAAAAATTAAGCTAGAGATACGTATTTCTAAGAACTTCATTTCTTTTTATTGTTAAAGAAGATGAATATTCGTATCTTAGTTTAGTTTTTTATACGTTAAACTCACAGCTTGAAACTTACAAAAACAAGATTTATATCACTGTTCTAATTATACCTGTTTTTGTTTTTTTTTACTTTGTTCTTCCTTAGAAAGGTACATGCCAATTTAGAGTTGAAGCAGTATAGAAGTAGGCGTGGTTTCCTACTTGAACCAATTCTGGTTCCGTGATTACCCGCCAAAGAGGCGGTTTATCTCTAACCGACCCAAACCTCACATTCCCTCTAAACCCCCTAAACTCCCGGAGAGATAAAAAAACATAGTAGGAAATCGGAATGGCATTCCCAAGAGCCATAGTGACAGCGCGCCCTTTGCTCCCTTTACTCTTCTCAACCACTCTTACTAGACCCTTGATCAAAACCTCTCGCCCACTCCGCCCAATGCGTCCCTTCACCGCCTTCGCCTCTCTCCCTTCTTCCCAAGAACTCGGCGAGCCGTCCGCTCCGGCATTCCCGCCTCCGAGAAGGACTGGCGAGCGGTGGAGGCCCATGTGCTTGTACTACACGCAAGGGAAGTGCACCATGGTAGGGCTCTAACCCTCCTCCAAATGAAAGTGAAGTCTTGAAATTTGTGCCCAGTATTGTTTTGATGTTTGGATGAGTGTTTGGGTTGTTTTTAGTAATGTAAGTTGTTGCATGCCACCTGAGAGAAAGTCGATTTATGATGCTGTTTGTGTTTGTTGCGTTTTCTGGATGGCTCTTAGCACGTATGTTTACTGTTTCGACTGGCATCATTTTACACACTAGCTGCCCAGTAGGGCGTGAGTTGCATTCGGAGGGGAGAATGTAGTTACACATGCACTACTTTTTAGCTAGTTATTTGAATTTTTATTGATTAGGGTAATTGCATATTGGGATTATAGAAAGGGCGGAACTTGCAGTTTCCTTCGATGTCTGTTGGTTTTGTTAGGAAGGAACTAAAGGGGAAAGGGATGCATGTTTGATGGTCGAATTTTACTTTATAATGTTATAAATAGAAGTGCTAAAACTGGACCTGATGTGACATTATGTCCGTTGGTTTGGTACTTTTTGTCATGGGTTCTATTCTTGTACACGTATGCTTGTATTCTTGTTAGAGTTGCTTTGTTTTGAAGATGGAGGATCCTGCCCACATGGAGAAGTTCAATCATGATTGTTCCAGAGATCTTCAAGTGAATGCTTCCATGTTGAATCGCATTTGCTCTCAGCACTTAGATTATTTTCTTGTGCTTGATCTGGAAGGAAAAATTGAAATTCTTGAGTTTCCGGTTTTAATCATTGATGCAAAAACCTTGAATGTTGTGGATTTCTTTCACAGGTTTGATACACTTCCTCAAGACATTTTACTGCAACTCAGTTAATAGTCCGCCTTTCCTCTACTAATTCTATATTGGTCACATCTCTACATGTACTTTGTATAGGAAGGCCAGTGCATTACTGTTATCGATATTGTAGATAATAAATAGTTAATGTTATTTCTAAAAATTTTAAGGAAACAAAACCTTTGCACTTTCATGGTTTCCTTTTATGGTTAAGTTTAATTTAGAGTTCTCAAAGCCATAAATTACTATGTGCCATCTCTTAATCAGAGTAAACAACTTTACTGATGACCATGTTGGGTCTATACAAATGGCGATCACTGGTATTCTTTTTACAGAAGAATGATGTAAACTTGTAAACAATCAATTGCTTGCTTCACATTTTGTAAATTATATGCTTGATTAACAATATATATCTTGTCGATGTACATTATTTAGTGGGTAGGGAAGGATCTATTACTGTGCCTTAGTTTACAAGGTTGTAGTCAGGGGGATGACAGTAGTCTATTACTGTGTCGATGTACATTATTTAGTGAATATCATTATCACAGCCATGACCAGTAGTCTCCTAGATCAAGTAATTCCATTTAAAAATCTTTTTTCAACCACGAATTTATGTACATTAATGATGCATAAAACATGTTTCCATTTTGTGAAATCCTGATGTCAAGCATCCAAGTTAGGTTCTTCTTTAGGCTAGACCAGAACACACCTCTGTTTCAAGCTTTTTAGGATGTTTCTTTGAATCCCTGTGTTGAATGGTTTTCGGTTGCATACTTGCATTTGGATGACTGAAACTAGATGAGGGATTAATGTTTGATTACTTAGTTTTAATTTTTACATCAAATACTGGAATTCGAAAAAGGAGGGTGGATATAAACAATGGCATCCTCTTTTCTTTTCCTGTTGAGTACTTTTTTTTTTTGGTCAACTTCCTGTTGAGTACTTGACTTTCCTTTTTACAGATGGATAATATAATGAAATTCTGAAGTCTCATTAAACAGTTTACACTAAATAATTTTCTGGCCAATACTAAGTTTTTCATATTGATTTTTTTTTTTCCAAGTAGTAATTACAAACAAAACATAATTTTTTTTTTGCTTTGTTATGGATGACAGGCCACAGGAATGATGACAATGATGAAGGAACTTCAGATGCCACTGTTGGGAAGTCACCATCTTGGGTTTGATGACTCTAAGAACATAGCTAGGGTGTTGCAACACATGCTTGCTGATGGTGCAGTAGTGCAGATTACAGCAAGGAGGGATCATAATTCTCCTGAGAAGGTTGAATTTCTATTCAAGAACAGAATAAGGTAGTTGATTCCGGATGGATTTCTTTGAGAATTGTTAGTCGTAACTTGTAAGATGAAGCAGAGAAAGATACAATTCTTCAGTTCAAGGTTCTCTCTCTGGCTGGTTCTTGTTCTGCAATCTCTTGGAAGACCTGAAAGATATCTGAGGATGCCAGATCCTTGCATTTTATCAGGTAACTATTGGCACCAAGGCTGTTAGAGCTTCAGTGAAACAATTCTTCATTAATAGTCTTTTTTTTTCTTTTCTTTTTTTTGTTGAGGAAATCCTTTCTTGTTACTGGACCAATGAAATGCCTCTATATAGTGTTCAAAACTGTGTTTGGATTTCATTTTCATGTTATCAAAATATTACCAAATATGTGTTCTCCCTGGGCATGTAAATCTCCCAATCGAGCACCGACTTTACAGAAGTTTTGTTGGACTGGACGAGTGAGCTTAGCTTATCGCTGAAGTTCTTTGTGAATATTGTGTTTATTTTTTTAGTGCTAGAATGATTATAATGAAGAGCAATACCTTTCCTGTTTTTTATACTTTTTCTTTCTTTCTCATCATTGGAACTGCCCAGAAGTGTTACGAAATTTTGATTTAAGTTGATTTAATTTTCAGCACTAGAGAAAGTGATGTCGTATGTATTTATTCGAATCGTTATAAACAACAAAGAAACTATATAGATCATCATGCTAATAAGTGGATTCATGTTTCCTTGTTTGATGCATAAGTCTCTAATTTGGGATCACCCCACTTAACAGAAATAATGACTACCAATTCGCCTAATTGTACTTTACTTCAACAATAATCCTGAATGATCCACTTTTCCTTTAATTTTTAGGTGAGGGGACATGGAAGTTCTTGATAATTATGAATGAGGCATGATGTTTGTACCATCCCAAATTGCTGGCCTAGATGAAAAATTATGAACAAGGAGAAATATACCCCATTAAGGGTTCTAGAATCCTTTCCCAAGTGAAAAATCACAAATGGTGAATATATCTATGTACGTATTTCCCTGCTCCACTTAGGAAAAAAAAAAAAAGACATATTTTGGCACTAAAAAAAGCCGTTGTGCTCTTCAAACCCCCTCACTACATATTCCAAATCCAAATCCTCTCCATCCCTTTGTGCTCTCTCCTATTAGAAATTAGAAACCAACATATTTGGCGGCAACAACAATACCAAGGCAACAAAACCCCAGCAAATAAGCAAAAACCCCGTTCTCAGGTGCCCACCCCCCGACTCCCTCCCCACGCGCGTGCACTAAATCTCACACCGTAACCCCCACAACTCGTGTATACCATATAGTTTTGTGACATAAACCTGAAAAATAATAATGTCCGTGGAACGCACGCGCTACTGGTGCGCTTGGGGGAGACACAGCGGAAGCTCTCCTCTCGCCCTAGTCGTTTCTATAACATAGGAGCTCCCAAGACCAAATTTCAGAGCAACACAAAAAAGATAGAAGCTTTGAGAAGGAAGAGCCTCCCAAACCCAAAACCCACAACCAGTCTTCATCTAAAGCAAGCCCCAAAGCTCGTCGGAGCTTCGCCGGAATGTTATCTTAGAGTTTCAGTTATTTATTTATTTATCGGAAATTGCTCTGTTTCTAAATCCAGAGCCGATCCTTGCAGCTACGCCCTGGTGAGTCACTATAGAGTATCTATTATCTGAATCCGAGCTGAATCGGAAACCTAATTAGAGAAACAGAGGGATCCATTGATTCTCATTTCCCCAAAAAGATTAGATTTTTCTAGTTTTTGTTTGTGGATATTGGAATTTGTGTTGTGTTGGATTGTTTGTCATGCGATCGTCGCCGAGTGATTCGAAGCAGTTTGGACAGAGGAATCGGAAGAAGCACAAGAGGCTTGATGCTATCAGTGAAGCCGTGTATAAGAGGAACCATCTTCAGGTTAATGATGATGGGGCGGGGCCGGGGCCGGGGAGCGGTGAATCGGAGCTCAGGAGGAGCTCCAGGGCGCGGCGGGCCCCCGTTGTGCTTGATTTGTCGCCGGGGCCGCCGAAGAAGAGGAGGAGAGTTGGGAAGGATGGTGGGAAGCATGTGAAGGAGGAGGAGGAGGAGGAGGAGGAGATGGAGATGGAGATGGAGGGAGGGTGGAAGGCGAGGTTGAGATCGAGGAGGGGGAGGTCGGGGTTTAGGAAAGGGAAGAGGAAGCTTTTTGAGGAGGTGGGTGGGGGTAGTAGTGGAGGGAAGGGGGTGGGGTTGGATGATGAGAATGAGGAGGGCTTGGAAGGTGGGAGGCCCAAGGTTGTGAAATCGAAGAGGCCAGGGAGGGTTAGAGCAACGCATGGCTCGGAGCATGAGGAGAATGAGTTGGATGAAGTTAAAGAGGAAGTTGTGGGGGAAGAAGAGGAGGTGGTTTGGGAGGATGGAGATGGTTTAATGCAGTTGGATTGTGAGGAGGATGGTGGAAATGAGAGGGAAACTGTGGGGGACGATGCCACGAAGATAATTGAGGCAGCGATGAATTTAGAGTTAGAGGAGGAGTGCATTGGCGATGAGAAAGTGGAAGATGCAGAAACTGCAGATGGTGGGGAAACCGTGGAACAAGTTGATCAACCGGTGGAGCAATCAGTTGATGTGATTGAAGAAGAAAATGATGATGTGATTGAGGAAGAATATGATAAACAGACGGAACAAGAGCAGGCACTGTGTGTTGTTGAAGGAGAAGATCAACGTGAGGCCATAGAAGCTGTTGGAGTCCCAATAAATGAAATGGAAGTTGAAGGGTGTTGTGATGGGAAGGATTCACATTCCAAGCATGATGAAAAGCTTGCAATAGAAGTGAATAATGTGAAGGTGGATATGCCCAAAGTTGGGAAGTCACGGATTATGAAGGGCAGACGGTGCGGTTTGTGTGGGGGAGGGACTGATGGTGTGCCTCCAAAAATATTAGCTCAGGATATGGTTGACATTGATAATGAAGCATATAGTGGCTCTTCTGCCTCTGAGAAATTTGACTATAACATATGGGATGGTTTTGGTGATGAACCTGGCTGGCTTGGACGTCTCTTGGGTCCAATAAATGATCGTTATGGTATTGCTGGAACATGGATTCATCAACACTGTGCTGTGTGGAGTCCAGAGGTGTGATTTCTTGACCAACTGTTGAATTTTTTTCTTTTGCTTTACATATGGGATCTGTTTATATGATTTTAATATCTAAGCATTATGAACGTGTTGATTTGCTTTTATCATTACTCGTGTTGTCCACGTTGGTGATGAGTTAGGAACAGAGTAAAACTTGGTTTAAAAATTATCTTTTGGTAGTGAACTTGACGTGGTCCTTAACACCCTCCCACACTAGCCCAAAGGTAGAAAAAAGGAACTTTGAAATTAGCCCGGTACAGATCATTGCCACTTTACATAATGATTCCTTGGAGCTTTCTCATATCTTTACAATTTGTGTTTGTTTTTTGTTTTGGTAAGTATATGGTTTAGAATTTATAGTTTTTACAATATTATAGGCTCATAGCTATGGTGTAAAAAAAAAATGTAGCTGCCTGCCTATTGTGTTTGGAAAGTTACTTCTAGAACAACATCATCTTGGAAATACTGAAGTTAACATTAACAAGAATAATGCCACGTGAAACATTGTTTTAGGTACCACCTGGTAGGCTGATGTGGCATAGTCACATCATTCATTGAAAGTCTCTGATTGGGTGGTTTTTCTGTGACATTCTGCCACATAAGGGGTTTTAGGTGGTACCTAAAACAGATTCAGCCAAGTGATCCTTCATAGTGTCTTGGACTATGTTTTTGTTCAATGCATGTCAAAAGGAGGAGTTTATATGGACCATAAGACTTTAAGTTAATTGCTTTCTGTTTCTATACGTCTTAGTGCTGTAGGTTTGCCTAAAGGGTTCATGTCGTGTCATAAGACTCCACATACAGCATTAGACAGATATACAGTCAGTTTACTTATATCAAAACTTGTAGCAGTCTTTACAAACCGCATGGGCCTTAGCCAAATGTAACATTGAAGTTACAAAATCCACTGATGGATAGTTTATCTTCTGAACCATGCTTCTTGAGGTTGGGGATTAGTTTGATACCTTTAATATGTTCCTCGCATTACATTTAAAATTCTAATTCGATTGCTATAGGCTATGTTCTTTCTTTTGTGCTCTTTATACATTAGGGATATTGGAAACTATGGCTGGTTAGTCCGCTTCTGTTAGCCCTCAGCTGTTGGTGATCCTGAGAATAGATTCTTTTGCAAGAGTGTGCACTGATGATGTCTTTTTATCAGATTAATAGGGATCTACATATTACCTTTTCTGTCTTCCCTGTGCTGGAACACATAATTAGGAAGTAAGCAACACTTTTTTTGCCTGATCATTACAAAGTTTAATGTATATGGAATTAATTATTTGTTTTTAATTTAGCGTTGATTGTATTAGTAGATCTGCTCTTGTACTTTAAGAATCTATATTTATAAGTTAAGGCCATGTAAGAATAAATTCATCTAATTCGTTTGCAGGTTTATTTTGCTGGTGTAGGATGCTTAAAAAATATAAGGGCTGTACTATGCAGAGGAAGAGCGTTAAAATGCACCCGCTGTGGAAGGCCCGGAGCAACTATTGGATGCCGTGTTGATCGGTGTTCAAGAACTTACCACTTGGTTCGTATCTTTGTCATCTAGAAAAATTATCAATAGATTATGTATATATGTGCTATACTTTTATTTTATTTATTTATTTGTTGTATTATTTTTATAAGTAGACAGACAACACGCACCCTCGCTCTCATGAACTTAGTATTCATTTTTGATTTGCATATCTTTGATGGCCTCTTGCATTTTGTGTAATGCAGCCTTGTGCACGAGCTATGAATTGCATATTTGATCATCACAAATTTCTTATTGCCTGTACTGGTCATAGAAAACTCTTCCAGCCTCTTGGTTATCAGTACTTAGCCCACAAAAAGAACTTGAAGGTCAAGAAAATGAAGTTGGAAATCAGAAAGGTATCAAATGATGCTTGGCGAAAGGATATTGAGGCAGAAGAAAAGTGGTTAGAGAAATGTGGTGATGATGAAGAGTTTTTGAAACGTGAGAGCAAGAGGCTTCATCGAGATTTAGTGAGAATTGCACCTGTGTACATTGGAGGCTCCGACTCTGAGAGTGGGAAACTGTTTCAGGGTTGGGAATCTGTTGCAGGTCTTCAAAATGTCATTAGATGCATGAAGGAGATTGTCATATTACCTCTTCTATATCCAGAGTTCTTTGATAGTCTCAGTCTCACACCTCCTAGAGGTGTTCTTTTGCATGGGTATCCTGGAACAGGTAAAACTCTTGTCGTGCGGGCATTAATAGGCTCTTGTGCACGTGGTGATAAACGAATAGCATATTTTGCTCGTAAAGGTGCTGATTGTTTAGGAAAATATGTTGGTGATGCTGAGCGCCAGCTAAGACTCTTGTTTCAGGTTGCTGAGAAATGTCAACCTTCTATAATATTCTTTGATGAGATTGATGGGCTGGCACCTTCTAGAACAAGGCAGCAAGATCAGACACATAGTTCAGTTGTGTCAACACTGCTTGCTTTAATGGACGGTTTGAAATCTCGAGGCTCTGTTGTAGTGATAGGTGCTACAAATCGTCCTGATGCCGTTGATCCAGCACTAAGGCGGCCTGGAAGATTTGATAGGGAAATTTATTTTCCACTACCGTCAGAAGAGGACAGAGAATCCATTCTTTCTGTTCATACTCAAAAATGGCCCAAACCAGTCAGTGGATCCGTGCTTAAGTCGATTGCAAGAGGAACTGCTGGATTTGCTGGTGCAGATCTGCAGGCACTTTGCACTCAAGCAGCCATAATTTCTTTGAAAAGGAATTTCCCTTTGCAAGTAGTTCTGTCTGCTGCTGGAAAGAAAGATTCTGAGTCCAAACGCCTCCCTCTACCTGCCTTTGTTGTGGAGGACAAGGATTGGTTGGAGGCTCTGACATGTTCTCCACCTCCCTGCTCTCGTAGGGAAGTAGGAATAGCTGCTAATGAAGTAGTGTGCTCTCCTCTTCCAACCCACCTTATCCCATGTCTTTTACAACCATTATCTACCATGCTCGTATCCCTTTATCTTGACGAACGCCTGTGGTTGCCGAAGCCTCTGAAAAGAGCTGCAACAATGATTGAAAGTGTGGTGGTTTCTGCCTTGAATAGGAAAAACATGCTCAGTGATCGCTGGTGGTCCCATATTGATGTTTTACTTGAGGAAGCAGATGTTGCAAAGGAAATAGAGAGAAAGCTATTGCACGCCGGAATCTTACATGGAGATACCGCTGTTGCTGATACTGATGTTTGCAATGATGATGATGTTGACAACGGTATATTGAATTATGAGCCGTCTGTTAAACACCATGGTGGTACTCGCCCTAGTTTGTTGCAAAACACATTTGCCTCGACATACAAACCTGGATTCCGGATACTGATTGCTGGAAATCCCAGATCTGGCCAAAAGCATCTTGCTTCCTGCCTTCTTCACTGTTTTGTTGGGAATGTAGAAATCCAGAAGGTTGATTTGGCTACAGTTTTGCTAGAAGGACACGGAGATATTGCCCAAGGGATAACACATATATTAAGTATGTTCCTCTCTATTTATCTTGTCTGTCGTTGGCATAGAGATCTGCAACTACAAGAGTTTTATCCATTAGACAATGCCTCCCTACTTCATTCTTGAGATGTTGTTCTCTCTCTCTCTCTCTCTCAATGTGCATGGAGATTTTACTAGCATTTCAATTTCAATATTTTGAGCAATTTTGTTTGTTTGTTTCTGTTGCAGAGAAATGTGCCAGCATGGGGTCATGTATAGTTTTCATGCCAAGAATTGATTTGTGGGCAGTGGAGACACCAAATCAAGTAACAGAAGACAGTGATGCAGATTTATCAAACCATCAATGTCCTGACAATGAAAAGGATCAAATTCCTGAGAACGAAAAGTCCTATGTTGCACATGGTCAAGTAATTGGAGGCGAAAGTGGGTCCTTATCACAGCAATGCAAATCAGAAGAAATGTTGGAGTGCCAAGATGACGCTGCTCAGACTGCTTCACATGCTTGGAACTTGTTTGTAGAGCAGGTGGAGTCTCTAAGTGTCTGTGCATCCTTAATGATTCTGGTAGGCTGTTATTCTTTCTCTCTTTTTGCTGGGTTTTTTTTTTCTTTTTTTTCTTTTTTTATTTGTTTAATTTTATCACATAGTTTTAGAGCTTCTTTAGCTGTGTTTTAGCATGTAGCTGATGACAAGGTTTGAATTTTGCCACTTTTTTCTCAACAAAGGGGAATTATAATCCTCATAACCTCTATGTATTTGCTTTCTTCCATATGTAAAACGCTACATTTGCCCCTGTTAATGCTATTTAAGTATCCCCTGTAAAACCTAACATTTTAATTCTCTCGAAGTGTCAGCTTATAGTTTAGCTTTTGCTAAAAATATAATATTTAATGATAAATAAAGTGGGATATTCCTTCACCATAACTACAATTTAGGTAACTACAGTTTATCTTATGCATTTGAGTCTACCACAATTACTGGGTTCCAGATGCCTATTAATTCCCCTTCAGGCCTTCAAGAGCTATTCTTTCAAGATGTTGCATGTGTCTCCAGTTATAGGAATTAGCTAGTTCAGTTTTCTGTGTTTTACTTTTCTCCCTTTTAGACGTTAGGCATATAGTCTAACCAACATAAATGTAATGTTATGGCTATATATTTACTTGTTGAGTTGGGTGTTATCTGAGTTTATCTCTGACGTCTGTCGGATGAAAAACGAAAAAGATAAATCAGATAGTTTTCTGCTATATCCGAGTACTAAATGATATAAGAACATGTTGTATGGTGAAAAATAAGAGCAGTTCTGTTACCAAGGAGGGATCATGTGCTCTGTTTGATCTGAATTGATTGTAGGCTTCTTGTTTTTTCAATGTTGAAAGCAAAACCTAATAAATACTAAATTCCTTGAGACTTTATGTAAACAGTGTTTTCAGTTTCTTAGGAGGAATCTCTTTTTTATATAAAAGGCAGAATAACTATTTTCCAGGCTTTAAATGACAAAATGGTCATGTCTGGGTTTTTTTTTTGGCATTAGGGAGAGGTGGAAGATGTTGCATGCTCTTTGAACTGTCTTTTCAAATATCTAATAATAACAAGCAGTTACACACAGTTTGACGTTTATACAATTCCCATTGGATTTTATATGTCTATAATACCCTGTTATGTTTTAAACAAATGTGTATAGTGAAGTCATATTGAAATAATAAACAAATGGAATACATGTATGCAAATTGACTATTGAATGTTTTCATAACAAACACCCAAACATCCAAATCCGTAAATATTAAATAATAAGAAGTTACTGAATAAGACACAAGTGTGCCACGTTCATTTAGATTGCATAAAGTTGCGTCTTGGCTATTCTGTTCAACTTCATTCTTTCATTTGTGTTCTGCGAGTTAATACTTCAAGAGTCTGATACTTGTATTTATCATAGAACATCAATACTAGTAATTTATTATCTACTTGTTTCTATTTTTCCAACAGGCCACATCAGAAGTTCCATGTCCGGTGCTTCCGCTCAGAATTAGGCAGTTCTTTAAGAGTGACATTTTAAATGATCTTCAGTCAGTTCCTATGAAGCGTACTTTTCCCAGATTTTCTGTTCAGGTTGATGGAAATTTCAACCGCGATCTGGTGATCAATCTATCTTCAGCAGAGTTATCAAGGGATCTAGTTCAACAGATTGTTCTTTTAGTTCATCAAACTTCTCACATTCATACAACTTCGTGTAAGGAGAGAGACTTGAATGTTACAAATGGTCAGTCTGAGATATTTGATCAGAGTGCAGATCATGGATCGGCTGATGCTAACAACAATTCAACTCTCTCTCCTGTTGAAAGTCTTCTTAAAGCTCCTCCACCACCTAACAATACAATTGGAAATGGGAAATCGAGCCTTCTGCTAGCAATATCTTCATTCGGCTATCAGATACTGCGATATCCTCATTTTGCTGAACTTTGTTGGTTCACATCAAAACTTAAAGAAGGTCCTTCTGCAGACATTAGTGGACCTTGGAAGGGTTGGCCATTCAATTCCTGTATAGTTCGTCCTAACAACTCACCAGAAATGGTAGCTGTGGCGAAGAAACTTAAAAGCAAAGAAAACTCTGGCGTAGTTCGGGGCCTGATTGCTATTGGTTTATTGGCATATAGAGGTCTCTACACATCACTCAGAGAAGTCTCTTCTGAGGTGCGGAAAGTTCTTGAGATTCTAGTTGCGCAGATCAATGCAAAAGTTCAAGCCGGGAAAGAGAGATATCAATATGTTCGCCTTTTGTCGCAAGTAGCCTATCTGGAAGATGTGGTTAATAGCTGGGTATACACCTTGCAGAGGTAATTTGATATTCATATTAGTGTTTGTCGAATTATTCTTTTTGATTATTTTACCAGGTTATTACCTAATAGCAATTGGTCCAAATTTCAGTTTAGAACAGGATGCTCCAATGAAAATGGCAAATTCTAAGCTAATCACTGCTCAACCTCCAGATGATAACCATATGCATAATCAAGTTCAAAGTGAGGATTGCAAATGCTCCAATGAGCATGAAGTGCTGGAAATTTGCCCTGAAGGGTTTGATGCTGAAAAAATTGTCAGTATTGACGTGAATGAACAAGTTGCTGATTTGGGTTGTTCTGAGAGTAGACTTGCAAGTTTAGATTGTTCTGGACACAAGATTGTCCTACCAGATTCTACCTTGGATAAATCTTTTCAAGATTCTGATGAAATTTTGAATGAACAGAATGGGACAAAACCTAAACCCTGCGAGTCAGAGCATACAGTTAATGGAGATTCTGAATCCTTGAAACATCCAAATGGATTTGAATGCACTGAATCTGTTGCAAATCCTGGGGATAGTCCGGCTACTGATATATTTGGCAGCATGAAGCTCTCCAGTTCTGTGACGAGTTGCAACAACCTTAACGGTTTGCCCCCGGCAGAGGCTGGTAGCAAACATAATGATGGTAAGCCTGATGGTGATGAGGCTGCTGGAGATGTCAACTTCTCAAGCATAGCCAGTTTGCCCGAGTTACTAGATAAGGCTGATGCAAATTTCTCGAGTAAAAGCAATCTCCCTGAGTGCTTAGGTAAGGCCGATGATGATGATGAGCATAATGTTGATGTCAACTGCTCAAGCCTCAGTAGTTTGCCAGAGTGCCTAGATAAGCCTGATGCAAATTTCTTGAGTAAAACCAATCTCCCTGAGTGCCTAGATAACGCTGATGCTGTTGAGCATAATGTTGATGTCAACTTATCTCCGGAAATCAGTCCCTCCACAAAGTCTGGGTTTGTTTGCATATATCATTGTTGCTCTGAATGCTTAGATATCCTCCACGGTTTGACACAGAAAATTCTCATCGAGGAATGGCAATCAAATGGGAACCAATGGACAGTAGAGGATGTTCATGATATTGTGGCATCACTATCTGTGGATCTTCACTCAGCAGTTAGAAGAATTCATGTTTCTGGAGGTTTCAGCAATTCATTTGATGATAATAGGAGACGCAGAAATATTTCAGAGTGGCCGGAATCAGGAACATGTGATTGCAAAATATCAGGAAATAAGATTCTTTCGCAGGTGGAATGTAGATGCCACACAAGCAGGGAGAGCTTTACTCGAAAGGGAAATGCTTCCGCAAATACTCATCTCAGGCTTGGTTCAAAATTTGTTTTCCGAGATGGTGTGTTGGTTCACATGCATCTTGACAAAGACGTTTCTTACCACTGTAAATTTGAGACACTCTGCCTCTGTTCACTTATAGAGTTGATAGTACTGACCAAGCCACCTCTTCATTGACCTGATGATTTCACAGCTTGGATTGCCTTAACATGGCCAAAATTTTGTGCTGTTGCGGGATATGGACGTGAACATTTTTCTCCAAGTCATTTAGAAAATGAAATTCATATTTATTGAGACCACGTTTTTCCGAAGTACCTTCTGAAGTTGCTACTGTCCATGAGACTGAGGAGGTAATCACCATGTATAGCATCATGACACTATTCTTTCATTCATTTTCTCATAATCAATGTTACTAGCATTATTCACAACTATATTTTCAAATTGCAACACAACCCTTAGAATTTGATTTTCTCTCAGAGGAGAAGCCCTCGTGTCTCAAGTCTTGGATTATAGGTTCCTGGTCTTCCTTATTTTTTTTTTTTGTGTTCTCATTTAATTTTTGTTACGGACTTGTAGTGTTCACTTGATCAGTTGATTGCTATAATTAGTGGCATTCGGAATAAAAAATTGGGTTCCTTTGGGTTTGGGAAGAACCATTTGTGGCAACTACAATTTATAAGGCAAAGCCTAAAAGCAAGAAAATACACAAAGATAACAGAGGGTGAGAATGTTAAGACAAACATTATTCTCGAGCAACTTTACAAAGATCTTTCAGACTCTGGACAAATCTATCAACATAACCACTCATATACCCTGGACTTGATAGTGTCTCGGTCCATTTGGCATGGTTCTTCTTCACCATAACACCCACCTCGCTCTCTTTATCCATCACACTTCTAATAGCTTTGCTCAAGCTTTCCTTCGATAACCACCGATTCGCTTCCCTCTCCACCTCCACTGCAACCTTGAGCTCATTCACCAGTAGCTTGGTGTTCAACATCTGATCACCCAAGTGCGGCACCAGCACAATCTGGTTGTTCGTCAGCAAGGACTCCCACATAGAACCAAAACCGCAATGATTCACAAAGCACCCGACTGAGGGATGCCTCAAGATCAATGGCTGCTGAACCCAACCCCCAAACACCACCCCTCTCCCTTTAACCCTCTCCTCAAACCCTTGAGGCAGTGCCTCTTCCACACTATCACATCCCATAGGTGGCTTCAGTGCTATCAAAAATGGCAACCCGGTTAGCTCAAACCCTAACACCAGCTCTTGAAACTGGTCCTTCTCTAAAATGTACTGGCTACCAAATGCGCAGTACATCACGGATCCAGGCTCGAACCCACTTAGCCACTTAGACCACCTCTCTTCTAGCTGGCCTTTCTCATCTCCAAGCCCCAACACCGGTCCAGTTAAAAGCACATTCTTGTTAAACTGAGCCTCCATGTAATCACACAAGTCACCCTCTAACTCTCTACATGTCCTAATAGATATGGCATCACATTCTTTCAACGCCTTCGTCGCCCTGTCGTAAAATGTGATTCCATCCCCAAACGGCATTGTAAGGAACATCAAAGACCGGGACTCGGCGCCGCGAAGCACGACGGTCTTGGAAGGGTACCCGTCCGGAGGATTCTCGAGGTCTTCCGCCGTAATGGGTAGTTTCCTAGCCGGGACAAGTGTACATGCAAGAGCTGCCGCGCAAACGACATTGTAGCAAACGGTCTTAATCCCCAGCGTCCTAGCAATCTCGGGTATCCAACACGCAGTGTCGAAGAAAACCATGTCAGGCTTGTAAGTTCATGTACTCCTCGAGCTGCTTCCGGGTTTTGTCCACGGCTGCGGAGAGGAGCCCGTTGGCGGATAAGGGGATCTCGGAGGCGGTTTCGGTGCCCTCGGGGAGGCCCTCAAAGTGGGGGACGAGGACAGGGCGGAAGATGATGAGGTTGGGGTGGAGGTTGAGGTGTTGGAGCTGGTCTTGAGCTTTCTTGGGGACCAAGATAGTGACACGGTGACCGCGAGAGGCGAGCTCGTTGGAGAGGTGGACGTAGGGGGTCATGTGACCCATGGCGAACCATGGGAACATGGCTATGTGGAAGCTTGAGGGATCCATGTCGTTAAGGGTGGTGTCTGCAGATGTTGGTCGTAATAGTAGTAGTATAGTGTTGGTCAAGATCTGTGATGAACGCAATATTTATATGCCATTTTTTAGGTGGTGGTTAGTGAAAACTGATGACCGAGTAAATGTGCTAAAGAATTACTGGGTTTGAGGTAGGGGTGGGTATCATATCCCGTAATCCTGAACCTATCCCGGTCCCGTCCCAAATTTGTCGGGACGAGACGGAATACGGAATATAAACCACAAAATGTCAGGCTTATCCTGTCCCGTCTTTATACAACGGGACGGGACATGAGACAGATAATACAAGTCTCGTTTAGGCCTGTTCCGTTCTGATTATTTTAATAATTGAATTTTTATTTTTAATAATTTGAACCTTTCATTTAAATGTTTTGATCTTAGTTCTTTGTTTCTTTAAGTTACTAGGTTGTCTCTAATTCAATAACAGTGATGTTTAATACTTTAATTTATTGATTGTTGTAGACTCTCTTCTTGCACCTTAGTAGTGATGACATGTTTAGAGAAAGTAAGCAGTAAAACTCATTTATTACACCGTGTTATACTTGTAAATATGTTACAAGTACTTGTTAATACTTAATAGAGTAAAAAACACTATAAAACTATGAAACTTTTTTTTTTGCTTACAAGTTTATTTTTAACATTTTTTATTCGGGATTGGGCCCGTCCTGTCCCATCCCGTCCCGTCTCGACCGGAATAGGGCCCGGGTATGATGAAATCTAAAAAACGCAAAGCCCATCTCGTCCCGTCCTGATTTCAATATCCGACAGACCGTGGAATTAGCTATCCCGTGCATGCCCACCCCTAGTTTGAGGGACGTACGTTGCTAGGTTAGGAATTTAGGATATTGTGTATCAATATATGCTTTGTCTCTGACTGTGAATGCAGAAATAGGTGATGAAAATCAAAGTTGCAACATAGCAAGCTACATGCAATACTCCCACAATAAAAGATGGACAACGAGGTCGTCATCTAGATGAACAAAACGTTCTCCAAAACAATATTTCCTTCTTTTTCTCTTTTTCGATTAGCTATTTCGACAACCCTAACGCACTAGAGACATACCTAATAGATTACTATGAGAAAGAAAAAAACAAAAAACAAAAAAACAGACAAACGACAAGTAATGCAATACTATAGCATGACTAGCAAGCTGGTACCAGATAGAGTAATGCAATGAAAGTGAATGCAGAGATCGAGATAGCTAAACATTTACATATGCCTGTAGGGGACCCTAGTTAATACTAGGTGAAAGCCTTGATTTAGCTGAACTATCTCGCTCTAGTTAGACTCGAGATCAAAATGAAGTTGTACGAAAAATATTACGTAACTTAGTTGCTGTATGATGCTTTTGATCAATATCCTGTAGTCAAATTGGAAACAAAGAAATGTTGATGCTCATAGGGAGGAGTAGAAGCTAGCCAAGTGCAACTATTTATGAAGATTAATTAGCTCGGTGGTTCTCAGGAAGGCCTTGATCGAGTCCTAAGTAGGGTAAGCGGAACTGGCGCGGGGTGCATCTGAGTCTACAACAATGTATATATGATAATATAACCTCCAAAATCTGTTTATAAAAAAGAACATCATCATATAAAAGCAGTTCCCATCCTACTTAAAAACAGGCTTAAAAACTGGGTTGGATCCATAAACACGACATAGGGTCTCTTATTTCATCTACCGTGAAGATAGACATGTTGGAGACGATTCCTTTGTCCAAATTGAACACAATAGAGCTGTAGTATACGCGATTGGGCTTGATGTGGGAGTAGTTTGAACCTTCAATTGAAAAGGAATAACCTGAGTCATTCAAGAACTAGGTTCTATTTCCCAAGTTCTTGACTTCGGAGTATGTCCAATCGCGCTTGCTAAACGGCACCTCAAAAACCTTAACCATATTCCGATGAAACCCCAGTCTTGATCGTTCTGCAATTACAACCAGTAAGGTTCCTGCTGATTCCACCATGTGTAATTTCGTCTCATCAACCGGCCGAAGAAGGTGTACGTCTTATATCCCATGGTATCTGTGGAACAACTACCCGCGTTTTTGCTTTCTTACGGTCTTCAATGTCACAAACCAAAACACGACCTTGGACATCCAAGACATAAAATTGCTCCTTATAATAAGTGTGATCAACGTACATGTCAATTTCATTTCCACGAGTATCCACTCTAGTCCATTTATTGTCCTTTGCTCTGCAAAAGGCCAACTGGCTGCTTCTCAAATGAGTCCAATAATCAAAACCAAGAACCATGACAACGAAATCCGATGTTAAAGAAGGACTTGCTGATAATCAAAACGATCTTATGTGTTTGAATTTGTTGTTCTCTGGCAACTTAATTTGGGTACGATTCAAAGGGTGCAACAGCTTTATAATTAACGTTTGCATCTTCTGACACAGTCATCAGCCATCCAAGAGAAGAAAACAAACTCTGACGACCCTTAAGTTCTAGCCCAGAAAGTTGAAATCTCTTACCTTTCGCCAAGTTGTAAGACTCACGATTGGCTGTGCCATCATTCTGGGGTAATGTACGGAACGGAACTTGATGTGTTAATCCACCAGTGAACTTTTCTTTTGTGGCAGTGCTTCTCCATGATTTACAGACCGCCCCAAAGGATAAGAAGTCCTCCATGCAAACCAGCCGCTTAGCAATAGTGATAGTAAGGTCTTGAGGAAGATCTGACCAGTTAGCCAGTGAAGACATCCTTTCAGTTATGCCGTCGGTATCAGCAGTACAGATCTTTCACATCACTCTTTGTTTGAAACAATATATTTGAAGGAGGAAAGAACGGAGACGGTACTTGTACCATAACGATTCTGATTATATATATATATATATATATATATATATATATATATATATATATAATCAAAATTATGTCAAGTACCGCCTCTGCCTTTCTCCTCCTTCAAATATATTGTTTCAAATAAAATGTGAAGTTTTTTGTTTGACACATTTTTCTGTCATATTTCCACATTTGCATCGTTCATTTCGTAGAACTAAATACATAGATCACTTATGCAAAGTTTCATCGAATTTGATGATTGTTTGGGTGTTCATAATCATGATTTACACAAATAGTTCTGTTAGACATATTTATCGTCCGTTCATTGATTTAACCTAATTCGGTACATAAACAATCATCAATTTGAATAAAATTTTATATGAATGATCTATACATTAATATTAATAAACTGAACGGTGAAAATATTGAAATATAACCGAAAAATGTGTCAAATAAAGAACTTTACACTTTAATTTCAGAGCGAAGCTTCGCCCTGGATAGGAATTGATATATATACACAAAACTTCTCAGTTGCGGACGTTCACATTTATTCTTACGGTGCAGATTTCTACTTTACACTTACTTTTCAATCGAATTTTCACATCTTCACCGTCGAGTATTTAGATACTAATGTATAGATCATCTCTGCAAAATTTCAGCCAATTTGGTTATCATTAAGGCACTCAAAACTGCGTTTTTCTGTTATAAATATGAACGGTTCAAGTTCGACAAAATTATGTTCATCCATTGGTTTAATCGAGTTTGAGTGCCTTAATGATAACCAAATTGGTTGAAATTTTGCAGAGATGATCTATACATTAGTATCTAAAGACTAGATGGTGGAGATGTGAAAATTCAATTGAAAAGTGAGTGTAAAATGAAAATCCGCACCGTAAGAAAAAATGCGGACATCCACACCTGAGAAAATATATATATATATATATATATATATATATATATATATATATAATCGAATTTTTCTATTGTGTGAATTAGGGTTTCATTGTTATTTTTCTTCCATGATTATTAAGATTCTTTCTTTTTTTGGGTCACTACTATGTCGAGGTTGGAAAGGATTAGGACTCGTAGTGTTTTCATTAAGCTACGTTTTCCACCACAAGGCTAGGGTTTAATCAGAGTTGTGACTCTTTATCACAAAATATCCAATAGGTGAGAAAGTGGAAACTACTTTCATAGAACATGAACTGAAAGAGGCTGATTCAATGATAGTTGAAGAAGCTCAATATCCTGTGTTTTGGCCTAGATCCTCAGCAAGGGTAGAGAGGTAACTTAGCGGTTCTAAAAGTAAAACGACGAGTGCGGGTGTGCCACCGCGCAAACTCGGAACGTGGATGATTCAAATGCACCGCGCGGACTCGGAATGTGGATGATTCAAATGCACCGCGCGGACTCGGAATTCTGCTACCAAAGTAACACAAAGACTCGTCTCGCTCGCGAACTGAGCAACTGGATGACGCGTGTCCAGTTGTATAGATAGACTTCGCCTAGGACACATCTTTCATTGTCGAAAACTTTGTAGTCTCCAACGTGGACTAAAACAACAAAGGTTTCCTCATCCCGTGAGGCGTTACAGTCCTCATAGAAAACCAACTCGTGTGCCTCCGAAGCTCGCGCTCCTAACATGCCTTACTTTTAAAAAAAGGCCACAAGTACTGACTAAAATGTTATCCAAGAATTATTACTTAATCTTGGACCAAAATATCAACTGGGCTCAAACATTGCCCCCTAGGCCCTGAGTTTTAGCCCATTTCGTAACGGCTAAGCGAAGAGGCCTTAATTTGTACGTTTTGTTAATTTAAAATTCGAAAAGCGCTGACGTTTGGGCGTCATCGCCTCCTTTCATCATGACTATTGATTGAAAGGACGTTCTGTTTCATCCCTTTTAAAACCAAGACGTGGGTCCCTCCTTTTCGTCATCTCCATCCTTTTATCTTGTCTCTTTCCTTTCTATAGGAACAAAACCCTCGCCGTTGTCTACTTATTAACAAATGGCCCCCAAACCTATCGACCGGGACCCAAACCTTAGCATCATAGCGGCGATCGCCTGGTCTGCCGATTTTGCTCGACGCTTTACAGAGAATCCTCCTCAAGGAGCACCGATCTACTTCCTTGAGACCGGGGAAGCCCTACTTGGTCCAACCCCCTTATAGCCTCTCTCGGCCGCCGATCTCCATCACTACGCCAATTTCGTGCCCCGCCCAATCCTCGCCCACTGCCGTGAACCTGGCAATTTTACGTCCTGGGCTCAGCAAGCTCGTTCCCACACGAATATTCGGGTGGGAGAATGGCCTAATGCCACTGATGAAGAGCGGGCATGGTACGAGGCTCGGTCGGGAAAATGAGTGTCTCTTTGCTGGACATCCTTGCTATCACCGGACTACCAATCCATGCCAAGCCATATGCCCCTGGTGATTTTGCCTCAACATAGTTCACTTACAACAGCAACCCGGGCATACGACGTCCCTTAAAAGCCTCGTTTCCAGTCTGGAGGAACTATTTTATCCAGTATGCAGAGCGACACGAAGTAGGTATTGTTTTCCTTGAGTATTGACTTAATAAATTTATATACTGTGGTGACGCTCATAAGCCTATAAACAAGTGGACGAAACTAACCGTAGCGCTTTACAATGGGATAAAAGTAGGGCTAGGGCAGCCCATATTGGGTGCACTCTACCGGGCCTTCCACACACTTTATCTGAGGCCTTTCCACCTTCCTGTCGGCCCATTGTGGATTATGGACCTATGGCTGCAACTGTGCTTTCCTCTCTTCCGGCGTTCGCCGCCCGACTTCTTGCCCAAGAACCAACTCCTTGGATTTGCCGTATGCAGAAACCCTGCGAATCAGACTCCTCTATTTTTCTTTGTCAGTCTCTCCATCTTGTACAACCAACTGGAGCCGTCTCCTACAATAGACATGATGGTCCGCTGGTGCCACCCCGAGGTTCTGGCCGATGGCTTTTTTCCTCGCCCTGATTCTGAGCTCGACGTCAAGACGAGCTTCATGAGGGCGGTTTCCTGCTGCAACTTTCGCATTGGTAAGGAAGAGTAGGGCTTTGAACTCTACACTCCCAATCACTTCGCTAGGCAGCTTGGCTTCATCCAAGGGGTCTCATATCCACTCCTTCCTTCAGTGAACAAATACACCTCTTGGCACAAAATCGGTGAGGCGAGCTGTGTCACCTCGCTAGAGAACATCTTCCCTTTCACTCCAGCCTTGCTTGAGATTGAGCACTCGCTGGGCGTCGACCTCGCCTATCTCTCTTGATGGCAATGCCTCTCTGACAATCACTGGGAATATGCGGACCACGCCGTCTTTGTTGCCATCTTTTCTCCTTTGTACGACATTCTGGGTGAGTAGGATCGCACTGCCCTTGATGCTTAGCGTGGACAAACAGAGGGCCCTAAAAGGGCAACGACAAAGCCGAGGTCAACACTATCTCCTGCCTCCCTAGCTGCTCGCCGGCCAACCGGAATCATCATTCGGGAAGGGGAGCCCGCCTCAGAGGTATGCTAGTGACCTTGTAATTCTATAACATTTTTTGCCCAAATGCTTCGAACTCCTTCTAATCCGTTTACCCTTTTTGTAGGCTACACCTTACCGGATTCCTTCGAGATCTTCTAGGAGACATGCGCCTGCTGCAAATAAAGGGAAGGCCCCTACTCAAGAAGGGCATGTCGCAAAGTCTAATGAGGAGACCGCTCTGCCAATCCCTTAGTCCACAAGCGGAAAGAGCTCGCGTAAGCGCCACATTGAGGATGAAGGAGAAGCAATGGAGGAGAGGTGCTACCAGGAGAAATTTGGTTTGGTAAGCGCCTTATCCCTAAACCCATCTTATTCAAGTCAACAATGCAATCACTAACTTTCGTCTAACAGGTACGGTGCCGCTACGTCTGCCCTCGACTCGACAACGTTCAAGAAGATACATTGACAGCCGAGACCCTGATCTCCGAACCTGTCAATGCTATGGACGAAGAGCAGCCTATCACCCTTAAAGGGTCCGAGGTGCGTCCTCCTTCGCCAAACGACGCGCTGGACGGTATGGGCCTCACATCTCCTCCTAGTCCTATCCAGGAAAAAGAACTTGAGCAAGCGACTCCGCCTCCAGACCTTATTGCTTCCTCGACGGTCTCGCCAGAAGACCTTCTGCCAAAGACTGTTCCTTCCCCAACAAGGTCAGATCCGACGACCCAAGTGTTTGAAGAACAAGAGATTCAGGCAGTATCTGACGTCCTGCCGCCTGTTTCGAAAATAGACCTAGTAACCCCAGCTCTGGTGAGACATGTCACACCCCAATTTTTGAATGGAATTTTCAAAAATTTTGGCATGATCTAACTTAAAATTTTAACATCCCAACCTGTTGGCAACAACAACATAACGGCAACAACATAACGGCAACAACAACAACCACAACAAACAACAACAACAAAACTCAATTACAAAATAGAAATTTCTACAAAATCTATTACTGAAATAATATTACACTTCCTTGTTTACATAACGTGCAAAACAAGAACATGAGAACAATCTCATGATTTTAATACAATCTACTCAATTTTAAAACAATACAGAGTCTGACAAAAATAGGGAAAACCCTACCACTACTCCTCCGCCTCAACCCTGCTGATCCTCACCTGCAAGTCTAACCCCTACACCAAGAATTGGTGCACCGGGATTGTAGAATAACAAACCCGGTAAGCTAAAAAGCCCGTATGAGTAAACTCAAAGTAAACTCCACATTTATCACATCCAACAATTTAACACATCCAAATAAATTTTGACAAATGAATAAAAACCACACATTAACAAGACATGTACCCATGAGTCCCAGATATTTAGTAAATACCCCTCATGACCTACAACAACAAAATGTGTACCCATGGGTCCCAGATACCTTCAAGTATCTCCCATGACCTACACTGACAGACGGACTAGAGCTCTATTCCTAACCGTATCCAATCACCCGGCCAAAGGCTTGGAATCCCGGTTTGACTGTCTAATATCACAACAATAAAAATGATAAATAACATCAGAACCGCAATCAATCACCCGATTAAAGGCTTGGAACCCGGTTTGGCTATTTAATATCAAAACAATCATAATAAATTTCCCAACATTAACCTCACAGCACATTATCACAATTATTATCGTCAACAACATAATATATCTCATATTATTATTCTCAACGTCATAATATAAAGAAGACTTGTTTTTATCTTACCTATGAGCCTTTGGCGATCAAGCTCATATATTTTTAAAAACAATTAAAAGAATAATAATAAAACCACCATCATTATCATTATCATTATATCATTAGGTTCAAAAGTGAACATTGATGAGATTTACTCACCTTAAACAAAAACTCCTGCTGCGTCTTCTCTTAGCAAAAAGGCAAGATGCGAACACGTATCGTCAACCACCTAGAATAGAATCTCCACTTAGTAACAAACAAACAAAAACATAAACCGACTCAAACCAAAACTCAAGTCCTAACCCACAAACTTGTCACTCGAGACAAAACCTCTCCCTATACCTCAAAAAGGTTGCCTGAACAATCTACACAACCTATAAAACCACAAACCAGATTTCTAAAAATCAGATATACTCAAAAATGGAAACCAAACGAAACCTAGCATTGGAGAGGGAAACCTTAGCATGCATCATCGGTAACCAAAACCTACAAACCACAAATCAACATGATCGTATCAACAATTATTACCTAACCAACAACACAAACACCACAACCACCTACGGACGCGCCACTACGCACTGCCCCTAGCAACTGCGCGTGGGCCCCACGCGCCACCCCACTAACCTTCGAAAACGGACAAACTTCCAACACCAAAAGTATAGCTCAGAGCAAGGAGAGCAACTTCCATACCTGAGGTCGAAACCAAAACGGCCGGGAAGTCACCGGAAACTCGCCGGGAACGTCGAATTCCACCACCACCACTCTACACCGAGAGTCTAGCTTCAAGACCACTAGAAGTCAAACCAGGACGTCAAGGACCTTCTATCCCGACCAGTCTCCCGCCTTGTCGCCGTCGCCGGAGGTCTGAAACCCGACCGGGTCTCTAACCCGAGCTTCCGAGCTTCGGGTCATCTATTCGGGGTTGAAACGACGCAAGTCACCACCACAGGGCAGCTCGGACGAAGGAGAGGAAGAGAACCGGACCGGTGTCGTCGTCTAGGTCGGTCGGAGTTGGCCGGAAAAATCGGGTCAGGAAGCCGGGTCCGGGTCGGGTCGGCTGGAAAACTCAGATACCCAAGGTGAGGCGCGGGAGAGAAAGAGAAGAGGGAAGAAATGGTTCCGGAAAAAAATGAAAAGAAGCCTACACTTTTTTTTTTAGTTATACTAAAAATTCTCGAAAACCACGAACTTCTGCTGACCATAACTTCCTCAAACGAAGTCCCTTTTACGCGTGCCACATGTCTACGAACTCGTATCGTCGTGCTCTACAACTTTCGTGAAGAAAGTTTTTCAAGAAACCCAATAGATTAAAAAGTCAACTCTTGACCCTTCAAAATAAAGCATTTCCACGGAAATAAAAACTCGACTACTTCCAGTCCACTCACTAAACCACAAAATCATACAACTCTTACTTCAAGCTCCATGGTGAAAGATCATCTGAACCACACTGGGAAGATGCTCCTCCAAGCTCCATAAGAAGACACCATGAGAATATAAATGTATAATTAGTCCCACTTCGGAAACATTTAATAAGAGGAAACCTTCCTTAGCTATAAAAGGAAGGCTTCCCCTATGTAGAAAGGACACTTCCCCATCCCTCCTTTACTCCACCCCGGGGGATGGATGCTCTTGTAACACCAAAGGCATGATAGTTGATTCTAAGTGGACGTAGTCATGTCCTCCGAGGCATGGTGAATCACTATATGTCCTTGTCTCTTGATCATTAATTCTGTTCCACCGTGATTCCGCATAAATTATGGAATTATGCGGAAACATATTACAATGAGAACTCAAACAAGACTAAGATCCATTTGCCGATGCGCCCCCTCAAAATTAGGCGGGAGAGCATGTACTTGACCAAATTGGTCTGGGCAATCAATACCGTGGTGAAGGCTAGCATGTAGTGGCAGAGCTTGTAACTTGCAAAATATAGGGCGAGACACAACTTTTCCATGGGAGAATATCATGTCTCACAATCGGTTAAGACTCTGCTCAGGTAATAAATGACATGTTTCACCCCGTTCTCGTCATCCTGTGCCAAGAGCCCTCTAATGGAAAGGTCAGGAACCGCGATGTATAATTTTAATGAGGAGCCTTCATGAGGTGGGATCAAGATTAGAGGGTTCGTCAGATAGTCCTTAATACTATCAAAGGCATGTTAGTGTTATGGCTCCCATATGAACTTGGTTGCTCCTTGGAGCTTGAGGAGTGGCGAGAAGGGTTGGATTTTCCCTTCCGCGTTAGAGATGAAACGACGAAGGAAATTAATCCGCCTAAACAGCTGCTCGAGCTTCGTTTTGGTTATTGGGGACGAAGCGTTGATCACCGCCTGCGCCTTGTCCTTTGGAATCTCGATGCCCCTCTGATGCACCAGAATACCTAAGAAGTCTCCAGCCTCTGCAAAGAAGACACATTTGGTGGGAATTATCTTTAGATTATGCAGGCGCATTCGTTTGAAGGCCTGTCGGAGGTCCTTAATGTGGTTTGCTCTTTTCTTGGTTTTGACGACTACGTCGTCGATGTGGACTTCAATCAACTCCCCTAGAATGTCATGGAAAATAAGGTTCATGACACGCTGATATATTGGCCCCACATTTTTTAGTCTGAAAGGCATGACAACATATTCGAACGCACCAGCGAACCTTGGGCAGCAGAAAGCAATCTTGTGTCTGTCTTCTTCAGCAACGGGAATCTAATGGTATTTGGCCGTCCCGTCCATGAAAAACAGCACTTCATGCCACGCGGCAACATTGACAAGGCATGGGGTATATGTCCTTAGGCGTTGTGTTGTTAAGATTGCGGTAGTCGACACAAACGTGTATCTTGTCGTTTTTCTTACAAACGGGGACGACGTTGGACATCCATTCGTTATATTTTGCCACGTGGATGATGCCCCATCGGTGCATGTTTTCGATCTCTTCTTTTACCACGATTTGGGTTTTAATCTATATAAACCTGTTGTCCTACCTCACGGGGCGTCAATCCGGGTTTGTGGGTAGTCTGTGACAGACCAAGTACTCCGGGGAAAGGCCGGGCATATCTTCATATTTCTCGATGAAGCAGTCCCTGTTGACGTAGTAGAGTGAAAAGCGTCTAGTATTCATCCTCCTCCAGTTTAGCACTAATGGAAATGAGCAAGGATTTCTCTGCAGTCCTGATGTCTATTCGTGAGATGGGGTTGCAGACTTGAGGTGGTGTGTCATCCAAGGCAGAGGGAGCTAATTGAATAACTTCCTCCTTAGTATCAGTATAATCTACTATCTCGTCCACGTATTCCATAGTTACAACCTTGTCATAGGCCTCGTGTTCTACCTAGTATGAAAGGAGTCTCTCGTACAAGGACTCATCGGCCTTGCGTACCTCGTCTGAAAAGGTAATATCCATATGAGGGTTTTGGAGAGTCAGCGATGGTGTGAGGACATTGTAATTCGTCCTTCGCCTGGGTAAGTCCCTATCGCGCTAGGTTGGAAGCCGTGACCCTATATGGGCGGCCTTTGTGATTGACATCGAGGATGTCAAATGGGCCCGGTTGGTGTTGTAATATCGGGCGTCATTGAAGTTGGCTGAGATAGAGAAAGGACGTGGGTCATCTTTAATTATGACCGCCTCATCTTTCTCAGTGTCCTAAATCATGAGTTCTTGGTGCATGGAAGAAGGCACGCATAAACTCATGTGAATCCAATTGCGGCCTAAGATGATGCTGTAAGAAGCAGAACACTCGGCCACAAAAAAAGTATAGACTCGAGATGACGGGCCTACCTTGACTTGTAAAAATAGCAGGCTTAGGGTTCTTGACACCTTCCTGATGAAGTTTTTGATTATCAAGGAGGTGGTTTGAATCATTGAACGCTGGATACCCAGGACTCCCATGGTGCGGGTGGTGATGACATTGACTGCTGCGCTTTTATCCACCATGACCTTGTTGATCATTATTCCTTCAACCTTAGCCGTGATGTACAAAGGTCTCATGTGAGTAGCCATGTCCAAGGTCGGTTTCGTAAAGGTCAACGTCTGCTTATGTTTAATGCTGCGCGCGACTTCCACTTGCGGGGCATCTTCGGTTTATTCCAGACTTGGCCCCATTTCGCTTTTACAAGTCAGAGCTGTAGTGCTGACGCTCTCACTGCTCCTAAGAGTATCAACGACGTTGCACATGGTGTTTGGGGGAAGAACGTATCGCTCAGATATGAAGAATACCATTCCTATCAGAAAAGCGAACGACTCTTGCGCTGGAATTAGTGGAGCCTCAATGACCCCATTTTCCCCTTCCAGAATAGTAAGTGTGCCCTCTTCATGGACGGCCTCATTCTCCTCAACCCATCCTAAGACTTCCACCATGTTACAGGAGAATGATTCCGCCTGTTCTTCTTCTTGGTACCCATCTAGGTTAACACGGGGCTTTGAGTGTGCCTCGTTGTCTAACAAATTCTCGCGGAACCGCTAGACTATCTGTTAGGGTTGGGTGATGCGGTCTTTGTGACTGGTACTATGTTGTTCTTTGTTTGCCGTGGGCGCCATACAAGTCTGGATGAAGATTGTCTGTCTCTGATCGACTATTTATCAGTGGCCAACGAGGGTGTATCACTATCGTTCCTTTGTAGCCGCTATAGCGCTGAGACGCATGGCTCCATCCTGGCCTCAGGATCTGGGGTCAAGTGTGCCTTATGCCTTTATGGCTGGGGTGGTTCCCTCTTGACTTCGGGTTCCAGATTCGGAGGTGCTCGGTGCCGCGATGGCTGAGGTGGCTCCTTGCGTGCTTCAAGTTTCGAAGTTGGAGATGGCATGTGCTTTGGTGGCTAAGGCGGCTTGTGCTTTGGGGGAACGGTAAGTCAGTAAAAGACATTTGCCTTAGGGCTGGAATCATGTGCGACCTGTTCGCAAATCTTTGAGGGTGGTACGGGTGGTATTTGGAATAGTGCTCGCAAGCCTTCTACCTCTCGCCACATTCGCTCGGGTGTTTGTGCGAGATGCGACAGGCGTATTGAGCCCTCGTCAATAGCTCGTAAGGTCCGCATGATGCTACCATTCTTTTTTTACAGCTTTCGCTTCTTGAATTTTCTGATGGTGATTGCCCTGCCCCCATGCTGCGTGTACCACACTCCATCCCTAATTGTTGACTTAGACGTCGGTGGGATGTAAGGTCGGTTAAGATTCCATGGCGGGAGCTTGAAGCGGTATTTTCGTGGTGCTTGCTGTTGGATTCGGATACGTCCATCTCACTTGTGGCCGGGGATGAAGACACTTCCTCCGGCCAGTGCGTGTAGACGATTGTCTCGAGTCGCTATATCCTGTGTTTAAACTTTTCTCGGGTCCTGGGGCTCATAAGCTGGTAGTTCTCGGTGGGGGACAGTCTGTCGTCCCTCATAACCGCCTTGCCTTTTTCATTTCCCAAGGGGCGGTCTCGCGCAAGTTTATCAACCGACTGTCATGCTGGGTGAGCAAGTTTTCCTCCTTGGTTGGCCGAAACGGTATACTTATTTGCTGGTCATTTGCGGTTTCAGCCCGGCAGCTCGTATAGACCCGCACTTGGGGATAGATCTAGAGTTATTTTTCGCTGGCCAACCCGAGGCCATGCGCTATCAGTTGTTGCAATCATGAAGCCACCCTTATCCTTGAAGCGGATGTACCCAAGATCAAGCCAGTCTTGGACCTGGTCCTTAACCTGTTGGCATTTGCGGGTCTGTGTCCCCAACTATCATGGAACTTGCAATGCTAGCGGCCCTCTTTGTACTCAACATAACATAAGGCAAGGACCTAGCTATGGTGACAAACTCGTCTTCGATAAGGTTGTCTAGGACCTCATAAGCGAGGTTGACGTTGTAGGTGTTTGGTGAGGTGTTCGGCGAGAACTACCCTCACCTTCTTCGCGGCCTCTCTTAGGTGCTCGACGCTGGTCGTTGTCATCAAGGGAATCGAACCAATTTACTTCGACCATTCCAACTGTGGCTAGAAAAAGCTACGTCCACCAAAGTAGCCGACAAGCCGTGCTGCTTGGCGTCCTGAGTTTCAGTTCGCCTAAGTTTAGCCATGTCTGTATTTGGTCTCAGAGTTTGACACAGTCGTTAGTGCCATGGTTGTAAACGTTATGGAAGGTACAATATTTCTTGTCCTTCAGTTCTTCCTTCGACCGGATCTTGTGGTCTAAGCGAACATATTTTGCCTCGATCAAGTCATTGAAGACGAGATGGGCGTTCTTCGCATCATAAGTGTATGACTCGTGCTCTGGCTTAGTCCATGCAAAGGACTGAATGGTGATTGGTTCACGCATCATCTTCAAGTTCTTTAGTTTGTGAACTAGTGGCTTACCTGTCAATTCAACTGCTTCGATATCGTCATGGTCTTATTCCATGTGGGTCTCCTCAGGCCTTTGATAATAGGGGTCATAAGTAGGGGACTGTAGACTTAATGCCCCCACTGTTCTGTTTTTCCCTGGCATATAGGTCCCCTTGGAGGCGTTTGTCTTCTCATCCATTTCGTTGAGGATCAACTCGTAGTTGCCGACCTTGTTGATCAGGTCGTCCATGGAAGTGAAACGTTCCCCATGGTGCTTTAGCTGCTGGCGATGTTCAAGGCCATGAATGGCCAACTTAATGGCTTCCTGTTCAGGTAGCAGGTAATCACACTTGACTTACTGGATTTTGAAGTGTTGGAGGAATGACACTCTAGACTCCATGCACTGCTGACTCATCTGGGTGAGTTAGTTGAGTCTGAGTTCTGGCTTAATGGTGCCATATGTCTCTCAAAAAAGCCTTTCCATGGTAGGCCAGTCCGTAATTGATCCAAGTTTCAACCTGGAGTACCAACTAAAAGCAACCCCGACCAGGAAAGTCTCGAAGAGCTTGAGTTTAAGAATATCATTGTTCTCATACTAGCCACACTGGACTTTAAAGCGTGGCAGATGTGTTGCCTCATCCTTGAGGGAAAGGATATTGCACCATGATAACGTCGTAAAGACAATGTTCTTAAATCCATGAGGGAAAGGATATTGCGCCACGCTATCAGGATAGAGATCGCGACAATGCAAGTTAGCGTCGCCTTTTCAGGTTTGCTCCTTGACGATGCTAGAGATAAGTTGGCGCCAATCAGCTACCGTCACTGGTATAGATTCTGCGGCTTCCTCATGGTTTGGCCATATGCAGAGAAACTAGCAGCTTGTCCGGCCATTTTAGGAGTTAGACTGGAGTGAACCACAATCGGGTCATCCGATGTGCTAGCCCCATACTAGTGAGGATTAACAGTCCCCTTTGGTGCTGCACTAAAGTTGCGAGGAGTAGGTGAAGAAAATGGTCCCTTTGAGGTATCGGCTCCTAACCCGAATTGAGGAGGCTTCTGCATTTCAACTTTAGGGTTGGCCCTAGAGCGTTCGTTAGGCGGAATATACTTTGAGGGTCCCTCCGTACCGCCCATTCTAGTGAGGTCGAGGCCATGACATTTTGGCGTCTGGGACCTCATCCAATCTTCCACCTGTAGCAATCTCAAGCTCAACCTATCATGCTTATCTTTGTATTCATCGAGCTTGTCCAGGTTGTTCTTGCATCCAAAGAAGGAAGAGGTCTGCTGATCGTGCAGCTTGGTATCATGCTCGTCTAAGAGACGGGTTTGTTCATCCACAGTAGCACGGGTCATCTTCAAGGTGTTTGTGGGTTGCTCCAACTCCTTTTGGATTCGTTGGAGGGATCCTTCTAATATATCTTTTCTTCCCTGATGCGACCTGCAGACAAGTTGAATTCCTCACTGAGTACAACAAGGTTCTCCTGGTTGGCAGTCCAGAGGACTCTTTCGTCCGTGACCTGTTTCGAGAGGTCTGCGACACTTTGCTGAGTGGTGTCGACTTTCGTATTGAAGGAGTCAAATTTCCTTTCCAGACGAAGAACGACCTAATCGGTATGGGCATTCAAGCCTTCGATTTGGGCCCAAAGGAGAGCCTCCGTTATTGGCGCAATCATTTGTCGGACTTGTTCCGTGGCCAGGGGACTAAGTCCTGTGTCCTGGTATGGTGGTGGTCCTACCATAAAGTTCGGGTTACCAAATTGAGCGAACACTTGATCTTTGGTGGGAGGTCGGCAGGCCGCGCTATTATGTGGCTTGTATCGTGGTGATTTATGCTTGAGATAAGAAATCAAAGGTTTCCATATGGGAATTTGCCTGACTTCCCAATGGTGAATATGATATTGTACTCCAAGTCCCATTGAACGTGCCAATGTTTTGGCCACGTACGATCCTCAGCAAGGGTAGAGAGGTAACTTAGCAGTTTCAAAAATAAAACGACTAGAGCGGGTATGCGACCGTGCGGACGCGGAACGTGGATGCGCTGGTAATGGACTTCTAATCAAACGAAAGGCGCTCTGGTGCCACCTCGTGGGCGAGGGATTATAAGTAACCTTCATATTCGCTTGCAATCGATACTCACTGTTATAGCGAGCAGAACAACTAATCGGGACAGTAAGCAAAGGCCAGACCAAACGGGCTAAGGCGAGATGCACTTTAGCGTTAAGGTTTTCGAGTAGCGTTAAGGTTTGTTGTATTTGTTGTATGAGATGATTGTGTGTGTGTGAATGATCCTCAAACCCTCCTTATATAGGGGCTCGTAACTAACCGATAAAGATGCAATCACAATCTAAGTCGAATTCTGCTACCAAAGTAACACAAGGACTCGTCTCGCTCGCGAACTGAGCAACTGGATGACGCGTGTCCAGTTGTATAGATAGACTTCGCCTAGGACACATCCTTCGTTGTCGAAAACTTTGTAGTCTCCAACGCAGAATCAAACAACAAAGGCTTCCTCATCCCGCGAGGCGTTAAAGTCCTCATAGAAAACCAACTCGCGTGCCTCTGAAGCTCGCGCTCCTAACTTGCCTTTTAAAAAGGGTCACAGGTACTGGCCCAAATGTTATCTAAGACTTATTAGTTAATCTTAGACCGAAATATCAACTGGGCTCAAACATTCTAGAGAAGCACACAAAAGCTTCGGCTCTTTGGCATTGCTGATGATAAGAATCATGTGGCTTGTTTGCAAAGTGAATATGAGAAGGTGCAGTATGAATTGGAGAAGGTGAAGAAGAAGGCACAAATCATTGAGAATAAGGTTAAAGTTCGTATATATGGTTATGAGAGGCGAGCTAAAGATGTGCTTTGGCCAAAAATTGTGAAAAAAATATTTAAGCAAATGGACACAACCACGAAAGAACTTGAGTGCTTCCAAGCTTTAGAGAAGCTAGAATAATCAGCAGCAACGAGCCGGATAAATAACATGTGGGAGGAAGTTCAGAAACAAAAGGAGCTCGCGCGAGCAAACTCTACAAAAGAGGTATGGAGATCATGTAGCTGGAAAAGTTCCAACACCAATCCAAAGGCACAGTACCAATAAAGATCTTCTAGCCATAAGGTGATCTCGGGTTTATCTTTAGTTCTTTTAATAATTTATCTGATGATTTCTTGTTCAGGGTGGTTCTTGGCTAGCTCATTGGAAAAATATAAATGTAGCTTGTAAGTTGGGAGTTTGCAATTTGTTTTTGCTCATCTGTTTTGAATGTTTGTTTCTTACCTCTTTAGCGTTTTGTTACTTCTGTTACCAAATTGAGCATTACATAGAACCTCAAGATATATGTAGCTTCTCTAGTGGAAATTTTGTAATTATATGCTTTAGCTTAGATTCTCACATCATCATCAAATAACCACTGTTCAAGTACTAAAAGCTTATTCCAAAAATTTAACAAGGAATCGACGAGTTGACGCCAACTTTTGTCGAAAGAAAAGAGTCGGTGATATTCACTTGTGAGACATTGCCCTTGTACATACTAGCAGAAAAACACA
This sequence comes from Fragaria x ananassa, assembly GCA_034370585.1. NCBI lineage: Eukaryota > Viridiplantae > Streptophyta > Magnoliopsida > Rosales > Rosaceae > Fragaria > Fragaria x ananassa. The sequence continues at coordinate 10,784,291 of CP139765.1, read as the reverse complement.
AAACTATACCTAAAAGTCTAAAACAAAGAAAGAGCGAGGCTAATCTTCCAATATACAAACACCTAAAACCTTTGGCTGTCATACAATTGGGGAGAGAAAAAAAGTGCAGAGGACCCTTTCAGTGTATCTATCTATAAACAAAAGCCCCAGCACATGGGAAGTGAGCTGGCTTGGCCCTGTCATGAATATGCATCCCCCAACTTCTTAGTTGTTACACTATAAAATCTAAATTCTTATCCCTGCGCACATCATGGAACATCTTCTCCAAACTAAATGCTATTTCCACATCATAATATGCTTTGATTCCAAAACCATAGCACATGGCTTCCCTAGTCACCCCAGCTGGGTTGCCCATAGTTTTAGTTTTAATACTCTTCATTCTTCAAATATATATAGCTAAACAACAAACCATATGCATTTGGGTGTGCCTTTTACTAGTTTGAAAACTTAGAGGTGTGATAGTTAGTTGTGTGGAGCCATGGAGCATGTTGATGATGACCCTTTTGAGGCATCCTCATGTAAGAACCAAAAAGTAGAAGCCAATGATCTTTTGGAAGAGTGTTGGTTCTTTGACAACTTGCTCATCAGAAAGCAAAGGTTGTTGAGGTGTTATTCTGATCCTTGTTGCCCTTCGCCATCGAGCTTTGGTCAGGAAATGCTGGTGAAGAACTCAGAGGCCAAGAACTCCTTGGTTCGAACACCGTCTTTGCCGCTTCATGTAGGGAGAGAAGAGAAGGTTGAGCAAGCAGTGAAGCAGAGTACTCCGAAGAAGAGTTTGAGCGTATTGACTCGGCAGACATCACATCAGAAAATGCTGCAGACACCAACCAAGTCACCGCCTTGTGTAAGCAAGAAAGAAGAAGATAGAGAGAAGAGTGACAGTAGAAGAAGCAAATCTAATGGGCAACCGGTGCAACGCAGCTTGTTAAGGACACCATCATTGCCGCCGTGTTTAGGGAGGGAGGAGAAAAACCAAGAGAGTGTTCCGCCGCGACATAAGGTACTAATCATCCTTTATTTTAGAATCACTGATGAATAAACAAAGAGTAAATCTTGACTACAAGAAATGGTTCGAGTTAACATCATGAGTGCATGCCAACATAACATGCCATACCGTCCTACTATTTCATTGTAGTTGACAGGTTGTGCTTACATTGTTACATTTGAATCTTGCAGGGCATGACACAATGTTCTAGCATTCCAAGATATCGACCTCCTATTAGAGGCACAGAAGGAGAAAATGCAGATGTTAGCAAGGAAATAAGACGCAAATTACTTTCAAGAAAGAGCCTGAGCGACCTTGAAATTGAAGAGGTGCAAGGGTTCAAGGACTTGGGGTTCACATTTGACAAGAAAGACGTAGCTCCAAGTGCGGTTAGCATACTTCCTGGATTGCAAGAAAAGAAGCGCAATGAGGAATTGAACCGGGATATGGTACGTAGGCCTTATCTTTCGGAAGCTTGGCTGGTGCAAAGATGTGCCCCGCCACCTCCAAATTTGGGTGCAGGTAGGTCTGCTGAAGACATGAAGGCACATATCAAGTTCTGGGCTAGATCTGTGGCATCTAATGTGCGCTAGGAATGATAAAAACAGTGTCATTGAAACTTTTTTGAATTATTGGCTTCAATAATCACATGCTAATTCATAGTCTGATTATATTGTAACATTATGATTCAATCCCCCAACTCAAATAATCCAATCCAATTTCAAATAATCACATGCTAATGTCATATCATTATGACCTTATATGAAAACTACATATTTGTAGGTGTATCAGTTCCGCTCTATACATATTTTGTTGTATTAAATCTTATTTTAAAAGTGTGCATTTCAATGTCTTTCATAAAAAGAACATGATGAATCAAACTTGAGACATCTACCAATATTTTGTTAGAAAGAAACATCACTTGGGACATCTACCGATATTTTGTTAGAAAGAAATTACTTATTCACTCGACCAAATCCTAGATGACTACTGGTGAAGTTGAAACTAACATTTTCTAGAAGGGAGATAAAATCAAAATTAACAACAACAACAACAAAATAAAAAAAACTCCATTAGGAGATATTTTCAAATATCCAAGCCCATCAGGAATCCAACAGAACAAAGATGTTATCCAAGAACAGAGCAAAACCCAACCACCAAACCAAGCAGCTCCTCTGTCCCTCTCTAAAACCCTCAAATGTTGCAGACCCAACACCTCCTCCTCCGTTCCACTCTCCCCATCTCCCTCTCTCCTCCCCAAACCCACTTTCTCTTTCCTCCCAATCTCTCCTCCTCACCTCTCAACTTTCTCCACAAACCCATTAACCACACCTCCCTCTCAGCCCACTCCACTCCCAGACCGGACCAATGGCTCGCCGAAGCTCCAGAACCTCCCACCGGAACCGGAACCGGAACTTATACAGTTCCAGACGAAGAGGGCCCATTGAGATTTTGGATACTGATTCTCCCATATTTTCTACCAATGATGACCCTTCTTTTATCCAAACCGCCACCATTGTTCTCCTCACTGGAGCCATCACTGTTTTTCTCTTCAGGTCGATACGGCGTCGTGCCAAGCGTGCTAAGGAGTTGGTAAAGATCATAGCTTTTCTCTTCGTTTATGTGTTTGAATTTTGGAACTTTATGAAATTACCCTTTTTGTTTTTTACGTGTAAGTTTTTGTGTTTGGGATGAATGATGAGGAATTGGGTATTTCTGCTTTGATTGTAATGCCACCGCTTTATGCATTATTGAGCTTTGAGTTTAAGTTCTTGTGAGCTGAGGGTATATGCTTTTGCTCATTTTGGATTTTGGAATGATTTTAGTGGATACCCTTTATTAGTTTATTTGATATCACTATGCATGTAAATGTACTGTGGTAAAATTTTGATTTTGAGGCATTGAGATTTACATTGTGCCATTTGGGTTACTTCCCAGTTTTATTTGTTTGGAATTTGACCAATATGTGGACTTTGATGGAGTAATTTTGGTGACTAGAAATTTAGGTCTACTGGAGCAACCCAAAAAAAGTCATTGAAGGAAGAGGCTTTGGATAGCTTGAAAGTGATGGCTTCAGGGTCCATTGAATCAAAGACACCTTCACCTGTTCAGGCATTGTTGGGTGGAATATCTGCCGGAGTTATTGCACTTATTCTTTACAAGTTCACTACCACGATTGAGGCATCTCTCAACCGCCAAACGATTTCAGATAATTTTTCGGTATGTTCCTTGATATCTGATTCCACATCTAGCATTTTTTCTCAATTTGCATCATAAGAAAAAGAAGAAAGTGATTGTCAAATGTACTGAATAGTAGCCTGTTTCTGGGAGTGTTAGTCGTTTTACTTGATTACTCTCTAGACTCTAAATATCATACTTGTTTGTCTTCCATTCAGGTTCGTCAGATTACAATCACAATAAGGTAAGAAGTACTACTTCCTTAAAATATGCTGTGATTTTTCTATCCATGACGAGAATGATCACTTCCAATCTTGTATTTGCAGGACCATTATCAATGGGTTGTGCTACCTTGCAACATTTGTTTTTGGCATCAATGCTGTTGGTTTAGTTCTTTATGCTGGCCAGATTTTCATCAATGACGAATTTAAAAGTGAAGGAACTGAGAAGCAGAGTAACAACCAGTCAGGCTCACCGACTTCAATGGTTGAGAGTCCCACAGATACTGCTGTGGACAATAACAAGGGGGATGAAAGTTCAGATGTGCCACAATAGAAGTGGAAGAACCAACATTGAGGTAGAGGAGTAAGATTTCGTTATTTTAACTGTTTGAAAATATCTTCTGAGTGAAAGCTATGTAATTTCATGCTGCATCATTGTTCATCAAATCCTCTATACTAGCATTATTAGATGATTATAGAAGGGGCATTGGTTTTGTAGAAGCAGTTGTAATGTTTCTGTATCTTGCTTATTCATCTGGCAAGAAAGTATCAAGAATTGAGGATCCAAGAGTTTCATGCTACTGGATGAAACTTGATACTCCATCATACCTGTCATTCCTATGTACTAATATTGGTAGGATGTACACAGTTCATTAAAACATGTTGCAGTCTAACTATCAGGTGCTTAATAGGCAAACATCTGTCTGTTACCTTGGACTCTGACAAAAGTAGGCAAATTATGCAGAAAAGGGATTCTGCCTTCGAAGAAGCTGCCCAAAATTTTGTGCTTTCTGAAACCCGCAGAATAGGTGAACTTGTATATAGTTTTGGAAATCTTTGTTTAGGAACATTATTCAAAAGGACACGGAATAGTTGAACATGACTTTGCTGATTGATTGTGTTTGCATTCGCCCATGACCTCAGATTGATGCTTGCAGATAAATATGTCGTATCTATCAGAGTAACGTTGCTGAATGAGAATTTACCCAAAAAACGTTTAGATAGAAATAAGCTTGCACAGCATTTGACTTCCCACATCTCTCTGTTGCATCTCCAAATCCTTTAGTCTATATATAGTTTAACCTGTTGCCTCTGAACTGAAATCTTTACCAGAGGTCGGTGATTGTTAACGGTTAGAACCTTGAGTTCTGCTGTCATCCATGTTCGATCTTTCGTGTTGCTCGATAACCCTCTCTATCCGGGTTTTCTCTTCTGCAAGTTTCTTCATTAACCTATTATCATGACTCCTGACTGGTTGGAACTGGTGCAATGGAGTGGAGTTGGAATCCAGCGAGTGCAGAATCAACACCAGAGTCACTGAACAAACAAACATCGGAATTGGACCAAAAAGCCAGAGGAGCATAGTAGTAGCAAAATAGATTGCTCTCAACCCCAATGTCCAAAAAAGCCCCCCATGTATCACAGCCTTGTGAACATCACTCAGAGGTGTATCACTGTTCGGCATGCTGATGAGGAAACTGGCATGGACAAAGCTCCTTATACAGTGTAAGAAAGAAGCCAAAGCTAATAGAAAGCAGGCCAGAATGCTGACGTATTTGATAGACATAATGGCAGGGCTTGTGTCACCATATGTAAAAGTAGTGATGAGGGTGCTGTTTGAAGAGTTTCCAACCCATGTTCCAATCAAAGAACTCAAGGCTAAAGAGGTTGAAGCCAAGAAATTTGCTGCTGATATAGTGCTGGATATTACTGTTAGGGACTGACCTCTATCCTTTGCTTCAATCTGCACCAAAATGAATCAAAGACACATCAAAGAGTTGGATCTTGTGATATTACAGCATAATACAGTTAATGAAAATAAAATTAGACTGACCTGCAACATTCTCTCAACCCAAGCTTTTCTGCAATGGTTTTCGTAGCCAATGATTGTGGTTTCAGGATGCCTTAGGAATCTGTAGAGGAGAAAGAGATGGTAGCATAACATTATTAGCAATCCAGTTGGGACCAAGATTAAATCCAAGTATTCCTTCCTCCAAATCATTTTCTTTCTTTGATTCTCACACGCACAAACACAGAAACACTAAGAATAGAAGAGAAAAAAATCACTGGTCTCTTTTTCTTTATCAGCTAAGAGTCTAATTAGGATGAACAGATAAATATTAGGTTTGGTAGGTTTTGGGGATGATTCATAGAAAATATATTTATCCTGGCTAAACGTTAAGTCACATATAGTGGGTTTGGTTAAGTAGAGGAGATTATTGGAGTTACTTGTGAGTTGTGAACGACTTCTCATTTGATGATGAACTGATGGTGATCATCATCATTTTTTATTTCTTAACCAAGATCACTCACCTAGATAGTAAGTTTATGTGTCAGCACATCACAATTTTTAAACCTAAACAAAACTACAGAAATGTTTACTTGTCATGTTAGAGCTCATGGAACAAGGATGGTAAGGAAAAACAAACATGGGGAATGCACCACACCTTGATCCCAGAGTAAAACAAACTTTAACATCTCAATATAACAAAAAAAAATTATCCAAAAAGAAATTCAATAACTTGAAACAGGAACATATCAGGTAATCGCAGAGCATTATTTTCCCCCATTGTAAGCATTGAGAGAAACAAGGTTCTCTGCATAGACATGACTCCCAAAATAAGGACATACCGGATATCCGAGATCCGTTGTTGATTCTGTCTTTGCATTGTATGAAACCATTTTCCCATTTATGTCTAATACGATTTCATCGTTTCCCAAAAACCATACGAGGTTTGTTAAGGTTTTAAGATAGAAACATACAGGTGGCATCACGCTTGGGATTGTGGACAATTTAGTCCAAGGGATTGTGAGAAATTTAGTCCAAGACTCTTTCACCCCCATATTCCTTCATCACCCATAGATCATCGAGAACTAGTAGGCACAAGCACCCTTCTAAAGCACCTACAAAGCTTGAACCTGTTCCATAATCAGGTACTGGAACTTCCATGTATGTTTCACTTGTTAGATCGAGAGCAATAATGAATGGATCATTTTCTCTTATTTTCGCCAACCAATGTAGAGCTCCGTTTACATAAGTAGCACACGTCTCAAGTGGAAAAGCACCACGAGGATAGTCTTGAATCCTTCTCCAAGAATCTGTTCTTAATGTGTAGATCATGGATATACAAGTTGTGGTTTTGTGATTCACTTTTAACACCTTGTAGTCGTCACTATTGTAGTCATAACCAAATGTCCAAATCCATGATGAAGAGAAAAAATTCTTACATCCTCACCATTGTGTTCTTTTGCTTCAACACACTCTCTTGTACATGGATTCCACAAGAATACCCTTTCCATACAACAATCTCCGACTTCCAGGCATACCAACCCATCACAAGATCCACTACGCCAATTTTGCCTTTAGACGACCAGCAATGTCCGTCGTCTGATTACTTTTTTACGTGTCGTCTATCGAGCTGTCATCTGATAACGATTCAGTTGACAGACATAATCTGTCATCTAATAAAGGTTACACGACATACAGAATGTCGTCTGTATGAATCCAGATTCGTAATATAAAAAAAGAATATGTCGTTAGAAAACGTTACAATGACAGTGAACTGTCATTGGAAGACAGTAAAGCTACAAATGTTTGCATCTGTCTCTCGTCTCAATTATAGTCTAACATCACATGTTTGACGTCTGAATGCACATGTCTCTCGTTTCAGATTTGCTCAAACGTTACATTTTTATCATCTGAATGTTTAGTTTTGTGTAGATTCATAGTTTTGTGTCGTTTGAATTTATCATGAACGACAATATTATGTCGTTTGATGTTGATTTGGATGTCAAATTTAATATTCTATTCACTCATGCCAAAAGCATTTGCACAACACATTTAAGAAACACAAATTCATTCATATTGACCTTTATATTGATAAACCTAAATCTTTTACAAAGAGTTATTATTTCCATAAATACCTATACATATACTAATAAGAGACATCGCAACACATTTATACACATGTACTAATCCATTACTAAACAATTCCCAGCATAAATGCAGTAAGCATACATTTCTGCCCTCGCTCCTTGACATATTCTCTCCTTGGCACATATATATGATGAAGAGCAGCTTAGCCTTTATACATTGGAACCCTTCAAGAAATAAAAACACCAAGAATGAGACAAGGAACTAGCAATAATTCATATCTAAATTCACTTGCTAAGAAAATAGCCAAGAAAAGAAAGATAATAATGACATGAATATTGCTACATTCTTTAACTTATTGCTTAAGAACCAAATTCCAACATATATAGAAGCTATCCACATTCATTTACGTTCTAGCAATTTAAAATGACTGCATTGCAACATGTCCTTTATGTAGGCAAGTGCACCTTCTCAAACACAGGGGAGAACTCATCATTTTACTCCACATGTTTCATTATTACCTCTAACTGTAAAGTATCAAAATTTAAATTATCATAAAGTATATAACAACAATAAGCATTATATTAGCAACAAAGAAAGATGTTATTCAAAACAAATAAACCAATAAAGAAAGGTAAAGGGAAATCATATTCCAACCTTATGTATAGTACTAAGAAGCTCTGCTTTATAAAAATGGATCAATGCTTCCACCATATCAATATTATGAGAAGATATGCAAACAACATCATTTCTCTTTTCTGCTTCTATTCTGATGCTGTCAGGATTAATATTCACCTTATCAACCTGCAAAATTGTAGTTGTCCATCATCATTCTTGCGTATAGATTATAGGAATGAAAAGCTAGTACATGACATATACCATGACTATAGTGAGTATAATCTAGTAGTTTCCAATTAAGATAACACGTAACATGCAAAGCGATTCATACAACTAAAAAATAGAACTGCAGAAACATTTTGAATACTATAGCTATGGTTAGCCAATTTGGCCATTGAGAAGCCAAGACATGTACTAACCAAGACCTGTTCCCGCTTTTCTGCTGGGTGAGTCAGCCTTAATACAAGGTGATCTAACTGCAAGAGTACACGATCAATGAGCCCATACTCATTGTAATTTGACTCATAAAATTAGTTTAGTTGTTACTCGGTAAAAACTATAAAACTCACTGATATGATGATGTATTTCTACCTTCTCATTTGTCAAACTCTCTTCTTTTGGTTCCAAAAGTCTGGAAATGAGCAATGAACATTAAACAATCAGAATTCATATAAAGTTTTTTTTTTTGATACGAGAAATCATATAAAGTTGCAAAGAAGAGAATAATAGAGGAATTGAAATTGTAGGGGAAGAAACAATTTAGATTATGTGATCTCTTCCATCACATCCCACTGTAAACCAATAACAATGATACTTTGATTATGTTCAAGCCTAATTTACATAACAAAATCATAACTTCACATCAAGTAAGCCGAATTATAACAACTTAGTAAATGGTCAAGAGTCGTCGATCACTGTGAAACCTAATTTCCCCAAAAACATGAAATCGAAATGACAAATCTGGTCTGTCATCGATGGAACTCAAAGCATACAAATCGGACAAGGAAAAGAAACAATATACGAAATCGTGAAGGAGAGACAGTTACCCATTCCCATGATCACATCCCCAATTCGCAAAACCTAGCAAAACTAAATCGAATTTCAATGGAAAATTGCGAAATTAAAAAAAATTATATTCAGATAGAACCCTAGAAGCTAAAAACCTAAAACGAATCCAATAGAAACCCCAAACCGAGTCATAGTGAATCAAAATGCTTACCACCAATATAGAACTGGTTTGTAGAGACTGATGAAGTCGACGAACTCATAAATCATAATTTCAACACCCACACAAATGCGATGGAGATGGGGATGAGGTTCTTTGGTGTTTGTTGTAGAGAGATGGGGGATGGGAATTAGGTTCTTCTGGATTTTCTCTTTTTGTTTGAGGGGTTGAGGTGTTGGGTTTTCAGTTGGCGCAAGGGAGGGATCGAGAAAAGAGAAGAGAAGTTTCAGTTAGGAGCGAATGAGGGAACTGAGAGTTGAAGAATCTTTTGGGGAGAGGGAGTTTATCAAGTGCCCAAAAAAGCCTTTTATGTTGGGCAAAAAAAAAATAACAGTTTGGTCCAAATAAATCTTTGATTTATCTTTATACGAGACGACAAAAGACTATCATCTTAAAACTAACATATTTATCAGTTAATTTTTCTTGTTTGTAAGACGACACTCATCTGTCGATTAAAAAACAAGCTATTTTTAACAATCATCTGTTGCAATATTCAGACGACAAATTTTTATATGTCTGTCGTAAAAAATTATCAGACGACAGTAAAAATCAATTCTGTCGTCTGATCCCTGTCGTTTGATTGCAAAATTGACGTAGTGAGAACCTATGATATCGAAACTGAGTTCCCTTTGATGGTGATTTTTGCCACTATGATCAAATCTCTCAATGTGAATATCAATCGGAATTTCTCGCGGTCTGGATTTGGGAGAGTAACACATAAGAGCTTGAGATTCCCGACCCCGACTTATGAGCAGTCTTTTGAAATTCGTGCTGCTACTGTAATAACTTCGAGCACGGTGAATTAAATCATGTTTTTTGACGAACTCATTACTTGAGATTAAGGACAGCCATGACATGCAGACAGTTTTGAATTTTAACAAAGACTTGACAGGAAGTCTTGCAAGTAGTTCAGTGATTACCTCGGAGGGAAGGTAAGGGATCGCTAATGATCCTTGGTCCTTTGGCTTTTCTTACGTGCTACTCTAACAGAATCGATGCTTTCCATCAAATCAGAATTTCCGAACCCTAAGTACAATGGAGGTTGTACTTTACTTGTGCCTGTTTGGGCGTGATTTTTTGTGCTACGTGCTAACGCTTCTGGGTTCAACGTAACCGTCTTAACTTGATGTTTCGCACTTTCTCTTGACTTCTCCAAGCAACTGGCCGGATTCTTTTACCAAACCTAATATTTCTCTTAAGGTGTTTAAACAACGAAAATTAAAAGATATTTGCTAAGGTTTAGAGGCCTTAACAATTGGTTTGGTTGGGATTTGTTGATGGATCAGACTTTATGGATAGAAATTGCTTACGGATCGGACTTGGGTTTTGCCAACGGATTGGTCTTTGGGTTTGCCGACAGATCGGTCTTTGGGTTTGCCGACAGATCTGTCTTTGGTTATAAAAGACACCGGACAGTCTTTTTATAGGTGGGTGCTCCGGGGTGAGACTTTGATATTTACAGTGTGCAAAGTTTGGTTGTCTTTTGCTCGTTCACCTCAACCCCTTTTTATAGAGAACTAGGGCTCACATTTCTTACGGATCAAGGCATATCGAACCTCTATCTTAATTAGGAAAGATATCTCCTAATCAGATTATGAGTTAGATCAGTCATCAACTACAATATCTCTGTCATAATTTACCAAAGGGAAAAAAAATATTTACAAAGATAAATAGAACCGTAGGTGTCGGTCCATGTATCACAAAGATACGATATATATTGATATTCACCTCAAATCTAACTCTTGGAAATCAGTTAGATACACGCGTCTTCTAGGTAATATAATTACCTCATGAATCATTCTTGACGGTTAAGGAGACAAGCACATCACCTATGCAAAGAGATTTGCTTCTTTGAATACCTTCTGGCCGAGAACACCTCATGCATATAATTACCAACAAGGAATGAAATCCTTGAAGCAATATATCTCATCGTTGCATGCTTCTAGATGTGATCTCTTACAACCCTATTAAGGACATGCAATAAGCTATGCACGTATTGAACTCTTCTTTGGGAAATAAGGAATCAAGATGATTAACTTCCTTATATGGCACCAAGGCATCAGTCACGTCCGCCATAGGAAAGAACCTCCAACACGGCATATATCTGGATCCCTTCTTCAATGCATATCCCTCGTTTTGGACCACTTCATTGGCAAATAATCATCTATCAATTACCATATACTTGATAATCAACGCTATATCGATAAATAATCCGATTTGCCTCAAAGACGTCTCGACCTCCAAGTGGGCTTCGACTAGCCTTGATAACGAATATCTCACGAGATACTCAACCATATCCACGACGAACCACTAAATTGGTTCAAGACCATCCATGTCTAGGAAAGTTCATTTTACACTCAAATAGTGTCGTAAGTCGCGTATTGTCAATCCTGGAGGTTTATATAGAGGGAGAGTACTAATTATAACCCTGGGTCTGGTTTATACCTTGGTCTGGTTCGAATGTGTTTTCTCTTCTTCTTCTATAATGACTAGGTCACTATGAAACACATCTTAGCTACAAGTAGGAAACACAAGGCAATCCTATGTGAATTTTACACTGGTGAACTATTAAAGGCAAAAGAATAACTTTGAATTAAAATTTGTTTAGTCATTGTGGTTTGAAGTTGACATCTGTTTAATTCTTATGGTTTTATTTTAATCTGAATGACGTGACCGTTAATTTTCTCAGTTAAATTGCTGACGTGACCGTTAAACTGAGAAAATTGATAGAATGACATTTGAATGAAAAATCATGACTTTAAGGATCATTTAAATTAAAATAAAACCACAAAGACTAAACACGTCGATTTCAAACCATAAGAAGTATACAGTATTTTACCCAATAACTTTTTAAGTTATAGTATTTATGTAAATCTTGCAGCCATCTGACTCCGATTGAGAAAGAAGGAGCAGTTCCGGCATGAGCACTGCAGCTTGAGCTCGAGTCCCTATCTAAAGGTTGTAATTTACTGTGTGCCTCAAACGCAAAGCTGCATTTATCTGCTACTCCATTATGCAAAATTGCAAATCTACCAGCGCACTGCTCTAAGTAGAAGCCCCTGTGTTTCACCACCCCCTTTCAAACAAACAAACAAACAAACGTGCACCTTATACTAGCTATTGATTCCCCAATGAAAATTACCACTCATCCTTTGGATCAGAAACAAAATCAATTGGTACTAGCTTAGACTACCAATCCATGAAATACCTCCTTTTCCTTTCCTTTCTTTTTCTTGAGAAAAATACATCAGAATGATGCAAAGACGTAACGCAACACATTCTCTATTCTCAAATTTATTGTCTATAACTAAGATTGATATGTTCCGAAGAGAATAATGGCCAATCTTTGGTATCTCCTACTAAAATTGAGTACCCAAAATGGATGAAATACCAAGCTAATGTTCAAAGCTTCAATATACCATTATAGATTAGAGGAAAGAAAATCATTTGGAGTGGGAAAAGAGAGGAATTTAAATAGATCATCGATTTATGAGAAGGGTGAAAAAGAAACGAATTTCTAGAAAATTACTACATGAAATGTACAAACGAGATAGAGAGAGCAATGATTACCCCTCTGTGAAAAGTAAAAAGCCTACAATCATGACCCATACGTCATGCCTACAATTTCACTTTTCAGAGTCCCAATTAAATTACCTAATATTAAAACCCGACTCCGGTCGCCCCGACTCCGAGCAGACCCGGGTGGCGATGCGGTTCCAGCTTCCTGTTCTTCCAAAAGCAAGCCTCCGGCGCCAGCTTAGACGCCGACCTCATCGGCTCCGACTTGCAGCGCGTGAGCACAAACGGCTCGTACCCAGTAGACCCCACCAGCTTCTGCCCTATCATCTCGGCCATCGACACCGGACCGCCCGCCTGTATCGGAAAAGAACAAGACGACCTCGGCGGCTGTATCATCACCTGCTGAGCCGCCGTCGCCGCCGCGGGTTTCGCGGCCTTTGAGTCCACGCTGACCCGCGGCGGCTTCTTCGCCTCATCCTTGCCGTCCTTTTTGTTGCTGCTGACGTGGCGCTCCGGGAGGCATCGGATGAAGTCCGTGCTGCAGACCCAAGTCTCCTTGGAGACCTCCATGGACAGCTTCGGCTCGCACATCATTAGCAGCAGACAGTCCGGTAAGACCGGGTTTTGACTTGACCGTTTCAGCTGCAGATCCGTTTGGGCCTTGGGGCGCTCGAATTCAGGTTCGGGTCTAGCTTGGGTCACCGTCACTTGTGTCTCTTCTGCTTCGTCTTCCCAAGTACTCTCTCGGGACTCCTTCCCTTCCTCCGCCGTTGACTCTGTTGACTCTTCTGTCACCTCTGTTTCAGTTTCCGTTTCAGCCCAAGAGACTGCTTCTTCTTCTTCTACAAGTTTTTCCAGTACTACTTCTGATATTGGAAGCTGTACTTCTCTCATTTCCTCCTCTTTCATTTCTTGATTTGCTTCTTCCAATTGTAACTCAATTTCTTCGACTTCAGACATTTCTGGATCTGCGAAAAGTTCAGCTAGAGAACAATCTAGCCCAGCTTCTTCTACCATTGCTGCTTCATTCTTATCCTCTTCTCGATCCGAATCTTCTGCTACCTCTAATTGCTCATAAGCAATCTCACTTTTCTCTCGTTTCTCATCATCTACAACCGCATTCACTTTTTCTTCTGGTTCTTCTACATCTTCGCCCTCGCAGACCCATTTCTCGCAAATTCCTTCGTCTTCAACAAGCTTAATCTCTGTTGGTAACCCAATTTGAACCTTTTCCTTTTCTTCAAGTCGTTTCCTTTTTTCTTCAAGACCGTCTTCATCTTCACTTTCTTCGTCTTCTTTCGGAGCAGCCGGCATTTCCCAAAACCGATTCCCGAGCGCCGCCATCTTCACCGGATCAGATCTACACCTCATGAGCAAAAGAGCATTCTTTGGCGGAACGCAGATACTCACTCTACCTTCCTCTTCTTCCCTCATCAAAGCCTCACTCAATATCTCTTCTTTAAACTCAATGCCCTCGAAAACTTGCCTCCTCAAACTATGGCTCCCACTACTCATCTCCGTTCTCTCTTCTTCCTCCTCTTCCCCCACCACCAACTCTATCTCCCTCCTCTTATTCCCGTCCTCCCCATCCCCCAACGCCACAAACCACCTAGCAAACACCGCCCCGCACCCGCTCTCCGATCTCGCTCCTCCCTTGCTCTCCTCCTCCTTCTTCGCCTCTCCGCCGCTCAAGCACGACGACTTATTCGGAATCAGGCAGTTAAACTCCGACCCGAAAGCCCTCAACGCTTCGCAAATAGTCAAAGGAAGATGCACCCACCTCTGGTTGTTGTTGTTCCTCTGCCGCAAGCACTCCCTCTGGCTGCTGCTGCTCATCGGATGCGTCGGAAAATGAAGCGCTTGAAATGTTTCATGCTGGTTAACACTCTGCTCCGCTTTTCGAAAACTCGCCTCGGCTCCACCTACGCCGCCTCCGCCGCTCCTGCTTCGCTTCGATCTGCTGCTTATCATCCTCATCTTCTTCCCCTGCTTCTTCGTCTTCACCCTCACCTGCCCAATACACGTCACCTTGGGAGAAGAAGGCTCCGGGTTTTCGAACCCGCCTCGCTTCTTACTCCCACCTCCGCCGCTCGGGAACATCGGAGAGGCGCCGCCTTTGATACTCCCGCTGGTTCTGAGACGGCGGCTGAGAGAGGAAGAGAGCGAGATTTGGGGAGTCTGGTCTCGAGTTCGGCCCGGGCTGAGTAAGGACTTGGAGGAGAGCTTCATGGAAGAAGAAGAAGAGAGGCGAGAAGTGCTGAAGCAAATGAAGAGCTCGCTCGTGGCTCCGCTGCTGCCAGTCTTGCTGCGATGGGGTCTCTCTGTCGACTCCACCATCATTATTTTTTTGAGGTAAATTATTTGTGGTACTGAGCTGTTGCGGCCATTGACACAACAGAGTGAGATGGGTGCGTTGGATATTGATCAAGATTTGTTGAGAGAGAAGGAGGTGGTTTGTCTGTATCAAGATGTAAGGGAGTGATAGTGAGGATCTGGGGTTACATGGCCAGTGCAAGTAAGAAGGCTGGGGTTGGTGGAGAATGACGGTGGTGACCTTTGAGTTTGGAGATTATTGCATGGAGAGTGTGGGTGTGCATGGGATTGGGGGCTCTTTTTAAAGCTTTCTTTGGCTTTTAGGTGTCGAATCTTGGTGCGCAAATGTGTGTGGGAAAGTAGCGAAATTGAGGTCGGACCGTTGCCACCAAGACACCAGCTTTTACTGAAAGGGAGAGGTAAAGGAAATTACTTTCATTGACCACAGTGTTTATACAATGGTTCAACGTTGATTTACACTACAGAATGATCATTAGGTTTTCGATTTGCATTCGTTTTCGATTTGCATCAAGCCATCGATATCAAAGTGACCCAAGAAACCTATCTTCATGAAACGGTGGGTTGCTTCTGATGTAAAATATGGGTACGAGACAAATTACCAGTAATTTTCCAGAAAATAAAGGATAACCAAACGGTAAGGTAAAGCAGGCGGTAAATTAATTAGACAAGAGAGACAGGAGAGACGAGTTAAAATAAATTCGTATTGGGAATGTCAAATCAATCAGTGTCCGTGTGGGCAGTTTGCCCTGCTTTTCATTAACCCAACCAACCCGGCCCACCACCGCTGGCCGCTTTCTTGCCTCAAGACAATGACGGAGTGGCACTTCTGAAATTAAACGCCGGAAAGGCGGCCTTTTCCGAAAGCCAGGATCACATGGACTCATGGAGGCCATGGATATCGTCATTTTCCACCATGACCATTTAGACCATGGACCGTATCTTGACCGCAGCGCTGCTGTGGAGCGTGGGATGTACGGTGGAGTATACGGTCTGTACGAATAGAGAAATGGTGCCACGCGCCTCCGGAGGGAGAGTGGGTTTTGACTGTGGAGGAAGGTGTGCTTGGTACCACGGTTGACATGGAGAAGCGCACATGAGTGGCGCGTGATGGGGATAAAGGAGGAGAGGAAAATAGTTATTTTTTAGTAAGAGAAAAGATATTATCTAGTTAGGGAAGGACAAACGAGAAATGCCTTCCAACCTGGAATGGTATGCTTGCCATGTTAATGATTTAAATAGAAGAACATAATAAAATCAAATTTGAAACCTTAAAAAATTATAGAGGTTCATCTCGAAAAACATCTTAATTAAAGCTAAAAATCATTTACTCATCCGATACCATTACACAATTAATGAAATTGGATCGCTACATTGCATGTGTGTGTTCTCTCTCCTATGATTGAGACGGAGGGATATGATGACAATCTTCGTCTTAAATATTACACGAGGTGGGTGACAGTGTAACAACACATTGCGATCCTTTTGTTTTTTTTTTGGTAAGATAAAATGGTGGTTGGGTGGGACTACCATTCCGGGGCCGAAGCACGCGGGTAAGACCCCTCCTTATGAAATGTTTTTCACAAACGGATGATCGAACCAGTGACCTCCTTACTACTAGGAGTATCGCTGTAACGTTCGCCCAACTTATAAGAACAGTCTGCTACCAACTGAACCAAACCAACCGAGTATCAACAAGAGAAATTATATTTTAAGAGTAAATACTTGTGACACCCTGTAGTTTACACCTAAAATCAGTTTTGTCCCTCACTTTTTTTTTTAAACTGGTATACCCCTATACTTTGAATTCTAGACTGATTTGTCTTTTTCCCAGCTGGTTATGACCGTGACATGCTCATTAACAGTCTAAATAACCCTTCACTCTTATCTCTTCTAGCATAGTAATAGGGGGCTTAGACCTTGCTCTTAAAACCCAACTATTGAAGCTCTCACAAGCATTGTTAATGAGCATGTCACAGTCATAACCAGCTGGGAAAAGGGTAAATCAGTCGAGAATTCAAAGTACAGGGGTATACCAGTTTTAAAAAAAAAGTGAGGGACAAAACTGATTTTAGGTGTAAACTACAGGGTGTCACAAGTATTTACTCCTATATTTTACTCGTGTTTTATTTTGATAAGTATTGTTGTGATCATTTCTGTTTCTAGGTTAACATGGCATGTGCCGTTGGTGACTCAATGTGACAATGTTGTCTTCTACAGACAAGTGCAGCAACTATTCATCTTTTTCTATTGTGGCATATAAATATAATACAACACTATTACCAAAAGATATAATACAACACTGGAAAGCTACTAAAGGCTCACACAATCAAAGAGAGGAAAGGGGTTCGTTCATGGTTTCTTGAAATAGAGTCGGGGGGACCTTGACCAGACACTTACACCAGAAGCAAACAAAACAAGTATTAAAAGCAGATTTAGGACTCGATTAAAGAACCATGTTGTAGGGCTTCTAAAACTAAGCCGAGGTAGGCCTCGTCATTTGATCTTTAGGTCCTATTCGTTTTAAAACCCGCCCTAACCTCTAAGGCCGAAGTCTTACCCGATCTTTTATTAGGACGAGTCGGCCTAAACCTTTCTCAAATAGGGTAAGGTAAGGATTGAGCAAATGAAATCCGGCCTTACCCTACGGCTCTACCTTATTGAGCCCTTTAAGGCCAAGTCCGGCCCGACTCTTAAAGCCTGCCCTTTAAGCCATAATAATTCTATATTTTTTCTATTGTTTTTAATATGTCTCTTATTTTTTACATCAATACAACTAATTTTCTTTCTTGTAATTGGTTTTATAAGCTTTATTTTTTTTATTTCTTTTTGCTTTGTTAAATAATGATTGAATTTTGATGATTTAGAGAAATAGTTCATGAGATATATAAATATAACCACTTAGATTAATATTTATTGATACATGTTCTAAGTTAAGTATAATGTATATGCATGTATTTTAAATATGACTAAAAATAGAGTGTATATGCATGTATTTTAAATATGACTAAAAATAGAGTGTATTACATATAAATGATGTAATACTTGAGAAAATTTTGAGAAAAAAAATTAAAACTAATCAATTTCGATCCTATTTAAAAGACCGGCCCTACCCAGCCCTTTTAGCTCTAACGAAATAGGTTTTTATGGTTGGTAAGGGTTTACATTTTCAAAACTTGGCCCTACCTACTTGAACTTAAATTTTGTTGACTAAGTTAAAATCATATAGACCCGACCCATGATGAGGCTTAAGCCGAAGTGTTATGTAACGTTATTGCCAACTGTAGGGTACCCTCCCTATATAAAGGTTGGGGTTTGAGGTTTTAAATATATGATTCGATCATAATGCACCACCTTCCATCTCTAGGAGATATGGTGGTCCATGACGGAGCCACCACAATCGTTAGATCTCTGCCGCCTTGACCCACCCATGATACATCTACTCTACTCTAGATTGATTGTCCCTCAAAGTAATATTGAGGAGTTTGGTCACGTCTACCCTACGACATAAACCACCCGCTTAATTTTTTTTTAGTTCTTTTGTTTTTGTTTTTTATAACTTTGAGTCTTTCTCTCAACTTCTCCATGTAATCTTTTGATTCACTATAGGAAAAGTTCTTGTTCGCGGCTCTAACGAGTTTTGAATATTATGGATTATTTGGTAGTAAAGTTCCGTATAGGGTTTGATAAAATTAAGATTGAGAAATCTGTCAAATAATAGAAAAAAATTGTATGCATGACAATTCATAAGACATGTACAATAATATTTTGAGAGCTTTTAAAGTAGTGACAAAAATAGTCAATGTGGATGTTAAACCTTAAAATACGAAATATTAATGAATGGTGAAGATTGAGCATGTATAGATCAAAAGTAAAACTATGTTAAAGATCGAAAACTACGCTCAATTGGTACCTCAAGTTAAGAAAGAGAAATTTTTTCAATTGGTACCTCAAGTTAAGCTCATTCATCATTTTGACATCTCAATTTTGAAAACTATGATAATGGTACCTCAACATTTAAACTCAACCTAATATTAATTCCTTCCGTTATTAACACCGTTAAGTTTGAGTTAGTCCATAAGCAAAATTGTCTCTTCATATTTTTCCTCCCCAAACATTTTCTCTCCACAAACCTTTCTCTTTAGAATATATCATTTTTTCCAAAAATTAGAGACATAGAAAAATTATAATACATCATTGGCCATTAATTTGAGACAATATTAATGGCGAATAATGTATTTTAATTTTCAGAAGTTTTTATTGGCATGTACAACCAACTGGTAACAAATTATATTGTTCCTTTGGGAATTTTTGTAAGCAGTTGGAGACTTCAAGTTCTTCATCTTGTAAACTCATATGTAACAGTAGTTGTATTTTGATTAATATTAATGGTCAATGATGTATTATAATTTTTATATGTCTCTAATTTTTTGGAAAAATGATATATTCTAAAGGAAAATGTTTGTAGAGGGAAAAAGTTTGGGGAGAAAAAACATGAAGATACAATTTTGTCCATCAACTAACTCTAACTTAATGTTGTTAATAACAGAAGGAATTAATGTTAGGTTGAGTTTAAATGTTGAGGTACCATTATCATAGTTTTAAAAATTGAGATGTCAAAATGATGAATAAGTTTAACTTAGAGCACCATTTGAAAAATTTTCACTAAAAGAAAAGAAGAACAAAGGATGATTGAATTGAAGTGAGTATATATTAACCTGGGCCATCCAGATGATGGCGGCACGAAACCTGGGGTGCACGGCGGCATGAGTTTTGAGGCGCGCAGCAATGGGTTTTGAAATGGTTTTGATGGCCATAGTTCCGAGTTTCATCAATGGAAGCATTATGGTGGTGCTCTGATAGTGACCCGAAGAAGATGATGATGTTGATGTTCCGTACTGCCTCGTTTTCCGAAGAAAAGAGCTTCGAGCAGCAGCTGCAGAGCTAGCAAGAAATTTCGCAAGGAATAAGGGCATAGTTAACGGGATGTGAGCTGTGGCTTGGTTGGTTAAGGTGTTTAACTGACAACTTTGAGGTCATAGGTTCAAATCTCACGACATATGTAAGGTGTGTGAGTTATTAATAAAAGTTTTTTTTTTTTTGGATTAGGGTAGGGTTTAGCAACCATATTGGGTTTTAGTGTAGGGGTGTGAGTGGTTCAGTTCAACCGAACAGGGACTCCATATGGGAAGGCAACGACAGAGATGAAGTCATATATTGGTGTCTTAGCCCGCCAGAAGATTCCTATAGTGAGGACTACTTGGAGAACTGCCAGTAAAAAAGTGGCTGGAGGGGTTACTGCTGAGGAAAAAGAAAAAATCTAGAAACATGTGCAGGTATTTGAATTCTTTAGATAAACGTTATAGGCTTTTGTTTACTTGTTTGTCTTCCTAGACTTAAATGATATGTTTTTAGGAACACAGGGAGCATTTGTTATTGGAAATGAAAGCAAAAGAGTTGTAATGCAATTAGCTGCTGCAAGATGGAGAGAATTCAAGTCTCGTCTGACAAAGGTATACATTGTGCCTTACTTGGATCAGCCAGAAATGCTGAAGTATCCTCCACAAGACTACAAGTTCATCAATACAGATCATTGGATGTAATTTGTGACTGAGCGGACTAAGCCGTCATTTCTTGTAAGTAGTTAAGCAAACAGTGTTATTAATTAACTAATTAAGTGTTTCATTACTAGAGTCCCTCATCAGTGCATATGCTTACTTGATCAGGAATTGTGTAAGACTCAACATTGTTGAGACTCTAAAGGGTACTCAATGTTATTAGCAAAAATTCATTAACTCCCGCGAAAGAAAAACACACTAGCTTATAACGAAAATGAGGGGGATACCAACTTCTCCTTTTCCTTTAAAAACAACTTCTACTTCTAAAAAATGTAGCTTGTTTTAGACTTACCAAACATTAAAAGCTGGAGTGCTTATGAGTCACATGAGCTTATAAGCTGCACCAAACGCAACCTAAACCTGCTAGATAACAAGGCATAACCATTTTAATCAAACAAAAAAAAAAACGGCCTAACAATTTAGCCTCTTTAAGCCGTTCGGTTTTCCTGTTTTTATTCAACTTCTACTTTCGGTAGTCCACGCCTTCCTGTTTTATTAGCTTCGGGGCGTAAGTTTGTATCAGCAATCACAAAACAAAACAAAACAAAAATTGAAATCCAATGCGCCAGAAATACCATCAAAATCTAGAAATTAAGCACATTAACAACATGCATTCACTTGGTCAGAATTTTTTAGAACACTAAAATTAAACAAGGGATGGACACGTAGTCTTATCACAACCACATCATTTATGTTTATGCTACTTACATATTATGTTCATTTTAGCCATATGAATTGTGTTAGGTGTGAATACTATTCATAAAACTGTTTTCTCCTTTACAACCAAAGCATCAGACTAACAACACAGAACATTTACTATATTGAAAACTTAATTGAGGTTATTAGAATGAGTTGTGAGTTTTGTGTCTGTAGTCGGTTGTGCATAAAACAACCTCCCAAGCCCGTATACCAGCAAGCATCCCGCACGACCAAGACAGCCGAGGCCACCCTAGGGTTCCCGTCTGTGTGTAGGATGGGCTAGCCCGTGTGTAGGATGGGCCAGGCTCGACCTCGGTAGCAGCATTGGGCTGGGAGCGATTCCAGAAGACACAAGGGAGCTGGGTATTTGGAATAACAGTAGAGGCATTATCCCACATCGGTTTCCAAGTGAAAGGAACCCACCTTGGGCCATATATATGGCCCGGCCACTGCTTATCAAGTATGATCATTAACTGCTTCACCATATTCATCAATATACTGACTAAAGCTTCGGAGGAGAAAAGACAGGAACATCTCGGTCCCTTTTTTTATTGCAAACCGGGAGGAGGATAACCCACTATCAGCTTTTGCTTACCCCACGCGGGATTGGTGCAGAAACATTTGGCACCGTCTGTGAGAAGCCTTACTAAAAGTGCCAACGTGACTCGATGGCTAAGTTAATCAAGCAGCAAGACCAGCAGGCGGGAGAGGAAGCACAAAGGGAGGTGACATATGGGCAAACCCCAGAATCAGGAGGGGGAGTTCAGGAATTACGGGAAGAGACCCACGAGATGGAACGACAGAGTTTGTGCTGCGGGATCTTAATCCCCAGGAGGTAGGGGTGATGTTGGAAGACATGAGGACCCAAATCACCCGGTTATAGCAGCGAAGTGCTAGGGACCGAGGAGATGCCTTTGCGAGAGAGCGCCGGTTGGAGTGGGATAAAGCCACGCTCATAGGAGCATTAGCACGAGGGGTTGAGCACTGGGAGGCATTGGATAGGGCTAGTGAGTTGGATCGAGGGGTCACGTTCCGTCTCATGGGCGCTCCGGTAGGAATGAACAGTAGGACCGTGCACATAGGGACAAACTTATTCCCAGATGAGATGCGGAACGAGGGGCCGCCACCCTTGCCCGAGCCAATCCCGGAAGTCCAAACTAGAAGGCAGGGGGAATTGGAAGAAACCTTGAGTGCGATCAGGGATAGTGTGGCATGTTTGGCAGACCGAATCTCGGACACTGAGAGAAGAGGGATGCGAAACCCGACCCGTGCGAGTTTCAAGGAAAGAGGGGGACCTTTCACAAGAGCGGTTACCCGATCCATCCGACCAGGCACAGCCAAGCCGTAGAAACTTAGTTACAACGAGGATCGTGACCCCCACCTCTTCCTCGATAGTTTCAAGTCCCACACGAACGCTAAAGGATACTCGGACGCGGTATGCTACAATATGTTCCAGGAAACGTTAGCGGGGGAAGCGTTAAGCTGGTTCTACAGGCTCCCGTCAGACTCGGACGACTGCTTTCGGGAGCTGGCAGACAAGTTCGTCAATAGATTCATTTTACGGAAGAACGGGCAGAACACAGCCCAACTATTCAAAGTAAAGTAAGACAGGGGAGAAGGTTTGAAAGCTTTCGTGAACCAATGGCAGGGAGCCACGGCCAGGGTCAGGAGCTTTGACAAGAAGGTGGCGGAGGAGGCGTTCATTCAGGGTTTGTTGCCCGGAAAGTTTTTGTATGCAGTAAAAATCAAAAATCCACAAGGCTACGATGACCTTCCTGGAAGAGGAAGAGGAGGGAATAAGACAGCAGGAGGATCCGTTCCTGATAACATTACAGCTCAATCACTATATAACAAAGAAAATACTCATCTATACAGGAGCCTCAGTCAACGTATTGTTCAAGAGTGCCTGGAAAGGACTGCGTTGAGGAAGCAATAAGTTGATACAAGACCATGAGCCGCTGATTAGCTTCTCGGGCGATGTTGTTCAATCTCTCAGCTCAGACAGCTTTGGAGTAAGCTTGGAAGGACGGGCAGGGGTCGCCAGAGCAACAATAGAATTCATCGTTGTTGACTATGAATCGTCTTACAACGAGATCTTGGGAAGGCCAGCTTTGTGGAAGTTGAAGTCATTCGTTGCTGGTCACATGTTGATGATGAAGCTCCCGACCCCAACAGGAATCATTACGATCCGGGGAGACCAGGGGGCGGCAAGGAGTTGCTATGTGGTAGACAACGGGAGGAAAAGGTCAGAGGTCATGTCGGCCAGCTAGCCCGCAACATCACCCTCCGACCCTTACATGGATCTTAGAGATGATGCCGACTCGGATGAGGAGTGTCCAGGAATCAGTAGAAGAAACATAAGCGGTGTCAATCTCAGAAGAGTTTTTGAATCGCACGTTGACCGTCAGGACGAGACAGTCTCCCAGGGTACGAGCGGCCTTGATAGATTTTGCCTGGACGTATAGAGACATGCCCGGGATAGCAAGCGGCATCGTAACGCACCAGCTAGGAATCAAGGGCGGCTTCCCCCAGTGCGGCAAAAACGAAGGACGTTTAAGCCAGAGAAGTATGAAGCAATGAAGGGGGAAGTGCAAAAGCTAATAGACATCGGGTTCATAAGGGAGGTCAGATACCCCCAGTGGCTGACCAATGTGGTCATGTTTCCAAAGAAGTCAACTGGGCAATGGAGGATGTGCGTGGACTATTCGAATCTCAACAGGGCATGCCCAAAGGATAGCTTCCTGCTCCCACGCATCGATCAGCTGGTGGATTCCACGTCCGGATTTGACCTCATGAGCTTCATGGACGCCTACGCGGGCTATAATCAGATACGGATGGATCCGAGGGATGAGGAGCACACGACCTTCACAACCGACATGGGCTTGTATTGCTATAAAGTGATGGCTTTTGAACTGAAGAATGCAGGAGCCACTTACCAGCGGCTGATGAATGTCATGTTCGCCGAGTACCTCGGGAACATAATGAAAGTATATATCGATGACATGCTAGTCAAAAGCCTATTGGCCGAGAAGCTTGTAGGGCACTTGGATAAGGTTTTCGAAGTCATAATGAGGTTCGGGATGAGGTTGAACCCTCAAAAATGCATCTTTGGGGTCGTTAAAGGAAAGTTCTTGGGTCATATAATCAGCCGGCGAGGAATCGAAGCCAACCCAGAGAAAATAAGGGCCATCTTAGATATGGAAAGACCCACGCTCAGGAACCAGGTGCAGTCGTTGGCCGGGAAAATTGTCGCGCTGGCAAGGTTTGTGTCACGGCTCACGGATAAGTGTACCCCTTTCTTCTGGCTGTTACGAGATCAGAGATGTAAGGAGATAGTATTGGGATCCGAACAGGAAGAGGCTTTCAAGCAGATAAAGGCGTACCTCACGTCCGCGCCGGTTTTGTCAAAACTGATCCCAGGCGAGATGCTTTACCTGTACCTCACACCATTCAAGTCAGCGGTCAGCTCGATGCTCATCAGAAAAGAGTCTGACGTTGAGCATGCAGTATTTTACGCCGGGAAAGGGTTCACGTCGGCCGAGAGCAGGTACCCGGATGTCGAGAAGCTTGCTTTGGCCCTTGTAGTAACCGTCCGAAGGCTCAGACATTATTTCTAGGCCCACTCAGAAATCCTTTATACCAACCACCCCCTGAGACAGATCATGCAAAAGACAGAGATCAGTGGGAGACTAGTTAAATGGGCAATCGAATTGGGAGAGTTCGATATCCATTACCGGTCGAGAATAGCTATAAAGGGCCAAGTAGCGGCCGACTTTATATCTGAGCTCACGCCTATGAAAGTAGTGGAGGAGCCAGTAGATTTCAGACTCACGAAAGTGGTGGAGTTGACTGTAGCCAACCGGAAAGAAACAGATTCCAAGCCCTGCGCTAAGGTGCAACCTGAGGAGTCGTCGGCACCATTCTGGAAACTTTTTGTCAACGCCTCGGTGACAAAGAGCAAAAGCAGGGCATGAATAATATTAGAGACCCCGGATAGGTTCAAGCATGAGTACGCACTGGAATTTCAATTCCAGACATCCAACAACGTAGCAGAATACGAAGCCTTGATTGGGGGACTGCAACTCACCCGGGACATCGGCGTGGACAGAGTAGAGGTGTTCAGTGATTCTCAACTGGTTGTGAATCAAGTCAACGGTAGCTTTGAAGCAAAGGAGCCTTAGCTGAGCTCCTACCAAGCGCTTTCAAAAGTATTCATACAATGGTTCACGATGGCCACCCTTTCCCACATCCCCCGGAAGGAGAATAGTCACGCAGATGCTCTTGCCCACTTAGCCACCGGAGGGCCAGGTAAAGGAAAGAAGAAAGCAAGGATCGAGGTTCTTGGAAAACCGAGTATAAGTAGGACGATCTCTGAGATATTCATGGTTGAGGCGGGACCCAATGAGTCTATGTGGATAGACCCCATAATCAAATTCATGAAGGAGGGGGTACGCCCGGAGGACAGGCGTGAAGCGAGAAAACTCCAATCGAGGTACGCAAGGTACACACTCATGAACGGGAAGTTGTACTGCAGAGGTTACAGTTTCCCAAACCTCAAGTACGTGACAGAGGAGGAAGGAGGAGTGATCATGGGAGAAATCCATGAAGGGATGTGCGGGAATCATTCGGGATCTCGTTCGCTAGCGCACAAGGCACTGCGCACTAGGTTCTTCTGGCCCAACATGGGCGCCATGGCAGATAAGATGTCGGCTAGATGTAGAAAATGCCACTTGCATGCAAACGAGATACACTCCCCTTCTATCGCACTATCCATATTGTTGTCACCCTAGCCCTTCGCACAGTGGGGCCATGATCTCATCGGCATACTGCCAATGGCACCCGAACAGTTCAAGTACGCAATAGTGACCATTGACTACTATACAAAGTGGGTGGAGGCAGAGCCCTTAGGAAAGATAACGACCGAGTGTGTGAAGAATTTTCTAATGAAAAATATATATTGCCGATTCGGGGTCCCGGAGACAATTGTCATGGACAATGGAACACAATTCAACAACAACCATCTGATTGAATTCGCGAAGGACATGGGCACTAAGATGGTCTTCGCATCGGTGGCGCACCCTCAGACGAACGGTCAGGTAGAGGCAGTTAACAAAATCATAAAAAACTGCTAAAGAAGAAATTGGACGACGCAAAGGGTCTGTGGGCATAGAAGCTACCGGAGGTGTTGTGGGCGATTAGGACCACGACAACTAAAGCAACGGGAGAAACACCTTTCAGCATGGCTTTTGGCCCGGAGGGTGTCCTACCAACCGAGACATTGATACCATCGGGAAGGGTAGAGAACTTTGACGCAGCCACCAACGAAGAAGGCCTCCGGTTAAATATTGATCTCGTCAAGGAGAGAAGGGAGAGAGCAGACTTGCCCAACCAGGTCTATAAGCAGCGAGTGGCACGCCATTACAATAGGAAGGTCAGAACCCGGACGTTGGGACTGGGGGACTGGGTAATAAAGACAATCATGACAAAGACGGCGGACCTGGACCTAACCTCTGAGAGACCATACGAGATCATTGAAGAGGTCGACCCATCAACTTTCTTTCTACAGGACTAGGATGGGGTAATTACCGGGCGGCCCTGAAACACGGAGCACCTAAAAATCTACCCAGTGTGATTGACGGAAGTCCGTTCCTTTTTGTAAAATACACATTTGCAAGTATTGCTGCCTCCCGGGAGAATGAAAACATCCATGTCCTGGAGGATGCCTCCATTCGTTTTGAAAGATAACTAGAATGGCAAGTTCAATTCGCAAGATCAATTCGAACTTTAATGATACGTAATCCACCGGGAGGCATAAGACAATTATTCCCAAGTAATATCAATCGGGATACGAAACCCACTGGGAGGCGTAAGTCAATTATTCCCGAGTACAATCAATCGGGATATGAAATCCACCGGGAGGCATAAGTCACTCATTCAAGAGTAACTTCAAACGGGATACGAAATCCCCCATAACACCCGGTGGGGCAGGCATAATACAAAACTACATATACCACCTAGACGCAAGCAATAAGGTTAGCCAAGGCGTAATATATTAGAACCCGGGTAAGGGGCGTTTACCAGCAGTGGGTATTTACAAAAATCACATGTGTGTAATCACCGGGATACAGCACGAAGCCATTGTCTTTACAAAAACACGAATGCCAAACAGAAAAATTACATCCTATTACTGGCCGGGTTCTTCTTCCTCGTTATCGGATGATTCAGCAGGTACTCTGTCCTCGTCCGTTCCTTCAGCATCTTTCTTGGATGACCCACCTGTCTCGGGTGCTTTCTTGCCCACAACCTTGGACTCAGCCGCTCTCTCTTTGGCCTTCCGAGCAGCGAGCAAATCGGCCATCATCCTGGCCTTGTCAAGGTACCCAAGTCTGCTCCAGATGCCGAATTTCTCAGATATGCCACTCTCCCGGACAGACTTGAGCATAGCCTTCAGCTCATCCGACTCTTTGAACCGGGCAACGGCAAGCTCGCCCTGAGCTGGGATCTGGCTTTGCAGATCAGCTACCTGATCCTCTTTCTCCTTCAGCCTAGACCGCAGCTTCACATTCTCCCGCTGAAGCGTGTCTATGTCGAACTCCAAAGCGGTAACCCTATCAGCTTTTCCCTCCAGCTCTTTGGTGTGGAGGAGAAGTTTAACCAACTTGTCAGCTAGTGAGAGTTTCTCTTTCCTCTCGGCCTCTAAGTTCTTCTCCATTTTCTTCTTCTCTGACCCGAGGTAGCTGATCTGGTCGTTCAAACTAGCAAGACGCTCTTTCATCTCGTTGGAATCCTCACTGACATCAATGGCATAGACTGCAAAGAGAGCCTACAAGCAAAATAAGTTAGTTCCACAATCCCGAACAGTGGTAGTAAAATTTACAGTACTCTTGTTAAGTTTACCTTCATCATTGCCTCCCGGGCATACCGCCGGTTCTCTTGAGGAGTACTGGACCCGATCTTGATCCTGTCCAACTCGATACCCTTCAGATCGCCCACCATGCTACGGACGAACTTCTCATCCGTGCATCCATACTCGTCCAAGATCTGCCGGATGGGTGTCTTCTGAACCTGAGGAAGTGTCGGAGCGAGAGCGCTCATTGAAACCAGGTTCCCAGTCGAGGAACCGGCAAATTTCTGTTTCTTCCGCGGTGATGAGGTGCCCGAGAGGCTCAATCCCGTCAAAGTCACGCCTTCCTCCCGCTGCGACTTCAATTTTTTGGATGACGATTTCTTCCTCTTCTCGCCCAAGTGGACATTGACCACGTCACCAATCTTCGCATGCACCTCGTTGTCAGATGGCGCATGAGTACAACTTCATCCAAGACTTGGGCAGTTTTGTCTGCAAGGTTAACCTCAGTTTGGGAGGCCACTTTCCTGACCTCCAAGAGTTGGCTCAGCAAGTCCATGTCCGACTCCATATCGCTTGGGTGCGACTCACGGTGTTTGCGCCTGGGCGGTTTAGCTGAAAGTACAATCCATAGTCAAGATCATGGGTTATTAAAAAGGAAGAGCAGTGAAAAGAGCAGAAAACAAGCGATGCTAATTTAGAACCCCACCAGGCATACGGCCAAGTTCACAGTGAACCAGGATTGCCCACCGGGTCAGCCGATAGGAGCTTCGATCCTCATCCGAGGGCCAAGCCGCGAATATCTGCGCAATACGTCGTTTCTCGATCTCTGACACCAAGAAAGACTAATCCCGGATGTATCTAAACCGGTTGGGCACCACATACGTTGGCAACTTTCTTTACCATCGGTCGCCAGCAAGCACGACATTTGAACGCCAGTTGTTATTCATGGACGTCGGGAGATCTGTGACTGCAGGCAAATATGCCCGGGCAGCAAACGAGACACACCCCCGGCAATTCTGTTTCTTCGAGTACGAGAGGTGGAACAGGGCGCAGAACTCGTTGATGGTCAGCCAACCCATCTCAGACAAATAATACAAGCAGCAAAGAGAGAGCAGCTGGCACCATTAGTTTGGGGGTACCTGCCCGGGAGCAAGTTGAAGCATGCTCAGCAGGTACTGGACGCACTGGGGTAGCGGGAGAGAGAAACAGTTCCTAAACATGTGCTTGTGCACTGCGACGAACACGTCTCTCAAACAGCACGCCAACTCGCCCTCGTATAGGCCACCCAGGGTAACTATGGGCGGGATTCCCCAATTTTCACGGAACTATTCTATCTCGGCCGAGGACATACTACTCTCGGGTTCATCGCACACTGTTGTGGAACACCCACACGGTCTCGTCGATGTCTTGGGCGGGTACGCTTTGGGATAGTCCAGTACGCTTTCGACTAATGTAGTCCTCCATCCTCTCATCGTTGTCCACTATCGGCCGAGGGGATGTTTTCGCTCCGCTTAGATCGGTCGAACTTCGGGAGTCCATCTACCTAGAATAACAAACCCTAACATCTTATCAGTATGCGCCGCTGGGAGTACGCACACCAATTCATAGTTCAACACAACCTTAACCCAGAAATCCCTAAAACGCTGAACATTTCCAGTCTTACCCACACAAGCAACACTAACACAGCAAAATGGAAAGGCACAAAAACAGAGAGAAGCCACACACAGAGCAAAATGGAGAGGCACAAAATAGAAACAAGCATGAAGCACAACAAAATGGAGAAAACCTTACTAGATTCTCAACGTAGCAGCAACGTCTAAAACGCAGACGTCGGGTGACACTTCGCAATCGCAGGGATCGGCAGCAGCAAAACACAAACAGAGAGAAGCAAAAAGGGAAACACCAGAGCGACCAGAGAAGAGTGAGCGAGAGAAAGAAGACGAGATGAAGACGAAACGCAAAAGGGGGATAGAGTTATATACTCGGTCAGTAAACAGTTACCTCGATCCACGAGCCAACGCAAACCAATCACCAAAAAAGAGGCACCCTTAGCCACCCGAGCAAACTACAAGATGGTGCCACGTGGCACAACTGACGCAGCTTCTTGAAGAAGGAAAGAATGAAGCAACGTGCATTAAATGCTTGATAGTCATCCAACATTATTGCGACATCTAGCGAACAAGCATTTAATGCACCTGTCGCCACTGGGATGTGCGTCACCAAGATCCCAAGTACAAGACCCATCTCGGGAGAAAGTCACTGAGATTATAAGACTACTGTACCATCCATCTCGAGTGTCACCGAGATTGTACGAAACAAAACCCACCTAAGTTGAATACGGCCAATATATTCATTCCACCCAAGGCATTCGACCGAGAGATTGGCAGTCCACTGAGAAGTCGGCATCCCACCAAGATAAGCATTCCACCAAGATCGGTATCCCACCAAGATAAGCATTCCATCAAGATCGGCATTCCACCGATATAGGTAATCGACCGAAAGACATTCTATATCATCCTTTTAAAAACAGAGTACGTGGCTTGATAAACCACGGACGACGTTAACACCTCATCACTCATCTTTAAAAACATAGCAAATGGCTTGATAAACCACGGATGACGTTAACACCCCATCACTCGAGTAGTAACACTGGATGCAACACCCAGGTACAAGACCCATCACGCATCATAGTCTTTACACGCGGAGCGAACTCCTCAACTCGCGTGACAATTATAGTTTTTATGCACAGAGCGAACTCCTCAGCTAGCGTGACAATCATAGTCTTTGGGCGCGGAGCAAACTCCTCAGCTCGCGTGACAATTATAGTCTTTGTGCGTGGAGCGAACTCCTTAGCTCGCATGACAATTATAGTCTTTATGCGCGGAGTGAACTCCTCAGCTCGCGTGACAATTATAGTTTTTGTGAGCGGAGCAAACTCCTCAGCTCGCGTGACAATCATTGACTTTGTGCACAGAGCGAACTCCTTAGCTCGCGTGACAATCATAGTTTTTAAGCGCGGAGCGAACTCCTCAGCTCGCGTGACAATCATAGTCTTTACGCGCAGAGCGAACTCCTCAGCTCGTGTGACAATCATAGTCTTTACGCGCGGAGCAAACTCCTCAGCTCGTGTGACAATGATAGTTTTTGTGCGCGGAGCGAACTCCTCAGCTCGCCTGACAATCATAGTCTTTGGGCGCGGAGCGAACTCCTCAGCTCGCGTGATAATTATAGTCTTTGTGCGTGGAGCGAACTCCTCAGCTCGTGTGACAATCATTGTCTTTATGCGCGGAGCTTACTCCTCAGCTCGATGACAATCATAGTCTTTGTGCGCGGAGCGAACTCCTTAGCTCGCGTGACAATTATAGTCTTTACGCGCGGAGCGAACTCTTTAGCTCGCGTGACAATTATAGTCTTTACGCGTGGAGCGAATTTCTCAGCTCACGTGACAATTATAGTCTTTGTGCGCGGAGCGAACTTCTCAGCTCGCGTGACAATTATAGTCTTTGTGCGCGGAGTGAACTCCTTAGCTCGCGTGACAATTATAGTCCTTGCGCGGAGCGGACTCCATAGCTCGCCCGGTAATGTCAGTCCTGTGGACGGTATCCAGAAGCGAAGACCCGTTCAACCCACGTCATGAGTCTGGACTTGAGGGGACTATGGTGGGACCCATCTGAGATAGTACTCTGGTCTACGGGCTTATTTTAGCCAAGTCCCCACTCAAGATGTGTCTTGGAAAGAAATTGGGAGAACTTATAGTCGGTTGTGCATAAAACAACCTCCCAAGCCCGTATACCAGCAAGCATCCCACACGACCAAGACAGCCGAGGCCACCCTAGGGTTCTCATCCGTGTGTAGGATGGGCCAGCCCATGTGTAGGATGGGCCAGGCCCGACCTCGGTAGCAGCATTGGGCCATGAGCGATTCCAGAAGACACAAGGGAGCTGCGTATTTAAAATAGCAGCAGAGGCATTATCCCATATCAGTTTCCAAGTGAAAGGAACCCACTTTGGGCCATATATATGGCCTGGCCGCTGGTTATCTGGTATGATCATTAACTACTTCACCCTATTTATCAATATACTGACTAAAGCTTCGGAGGAGGAAAGACCGGAACATCCCGGTCCCATTTGTTATTGCAGGCCGGGAAGAGGATAATCCACCATCAGCTTCTGCTTACCCCACGCAGGATTGTGCAGAAACAGTGTCTATAATTATTCTGGAGATGTTAACAGGATTCAACACCTCGTAGGTGTTCATGAGCTATGACAAGCTCATTTGCATCCATTGTAATAAGAAATATGATTCCAAGTATAAAAGTGCACTAGAATCACACTATGAGTCTAAACACTGAAGTTTTCGTTTTGCCACAAGAATGGTTGTTTGAAATTTGAACCCTGTATTTGAGAATGGCTCTAGCCACAAATGTATTAAAAAGGCATGAAGGCATTGTTGCTTAAAAGGGTAATTGGAAGAAAGGAATGATCATGAATAGATAGCGCGGTAGATTAGCTACCTAGTAGTAATATTTAAGGCATTTTAAATTTAGTTAGTTATTTGGGGTTGCATGCATGCTAACTTCTATAGGGAGGGGTTCTAATGAGGACCACTAAGTTAAGGACTAGTTAAGGACTTCTTCGTTTCACCCATTTTTCGATCGCATATTCACATCTCGACCGTCTAGTTTGTAGATATATATGAGTGATCATCTCTACAAAATTTTCATCCAAATTGAAAATCGTTAAGGCATTCATAAATATGATTTACCAATTATAAACTTGAACGGCTCTTGTTTGACAGATTTGGATTGTCCATTGATTTGATTTAGTTTGATCCCTTAATGATCACCAATTTTGCTGAAAATTTGTGGAAGTGATCTACTTATATAGACCTAAAATTTGAACGATGGAGATGGAAAAATGTAATTGAAAAGTGGGTGTAATAAACGATTAATGAGAAAGTCCTCAACTAGTCCTTAACTTAGTGGTCCTCATTAGAACCCCTCCCAACTTCTATATACACGTTGGTTGTATGACCTTAATCCCTCCACCCAGCAATTCCCATCTCTCCCACGAATTAGTTCCAGATCAACTTCCCTCATATAGACATTCCTCCACCCGCATTCCCCTCAAACATGAAAAGAGCTCAACAAGATCTTCCCACGTATTAACTTTCATTTACTGAACACGAAATGAATCTAAAGAAGATAGTTGTATTTTTTTTTTTATCAGTTAAACAACTCAAATATTACAACTTCATGAATCAAACTCATAACCTCTCACTTACTAAGAAGAGACTGTGCCGCTAGACCAAATGGTACTGGGCAAGAAGATGTCTTTGATAACATTTATTTCTGCCTATGAATTACAAATGAAGCATATTTTATTTTTTCCTGCCTCTCCAAAAACTATATCGTCAAAAATGGAAACCAGTTGAAGGTTTCACTTCAAATAAGTAGGGCAGACCAACATCCAGTTGAAAACTACCTATTTAGACATTCAGTTGCAGTCTCAGACTACCATTCCATGATAATGGATGATATTTTAGGCTTGGGATCTAACTGGATTACCTGAAACTTCTAAGACATTTACAGACTGCAAACTGGGAAAAAAAAAAAAAAAAAAAAAAAAAAAACCTTAACCCCTGTACAACTGCTAGTTATTATTGCACTGAGAAGGCCTAATGCAGTCACCTCTCTCTTCAACTAAATGGTGTAGAGCAACAACCAACATAGTTATTATTGCCAAGGGCAAAATGGAGTGATGAATGTGCGAGAACTAGGATAAACGGTGTAGGCTAAGGCTATTTTCTTCAGTCAAGTTCGAGTACTACTTTACCATGAATCTGCTTCTTCTCCTTTGCCTCGTGAGCCTCTCTCACTTGAGAGATAGGAAATGTTTTCTCCACAGGTATGTTTAGCTTTCCAGCTTCAGATAGCTTTCGTATCTCATGTAACCCTTCCGAGTCAGCTCTCATGAAAGTCCACCAGTACTCTACACCATCAATAGGAAAAGAAAAAATACAACCTGTTTAATAACCCAAAAATAGAGCATGCCAGGTTGCATATATCTACTTTTGTTCTTGTTAGAGACTAATATAAATCAGTTAACCTAAACACTATCCACCTATAAACCTTCGGCACCTGAAATGTGTAGTATGACAAAGCAAGCATTCTGTCTCTATGGGGTAAGGGTAAAGGAACAAAACAAGTCCGATAAGAATTAGACATGCTCATTGTATCAAATAACACAACAAAACATAAACTAATGACAACAGTCAGCAACTCAATCTATTTTTGTGTGTGTATTCTTCCTTGAACTCCTCTAAATAATTGCCTTTTCCTTCCTCACGTCTGCAGAGTGAACAAAAAGTTCACTAAGCAAACTAAATCAAGAAAAGATGGGTAATGAAGTTCAAACTGCAAAGCCACCAACAAATTCACATTTATCAACTTAGAAAGAGACACGCAATTCCCATGTTTTATTGTATTTAACGATAAGACACTTAAACTATGCCCAACCATTTACAAATATGTTAGTTTTACCTATTCCATGAGAATACCGGTACTGGATCTGTTTCTTCAGTAAGACAGCAGTAGCTACTGGAAGCCCAATTGCTATTCCATATCTATCAGTCAAAGATGCTGCCTCGCCCTGCAACAAATCGATGATGATAGTAGATATCCCCATGAGCATATTTTGCAGCATTCTGAAAGTAAATATCACAGGACACTCGAGAGAATTAATTTATCTATGTCCCACCTGAAGTGTCATATAGTGTCCTCCTTTCTTTAAAAGACTTATGCTTATTCTTTCTGTCTCTGGCCCACCAATGGTATCCAAAACAGCATCAAACTTGCCCTTTATTGTCAATGCCATGTCCTGTAAGAACTTTCCGCTATAAATTATTCTCGGGTATTACCATAGTAGTATTGTACTCACAGTAAGTATCAGTAGGTCAAATAAATGGAACAAGTAATAGCTGATTACATCATCACCTCAGTCGTATAGTCAACAGCCTGCTCAGCACCAGCTGCCAATACTCGATCTATACTTTGGCGTCCACATGTCGTAGTAACATGGCACCTTGCAGCTACTGCAAGCTGGATTGCAGCAAAGCCTACAGCTCCTCCACCGCCCACTACTAACAGTCTTTGCCTGTAGATAAGATGCATTTTAAACGAAATAGATGAAGCGATAAGGTATCTGTTATAGCCAAATAATACTTATTTATCTTCAAAAAAGAAAGGAGACAATTTATTGGTGAATAAAGTAAACACACAGTCCACCGAGATAGTTATCATACTCTTTATCACCTTTCCTTATGAGATATTCTTTACAACCCTCAACCATCACAACTATCAATGATACAACCAACCAGAATCAAACATAATATTCAGAAATAGCTCGAGGGACATCTTCCAAAAAAAAAAAAGGTCACAGATAAACATCCAGGAGTAAAATTTTATTCAGGCCCAATGAGTCTATAAACATATATCATTTCAGGGAGAAATGGCTAGACAAAGACATTGTTCGCTTAACTGATCAGTACAAGCAGGGTAAAATGAAGAAAAACATGCGGCACATAAACCCATGTGAAAATTCAGTCAATACTTTTCCTTCTTGATCAAAAAAAAAAAAACCTTTAATTGAAAAAAGAAGAAGAAGCACATAACAAAAGCGATGGAAAATGAACTCAAAAAACTTTTTGACCCAAAACTGGAACAATTAACTCCATCTTGATATATAAAAACATACCCCTCAGATATCCTTGCAGTACCTTGCAGAGCACGCCAAGCAGTCAACGCGGCAAAAGGAATGGCACTTGCTTCCTGGTAAAAGATAAAATTAAATAAAAGCAAGTTCTGTAGCCAGAATCCATAGAAACAGAATGCAAATAGTAAACCCTTATAAATTTAACCACTCGTAATGATCAATTTCTAATGTAAATTGGAATCATGAGGGAATTGATTGCACTAGTTTACTCATGGTGAATACTATATCATCAAATGCCATATGCAAACTTTTTTTTATTCAACTAATTATTGAATATGCAGACCATATTTGTTTCAAGAATGCAAACATTTAAATTTTGGTTCTGTCTACCCTATGCCTTACCCTTCATTAATCGTATATATTTTATGTAGATTTTCTTAAATTTTCTTACTGCTATTTACCCATTTTCAAAAGCAACTTAGTATGCTCTGTTTAACATTTGTAGCAATGAATGCCAGATAGGGTCCATCTCCTAACCTAATCTATGAGCAACAAATTGTGTTCTAATATC
This sequence comes from Fragaria x ananassa, assembly GCA_034370585.1. Lineage (NCBI taxonomy): Eukaryota > Viridiplantae > Streptophyta > Magnoliopsida > Rosales > Rosaceae > Fragaria > Fragaria x ananassa. The sequence continues at coordinate 10,747,893 of CP139765.1, read as the reverse complement.
TTTACAGAGCCAAAACTTCAATGCTTCTTTCATCATTTCTCTAAGTTGAGGAAGGGAACCTTCAAGAACAAGCTAAGCACAAGTCACCACACATCCAAACATGTTGAGTTGATAAACCTTCTACCTTCTAGAACAAATATACTAAAAGAAGCGCTCTATTGAATAGCTCAAGTTTTACAATACCATGGGGATGGAGAGTTATGGAAGATATGCAGCCAACCAAATTGATAGAAAGCCAAAACATTTTACAAGTCCTTTATTAGCTAGCAGCCTAGAAATACAAGAATATTTACCACATGTGTGATTGACGCTGGTTTTGGGGCAAGTTCATCTTCTGAGAGAATTGCATAATCGGTATAAGTACCCCTGACAGCAGTCGGATGCAATGCACCAAAAACTTCTTGTCCTACAGTAAGTCCCTTAACTGAAGCCCCCACAGCTGCAACTTCACCACTGATATCACGTCCCAGGATAAGAGGTAGAAGAGGTCCAAATATTGAACGACCATAGCCAGACCGCATCTGAAAATAATTCAACCCAGAACATTCAATAAATTTATTATCTTATAACATGCACCTACTGAGCCGCAAAATCATCCCTACGACACACACACACACACACACACACACACACACACACATATATATATATATATATCACACCAAATAGCTCATGTAGGAGAAGAAAGGCATTCTAGCTCATGTAGTTATCTAGGCCATTTCTCACAGTTAAAAAAGAACTGTAGAAGAATCAGCTAGCTTTTCAATATATAGAGATCTTTCTTAAAAAAACAAAAATTGACAACTAAACACGGTAATGATCTATAGGGTTAGAAGCAGAATGGAGAACACCTAGACATCCATAACCAAGAGAAATATCAGAGTTCAGACAAATCAAACCACCTGTGCTCAAATTTCAATCTCGAAGAGTAAACTGAAAGCTGAGAAATAACAAAAACCATAGCCGAGAGTCCGAAACAGACTCAGAATCGAAACTACAATGCGCAAATGCAGCTAACAAGTACGAAAACTAACACGCAAATCAAATGCAGCTGAATATGCACAAACGAAACAAAACCAAAACAGATTTCCACAACACATGAAAATTGAGGCCTCGAATTAGTCTACTGGAAATGAAGAGTAAACCTAAATCATTCAAAAGCAGCCAAAACAGAGCTTATAAAACGAAACGAAGAGAATCAATATCGAAAGAGACGAGACTGACTCTGGTATCAAGAGGATTGATCGAGACGGCGCGAGTGCGAACGAGGACCTCATTGGGCTTGAGATCAGGAACGTCGACGATTGGGCGGAGCTCCAGAACTTCAGGTCCGCCGAAGCGCGGCAGTACCACGGCTCTGCAGGCGGTGACGATGTGGCGGAGCCCAACCTTTGAGTGATTGGACTCGAAGATTGAGGCTCTGAAGCTGCTGCTGTGTGACCCCAGCATCCGCATCATCACTGTGTGATCAGACTCAGATCATCAGAGAGAGAGGTTAGGGTTTTATAGGGAAGGAAGAGGAATTGAGGGGAGAGTGAGAGTGAGAGAGGAGAAGAGCAGAGAGACGTGTCTGCGTTTCGGTCCGCATAGCAGAAGAGGCGGTTCGTTAATTAGTTCGTTAGTGTGTTCTTTCTTTTTCTTTTTGGAAATTTATCTTATATTTTGTTTAGTCTGTTAGAAATTTTGGATCATTGGATTGAAAAGTAACACTAAATAGCTAATTTGTTTAGTAGAATTGCACTTGATATGTGTGTAAATTATATAAAAGATAGAATGACTATGATGTAAGTGTAACTCCTCAAACATGTTATATCAATGTTGGTGGATGATTTTGCGGCCGGTCGAGACTAAGTGCCTATATTTCTTTTCTTTATTTTGGTTTTGGGTTGCTTTGACATAACTAGTTTATGTTTAAAGAGTTGCTTGTTAGTTATGTTGTATGGTGAAATTAACAAGGCTTCTCATCATCATCTTATAGTGCTCTTATTGATTGAGAGGATTGTAGCACTTTGTGCTACATATTGAACTCCATTCATTATCACTTTCAACGCCTTGAATCGGTCCACCACGTCTGAAAATTGATCCTTTCATACTTCAAAACATTTATTTTTTCGAACGTTCTATCTTGACATGCACTCTTCACTATCAAGATGTACCACTACTTTTTTCAAAACCCTTGACCTTTGAATCACTCCCAATTGCCTGAGGTTCATAATCAAGCATGTGCAAGTTATATTCCTACGACATATCACATATTTTTTAGAGAAAATGGCATCTCACTATCATAAACAGTTGCAAAACACAAAAAAACCCACTTTTTAAAATATTTATACAAATAAGGACGGAAGCTCAAACCCAAAACAATACAACATCAAGCCTAATCAAAATTCTAAATACATAATACCCAGAATTTTGACAAAATTACATACCATGTCACTCACTCTCTCCTCTCTCCCCTAATCTGATTTTTTTTTCTTTCTCTTTCTCTCTCTCTCTCTCTCTCTGACGACCATGTTCAACAAAACCTGGACTTCGGATCTGTCGAGAAAGGGAGGAGAAGCCGAAGAATGAAAGGATGAATGGTGATCGAGGCTTCAATGAACCAAACCAGATCTGATTTGGTTCTTCTTCTTCTTCTTCACCAGATCTGTCGGCGTTGAAATCGCAAGGAGGCAAGGAAGAGAGGAGGAGATGAAGAATGAAAGAAACTTCACTAAATCCGACTTTAATTCTTCTTCAATCTCTACAACTTGGTTTACTTAAAGAGTCATCGAAATTATCATAGCTTTGAATTTAACAGCAAAAATTGATCATTTGTAGCTAATTTGTGCTCATGCTTCATGCTGCTGCTGCATTCTGCTATGTGTTGACACTGCATGTTGTTGTGTGCTGCTACTGCTTGTTGCTGCTATGTGTTGCTGCTATGTGTTGCTGCTATGTGTTGCTGCTACTGCGTGTTGCTATGTGCTGCTACTGCGTGCTGTTGTGTGTTGCTACTATGTGTTGCTACTATGTGTTGCTATTGCATGTTGTTGTTGTGTGATGTTACTATATTCTGTTATGTGCTGCTACTGCGTGCTGTTGTGTGTTGCTACTGTGTGCAACTACTGCATTCTGCTATGTGCTGCTACTGCATGCTGTTGTGTGCTGTTACTGCGTGCTGTTGTGTGCTGCTACTGCGTGCTGTTGTGTGCTGCTACTGCGTGCTGTTGTGTGTTGCTACTGTGTGCAACTACTGCATTCTGCTATGTGTTACTACTGCATGTTGTTGTGTGCTGTTAGCCTGTTACTGCATGCTGTTGTGTGCTGCTACTGCGTGCTGTTGTGTGCTGCTAATGCGTTATGCTATGTGCTGCTACTGCGTGTTGTTGTGTGCTGCTATTGCGTGTTGTTGTTGTGTGCTGCTACTGTGTGCTGTTCTGTGCTATTACTGCGTGTTGTTGTGTGCTACTACTGCGTGTGTTACTGCTCGTGTTGTTGTGTACTGCTACTGCGTGTGTTGTTGTTGTGTGTTGCTCTGTGTTGCTACTGTGTGTGTTTTTGTTGTGTGCTACCACTACATGTTGTTGTTGATGTGTGTTGTTATTGTGTGTTGTTGATGTATGCTGCTACTACGTGTGATGTTGCTATGTGTTGTTACTGCAAGTTGTTGATTCATGTTACTGCTACTGGGTGTGATGTTGTTGTGTGCTGCCGTTGCATGTTGTTGATTCATGTTGTTGTTGATGTGTGCTAAATTAAAGGATTGTCCAAGCATCTTTGTGCTACTACTAGGTTGTTAACCCATGTTACTACTTCTACTGAGATGTTAACATCTGCTACTACTTCTACTAAAATTAATTGCTACTACATTAAACTATTGAAAATCTGCTATTGTATTTCATTTACTGAAAAATCTCAAAATGAGAGACTTTTCTTTTCTAAAAGTATATTTACTTAGTGTAAGGTTAGTTTGGGAAATTAAATCATGACACATGACATGTAGAGAAAAATTGTCCTTAATTGTTAAAAACTGTCCTTATTTGTTTAACAACAACACAAGTGGATTTATTTGTGTTTCAAATCATTTTAAAGGATGTATATATGATTTGTTATATTTTTTAATGTTTGTTTTTTACACGACCTAGAGGAATGATTTTTTTTTTCAAAGGTCTCATGACCGCTTCATTCATGATAAGTACAAACTCTGAACAAAATTATAAAGTCAACATATGACATATTAATAAAAAAATATTTTTTACAAATAACCGTACAATCTTAACAATTATGTCGTAACGACTTTCTCAAAATAATTATTACTTAAATTTTCCTTCAACAATCAACACAACATTGTATGGGATGTGTTAACACAGATCTTATCACAAAAAATAACCTTGTCCTTCTTCTTACTAGGAAGATACCCGCGCCTTGGCGCGGTGTATATAGTGCATGGAAAGCATTGTACAAAAATTTGTGGCAGCAGGATTAGCTAATATCTCCAATATCATCTTCAAGAAATTAGGCCCGCACTTTGGTGAGGGTGTTTGAAATATTTGTTGTAGAGAAATTTGTTTACTTGAGCTCATGTTATATTGCAAGCTAAAAAAGAAAAAATATTGTGGACTGCGTAAGACATAAAAAAAAAAAATATGTGAGAGTTTGCTATGTATCATATCCAGCATTATAAACATAAAGTAAAAAAAAGAAATAACCATAGTTATAAATTAATTAATACCCTCTATTTTTTTTCTTCAGATGTTGATCAGGAAGACAATGTACTTGAAATTATATATCAGAACTGTTATGCCAGATGGTGAAGAGATGGACCAAGCATGAAAGCTTACCACTCTAACTGAATTAATTGAGCCTGTATTTGATTCTATGTTACCAAAACAATATGATGACAGTAATATACAGTAATAGATTACAGCTATTCAATAATTTTTAATTTTGAAAAGTATATGTTACTAGGAGCGTAAGCTTCAACTTACCAAAAAATGATACGCACGTCTGATAGCTGTAAATCTGCTTAATATTATAACTTGATTGCAAAAACAACTGTAATACCTGCAGGAAAAGATGGGTAAAGATTAGAAAAATTATTCAACAACTGTTCTCCGTAATCTAATATCTATTGCAGGAAAAAGAAAAAAGGTACCGAATTTAAAAAATCATGGATGAAGTTTTAGCCCAAACATTCAATCTACACGCATCAGTGTAAATGGAGGAGTGTAAATTAATAGATAAAAAAAATTCACAACTCACCTGATTGTTGTCAAGAGCGAAGATTATAGTTGGCGGTTTTGAATAGTGGAGGAAGGTGCTGAGATCAAATCTGGAAAGGATTTGGATTTGGTTACTGAGTATAGACTTGCGAGCTAGATCAATGGATTAGGAGCGAGAGAACAGAGAGAAATCTTGGGCGGTAGAGAAAGCGAGAGGAGTCTAGAAAGACAGCGGTAAAGAAAGCGAGAAAAATGTAGAGAGATTGAGAGAGAGTTCGCTAAAAAAAAAAACTATCTGTCAGCGGACTTCGCGCCCTTCTCTTGGGCGGAGAAATAGGAAAATCTAGAGAGACAGAGAGGGTTCGTCCAAAAAAAAAAGCGATCTGCCAGCGGACTCCGCGCCCTTCTCTTGGGCGATGAGAGACAGTTAGTCCAAAAAAAAAAACTATCTGCCAGCGGACTTCGCGCTCTTCTCTGGGGCGGAGAAATAGAAAAATCTAGAGAGACAGAGAGAGTTCGCAAAAAAAAAAAGCGAACCCCCAGCGAAATCTAAAAAAAAAAAAGTGATCGGACTCCGCGCCCTTCTCCTGGGCGGAGAAATAGAAAAATCTAGATAGAGTTCGTCCATACAAATCTAGTGAGAGTGAGAGAGAGTTTAAAAAAATAGTGATCCCCCAGCGGACTCCGCGCCCATCTGTGGGAATGAAGAGGACAAAAAAAAAAGTGATTGGACTCCGCGCCCTTCTCTTGTTAGACAGAGAGAGTTCGTCCACAAAAAAAAAAGATCTGCCAGCGGACTCCGCGCCTATATCTGGGAATGAAGAGGACAGAAAAAAAAAACAAAAAGAATAATCGGACTCCGCGCCATTCTCTGGGGCGGAGAAATAGAAAAATCTAGAGAGACAAGGGCAGTTACTGTTCACTAATAACAGTAAAATGACGGTTTTGTCCTATTCATTCTCAGATATGGGCGCGGAGTCCGCAGGGGGTTCGTTTTTTTTTTTTGCGAACTCTCTCTCTTCGCCTAAGAGAAGTGCGCGGACTTCGCCTGCGAGATGGGCTCCGAGTTCGCTGGCGGTTTTTTACTCCACCACTGTTCACTTGCTTGCGAACAGTCGCTTATACACAAAATCACTGTTCATATGCGAACAGCCGCTTACAACACACAAAACCACTGTTCATAAGCCTATGAACAATGCTTGTGAACAGTCGACCAAGCTTTAGCATATAGTAAATTCTCATATTCCAAACATTTCGTGATATGTACGTAAAATTAAATTTACAAGACTGTCCTCTAAAGTTACGTTTACAAAAATAGAAGAAGTTATTTTTACATTATTCAATTTTTGTTTTTTATTTTTCTGAATAACGGATAAATATATAGGGGGTGTGATGGATGACGTGACTCGTATCAGTTTTTCCGAGGTTAGACGACAAAATTAGTTTCAAAAGTTTATCGAGGCTCGCCCCCCAAAAATCAAAACCCATTTCGGTCCAGATTAGGAATTAGAGAAATCTCTATCCTTCCCCTCTCCCAGTAAATCCATAATTTTGATAATTTGTCCTATTTTGTTCTAGATTTCTGATTCAAATTGTCCTTTTCTGTCCTCACTCACGCCCCTTTCACCACAAAAACTTTTCTTTCCTCCCAAACCCAAAACCACTCCCCCTCTTCTTCTCCTCGCTCATCTCCCTCGTTCTAATCGCTCAGAGCAGAGAGCAGAGAGCAGAGAGCAGAGAGAGGGAGCTGTCATGGGTAGGCCTCCAAGTAACGGAGGCCCTTCATTCCGCTTCAATCAGGCTGAGGTGGTTTTTTGCTTCCTGTAATTTTTGCCTTTTGTTTTGGTTTTTGAGTTGGAATTGGTGAATGACTAAGAGTTTGCATGCTGAATTGTGAATTGGGGTTGTGTTTTGGGAACATGGTTGTTTTAAAGCTTTGATCTTTGAGTAGTGGGTTGTGGGTTTTGTTGGGAATTTAAGCTGGTGGGAGTTGGATTGTGGGTTTTTTGGGTTCAATTTTGGGTTTTGTGTGTGTGCTTGAGATTTTACCTGATATGATTTCTGTACTTGGGTTTGGAATTGCATTGAATTTTTGTGATCAAAATCTTTTTGGTTTGCTTCGTAGAGCTTACTGGTGGTTTTGCGTGGTTGGTCTGTTAATGGATACATTTCATGTCTGTTCCCATTTACAGGAATGCTTGTTAGATATTTTCCAAAACTCTTGATAATGGAATTGGGAATTTCCGAGACCATGCCTCTTTGCTCATCTTTATTGTTGCTTAAACTGAAACCAAGTAATGATAACTAATAGCATGGCTTGGTTAGTGATCGTGTTGTAGGGTTCAGGGTTTTAACATTTAAAGAACGTATTTAACATGAAACTTTTTGTGATTTTTGATCTCTTTCATTGCGTAAACATGACCTAGCTGTCCTTTTATGTAGTTATTTTTACGAAATATATATGCATGCTTTCTGTTTTTCGTAATCTAAATTTTGGATTACTTTGTTAATTCTCGTAACCGTTGTTATTTGTTAACGGTATCTGCATGGTAGGATCATGAAGTTGTTCCCTTTGTCGTTTCTAGTTTCGTTGTAAGACCATAATTAGTTGTCAGTTATTCTCCCAGCTTATTTTCATTTCAATTGCATTAAATTAGATCCTTTTCAATGTTTTGCATACGATCTTCCTTGCATGAATGATTCCTTATGTAACGTTCTGCAGCTCGTAATATTGCACTCACAATAGCATATTGTCAGTGCCTTTGAAAAAACTATACCTTTAAACTTAGTACCTTTGATATATACATGTATCTATACGTTTTGAACATATTTTATATGATGACGTCAACTTGTACATGTCCAACTTTTAAGATCTGTTATGAACCATGTACAACTTGCCACATTTGTTAGGTTGCTGAGATGGAAGCTATTTTGCATCAACACAATAATACAATGCCAACACGCGAACTTCTAATGGACCTTGCACAGAAGTTCAGGTTCGCCCAAGTTCTTAATTTTTTGAATTTGAACAAAATTCTGTTTGTATGCATTAGATGACTGAGATACTTGTCTGTGGTCCAGTGAAACAGCAGAGCGAAAAGGCAAATTTCAAGTGCAAATGAAGCAAGTATGATAATTACATTTCTTTATTGTCCGTAGGGATAATTATTAGTTCTATTTATGGATTATGGTCATCATTAGGCTTAGAATTGGTTTGAAAACTCATTTGAGTCTGTGTGTGTTATCTTTTTATAGGTTTGGAATTGGTTTCAAAATAGGCGATATGCTATTAGAGCAAAATCAAGTAAGGTTCTTGGGAAGTTAAATGTTTCACCTATGCCTCGAGTGGAATCAACTCCAGTGAGACCTATTCCTCAAGGTCCCCAACCTATAGCTGCTTCTATACATGCTCCTTCAGGTAGATGGAACCTGCTCTATTTTTGTTTTACCCTTCCTTTCTGTCTAATTTTCATTTGTTTGTGCTCACTTATTTCACCATCTTGTTTTAACTTGTGTTTGGTAACCTATCTTGGACTTGTCTACTTGAATTTGTTTTCACAATCGCCAATTGACTAACCTTTCCCGGTGCACTGCAGGTCTTAGACTGCATAGTATTTAAGTTGAATGATCTAGCTACGGTTAAAATGTAGCCAAATACCACTGTATTTGGTTTGTGTGTAATTTCTTGTAGTACTTTAAATTTGACTGGTACATACTGCGGAATGTTCTTATGTGTGTCAAGGAATTTCAAAACAGGCCTTTTGTTTGCATTTACATGCATGCATGACTATGAACGGTACTTGTCACGGAGGAGAAAAAAGGGTTCTAAGTAATACACTTTTAATTTTTATGGCTATCACATAAGACTTCATATGCATTAATAGGAAATCTATATATGCATGAAGACAGATTGAGATTTTCAATTTAGAATTTTTTTTGCCCAATTCGTCGATAGTTGGTATTAAAAGTCTTCCCCCAATATGATTGGTATGTATTTCCTTCTATGAAAGAAAAAACAAACGGTAATCTGCTGTATTTTCTTTCCATCTAAAAAATGCATGGATCATGAATGTATACCAGCCTTACATTTGTCCAATCTGATATTGTAAGGGAAAACTTTTTTCTTAGATAATGGTGTTCCTTTCCACGAATTGTTAGACATGACATTTGAGATGGCCCACATCATGTGATAATTGACTCCCCCAATTCTGGGAAAATGAAGTTTTAATTAACTTCCAGTAACCATTAATTCATCTTTTCAAACCCACTGAAGAGTAAAAAGTAGAGCATCTGGGGATGCGATCAGTTGTCCAGGTTTTCTCAGTACTCCACACAACTTGATTTACTATTAATATATTCTTTTACTTTATTCGTCTGCTGCATATTGGTAACCATGGCTGAAGGTTAGTGCTGAATGAATGCACATTGTAGTTTACAAGCCATATAAGAACTTCAGACCAAAATAATCCAAAAAAGCAGAATATTGATATCAATTCATTGGAGTTTTTGGGATGTTTTTTGTAGTAATTGTATTTGTGGAGACGCATGTGTTACATCTTTTTTGGATGGAAAGCATTATGGCACGTGATTTCTCTATATTACTTGATTCAACTCGGAGAAAGTTCATGCCAAATTTAATATTACATATGACATGAGCGACTGAGATATTTGTACACATTAAACTAGTTAATTAATTTATAGATTGTTCACGCATGTGCATAGTTTTTAACAGTCATCAAGAAAGATTATTTATGAAGAAATTGAATGAAGTATCTTTTCATGATGATTGGATTTTCGAATAATTTTATTTATACCCAGTTCCAAGCTCAGCAAGGGGTCCTTCTGAAAATCCTATCTTGGAGTTTGAAGCTAAATCCGGAAGGGATTCTGCATGGTTAGTAGTTTTTTTAAAGTCGTGTTGCATAAGTTGCCGATGTTTCTCAACAGAATTTTTGTTGGTAGTTAATTATTGTTTCCTGTAGATTTTTTGTTGGTATTCATTCTCATGCTATAAATACTCATAGGTGAATTATTATTATTTTTTGTCAGGTATGATGTTGCAAACTTTTTGTCTCATAGATCTTTGGAGAGCGGTGATCCGGTAATTTTCTAATTTAGTTTCTCTGCATTTATGGCACTGAGTTGTTACCCAAGATTGATTGTAGGCTTTGTTATTATTTTTTTGAATGGTGCCTTGACTATAATTTAAGCCTCAAAGTTCTGCTTTTACGCAATTGAGCTACAGCTTAAATCCCTAGTAGCCCAACTAAAATATTTGTTGTACTGAAGGACAAAGTTAGAGGTTGTAATTCTAAATGATCTTGTTGGATATTCCAGGACGTGCTGGTGCGTTTTGCTGGATTCGGACCAGAGGAGGATGAGTGGGCTAATGTCCGAAAGCACGTGAGGCAGCGTTCTCTTCCATGTGAATCATCAGAGTGTGTTGCAGTTCTCCCTGGAGACCTCATACTCTGTTTTCAGGTGGGATTCATTTTTTTTCCCCATGTTCTTGAAAGAACAATTTTGTATACAGTATATAAAGTAGTAAAGACGCTCATCCTAACCTGTTTTCGAAATTGTATGTTTTTTTTCTTTTTCAGGAAGGTAAAGAGCAGGCTTTGTATTTTGATGCCAATGTCCTCGATGCTCAAAGACGAAGACATGATGTAAGAGGTTGTCGTTGTAGGTTTTTAGTGCGCTATGTTCACGATCAGTCCGAGGTATAAAAACTCTTTTTTGCAGTTTCCGATGTCTCCCTTCTAAGTTGATCTCTTACTGGAACATAATTCTGCATTAGGTGTTTTGAAATCACTCATCTTAAGAATGCTATAGAAATAAATCCAAGTACTATGTGAATATGATGCCGCATGCTAAAGTAATGATCTCCCTGAAAAGTCTCATGAGAAAGGATATCATGTCCTTTTGACAACTTTATCTAACAGAACATTAGCTCATCTCTAAAACTACTGAAGGTGCATTTCTTGGTTACCATACATTTCTAAGATTGGGAATTCTGCACTTGTCTTTTTTCATATTGCATGCAATGAAGGGGACAGTTTACCTTAGATACTTTTGTCCACATAACTGTTTAAAATTACGTAATGATTTTCTCCGACTTTGGTGTTTCTTATGTTCATGATGTCAGGAAATTGTTCCACTGAGGAAGGTTTGCCGTCGGCCTGAAACAGATTACCGGTTGCATCAGCTTCATGCTGAAAACAATACAACAGCAGCGGAGCAGAAAAGTATGGATAATTTTAAGGTGCCTTCTACTTCTGCTGAAATGATACAAAAGCAGCACAATCCAGTTTTTCATGTTAATGCTTCTGTTGCTGCCCAATCTTCAACTCCTGAACTTAGAAAACCCGAGATGAGCATTGCTATGAGTGCAGGAAATACTAGTGGTCCTCCAGGTAGTGGTGGAGTCACCAGTGGTAGTGCTCCTGTACTCACAAGCTGCACTGCTACGGTCATCTCTCATGGTGGTTCTGTTGGGAACATGTCAGGAGGGAATTAGTGGGGCTGCTTTGACAAATTTGTCATTTTGGTTGTACTATGTTGTTAGTGTCCTCTAATTGTGTAGGATGATTAGTATGCTGGGTTCGACCTCTTCACAACACTGGGTTTTCATCAGTGTATGAATTGAGTATGAGCTCTCCCCTGTATACTAATTCGGAATATGACTAGTCAAAGAAAGTGTTGGAGTTTTCAATTTTACCTGTTAAACTGAAACTGTTAAGTTCAAGACTTCAAATCTTCTATTTCCTTTTTCAAAAATTTAATCTTTCTTTGCGGTTCACGTCATGCTCACATGAAAAGGAGAAAAGATTTCTGAAAGGACAATTATGCAGGATGTTTATGTTCTGAAATTTCTCAGGGATATAGAAAGTGTCAAACAACTGGGCGAGTATCGTTCTCATATTTTTCTCTGAGCTCTCTACTTGGAGTATCTCTGGCCTCGTAGCTTCAGTGTCTCAGACTGTCGAGGCGATGAATATTTACTCATCAATTTCTTAAGTAAACAATATGACGCATTGCGTTATCGCATTTTGTTCTAGAAAACTTCATTAATAGACGAAGAATACAAATGAGTTTGGGTACAAGGGTAACCTACAATCCCAACAAAGAGTCGGGAGGAAACTCTGCGCACACCGACTTCACTCTCAAAGCCATGTTGACACACTAATGAAGCCAACTTGACCCCAACTCCAAACAAAGAAAATGTCCACTTGACGTCAAGCTTTCTTTTACCTCGTTGCTTGACGCTTCAACCATCGCCAACCACAAACTAACACTTGAACTTTCAGTACATCTAAAATATGACCTTCGCAGCTCGAATATTCACCGTCAATAATAGTATTCAGAACTGTTAAAGCATCAACCACCCACTTCCAGTTTAGCAAAACCAACATTATATTCTGCAGCAATGCCAGAGCTTCCATTGCCCTTCGAAACTCCTGGTCAATAACCCCATTTTTATTACCTGTCCATCAAAGTTCAGTTTGATAGTAATCGAAAAAAAAAAAAAAATACTCAGTTTGATAGTCCAAAGCAGGTTGCTACCAATCTCTTGACGTTAAACAGAGTCGATAGGCTGCGGAGCCTTATTAACAAGGTTAAACACATCTGTTCTAATAAAGGAGACAAAGGGCCAAAGAAGTGGCCATGTTTACACCTTTTTCCTCCTAGTGGGTTTCATATGCCATGTTCATCTTGTTTTAAACACTCAACTGACTCAATTTGAGCATTATGGGTCATTCAGATCCTTAGACCGACCTTAATTGATTTTGGTAAAAGTTGGGAAATTCGCAATACAACCTGATTGAGTGACATACCACAACCAACTCATCACATCACCACAATGTCTTAGTCGTGCGTTTATTTTACTAATTAGGCAAGATCATAAAATTCAGACTAGATTACACATACATATACAAACCAGATTAATAATACAACATGGTGATTATATATGGCTACAAATGTAGGTTTTGAAACTACAGCGTTTACATTTTACAACCACCACATGAAGGTCTGGCCAGTTGCTCTTTATTGACTCAAGGACAGAACTTGCCAGCCCTCGCCTTCCCCTTACAACAACACTGAATGAACTTGCCTACAGCTTCTTAAGCACCATCATCATCAACGGCATCAACAGTGTTGACGCGTTCACATTCGTCTATCCATTCACTATATCTGCAATCATATAATGAATTGTCAGAAAGAGAGGTAAAGAGAGGAACTAATCAAAAACAATTATCTTGCCACCACAATCACTTCAGGTAAATTTTTACTTACATGTCTATGGCTTCAGTCAAAGCTGCAAAAGGAAACAAACAAACGATCAGAGGTTATCAAGTGTCTACAAATATTGAAGTGGCTAACACTACAAGAGAGAACGCATAGAAGTAGCAAAACAAGATAATCAATCAAAAATTAGAGTACTGCATCATGCTACAATACGGGAGCTTTAGACCAGTTTTTCAATTGAAAAAGTGTAACCATTTCAAAAGTCTAATTTGTTTTTCCACAAATTCCCTAAGATCATACGTGGATTGATTAAAGCGGGCTCTGCACATACATACACCCTTTTCAGGCCACTTACCATTGCTCCACAACTTGTGATTGTTTCTAAAGGTTTCAGGAGTTCTTTTCATGTTTGAAATTAATTCAGTTAACCATCCCTATGTCCGAAAGTGTTTATTTTCAATTACTCTATTTCATAAGTGCTTGGAGTTGTCAGTTGTGGTCTTTTACTAAGCATATCTAAGCTTGTTATTTCCTTGATAAAATAAAGGAAGTGAATAAACACACATATAACTTCTATCTATGTAGGGATCCCACACTGTACCATCCAACACTGATTCACAAACCATTGAGTAACAGCACAATCTCAGAAATTCCGTGCATTAGATCAACCCAAGCACTCCAAAATAATATATCTAACATACCTGTGATGGTTGTGCTGAAACTCTCTTGACAAATGTTACATATAGCCTCACCAATCAAGTTCTTCATGTCACTGCAACCAAATTCAAAACAAAATGAGTGATGGGCGTAAGTGCACGTAAACTAAACCCATCCTGATTCTACTTAGTAGCATCAGCCCTGTTGATTATGAAACTAAAAAGTGGAGCTGAACATGTAGTATCATAAGATTCTCAACAACATAGGCCAAAATACCATGACGCATTTGACGAAACATACATTCTTCAGTAACACCCCCACAACATAAAGGACCCAATGCTTTCCTAAAAATGATAATAAAAAAAAATACACAGTAGGACATAACGAAAACTTACATGCGGCACTCGACGCTGTCACCATGGTTGCAAAAGGGGCAAGTGAAAACAGTATCCAGCTTATCCATTCGCTTCTTAGGCGCAGGCTTCGCCTTCGCCTTTCGCTTTCCCATGTTTCAACAAATTCTGCCCAATTATCAATTTTCAACCCATTAGTTCATGTATTGAGCAGCTAACTAAACTAACACTTCTTATGCCATACATAGATCACAGATACTTTAATGTCCACAATTCTCATAAAGAATATTCACAAATGCAAAATTACTTTCCAGTGTGTACAAACAAACGCAGAATTTAATTTATTTTGAAATTAAATGATATCTAGACACCCAATCGAATCTTATGCGCCGCAATTCAGCCAAATAAATGCTATTCAGGCTCATATTAATACTTGTCTATGATTACGGAAACCATAAAAGAGTAATTTTCAGTTTATTAATTGATCAATTAAGCAACTTTCACATTGAAACCTGGCTACTGAAGTTTCAGAATTTCATCAAATCTAGAACAAACAAAGAACACATGAGGAGCCCTAGAAATTGAAACAGTGAAAGAAAACGAAAATTGAAGTTTGAAAAAGGGAAATCAAGAAAGCCAGGGTTACGAGTTAGAAGGAGAGAAACCCTAAAGACTACGAAACCCTAAAACGGGGTTTTGGGGAAGGAGAAAAGAAAAGGCGTACCTTAGCGAGACAAACGCGCGCTTCTGATTTGGGTTTTGGGGAAAGAATATGTAGCTGTGCTTGGGCAGAGAGGGCTTGTCTATTTATAGGTGCATGACTGGCCGTTGGACCCCTCCAGTAGAATTTTGGGTTTTTTTGGGGCCTAATATAAATATTAATTTCTACGAGGGCCTTGTCTGGAGATATTACAGAGATTGAAAATATTATTTTTTGAAAGGAAATAATTTGAATAGAAATTGGAAATTATTACAGTTTACAGAGACACATTTAAAGAAATTAATCCCCTGTAATTGTCAGTGTGATCAAATTAATTAGTAAAATGGTTCTGTGCTTGAATGAATGGTTCGATATGGCATCATTTTTTCAGGAGCCAGGGAAAAAATGATTCGTATTTGCCTTTTCTAGTCGTGTTTCTCTGTTAATGGTTTTCGTTTGTAAATTGCAGCATCTAATGTTATAGGATTTTGGGAAGAAAAAAAAACAGAGAATAACAGACCTGCTTCTCCTTTTCTATAGCCTATCTTTGGTAAATCCAACTTCTTGTAACTAGTATACCAAGATGAAATGCACATTTAGAGGGACAAAATTGTACTGGTACACACCAGCAGCCATTTTACACCAATACTATCTTGTTTGATACATAGATTTCTCCAAAAGACGACATATGAAGAAGACTAGTCTAGCTTACAACAAACAAAATTTCCGCCATGCAGGAGAAACATTACAACTAGAATTTTGATCCATCGAAATCTTAATAACTAAGCCATGAGCTTTGTGTAGTTCTGTCTGTTGATTGAATTGAGCTTAATAGGTTCAACTACCTTACAAAATAGTTAAAAGAACTGTCAACCGCAAATAATTACTCTGCACGATCCCGTTTCAAATCACCCCCTTCTTTCCGCTTCTTCTTTCCCTTGCCGCGTTTCTTCTGCTTCTCTTTAAGACTAAGTTGAAGTTTAACGCTCTTTTCCCATGCTTGTCTGTTTTTCTGATAAAGCAACATTGCAGCACGAGCATCTTCTACCTGTAATAACATTAGGAGTTAAACGAGGTATCTACATATCATTTTAAAGTTTCAATGAAATGCCATTTCATCACATCGGAGGTTATCTATCAAATACTCTTAAACATATGGAAAGTGAAGCCATAAACTACAACCAACATGATACCAAAACAGGAGTTCATAATGAAGGAAATCACTGTGCTTGACGGCAAGAAGTATAAATGTCTGCTAACCCTTAAATATTTAGTCACAGATGTTGTATATATGTAATAATGTATTATAGTGAACTTTTCAACCGTTATTTTGTAGTAATCATTACGTCAAAACAATTACTATCAACAGTAACCATCAAAGAATCAGAATACTAACAGGACAGTGCTCCCCATTTTGGATTTCAACACCCAGAAACTCAGCTGCAAGATGCCGTAGCACCCTTACAGATCCGTCCTCCCTGCTTTATCAAACACAAATATCTTCAGCATATGTAGAGGAGTGTCGGTAAACTTTAACTTGTTGAACACTTAGTAAGAGAAAAAAAAGTACCTCCTAAAGGGTTGATACACTGATGTATCCCTCATGTCCTCCTTGGGATGACTCAGAAGTAATGCCTGTTTCAGTCAAATTGTTAAATTAGATATTCACATCTATACATCACACAACTGATTTTAAATGCAAGATACCTTCAGATCATTGCGCAATGCATGGCCCACAAGAATTCGTCCTTTAATCAGCTCAGCCACATTTTTTTGAACTATTCGAAAATCCTTTGCTGCAGAGGCAGATAATAAAGAGCAAACATTCAATCACTGTAAGTATCCACAAATAATGTTTGTGGAATGCTAGTAATAACTTATGTTCGTCAGTAAATAATCTGAAGACTACTATAACATGTTGCTAAATTTTTCCTAACTAAACCAGCAACCAGGACGTTTCAATGTATTATTTTGTATTACTAGCTGCATTGCAGATTCCATAGCATATACCAGAAAAGAGTGGATGAAGTGGAAAGATGATATAAAATATATGAAAGAGTACATATTTACTACAAGGCAATATGAGCTATACTGAGTGGTTAATGTAGCACCAGTGGGAACTTCAAAAAGAAGTATAATGAGAGAGGAATTAAGATTTGAATGATGATGGTAGAGCTGTAGAGGAAAGGAAGAAGAAAGAGCAAAGAAGATGAACATTATTATCAAAAATCAACTCAGCCCCTCAAGAAATGCAGTGACTAATTAGAGACCCCAATTGGACAAGTACCAAAAACTAAACAAAGTACAAAAACCATGACAGTGATAATTGAGTATTATAAGAATTTTAAAAGGAGTTATAAATGGAGTCTAACAATGATGAGAAACTGAGAATACTAGGGTGACAAACTTAAGCGGTGTGAGGTAAGAAGAAGACAGTGGACAGATAAAGGTTGGAACAAAAGAGGAAGAAGATAATTTAAGAACAAGTGAGAAAAAAAATGATTTTAAAAAAAAAACTGATGAGTAAAAAACATAAAACAAAATAGGTGACCCGAAGAAGAAAATAATGTCAAGTTGTATTAGTACTTAGTCTGCCTGTAGTCACATACAATATCAGAAAATGAGTTTCCAAATAAAGCAGAGTCTTCCTGATTGACCAGCAGATGTCAGTATGTACGAACAGTCAATAACCAGTTGAGAATTAATCACAAGAACATAGTACAGCCTGGTTCAACATTTTTATAAAAGATTCATAAACACATCAGTAAAGCAGATACCCTACATTAAGAGTACACAACAGCAACAGAGATAGATAAACACAAACCTTTTCGCAAGTCCCAAGAACGAATGCCACTTATTTGAGTTCGGAAATCAACAACGTGTTCTACTGGGCGAACAAACTCATCATATATAACGTTCCCCCATTTATTTATCTGCAATAGAACTGTACCATCAGCAATCAGTATTCCTAACAGGTTAATGTACCAAGTATATGAATATAACAAAATGGAATATTAGCTAAGGAAATAACAGATGCAAGCTTGTCTTCAAAATTGCCACCTTAGAGATCAAACCTTTCAAAGAACAAGATGAAAGAAGGGTATGAGATGAAGTATAAGGATTGAAGGATTACCAGTGTAACTCGTCCAAGGGCACTTTTATTTCCTAGACCAACACCAACCATTTCACAATCCATGCCTATTTCATCTGTCACACTGTCAAATGATTTATATGTTAAGAGATCTCATAGCTGCCATAGAAAAACCGTTGTGGACCACAATATTTTACAGAATAAAATGAAAAGATCTTCTTGATTTTCACAGAGGAAACATATTTCATATTAATTCTACAGTTACTTGATCATGAAATCTAAATTAATATGTTTGTTCAAGGTAGAAATGAAAAATAGAAACAAGAATATCAAAACCTTCGTCCTAAGTTAAGTAACCTCCCTCCTAGCTTAAGTAGAAAATGAAACACGTGAGGCCTTTCTTCTGCTAAAACACAAGACTTCAGACTAAAATATTTCTCAGAAAATTTGCATTTAAACAGCTTTTCTGGATGATGAAAGAGGCTAAGTTTGTTACAGTTAAACAACTCTATCACCAGGCAAGAAATTAGTTGTACGTTAGCATGAATCTCATACCCAAAAGAGGCATATAACTGCTCTGTGAGATCATCCAGCAGCCCAACATTCGATACAAGAAAACCTATAGGTGTCATGGGAAAACCTTCAATCCTTTTTTTCTCTCAAGCTTTTAGTAACATAGTAGACACCAGACACAACTAAGGTATGCAATTACCACCTTTCACGTGAAAAATATATCCTTTAAGCTTGTGTCAAAAGTTTGATGAATATGAAGTTGTGGAAAACCAAAAGATATGAGTAGGAAGACAGACTAAGCATCACACATATTCTGGCTAAAGCATGACTCTTTAAAATGGATGCTAGAATTGCATTATAAATCTTAATTCAAGTCATATCTGCTCCAAATTCATGTAAACATATTCTTCCAGAAACAAAAAAAACTGAAACAACTAATCCTTTTCACCTCAAACTAACACTGCTGCAAATTCACAGCCAAACAAAATCCAAATGACCAAAAAAAACTATCCTGCATTTTCTGAGCAACCAAAAAGCATGAAAAAACAAACATCGGCTAAAGAATCACCTGCAATCATCATTAACAGGTTCCAGAACATTCAACAGAGACGGAGAATCATCCACTCTCTCTTTCCTTTTCCCTACAAACAAAACCCAAATTAAAAAAAAAAGGATGTAACTTTCAGAATAGCAATAACAAAAGGTCGTAACTTTCAAGTGATTCAAATG
This sequence comes from Fragaria x ananassa, assembly GCA_034370585.1. NCBI lineage: Eukaryota > Viridiplantae > Streptophyta > Magnoliopsida > Rosales > Rosaceae > Fragaria > Fragaria x ananassa. Next base: position 10,728,399 of record CP139765.1, on the reverse strand, counting down.
CAAAGCAAGGCAGGCAGCGAATGAAGATAGGGAAGAAGAAGAAGTTACCCAAGATGGTTTTAGGGGTTTTAGAGTCAGAGTTGCTAAAGGGTCTTGAAGGCTTAGGCTGGCTCTTTAGGACTTCTTGGAATTTTGCCCAGTTGGGATTTAGTTGAAACTGCGTTGCTTTTATTTTCATCTTTCTTCTTCTTGTTTCTGGTGGGAGCTCAGAACTCAGGGGCTTGTGGCAGAGTGCTCGCGTCTGGAACGACGGCCAGGTTTACATACAGACGACGACGTCCTGTTTATTTATTTTAGCTAATATACGTGGCAGGTATTTATTGGAAAATGGAAAGGAAAAAAGCCTTTGCAAAACCTAAAGGAATTAGGGGTGGACTTTGTGAGACCGGAAAACCGAAAACCGGCCATAACCGCACCGCACCGCACCGACCCGAGGAAACCGGAACCGGACAAAACCCAGAAAACCGGCCTAACCGAACCGAACCGACTTTATTTAATTAATATAAATAGTTAATTAATATATATGTGTCATATTTTGAATGGTTGAAAATATGCCTACCATAGGCCTGCACATACACGATTATCTCTCTGATAGCTTTTCTATTCTTTCTCTTCTCAGACTATTCTTCCGCAGTTCCGCCTCTCTTCTCTTCTCAAAAAAACCCAGCAGTTCCGCCTCTCTTCTCTTCTCAAAAAAACCCAGCAGTTCCAGACCATCAAGAATTCACTCGATCATCTCGTCATCGCGGGTAACTCACTCACTATTTCATTACTAAATTTCAGATTTGAGCGAATCACTGATCTCACTTTTAGGTTCGAATTGAGATTTGAGTAATTAGGATCCCTCAATTTGGGCATTTTGATTGTAAGGTTATAATGGTGCAGCGAATGTATATGGCTTTAGTGTTCTTTAGATGATGCCGAATGTAATTAGGATCCCTCACTCACTGTAAATTGTGGTTTTGTTTTCGTAGCTTAAAGAAATTGTAGTTTGTGAGTGTTGATGAAAATCTAACGGTTGTGTTGTTTTCCAATGATGAATCAGCCTGCAAGGCCAGAGGCAGCGATCTCCGAGTTCATTTCAAGGTACCCAGAATGTGACACTGTTAATAATTAGAAAACAATTTAGTGTTTATTGTAACGGTAGTGAAATCAGGGGTTTTAGTAATGACTTGCTTGCAGTTTAATGCCGTTGTCTAGATTGTTAGCTTTTCGGTTGTTTTAGCTCTGATTTTCATAGTATCCTTGTCGTGATAGTGGTGACTCGTGCCAATAGGAAGCTCTTAAACTCCAGTTTTGTGAACTATTTCAAATCATGAGTTATATTTGAAAACCAGGCTGAATTTGCTTCGTATAGTTTTCAATTGGATAGGGTCTGTGATATAAGTGGATGCAATACATATGAAATGGATTTCAAATCGAGTTATGTGAAACTTATGTGTTCTTCTTCCTCTAACTCGAATCTGATATGCACACACACACACTTTGTAAAAAATTGTTGACATGGATCAAGCTACAAGTATATCTCTGTGCAGTTTTAGGTTGTACGTAGCCAACTTGTTTATCTATCTGCTAAATTTCTCAAGCACCATTCAAATGTTGTATTGATCCCAATAGAAAGAAAGAGGAAAAGAGTATCACTTTAATGTTTGTTTTTTACCTCTCCAGAACACTAGGGAGACTGCCCATGCACTTCGCAAGATGACTAAAATCTTATCACTAAAATGACTAAAATCTTATCTTTGTTTGGTCTGATGTTGGAAAATTTTATTTAGGAACTTTTTTTGAATCATAGATGATGGTAGGAACTTAGGATGGATTGTAGGATAGAGTTGAGAGCTTCATTGAACTGAAAGATCGACTATCACTACATCAGACTTCTAGTGCTTTTTGCTTCGAACTTGTTAGTTAAGGTAAATCTGGCAACTAAATACCATCTTAACCTGTTTTCTTCGCAGATCAAGTACTGTACTATCATGCATGTGATGCTTAGTTTAGCCTAACTCAATCCTCCTACTTCAGCCTCCCACACTGTCAGTCTCATAACAAAAGGTAATATCTTATTCTCTAGTCTCATAGATTTTTTCGACTGGACTCTAGTCTCATAGATTAATATTTGCAGATTAGATTAAATGAAGAAATCATTTTTGTTTTATTCAATGGATTAAACTTAGTGTACCCTGCAACTTAGACAAAATATGTAGAATAGAAATATAGAATCACATAAAGCATTAGGGTTATTTAAAGCACAAGTTGATTTCTTTAATCCTTGATAATCTCATCCTTTTTGTTTAATCTTGGATAGTTTAATCTGTGGAATATGTCTCATTTCCTTTAATCTGTGTCTTTTGTAAAGATAATGGAGCCGGTTGATAATCTCAATCGAAGCTCTAGTCCACATGTTACAGTTCCAGTTCCAGTCCCAAATCCTTCAACACAACATCCAGTTCCAATCCTAGAAGATGAAGGTGCCTCAAATAAGAAGCAAAAAAAATGTGAAGCTTGGGCACATTATAAAATGATGAAGAAGGAGGATGGTGTGACTGATAGGAATGACAGAGCCCTGTGCAATTATTGTCGTACGCCAATTATGTGCGCTTCTAGGAAGAATGGAACTAGTGCCATCGGTAAACATCTCAAGAGCTGCAAAAAATCACCATTATATGAGGTGAAGGACAAAAGGCAGAGTACCATAAGATTTGAAAAGGCAGAAGATGGAACGGCTAAGGTGAAGTTATGGAAGTTTAACCAGGACAGAGCTAAACTTATGTGTGTAAGGTACATCATAAGAGACGAGCTTCCGTTTAGTCATGTTGAGAAGCAGGGTTTCAAAGATTTTATGGAAGAAATATGTCCAGACTTCATCATTCCGAAGCGTAAAGCAATTGCCAAAGCAGTATGGAGCCTTTTTCAGGAAGAGAAATTGAAGCTGAATGGTATATTAAAAGGAAGAAGGGTTTCAGTCACTACTGATACATGGACGTCGATTCAGAATGTTAATTATTTAGTCCTTACAGCTCATTTTATGGATGATGACTGGGTGTTGCACAAGCATATTATTAACTTCGCAGTGATTGGAAATCATACGGGGGATAGCATTGGCAAACTTGTTGAGGTTTGCTTGATGAATTGGGGGATCGACAAGATTTTTACCATCACTGTTGATAATGCCTCGTCTAATGATGTGGCTGTTGAGTTCATGAAGAAGAGATTGACAGCCTGGAGGACTTTACAACTTGGTGGTGACTATCTGCATCTAAGGTGTTGTTGTCACATTATCAATTTAATCGTACAAGATGGTATAAAGGAGTTGAATACATCTATTCAAGGGATCCGGAATGCTGTTAGGTACATTAGACACTCATCTCAAAGGTTGGACAGGTTTAGAGAAATGGCTGTTCTTGAAAAATTGGATCCACAGGCTAATGTGGGTCTAGATGTGGTGACAAGATGGAATTCTACTTATCTGATGTTGGTAGCAGCTAAGAAGTATCAGAGGGCGTTTGAAAGATTAGGAGAGGAAGATGTAGGTTATGTCAACACCTTTAAAGACCCAAAAACTGGAGATCAAAAGCTGACTGGGCCTCCTGATAGTGCTGATTGGGAAAATGCTGAAGCGTTCATTGATTACTTAAAAGTATTTCATGAAGCAACCTTGCATCTTAGTGCTTCAAAATCAATTACATCAAATCAAGTACTTCATGAGTTCACTGGTATTCATATGCACTTGGTTACACGCATTAACAATGGGGAGGATGCAGTTTTGTGTAAGGTTGCAAAAGTTATGAAGCTGAAATTTGACAAGTACTGGGGAAAGTTTGAGAAAGTAAATCAGCTTATGCTTGTAGCCAATGTTCTTGATCCCCGTTGGAAGTTAGACTACATTCCATATTGTTATACCGATGTGGGAACTAAGCAAGAGGATATTGAGCGGATTTCTTCTCAAGTTAAGGAGCTAGTTATGAAGCTATATAAGGAGTATAAGGAATTTTATCCACAGGTTGGCAATGCATACATTGAAGCTGATTCAGTTACCCCAATGGACATTGATGGTTCTGCCAATCAACCAATAGTTGATGTCCGGGTTGAAAGGCTCAACAAATTTGTTGCATTGAGGAAAGCTAAGAAAATTGTTGAGATTTGTAATGAGGTGGACAAGTACTTGATGGAGGCTCCTGAAAATCCAAAAAATAAGGGATTTGAATTGTCTGCTTGGTGGAAAGAAAATACTCCAAGGTATCCTATTTTATCCAAAGTAGCGAAGGATGTGTTTGCCATTCCAGTCTCCACGGTTGCATCAGAATCTGCCTTTAGCTTGGGAAAACGAATAGTGGATCCATTTAGGAGTTCTTTGACTCCTAAAATGGTTGAAGCACTGGTTTGTTGTTGTGATTGGTTAAGGGCCAAGGAATTTTGTGTTTTTAAAGAGCCAAGTGCAGAAGTTCTTGAACTATACAAGGAGTGTGAGGAAGTTGAGGCTGGTAAGAAAATTTAAGTTCAAGAACTCCTCATTTATATTTTGTTAACAAATTAGCGTGTTCTAACCTAATCTTGTTTAACTTAATCGTTTCAGAAATGGAGAAACTTCAATTGACTGCTTAACAAAGCAAATGAACATTCAGCAATGTTTTGTCAACTTTCAGGTATAATACTGTTACTAATTTCACTTGTTTCATTTTGTTTCTTTGTTACTATTTGGAGTGCAGAACATTATTTAAAGTAGGTTATCATCTTGTTACTGTCATATTTTATTGTAGTTATGGAAAAGTAACATGATCAGATGGTAATTTAACCTTCTACATATGTGATATGTATTTGATATGTGTAATGGGAACAGGGAGGGATTTGATATGTGTATTTGTATTTGATGTGTATTTGTATTTGATATGTGTATAATGCAGATTTGTGTATATGTATTTTGAACAGGGAGGGATTTGCTGAGGGCAAGGATCTCGTGGTGACTGTTATGTCTGCAATGGGAAACCTGTGCAAGACTTGTGTTATTTTGTTAAACTTGATGCTATATCAGTAGCTGTCTCTGATGGCAAGCTATTTTTTTGTTAAACTTGATGTTATATTAGTAGCTGCTTCTGATGGCAATGAACCTTTGTTCAAATGGTTTGTTCAAATGGTATTTTAGTTATGCTAACAGGATGATATTTCTATGTTTCCATAACTCCTTTGAAGTATTGAACTCTTTTCTTTTCTTTTCATTTGCCAAGTGAAAGTTATTACGGAAAATAGGTTATGTAACCGAAACCGCACCGAAACCGCACCGAATTTCGGTTAACCGACATGTGCGGTTTCTTGTATGTATTTTACGGTTTCGGTCTTGAGAAATAGGTAACCGAGGGGTGCGGTGCGGTTTGCGGTTCTTGCTCTAAAACCGCACCGATTGGACCGAGTCCACCCCTAAAAGGAATGATCCATTTTCAGGTTGATTAGGCTAAAATTAACCTAATAATTCGATTACGGGAAGATTTTGTATGTGTTTCAGATCATGTGAAGAGCATAAAAAACGTGATGGTATGAAGTGTGGTGTGGGAGCTAGCACAGCCGTTCTTGAGGCTCAAGATGAATGAGAATACAAGGCCCGGAGAGCCATTCCTGAGCACTTAGAGGCTCAAGGTGGATGAGACTACAAGGACCGAAGTCGTAATTCCAAACAAAGATGTTCAGATGCAAATTGTGAGCATTTGTTGACGATGATAGTTATGTTTTGTATGCATGTCCTACGTGCATTCCCTTTATAACATTAGTTTTTTTTATATATTTCACTCGTTTGATTGAGTTTACAAAAACTAATCTATATGGATTTAGATATGATAGAGAAGAACTTGACCCGAGCAGGTTTGTGAGTTTGAGCCGATTAGCAGGTGGTGGATTTCTAATTGATCTCATCATGCTTGAACAAGAAAGAAGGAGAGGATGAATTAAAGTACGGAGGTTTAACAATATTATTGATGAACTGATTAATATATTTTTTTTTTTAAAAACTTTTTATTAAATAACTTACCGTCCTTACATATGTTAATGAGGTTTACACTTCTTACATATGTTAATGAGGTTTGAACTCATGACCTTAAAGTTGTTATATAACACTTTAACCAACCATGTTATGGTTTAATATTGTTTAGACTGTGGAAGGATGCATCAAGGCGAGCTAGCGAACCGGCTCACGTGAGATACTTCGCGAAGAATCAACATGCGGAGTCCACGTGCACCACATTAATCATTGAAGACTTTTACAAATCTTTAACATGTTTCGGGCCTATCCATATAGGCCTTTTAATATAAAAAATCTTCTTTTGGCCCGCGAGCTGCAATAGCCCGCGAGATGAAATCAGTAGCCCATGAGGAGTGTGCGAACTGGACATGTATCACAAGATGTTTGGTCCGCGCAGGTTAACAATGCCCTTGTGCTATTAGGGTTTCAGGAGCCCGACTTGGATTCTAAGCTATCTTTCTTCTGCCGCAAGTCGGACCACTATATAAAGGGGACAAACACAAACAATTAGACTCTCTCTACAATCTCTACAACTATAATACAAACCTTCAACCTAGTTGAAACCTCCAACGCTCCCCTGAGCTTTACTATCTCTTTAAACACAATCAAATCTCTGAACAAATACAAAACAAACTTCAACCTAGTTGAAACCCCTTTCGAGCCTCTCGAAAACCCTAACCCTAAGCGCATCACCGCCTTGGATTCCTCAGGGCCCTCCGGACTCTACCCCGATTTCTCTCATACCTCCCTATTGTTGCTCTGCTCGTGATTTACCGTGAGTATCGAATTGTCTTGTACTCGTAATTCCTCGTCTGCGAGGTGGAACGCCCGCAACATCTCCCTTATTCTTTGTTCGTTATTTACCTCTGCTCTGCGCGCTGAGGATCGTGGCCAAAACAACACCTAAGCGACGGAAAAACAATCGTCGTATAGGACAACATAATTTTCGTCTAAGATCTTCCTAAGCGACATAACAAGATTGTCGGGCACTTCCGTCGGCTAAGACATTCCTAACCGACAATTAGATTATGTTGGTAAGTTTTCATCAGCTTAGTAGGTTTTGCGTGACGCATATTATTCCGTCGGTATAGTTTGTCTCCTGGGAGACGAATTTATGTTCCTAGTCGACGAAATAATCTGTCGGCTAAGAAAACTGAAGTATTACCTGACAGACTGCAGAATGAATATTTTTGGCGATGGCTTTTGTCTTAGGCGACGGACTATTCCATCAGCGTAGATGGTCTTCAGTGACGAAAAAATTTCATTCGCTATAGTGTGTCTCGGGCGACGAATGTTATTCCTAACAAGACGGATTCTTCTGTCGGTTAGGAAATTGAATTATTACCTAACACACCGTAGAACAAATATATTTTTGCCGACGGCTTTTGTCTTAGGCGACGGAATATTCGGTCGGCGTAGATGGTTTTCAGCGACGAATAATTTTTTGTCGGTATAGATTTTCTCCAGCGACGAATTTAATTCCTAGGCCGACGGATTCTTCCGTCAAGTAAGACATTGAATTATTCAACTGACACACGGCAGAGCGAATATATTTTCCCCGACGCAAGTTCTCTTAGCCGACGGACTAAATTTTTCATTTATACGTCCCCCGGGACAACAAATATAGTCGCCCACTCCCCCTCCCCGTAGAAAAAAAACACTCCCCCTTCACACAGAAGAAAAAACATACTCCCCCCTCACATAGAAGAAAAAACATACTCCCCCCCCGGCAGAAAAAACATATTCTCCCCCCTCACACAGAAGAAAAAACATATTTCCCCCCGGCAAAAAAAACATACTCTCCCCTTCCCCGTGCAGAAGAAACATACTCCCCCCAGACGAAAAAATACTCTCCCTCCCAACACAGAAGAAAAAACATACTCCCCCACACAGACAAAAAAAAAATACTCCCCCCCATAGACGAAAAAAAAAATCTCCCCCCCCCACAGAAGAAAAAAACTCCCACACAGACGAAAAAAATACTCCCCCCCACAGACGAAAAAAATACTCTCCCCTCCCAACACAGAAGAACCATACTGAAAAGCCCCTTCCTAATTGTTATGCATGTGACTACTTTAATATTTCTTCATTTAACCATATTTTTTGGCAACTTTACTGGTGATATAATTATTGTATTCCATGATGCATGCATATATATATATATATTTGATAGTATATATACATCTTAAATATATGTTTGTTGACAACTATATTTTGATTAACTGTTATTATAGTGTACAACATGGACAAAAGCTGGATGCAATTAGGGAGAATGTCCCCTCTTTATATGCAAGACATTTTTGATTTTCTTGAGTTCGTGCGTCTACATAGTCCTCAAGACAAAGTTATTCACATATGTCCGTGCAACAAATGTCTCAATCGGAAACCAGTAACAATTGAAGAAATGTATTCTCACTTCGCACTATACGGTATTTGTTCTAGTTATACCATATGGACATGGCACAACGAAACTCAAGTTCAAATGCCTACACTTGCAGAAATTCAAGCACAACATAATCAGCAGGCAGGATCTTCCAATGCAAGTTACGGGGACCCTGCTGTGATGAACCTCTTAAATGATGTCTTCCCGTTCTCCGCCTCAGGATATCAGAAAAATGTTGTTTATGAAAATGTCCCTGACACCTCCCCTAATGTCTCCCACGTTGACTACAGCAGTGATTATGATAAGTACAACAGACTTGTACGGGAAGTACAAACCTCATTGTATCTTGGCAGTGAACATACATTGTTGGGTACCATCGTGGAGCAAATGATGATAAAAAACAAGCAGGGAAAGACTAACAAATGTTTTGATGAAGATCTGGCCCTTATGAAGAAAGTGCTTCCCAAAGGTAACAGTTGTCCAGCTGATTACGACGAGGTAAAAACCATGTTGGCTAACCTCGGTCTGAAAGTCCAGAAGATAGACGCTTGCGTCAATAATTGCATGTTGTATTACAATGAAAACGAGACGGAAGATGAGTGCCGACACTGCTACGAGCCAAGGTACCAAGCAGCTTCCACTTCATCTAAACAGAAGAACCGGCCCATTCCTAGGAAGGTTCTACGTTACTTCCCGTTAGGTCCTCGTCTGCAGCGTCTGTACATGTCTTCACATACGGCCAAACATATGAGATGACACCAGGAAAGACACTAAGGAGAGAAGAGGATAGATCCGGATAATCTCACACATCCCACATACGGGGAGGCTTGGAAGCACTTTGACCGTTCTTTTCCTGAATTTGCTGGAGACTGTTGAAATGTCAAACTCGGACTTGCAACAAACGGGTTCAATCCTACTGGGAACATGAATTTATCTTACAACATTTGGCCTATGATAGTATTTCCGTACAATCTACCTCCCAACTTGTGTATGAGGAAGGAGTACAGTTTTCTTACACTTATGGTTTCAGGGCCGTCTTCTCCAAGAAAGTGTTTGGATATGTACATGAGACCATTAATGATGAGTTACAGAAGTTATGGGAAAATGGACTCCCTACTGTTGACAGGCATGGTCAAACTTCATTCATGATGAAAGCAGCTGTTATTTGGATCATCAGTGATTTTCCAGCTTACGGGATGTTGTCTGGCCAACCAACTAAGGGGTAAAAGGTTTGCCCTGTATGCTTAGATGACATCAATTCTAATCGCCACGCCGACAAAATCTGTTTCTTGGAATCTCGTAGGTGGCTTGACGAGGATCACGAGTGGCGGTGGGAGGGATGCTGAGGCATTTGATGGGATTGAGGAGCATAATCTGAAACCCCCAGGGAGGTCTGGTGAGTGGATTTTGGAGAGGCTTAACCAACACTGGTTTAGATATTTGAGCACCATTAAAGATGTAACCGACTTGAATCCTCTCATGCCTGATGAATTTAAGTATTAGACACACAAAAGTGTATTCTTTGAATTGCCTTACTGGTCGACTTTGAAAATCAGACACAACTTGGACGTCATGCACATATAGAAGAATGTTTGTGACAACATTCTTAGAACAATTCTGAATCTCAAATATAAGAACAAGGACACCCCTAAAGCCCGTGTTGATCTTAAGAAAATGGGTATACGCTCTAAGCTATGGCTAGTAGAGAACAAAAGAACAAAAAGTCATAATGTCTCAAGCAGCTTACACAATCCATCCTCAGAAGAAGGCAGAAGTGTTTCAGTGGCTTCACAATGTTAAGTATCCTCATGGGTATGCAAGGAATATTGCTCGATGTGTTAAGATGTGGGAAAATAAGATTATTGAGTTGAAGACTCATGACTGTCATGTTTTGCTGCAACGTCTTCTTCCCATTGTCATTAGACCGTATTTGCAGAGTGATGTGGCTGACACGTTAGTGGCTTTGTCAAAGTTCTTTCAGAAGATATGTGCTAAAGAGCTTAACAAGTCTGATGTTCGGTCATTGCAAGAAGACATTGTGTATATCATGTGCAAGCTGGAGATGATCTTTCCCCCAACTTTCTTTGACATCATGATTCACCTCATGATCCACCTTCCCGAACAAGTGTTGCTTACTGGTCCGATATAGTATACCTGGTGCTATCCAAATGAGAGGTATGCACTCATATTTATTCTAATTAATCATCCTTTCAAATTAATAAGATAAATTTTTGTAAGAGAATAAATATTTATATTGTAAGAGAATAAATATATGTTTTGCAGGCAACTGGGGGATTTCTAAAGCGACTGAAATATAATAATTTGTCGTGTTAGGCTTTCCAACGCGACAGATATGAGATTTTTCAGCCGCGTAGGATGCCAAATATTGGGCGGGTATATTTTCCGCCTTTTTTTGGGCCGAAATTGATTTTGTTAGGCGACAGATTAATTGTCTTAGCCGACAAAATATATTCCGTCGATTAATAGTTAGGTGACGGACTTTGATGTTTTTGTCGCTTTAGGTAGTCTAGGGCGACGGAAATTCAATAGTTCCGTCGGCTAAGATAAAATGGATCTATATCACACCCATCTCACTGACACTCATCACCAGAAACACAACTAAAACCCGACTACATTGTGCGACACCGTAGAGCCCATTGGAGACCCCCGCCATCCACCGATCGACAACCGTATCGACCCGACCGCAGCCGCAGCGACCCTACCACAGCCGCATTGACCCTTCCTGTTCCGCATCGACTCAATTGTCGGTCTCCTCCACTCATCGCCACCGCATCAGTGCCGCTTTGACTTCATCGCTTCTCCCATCATTTGTCTCCGACCTCGCTGATAACCTCGCCGAATTTCCACTCCCAAGTCCGAACCCGTGTTGTCTCCAAAAAAGGTACAGCGTTCTCAGTCCTTATACCCTGCTGTGATGAATTTTGGGAAGAACTCGTGTTGAATTTTGGTTTGAATTTCTTAGTATTGATACTACTACTGGGAAAGATAGACTAATTCTTGAATGTATGCATTTATAATTGACTAAATACATGATGTATGTCAGGACCTACCCCGGATTTCCCCTCGAAATCCGGGATAAACCATGTGGGACCCACCTCAAGGAAAATTCTACCAAAATTCTTGGTAGAACCTCCTTTGAAAATGGGTAACCCTACCTGAAAGAAAAATCATCAAACCCAACTCACAAAAATTCTCACACAACACCCATAAATATAGTCTCTCTAATGAACTTAAAGAAATGAATCATTTTCAATTTCTCATAACACACTTAAACCATCCCAAATTTATTAGAGCATCTACAACAAAAGAAATGAGATAAACAACACAATAGGTTAACTAGTAACCTATATGGGAAAACTGGATGAGGTGGGGATCTACAACACGCCTCCTATCCTCGCCGAACCGAACTCTGCAGACTGGGCGTTTAAAAACGAAAGGCCCAGGGGAGAAGCATTTAAAACGTTAGAGTGAGTGGACAAAAATAAATAACAAAATATGGAGCAATTAAATTAAATCTATGCTCTCCCATCATTTCTATTTAGAAAATATGTTGCATGCCAATCATGGGAAATACTCCATAAATACTTGTAAATAAAAATGATGAACCAATCCCATTGGTTCTCATTATTTAAATAAAAATTAAGAAAAAAGTTTCACCATAACGATGAGCCTCCCAGGCTAGGGTCTGAGCCTCCCAGGTTATAATAGCGTCTCACGCTAAGCGCGCGCCCTACCCACTTATAGTGAGTAGCCGCTAATAATGGCTAGCTAACATATATATATATATAAATACCGATTGATTGCCTCCCAAGCTATAATAGCGTCCCACGCTAGGCGCACTACTCACCTATGGTGAGTAGCCGCTAATAATGATTAGCTAGCAATAATGATCATATATCAACCCTTTATGGTGAAATGAAAATAATCAAATATCCGGAACATCACTTCCCCGAAAATAATGTAAAATCACTTGACATGTCTCACATGTCAAATAAAATGCTCGAGAGAGTTCTCAAAATTTAATGGAACTCATTACTCCAACATGCCTTTGGAAATTAAATAAACTTTATTGCATGCAAGGCATTTAAATCAAAGGTCCACTCACAGCGCTCGCTAAGATTACCGACGACCTGAGGCTTCCTTCAAGTGATCCTCCGCACTGCCTGAACAATAAATAATATTAATTCCCAAACGAAAATAAAACTTCAATAAATAACCCATAAAATTAGGGTCTAAAATTTATCTTCTTTCCTTGCCCAGTTTCCATCTTTAATATAACACAACTCAAAATTCACCCCCCAGCGTGCTTGCTGGCACCCTGGGACGCGCATGCAGGCACCCTGGGGCGCGCCTGCTTACTACTACTTCCTTTTTTTATGAATTTTCAAGTGCTTATGTTTTGTATGTATATTAATTGTAGCTCAGGTCCCAAAGAAGAAGCGGGGTTTATGTTATGGAAAGAAGGCAGAGGATATCGTTGCAGCAACGGGGCAGAAGATCAAGCTGGAGTATTGCCCCCGTGTAAAAGGCCCTAGCGTGAAGGGGGTAAACAGCTTTGTGACACATGATATCGATTTCGCCATACGGAGTCCGGTGGGAATGAGGGCAAGGACATTCTACGACCTTGATCAGGAGGAGAAGTGGAATGTGTGGAATGCAATGTCGGTAAGTAACACTGAAAACAGTTTGAAAAGTAAATTTACTTAATTACATAAGTTTATTTTATTTTTCAGTGCTTAACAAGTCTGCTTTTTTTTATTTGTTACTTAGGCGAAGTACGAGTGAGATGAAAATGATGAGCCAATGTTTAATTGGATACTGAAGAGGGCACAGAAGAGGTACAAGGACTGGAAGTACTAGTGCCACAAAACTTATTTGAGGGAAGGGGCCTCTGGGATGCCTTCAGATTTCATTAGGAGAGAGGACTAGCGAGAGTTTCTATGCTCTCACTTCGAGTCAGATGAGTTCAAGATGATTTTTTAAATTACATTAATTTTGTTTAAATACTTTAATTGTTTCCCTTGTATTTTACTAATCTATTTAATATTTTTTCGTGTATTAGAGACTTTCCTTGACAAACAAGCGGAACCGTGGGGAGAAGACTATGCACCACTGTTGAACGTCAAAAAAAATAATAAAAAAGAAAAAAGAAAAGGATTACAAAAATAAAAAATAAAAGTAATACTTTTCTTGTGCTACATGCACAATGTTTTTGAGTTCAATTGTGACTCTTGCAAAAAACTGGACAGCGAAGTCCAATACGAACTCAGTCTTCAAAGTCCAATACGAACTTAATCTTTCAAACCGTGCACTCTAAATAAAGAGGCACAGAGAAGAAGAAAAAGAGGAGGCAAACATAGGGGGCGGAAGACAGAAAGACAGAGCGAGGAGACAAGAAGGAGAGGCAGAGCAAAACAAAGGAGAAGAAGAAGAGAACAGGCGAAGAAAGCAGAGAGGCGAAGCAAAAAGCCAGAAGAAGAGCGGCAAGCCAACAAGAAGGTGGAGCCCTCATTCTAACTCTCTATTTCTTTTGCAAGATCTTTATCTTATCTCTTGCTCAGCCGGAAGCCCCGCAAACACGCGAGCTATCTCTCTCTAACGCCACACGACCTCGCGATGTCTTCACTAGAAGAAGATGATGGCCGTTCGGCCCCTCCTCTTGTTGCAATAAATATGAGTCCGCTCGGCCCTTCCTCTTGTTACAACAAATATATGGCCTTGCACTTCGCATAACAAGCCAAGCAAGGGGAAGGGAACAAACAAGCAAAGGCGAGCCAACAATCGAGCCAAGGCAGGAACCCTAAGGGGTGGCGAGTCAGCAATCAAGCCAAGGCAGGAACCCTAAGGGGTGGTGAGCCAACAATCAAGCCAAGGCAGGAACCCTAAGGGGTGGCGAACCAACATTCAAGCCAAGGCAGGAACCCTAACGGGTGGCGAGCCAACAATCAAGCCAAGGCAGGAACCCTAAGGGGTGGCGAACCAACATTCAAGCCAAAGCATGAACCCTAAGGGGTGGCGAGCCAACAATCAAGCCAAGGCAGGAACCTTAAGGGGTGGCGAACCTACAGTCGCGCCAAAGCAGAAGCAGGTTACTTAACCCTAAGGGGTGGCGACGTGACTTTTACCATAAGGGGTGGCGAGCCAACATTCGCGCCAAGGCAGGAACCCTAAGGGGTGGCGAGCCAATATTCAAGTAAAGGCAAAAGCATAAGGGGTAACGAGCTAATATTCAGAAGCTCTAAGCCCAGGCGAGGCGAGATGTTGACACAAGCGAGGCGAGATCCATCCAGGCAGAAGAAGCAAGTCGCGGGGTCCGCTCAAAAGTGAACACGCGGAGTCCGCTTACAGTTATACAAACGGAGCCCGCCTACAACTTAACACGCGAACCCCGCTCACAAGCGAACACGCGGAGTCCGCTCACAGACATACGCGGAGTCCGCTCACTAGTGAACACGCGGAGCCCGCTCACAGACATGCCCAAGCAGTCCGCTCACAGGTGAATACGCGAAGTCCTCTTAATACACGCGGAGCCCGCTAACAGTCATACGCGTGGAGATCGCATGAAGGGACAGTCCGCTTACACGCAGAGATCACCTACGCCACTATCAAGGACTGTGGCCAAAGTCATTCAAGCCTTTTGTCACGCTCCTGCCTCACCTATTCCGGGTGCCTAAATCAAATCAACAGACACTCTACCAAATTGAGTGTCCACAAGAAACACGGTCAACGGACTCAATACGTCTGTTAAACCAAAAGCCGGCATTAAGCCATAAAGCCTACAAACCTCTTTTGAACTACGGTCGGTTTGATCCCACAAAGGGGTACGTAGGCAGTCTAGCAACCCACTAGATGCAACCAAAATTCCAAACAGAATCCCTGACACCACCAGTCAAATTCTTCCAGTCCAAATGATCTTGGTCAAAATTCATAAAGCACTAGACAAATCAAATCCATAACCAAATCTTTTCGAACTACATTGGTTTGATCCCTTTACAAGAGTATGTAGGCAGTCTGGACTTAAATCTGGATGCAACCACCAACCCAAATAAATTCTCGGATCGCCTGAAGCCAGAATCACGCTCCTAAGCTCAAATG
This sequence comes from Fragaria x ananassa, assembly GCA_034370585.1. Classification (NCBI taxonomy): domain Eukaryota; kingdom Viridiplantae; phylum Streptophyta; class Magnoliopsida; order Rosales; family Rosaceae; genus Fragaria; species Fragaria x ananassa. Next base: position 10,712,893 of record CP139765.1, on the reverse strand, counting down.
CCTTCAGACACAAATCCAAACACATCCTAAAGTCAAAGCCCTCCAACAAGTCATTCACTTGTTGGAACCCTTGAACAACGAGTGACTTGATCCTCTCCAGGATACGTAGGCAACCCATTTTCAAATATGGGTGCAGTCACAAAAACAAACAAACCTACAACGGTCTCTTGGTAAACGGAATCAAAGGGTGTTCCCTTGTAACAAGAGATTGTAATTAAGAGACACATTCTGTCTTGAATGGATTGAACCAGACATAAAATTAAAACCCTATCTTAGTCAATAAGATAGGGTGAAGTTATGTTGGGTATATATGTTGTTTACAATTTTTGCCCAACATAGTTTTTGGCGACTCCGCTGGGGACCCATTCTCCTTTTCATCTCCGTTTACTAGCAAATTTGTCAAATTGGTTACTTGTTTGTCACAGGAGAAATAAGATGGCACCACAAGGAATAATCCATGATCGTAAGCTTGAAAGCGCTCAATCAAAAAGAGGACATGCAAGACGAGCTGGTCATTGTGTCTCATTCGTCATTGATCAAGCTTCCATTTTAAGCAACAGTTTGTGGCCTGACCATGACGATAAAGTAAATAATACCTCTGGAATGATTAACAAGTCCCAATTGAAGAAATCACATTTGAAGAATGCTCTCAGAAATGTAAGAAAGAGAGCGGCAAGAGTTCAAAGGAGAAACGCCACCAAGACTCAATCAGGAGAAGCTACTCAAAAAGTTGTAGCCACTCAAAACACATCAACAACTTCAAAAGTCATCAAGACTTCAGTTGTCAAGACTAATCAAGCCTTTGTCATCACTCAAATTATGATTGGCTCAATGCCCATCAACTTGACCACTACGGCATCACCACACGTGGTTCCTCAAATCGGTATAAATGCCACGAAAGAAGAAATGGTGACACTCACCAAGGGGAAATGTGAGGTTCTAAAAAGGCATGAAGCCCATAACCTCAAGCCCCTACAACAAGCATCGACATCCAACATGACTTCTAGCCGACCTCAAACAGTGAAGTTCATTTCAACCTCTCACAATGCCGGCAAGGAAGAGAAAGATGCTGCTATGCAATTGGGGGCAATTCAAACCCAAAAAGTGGTGGGGGCATTCCAAGCTAAGACACAACAAGGAGCATCTCCCATGTTTCAAGTCAAGCCAAGACCTTATACATGGCCGATGGAAGCCCCGAAATGGTTCAAGCAAAACATGGACATAAAGTCCGAAACCATGTCAGTTATGATGACCAACACGACAACATTAGAAGAACAAATGAAGCAGTTGCAAAGAAGACTAGCTAAAGCTGAAGCAGGAGCTCTTTTATTACAAGCTGAAAAAGAAGTACAAGCTAAGAGGCGTGCTGATGCCGAGGCCAAAGCAGCTGAACAACTAGCTGAGAAAGATACTGAAATTGCTAAGCTGGTGGCAAAGTTTGCCCTCCTTACAAAGGAAAAGGAGAAAAAGAAAGAGGCAGACGAGGAGCCCAAAAAGACTCATTCAAATTCAGTCTCGCTATAAGACATCAAGACTATGATAGCTGACGGGATGAAAGAATTACAACTATCTTTAAATCCCCCAGTTTCCAGATACCTCAAGCCCTATCCTTCCCACTATGATGCATTACCTTTCCCTAAAGGATATTTGAAGCCAACTTTTGACAAGTTCGACGGAGTAAATAGTTTTCCTCATGAACATTTGGCCCATTTCTACTCAGCTTGTGGGGAAGCGTCACAAGTCGATGCATTATTAGTAAGACAATTTGTTCAATCTCTCAAAGGAGCAGCTTTTACATGGTACACTAAATTACCACCCAACTCCATACTCACATGGGATGACCTGCAAAAAGAGTTCCTGGCACAATTTGTCACTTCAAGGAAGAGGGTCTCAATAATTGACTTGGTCGACACAAAGCAAAAGGGTGACGAAGAAGCCAATGTGTTCATTTCTAGATGGAGGAGCTTACATGTCCAATGCTCGGATAAATTGACAGAGCAATCTGCAGTACAAATTTGCTCAAACAATCTCCTTCCAGAAATAGCAACTTTCGTTAGTACTGCAGAACCTCAAACATTCGACGAGCTTGTCTTAAAGACTAGTAATGTCGAAAGACATGTGGCTCGTAAAAAGATCCCAATAGAAATGCTCTTCAAAAGTGAGAGAGTAGACGGTACTGGAGATTCACTAGCTACCTTTGTCAAAACTAGTGAAACATCAAATGCATGGGACAGAGATGATATGTCAAGGGAACTCACTCTCAGGGAAAGGAAAAAAGTCAAATATTCTTTCGCTGATGAGGACGTAGAAGAAATTTTCAGTGTGCTATACAAAGAAAATGCCATTGAACTTCCAAAGCCAAAACGTCCAAGTGAAGTCAACAAGACCAAGAATCCCAAATTCTGTCGCTTCCATCGTATTGTCAGTCATCCAACAAGCGATTGTTTTGTTTTGAAAAACGTAATACAAGACATGATCGACAGCAAGGAAATTGAGGTGGAGTCATTGCCAGCAAAGTAAAATCCAAATTTGTTTGTGAACTTCTCTGCGTCTCAAAAGGCGCATGGAAAAATGATGATGTCTGTTGAACAACAAACCCACAAAGGGGTCGTTCAACCAAAAAAAAAATAGAAGCTCGTTGGACTGAAAAACCGGGAGGGCGGTCCAAGCAAAAGTTAGAGCCCAAAACCTCCCGAACTACAACGGCTTGATCCCCCGAAAGGGAGTACGTAGGCAGTCTAGTCCCAAAAGGCTAGATGCAGCCACCCCACAAAAAAAAATCATCCTGAATCAATCAGGGGAACTACGTTTGGCTTGATTCCTTCACAGGATACGTAGGCAGTCTGGTGACAAAACTAGATCCAGCCATACTTTCAAACTAACCCTTTTCTCTCTTGTGATTATAAACAGGTAAAAACAAGGGTGGTTTGACACCTCCATTGTTGAGCATACACCAAGGCATGCGAGCTCGAATAGATGACAGCCTAAGCATTCAGTTCATCAAAGTGACCGGCGGTCTACAAAAGCATTAAGTGACTTTTGTATTACAAGTCCACAAGTCAAAAAAGAGAAGAATACTGGCAGCAAGACACGCGGGCTCAAATGTCCCGCTCTGCCAAGACGTATTCCTTGCATACCTAACCATGGGATTGCTCAAATGCATTATGGATTGAAGGCCAACAAAAGATCAACACAATGCACCATTTTGTCAAAAGTTGCTGTATGCAGACATGTTAAAAGGAAGCAGCAGAAGGTAAGCTTCGCGCGCGGAAAGCATGTTCCACACACAAAGCTTGAGGGGGCACAGTTGAACGTCAAAAAAAAATAATAAAAAAGAAAAAAGAAAAGGATTACAAAAATAAAAGTAATACTTGTCTTGTGCTACATGCACAATGTTTTTGAGTTCAATTGTGACTCTTGCAAAAAGCTGGACAACGAAGTCCAATACGAACTCAGTCTTCCAAGTCCAATACGAACTCAATCTTCCAAACCGTGCACTCTATATAAAGAGGCACAGAAAAGAAGAAAAAGAGGAGGCAAACATAAGGAGCGGAAGACAGAAGGACAGAGCGAGGAGACAAGAAGGAGAGGCAGAGCAAAACAAAAGAGAAGAAGAAGAGAACATGCGAAGAAAGCAGAGAGGCGAAGCAAAAAGCCAGAAGAAGAGCGGCAAGCCAACAAGAAGGTGGAGCCCTCATTCTAACTCTCTATTTCTTTTGCAGGATCTTTATCTTATCCCTTGCTCAGCCGGAAGCCCCCAAACACGTGAGCTATCTCTCTCTAACACCACACGACCTCGTGATGTCTTCACTAGAAGAAGATGATGGCCGTTCGGCCCCTCCTCTTGTTGCAATAAATATGAGTCCGCTCGGCCCTTCCTCTTGTTACAACAAATATATGGCCTTGCACTTCGCATAACAAGCCATGCAAGGGGAAGGGAACAAACAAGCAAAGGCGAGCCAACAATCGAGCCAAGGCAGGAACCCTAAGGGGTGGCGAGCTAGCAATCAAGCCAAGGCAGGAACCCTAAGGGGTGGTGAGCCAACAATCAAGCCAAGGCAGAAACCCTAAGGGGTGGCGAACCAACATTCAAGCCAAGGCAGGAACCCTAACGGGTGGCGAGCCAACAATCAAGCCAAGGCAGGAACCCTAAGGGGTGGCGAACCAACATTCAAGCCAAAGCATGAACCCTAAGGGGTGGCGAGCCAACAATCAAGCCAAGGCAGGAACCCTAAGGGGTGGTGAACCTACAGTCGCGCCAAAGCAGAAGCACGTTACTTAACCCTAAGGGGTGGCGACGTAACTTTTACCCTAAGGGGTGGCGAGCCAACATTCGCTCCAAGGCAAGAACCCTAAGGGGTGGCGAGCCAATATTCAAGCAAAGGCAAAAGCATAAGGGGTAACGAGCTAATATTCAGAAGCTCTAAGCCCAGGCGAGGCGAGATGATGACACAAGCGAGGCGAGATCCATCCAGGCAGAAGAAGCAAGTTGCGGGGTCCGCTCAAAAGTGAACACGCGGAGTCCGCTTACAGTTATACAAGCGGAGCCCGCCCACAACTTAACACGTGAACCCCGCTCACAAGCGAACACGCGGAGTCCGCTCACAGACATACGCGGAGTCCGCTCACTAGTGAACACTCGGAGCCCGCTCACAGACATGCACAAGCAGTCCGCTCACAGGTGAATACGCGAAGTCCGCTTAATACACGCAGAGCCCGCTAACAGTCATACGCGCGGAGATCGCATGAAGGGACAGTCCGCTTACACGCAGAGATCACCTACGCCACTATCAAGGACTGTGGCCAAAGCCATTCAAGCCTTTTGTCACGCTGCTGCCTCACCTATTCCGGGTGCCTAAATCAAATCAACAGACACACTAACAAATTGAATGTCCACAAGAAACACGGTCAACGGACTCAAAATACGTCTGTTAAACCAAAAGCCGGCATTAAGCCATAAAGCCTACAAACCTCTTTTGAACTACGGTCGGTTTGATCCCACAAAGGGGTACGTAGGCAGTCTAGCAACCCACTAGATGCAACCAAAATTCCAAACAGAATTCCTGACACCACCAGTCAAATTCTTCCAGTCCAAATGATCCTGGTCAAAATTCCTAAAGCACTAGACAAATCAAATCCATAACCAAATCTTTTCGAACTACATTGGTTTGATCTCTTTACAAGGGTATGTAGGCAGTCTGGACTTAAATATGGATGCAACCACCAACCCAAATAAATTCTCGGATCGCCTGAAGCCAGAATCACGCTCCTAAGCTCAAATGCCTTCAGACACAAATCCAAACACATCCTAAAGTCAAAGCCCTCCAATGAGTCATTCACTTGTTGGAACTCTTGAACTACGAGTGACTTGATCCTCTCCAGGATACGTAGGCAACCCATTTCCAAATATGGGTGCAGTCACAAAAACAAACAAACCTACAACGGTCTCTTGGTAAACGGAATCAAAGGGTGTTCCCTTGTAACAAGGGATTGTAATTAAGAGACACATTCTGTCCTGAATGGATTGAACCAGACATAAAATTAAAACCCTATCTTAGTCAATAAGATAGGGTGAAGTTATGTTGGGTATATATGTTGTTTACAATTTTTGCCCAACAACCACCACATGAGGTCTTCTCCTATCATCTACACAATGGAGGAACTCAGAATACAAGGGGAGGAACTTCCAATTATCAAAGGTTTTGAGAAGACCTATGTTAGGACCGGTGATGAAGCTACGACCAAGCATTATGTAAGTGCCTTTTCTTTTACTATTTTATTGTTTGATGCATGCACTTATGAAGTTTATTATGCAAAATCCAAAGTTTATTAGGTACACATAAAATGAGCTATCTGTAAATAGTTATATTTGGTTATTGATTCTTGTTTCTGCATAATGTCAAGTTAGCGCTTAATTGATGTATTTTAAATGAAGAATGACATGGTTAATGAAGTCAATAAGCGAAATGATGTATTTAAGAAACAACACCCTGACGCGACGGAGGAGGAGATTGTGGAGAGTGTTCAGTCCCAACAAATTTAGGTGTTAGGTACAGTGCTGAAAACTTAGAAAGGAAAGGAGATCAGAGGGATGTGACGAGTAGGCGAGCGAGACTTGAGTCATTCTTCAAATAGCTCCACTTCACGTAGTCGTCCTCCTAGAGTTGATGAGCAGCAACTCCTAGAGCTGCAAGAGCACTATGAGCAGAGACTAAAAGAATCAGAGGAGCGTGCCTAACAAAAATATTAGGCGGCCGAACAGCATGCCCTGCAAGGGAAGTCTATGTATAGCGCTATGCAGTCCCAGTTTGCCGTCATATATGAGCGCCTAGGTATGCCACCTCCTCCTCCTCCTCCAGTTGTTTTTCCTCCTCCACATGTTTCCCCACAAAACAACGATGATCTAGGTGACATAGGAGTACACGAGAATGCCGATTGGCATTATTGATTTTGTATATATGAACATTAATGTAATTTGTCCATATATGAACATTAATGTAATTTTTCCATCTAGCTAGTTATCATGATCAATATATGAATATTTTTTCTAAATCCAATGCTTTCGGTATATATGTATATGTATGTGTTTGATTGGAATTACTGATATGTAATTTTTTAAAACAGTGAATAAGGTAATTTACACAAAAATAGTATTTTTTTCACAGTAAAAAAAATGACTTAGGCGATGGAAACCTCACATTCTGTCGCCTAAGATATAACACCTAACTGACGAACACATAAATATCCGTCGACTAAGAAATTATACAAATTCGTCGGTTTAGATACTTACCGACGAATATTCCGTCGCCAAAGCACGGGACAAGATTCGTCAGTAAAAATATTTACCGATGACCTATTCGTCGCCTAAGAACGGAACAAGATTCATCGGTAAGAATATGTACCGACGAACTATTCGTCGCTTAAGAATGGAACAAGATTCGTCGGCAAACATACTTTCCGACGCATATTCTGTCGGCTAGGAAACATTCTGATTCGTCATGTAAGAAACATTCAGACAAATATCTTTCGTCGACAATAATCCCTATAGATGAATATTGTTGTCGATGAGGTAGCAATAGATCCGTCGGGTAGGATAGTTCTTAGTCGACGACCTATTTAATTTTTGTCGCCTAAGTATCTACCTCATGCCACTTAGACGGACTATCCGCCGGCCAAGATCCTAGGCGATGGATATTTTGTCTTAGGCGACGAATATGTTCCGTCAGCTAAGATCGATTTTCCTGTAATGACCATTGTGGTTTTGCTGAAGTCTGGGCTAAGCAAAAACCTGTTTCTTGGTGAGAGATCGGCAAGCTGCGCTGTTATGAGGTTTGTACCGTGGTAACTTATGCTTGAGACAAGAAATCTGGGGTTTCCTGTATGGTGATTCGTCTGCTTTCCTAATAGTGAATAAGATGCTTGTACTCCCGGTCCCACTAGACGTGCCAATGTTTTGGCCATGATCCTCAGCAGGGGGCAGAGATGTAACTTAGTGGTACCAAAAGTAAAAAACGTGTGCGGGGCGTGCCACCGCACGGACGCAGAATGTAAGTTGTGTATGCTTGACTTCTAATCAAACGAAGGGGCTCCAGTGCCACCTCGCTGAAGAGGAATTATGAGTAGCTCACCTATTCGTTTGCAATCGATACTCACTGTAGGAAGCGAGCAGATCAACCAATTGAGAAAGTAATCGAGGGCGAGTCCGAACGGGCTCTGAGAACTAAGGTGAGATGCACTTAGAACTAGGACTTCGAGAGGCTCAAATAGTTTTGTTGTAGTTTGTAAGATTTGATTATGTGTTTCAATGACCTTCGAGTTCTCCTTATATAAGGATTTGCATCCTGCCAGTAGAGATGCAACCATAATCCAATTGGGTCTCAGCAATTAGAATATCACAAGGACACTGTTTCACTCGTGAACTAATCATGTCCATGACATGTGTCCAGCTGCATAACCAGACTTTGCTTAGGTCACAAGCACCGCCTCTGCGTTATCAACTATAGTCTCCTATGTGAACTCAAACAACAAGCATCCTTATCTCGCAGGGTGCTACAGTCCTTATAGAAATCCATCTCGCACGCCTCTAAAGCTCACGGTTCTTAACAAGTTTTATATTAAAAGGGTCACAAGTATTTGCCCAAATGCTATCCAAAACTTAACATACAGTCTTGGACCAAAATATCTACTAGGCTCAAACAGAGGCTAAGATTCTTTCTTAAGAGATCCAGATTTGTGAGAATGTGATGATCATTGAAATTGCTGCATAAACAACTGTGGAGAATGTGATGGTTATTGAAATTGTGGAGAATCAACAAGCACCGAACACATGTGCCGATTCATCCGTCATCAAAGCCGAAGAACGTTCACCATGTGACACCGCTCGTGGCTTAAGTTCGATCAAGAACAAGCCTCTACAGCCTTTGGTCAATCATCTTCTACAAATCGTCAACGTGATAAGAAGTTCAAAGTACAACAATTCGATTCAAGATCAAGTGATCGTCACCCTTGAATCAAATCGACATCGAAGATCGAATCAGAGGACATTCTTGTTAAAGAATACCCATAGAGATTGTAACCTGCAAATTCATCAATACAAATATTTTATTTTAAACACGTGTCATTCTGTTATTCGTTTCAGAAATTTTCGTGTTTACAATGACTGTGGTTGTTAGGACCCGCCCCGAATTTCACCCCAAAACCCGAGATGAGTCCTGCGGGAACCACCTCCAAGGAAAATTTACCGAAGACTCGGCAAACCTCCCTCGAAAATGGACAACCTTAACTTATAAGAATTTAAGAACCACCTTTTTACTCCAAAATAAATCTTTCGCTACAACCCAAAAGTAGCCAGAATATAAATTACACAGAAGAATTCCAAAAGTATTCAGAGCTACTAAAAATAAAATAAAATACAGCGAAAGCTAACAAACCCCTAGTAGATTAAATAGGTAACCTACTGGCGAAAGGTAGCGGATAGATGGGTGACTATGCCTCGACATCTCCTGCTAGACCTCACGCGAACTCTGCAGACTGGGCATTTTTAAAAACGAAGAGCCCAGGGGAAAATATTTAACACGTCAGAGTGAGTGGACAAAGCGATTCAGACAACAAATAAATATTTCCCCAAAACAATGCTTTCCAAGAAAACGTTTCATCAGCGGCAAAAACAAGAGCTCAACTAGAAAGATTCTGAACTGGGGTCCAGCCTGGCTAGACTCCCAAACTTTAAGAAATTGCCTCTCAGGCCAGGATATTATATATATATATAGTATGTATGCACACTCGCCTAACCCTTTGTACGATATCTATGAACAACTTGAATAAAGTAGATATCATACAAAGCTACTATGCTTGCGTTTAACGCTCACATCACCCCACACTAGAATTGTACCTCAGGCTGGGGGAAAGCGGCCGAGTGGTAATATATACGTGCTTACTCCTTGTATGAAATCTTTGAATAATTAAATAAGAAATTAGAAAGTGTCACAGGGCTACGACGCTCGAGTCTAACGCTCACGTCACCCATACCAGAATTGTACCTCGGTATGGGGGAAATCACATATAGCTAGCTAGCATTTAATCATATACATACTATTCTCATAAAAGAGTATAATCACCGAAATTCTCAATTTCGGGAAATATCCAACAACAGAAAAATCATTCAAAACGATAAAACATTTCGAACACAATATTTAAAACAAAGGTCCACTCACAGGTTAGGCCTAAGCCTGATGTCGGTCGGAGGTCTTCCGCTCGAGCCTCCTCACGTCTTGTTCCAAATAAATAAAACCTTAAATAAAATACCGACGTTTACAGCAAAACATGCATAACTAAATATGCTTCGCGCGCTCAACCAAGCCTAACACTCCAAAATTTTAAATCCACTGCCAACCTCAAAACTCCCCAAATTTTACCGACATCCTCAAAAACACATTCCACCAAATAAAATCCAATGGCTGGATTCTAACTTAATATTCCGCCAAAAATACCAAACTTCAACAATTCTCAAACCTATCCAAAACTCCTCCAAAAATTCTAAAACTTATTCCATTAAACTCCTCACATTTTTCCCCACCAAAAACATTTTCTCAGCGGAGGCCGGCGACCAACTCCGGCGATCTCCGATGGTCACCAAAATTTGGCAGCATCTTCCTCTCAACCTCCTCTACAACATTCCTAACTACCACAAACTCCAATTCTAAGCCTAACCAAGCCAATCGAACACAAACACACAATAAAACCCTAGAATTTCACAAACCGATTTCTCCTTACCTAGCTCGAGATGGAGCGAGCCCTTTGGAGGGATTGAAGCACGGGAGGAGGGCTTTCTTTTGAGCTATGGCTCGCCGGCTATGACGGCCGAAGGAAGGAGTTCCGGCGAAAAAAGGCTTCGGGCAGCCGGAGCTTTCGGGAGGCTTTTCTCCCGATCGGCGGCGTTAGGGAGGCTGCCACCGGTCTAGAACGACAGCTGGGTCGGAGACCTATTGATTGGGACCAGCGGGGCGGCCAGACGGCGGCGGTCGGGCGGCCGGAAGGATCGGGCAGAAACAGGCTCGGGGGAGAGAGGGAAAGCCGGGAGGAAGAGAGAGAGAAAAAGAAAACCGGCTTTCACCAAAACAAAGGCCCGGTCCACTCTCCAACTTATACCCAAAAATCAAAATTCAACACCCAAAAATAACACCCCAATAAAATTATCTTTTACTAGCAAAAATTACCATTTTTTACAGTCGTCAAAATTTCTTCCTTAGAATTATCCCACAAAATAATCGTCCCCTACACCTCTCTGGGGATCAATTATATTTTATACTTAACGACGAACACGGTAAAATTCTTATTACCACTATATCAGTAATAAAGGTAAAAATTATGGGTCGAGTGTGACAGTGGTAACATTTGTAATGATTTAATCCTTAATATATATGTACATGAGTGGGAATACAAATGTGGTGCCTTAATATATCATATAGATACAAGTTTGAGAGCTCAAACTCATCATCTTCTACTTGAAATCTTGAATCATAAATAAGTTTGATGATTACAAACATTCCAACTAGCAATATATATCGAAAGAAACATTTCAAGACTCACCGAAAAAACATGATCAAGAAAGGAGCTTTAGTCTGGTCACGGCACTAAGCATAAGGTGGTATCTGGTTCTATAAACAACCGAGCAAGATCAAAAGTAGCTAGGATTTTCAAATATTCCTCCAGTGTGCTAATATTCTCGACAGTGATTTGCACTTTGACTTTCACCAACCAACCTGCCCTAAAATTGATATGCTCATGAGGAACAATTAATATGCAACTTTCCATGAATAGCGGTATTGGAATCACCTCCTTTTTGTTCTAAACACAAAAATTGCTATAGTCTAAACATACATCAATAGAAAAGGTATTGGCATTTTGATGACATTTTCAGCATATCTTTTTTCAAGTTTGAAATCTAAATTCAACTACTAAGTTACTGAGTTGTGTTAAAGTATTAAATGCAATTTCAGACTGTAAAAAATAATTAAAAACATAAATCGTATTAAACTACTTCATGTTAGGCTACCTTTAATTTTTTTTTTGGAAGAATATGTTAAACAACGACAAATGTAGGTCATTTATAAGTTATATTTTATTTGTCACTGTTTGATGTGGGAGCTCTCATCTCTAACACGTCCCCTCACGTGCAACTTAACTAGTCTGCATGTGAATTTGTGTCACCCTCTCCTCTCGAACCCGAACTCTCACGTGCAACATAATTGAAGTCTACATGTGTCTGTCGACCAACCAATCTGACCAACCCGGCCTAGATCAGACATTTGGTGACAATCCGATCAGACTTCTTCCGATGGCAAAGCATGACACCCAAACTAAAAAAAGTGACGACATTGTAATCCAATAACTAAGAACAGCTCAGTGAAGAACTACCAACAACACTAAAAGCTCTAATCACTCAACACGTTTCCAATTTGACCACATGATACAATAGCTCTTCAAGAATTCACCAAACATTTCCGAACTATAAAATCACTTTTGATTACAGTTAAAAGTTAAAACAACTAAAAATGTACCGAAACAAAATGCATAAAAAGGTAAATATACCATTCAAGGCTCGTACACAAGTACACACAACAGTAGGTCTTGAAGTGCAAAAGCCAAAACCACCAGGCAAGAGTAGCATTAGCATAATAGCATTAGAAGCAGCAGCAGCAGCTGCAGCAGCGGCTATAAATCACAAAAGCCTCCGCCTTCCTTATTAGTCCCTCCCTCCCTCTCCTTTCCTTCTTCTCCGATCTCTCTCTGTCTCTCTTATCTCTTCAATCCAAAATGGGCAGAGGAAAGTTCAAGGGCAAGCCCACCGGCCACCGCCACTTCTCCACTCACGAAGAGATGGGTATTCACTATTCAATCTCTCTATTCTAGCTTTTATGTATTTTCAGGGTCTCAGCTTCTTGCTGTTGTCTAGATCTAGATGAATTTGTAAACCTTTATAAGCATTTCTGATTCTGAATTTAGGGTCTTAGTCTGAAAGTTCGTTACTTTTTCATGAATTTTTTGTTGCTTGAATGAAATTTTGGACCAGTAGAATAGTTCAAGATTGAAACTTTAGGTTTCTGGTAGTGATTTCGCTTTGAATTTGGGTTACCCTTCTCGGATAACTGACTCAATTGATTCAATTCGGCTCAATTCCAATGGTTTGTGTGTAAATTCATAATCTGGGTTAGATAATTGAATTCAATTTGACCTTTAACTCACTTCTTCAGCTTCGGATAAGTAGAGAGGGTTGTCTGAAAGTTTCATTTTTATTGTTCATTACAGGCTATACTATACCTCAAATAGTACAGAATGTTTCTTTGCGCTCATTTGATTTAAAATTTTAGTGGCATAGTTATGTATATGATACCTGAATAGTTAATGATGCAATTTTTAGATTTGTATATCTGGTTGATGGTTAAACAATACAGTTCCGTATTGTCAAGTTTGATAATTGGTAAACTTGTTTCAAGCAACTGCTTTTACTATTCATAAGCCATGAGCTGACTATGGTTCCCATTTCTCTATACTTCCAATGATTGCAGTTGCCGGTAGCTCTTCTCGGCCACGTAGTTTTAGAAGGGTAATACTTTGTTCTTCATTCTATTTAAACTTTTCTCGTATAGATTAGTAGAATAGAGATTGCTGTTAATCATGCTGCAGTCATGAATTCCAAATTTTCTCTCTTTTTTTGTTTTTTTTTTTGTTTTTGTTTTCGTAAGATCTTCTTGTGAGGATTTTCCATATACACAGGCAGGCACATACTGTGTTTGTGTGCGTTTTCTTATTCTATATATATGACCGAAAAGTGAGTCAAATAAGGAACTTCACACGTTAATTTCAATGCGAAGGTTCGCTCTAGATTCTTTCTAGAGTATAACTTGATCTATGGAGGTGTATAACCTAGGGTGTTCTGTAACCACGTTTTCTAGCTAGTAGGAAGCTTATGAAGCATGGCTTAATCAATCAAGGGCACATACCTATACATGTGGCTTTGATGGTTCTAACATTAGACTTTCCTGAGGATTACCTTGTGAAATTTTCCATCTCTCTCTTGGACGCATGCTTGGAGTTAAGCTATATGCTGTAGTTTTTATGTAATTGTTCTCTTTCTGATATTGTAGGAAGAAGCTGAAGAGGAGGAGGAAGAAGTAGAGTCTGAAGAAGAATCATCATCAGAAGAAGAATCAGATTCAGTATGTTCATTTACTCTCTTTCTTTTTTCGTCTGTCTTCATTCTCTTTTGGACCTCTTTAGTGTGAATTTATTCTATATCATGCTGAAATTGTGGCCATTTGGTAACAGAAGCGGAAGGGTACTCAGGGACTCATAGAAATTGAGAATCCCAATCTAGTAAAGCCAAAGAATGTGAAGGCTAAAAATGTTGATGTAAGCTGTTAACCCATTGTTCATAATTAATCTACTTTACCAGCCAAAGTTTTAACATGAGAAATTTCATGTTTTATCTGATACTAATTGACCATGTTTTCCTCTTCTTCTAGCTTGAGAAAACAACTGAACTTTCTAGGCGTGAAAGGTATGCAATCTTTCTTACTAGTGCATATCTATGTGACGAGTTCAGACAATTCCTAAACCCCTAAACCCTAACTGGGTTGCTGAGCTTCCACAGATCTAGGCTTCTCTTGTTACATTTTTTAGATTTCCGTAAGATGCTCTAAGGTTTATGACCAATTATTATTATCAAGTACTGTCCTGGGTACCAAACGTTTGATTTATTCAAGGGTAATTTGTCAGCTTCATGTCTATCTGTTTGCAGGGAGGAGATTGAAAAACAAAAGGCTCATGAACGATACATGAAGTTGCAGGAGCAGGGAAAAACTGAACAGGCAAAGAAAGATTTAGGTAATATGCAAAATTGACAAAGTCTAGCTTCATCTTTCAACAATTGATTGGAATTTTGTTAAGGCAGGCTATAAATATGCAATCTTGTTCAATTAGCATTCAGAGATTTTTGCTTTAAACGTCATAACAATTGTTGCTTTATGTAGCTAGACTTCTCTTAGTTGTTAAAATTGGATGTATCTTTTACCCATAAAGAGGAGTTAATTCAGGTGAAGTGAATAGTATTCCACCATGTTGTACTTTTGAATATATTTTTGTAGTAATGCAACAGAAAAGTCTGAAATTAAGTCATATGTGAATATTTACTTAGTACACATCATCCATGGTTGCTCCTGAGTAGTTATTTCAACTGAAATGGTGAAGAGATAGCTTGTACCATTATTTCAGGTGCTATTAAACTAAATATAATATTAGATGTCTTTGGTTGAAGACAATGAAACCAAAGTGTACAATCTTCTGATATGGTTAACTAACTGATCATGTAGCTTTCCTACGTGCTCATGTTAATATTACTTATATTTTGCCTTTCTACAACAAGATTCATGATATAGATAATATCTGTCAATAGAGTTTGTTGAATTTCTTGCCTCCATGTGGCACATTGGGCAATATGTTATGTGTTTCACTCTCTGAACGCCATCTCTCATTGTGATATTTTTTGTTGTCATAGAACGTTTAGCCATGATTCGCCAACAAAGGGCAGAGGCTGCTAAGAAGCGAGAAGAGGAGAAGGCTGGTATGTACTCTAAACTGTGTGCCTTAAATAAGCAATCCTGTTATTTTCTCCTATTCTCCCTGTGCTATCTAGACTGTACTAATAGTGTTCTATTTTATTTGTCAGCCAAGGAACAGAAAAAAGGCGAGGCACGCAAGTGAAATAAGTTATGGAGAAGCCCAGTAGATTGACTTGGGCTGCTGCTTTTTCTTCATGTTTCTGTATTATCTGTATTTCAAGCTAGCCTACCTTTGAAACAATCTCTACTTTCTTATTTACATTACTATATGACAATTGTTATTTGTTTTGGTATTTATGGAAATTTGGTGTGGGAATATAAAAAAACATATTGTTGCTTATTTATCTCGACAAATGGGGATTGTTTGAGGTCCAGAGCATGGCATTACTTGTTCAACTCGCATCCTTCAGTTAAACAATCCACCCATGCTTTATTCTGAAGCGGAAGAGGTGTTGAACTACTAATGAAGCATGCCTCTGTGGCCATAACATCCCTACAATTGGAGGGAGGCAAGTGAGGTAAGTTATGCAGAAGCCCAGTAGACTGACTTTGGCTGCTTCTTTTTCTTCATGATTCTGTATTGCCTGTATTGTGAAGCTAAGGTTACATTTCTAACAATCTATGCTCTTATTTAACGATAGCATATGATGACAATCGTTTTTGTTTTGGTATTTATGGAAATATGATGTGGGACTATAAAAACATATCGTTGGTTATCAATCTGAATAAATAGGGTCTGTTTGAGGTTCTCATGCATGACAGTATGAGCATGGAAGCATATCTGAGAATCTGTTGTGCCCGTTACTTGTTTAACTCACTCTTTGGCTCTGCGGAAATTTTTCCGTCAGAGTGGTCCAAAAGCAACTTGGAGTGTTTCAGATACCTAATGCACCCCTGTCCTCATGGTTAGCTCTACATCTTAAACCCACAAGCAGGTTTTGCATCAAATGTAAGTATGGTAATAAAGGAATCCATGCGATGCAAACACAAAGCTTTGGGCAACTGAGCATTGTTGGTTCATATCCCCACTTATCCAGTGATCACATCCTTTTCTCCAAGCAAAGATGTGAGAAAGGAATCCAAGTAAGTTTGAAGGAGAGCGGTTTGGACGGCGGCCAATATCGCTGGGAAAAGCAAGATCGAGTAATATACCAAGGCAGCTACATCACATATTCCTTCATTGTGTTTATCGAAAGTGAAAGAATCTGGTCAGAACCGACTGTTTAAGCAAAATTAAACAATGAGCTGGAGAAGGAAGAAGGAAGATACCACAATGTCTGATAGGACTGTGTTTACGTCAGTTTGGCGGCTACGTCCACAAACATTTGAAGCTTTTTATTATGCATGAAAACGAATGCTCTTCTCGTTTCTGTAGTGTTTTTAAGTTGAGTAGTGTTCATGTTGTTTTCCTTCATCAATTACCATGGTCTTCATATCGATAGCGTCCTCCATTGCTCAACCTTTTACTTCTCTAGAATCAGTTTGTAGTTTGACAAGTCCAGGCATTTTAAATAAGGTAACATATCTATCAAAATGAGTATTTGGTTAGAGATTGGTATCCTGTGAATCATATCTAATATAAATTGATGTCATCACCTTGTTTTGGATTCATGTCGCTTGAATTCGCTCGAACTTCTTATAACCATTGGATTTGAAAAAAAATGACATAGTTACATAAGATTGTATTGAGTTCAATAATTATAAAAAATTGAAACAAATCTAAACAATACAATATCCAAACATAAAAGTAAAACTCCATGACCATATCCAGTACTTTGTTAAAGCTACAAAAGTACCAAGGCAGTACCACCATCCTTCCTCTCAACTCCACTCCTAGGTTTTTGGGTGATTAGAGACTGGACCACATGACAATTGACAAAAGCCTCCACTCTCAATTTGTTCTCCAATGAAGAAAATGTAATTTCCAACTATAATCCTATGAATAGTAAGGGGAATATCCTTTTGCCATTTTGAACCTCCAATTTATTTTCATCTTATAATTTTGGATGATGTAGATTGTTGGCACTACTCTTATGGGCATTGGTCATGTTGTCATCATGTGACACAATGACAATTAGATATCTAAAAAATGGATGGTAAATACTTTTACCAAACATGGCCTTAATTTTTTTTTTTCTAGACTCATTTTTGACCAAAAACCCAAGTCAGAGAAGCACAACAAAAACGTTGTACCTTTTTGATGTTTAGGTCAACAAGACTTCTTTGGAAGTGGTTTTTATTGGTCACCAAAGAAATGATATATTTTTTTTATTTGCTTGAAGATATAAAGAGAAGTTGATATAAATCTTGTGCCATGTACCTAATCCACCTCCAAAGGGTCTACCTTAATCCAATATGACTTAATAAAATAACAATGCTCTTGATTTAGAAAATAAAAATGTCATTACCCCATGAATTGATCGCATAGTTTTTGTTATCACATGTGGAATAATGGACCATAATTCAATGCCATGGAGGATGTGGTGGTAGTTGTCACTTGTCAATTGCGCATAAGATTTATACTTTTTTGCTTCTTCTTCTTCCTTTTTTATTTTTTTAATTTTATTTTTATTTGAGATCAACCCAAATTATGAGGTAAGTACAAGTTAAAACCTTCATCAACATATCACAAATTTTGTGGTCGACGTCACCGAAATCTCTTGTAGTTAGTTATTATTATTTAAAGTGTTACTTTCAAAAAAAAAAAAACTGTGGAAGACACCGTGATTTTAATATTTTAAAAAAACAACTAATATGTGGTTTCTCGTAAAAAACTAATTACTCGTACAAAATATATCATAATATTTGTGATACAGTTGTATTGTAATAAGTTTTATATGGTTACATTACTTCAAATTTAATGTCGTGATTATAAAAAGTCGTCGTTTACGTTTGCAAATCCATATGTATTGAATTCGTTACTATCATTAAACACAAGTAGATTCACTCTATAATTCATGAAGACCAGTGATTTTTCATTCTAGTCAACTTTGATTCAATTTCTTACAAATAAGGCTTGAATGCCAAAATAAAAGAAAAAGGGAGTTGCTCCTTAGCAGAATAACAGGTCAGTTAAGGTGCGTAACTTGCCTAGTAGAAAAAGAAAACGGATTAGGGAAGGTTTTGTTAGCTTTGAATATCTAATTCCAACTTGTAAACAAACAAAAAAAATCCAATTCCAGACTAATCTTTACACACCGAGTATTTACGTTAGATTTTTAAAATATTAAAACAATCACTGGGGAAACGGTGGGGTGGAAAGCACTGCCTTCTCTAACCAAGAGGTCTGGTGTTCGAATCCCCATTAAGGCCTTGGTGGCCAGCCGGCGGTGGCCCGTGCTAGGCAAGTGTGCCTGGTGTGTGGTGTTCGCTTTCATGCCCCGTGGCGATGCAAGGATTAGTCCGGCTGTGCTGGGATACCCTGCATGGGTGTGTGTGTTACCTAATCTAACAAAGGCTAACCCCCCCAATCAAAAAAAAAAAAAAAAATATTAAAACAACCCACAAAAAATCTTGAAAAAACATCTGGTTTTCACAACACATTAGGAGAAGCAGTACTCTAACATGGCCAAGTAGCCAACCTGATCACAGGCTCATTGTCATACATAAATTAACCGGAAAGACAAGGAAAACACAAAATTCACAAACAGATTTCCCCTTAAAAATAAGGAAAAAAAATTAAATAACAACAAACAAACTTTAAACGGTCAGAATTAGAAACTCAGAGCCATAAATCCGTATATAAAATAAATATTCTCTCTTTGGTATTCTATATTCCAAAGAACACAGGATTGCAATTTTCTCTCTCCATAATTTCAAGGCCCAGTTTCTCTCTCTCTCTCTCTTGGCGATCCTTCTGATCTCTTCTGCGTTTCATCGGTGAGTTTCTCTCTTCTTAATCGTCATAAAGTTTCAAGCTTTCTTCATCATCCATTCTTCTTTTGCTTAAAGTTTCAATCTTTTGTTGCCGTTTGAGTTTCTGGAAATTTGGTTTTTGTTTCCGATTACTGTTTTGATGATTGCCAATAAGCAAACCAAGGTGTATGAACAGACCCTTGTGGGTGTTTCTTGAAATTAAACCCTGTTGTTTGTTTTTTGTGTTTGGTGATTTTTGCAGGTTCTGTAGATTTTTGGTTTAGAAAGATTACCCCTTTGCTGAAAATTGTTATGATATAACAAGGTACATGATTGCATGTTATATTTTTCTTATTGTTTGTTCAAATTGGAATTTTATTTGTAAATTAAATTTGGGTTTCTCATGGATTGCTTAAAAAGTCAAAGAAACCATAAAAATTGAAAATTTCAATGTGTTAAATTGTAATTGAATCGAGAGCATCACTGATATTGGGGAAGTTATTATGTTTCTGAGATTGTAGAAGTTATCGTGTAGTGTTGTATTGTATGGTCTAAATTTTCTGTTGTTTATCTCCATGATTAAGTTCCTTCAGGAGTCTTGCAATACACCTTTTCTTTTGTTCTGATACCCCATATATAATTGGCTGCTCATTCAATCTCATATTAGTTCTTCGCATGTAGTGGCCATTGTTTCAACAGCCTGTTTGGGTATTAAATTGTATAGTTCCCGCTCATGAGATATGGTACCGTGTACCATGATGGAATGGATATGTTAGGTATGAGGTAGTCATTTATGGGCAATGTGAGTTGAGCTTAGATTTGATTGGAGATTGTGTGCATGGCTAGTTTGAACAAAATCATGGGCTGGCTTCTTTGTATTGAATTGGTTCTGTTGGATTGGTATTGAACAAAATCACGAGATATTGGTATTGAATTGGTTCTGTTGAATTGCTTTAATATATGGAACCAAGTTCTTAAAGTCATTGAAAAGTTTGTAACTAAGTTGTTTTTTATTTTGTATCAAGTAAGCTCATCTTTTATTTGGTTTTGCTGGTGATTCATGGCTGTCATTACTTCTTTCTCTTCAAAAATAGAAAATATAATGGTCAATTAGTTACTTATGAAATTTATTATATGAAATTTTGGCTACACTCCCCATCTTGCTCACCTGACTGAATTTAATATATGATTTTGCTTGAGAACAGTTATAATTATTGGCGTCAATGGGGCAAAGAAATATGCTATGCCCTAGTCAGATGATGGATTTGGAAATGTATCAACAAGGTGAAGCTTATCTCTGTCCGCCACCCTCCATCCACTTTGGCGGCTCAACTGGCGGCTCAACCAGTATCCAACAGCCTAATATTCACACTATGGTAACAGCTTCAGGGAGCAGTACTAGTTTTGACGCTCAACATTTACCTGAGCTTTATGAGAATTCCCCATTCTACGGAATGACCCAATATAATGGTCAGCCTCATCATCTTGATTTGGGTGTTGCAACTCCAGCTAACTTTTATTATTCCTACATGACCCCTTCATCTAGCTCTGGAGTGTTACCTGTTCCTATGAATCATGGGGCCGCTGAGTCAGTGCCTTCTTCTAGCAATTATGGAGTCATCGGAATTCCTGCAGATGAGTATGGAAGGAATAGTCGGATCATGGATGATCTCAGAGGTCCATGCAAGAGAAAGAATCCTGAATGCCTGCCTGGGAATTTCCAATATTTCAATGCCTCTGCAAGCCCTAGTACTTCTGTGCCTCCTTTGAATATTAGGCATCCTGAAGGGGTAGCTGTAATGGATGCTGTAAACTTCGCCCTACCTCCTCAGTTTATTGGAACTGGCAATCCACCAATTATGGAAGCTGGTCCCCAGATTAGCATGAGGAACCGTTCAGCTACAACTGGGTTGGAAACTGTACCAACGCATGATCACAACCATCTGAGTCAAGGAAACTATGTGGGTCAGCGCTTTCAGCCGGCTGGAACACTGTGGTTGGACCAACACTTAAGTAGTAATAGTGGAGATGGAGGCGCTTCAGCCTGGAATCAAGTTCCTATTCCTTTTATGCATGGTAGGTGACTGTCTTTTATTTTCTTCCGTTTATAATTGGATTTCTGTTTGTTTGCTGTACATCATATTTTGTCCGAAAGGTCATGCTTTTGTTACTTTTGGCTGGTGCTGCTACTCATTAAAACCAGAAAATTATCAATTTTCAAAACCCTATTTACATGAAAAGTTTCCTTGGGGGTAAATAGGCACCCCAAATGAAGTTCATGTACAAAGTTACCTGGCACTTTGGGCTTATGAAGGGACCATGTGGCACAACGATTGATCATTCATGGTTGTTTTGTAAGAGTAAAAGAACTTCACTTTAGAGATATCCCATGAACCAAACAGCCGTGAGAAATTTGAAAACAACCACAATTTTGTGCCTGTTTTGGGGTGCTGTTTCTTGGCATAGTATATGGAGCCGAAGGAAAGCCACAAATATGCTTTAGATTAGTATTGAATGTATTGTACTATGGTATAATTGGATCTTTTTCACTTTCTCACAGGTGGCAATGTCGGCGGAGGTTCCATGGACAGTGTTAACATGGGTATGCAAAGATATCATGATTCATCTAGCAGCAGAAGTTCCTCTATCCTCCGACATCCTCCTCCGCTCAACCACCGTCATCAGAATCATCACGTAGCTACACCACCCATGCAAGGATTGAGAGGCCACAACCTGAATCTTCCCCATGTAACCACAGAACCTTCATATAGACTACCCTCAAGTTCCTCACGCGGCTCCACCAGGAATCCATCTCAGAATGGTATGGAGATTGGTCGTAGGCAACCAGGACCTATTCCACAAACCGGCTTTAGGATATACAGGCCTCACCAAGGAGTAATTTCTGAGACAGCTCTAAGACACCACAACCTTGCGCATTGGAGAGTTCTTGGGGTTGATGTAATTTCTCTTCCGTTTTATGCATACACACACGTTTGCTTGTTATAATGACGTTTCCTTTTATGTTTGCTGATTGTTTTGGTGTGTTTATTTAGGAGGGTGTCATCCTAGATGTTCCAGAATTTGGCAACTTTGGTGACCAGCACAGAGATATGCGGTTGGACATAGAGGACATGTCGTATGAGGTAAATTCAGTAACTTAGATAACTAAATTAAATAACATGATCAGAGGTGTTTAGTTGTATCATTTATATAAGTGGTTTGCCTCTGTTACCACCAGAAAGTTTTAATTTTGGTATCCTCACTTACATCTGCAGGAGCTTCTTGCATTGGGGGAACAAATTGGCCATGTAAACACTGGATTGTCGGAGAACAGCATTAGCAAACAATTAAAGACAAGGAGTTATTTATCATCTGGTACAGTAATAAATCTGGAAGAAGCTGGATGTCCAGAGAAGGAAGTTGATTTTTGCATAATATGCCAGGTAACTTGCAACTCATTTCTTCCCTATTCGGTCTTTGGCCATTCTGTGCCATTTTAGGAAGTATATTTTCTTGCTATAGTAATCCTTGTGGCATTTTGGATTTCACAGGATTATTACAAGAACCAGGAAAAGATAGGGACTCTTCATTGTGGACATGAGTATCATGCAGATTGCTTAAAGAAGTGGTTGCTTGTGAAAAATGTCTGCCCCATCTGCAAATCCGAAGCACTGATCACAGGGAAGAAGAAGGATGTATAGTTAAGTGGTGGACAAATCGATGATGATCAAAGGGATTCTCCTTTTGTTCTTTTGACCATTTTGCTTATTTTGTATATGATTTCGGATACAGAATAGTGTCCAGCTCAATCATTTGTCGGCTTTTCTAAACATTGGTCCTGTATCTATGAAACTTGTACAGACTTCTTTTTGTTCATATCTTATTTTATTCTCTCATGATGCTGTAATAACTTACGGTAATTATGTTCATTTGTGACAATTCTTTGGTGACCATATTCAGAAGGAAAATTCGATGTCATTTGTTTATTACGTTTATCTTCTTTTGCATGACTTGGACCTCCTTCAGTTGGGGGTTTGTAAAGCTCAATATTGATGCTGCCTTTGATCCAAATTCCGGAAAAGCAGGGATAGGAGGAGTATTCTGTGATCATGACGGATGTTGTCTGGGAGCTTTCACCAAGTTCATTGTGTCTGCCAGCTCTCCTCAACATAGTGAACTTCTTGCAGTTCTTGAGGGTGTTGGATGAGCGCGGGTACATCACCTGCTGCCATTGATTGTGGAAACAGATTGTCAAGTCCTAGTGCAGACTGTTCAATCAGGTTCGATGGATTACTCTAGCATTAGCTTTCTTCTATCTGATTTGCGGGATAGTCTTCGTCTTGCATCTAATGCGAGATTGATTTTTGTTAAAAGAGAAGCTAATTCAGTAGTTCATGCTCTAGCTCAGATTTGATCAGATGGATACAAGTTTTTCTCTTGTAATTCCTCCACATGTGGAGGACCTTATTTCTTCTGATTGTAATAATCTTTGATCAATAAAAGAAATTTCATTCCCCTAAAAAATAAATCAGTCGCTTTGGTGATTCCTTAGTCTACATGATGAGTCGATGAGTTCAAAAATATAAATAATTATTAACAAATATTATGTGAAATGGATAAGTTTCAAAATATAAATCATTATTAACAAATATCATGTGTTTTCGATTGTCAATGGTCTCACACAAAAGAGGAAGCTTTGTGCTGTTTTCAACAGTGGAGGGCAAAAGATAAGCTTGGTGTAGGTGCCTCGGAGGCACCTCCCTATAGAGCCTCACAATTTAACCCTGTAAAAGATTGTCAATTGTAGTATAAAGAAGCAATTATTGTTTATTGCCAGAGGTTGAGGGTATTTAATTTTGTACAACACAAATAATGTCACAAAAGTGTCTACTGTTCCTAACGAACAGCAGACAAAAATATAATTAACTACCTAACCTACACTACTCATAAAATTATGAAGATTTATAGAACTAAACTAGACGCACAGAAGAACACGTACACAAAATTTGAGGGGATTTGGAGTTCGTTTACTATACTAAATAAATCACGAAATACAGAAGACAAAGGAATAAGAAAACTAGTTTGATTTGTAGTTTGAGAAATATGATAGAGAAGAGGTTAGAGATTTAGGAAATTCACCACCGAATATGCTGCAAAACAAAGTCCACACAACCAAGATTCCAATTACCAAGTCATGAAAATGTTTAATCAAGAATAAACCGTGAACGCATTGCGTAAATTCTTACTACTTCCCTTAACTACTTAAGCAAGATGAATGCATCGTTACTAAGCCTTTAGAATAACCAATCAAGGTATAGATGCTATCCTATCAAAAAATTATTCTAAGCATTAAGATCAATTGAAGTGATTGAACAAGTATGCAAAACTAGTGTGGAACGCCTACTTAGCATGCAAGTCTCTCTATTTGGTTTCACCTATTGTCCTATAGGTTTTACTACCTTGAATTAAGCTATATTAACCATTTAGGAGATTAAACAACCTAATTTTAGCCCCACTCACAAGCTTATAATGTTCTATGTACGCATCCATGAACATAAACAAGCAAGAGTTATCTATAAACTAAAACCAAACAGACAATCCATAACTAAACATTAAGATCAATTGAAATGATTGAACAAGTATGCAAAACTAGTGTGGAACACCTACTTAGCATGCAAGTCTCTCTATTTAGTTTCACCTATTGTCCTATAGGTTTTACTACCTTGAATTAAGCTATATTAACCATTTAGGAGATTAAACAACCTAATTCTAGCCCCACTCACAAGTTTATAATGTTCTATGTACGCATCCATGAACATAAACAAGCAAGAGTTATCTATAAATAACTAAAACCAAACAGACAATCCATAACTAAGCAATCACGAAATCAAAGTTGTAAAACAAAGTTTATTGCATAATTCGGGGCTTCAAACCTCCACCTAACTAAGATAAACTAGCCATACATCGTTGTAGAAATCACACGGAAAAAATAAATTTGAAAGTTAAAGATTACAAAAGGAAGAAGAAAACTGTGAATGGAAGGAGTTGACGATGATCATGGCCACTTCCCCTTGATGGAATCTTCTGCGAGGCAGAAACGTGAAGGCTCTCTTCCAGTATGACGGCTTAGAGTCATTTTGGTATTAGGGTTTTGCCTTAAGTAGTCTCCAAGTCTTCAAAACTTCATTTTCAAACTATGTTTCCTTCTTTGACTAGGGTTAATGTTTGGGCTATCTTTTAAATGTTTTCCACATATAATCTGGGCTTGGTTTTTGGGAAAATTATATTACTGATATCACTCTTTAAAATCGTGCAAAAACCCCCCAAGAAAGCTTCTCAGAATCTAGCCCAAACACTGCCTCAAACTTGACTGCTGCACAGCTTTCCCGGAACTGCTGATTTTCTGTCCAACTTCGATGCTTCATAAACCCTAGATTCCATCACCTATTTGGATGATTCTTGAGTCCACATTGATCCAAAAATTCTCCTCTACAAATCTGGGCAGTCATCTTGGTGAAACCATTCCCGTAATCGCATGGAAATTGGTCTTGAAAACCGGAGAAAATAAACAGAAACCAGTTTTCAGCTTTTTATGTTTGCAGCTTCTGTTTTGGTGCAGTGATTCCATCGACTTTACTTGATATTTTTTTGACCATGTGAGTGATCAAACTCCATCCTTGACACGTCTACTTCATATTGGAAGCCTTGCTTGTTTCACTTGAGCACATATTTGCAGTATCTTGCTCCATGAAGTACCTAAGAAGATAACAAAGTTAAAACGATATTTTTAAAGGAAATAGCTAAGTTAAATACAAAGGTTAAACTATAAAATCATCGCATTTTATGCTCCTATCATAGTTGTTTCTGTTAAACAGTGGAGGGAAGACTGCGAAATTAGTTTCATTTTCACATGGCAAATGACATTACGGTTTTGCTTTGTTTTTGTTTTGTTTTGTTTTTTTTTTTTTTGAGATATTGGACGAAAGTTAAATAAAGCTGGCCAAATGTATATAATAGCGCAAGCAGGTAGAACCAATCTTCTTACAACATGTTGAGATTGCCGAATTCGACTGTTTCGAACATGTAAACTGCAATGGTTAAGTGATGTGTTTTATCTTTAGGATTTAGGATAATTAAGTTTTCATTAAGAACTTGTATATTGTTTTTGGTCATTTTGGGTAAGGTGCTAGTATACTTTGCAAAAGAAAACGTACTGATGAATTAAATAACTAATAGAATTAAATAAGTAATGTGTTCATATAGTTCCATACAAGACAGAAACTTTTGCATATAATTGAAGCTGAGAATATATGCATTGTGTTATTTTGTATACAATGAATTAAAAAGGTAATGTGTTCGTAGTCTAGACGTATATATGTGTAGACATGTAAAATTTAACAAAATAATTGGGTTTACAAGTTATGGCTCGTCAGAAGTCAGGTGAGCTAGATAGTGGAGTTCGCATGGGAAAAAGACTTCACGTGGAATCAAGAAATGACTTCGCGCGCATAGATGTACACGAAGGTGAAGCGAGATGACTTCGCGCAAAGGTGAAGCGAAATGACTTCGCACGCGTAACTGAAGGCGAGGCGAGATGGGTCTGCGCGCGTACATGAAGGCGAGGCGAGATGGCTTCACCTGCGTACATGAAGGCGAGGCGAGATGACCCCACGTAGGGAACTTCGCGAAGGAGCTGGTCAGCAGAGTTCGCATGCATGCGGAGATATATGTTCAAGTTGAGTCGTCCGCGAGGTGGGACCAGAATCACCACTTGTTTAGAAATCAAGGTTCCGCGCCCTTCCTTCCATATCCGCGAGATGGCATGCCCTTTTACTAAGTATATTGGTCAAAACATGATATTCAATCCAAAGCGATCTGGGCATATCTAAATCTTAAGATTTGATTGATTTGATTATGGTAAATTTGGCAAATAAATCAATCAGTTAAGATTTATTGATTCGATTAAGGAAATATTATTGATTCAGCATCTTCATTACATACCATAAGCGGAGGAATGTTAACACTATAAATACCCCCTCTCATATCAAGAGGAGGGGGCGAATAGAGGAGCAAAAAACAAGCAGCGGACTAGAAGTGGGCAGAGGACCAGAAGGAGAGTAGCGAACCAGAGAGAGAAATTACTCTCAAGAGTCTAGAAGTCTCCCAAAACCCTTGAAGAATCATCAAGCTGCCAAATAGCCGATTCTTCATCAACCTCAAGAGTCCAGAAGTCTCCCAAAACCCTTGAAGAATCATCAAGCTGCCAAACAGCCAATTCTTCATCAACCTCAAATCCATAAGTCTCCCAAAACCCTGAAGAATCATCGAGCTGCCAAATAGCCGGTTCTTCATCAACCTCAAGCTTGGAAGTGGTCAAATCCCGAAGAGTCATCAAGCTGCCAAATAGCCGACATCTTCACCAATTTCAAGACAAAGAACAAACCGCCACATGAAACTGCTCATGGATCAAACCCGACCAACATCAAGCCTCCACGGCCCTTGATCAACCTTCGTCTTCAAGTCTTCAACAAATCAAAATCTCTACCAAGTTCTTCAACAAACTCGTGGAGAATAATTAACAAGCACCGACCACATGTGCCGATTCATTCCCATCAAATAAGTAGAAGAACAGGTACCACGTGACACTACTCATGACCTAAGTCCGATCAAGAACAAGCCTCTACGGCCCTTGGTCAATCAACTTCTACAAATCGTCAACACGACAAGAAGTCCAAACTACAAACAATTCACCTCAAGAACAAGTGTTTGTCACCCTTGAGTTAAACCTATATTCAGAGATAGAATCAGAGGAGTTCACAAAGATTGTAACCCGCATTCGCATTGATAAAATTAAATATTATTATTTGTACACGTGTTGTTCTGTTATTTGTTGCAGATATTTTCACGTTTACAATATGATCTTACTCTAAATATTAACCATCATGATAGAATAGGGGAGGATTCACAGAATTAATTATAAGAACCAGGAGAAGATACATAGGAACTCTACGTACATTATAGAATTATAGTCAAGAAGTGGCTGCTTGTGGTCTGCCCTATCTGCAACTCCGAAGCACTGATCAGACTCATCAGAGGGAAGAAGGATATGTCTAGAATAGAAAAGGAGGACAAATCAATAATGATAAATAGTAGTTTTCCTTCTTCTACTGACCATTTTGCTTTTGGTATATGTATATTCGTATATATGTACTCATTTACATAATTATTTGTTCGCTTTTATAAACACCGGCCCTGTAATTTTATTTAGTTGTGAGTTGTGACAAGTTTTTGACGTTCATGTTGAAAATGAAATTTCGATGTCAGTGACTCATCACACTATCTGATCCTAGTAGTTTCATGTTGCACTACGGAAGAGATCGATCTGATCTTGCTTGTCGATCCTAATTCTCTAGCTGTTGCTTGGTGGCTGATTTTGATAAATGATAACTAAGACAGCAAAAAGAAAAACAAACACACAGGATGACAATAAGCTCTCCTCGTTTTCCTTAACAGAAACACACAAGTATATATACCACTTGCAAGCTGCAACAAAAGCTAAGAACTTGTAAGAGAGTAAAGTACGTTTGTCAAGTTTTTGTGTTGGCTTTTGTAACCAGAAAGGGCTAACCTTCTATTTGGAGTAACTCAGTTATGGAGTTGAGATTCTGAATGAGATTTAGGTTAACACCGCTATCACCTCACACAAAAGGTGTGTGGCTTCACGCAGAAGAGGTTGCAGCAGATTTTCATGCAGAAAATAATGGGAAAATTGGTGACATAAATGGGTATAAGTTGGGCTTTATTTGATTTTCATAGGGCAAAGATGCATACCTCCGTAGCCAAATGTTGCTTGATAGTGGTAATAATCATTTCACATGGTTTTATTTAGCTCTCTGACATTGGTTGCTGTTGCTGTTGGATGACTTGGATGTTGGAGGAAAACAAAAAACATAGCTTGCCAAACATGCTAGTGAGAGCTAGCAAACTATTTCTAATTTGGAGCAAGCAAAATTTTTAACAAATTAACGTGTTAAGATTTTAAAGCTGTTTTGATTATAATTTTAATTGTTACGGTCTGCCTATCGTATTGAAAAGCACAACACGATATCTACGTAAAATTAGTTCTAAATAATGATGCAGTAGCCATTTATGTTGCTATATACAGATATATACAACAATTATCATGGTCTAATAGCCTTAGCTTAAGCTTTATTTAAGACGATTAAGAATTTTCATAGTCTAAAGTCTAAACTCATTAGCTTTGCTTAATTTAAGATGTGTCAGGTTATTATGTAGTGTATAATTTAAGTTTTTTTTCTTTCTTTATTCAATAAAATTCTGACATGCTTCCCCTAAACAAAATAAAACTATATAATGAAGTGTGATGCTCTTTTCTTGTTGATGTGAAAAGTTGATGTTTTTTTTTTTTTGAATGGTAGATAGAAATGTTGATGTTAATACCTCTTAATTGTGTAATTCACTAAAATTCATCCATAAATAAAATCTCAAAAGAAAAATCTTCGGTCTTACAAATTTAAAATGAGATATTTAAACACAATTGCTGCATCATTATCAGTAACTCAGTGATTTGAAGCATCTGATGCAACTACTAGCTAGATACCAGCTGCCAGCCTCTGCCATTTCAAATAGGTTTGGACATTGGCACAACCGCTTAAAAACCTTAAGTGCATCCCTGGACATGCAGTGTCCACTACAATGTGGATCACTCCAACAAATTTTTGAAATATAAAAAGTCCATTTCATATGAGAAGCAAGCCACCGAATATCCTTGATCATATGTGATGAGCGAGTTTACATTATCCTTCAACTATATATAAGTACTCCTCTAGCTATGGTTTATAGTTTCCACGCACTAGGGGGACTAAGGTGAGAAGCGGGCTGCTGGAAACGAAGACAAAGACGGTAACCGATAACGTGTCAAGCAAAGGTTTCAGTAATCCGGCTACCAACTCAGGTGACCACCTTGTTGCCACCTAGTTCTGGGCACTTTGTATCTCCTCTGAAACCAATAGCCACCTGCACAGGTATAAAAATGAGGTGTATGTATGTGAAACACTAATAGCATGCAAAGAGAAGAATGGCATGAGATGCCTTAAACATCATTTGTACTTTTCTCCTCCTTACCCTCCTCCTCTCCCCTATAAATACCAACGGCCTCTACTCGTCGTTTCACCTCAACCGAAAGCTAGCTATATCTAACACTGATCATTACAATGGCCAAGCATTTAGCTCTCTCATTTTCTCTTTGCTTGCTCGTTCTCTTCCAAGGCTGCTTAGCCATTCGTCAACAATGCCAGTCCAGCCAGCAAAATGTGTGCATGCTGAACCAGATCCAAGCCCGGGAGCCGGACAACCGTATTGAGACCGAAGCGGGTCGGATCGAGTCATGGGACTACAATCAGGATGACTTCCAGTGCGCCGGTGTCGCTGTTCAAAGATTCACCATCGAGCGTAATGGCCTTCACTTGCCTTCTTACACCAACACTCCAAGGCTTGTTTACGTTGTGCAAGGTAGAGGTCATCTAGGGTTGGTCTTCCCTGGCTGCCCGGAGACCTTTGAGGAGTCTGAGCAATCTATTGAAGAACAACAGCAGCAACAAGGCCACCGCCAGCGACAAGGACAGTTCGGAGAGCAAGAGCAACAAGAGTTTGAGCAGCTAGACCGACACCAGAGGGTGCGAGTCATCAAGCAAGGTGATGTCATCGCAGTCCCAGCCGGAGTCACAACATGGACCCACAATGACGGTGATCAATCTCTCGTCTATGTTACTCTCTTAGACATCAGCAACAACCACAACCAGCTTGACCAAAATCCAAGGCGATTCTATCTTGCTGGTAACCCACAAGATGAGTTCAACTTCAACCAACAACAAGGCCAGAGCCAACAGAGACGACCAGGACAACAAGGAAGGAGCATAAAGCACCAACAGCAGGGAAACAACAACAACAACATCTTCTCCGGCTTCGAGGCTCGGCTCCTCGCCGATGCTCTCAACATCGACCAGCAGACTGTCCAGCAGCTCCAGGGACAGAGCGACAACAGGCCACAAATCATTAGGGTTGAGGGACGTTTCGACTTTGTCGAGCCACCAGAGTCAAAGAGCGAGGAAAGACAGTTACAAGGCCAGAATGGCTTTGAGGAGGTATTCTGCCACATGAAGATCAAGCAGAACATCGGAAACCCTTCCATGGCTGACGTCTTCAGCCCGCAAGCCGGTCGCATCAGCACCCTCAACAGCTTCAGCCTGCCTATTCTCAGGTTCCTTCGCCTCAGTGCCGAGAGAGGCTTCCTTTACAACAATGCTATCCACAGCCCCCACTGGAACTTGAATGCACATGAGATTATCTATGTCATTAGAGGTAGCGCCAGGGTTCAGGTGGTGAACGACAACGGCGAGACCATTTTAGACGACCAGGTCCGTCAGGGACAGCTCTTCATCGTGCCACAAAACCACGCCGTGTTGCAGAAGGCCATGAGTGACGGATACGAGTACATTGCCTTCAAGACCGATGACAATGCCATGGTTAACACTCTGGCTGGCAGGACCTCCGTCCTGCGGGCACTACCCGACGTGGTCCTCGCCAACGCGTACCAGATGGACCGTGAGCAGGCAAGGAACCTCAAGTACAACAGGCAGGAGACTCTTGCTTTGAGCTCATCAAGGTCCTCCCAATCCCAGAGGTACTGATGGGAGCAAATGAGGATGTACACAAATGTGCAGCGGCAATGTAGTGTTAATGTGTTACTTGCTAGCTAAGAGGTAGAGAATCAATAAAAGTAGCCTTTTATGGGTCTAGCTTGTGCATGTACTACGAGAGATCTAATGCACCATGTAATCACTCTTTTCTAATAAATTCTCTTTCTTTTTCTCTATCCAAAAACAAATCATAGGGAAATAAGCTGTGTTACATATGAAACTGACAAATTTCAATTGAAAATAAGAGCTAAAAAAATTTCATTGTCACATCTAAGAGAGTAAGAGACGGTGAAATTGCATTGGCATATGATGCATATCCGTAACAGCCGACAAATTTCCGTCGTCAAAAGTCTGTCCATGAACACTAAATACTGTACTGGTCACCCTTTTTTCAGCGGAAAGAAACATCATCGTTGCTTCGAACATCTATGGTTTGTCCCCCCTTGGGCACAACATGGTCTATTTTAGGTTAGTATTTCAGTGGCTGCATTCGAGCATTCATCATTCATCGACTCGAGTGCAGAAGTCTCCAGAATATGAAGGTGCCTTATCGATCTCTTAGGATTCAGGAAAGGCTTTAGCAATAGAGAAACAACAAGCATGCGATGCAGGTCTGTCTTGTTAAACCACATAATATAAACACTGTCTGGAGTGAAGGAGTTAAAATTTGTGAATGAGATTGTGTTGACATAGCATAAAAAATTCTAGTATACCATATGGTATAGCATGCCTCACAAAATATGTGGCTATCATTGATTGAAGAAACAACTAAATGACCATTTACCTCTTCAAAATCTCTCATGTGTCATACAATTAGACACATTTCCAATAGATATGTCATACCATATGGTATGATAGGTATCACAAAAGATGTTGTGTGACTACTTTCATGAGGCTGCTGCAGCAAAATTTTGTGCACAACAAAATGAGAAAGCTGTGGGAAGTTGTATGAAAAGTGGGTAAGTAGAGAGTGCTTATGTGACTATTTGACAAAGAAAAGAAAATTAAAGAGGGTTATGTGACTAGGGTCCAAGAATTCGTAAATAAAATCAGAATTTTCTAACTGCTGTTTCGCTGCAATGGATTGTTTATAGGATGTTGGAGAAAACCTAAACAAAGTTAGCAAAACATAACTTGGTTAAATCAAATAACAATTTGTCGAGTATAACTCACCATGAGCTTAAAAGTACACCAAATACCTATACTCACCATGAGCTTAAAAGTACACCAAATACCAAAAGATAGCGTTGGGATTGCCCATGCATGCCAAATCTTTAGATTTACATAAGCCAGCAGAGATAAATATAATTAGCCTTTGAATTGCTGATATAGTTAATTGACTAAATTTATATTTTCAATACAAAAAGTACGTTGAAAATATAAACTTGTAATATTCTTCTTCCAAAACGTACGTTGTATAATTTCAGCATTAATATTTTTTTCAATACACAGTGGTGTTCACATGACCACCTAGTGACCAAGGAAATCATAATTAATCACCGTTAGATGTAAATCAAGGATAGAAAACAGAACAACTTAACTTTAAAATAATATTTCCACTATTAAATTTACATTCAACGGTGATTGACATTTTCTTACATGAAATTACGGGCTTATAGCCACAACAACAAAGCTAACCATCCCTTTCCAAAAGAGAAAACTAATCCAACATGAACAGCAACAAAGAACAAAGAAAAAGAAAAATGGAGATTAATTAGAGAGCACAAATAATCAAAGAAATTGATACAAGATGGAAGCTGTGAGATTTCTTTAGACTCCAAAACTATAAGCCAACCCCAGGAAAACTCAAGCACTAGAAAACATGATCATTACATTAAAAGTTCACGAGAAAATCCATGAGTTGTGAGGTAGAAACCCTCAAACTACAGGGGCAGCAAAATTAAAGGACAACGCAATGATCTTGAACTATCACCCTTTTCGTTTTGGTCATGTTCCCATCACCCTTCTGATTAGGCAGAACAACATCCAGCTTTCTTAACGGCTGAAACATCATCCTTGCCTCCAACATTTATAGTTTGTCCTTTAGGCATGGCTGCAGGATCATCTCCAACCTCGAGTGTTTTCCGGCTAACAACTTGATATATTTGGGTCAAGACCTCACTGAATGCATTTTCAACATTCATAGACTCAAGTGCTGACGTCTCCATAAAGAAGGTGTTTTCTCTCTCAGCAAAGGCTTTAGCATCCTCAACAGAAACCGCACGCAGGTGACGCAGGTCAGCCTTGTTGCCCACAAGCATTATCACTATATTGGAGTCTGTGTGATCCCTTAGCTCCTTTAACCATCTCTCAACATTCTCAAACGTAACATGTCGGGTGACATCATACACAAGTAAAGCACCAACAGCTCCTCGATAGTATGCACTTGTAATCGCTCGGTACCTTTGACAAAAGAGTAGAACTCAAGACTCTAACACAAAATCCAACAAATCACCATTCACAATTAAAAACAACATAAACAAATTCATATATACGTAACCATAATATCTCAACTACTGCTACTTTCAACCATCACCGTTCTATATACATAATTAAGACCTAGCTAGTATACATAACATCCAGTTAAAATGACTAAAATCCCTCAAAAACTAATCATCTCCTAAACGCTGCTAATCTGCTAAACTAAAACGTTCTAAATTATAGGGTAATAACAAGCTAGTGTACATTGCGCAACAAATTCCAAACATGAACAAAAACTGTTACGGTGATTGAGAGATTAAATATTTTTAAGAGTTAGATACAGAAACTATATAGGTAACGTTTTCATATTCTTATATATGAAATGATTGGTCATAGATCTCGATTCGATTCATTTCAGCCAAAACTGTCCAAATCTATCAACCTGAATCCGAATCCAATCAAACCAACAAGAAAGAGACGAATGGGATTGAGAGGGCAAACCTTTCTTGGCCGGCGGTGTCCCAAATCTGGGCCTTTACGATCTTATCGTCGACGTGGATGCTCCGGGTGGCAAACTCGACGCCGATGGTGGACTTAGACTCGAGGCTGAACTGGTTGCGCGTGAACCTGGACAAGAGGTTGGATTTGCCGACGCCGGAGTCGCCGATCAAGACGACCTTGAAGAGGTAGTCGTAGTCGTCGTCCGACCGGTAGGCCATGTCTCCGCTGATCCAAATCCGACGGTCGGGGTCGCCGGGTCGGATCGAATTTTATGAATCGGAAGAGCTCGGGGTCGGAGACATGGCCGAGAGGAGGGCAGCGATTTTTATGAGAGAGAGAGAGGGCGCTCGCTCTTCAATCTTGTGATGCTGATAAATATGAAATTATTGTATCAGATGATCGAGAGCGCCTGTGTGGGTTGGGCCCTACTGTAAATACTGTTTTTACTGCCTCTAGTTGCATTGGGAGGGCTTCAGTACCAATTGCTGAGGCCGTAACTTTAAAAGACTGTTTAATCAAAGTAAAGAAGAAGGGTTTTACCAATATTGAATTAAGTTAATGCGAAGCGATCCCAAGCTCGTGAGTGCAATGAACCATTTTAGAGATTGATCAAACTAATGCAAGACATTAGAAACTTAATTTCTAGTTTTGATTATATCACTTTTAGGCATATGTTTCGGGAAGCTAGATTTATAATCTAGTTTTGATAAAATATTTCTGGGGTCTTATTGAAAGAAACGGAGCACCGTGGTTTCGGTTCACCTTCATCTCCATTCAGACACACCCACAATCTGTCCTCTTCAGACTGAGAAAGCTTCAGGAAACACATGGCATACTCTCTCCATATGTTGTATCCAGCAGTGGTGGCATCCAAATGCAAACCTATCATGTCAAGTAGGGACTCATAACTATAATCATCTACAGAACATGACACGAGACATTTTTTCATAGCAGGAAGATATGATGAATTTCAGATTGAAAAAAATGCAGTTGTACTTCTTGTTACATAGAAAGATATAACTTATAATTGCTTTGCATCTGTTATAAAACCTATGGTAATTGAGAGAACAATCAGGGGTTACACCTTTTACAGGAAGTTTGCCAGTTTCAAATTTTAGTCAATCACAGATTAATTATTAGTTACGACATGGAGTCAAGTTATCCCCAGTGACCAAAATATTAGGCAACTCCGTGAGACATTTACTACCTGGAAAACTTTGAAAGGAGTGGAAAGCTCATAGTTCAAGTACATCATAATTTATTTATTTTTTAAAGAAACCGCTTTTTATTGAGACAAAAAGCAGAAACTTAGTTCAAGTACATCATAAAAATAAGACTGATAAAATCAAAAACTTAGTTTGGCAACCAGAAAAAAAAGCTCTTCCCTCACTTATAGGCACTTATAGGAACTTGGATTCATTTCCCAGAATGTGCAAGTAAAAGCTGACACAGCAAACAAGTTAAGTTTTGATGGGTTCCTACTTCACTTCCTAGAATTTGGGTGTCCAATGGAGTTTAAACTTAAACCAGACAAAGATTAGCCATTTGCTACAGAAACATTACATTAATGTGAAAGTATCTTGGTTCCATGTCCTCAAAGTAATTTTAAAGATAATTAGTAATCATATGAACGCTAAATAGTGAACAGAGACTAGTCTAAAAGTATGTAATAATGATCTTCTACCTGATTGGGAACTTGGAACAAATATGGGCTTGTTCTTTCTCCTAGAATATATATATACAAAAAAATGAAAAAGAACATGTACCATTTTGATGCAACAGAATAAGCTTTCCCAATGAATCGCAACATGTAGGATCCTTCTTTAAGAATTCCTCCAGACAAGTGGAAAGCACAGGCTTGCTAGTACAATCAAATTGCTGCAGAAGGCTAGCCCTCAATCTGTCCAACATGTAGATGTTAGAGCATTATTACCCTTCATAAATCAAAAGCAACATGAGCATGAGTGAAAAAAAATTAATAGATGAGATGTACACATTTAAAGCAACAAAGTGTAGGAAACATGAGGTTTAAGGTAATATCTGCTCTATTTAATGAGAACAGTATAGGTATTTCATGGGGTATTTCGGTGTTTTATGGACGAGAAAAAGAGGAATCAGCAGTCTCACTAAATGGAAATTCCATCAAAACAATAATATCAGTTAAGATCCATGCCAAACTTCAATTATTCCTAGTTTACCAATTAATTCTCCGCAACATTCTTATTTTGATTTCATTTTAATGAAAACCAGCTTCCATTACATTTCAATGTCCATTTAACAAACAATCTCCACCCAACTTATGCATGTTGACATATATATCAACAACATTGATCATACTACAAAAACCATATTTCACATGAAAAACTATCAAAATTTTGAACAGTGGCAAATCCAGAGTTAAGGCTCAAGCTTAGTTTCAAGACAAGGAAATTCATCAATAAGATAAAAATGGAAATTCAGTGTATTATATAAGCCAACTTTTATGACTGAAGTATCATCTTAATTCTGCTCTTGGTCATGATAATAGTGATCAGCTTAACATCATCGTAAACCATTTGTCT
The DNA here is from genome assembly GCA_034370585.1 of Fragaria x ananassa. NCBI lineage: Eukaryota > Viridiplantae > Streptophyta > Magnoliopsida > Rosales > Rosaceae > Fragaria > Fragaria x ananassa. Next base: position 10,675,717 of record CP139765.1, on the reverse strand, counting down.
GTTGGTCATCGTCAAAGTTTTGAGAAATCAGGTCCTGAGACCTACTTTCTATGGTTCAAAGAACCAGACATAGCCGGTCTAACCTAATTACAAGGAACCGGATTGCCAGCTATTATAATAAGAGTAGAGATTCGTGTCCCAGCTGGTTTAAATAAAGCATGCATTTACATAAGAAACTTTTTTGCACTGAATGTAAAGGTTTGTTTTCAATTAAGATGTTCCTCCACCGAAATGGTACCAGGATACACTTCCAACATATTCTATTTTCAAGTTTCATGGTTTTATAGTCTATTTCTACAATAACTGTCTCCTTGTAAGGAGACTATTTTCCAACTGAGAAGTGCATCATATTTTAACTCCCACTTTACTGCATTCAATACAATCAGGTATCAAACTACCTCAGACCATCCTGAAAGTAACAATAGTAGTCAAATTCTCAGCTAACAAGTTATAATCATATATATAGTGTTCACCTTTTATCCCTTTTTTCTTGAACAAGCTACCAAAATCCAATTCCCCTTATTGTGTTTTGATGTTTAAAACTAACTCTGAGAAGCAAAGATAGATACAAAGTTGGCAGAGAAAGTAGTACCGAGTAGGCAGCGGTGCGTTTGATAAACTACAACAATATTCAATCTCATCTAGGGCCTCTTTAACTTGACCTCCAATCAGCAACAGCTGCCACAGCAAGAAGAACAAAATAAAAAATAGAGCCTGAGAGTATAAACTATATGAGTAATACGTACAATAAGCTTAAAGTTTGGAACTATATCAGTTGATGCAACAGTGAATACTCTATTCTTTTCCAACATCCAGTGAATACTTTATACTCCTTATTTTAGACATATTTTACAGGGGAAGTCAATGTTCTTGATAAAAATATCAGACTAATGGTTGCAAGTACATTAACTTAAAATTTTAACAAGAGGACCATAAAGGTTGCATGTACATTTTCACAACAATCAAATAAAGAGCATGACGCAAGTACTAAAATAATGTTACTTTTTATTAAAACAAATGCTCACCTGTATCAAAGGATACAAGGCTACCAATACCAGGGGGGGGGAGTGAAGAGCATGTCGTATGTACTTCACTGCATCCTTGTAATAGTCATTAAAAATATTCTTATCTTCATCATTATCAAGAGACTCTGGCAATCGTATGGGCAGTAACAGTGACTCCAATCCCTCTGGCATTATGAATCATAGATCCAGTATAAATATAAGTCCATGAACTAGTAACAAATAGAACAAAGATATATGAAGCTAACAAAATCCTAGGAATAACCACACTACACACAAACAAAGCCCCAGGCAAACACAAGCACACAAAAACTAGATTACTGAAGTTGTCCCGATGCACGTGAACGAGTAGCGGGTCCAGCCATGTTTTTGCTTAATTGAACAAAAATATAACTTCTGTGAGAATAAAGGAAATTTAGTACTCACCAAGTTCAGAAAAAATGGAAGCATACTGCATTTGACCACCATGATCAGAGAAAGCAGCTTCATCTTCTGAGTTTTGAGCAGAGTCCGCATAGAAATTTTGGGTCTCAAATATCACTGGAGAAATTTCTACTTTCATTTCATCAACCTCCACAGAGATCTCTCTACGTAAGCCACTGTCAGCATCATGAGCAACAACAGGTAGTACATTCTCTACTGTATCATTCATGACAGAAGTGTCTGAGTCACAATGAATGGCCCTACCAGCCTCGTTAGTGTTAACAGAGCCATGCCCTACTGAGCCTGCAACTAGTTCATTTGATTCCCTACTATAAAACTGATCAGACTCCCTCCATTGCATCTCTTTTGGGAGCTTGGAATACCACAACTGTAGGAATGTCAATCCAACGATCATATTTCGAAGAGGGTCATCTCGGAAACCCTTTAATTGCATGAGACTGAAAAATCAAAATGAAAAGCATTCATTCAGAATTTCAGAACATGTATATCATATGGTATTGCCTTTAGAGATACCATTTGCAGCATAAGTATAAGTAGCTACCATGACAAACTCCTTTTGCTTACACCAATCACTCAAATATTGATTTATAAAAGACAAGACAAACAAAAATCAAAATTAAAAACAAGATCATCATTCTACTGTATATATCAAGGGCATGCGAACTATATGAAAAACAAACTAAACAGAATATGGCATACCAGGAAAAAACAAGTTAAAAACCAGTTAGATATATACATAATATTCTTACAACTTGGTCTATAGTACACTATAAACCTCACACTCAAACAAATCGATTTGCGACAGTACTTTAATTGGCTTGCATAACAAAAAAGAATCAGCTTTTAAGTTCAGAACAACACACCAAGCTACTCTTATCATTAATGAAACAGCAACAAAACAGATCTTTAAAATGTTCCGGCTCAAATTAGATTTCTATATTATGAAAGCAGGGTATTCTATTGTACGGTATTTGCAACTTAGTCAACCCAAAAATAGCAACCTTACCCGAAAGCACCAGCTTCAGCCTCCTTAAGATTCTGTTGAGCAAGCGAGAGGGTAATGCGCTCAAGTTCAACAGCATGTCTGTACTGCACAGAAGCAAAAAAAGCTTCATGGCTGAACAAATACCAAAACAATATGGCATGTGCATAAGCAAAACACAATGCAAATACTCCATACCTCATCTAACTTCGCCTTCGACTTATCATTCTTCTTCTCCCAAACTTCAAACACATTCTTAATCCACATCTCCTTCGAATAACTACCAAGCAAAAGCTCATCCAGGTCCTCCTCAGACAAACGCTCCGCCATTTCCATCATAACCTAACCCCCAATTCCAACCTTCCAATTGTCAATTTCACCCCTAACTATTCAATTCAAATCCAAACCATGGCTAAAGTGCTAAACTCATTACCCAGTACATGAAGCGGTTGTTCGCCGGCGACGTCTCGCCGGCTCCGCCGCCGAGCAACACGCTGAGGACGCCGGCGGCGTCGACCCAGCTGTGGTGTCTGACGAGTTTCCGGAGGAGGTTTTCGAGCTTGGAGCGGTGCAAGGTCCTCGGTCTGGTGGCGCCGATGCCGAGAAGAGTGGAGGGCTTGCTTAGTGATAAAACGATGCGGTTTAGGAGTCGCGACGGTGCTGCTGACTGAACCCCGTCTCCGGTGAACTTCCGTTTGCGGCTTTCGGGAATAACCGGAATGTCGTGGTGCGATTCTGGTATAGGAGAATCGGCCATGGCAGCTAGGCCGCCAGGTTTTGGGTTTTGGGATTTCAAACAATATATATACCGGGTAAAAAAACTAAACGTGGTTATTAAGCGATGTAAGAACTTAATTACCACAGTTAAATAGTAAATAACACCCGAAGGAAAGGAGTCTAAAAGTGGCTGTATATAAAGATAGAGAACCCTAAATGTAATCGGTTTTCTTACGAGGATGATGAGCGAAACGGCGGCGTTTATTTCTGATCGCAGAAGCGGATGAGGTATGGCTTGTCTTTCCTCTACTCTTGGTATTCTGTTGTTTAGCTACGTGATGTTTTATCTATTTAATATTCTATTTTTAATTATGTTATGGTAGTAATTTTTCTGTTCTCATTGGAACTTTGCAGCAAAAGTACATAGTCAATGTAAGCTACAAGGGATTGATGTTGCAACAAATGGGAAATTATGGAGATCCTGAAATTATGGAGATATCATCCATGCAAGAACGAATGCCTGATAAGTGGCAGCTAAGTAATTAGCATAGTTTATATGTTAGTTTTTAGTTTAAACTTCATTTGAACTCGACCTGATATACATATTCATGTATGCAAAAAGTGAGGAAATGAGAGAAATTAGAACAAAACAGACTATCCCACACAATGAGTCGAAAAGTCATGCTTAGAGTTTTAAACTGATACATTATATGTATTTATCTTCCACTCTGAAGTTACGTTTCCGCTATAGTTTCGTGTTTTCTGAAATTGCTTTCATGATTTTCCTTTTCAGAACAAACAACACCCTGACTATCCTTTGACCAAGCCACAACTACGTCTATGGACTAAAGGACATGTGTCAAAGAAAAGAGAAAAGAGGCCAAAATTGTATGCAGTCTACACCTGCTAAAATTGAGATGATGATTCAAAAGAGATATTGAGCCTGATGCTTACATGTTGGATGGTTAGTGCTTGGGAGGAGAAATTGAGGAGGCAAAAGTGTCTGATCTAATGGTTTGCAAGGGCTGTATGGTTGATGCTTGTAGTTATAAACAGGTATTGTAAGTTGACGACGCCAACAATTTCAAGTTGTTTACTACAGCTCCACCAAGTCCATTGACTTGTTAGCTCTCAATTGCCTCTTGTATGTTGACTTCGAATTTGTATTTTATTTATTCAGGATTTATAGTCAGATTATTATTTGTTTCTTTGTTTGCGTCTCTCACTAGTCATTACTACAAAGGTGCATTCAATCTGTTCAGCTATTATCAATCTTAATGCAGGGGCATTCATTCGGTTTCTGTTTTCAACTCTCTACAAAGGTGGTACCTGATAAGTGATGCAGAAGAGACAACAAACGATAACTTTACACTCCAACTGAGTGTGGCAGTGAGCTACAGTGGAAAATGCAACCTTGTTGAAGATGCAAAAACATGTTTCAGAAAATAAATGACGCCATTATAGGATATCAAGGGAAGCTTGACTTAACTGAATAAGTTATATGTTTTCTTTCAAATAAAATCTTTCTTCAGTTATCTGCCTGATGGATTCGTTTTTACAACAAACTAGTGTGATTCTTGTCTGATGAATAAGTAGGTGCCACTAATTAGTTTCTGGAATGAAAATCCAAAATGTGAATGTTCTAGCATAATATTTTGGGCGGCCAAACCAGATTTGATGCTAATCTTTCCGGTGTACTATTGGGATGGTTGTTCGTAGTCGGAGCCATATATTGAAAAGCTGAAACTTGTGGTGAAATTGGAGAGTTTTCCGGTGGAGTTTTGCCGGAGGAGGAAAGGTTGGTTATAGGTGGCTCGACCAACGTTCCCGATTTTCTCTTGGTCTTGTGCGCTTTTGGTGAGGCGGAGGAACTGGTTGTCAATAAAAGAATCCCCTTCGCGAGATATATTGACAATATCATTTTGAGTAAAGCTTGGGAAATTAAAGGTTAATGGAGTTGCAGAAGGGCACACAAGAAATATGATATACAATCTTACTAGGAGGAAATGAAGCTTCCGTCACCGGGATGATAGAACCATGCCGGAGTTGACCATTATAGGGTGTGTGCATGAGACCTCTTTGCAGAAATTCCTATTCAATAATAATTTTAAGAAGTTGGACCTGGTTCGCACGGAGTTTATGTACAACTTTCATCGCTGCACCATCACCCACCAAGCATATGCAAAAAAATTTAAGGTTACAAGGTAATTGAACTAGTGAGACTATATCTGACTTTGTTGATTAAGTTCCAAATAAAATGATAATTGTGCATCCACACCATGCACAACTTGATGCATTTACAGAAACAAAGTCAATGCATACCAAATAAGATCATTCTGAAATTAGAGTACAACCATTCAACATGTAAGGATGAAGTGTAATCACGCAATATGTATCCAAAACGGTCTGATATAGTTAATCATTACAAGTCTCCAACCTCAAGTGATGGGCTACCTCCTAGGAGTGGCTCTGGAGGTTATCCAGTTTTCATTAAACTTCTCAATCCCCAGGTGGCGGCACAACAAGAATATGGAGCAAAGACCACACAAAGAGTGTGGCCTTTAGAGGTGTTGCAATCCACTCTTGTGTGGCAATTTTCCCATCATCTTCACATTAACCCACACTTGCCACACATAATGAAGAATGCAACACCTCTAAAGGCCACACTAGAAGTGTGGCCTTTGCTCTATATTCTAGTAGTGCGGACTACCGCCTATGAGTGGATCTTGAGTTGATCTATTTCGTTTACTTATTTTGTGAAATGATTTGATTCTTGTCCCTTAATTTCAAGGATTTAGGTTTTATTTTCTTTTCTTTATCTCCTTTTAAGACTGTTCTTCTCTCCAACCAAACAATAAGTCCAAGTCCAAACACTAAGTCCCAGGTGAGGCATGAGCGGAGCAGAGTGAGTTTTAGTCTTTAGGGTCCTAAGTTAAGGTTCTTAAAACCTCCTATCCTTTTAGTTTTGGTCCAGTTTTCTCTTCTCTTCCCAAAATGAGTCAACTTTTTAGATCCAACTCGGTCACTTCTAGTTCGTCTAGGTCCTCCCTCAATAAAATCACAGATATAGTTAATGAAGAACAAGTAGAATTTCAGTCAAACGATAACATAGATATGAATGATTGGAATATTCTCAGAGTCCCTAGTCATGAAATTTATAAGAAAAAATGGAGTCTTTCTTCTTTCAAAAATGAACATCATATTAAATCTGTAGAACAGGTTTATGCCCTTAGTAAACAACATGAAACTTGCCAACTTTTTAGTCCTGAATCAATTAAGAAATATCGAAAAGATGGTCATAATTTCCTCCATATTGGATTAGTTCAAATAGGTGTTAAACCTTTAACTAGAAAATGTCTTAATGCCTCCATCTTTTTATGTTTAAGAGATGCAAGGTTTACTGACTTTAATGACAGTACCCTTGGATTAATTGAGTCAAGTCTTTTCAATGATCCAGTTCATTTAAACTGTTTCTCAGATTTTATCATTAGCCTTAGTGACCCCCATATCTTAAAAACTTTAACCCTAAATATTAAAACTTCAGGATATCATGTTTTTGAAGGAACTCAACATTTAGCTTTAATTTACAGAATCCACTATAAAGTCACTGGCACAAACATGAACTTCCAAGCTATTAGCAAAAGTCCCAAAAATCATACTCTCTTAATTCAAAGCAACCAACAAAACGCCAATATTAGTGTTCCACATACAATTAGATGGTCAGATGTCTATCTTCCTTCTGAATGGTCTCTCACCAGTGAGAACCACCCTTCCAATGCACAACATAGTCTTGTTGATTTAGACTGTATTCAACAGTTTAATGATGGCACAGTAAGAATTAATTTTCAAAATTCAAGGATAAATCGAAACTTAAGAATTCAAGAAATAGGAAATTCTTCTAGACATTCTTTCGCAACTGTTAGACACTCATTTGCTGGTTCCACTACAACTGAAACAATGTCTAGGCAAGATTATGATATAGATAAAGAAATTAAAAATATTAGGATTAAAGAATTAGAAGATGAATTGCAAAAGCTCAAAATTAAAAACATTAGAACTAATTCCCAAGTTAGTTACCCAAATTACACAGAAAATGAAACTCAAAATATTTCAGTCACAAATGAAGATCAAGCTTCTCCCACAGCTTCTAATTTTCTAGTTACTCCCCCACTAAATCCTCAATTAAGTACACTTACCCAACCTTTCGTAATCAACTATCCTAGATTAGATAAACATCTTGAATTACAAGAAAATATCCTTAGAAGAAACCTCTATAGGATGAAGTATCCCTTTATGACTCAACGAAAACAATTATTTCATGATTGGCAAGCATTTATGCTTGAAACAAAATCTGAAATATTCTTTCTTGATTTTTTAGATCAACTAAACGACCAAAAAATTGTTCAAACTTTAACACAAGCAAAATGGAAAACCTCTACTAGCTCAGTCATTTCTAGTCATCCTCCTGTCGAAACAATAGTGATTGATCATCTTAATAGTCCAAGCATAGCCTCACCTTTTAAAATTGTTGTAGAAGATGTAGAGACTAAGAAAATCAACCCATAAACTAAAAAAATTATTGAACAAAATAATTACACAAACCAAAGCTTAGTAACCATAGGAGTCCAATTAGATAAAATAGAAATAAAAATTGATAACATATCATCTAAAGTTACCATTCTACCTCAACCCAAACCAGAAACGCCTTTAGTCCATTTCAGTGAACTGAATAAACTTGCAATCAATCATACTTCTTCCATTCACAAGATCGAACAGATGTTAGAAAAATTAAAAACTGAAACACTTAGATCTAGTAGAATTGTAGTAATTCATACCCAAAAACCCTCTTCTTCTACTTCATCCGATAGCGATTCTATTAACACTAGCCAAATTACAGAATTAAACCAAATACTGCAAACCTTACAAATAGATAGAATTGTTCATCCAAAGAAGAAACCTTTTAAAACTTGGACAGAACGTCCTCTCCTTATAGATATACAACCTAGTAATCACATTAACAATCAATTCTCAGTTTCTTCCGATAAAATTTATGAATGGAACATTGATAATTTATCCGAACAAGAAATTTTAAATAAATTACATCACATGCCTATGGCAGCAAATAGCTATGTCACTAATCACAATTTCAGTCAACCATAAATCATTGACATACTTTCCACAGGATTTATATGAATGCTTCATTCTTGGTGGGAAAAACATCTCACTCCTGATTCTAGATCTTCCATTAAACATGCCATTAAACGTGATGAAGATGGGACTCCCATCTTCGACGAACGCACAGGAACATGGATTTCTGATGCAGTTAACACATTATTTTACACAATTATCCAACATTTCATAGGTACTCCTAGTCATATTATCTCCAGAATTCATGACCAACTCAGTAACCTTCGATGCCCTACCTTAAGTGATTTCAAATGGTATAAAGATGTTTTTATTTCCCAAGTTATGCTTAGAGAAGATAGTAACCAACCATTTTAGAAAGAAAAATTCATAAACGGTCTCCCAAAATTATTTGCTCATAAAATTAGACAAGTCCTTAGTAATGAAACATGTCACATTAACTATGATTCTTTAACCTATGGAAATATAATTACAGTTATCCAAAAAGAAGGGTTAAAAATGTGTATAGATATGAAACTAAATTTCGCAAAAATTGGTCTAAAAAACCAAATCGTCAACCAAAAAATAAATTTTTCGATAAAAGTAAAACTAAATGTTTTAAATGCAACAAGACCGGTCATTTTGCAAATAACTGTCCAGTTAAAAATACTATTAATCAATTAAAAATAGTCAAGAAGACAAAAAAAAACTTATAAAAACCTTAGAATTACGAAATACAGATTCAGAAAACGAAATGAGTGAAGAAGACATCACATTGATGGAATCTTCTTCCCATGAATCTGATGAACATTCTTCCCCAGATATTACTTTTGGGTGTCAGGATGCTTGTGTTTGTAAAACCATCAATGTTCTTTCTAAACAGGAAGAACAAGAAGAACTATTAATCGGCTTAATAGGTAAAATAGATAATCATGAACTTAAAGCTGAATATCTTAAAAAATTAAAAAAATTGATTACCCAAGAAAATATAATTAATCCTCCCTCACAAAAAATTAGTCTCACCACAACTTTTGATAAATTTTCTGCTAATAAAAAAGAAATAACAATTCAAGATTTGCAATTTGAAGTAAAAACAATTAAGTGTCAAATACATACTCTGCAACAAACACATTTAAAACTCATGAATGACAATAAAGAAATTAAACAAGAATTAAACTTACTCAAAATAAATAATCAATTTCTTAAATTACAGGATCGTCCTGAAAATATTTTTCCAAATCAGTTCTCAGTAACTAATGAAGCTGAAACTTCTGAAAACAATACTATTAGTATCATACGCCAAATCCAACTTAAAAAATGGTACACCATTGTCCAAATCAAAATAAAAGATTTCTAATTAACCATAACAACCCTTATTGATTCTGATGCAGACCTTAATTGCATCCAAGAAGGCCTAATACCTTCAAAGTATTTGAAAAAAACAAAAGAGTCATTACGATCAGCCAACGGAACAAAAATGGATATTAAATACGAAATCCCTAAAGCACATATATGTCAGAACAATGTCTGTTTCAAAACTCCTTTTGTCTTAGTCAAAAATTTAACTGATAAAGTAATTTTAGGACTTCTTGTTATTACTTTAATCTATCCTTTCACAACCGAATATGATGGCATTATCACCTATCCTTTTAATGAACCAGTTAAAATTGTTTTTCTTTCTAATCCTGAAATCCATACATTAAAAGCATTCCAATAAAATAATATTTCAAAAACCATTAGTTGCATTGACGCAAAAAATAAACAAATAGTCTTTCTTCAAGAAGAAATTAATTTTAAAAGAATAAAAAATCAACTCCAAAACCCTTCTCTTCAGCAAAAAATCAAAACTTTTGAAGAAAAAATTATAAAATAAATATGTTCAGATATCCCTACTGCATTTTGGCATAGGAAAAAACATATCGTTTTTATTCCTTACATTAATGGATTTAATGAGAAAAATATCCCCACTAAAGCTCGTCTAATCCAAATGAGTCATAAAATTATGGATTTCTGTAAAATCAAAATTAATGATTTACTTAACAAAAACATTATCCCGCATAGTAAATCCCATTGGTCTTGTCTTGCTTTCTATGTTCAGAAAAATACTGAACTCGAAAGAGGAACTCCTCGATTAGTTATTAATTATAAACCTCTTAACACAGTGTTGGAATGGATCAGGGATCATATTCCCAACAAACGAGATCTCATCAATAGATTAAACAAATATATTATCTTTAGTAAATTCGATATGAAATCAGAATTTTGACATATCCAAATCAGTGAAACCGACAAATACAAAACTGCATTTGTCACGCCGCCTTTTAGCCATTATGAATGGAATGTCATGCCTTTTGGCCTAAAAAATGCACCCAGTGAATTCCAAAATATAATGAATGATATTTTCAACCCTTATAGTCATTTTTCCATCGTCTACATTGATGATGTCCTGATCTTTTCACAATCAATTGACCAGCACTGGAAACATTTACACCAATTTTTTTTCAATAATAAAGAATAATGGTTTAATTGTTTCTGTTTCAAAAATCAAATTATTTCAAACCAATATTTGTTTTCTTGGATTCAACATTCACCAACTCCAAATCAGCCCCATAGATAGAGCAATATAATTTGCAAATAAATTTCCAGATGTCATTTTAGATAAAAATCAATTGCAAAGATTCCTAAGATCTTTAAATTATGTAGCCGATTTTTACAAGAATCTTAAGAAACACTACAAACCTCTATTTGATAGATTACAAAAAATCCTCCCCCCTGGACTTCAGTTCATACGTCCTTAGTCAAAGAAATTAAGAGTCATGTTAAAACCCTACCATGCTTAGGTATTCCTCTTCTTGATTCCTATAAAATAGTAGAAACCGATGCCTCTGAAATTAGTTATGGAGGTATCCTCAAACAACAAGTTTCTCCCAATCATTCAGAACAAATTGTTCGATTTCATTCTGGGGTTTGAAACCCAGCCCAATCCAATTATAATACTATAAAAAAAGAAATTTTATCAATTGTTTTATGTATTAGTAAATTTCAAGATGATTTATTAAATCAAAAATTTTTAGTCCAAGTTGATTGTAAAAGTGCAAAAGATGTTTTAGAAAAGGATGTTCAAAACATTGTTAGTAAACAAATCTTTGCCCGTTGGCAAACAATCTTAAGTATTTTTTATTTTGAAATTACATTCATTAAAGGCAGTGACAATCATATACCAGATTTTCTAACTCGTGAATTTCTACAGGGCACCAAAACATGAAGCCTAGCACATCTAAATGGAGAAATCCCGAAAAATCAGTATATAAATCATCTCCACCTATTAAAACAGAATCACCTGAGTCAAAACCAAGCATCGTTCCTTATACAGGTCATTCTCCTATTCCTTTAGTCAACCAGTACAATCCTCTTAGTAGCACCCCCAGTCTCACTAAACCCAATTACCAGTCAGTTTTAGTAAACCAATATGATCCCTACAAAACAGGGTATCCTTCAGTCAATTATAAAAAAATAATCTCCTTACATTACCAGGACCGAACAATTCCTTTTTTATATTGAGCCTTCTCTAAGTCACCTCAAAAATCCTGCATCTCTAGTAAAAAGTTATCATGGCCCAAATGCTCATTATCTCCCTGGTAAACCCTTAGCATTTTACCTAAACATCCTATTCAAATCTCAGTCACTATCTATTAAACCAATCCACGATCCAAAAGACCCATCCAAAATATTATACCACTCTCTTTACATAATCCGTATCATTTCATTATCCCAATGGAGTAATTCCCCTTCTACTCCCCACACATGTGAATCCATTACATTTACTTATCATGAGTACATTGAAGCATGGAATAAAATCTTCCTCTATCAAACAGAAGATTTTTCCCATTCATAGTTTCTAAATTTTGACCGAAAATTCAATCGCCAATTCCCTATGTGGTTCGGTGATTGGTGGAATAATCACGGTTGTCCTTATGACCTATTACCATCTGATCTCCAGAATGCAATTACTAAATTCACTTCAGTTATGACTTTCACCAACTATGAAAAGAGATTCTCCCCCACTCTCAAATTTATGGCTAAATATAAAATCCCTTAGATCTTCAAATGACAATATAAAATTGAATCTGAAGACTATATGGTTCTCAGACAATTTTTAGTCAAATGGTGGGATAAATTCAATTCCGATAGAGTTTTATCCCAATTCAGTGAAGAATTTTCAGTTATCCCATCCAAATTTAGAGCTGTTGTTCCTATTCAGTCAACACCTCCAATCTCTCAGTTAAAAACTCAAGCTCCTCAGTCACCATCTCCATCTAAAAACAAAGCCTCCAGTTCATCTTCATCCTCCAAAGTAGAAGAATTAAAAGCATTGGTCAAACAATTATTAAAACAAGCAGCCAGTTTATCCTCAGATGAAGAAAGCGAACATTCTCCATCAGAATCATCAACTCATAGTCATCAAAGTTCTCCCAGTCAACCAATTAAGTGGGCCGATTATGAAGATAGTCAAGACCCATATGCCGATTTCCAGTGAAGACAAAACTAGAAAAGCATCATCAGAAAATCAGTGGCAGACAAACTACTATTTATGAACAGTAAACTCGTGGCAGACTAATAACTATTAATGAACAGTCATTTTTTACTATGCATTACTTTTGTATCTCTTATATATAGAAGCCCACAGCTTCATTGTAATCAGGCTTCATTTTTTTTTCTCTTCTTCCTTTTCTTTCTCACCTTCTCTCCCTAGTAAAGCCAGCTTAGAATAGAGAGCCCCGGCTCTTCCATATATATACATGGATTTGCTTTTCCTAGTCACAAGGACATGATTAATGTTGTAAAGTTAGAGCTCGTCATTTTGTCATGACAATGTATGAAATGGTAATGTAACACTTAAAGCAAATGCACCCTAATAAACAAAAGGCAAAGAGAAAATGCAAGGATTTACCTTCAATGTGTGAACTTTTACCTCTGTCTCATAATTTATTCATGCACCCTAATAAATAGGCAACATCAATGTATCTCAATCATCAACTATTTAATCCAATGATCTTATGTAATGATATATATATATATATAATTCAATGGTTTTGACACGTGTCGTATTTCAAAAATAAGAGAGCATATATTTGCAAAGCAGCAGCAGCAAACATAATCGTGGATCTTTGTTGGTTTCTCATTATGGCCTCTTCTTGATCTTTCATCAACCATTTTGTCAAACGATTTATTACATAAACAGTTTGAAAAAATCAAAAGGAAACAATTAATAAGAAGATTTGATATAAGAAGTGTTTGTGAATTTTTCAGAGATAAGGATGACAATGACCTCAAATTTATGAACAATTTGAGTTGATGTCAACATTTAAAATATAACACGTGTTAGAAATATTACCCGTGATATAGACAATTAATTAGTGTTTAACATTCTCGGTAGTAGTACTTTGAAATCGTACAAATACTTTGAAATCGTACAATGACAGTAACTGTAATTGCAGTATAGTACTGTTTGTAAGTGATTTTTTTTTTTTTGAATAGAGGCTAAACTGACAGCCCTCATGCCGGTCATAACCATTAATGAAACATGAGAATACAAGGGGGGACATTAAACCTAAACCCCATAACGTAACAACATCCTAAAATAATATCAAGAGTGACAACATAATTTTATTCGATGTTGTTATAAAATTACTAACAATCATCTAATTCTTTTGTCATTATAACAACACAAAAATATTGTTACATTTCATTGATAATTAAATGATGACAACATAATTTTATTTTATGATTTATTTTATGACAATTTCAATATGCTATTTGCATGCCATACAGATCTGTATACCATGCAGATTATCTATTTAACTTAAAATAAAGATAAAAATAAAAATCAATGAGAAAATAAAGATAAAAGTAAATAAAGAGCAATTAGAGTACTGTCAGCCGTCCTTGCTATAATATGTTATTGATGGATCGGGCATTATGGACCGTTGAAGGCATGCACAACAATAATTACCCAAGATAAAAGTAATTAAAGACGAAATGTATCTCATTCATGAATGCACAATGTTCTAAAAAAGCTAGGTGCTAGTCGGGCGGACAACCGGTGACTAAAACCTAGGTGGGTTAATCGGGAGATTAATTAGGAATTAGTCGGTTTTCTTGCTCTCTAAACGGAAACAATAAAGCATCGCCTACCGCCTAGACTGAGATTAATTTTTAGAACATTGTGCATGTATATATAGTTAAATTCACAAACTATATGGCTGTATAAAATATTTAAATAATAATTATTATCATCTGATAAGAATTTTTTTGCATCGTTCATTCTCTTTTTTTTTTTTTTTTATCTTTTTCATCAACACTCGGATAAAAGAGTAGAGATATTGATCAAACGTGCGATTTAAAGAGAACATGTGAGATCGAACGCTTTGAATATCAAATTTTGATTGATTTCCCAATATCATTTTAGAGAAATAAATTTCAGATGGTTGTAATTCATGGAGTCTAGCCAGTCGCACACGACTCTCCAACCGATGAGGCGATTCCCATGTGACGCCATCAACCCGAAACTCTCGCATACTTGTAAGACTAGCACACACTCCAATCCCAATCCCAATCCCAAAACCGCAACAAATGGACCAGCCACCGATCACCGCCAAAACCTCCGGCTCCGATTCCCTCTCCGACCTCCCCTACCAGTCGGGCTTCCACAACCACTTTTCCTCCGAAGCTCTCCCCGGCGCTCTCCCCTCCGACCAGAGCAGCCCGCTCTTCTGCCCCTACGGCCTCTACGCCGAGCAACTCTCCGGCACCTCCTTCACCTCGCCGCGCAAGCTCAACCTCCGCTCCTGGCTCTACCGGATCAAGCCCTCCGTCACTCACGAGCCTTTTCAGCCGCTCCGGCCCAGCCACGGCAGGCTCGTCAGCGAGTTCAACGACTCCAACAGCTCCACCACGCCGACTCAGCTGAGGTGGAAGCCGGTGGAGGTTCCGGAGACGCCGACGGACTTTGTGCAGGGGTTGTACACTGTGTGTGGCGCTGGGAGCTCGTTCCTCCGCCATGGCTTTGCTATTCTCATGTAATTGGTACTCTTTGTGCTTCCTACTTTAAGATCATGAAAAATTCATATGCTTTGGGGTGATGATTGATTGGATTTTTGTGTGTTTGGTTTGATTTTGTGTAGGTACACTGCGAATAAGTCGATGGATGATCGTGCCTTTTGCAATGCGGATGGAGATTTCTTGATAGTCCCTCAATTAGGGAGTACGTACTTCATGATGTACTGATAAATTGATAAGTCGAAGTTGTTTTCTTTGATTATTTGGTGCTTAAACTTGGATGTGTGATTCTAAGACACCAATTTGAATGAATTCGCAAGCTTGTTCGTAAACTGTTTTGGTTTGTCGTAATAAAGTTTATTGCTTTGAGTGTATTTGAAAATTGCAATAGTTGATAGTTGATTAGTCATCTTATTTGTTTAGTAAATTTTGACTTGTGTACCATAGTAGTGATCAAAAGGTGTTCCCTTTTGTATTCTTAGATAGTGATTGATAATACATTGCAATTCTTAAAAAATGCTTCTCTCAGCATAGAGTGCTGATGTTTTGATGGAGTATCCTAGGCCTTCAATTGTATCTATAATCTGTGCTTGAGTCGCACAATTTATTACAACTAGAGCTTAGAAATAGAAGTAGCTAGATAATTTTAACTATGACGCTCACGTTACCTGACATTGCTATCTGTTCTGGTTGTGTAGGGCTTTGGATCACTACAGAGTGCGGAAAATTGAATGTTTCTCCTGGTGAAGTTGCTGTATTACCTCAAGGATTTCGATTTGCAGTAGACCTTCCTGATGGCCCGTCACGAGGTTATGTAGCTGAAGTTTTTGGCACCCATTTTCAACTCCCTGAACTTGGCCCAATAGGTAGGTGCCTCATGTATGTATCTCCTATTTCAGTTATTACATCTGAAGAAAAATATAGAACAACTGTTAATCCAAATCACGTAATGTCCGTACTATAGTAAGTGTTTGCATGACTTGTAGGGAGTGAAAATGTAATTTTGATTACATGTAGGAGCTAATGGCCTAGCTGCTCCAAGGGATTTTCTTGTTCCCACTGCATGGTTTGAGGAAAGTACCCGTCCAGGCTACATTATTATACAAAAATATGGTGGAGAACTTTTTACTGCAAAGCAGGATTTCTCTCCATTCAATGTGGTTGCTTGGCATGGTAATTATGCTCCATATAAGGTGAGGTAGATTGTTGTTTTTGCTATCTCTTAGCTTGTTGGGCTTTTCTTGTAATGTTTTGACTGTGTTCAGTTGCTTTGAAAAAAAAAAAGGAGACCAAAAAAATCTGTTCACTGTTCAGTTAGTCTTTTGACTGGGTTTAATTGTTTATATCAGCGTGAAATGCTGATCCAATGCTATTTCTAAATAGGACTGGTATATCTTTGTAGTCTCATGCGATCTGGTTATTTAACAAACATTATTTGCTTGCAGTATGATCTGACCAAGTTCTGCCCATTCAACACGGTCTTGTTTGATCATGGTGACCCTTCAGTAAATACAGGTATATAGAATCAAGTTAATTAACTTCTTTCTTTCCCCTAAATATTCATTACTTTTGTAAGCTGGTGGTTTACTTTGAAGTATCAGTATGCATTGTCTTGCCTGATCTTGTACAATATGGGGCAGTATTGACAGCACCAACTGATAAACCTGGTGTTGCATTGCTCGATTTCGCCATATTCCCTCCTCGATGGTTGGTGGCTGAACATACATTTCGACCTCCATACTACCACCGGAATTGTATGAGTGAATTCATGGGCCTCATTTACGGTGGATATGAGGTAATAACCTGAACATGTTGTCTACCAGGTTTGTTTAATATATTTTCATGTATATATATATATATATTTATTTATTAATGTTTCAAGAATGAATAACTACTCAACTAATGTATTTAGCTTAGGATAAGAAGGAAAAAAAAAAGTGTAAGGAGATCAATAACTGCCATCAGAATTGACTGTTTATTAATGAACATAACTAGAGTCTTCTCTGTTTTCAATCTTGTATGTTATTCTCGACACTAGATAGTCATTAGGTGGATAAGATTTACGTGTTGAAGGATCATCTCAACTCCATAGGTCTGGTAAGATATTTACCAATTTAACTTAAGGGTCCAAAATCAATGATTCAGCAGCAAAAAGGAAAAATAAAGAAAAAGAATTTGATATGTATTCTTGTCCTCAGGCAAAAGCAGATGGGTTTCTTCCAGGTGGTGCAAGCCTCCATAGCTGTATGACTCCCCATGGTCCTGATACGAAGACATATGAGGTATACCTTTCTAAACCAATAGAAATATAATTTCTTTGTTCGTTTCCATTTTCATCTTGTATTTTCCTTGTCAGTGCTTAGTTTCAATCCATATTAGATCAATGCCAAACAACGGAACTCTGTATGGTTTATTCTTTTGATAATACACATACAAATGAAACTTTCTCATCACATGTTAGGTTAGTGAATCCAAAGGAAATTTGATGCTTATAGTGTTCCTGTGGCTGATATGGGTGACTGTTTTTCATTGTTCTCCTTGAGTCCTTGTTAATAGCTGACTGGCTTTTTAGTTGTTTAGTTGGAGAACATCCTCAACTGCTCAATGATCAATCCTTATTTAACACTATCACTTGTTTGGGACTACAGGCTACAATTGCACGCGGGAATGATGTAGGACCACAGAAAATAAGTGATACTATGGCTTTTATGTTTGAATCGTGTTTAGTCCCCCGAATTTGCTCATGGGCTCTTGAGTCTCCCTTCATAGATCATGACTATTACCAGTGCTGGATTGGACTAAGATCACACTTCACAGGCACAAAGGCAGATGCTAAAGATGGAAATATCCAGAATGGTCAGTAAAAGGATTGAAGTGGAGACTGTCATCACTCATATGAGCAGGATGGAACTCTACTCGGTACAAAGAGTGTAATAACAAACATAAACCAACTAGCTACAATGTACATAATAGAGTAACATCAGTGTTGTTGTACAAACTGCTGCCAGATCAGCTATGAAGATCATGCATATGTGTACCTAGCTACTTCTTTATTAAGGAAATCTGTTGAATCAGTAATCCTATGTGGGAATTATATCTAATTTAGGATGAGCTCAATCATGTTCATACCTTCCGGATTTTTGATTTCACCAAAAATAGTGTACATCTTCTGTTAGCTTATCCAAGCTCATCTGCCTTTGAATTATAACTGCTACAAGAGGGCAATGTTATTCGTATTTCCGGCAAAGTTCTCATGCTCTAGTGCTCTACACTTAAACAAACTTTTGGCTCCTTCGCTTCAATGATAGAAGTCATAGAACTGTCACCTTCATCTTCATCTTCTTCAATCATTTAGCTCACCTAATGTTAGCAAGAATAATTTTACCTCAGACGAGAACAGAGCCACAATGATCAAACTGGCATGGCATCCCCTCCAAGAAGATCAATCAAATCATAGAAATGCTTACCCCAAAGTGGCGTTCACCTCCCTTTCTTTATCCGTCTCTTCTTTTCAACATGCTTCATTGATGTGTTTCTGCGTTCCCTTTTCTCTGCCATTTTAATATATCAAACATTTCCAATAAACAAAAAAAACAACCCCTTTTTTTTATAATTCTGGAAATAGGAAAACACAGAGGACCCTCTGTGCTCCTTCCACGTGCAATAATGCTTCACAATTCATAATCTGCAGGGGGGGCTAGTCCTTGCCCTCCCTCCTTTTCCTGTACGGTGTACATCATCAACAGTTTTTGGGATCCAAAAACTAAAATTAAAACCAGGATAGAGAGATATTATTGTTATTTAGGGCATTCTTTTTTAGTTCTTGAACCCTTAAGCAATGCACATGCAAACCACTAATCAACATTTATTCATGTCATAACTTATAATCATATACAACTAACTAATCAATGGAATAAGAGCATACTTCTCTTCTCAAGCAAGACATTTTCTATGCCGTTGAGTTTGGGGTGATGATCTAGCTTCTAGCCCTACAAGCCATTGATACGTTTGACTTTCCGAGATTGACCGACGGGCGAAGGGCTAAGATTATGTGCATTTTTCAAAATGATAGGGGGAGTATTAAATCAATTAGTGCATGTAGATTGGGTTCACATCAATGTGACACAAACCTTTTAGGAGAGATGAGCAAGTACATAACATGCCTTCTAACTTTTCCACTAATCATTATTAGTGTCTCCCTAAGTAGTTTGATTAAACAAGAGAAACATAAGTGCCAACATAAGATAGTGGAAGATACCAAGAAATGTGAGTATATATATTGGAGGATGAGCAAAAGGGCAACACTCAAGCCCTCTCCCCATGTGAGATTGATTTGGGGACAAAGCAAACAAAGGTGGGCTCTTACTAGCAATTCACATGGGAGGAGGAGGACATGATTCTTACAGGCTCTCTTAAGCTTCCCTTTCACAGCTCATCATCCTCTCTCTATAAATCCTACATCCTTCCACTATCCACTTCTATATTTATATGCACAACTGGAATTTCTATCCTATGTAGGCATACTTGCACATACATTGTTGAAAGTCATCATCATTCAAGATCCTGACGTGAATACGTAATGTAGGTTGTGCGGAAGTCGGTTGATGAGTCTTACCTCCTATTTTTACCGGTTTACATGAGTAAACATAATACATTTTTGAATGGTAAGGTATCTGATAACACACAACTGACACAAGCGATCGATATCATACTATTCGACATGATTATTTTTGAAAGAGTAGCAAATTAAGATACAGTAGAGATCGTTCCCATGAAGTTTTATCTTTTGGCCAATACTCTCTCTATCATTTAAAAAAAAGATGATCTCAAACCATTTTCATTTTCATTTTCGTATGTATTGCAAGATAGAGTAGGATAGAGGTATGTCAAAAAAAAAGAAAAAAAGTCGAGACAAAAATAACCACTGAGCATCAGCCTTAGGATGTGTTTTTCGCGCCTTCAACAACCCTTTTGTCGCCTCAGCACCTAGACAGCAAGACTGACTCTTTTTTTTTTTGCGACTAGAACATTTTAAGCCTTAAGGAAGCGCGTTTTTTTTTTTAAAACTGGTTTTTCTACCGTTAATTAGAAAAAATAAATCCAACTTAACCAAAAAAACTCGAAGAATATGTCATATTCTGAAATACCATACAAAGTCAGTTTTAGAATTACAACAAATACATGTGTGATGTACTCATGTGCAAAAAAGCTGATGCATATATCCAAAGAATCCAATCTACAAGTTACACAGGATATAACGGAGTGAGGGAATGGCCAGAAGAGGGGTCACCCCGGCACGTGGAGACCCTGATTTCCCCCCCCCCCCCCCCCCCACCCCCACCCACCCTAATAAACAAAACCTCACACCCCCAGTAGCTCTCTCTCTCTGTCTTAGACTTTCCAGCTTCTCCTTCTTCTTCTTCCTCACCTCCCCCCCCCCCCCCCCAGCTGTTGCTAGCTGTCTCGAGCTCCCCCTCCCCCCATGTGACCCACCCCTCCAAAACCTCTGGGCCTTAAAACAAAGGATACCCTAAACAAATCCCCCAAAATCCAAATCAGAAAAAAGAGCACTGTCTGCAACTAAAAATGCCCTCTCCAGTAGTACTCATTGCCATGATTGTGTCCTCTGCAACCCCTTTTTATTAATATCTATCTCCTTCCCATCTCTCTCTCCCTTCTCCAGTGATTTTATTAGCAGAGCGGCATTGATATCATTGTAGTTGTTTGTTGGGTTTTGGTTAGTTGGGTTCCTTTGCTCTCTGGTTTTTTGAGCGGTGTAATTTTTCTCTCTCTAATAATCCACAGACACCCATCTACATTTGGGAGTTTATAACATTGTTGGTTTCTCTTGCAATGGCGCAATTACCTCCTAAAATACCCAGCATGACTCAGAATTGGGCGCCCTTCCCCCACCACAGAATAATGCCCTCCATGGCCAACTTCCTCCCCTCCTCCACCGCCGCCCTCAACCACCCTCCTTCTTCTCCTCCTCCCCCTCAGCAGCAGTCTTCTTCTTCCTGCTGGATGGACGAGTTCCTTGACTTCTCCTCCGCCCGGCGCGGGGCGCACCGCCGCTCCGCCAGCGACTCCATTGCGTTCCTCGAGTCGCCGCTTAATGTGCTCGACGATGTCGACCATAGGAACCCCACCGTCCACGGCGCCAACAACATTGCAGGATCGTTCGATCGATTGGACGACGAGCAGCTCATGTCCATGTTCTCCGACGACATCGCCGTCCCTCCCACCGTCACGTCGTCCTCGAACCCTTCCTCGCCGTCCGACCAGAACAGCAACAACGACGAGATTATGAACACCAACAATAGTAACGGCAACAACGACGAGATTGTTAACAATATTAACGGCCACAGTGTTAATCACCGGCCGTTGATGCAGCTCAGGATCGACGGTCACCAGCAGCCGAAGAGCGAGCCCGGCGAGGTTGATAGCTCCTGCGATCCCAACGACCCGCATTCTCAGTCCCCTCACGCGCCACCGCCGACTTCCCCTGCCGATCCCAAGAGGGTAAAAAGGTAATAACCTATGCATGAATCGAAATCTCGCTAATTATTATTCCATGCAACATTAAACCAATTAACCAGATCTGTCTGTTTCATTCTTAATTAATTACTAATTACTCAGACTGTTCTTCTTGCTTTGTGACTAATTAGAATCTTGGCAAATCGGCGCTCGGCGCAGAGGTCCAGAGTGAGAAAGCTACAGTACATATCGGAGCTCGAACGCAGCGTCACATCATTACAGGTAGGGGGGATCAATAATTTGTTTCTTTCTTATTGATCGAATAAGGAAAGTTTATTTGGTTTGGTGAATCTAATTAATATGGTTTTTATTGTTTGGTTATGAAAATTGAAGTCGGAGGTGTCGGCGCTTTCACCCAGGGTGGCATTTCTAGATCACCAGAGGTTGATTCTCAATGTGGATAACAGTGCTCTCAAGCAAAGGATTGCTGCTTTGGCTCAAGATAAGCTCTTCAAAGATGGTATGACATTCAATCAATACGCTTTACTATATCAAATCATGTATGCAATGTATCTGATGTTTGGAAGCATGTATCGAAATTACGATACTTTATCAAATGCGTGATCCATTTGAGTATCATTATTGCTATATATATGAAACACAAGCTAATTCTTTTGTTGAATTATAAGAAAAGGCTTTTCTTCCTATCTATCACTGTCCACGTATCTTTGTAACTTGGGAAAGCCCAAGAAATAGTTTTGATTGTATATAACTTTGGTTGCTGCAGCTCATCAAGAGGCATTGAAGAAGGAAATAGAGAGATTAAGGCAGGTTTATCACCACCAAACCCTAAACAAGATAGAGAACAACGGCAATAACAACAGCCACCAAAACACCGCCGCAGCTCCACCGCAACATCATCACAACGCGGCGGACATCATGCTCTGTACGGATCACAATAAGAAGCAGCAGCAGATTCTGAATTGAATGAAACAAGAAGAAGGAAGAAATATCATAACCAAAGCTTTCAGTTTTTAATCTTTTTGTTTTGTTTTTAGAGGTGGAGGGGGGCTAACTCGGTCCTTTTCATTCATTCACGTGATGTGTTCCCGCTAGGGCTGTGGGACCCCTGACAAGGTTTTAAGCGATCGCATTGGTGGGTGAGGATGGCTGTGACTTCGACACGTGGAACCCTTGTATAGGGTGCTGAAATCATTTTTATTAATTTCAGTAAAATCAGTTTGTATTTTGTTTGGGGGGGGGGGGGGGGTAGTGGGTTTTTTTTTTTTTTTTTTTTTTTTTGCAGATTCATTTTTTGTGCTGAAATAAATACAATGCAATGTTTGTTCTAATTTGTTAACACAAACACATACTACACAAAAAATGGTTCTTTTCAAGTAATATCAAGTGTAACAAAGATGCAGCAGGGAATCGAAGGCATGACAAAATTTACGCTACCAGCAATATCAATAGGATATATATTAGGCAGCAGGTATCACATTGAAGAATTTCATAAATTAGAGAAAAAAAAAAAGTAAAGAAGGAAAGCTTGCCAAATAGAAAGGTCCTAACATAGCAAAACCAAAGCCGTAAGTTTTAATAATCCACAACTACAGAAACTAAACAACTACAAGAGCCTTCAACAAATTTAACTACTACCATTTCAGACCTGCACAAAGATGAATGCATTATGTTAACATCTGCGCTTTAGCAAGATGCAGTGATGTTTATAACTTAAGCAGATCAATCATGCAACCTTTAATCGAAGAATGTGTGTTAGGCAAAAACCCAGGCGATAAACATTCAGATAGAGAAAACATAGATAATCTGCACATATTGACACTCTGAACTTCTGAAGTAATATCATATCCCTGCAATTCGATTATATGCAAGATTCCTAATCACCTATTCAGATGGTATTATATGCAATCAACTGCGGTATGTGGTAAGAATATGTGATCAATATCCTCACTCCCCAGTTTATACTCACTTGAGCACCTGATTATGAATTACAGAACACACGACACACCTATTATAAATCAGCATCTAAAAAATCAAACTGGAACAACAGTCGGAAAACACATCGAGCATTTTTTTTTTTAAAATAAATATATGCCAGGAGAAAATAAGAATACCACTAAGAACAAATGAACATGTGCTATCTAGATATATAATCAACTTACATGTTTAGTAAGAAACTGTGTTGTCCATGCCGAGTAGAATGAGGCTCTCTTCATAACAACAAATAGAGTTGCAATACTCATATCCAACATTTTCGATCTTGCTAATTTATCGGTTGGCAATGTCAAGCAAATATTTAGTCTAATTTGTTAACTGAAACATACAGTACACACCACTAAAATTTGTTTCTTTGCAAGTAATAGCAATATAACAAAGAAACCACTGGGAATTTAAGGCAAGACAAGATTCACAATACGTGCAATATCAATAGGATAAACTATCACATTGAACAACTTCAAACATTAGAAATTAAAAGAAGAAACTAAGGAAAGCTAGCTCATAGATAGAGAGGTCCTAAACATAGCAAAACCAAAGCTGTAAGTTTTAGCAATCCACAGCTACAGAAAACAAAAACAAGAGCCTTCAACAAATTTTAACTGCCCCACTTACAGACCTGCACAAGGATGAATGCATATGTTTACAATTGCGCTTTAGCAAGACGCAGGAATGTTTATAATCTAAGTAGATCAAACATGCAACTATTAATCAAAAATGTGGATTAGACTAAAAGACCAGGAACTAGACATTGAAATAGAGAAAACACAGAAAATCTGCAGAAATTAGAACTTTTAACTTTTGATGTAATATCCTATCCTCACAGATGCCAATTTACATGTATTATAAGGCATAAACAATCAACTGACATATGTGGTAAGGGTATAAGATTAATATCCTCACTTGAATTACATAAATCAGCATATGTGGTAAGGCATAACACACAACACACCTGTTCTAAATAAGCATCCAGAAAATATTCAAACAATTAGTTTAAAGGTCTCAACAACCAAAAAAGAGCAATTATCTTTTTTATTAAACGCGAAGGAAAAAATAAGAAAGAACAGCAGTAAGAACAGCTGAACAGGTGCTATCTAGATATATAAACAGCTTACATATTTAGTAGGAAACTGTGTTGAACACATCAAGTAAAACAAGGCTCTCTTCATAACAATGAATAGAGTTGCATGCAATACTTAAAAACAGTTTCAATCTTGTTGATTCGTCTGCTGACAAGGTCAAGCAAAGCTAATTTAAACTTCTCAATGTAATTTCCTACTAGGAAGAATACTTCACCACTCTTCCCAAAAGCTAATGTCTTGGGTATTTCTCTTTCTGGACCAAGAGTTATCAATTTAGTCCATGACTACTCCACACTATAATCTTTCATGACCCATATATCTACAAGATAACCATCATCTCTGTGCCTCTTATATGTACTGAAGAGAGCAAGCGAATTCCCATCTCCTGAAACAGACACTTGCATTTCCAACACGAATGGGTACTTGATACTCTCTGGTATCATTATCTCACGAAATAATTCACTTCCAACATCGAATGACAAAATGATATAGTAATAAGCAAGATTACTCCAACGTTTGACTACCCAATGAATAGCCCCATTGCAGAAGGCGGAGGGTTGTGTTCCATATATTTGGCAGGAAGGCTTAACAGAACCAAGGCTTCTCCATGACTAGGGAATAAACCTCAGCTAAAGTTTCCCGACCATCCACAGTGACAAGCCTAACGACCTTGTAATCACTGGTCACAGCATCAAACCCGAACCCAATAGACTCTTCAAAGTGACCATGAGTGATGTAGGATACACCAGGCGAGGGAAGCATCAATGCCTTTCTTATTGAGAGGTTCCATAGCATATATTTCTAAGTTTTAGCGATTGAATTGTCCGCTAACCAAACCAGCCCGTGACAAATATCGACCAGTTGGAAATTTTGCTCGCCCATTCCTAATGCAACACGGAGAATATGAAAATCTATCTTGCAGTACTCTTCAAAAACACGGTTATCATAATAATGCAAAGAGTAAACCTCTTCTTTTATTGGAGGGGAAGTTCCGCAGCAACCACTGTTCAGTAGTAGAAGGTGAGCACCATCCCGGTTGTTAACGTTATGGCTAAGATGGGTACGAACAAAACTTGGTGTTCTTGATGATACTGGACTTCCATGATTTGCACAATGAGGTGCATTTTATCAAACACTTAACGGGTAGTCTAAACATGATATTTGTATGATTTCTCCAGGTAAATACTCTATCATTGTTTGAAACTTCGATTCCTTTGCTACATTTTCCAATTGGAGAGAGCATCCAGATTCAAAACCAATACCTAACAGGAAAATGAAATAAATCAGCTAGAACTTACAACCTGAGTAAGAATCATGTAAATAAAAAACAACATCTTTACAAGATCCCACAATACACTTCAAAAACTCCTTGGGAAAGATCCAAAGTCAGAACTTACAGCAGAGTAACGGTTCCAATATCATTTTTCTGATTGCTTTTTCCACATACACAGCGAGAGAGAGAGAGAGAGAGAGAGAGAGAGAGAGAGAGAGAGAGAGAGAGAGAGATAACCCATAGTTTGAACTTTGATTTGCAAAATCAAATCCTAATCAGTAACGAAAGGGTTTAGGGTTTCATAAGAGTTACCTCGATGATAATCATGTGTTAACGTGCTATGCTCCGGTAAAGACTCAGATACTGCTATTTATCTGCTCAAGTAGCTCAAACAAAAGCTGACAGGCCCAAACAGTAGATGGCCCAATTCGTTGCATGTATCATAGCCAAGTTTTTGTTAGTAATCTCTACTATCTCTGCTGCTATAAAGCTAAGCCCATAAAACTTTCACCAAATTGTGAACTTTTATAATTACTCTTAATAAATCAACACACAAATAAAAAACTAAGGGTTGTTATAGTAAAAGCAAAATAAAAATCAAAACAAATTAAGTAAATAAATAATCATAAAAACTACTGATTAGTAGGACGAATAACTGTATAATACGGTAAACTTAATTAATCATGATTATGATTCCGTACAAATATGCATGGGTAAAAGGCTAGTTACTATAAAACAAGCAGTCTCTAAATTCATTAAATTATGTTTTGACAATATTACCCTGAATGAGACAACTTAAACAAGTAAAAACAAATGTCATTATAGTAAACTACAAAAAAAAAACATAAACATGATTGAGGAGAACTAAACCAAAACTAACCACACTCAAGTTTCTTTACAGGTGGATCGTGATACGGTACAATTGTATAGGTAAATTCTACTATATTTTTTTGATGTAAAAGCCATACGGCTTCATTTATATATACTCAAGCTAGAATGATACGGATACAAGTCTTCCCTTGCCAAACGTTTAGGCAAGTTAAAGACGTGGCATGCTAGCACCATTCATTACAAAGATTTCGTTCACTTATTTCTAGCAGCAAAGCAAGAAATACTAGAGAAAAAAGCATAGCATAGAAGCTCCTGTTTTGGCCACGATCCTCAACGTGTGGAGCCGAGGTGAATAGCGAACAAAGAGAATGGGGAGTGTTGCGGGCGTGCCACCTCGCGGACGAGGAAAAGGTTGATTGCGTGAGTTTGACTTCTTGATCAGGCGAAAAGGGGTTCCATGTGCCACCTCAAATGAGAAATTTACGAGCACAAGGCGGTCGATACTCACGGCATGAGCAAAGCAACTATAGGGAAGATTCCGAGGAATCGAGGTAGAGTCCGGAGAGCTCTGAAGAATTCTAGGCAGAGGTGCACTTAGAATCGGGGTTGTGTGTGTTTTGCTTCAACGGGGAAGCGAAAACAAAGCTCCTGGGAGAGTTGGAGATTCGACTGGGTTGAGGGTTTCAACAAGGTTGAAGGTTGTTTTGTATTTGTTTGAGTTGTGAGAGAGAGATATTTGTAAGCCGTCGAGCTTCTTTATATAGTGGGAGCCTGACTTCTGCGTGCGGAGAAAGATAATCAGAATCCCTATTGGACTCTGCAACGTGAAGCATGAGGACACTATTCCTCCCATGCAGACCAATTCTTATGTGACACATATTCAATTCACACAGTTCATTTAGAATAGGACACTGATTCTGGCGTGCCTCTCAACTGTAGAGTCCTATGCGGACTAAAATTAGGAGCTATCATATCCCGCAGGGTACCACAGTTCATGTAGAAAACAAACTCGCGCGAAGCGTGGACTCTGTAGCTCAATTCCACTTCACGGGCTATGGCAGCTCGCTGGCCAAAAGAAAGCCTTTTAATTAATAATAGTCACAGGCATTAGCCCAAAGCGTGTTAAAGACTGTAAAAAGTCAGAAACTATTACAAGCATTCGCGCGGACTCCGCGTATGTCTACCTCGCGAACTAGCGAATCAGTTCGCCAGCGCCTAGATGCATTCTGCCTCGCCTGACGCCAAAGTTATTCCGCGCGAACTGCGCTTTCCGCGCAACGTGCGAGAGATGGATCTACACTCCGCGCGAAGTCATTCCGCGCGCGATTTCTGCTTTTGTCTGAAAGCGCGCGAGATCTCTTAGTCCGTGCGGAGTCATTCCGCGCGCGGACTTTGTGATCATCTCGCGTGGTCTTGCTGGCAGGCCGTCATTTGTAAACTTTAAAGAACTTGGGCTCGCCGGCTGACATAGACCAAGAATTTAATTAATATTTACATAGACAATTATTGTCCAGTAAAATATTAATTTGGGCGTAAACATTGCCTCCCAGCCTCAAAGTCATGAATCTCAAGAATGATTGAAGAGGGATATGTTCATGCTGCTCCAAAGCCACTGGATTGGCTCGGGTCAGAAGATGAGTGTGAGTAGAGAAGCCTGTGAATAGGCCTTGAAACCCAAGCACCCAACAAGGCATTGCAGCGAAGTCGTTGTATAGCTCGCCTAGGCACCTTGGACTTGGACTTCAAATGCATTCGCCTGCTCTTCTGCTTTTCTCAGAAGACATAGTACATTGTACATCCCGCGAGCGAATGTAGCTCGCATAGATATAACTTAACTGGAGCAGACGTTTGCGTTGACTAGACTCCAAAAATAGCTCCTCGCGAATCTTGGCGATGGCGGGCCAGCTTTATGATAAACATGAAGTGACATTGACCATGTACTTCGCTGCCCCCCTTGCGCGGAACAAAGAGAAACAAACAAAAGTATCGGCGAACGGCCTAATAACGATGACGAACCAACTTCCATGCGCTTCACTGCCCCCCAGTGCGAACCCATGAGAGGCAAAAGAGTTGGCGAGCGGCCACATAATGCTGGGCCACATAATGCTGGCGAACCACCTTTGAAAAGGGTCGGCAAATGGCTGCATAAAGGTAGCGAACACTTTGAAACTTGGAAACCACAAGGATTGGCCTAAATAATGACTAAGACACTTGAATAAGGTCTAAAGTTTGAAATAAATGGAACACATATCCATCCCAATGTGCCCCCAGTTTTGATGTATGTCCGCCGATGCTTGAAAAGAATGAAGGACATCAAAACTTTAGTATGCCCCACCAGTGAGGAAAGCGGGCTACGAGGTCATGAAAACACTTTGAAAAAGGCAACGTGCGAATCCGCGCGTCTCCTGACCTGTCTGCATTCAAACTGCCATAAGTCACTCCAGGAATGGCGGAATGACGAACCGTAAAATCCTCTTGAAAGTAGACATCCAGGGCTTTCTGTTGATGTAAGGTGCGCCAGCTAATTCCTCCTGGATCAGTCCAGTTTAATCGGCGAAGTCGACTGTTCAGTAGTGGTTGTTGCAACTTTCAGCATTGCAATCTGTCTTGACTTTGCTGGCAGCAACTCAAGGCATATGGAATGCCTATTGTCGTTAAGCCTCAGGGATAGGCTTCTAAGCAAAGTTCAAGCCTGATATAGGCAAGAGCATTGTCCTGCATTTCAGCAAGACGAAGGATCTTTTTTTGTATATTTGGCTATTTGATTTTTTTTTATTTTCTTTTTTCCAATGCGAGAAAGAAAGAAAACGGAAGTAAAAACCAGAAGTAAAGGTTGAAGTAAAAGCGAGGAGCAAAGAGAGGAAAGAATCATAGCTTGATTGGGTATCCATCATTAGGCCACGGGGGAGGCCACCAATGCTTCACTCCAAGTCTCGACGTCGTTATGTTTCCAACGTGAGACTGTTGCTGTTGACAATTTCCAAGTGTTGAGCAGAGTTGTTCGGCGTCAACTTGAAAATTTGGGCAAGGTATTTCATAGGGTATGTCTCGTTGCCCCACACGTATCTTTGTACGTTGACCAAGCAAGATCTTCAACTACATTCTCGTGGATCGAATGATGTGGAGATCTGCCTTATCGCCTACTACCATGTCATAATGCGTGGTCTTACCAGGAATAGCCATGCATTGGTCAGGAAAGAGAACCACTATTGGCGAAGCAGACTGAGTCATCTCGCTGGTGAACAAGAGATTGGCGAGATGAACCTTTAGGAGAAGCGGACTCCGCCAGCCTTGTCGCCCCGCGTGTGCATGTTGAAGCGGAAACTGAAGAGGTGTTGGTCCATCTTCAGTTCGCTTGTCACGAATTGGTAGAGAAAGTAGGCGAGCTCCGCCTTGCCCCCCATGCGGCTGACCTGTGTCCACATATTCATCTCGCATGGGAAAGTTGGCGCCTGGGTCACCTTTCATGCGAACTTGTGGTTCGCCATCAGTGTTTGACCCGCTCTCCTTTTCTAAGGTGGACTGTTCTGTCCTACCTTCAAGCTTATCTTTCTGGGGAACACCGTCGGTCTTTGAGATAAGATCATTATCCGAAGTCTCAACGGCCTCGACCTCAGATTCTTTGTCATTGATTGACAAAGCAGTTTCTTCCTTGGACGTAAGTTCATCCAAAGAAGGATCTTCACCAGCCGTAGGCTTTACATTCTAGCGTTGTAAAGCCTTTTTATTTCCTTCAGCAGTCGCTCGTGCATCTATTCTCTTGCGGCAGGCTGCCCACAGTTTGTCAAATCTGCGCCAATCCATTATTGCAATTTCATTTTGCTTGTGTTGACTTGGGGCAGCATCTTGATCACGTCTAGTAATTGGACAAAGCTTAAGTTGATCATGCCCTTGATGGTTAACTAAAGAAGGAAAGCGATCTCCGCCTTGCCCCCCATGCGGCTGACCTGTGTCCACATATACATCTCGCATGAGGAGGCTGGCTACTTGGCGGTTGTGGTTCGCCATCACGCGAAGTTGCGGTTCGCCATCATCACTAGTGTGCGAACTGACTTCTGCTTCTAAGATAGACTGTTTTGTCCTATCTTCCAGTTAATTTTTCTGAGATGCACCGTGCTAGATGAGATTATTATCCATAATCTCGCCGGCCTCAACCTCAAGCATTTTGTCATTGATTGACAAAGTGATTTCTTCTTTGGACGTTGGCTCGTCCAAAGAAAAATCTTCACCATTGGATTGGCTGCCAGGCAGTTCAATCTTTTCGACAGAGACATGCCCATTGAAGTCTTCATTGGGCAATTCAATATCTTCGTCCTGGTCGGCTTGCAAAAGGGCTCTGTTTTGTTTGACCTGCTCAGTTAGGTTAGCAACACTTTGTTGAATGGTGTCCAGACCATCCATCCGATCTATGAGCTTCGCCAACATTTGGAGGATTTGTTCCATAGGAGGAGCAGATCCTATGTCTTGGGTTGGTTGAAAGTCTACCATGGCGCGGAATCGCAGGTTTTCTTGGTTTCCCTATATTGTTACGTTTGAACTTCCTGGTCCCACTGGGCGTGCCAATGTTTTGGCCATGATCCTCAGCGTGTGGAGCCTAGGTGAATAGCGAACAAAGAGAATGGGGAGTGCTGCGGGCGTGCCACCTCATGGACAAGGAAAAGGTTGATTGTGTGCGCTTGACTTCTTGATCAAGCGAAGAGGGGTTCCAGGTGCCACCTCAGATGAGGAATTTACGAGCACAAGGCGGTCGATACTCACAACGGCATGAGCAGAGAAATTATAGGGAAGATTCTGAGGAATCGGGGTAGAGTCCGGAGAGCTCTGAAGAATTCTAGGCGGCGGTGCGCTTAGAATCGGGGTTGTGTGTGTTTTGCTTCAACGGGGAAGCGGAAACAAAGCTTTTGGGAGCTTGGAGATTTGACTGGGTCGAGGGTTTCAACAAGGTTGAAGGTTGTTTTGTATTTGTTTGAGTTGTGAGAGAGAGATATTTGTAAGCCGTCAAACTTCTTTATATAGTGAGAGCCTGACTTCTGCGTGCGGAGAAAGATAATCAGAATCTATGTTGGACTCTGCAACGTGAAGCATGAGGACATTATTCCTCCCATGCAGACCAATCCTTATGTGACACATATCTAATTCACACAGTTCATTTAGAATAGGACACTGATCCTAGCGCGCCTCTCAACTGTAGAGTCTTATGCGGACTGAAATTAGGAGCAATCTTATCCCGCGGGGTACCACAGTTCATGTAGAAAACAAACTCGCACGAACTGTGGACTCTGTAGCTCAATTCCACTTCGCGGGCTACGGCAGCTCGCGGGCCAAAAGAAAGTCTTTTAATTAATAAGGGCCACATGGATTAGCCCAAAGCGTGTCAAAGACTGTAAAAAGTCAGAAACGATTACAAGCATTCACGCGGACTCCGCGTATGTCTACCTCGCGAACTAGCGAATTAGTTCGCCAGTGCCTAGATGCATTCCGCCTCGCCTGACGCCAAAATTATTCCGCGCTAAGCATTCCACGCGAATTGCGCTTTCCGCGCGATGTGCGCGAGATGGATCTACACTCCGCGCGAAGTCATTCCACGCGCGAGTTCTGCTTTTGTTTGAAAGTGCGTGAGATCTGTTAGTTCGCGCGGAATGACTTTGTGATCATCTCGCGTGGTCTTGCTAGCGGGCCGTCATTTGTAAACTTTAAAGAACTTGGGCTCGCCGGCTGACATAGACCAAGAATTTAATTAATATTTACATAGACAATTATTGTCCAGTAAAATATTAATTTGGGCGTAAACAACTCCTAAAATAGGATTGTATTGTAAAGTAAAGAAAAGTGGAAGAGAAGACACATAAAGAATAGATGGGAGGAGGTAGAAGTGTTTTCATTCATTCTCATTAGCTTCCTTATATAGAGGTAGGGTTTACATCAGAGTACATAACTAATGAGTAATTACGTGGACAGCTACATAGCTTATAATATTTATAACACTCCCCCTTGGATGTCCACCAATGAATGATGAAATTGGACGCGCTTAATGTTGTCTAGTTAAAAACCTTGTCAGGTAACAAAAACCCAGTGAGAGAAAAATAACCATGGTCGAATGAGAAAAAGAGTATAACTCGCATATGTCTTAGATAACATACTTTGGATGCTCCCCCTGATGAGAATCTCCCCTTGAGCGTTGCAAGCTTCATGCGCTGTAAGTAACGGTTTGATTGTTCATCACTAAAGTGACACCATGCGTGTTTTGCATATGGGGACTCATCATTAAATTTCAAACCTGCAAAGTTAAAACAATACCAACGAAACTATATGATTTTTAATACGTCTTGCCTCATTTAGTCATATTGTCAAGACCCGCCCCTAATTTCACCCCAAAACCCGAGATGAGTCCTGCGGGGACCACCTCTAAGGAAAATTTACCTAAGACTCGGCAAACCTCCCTCGAAAATGGACAACCCTAACTTAAGAATTTAAGAACCACCTTTTTATTCCAAAATAAATTTTCAGCTACAATCCAAAAGTAGCAAGAATACAAATTACACTGAAGAATTCCAAAAGTATTCAGAGCTACTAAAAATAAAATAAAATACAGCGAAAGCCAACAAACCCCTAGTAGATTAAACAGGTAACCTACTGGCAAAATGTAGCTGATAGATGGATCACTATGCCTTGGCTTCTCCTGCTAGACCTCACGCGAACTCTGCAGACTGGGCATTTTTAAAAGCGAAGAGCCCAGGGGAAAATATTTAACACGTCAGAGTGAGTGGACGAAATGCTTCTGACAACAAATAAATATTTCCCCAAAAGAAATGCTTTCATCAGCGGCAAAAACAAAAGTTCCACTGGAAAGACTCTGAACTGGGGTCCAGCCTGGCTAGACTCCCAAACTTTAAGACATTACCTCTCAGGCCTGGATATTATATATATAGTATGTATGCACACTCGCCTGACACTTGGTACGATATCTATGAACAACTTGAATAAAGTAGATATCATACGAAGCTACTATGCTTGCGTCTAACGCTCACATCACCCCACACCGGAATTTGTACCTCGCATATGGGGGATAGCAGCCGAGTGGTAATATATACGTGCTTACTCCTTGTACGAAATCTTTGAATAAATAAATGCAAAATTAGAAAGTCGCACATGGCTACGACACTCGGGTCTAACGCTCATGTCACCAATACCAGAATTGTGCCTCGCGTATGAGGGAAATCACGTATAGCTAGCTAGCATTTAATCTTATACATACTATTCTCGGAATTGTGCCTCGAGTATAATCACCGAAATTCTAAATTTTGGGAAATATCCAACAACAGAAAATCATTCAAATGATAAAGCATTTCGAACACAATATTTAAAACAAAGGTCCACTCACAGGTTAGGCCTAAGCCTGATGTCGGTCGGAGGTCTCTTCCGCTCAAGCCTCCTCACGTCCTGTTCCATATAAATAAAACCTTAAATAAAACACCGATGCTTAAAGCAAAACATGCATAATTAAATATGTTTCGCGCTCAACCAAGCCTAACACTCCAAAATCTTAATTCCACTGCCAACCTCAAAACTCCACAAATTTTACCGACATCCTCAAAATCACCTTCCACCAAATAAAATCCAATGGCCGGATTATAAATTAATAATCCGCCAAAAATACCAAACTTCAACAATTCTCAAACCTATCCAAAACTCCTCCAAAAATTCTAAAACTTATTCCATTAAACTCCTCATATTTTTCTCCACCAAAAACATTTTCTCGGCGGCGGCGGCCGGCGACCTCCGATGGTCACCAAAATTTGGCAGCATCTCCCTCTCAACCTCCTCTACAACATTTCTAACTACCACAAACTCCAATTCTAAGCCTAACCAAGCCAATCGAACACAAACACACAATAAAACCCTAGAAATTCAAATTCCGATTTCTCCTTACCTAGCTCAAGACGGAGCGAGCCTTTTGGAGGGATTGAAGCACGGGAGGAGGGCTTCCTTTTGAGCCAAGGCTCGCCGGTTATGGCGGCCGGAGGAAGGAGTTCCGGTGAAAAAACGATTTCGGCAGTCGGGGCTCTCAGCGTCGATTCCTCCTTCACGGCGGCGCTAGGGAGGCTGCCACCGGTCTAGATCTGCTGCTGGCTTGGAGACCGACCGAATGGGACCGGTCTGGCGGCGAACGGAGGCCGGACGGCGGCGGGAAATACCGGCAAGGAGGGAGAGGGAAAATCGGGGAAGGAGAGAGAGAGAGAGAGAGAGAGAGAGAGAGAGAGAGAGAGAGAGAGGAAAAAAAGACTGGGCTTGGCCCGATCCGGGTCCAAGTCCTTTAATAACCCAAATCCAAAATTTTTAACACCCCAAAAATAATACCCCAATAAAATTACCTTTTACTAGCAAAAATTACTATTTTTTACCGTCGTCAAAATTTCTTCCTTAGAATAATCTCACAAAATAATCGTCCCCTACACCTCTCTGGGGACAAATTATATTTTACACTTAATGACGATCACGGTAAAAATTTTATTACCACTATGTCAGTAATAAAGGTAAAAATTATGGGTCGGGGCGTGACACATATGATCATATTCATACACTAAGTTATAGCTAGATAACATAAGCAAATTGACATTAAAACATTGAAATACCTCATGGTGTATCTAGCCATACACATCAATATCTGTGTATTAATATGTATCATATAAGCTCTTCAACAGCTCTAAGTGATTCATTACTTCAAAAGTTGGAATATGTAGCTACATAATGATCATAATTCGAATTCGATTTTGTAGTCCAATCATAGTACTCATTGAGGCAATTTTGATCACGTTAACTATAACAAAATGAGTATATATGAGCTAGCTTTAGACTGCTATTTGATTCCATGAATTAGCTTCAGGCTCTCTCAAGTATTCATGGATTGAATTACATTAGAATCATTCATGTACTTGAATCCTTTAAAGTTTTGACAAGCGATACGCTTATAATGAGACTTCATTTTTAGCAACTTGTTTTTAGCAACGTGTCTTTTATGATCATCATAATATACAATGACAAATGCCTTAAGTCTCTCGTCAATAGCAACTGTATTTATTATGTAACATTGTACTTACAGAAAATTGTCACGTATAAGGAAAGATATTTATAATCCCCATGTTTCTTGTAGACATTATGCCATAGTGATTTATTTTTACTATGATCAAGGTCTTTTTGTATCATGTAGGGTTAAAGGTCTAAACATTGCATCACGTTTCATATATTCAGTTTCATTAGAATTGTCTCTTTTCAATTTGGCCAATAATATGCTTTGTCAACATGCATAATGAAACGTGGTACAACGTTATACAGTCCTTAATGGCCTTTAGTAGCTACCATTTGTAATTTTTCATAGATGATTATCATTCATAGATCCCACACATTCTTATATGCATGCATTTGATTTTTGGGTATCCATTTCACTCAAATTCACGCCGTTATTCAAATTACAGTAGTCTTATTCTCCACCTAATGACGAAAAGACTGTCTTATTTTGACCATGAGCATATATTACGTCTAAAGATCTATCACTTTCTTTCGAGTGAGATGTTCATTGGCTGGTGGTGAACCTAAATCAAGTATGAGGTCAAAGACATTATATTCATTAATATCAACCAAGATATCATTCTCTAATGGCGTACATACAAACTTTGTATGTGTAGCCGTATTAGGAACTCTAACATTGTATCATGACATTCTCTTTACGAGAACCATGTCACTTGGATACACATGCATCCCACAAATCAAATGGGGTATATAGTATTTGAGTTAATATGGATGATCTCATCAACTTAAATCCAAGTTAACGTCTATGCCTTTTAGCAAATACGATCAAGATCTTTTATCAATCACTAATTGAGACATTTCTCAAAATCAAAATAAAATGATGGAAAAACAACTCACACCACTTTACATCGTTATTCAGGAACAATCTCTCTTCCCCCTCATGACGGGAGGATTGTCTTATTAAAGTGGCAACTCAAAAATATGCGACAAATAAACAATCGGCTATGAGTAGGGCTAGTGGTCATCAAAACTTGTTATTGATTCCAAGCAGCACGTACTATAAGTAAAATATGACATAACTTGTCATACCAAATAAAATGTATTTGGTTCAATGAACTTTTGGTTCATGATATTATGTGCCTTAGTTCACTGTAAAATTTGGCACAATCTATATCATATATTAATCGATTTTGAACCGCATTGGAGACACTTAATTCAAAAATGATGCTCTTTTGGAGCCATCAATCATATGTGAAATCGAAGCTTTAGGTTCGAATTTATAATGTTAGAACCATAGGTTCTTAGATTTCGTATGTCAAACTTCGAGTTCAAATAATTCAAGTGCTCGAATCTTCAGGCTCGAGTACCCAAGTGAAACTTCATGTTCACCTTATATTTTATACTTAGACCTTCGAGTTCTATAATTCCATTATTTTGAACTTCTGGTTCGAGATATAAGGGCTGCTGACCAAAATGAATAACAATAAAATTAAAATAATAAGTATAGTAATGAAATTGCATAATAAAATAAGAAAACTGTAAAGAGCGAAAATAAATAAATTTTACATTGGAAACTTTTGGTTCCATGAGTAAAGAAAACACAAAACTTCTGGTCTGGTTAACTTCATAAATATGATAATCTTGATCTTTTGATCTCCTCTAGTTACACAAAAACGTAATAACATATAAGACGAGAAATTTTGGGCCCTCATATAACTAGGGATCACAAGATGTGGTTTTGTCATATTATATATGACTTTAAGGAACTTTTGGCCCTCCTTAATTGCATGAGCTTTGAGAATCTTTATATCCCAATTTCATTATATTACTCTTTGAGGAACTTTAGGCCCTCCATAGTTTGATCAAGAGACTTCATGTCTCGATCTATGATCACAAAAACTTAAACTAGTTGTAAACGTGAGTTTGTTCTCAACTCAGAAAAAAAATAAAATTGTATCAAGTATTGTACAAATCGAATCCAAATTGGTCAAAACATGACAAATTCTACTTGAAATAAAAAAGAATCGAAAGGCTCTGTGTTCTATGTCATGGAGAAAGAGGAAAATGAAACTGTACATCCGTACCATAAGGAGAAATATATATTTATGAAAGAAGGAATCGTAATCATATGTATGAGATTGTTGGTACATATGTATGAGATCGTTGGTACATATGCATATAGACTGGTCATATGTATAATGTATGTGATCGTTGGTACATGTGCATATAGAGAGATTGGTGCATACTAAATAATGACAAAGAACAGACAAAACAAGTTATGTTTGCAGAGAGATTGGTGAGGGAAACGTAAATAACTTATCAGAGATAGAATTAATCATTGATTACACAAACTAATTGAATTGCACATACCAAACAATAAAACCTTGTGGCTGCCTATTAGAGGAGCCGATGCGCGCACATAGAATAATTAAACAATAAAAGGTATGACTCGTAGATCATGAGTTTTGGGCAAACATCAATCAGCAAATACTCTTAGATCATCATAGAGTCTATTAAAAAGAAAAGAAAATGAAGTATGATCGTGTGAGGGTGAACGGCAAAAAGCAGTTTTGGTTTTCTTGGGTTTGGTCGTTATCAACTTAATGGTAGAGTCGTTCTGATAATGTATTGTAAAGTAAAGTAAAGAAGAAGAGAAGACACAGAGAGAATAGTTGGAAGGGGGTAGAAGTGTTTTCATTCATTCTCATTAGCCTTTTTATATAGAGGTAGGGTTTACATCAGAATATATAACTAATGAATAATTACGTAGACAACCACATAGCTTATAATATTTATAACAGATTGAACGTGTTGTGAGTTGGAGCTGTGTCTTTCTTAGTGGGCTGTGGAAGAATAATAGCTTTGGGCCGGGTCATGCATGTAGCTGCATGACGCTGCATTAATTCATTTAATGATGCTTAGTTTTGATCAGTTAGTTTAATTAAGCTAGTTAACCATGTTAGGGTTTGTGTTTTGGTTCCAGTGGATGTTCGACAGGTGTCCACATCATGTCCCTCCTTTGTAACTACTTAAGTTGTACTAGGGTTTGAGAGAAGCCATCAATCAATCAATTTGCAATTTTCCTTTCTTCTTTGTTAGTTTTAGCCACTCTCTTTCTGGATTCCATTGATAGGGATTTGTTCTTATCAAGTAGTATCAGAGGCCTCAATCTGAGGGCAATGGCCAAGAACAAGACTGTTATAGGAACATGGGCATCACAATCTCAAGTTGTCATTTCTGAGATTTCAAATGTTGAGTATGACATACAGAAACTTCGTGATGACACCTCCGCTCAAGTCACAGCCTTAAGCAACTCGCTGGTTAATCACAGGGAGGACATAGGGACGTTTCGAACGGAAATAATGGAGCAATTTCGGGTTATGAAGGAGAGAGCAGAAGGGCTGAGTAATACCATGTTGCGGTTCGGGTCACTCCCACCACCTACTGGGTCTCTAGCTTTACTAGCTAAAAGACACAGTTCTAACTCACAACAGAACGTAAATAGATAAATCTAAATACTTAGAAATGGGCCGAGAGAAACTCAAGCTCAAACTTAAGCCCAAAAAAGGCTACTATATAATGATGCTGAGTCGGAACAAACAAAAAAAATTAATCGTGAATATTAATTTATTTATTGAGAGTTAATTGTACCCCTCTCATGACAGCTGAGGTGATGGCAAACAATGCGTTTGAAGGACTCTCGTGCTTGAAGATGATAGTATTCCCGGTTCATGTAAGAAATTTGCTGCCATGGTGCCAAGGCAAATGGTGCTGCCATGCCAAGGTTCTCCATGAATTGGGAAATGTTTCTTGCTAGTTCTCGGCGGTTTGTGAACTTATGGCGTTGGTTCGAGTTTTTGTGCTTTTCTTGATGGTAATTAGCTTGGAATTATGTCAAACACGAATTGTCTTTCAATCAGAACTATTGAATTTCGTTTGTTATGACGTGATTAACAAAATGACAATTTCATTTGCCCTGTTGTATACAATGTTCTTCGTCAGTATAAGACTTCATCTTCCCTGCTCTTGATTGTTGCAGACGACTTGAGTGACTTCTTTGATGCATGACCATGATGCCTTTGCTGCATGACCATGGTGCCTTTGCTGCAGTGAGAGAAGGGAGTAGTAGGCTGCAAGCTTCTTCAGGTGGTGGTCATGGCGCTGGTTGTAGACTTGTTGATGTGACCTTGCAGACGCCAGTTACTAGAAGCTTGAACTTTGACGCATCTTCTGGGATTGCCGTGACTTGTTCCTTTCTTCTTTAGTTGCAGCAAGTTGTATGGGCGCATTGACATTTGATGTGAGCACTTTGGTGGCAGTTTCATTGAGGTATCAGACTTCGTTTTCATTGCTTTCATTTGTTGTAGACGACTTGAGGAGTCACTTCTTTGATGCATGACAGTGACGTTTTTAATGCAGGCAAAGGTTGGCTGGAGTAGTTCTTTTGAGGCACCGGATCGAAGGTTGTATGTGAAGCTTCTCCAGGCAAGCTTTGTTGCAGCATTTACTCTCGTTGATACCAGAGGTACCGTAAACGAGGCTTCTGGCATTTGAGCATGTTGGTGTGGGATTTGATGAGAGGACAGACTCGGAAGTGAAGTGAAATGAGGCTGGCTGGAGTAGTTCTTTACCTTTCCTCTTGCGCTTCTTCTTCTTCTTTGGTGCTGTCGATCTCTTCCCTTTGCTTTGTGCTACGTGACTTGAGCTTTTGTGTGGCTTCTTTGTCACCTCTGTTGCTTCTGCCTTCCTTTGGAAGCTCCTGTCTTCTTCTGAAGCTTCTCCTTCGTTTGCCTGCTTCTGCCTTCTTCTGTCGCTGCCTGCTTCTGCCTCCGTCTTCTTCTCTGCTTCTATGCAGGCATGTACTCTCTTTATATAGAGAATACCAACCAGCTGGATAAGAATGAGTTTAATTTTGAACGTGCACAAAGATCACGGAGATGAACTGATCAACACTTGAATATCTGATCTTTTATTTGAATTTGAAAATCTCCTTCTCTGTTTCTGTTATTGTTTTCCTCTGTTTCAGTGGTTTGCTTCATGAGGAATTGGTCAATTGAGGACTCTGTATTTGGATGAGGATAATATGTAATTAAAGAGAGCGTATTCGACGCACCCGGGTGCGCCGCGTATCCGGAAATTTAACGGTGAGATCGCCGGTGAGATCACCGGGTGAGGCCGGATACAGGTGAGTGGACGGTGAGATTGGCCGGTTGCACGATGCACCCGGGTGCGCTCTATAATTTTCAGTAATTAAACCCCACTTTATATATTGCTGCCATTATCTCTTTCTTTTTTCTTCCGGATAAACATCTGCAGCTTACAGCATCAATTTTTTTGTTTTTTTGTTTTACTGCTCAACAATGACCACTCCTCCTAAAACAAATTGGCTTGGGCAAACTTCTTTCCGGACCTTGTGGAGTGAGAATCATCAATTTGGTCCACGACTTCTGAACAAAATACTCCTTCATTACCCATGAAGATAGCTATTAGTCTCAGTGTCACACCTCACAAACAGACCAATGGATTTTCCATCTCCTGAAGCACCCAATTTGAACTCCAATAAAGCATCCATGTTGAGGCTCTCGGGCAGCAGTATTTCTCGTAATGACTCACTTCCAACATCAAATCCCATAAGCAAGCATTTCATTTCATGATTATCGGTCCCACGGAGAGCCAGAACTGCAGTGCCCCATTGGCGAAAACCAGGACCCGGGAGCTGAGCAGCATACATGGAGGAAGAACCCGAAGCATTCCCCAAGAGCCAGTGGCTAGCGAATAGTACTGAACTAAAGCCGTGAGGGAATTATCAGGTTGATCCACAAGAAATGTCACTCTCACAACCTTATAGTCGTTCTTAACAGCATCATAACCCAGACCCATGGAAGCCTTATACTCACCATGTGTCGACTTCCTCACAGTGGGCTTAGGAAGGATCACATACTTTCTTATACTAGGGTTCCACAAAACATAGTTGTAAACATCATGGCATACATCCTCAGCAAGTAAAACCAGTCCATTACAAGTACCCAAAACGCGAAAACACGGATTCTTCATCATTTGCTTAAGAGCAATTGGAAACTCAATCTTGCAATGCTCGGTAGCAGCAGTGTTGTCATAATGCAGAGAGTAAGAGTCTTCTTTAAACCCGGAAATGGGGACTTGCCCATAATTATGCTTGGAAGTGCCTTCATTGGAGACATTGTGGATGAGAATGAGGTGGGTGGAGTTTTGGTGAGTGGAATTGAGAGTGTGGGTGAGGTGGGTGCGGATGAAGGTTGGGTGTTTGATGGTGGAGTTCCAGGATTTGGAGACAGGGGTGAATCTGATGAGGGATTTGATGGGTAGTCTGACTAGGATGTCGGGTATGATTTCTTCGGGGAGAGATTCGAGCCAGTTTTGGAAGACATGAGTGATGGATGAACAAAGCCTAGAGATTGATGCAGGGGTGAGCAGAGACTTATCTTCATAGCAATCTTCCCACATTTCTTCAGATTTTGGTCTGTGTGATCATGTTCCAGAAGTTGACATGTTCTCAATGTTTCAACAACCTTTCAATAGAATATGGTAAAGCAAAGACACAAGAACAAACAATTTCAAAAGTAGGCAAAGACAAAATTTTCCAAAGCAACAACATTTGGATGTAGTTAAGAAATTTAACTTGCAAGCACAAAAGAGATTGTCTAAATGATTATGATAGAAGGTAGTCAAATATTTCACCAGAAGATTGATATAATTCTACAATCATCACATAAGTATACCAGTACAGCCATTTACTGCCCCATATATCTTTGAAATTAAAGCGACATACTACTGGTAAGGTCTGATAGAAGATCCACATTAAAAGTGAATCATGTTAGGATTGCCTATCAATACTTGAGTTCAAAAGTTCACATGGTAGATGGCGACTGACATAACTTAGTCCAACATAAAGCTAGATATCACACTTCACAGCTACATAAAAGAGTCTTGAAAGTGATTTGCCTCCTATTTCTGACCTGCACACAGTTGAAGAAATGATGTTAAAATTTATTCCTTAGGAAGGCATGCTATAAATATGGAGTGATGCTGGATGCTGGCACTGGAAGTGGCAGTACAGTGCCAGCAGACCACATTCCAAAGGTTACTTATTCCACATATTTGGATTAACACAGCATAGGACTGATTAGACAGTGAAGTGAAGGGAACATGCAGTTATAGACTGAGAAAATGGTGGTAATTCGACCCAAAAAGAAAAATAAAGAACCAGGGAGATACAGTCCTATATATAGACTGAGAAAATCTACAGAAATTAGAGTTGTGAGCTATAGCCAATTAGCCACTACTATGTCTTAATTTCAGTATCCCACATTTCACCAGTTTACTAATGATGGCGCCTATACAAATATGAAATCAAATAGCATGATTTGTGCGCATATTAATATTAAAAGACGTAGCCATGAAAAACTTAATCAATCAACCAGATAATATATTGGTTAGGGAATAATATAAAGTGACAAGTTACAAGTACACAT
Source organism: Fragaria x ananassa (assembly GCA_034370585.1). Lineage (NCBI taxonomy): Eukaryota > Viridiplantae > Streptophyta > Magnoliopsida > Rosales > Rosaceae > Fragaria > Fragaria x ananassa. Next base: position 10,632,152 of record CP139765.1, on the reverse strand, counting down.
CATCAACAGACAAATAATATGGTCAGTTAACGTGGTTGGGAAATCATCTACGACCAATTTATTTTCGCAGTGCATACCACCAATGCCTTATTCCTTAGTTTAAGACACTTTGGTTAAGAAACTAAATCTATAGAAAATAAAACTTTGCTGCAGTATTGCAGTGTCAAGATCTAGCAAGAGCAAAGGATGCAGTTAAACAGATGAAAACAAAAAGGGCCAATATTGTAGTTCAATAAACCTTTTTCTGTTACTTCGGTAAGTAATTGTTTACTTCTTCTGACGAAATTGCTATTCTTTAATTTGCAAAATGACAGAAGAACCAGAAATGATCATATATGTGGATACTAGTGAGTTATGAACTGATGATCATCTAGGTTGCTATGGATTTGATTCCCATCATCAGATAAATTTGGAAATTATTACTCTTATAAACAACTGTTTTTCATGTACTTCTTATATATGAACAGTATTTATGTTCAATGTAAGAACATACTGTAATAGACTAGCTTCACATACAAATTTATAGTAGCTAGAGAGCTCTTAACTCAAAGGATAATCCTGATAGTTGCTAGAAGAACATATAAACACAGCCTTTGACACAAAGATAGTAATTTTGAATAGCACAAAACAATTTCACACTTGGAGTTTGACTAAAAAGTTTTGCACTAGATATTTGATATTTCTTGCAAACCTAGACCTGGAGAATCAAACAAGCCAACTTTGGTCGTCTCAGCAGTTAAAAATGTTATGCATGAGTACTAATTTGCTCTTTAGCTTCAATATAACAGAGCTAAAAACATCAAAAATTTTGCTTGTTCAAATTAGTAATTACATCTGAAAGGAACTCTTCCAGTCTTCCTGGTATTAACTATTAACAAATCCAGTTTGGAAAGCCTGGTCTTGATATAAGTTTCTTAGCTTGGTCTTCTCTGCCTCTCACATGGCTAACACATTCAATATGTTGTGTACTGTAATGTGTTCTTGAAAATTAGTTGAATAGAGCTAAGAAGAAGTTATTTGACCAGTTCTCTTATTCAAATTAGTATTCACATTTGAAAGGAAGTTTTCTGGTATCAACATATGAAGAAGGGGAACTCTAGCTGGTCCATTGTCTCAATATACTTGATACAAGCATCCTTTAAAGTCAAGAGCATTTACATATAAATTTAGCCATACTTGGCAAATACTGTAATTCTGTAAATAACAAGAACCTAACTCTCTAGAGTGCGAGTATATATAAGGGTTTTGGAAAATGATCTGTCCCTTAATTCAAAGTCATATTGCAAAAAGCATCCACTGCATTAACTTTTTACGGTTCTACATTTCTACTGCAACAGCAAATAAAACATGTTACATATAGTACAATGCAGTAGCATCAACACTTCTACGGATACCACAGTTTACCGTCTAAGGTAATACCAAGCTGCTGCTATATAAAACAGGAAGCTGAAAGCACTAATAATATGAGTAGTATAATCCTGACATGACTGCTTCCTCTTTTACGTCTTGTTTTCCAAACATAAGTAGGTTTGCTTGATATCTACTAAACTTAGTTACTAATTTGTGTTGTGGAACAACAGAACAAACAAGACAATTAGGTAAGACAAGAAAACATTTGAACAATATCAACAGCATCACAACAAAACACCAGAAATACAAGAACAGAACAACTTATGGCAAAGAAAAATTATAACACTTGGTGTGTGCAAAGGTACTAAAGCAATTAGCATACATAATATCGAACTCAGTGGCTGAGCTAAAATTCAATGGTCATAGGTCATATAATAGCAGCATAGGCATTTAAAACTGAAGATAACATAATCAGGAAAAGTAAGTTATGTAAACAATCACCTGGTTCATTGCCTCAGTAAGAAACTGCATCTTTCCTGTCAAGCAAGACAAGGCTCTCTTCATACCAATCAACAGAGCAAACCTGACCTACAGAAATCCCAAGACTTTTAAACTGTTTGCTGACAAGTTCAAGTGAAACCAACTCACGGCTATCTTCAAGTACCAACACCACTTCACCATTCCTCCTAAATAACAATGCCTCCGGCAAACTTCTTTTCGGACCTTGTGGAGTGAGAATCATCAATTTGGTCCACGACTTCTCCACACAATACTCTCTCATCACCCAGATATCAAGAAAGCCATTGGTCTCACTCTTACACCTCACGAACAGACCAATGGACTTTTTATCACCGGAAACAGACAACCTCAACTCCACTACACTATCCATTTTGAATGCCTTGGGCAACATTACCTCCCGAAATGACTCACTGCCCACATCAAATGCCAGAACAAAATAGTTAACATCATCACCCTCCAAATGAACAGCCAGCCAATGAACTGCCCCATTAACAAAAGCCTGACCCAAGTCGTTCACCACTCCACAAGGAGGAACATCAGAACGAAGCCGGCCCCAAGATCCCTTGGCTAGTGAATAAACCTGAGCTAGAGTCTGACATCTACCCCCAAACACGCCCTGTCGCTCCAAAAGCGTGGTAAGTCTCACAACCTTATAGTCCTTCCCAACAGCATCATAACCTAGACCAAGACAAACCTCATACCCACCGTGTGTCCAAAACCTAACACTAGGCTTAGGAAGCATCACATACTTCCTCACACAAGGGTTCCACAACACAAAATTGTAACAATAACGACCCAAATCATCAGCAAGGAAAACAAGCCCATCACAAGTACCCACAACACGAAAACAGGGATTGATCTTTTCCTCCTTAAGACCAGCTGGAAACTCAACCTTGGAGAAGAGACCGACATCATTGTTGTCGAAATGCAAGGAGTAAGGATCTTGTTTAAACCCTGTAATGTGACGAACTCCGAGAGGGAAGGAAAGGCCCTCACTGTGAACAGAGTGGAGGAGAAGGAGATGAGGGGCACTTTGGTCATTGAAATTGAGCTTGTGGGTGAGGTGGGTGCGGATAAAGGCTGGGTTTTTGATGGTGGAGTTCCAGGATTTGGAGACAGAGGTGAATCTGATGAGGGATTTGATGGGTAGTCTGATTAGGATGTTGGGTATGATTTCTTGAGGGAGAGATTTGAGCCAGTTTGTGATGACATTAGAAATGGACAGACAAAGCTTACAGGGGTCAAGAGAGACTTACGTTCATAGCAATCGTCCCACATTTTCAAAGAGGAAAGAGAGAGCGCCGTTGCTATTGTGGTTTGAAAACTCTAGAAAATAGAAAGCTGTGTTGTAGGAAATGGGATAATCATTGTTCAAAATTGCAAACCTTCCCACTAATTTATGCTAACGAATTATATTTCACCACTGTTGTTGGTAAAATTGATTTTCATTTTGCCCCACTAATGGTTTCTAATTTCACCTCGAGTGTCCATATTATTGCATTTGCATCCTTCTTTTTTCTTTTTGCATTTTCATCTCAATTTAATTTCTGTTATTTAATTCTTAGTAATTTTAGTTACACACTAATTGCAATATCTAGACGACTAGTTTTTCTTTCATAAAGAGTTAGATAGCGATTTGAAATTCGGGTGTGTAGGTACAATAATTAAGCTTATATGTATGCAATGAAAGTTACATATCAGTTAGTTTGTGTATGATGTTGGTTATTATAGGCGTCTTCTATCTATGAATAAGTAATGAAATTATCTATTTTTATTCAAAAAAAACTTACATCAAATAAAATTGCGACCAAATTAATCAAGCAACATTAGCACAGAAGAATTCCCCCCCTCCCTAGTGTTCTTCTTTGCCAAAACTACGAGCTTCCCAGGCACAATTTATTTCTTCTAACTGCATCTCGTTTGCAGTCTTTGTCTCTTCATACAGTGACCCTGCTACTCAACAGGGCCGGCCCTGACAATTTCAAGGCTCTAGGCAACAACTAAAAATAGGGCTCCTTATTGTCAGATGTTGAAAAAAATAAAAAATAAAATCTTCTTCAACTAATAAAATTAACACAACAATATATCAACTCAGTCATTTGATAGATACTACAGTAGTTCAAATAAAATCTTGGAATTACAAAAGACAGCACTTTTGCTATTGGAAAACAACTCTTCTTCCATTCTTGTCCACAAAAGTTTCAATTAAACTCGAATAATCAAGCTTTTCAGCCAACGCTTTTTCAATCGATAACAAAACTAAACCATTCAATCTTTCATGTATGTGACATAGTTGATTGAAGATAAGATTTGATCAACTTTAATTTTGAAAAGCTTCTTTCAACAAATGCAACAATAACTTGTCTAGTTAATACTTAATATAATTCAATAAGCAACCCAGGCATTTGAGTAACTAATAATTGATTCACCAAGAACAGTAAGTGAAAACTTGGCAAATTTCAGCAACACCCATTGAAAGGGTTAGGAACCAAACAATCAAAGTTATCAAACAATAGGTCAATAGTATATACACACCAAAAAAAATTATGCCTCATCTAGTCATCCATCATACAATAAAACAAACAAGCTAAACCATGGAATCATAAAATTGCAGCGCCTGCTGGGCCTATGGTCAGGCTTGTGCTACTCACAAGGTTTCTCAAATCTCCGGTTTATGTTTCATCTAAACCTTCAATTCTGATTCCCTAATTTCGTCATCTCAGTCGGCCTCCGCTAGCTTTGGTTCTCTTACAGTTATGAATTAATTATGATCTTTTTGTTACTTTCCTAGCTAAAATTAATCTTATTCTCCAACAGTTACGAGAGTTTTGAATACTTATCGACTTATCGTGCATATATATCTTACATTCTGAGGAAGACCACAACAACTCAACAAGTATTCTGGATTAGTATCATTCACTATCCGAACCGGTATGGCAAAGTCTAGTACGTGCTTGTCTTGCACCCAGCAATATTTGTCCATTAATCTTATAGTTACTACTTACTACTACACAAAAGCTGAAAATTTCTCAAGACTTAAATATAAAAAACCTGATGAGATCATCTATAATATTAACGTCCAACTCAACAAACAAATGGACACTAACATATAAGTTTTGATGCATAAACATAATACATATGTGTGTTCAATTGTTCATATATAGTATCCATGCACTTTATTAATAAATGAAAAGATAACATGCAGCACTAGAGAAACCATTAGACTTGCTCTATCGATCAAAGCTCCTATATATGGAACCGGCCATGAATCGATCGATCAGTTCATTCTGTGGTTGATCACCGGAGGCGTCATATGCGATCGCACATTCATGCCGCTGGCTGCCGCATTTCCTTGCCATCCTCTTGAAGGGTCTAGCCCTCTCCTTTGAAGCTCTTTGTGTTCTTGGCAAAGAGCACACGGCTCACAAAACAAATGGGTGAGCCAGTCGGACGCAGGTGCCTCAACTAGCCCATACATGTTCCTAATCTTTGTACGATACGCGCATGACACAAGGCATGGCATGCCACTGAACGCTGCGACCAGCCCGTATAGCAATCCACTTGTTGCGCACGCTGCAGTACATACACAACTAGTTAGTGATCAATTTGTGATCGATGATTCAGGTAGTAAACTAATAGAGAGAACTTTGATCTACTTAGTTGTTCAATTTTCGATCGCGATCACGTACTGGTATTGCCGTCGTCCACAACCTCTGCTATCTGACCGAACGCCAGGCATGGAACAAGAGCTGTCGTTACAGCTGCAATATCAACAAAGAGAGTACGTTAAACTCGATCGATCATAATCTCATCATTGATACTGTATTTCTATGTGATCATAGAATTTAGGGAAAATGATTATTTGCACAAAAATATGGTTTTCAAAGTTCATTCTAATGACAATAAGACTTTTGACTCCAAATTTTTTTTTTTGAACGGTAAAATATTTCATTGATAAAACTCATGCCAAAATGACATCAAAGCACCTTTATATTAGACAATTAGCTCACTTATTCAAGTGATTCAAGTGAGTTTAGCAGAGGATTAAACTATATACAAAATAAGATACCAAAGAAACATAAAAACTAGAGCCAAGAAGCTCAATTGCGGTACTCCAAGCTTTATGAATCCATCGAGCTACAGCTAGCTTGCTCAGTCTGCCAAGTTATCCAAACACTACGACTTAAGCTCACAGTCAGTTTAAAATCAAGCTCTACAACCCAATTCCAAACTTGACTTTTCTGGGGTTCGGGTTTAGACCCAGGCCCAAAGACCCGAGCCCATTCTAAAATCCTAGTAGATTTGTCACATCCCGGTTCTTAAATTAATTTGCGGTTATTTACTTTTGGTATTAATTTGACCATTTACCGTGTTGAGTAACCGTTTACTATTTAAGGTTCCAAAAGTTGACTTTTTCCTTTGTCCAAAATTTGAGAAAACTTTCTTCATGAAAGTCGTAGAGGACGGTAAACTGAGTCCGTGGACACATGACACATCAAAAACGGAATTCATATGAAGAAGTTACGGTCTAAAAACAAAATTTACTATTTCAGGAAACCTTCTATAAATAGTAAGGATGAGTTTCTATTTGGAGGGGGAGATATTTTCAGAAAACTCTAGAACTCTCCAGCCTCTCTCGACAACCCGCGTCTTTGACCGAACCCGAAACAAAACCCGACGGGTTTCACCGTCGTCCCGCCGATCCAGACCGGCCGACCACTAGCATCTGGAGCACATAGCCTTCCTTTGTCGCTTTCTAGCATCAGTGATCATCAACAATCGATGATGACGACAAATCGAGCTAGAAATCTCTTGTGCAGCTCGTTCGGGTCGACCCGGTCAGAGTCTTTGTTTCCGGCCATTTCTGGTGGTGTAACCACTCGATATGGAAAGACCTAGCCTCTATTGTTCGAACCCAACAAGCCTTGATCGACAATTCAAACCGAGGAGGAGGAATCAAGCATAAAGGAAAATCCGAGCTCGTCCGAGGTATATTCTGAACTATCCCTTCGTTTCTGGGTTTAACCATAGTTATGAATGTTGATCAACGTATTGAGAGGATGATTGTGTTAAAATTTGGTAGTCATCAGAGGTGGTCGGAGTTTGATGGTGGTTGGCCGCAGCGCGGTGCCGCCACTTTTGGGTTATTTTTCGAGCTGTTTAAGTTGTTTATGATGAGAAGAGTCCAATAGTATGAAGTTTGTAATTTTTGGAGAAGTTTTGGTTAGGTTTGAAATTTTTCAGAGATTGGAGAACTTGGCTGTTGATAGATTAGATCCGACCATTGGATTTCCTTGGTTTTGGTCCTAACTAAAGTGCTAGAATCGATGAAATGAGGTTGTGGTTGAAGTTTGGTGAAAATCCAATTAGCTTAACCCTAGCTTTGAGTAGTGTCTTAAGCAGAAGGGTTTCAGTTCTTAAGTTAAAACATTTATTTTTCCTAAATTGAAGACTGGTTCTAAACATATTTATTGTGTCAGGATACGAGGGGACCTCGCTTGAGTGGTGATTCAGATATCGTCGGGCTTATACCTAAATTTGTGAGTGGACACTTTGGTTTTTTATAAATATGCATGCAAGATTTTATAATTCATCATTTTATTTTCCGAGCTTATATTATAATTTCGGCTTATGAAATGATTTTGGAAATTATTTGAGTTGAATGCACTAATTAATTGTTGGTCATGATTTATAACCTGAGTTCGGATTATTAATTCGGTATTTGAGTTTGAATATTCTTTATAAATTCCGGATTTCATTATGATTGTTTTATTGTGGACATTGAGATTTATAAAAGATTTCCGAAAATGAGATTTTTGGTAGTTCGCTATTTATAATTTTCTCATTTATTTGTGGAATATCGATCTTGACTTTAAGAATATTTTAACGAGTATTTTGGATTGAGATATTAATTACGATTTTTATTTGTTAACTAAATCTCGCTTATATTATGGTTTTGAGAATATTTTGACGTGTGAGACACGTCATTGAGTTTTTATTTTAATTTCATAAGATAATTTCCAAGTACGGTTGAGAACCGTACCATTCGCATGATTTTGGGGAAGTTTTATGAATTTAAGTGATTTTGTATGTTTTTAGTCACCATACTATATGGTCGCTCTTATTCAGTACAAGAAGAAAGACTTTAGCCGACGAAAAAAAAAAAACCAGGCCGACGAACCAATTTTTTGTCGGCTAAAGTAGACTTTAGCCGACGAAATTTTCCTTCGTCGGCGAAATTATATTTTCGTCGGCTATAATCATCTTTAGCCGACGAAATTTTAATTTCGTCGGCTAAAGTCTGTGACTTAAGCCGACGACTTTAAACTTTCTTTAACCGACGAAATTTTAATTTCGTCGGCTAAAGATGACTATAGCCGACGAAAATATAATTTCGTCGGCTAAAGATGACGGGAAGTTAGTATGGTTTACTAATATCGTCTGTTTTTTTAATGTATTTTTTTCATTTAGCCGACGAAATACACTATAATTCGTCGGCTAAGATGGTTTTTGCAGACGAATAACCTAATATTTCGTCGGCTATAGTTATTTTTTAATTTTTTTAATTACATACTATAGCCGACGAATACGTTAGGGTATTCGTCGGCTAAACCCTAAAATTTTTCTATTACCTACTATAGCCCTATATTCGGTGGTTATTTTGCGTAAAATTTTTATACGATTTGTTGTGTGTCATCAGTTTAAAACTATTTTCAGTTGGAGGTCCGGCCAAAATACGTAATTTAGACGGTCGAACGACCTTTTCCGTGCGTTTAGGGGTTTGACTTACGAGATTGACCGTCCGGATTGAGCCCTTATTCTTTTCGGATCAAGTTGAATTTTTTCCCATACATGTATTTTATCATGATGGTCAGATCTGACGGTCGGATTTCTGTTTCTCAAGTTTGATCATCACAATCACAACATGCATACTAATGTTGTATAACTTGTTTACCAAGTGTTGTGTAAATGTTCCGTTTCAAAAACAAACTATACGTAAAATCTTCAAACGCCAAAAAGTCATGAAATAAGATATGACGAGAATGTTGAAATACATCCACGGTTGAAAAATCACACTATTCCGGTAAATATTCAGTGCCGATAGTTGCGGTCAATGCAATTTTTCATTTTTTCCCCCTATGAGTAGCCCTATATTCGGTGGTTATTTTGCGTAAAATTTTTATACGACTTGTTGCGTGTCATCGGTTTAAAACTATTTTCAGTTGGAGGTCCGGCCAAAATACGTAATTTAGACGGTCGAACGACCTTTTCCGTGCGTTTAGGAGTTTGACTTACGAGATTGACCGTCCGGATCGAGCCCTTATTCTTTTCGAATCAAGTTGAATTTTTTCCCATACATGTATTTTATCATGATGGTCAGATCTGACGGTTGGATTTCTGTTTCTCAAGTTTGATCATCACAATCACAACATGCCAAATGTATAAAAATACTTTTAGCCGACGAATTTCAAAGGTTTAGCCGACGAATTTCAAAGGTTTAGCCGACGAATTTATAAAGTTTAGCCGACGAGTTTAGAAGGTTTAGCCGACGAATTTGTGTATAGCTGACGAAATTGGTATCTTTAGCCGACTATATTTTCAAAGGACTTTAGCCGACGAAACTATATGAAAAGTCGTCGGCTAAAGTCGAAAAATTTTCAAAATTTTCAACCAAAATTTTTTGGCGGTCAACCAAAATTTTCAAAATAGTTTAGCCGACGAAAATAAAGAATTTCCTCGGCTAAAGTTCTTTATATTGGCGAAGATGGATGGTAAGAAGTCTATTATCTGCCAGATTTTCTTCTCGGCCTAGCTCCGCCGTCAAGCCACCGGAGACCGTCACACTTGTCCCAAAAGCTTCGACATCGTCTCTACGTCATTGCTGGATAGGTGGTGCATCGAGTGACTCCGCCGTGAGGGATAAATCGAGCTCCAAAACTCCGCCGGTTCGGAGTCGGTGTCGATCAAATTTCTCTTTTCTTAGGCCACCATTTGGTGAGTTCTATATATGGATAAGTTGAGTTTGATTAGTACTAGATTCCCATAGAATTTGGTAGCTTGATTTGGTGTGTGTGAAGAGAATCGAAGATTTGAAGTTTTTAGGGTTTAAAATTGGGGATTTTTATATTTTGAGTCGATTGACCTGTTTAGGCTTAGAATTGAGCTTCGACTTCTTCTAGAAAGTTGTTCGAAATGTTGAGAGGAAGATTCTATCAAATTTTGGTCGTGATTGGAGGTGGCCGAAAGGTTTTGCAGTTTTTTTTTTTCAAAACCCAGCACCTTTAGCCGACGATATTTAAATACTATATTCGTCGGCTATAGTATTTTTAATTTTTTTATAAGGTTTAGCCGACGAAATATAGTATATTTCGTCGGCTATAGTTATTTTTTAAAATTTTTTATAAGGTTTAGCCGACGAAATATAGTAAATTTCGTCGGCTATAGTTATTTTTTTAATTATTTATTACACACTTTAGCCGACAAATATCTTAATTGTTTCGTCGGCTAAAGTCTGGAAAAAAAACCGAAGACATGTTTTTCGTCGGCTAACTGTGGGACTAGAGCCGACGAAAAAAAAATTTCGTCGGCTAAAGTCATCACCGAGGACCTTTTCCCGACGACACTATAGCCGACGAGCCTTCGTCGGCTAAGATCTTTGCCGACGAATTAAGATAACAGGCCGACGAAATTTTTTCGTCGGCTAAAGTGCTTGTCCTGATAGTGATTCATTATTATCTTGTTTTTATTAGCGGTCCTCACCATAGGTGAGCAAACGCTTAGCATGGGACGCTACTATAGCTTAGGAGACACCGATCCGAGCCTTGAAGGCTCCTCTAACGTGGTGATATATTTTTCCCTTGTGTTATTTTCTCATTTATGTAATTAATTAAGGACAAAATACTGGTCACTCCTCTTATTTTCTATGGTTCGACAGTTTAGTCCTTATTTTTTCAATTTCAACAGCTCACTCCTATTAATCTTCAATGTCATACAATTTGGTCTAATTTAGTTCAACTGTTAAAATTGACCGTTAAAGTATCCACATCATGCTATAAAATCCATAAACTACCCCTAGCATATTACACCCTTATCAACGCAACCCAGAACCCATATCAAACTCTTCGAATATTCCTTAGCAGCGATGAAGAACCCAGAACCCATATCAAACTCAAAAACAGTTTGATCTTCCTACTTAATTTCTAGAACCCATCAAACTCAAAGCCTTCGAAAACCTTCATACCCATTCCAAGTCTTCATTCAATCATCAAAGGGACAACGTTGAAAGCAGCGACATGGTGAACAACCCAGAACTGTGGGTTCCTAGAGGTCGAGATCGTTTGCACGATGGTATCCCCGATTACAGTAAGTTCATGGGTTTTCATTTAGTTTTGGTCTATGAAATCGAATGGTTGAATTTGGACAAAAAAATTAGGGCTTTTGAATTCAAGGGTTTCAGAGGGGAGAGAAAGTAACCTTGTTTAAGTGAATGGCTCGAACAACGTCTTTGTCAGAGGTGGAGGTTGAGGTGGACAAGCGGCGGCCACGGCCTCCGGGTTTGGGGGCTGTTGTAGTGGAAGAGCAGCAGCGGATGACAAGTCTAGTGGTGTCGTGGTGGTGGTGGTGTGAATTAGTTGTTTCAATGGGTTCGAGGAGGATAGGCTTCATAGCCTCACCGCATCCATCTCTCTTTTCTTCTTTTGTTCTTTTCCTACTCAACTACTGCAAGTACTAAACTATGTCCTAGTAGGTAGTGAAATGGTTTCAGATATGGAGGAAAATGGTTTCAGTTTTGGAGCAGGTGTAATAGGCTAGGGGTTGTTTAGGGATTTTATAGCAGGATGTTGACACTTTAACGGTCAATTTTAACAATTGGACCAAATTGTATGTCATTAAAAATTAATAGGAGTGAGCTGTTGAAATTGAAAAAATGAGGACTAAACTGTCGAACCATAGAAAATAAGAGGAGTGACCAGTATTTTGTCCATTAATTAACCAGCGGGGCTGATTTATCTCTTCTTACGAGATTTCTTTATTTGATTAACTAGTGAGGCTAGTTTGTCCATTCTTATGTGATTCTGGATTTTAAGTTATATGGTTTATCAAAGTTACATGCAACTAAGTTTTTAAAGTTGAAACGTTGGAAAGTATTTAAATTTGCGTATTTGTTAAATTATTTAAATTTTTGTCCACTCACTCTAACGTTTTAAATTACTTTCCTCTGGGCCCTTCGGTTTCAAATGCCCAGTTTACAGGCTAAATTTATTTGAGGTCAAGCGTACATGGAGTCGAGGCATAGTCAAAGGCTGCTTCCACTTAATATTTATTCATTGTTCTACATTCATTATATATATGTTCTGATAATCCAGTGAGTAAATTGTTGAATATCATTGTTGTTGGTTGTGGGATTCTTTTAAATGAGTATTTGATATTTTGAGAGATGTGATGAATTTGGGGAGCAGGAAGGTTCCAAGAGTACAAGGTTGTAGTATGATTTTAGAAGTGTGTTTGCAAGTGTTATTAAAAAGGGTTGTCCATTTTCAAGGAAGGTTATACTGATTTTCCGGTAGCATCTCCTTTGAAGATGGTCATTCCAGATTTCAAAGTGAAATTTGGGTGTGTCATGACAAGATTTGCACATTCTCTTGCCGCCAACCACCACCAACACTGACGGCCGCCTAGACGGCTCAAACATCAGTACCATTGACCTCGTCGATGTCACCATCAATCCCAGCTTGGACCCAGGACCCAAGCCCAAGGACCCAAGTCCAAACCCAGGCCTAAGGACCCCGAGCCCAAACCCGAACTAGATTAGGAGACCACACCCAAAAACCTAGCAGCTCCCGGTTGTCGTCTTCTAGCAACTCTTGTTCCGGCGGCAACCAAGCTCGATTACCATTCCCGGCGGCAACCAAACCTGGCCATTCACCAGTCTTTGCAAGCCCATTCGCCTCTCTTGACGCAGATTTCCAAGGCGATATCACAATCATAATAGACTTTACAATCATCTCTGAATCAAACGCCTTCACAATTTCTTCTTTGATTTTCACGTTGCTACTATTGTTATCACTCTCAACATCGCCGATTGATCTGATAAATAACACCTCACTCTGCGCCTGGTAAGGAATCAGATCGATGGGGAGGTGCTGCTATCGAGAAACAAGGGCGTCATTTTGGAGATATGGATCATTGTCGTCGCCTTCGAAAACGACAGCGAAGACAAACTGGTAGTTCGCACGTCTTGGTGCTGTTAGAGATAGAGATCGTGATGTCGCCGTAGGACGACCACGATATTGTTAGCGCAAGAAGCACCACGAGAGAGAGAGAGAGAGAGAAGTTTCGACTCTAACTAAATGAGATGAAAACTTATTTACAGAGCGGATTCAGTGCAGCTAGTGCACTTGAACCAACCCCTTAGACTAACAGGCAAACAAACGTTGGTTAGTGACCAATAAAGTCAAAATGCCGTAAAAACCCAGCAAGTGAGGTGATACGACCGAACTTCCTCTCTGCATATCCCCCGCCTAAAAAGACCCTTTCTCTCTGAGACCCAGCCTCTCAGCCATCAAACATAGGAGAAGACATCACCAAGGATTGAAAGGGCGCGCCTCTGCGTCAGCGTCAAGCTCACCTGCCAAAGTCTCTGATGTCCCCTCCGCCGCCGTCTCGTCATCAAGACACACAAGGAGCCCGAGCGCGACTTTTGAAGAGGAGAAGCAAACGGTCGTGGTCCACCGCCGCCGGCCGATAAATGACAAGAGGAAGAGGCTTGATCATTGGGGTCACGGATTCGGGTCTGATATATGACAAGGTAAGATCTTGTCGGATCGTAGCTCCGGCGGAGGGCTTGCCAATCTGGGTTGAGGAGGCTGAATGATCTAATGTATTCTACTGTAGCTGATCCCATTACAGCTTCTAAATACAAGAAACCCTCGATTCTCTTCTCCCCTATATATTGTCGATTCGATCATATTAAGCCAATCAGAGAACCTCCTATTCGATTTTGAGAGCTGCACTCTACCCTTTTTACATACTAACAGATTCTACCTTGATTGATTTTTAATCTATTTACTCTCGTGTGTTTTTACCGTGATGATAAGTTTTGTGTTTTGTTTTCATGTCGTTAACGGTGTTAGTATGAGTATTGGAGTCATGTATAAGATAAGATTTAATGAATGATAAAGATTAAATATAGCTACTCGGTTCACATATATTTGGTGTGTAACAAGAACATTCTTGTCAGAAGAACTTGATTGTGTTAGGGTGTTTGGTACGGACTCGGACCCTCGATTCTCTCCTAATATTTTTGTCCTAATATTACCTCATAAGGTAATCTCAGACATCAATTCTTAATGAATGGCTAGGATCTCTTTTAGTTTGTTTTTTTTTTTTTGAGATATCTCATCTATTTAATTCTCTTCTCCAATTTCTAGTCAAGACCTTTCTTCTTCTTCTTTTTTTTTTTTTGGAATTTCATCGGGACCTTTCTAAATGAGAAATACCTGCAGCCAGAAGTTAGTCCTCAAGAGAAACTCTCAACAAGAACAAAACCCCTTCCTCATCAGCTCCACCTCCTACGAGATAGTTTTAGATCTGCACCTCCACCTCCATCTCTCACCTCCTCAAGATCTTCCTCGAGAACATCATCCTCGACGGTGTGATGTCGTAACATACACTGAGCAAGCCCGAATGAAGACCATCACCGTCATGGATGTTGTCTATGCTCTCAAGAGGCAGGGAATTAGGACCCTTCACGGTTTCGTGGGTTGATCTGGGTTTGTTAATATATATTGGGTTTTAAGTTTAGTAGTTATTCTAGTGGTCTATGCTTAGATCTGGGTTTCATTAGAATTAGGTTTCTAAACTTGTTGTTCATGTAACTTGCGACTTTGTTTTGGGTAAATAGATTATAATATTTCGGTAAATCTTTGCCTTGATTATAATTATTGATTAATATTATTTCAGTTTTTTGGGTTTGTTGTTCTCATACATATATGTTCGAGATTTTTGAAAATCTGGGTAGCTGAATTGGTAATTTACATTCCATCTCTCTTGGTTGCTTCACCTAAGCGCAACAACAACACAACAAAGTGTGATCATTTTGCATTTGTGGAGCATTTGTCTAAAATTCAGATGTGAATTGCTATTAGGAGACATGTTTGTGCGAATTAATGAATTAAAGATGTTGGGTTCTTGGTTTCGGTTTCGGTTTCGGTTTGAAGGAGGAGGAGGAGGTGTTGGGTCTGCAACATTTGAGGGTTTTAGAGAGGGAGAGATGAGAGAGCAGAGAACACAAAAGAGAGGGGAAGCTGGTCCAATTTTGAGTTGACAGACGAAGACGGAGAGGAAGAGACCTGGTTTGTTTTTTTTTTTCTTTGTTCGATGTGAGTGATTCATTATACGAGATATTGGGAAGAGAGAAGAGATGAATATATATATATATATATATATATATATATATATGAAAACCTAAATAAATATCATCTTGACCGTTGGTTAATCTTCGACGGTCAAGATTGGCTTATGAGGAGATATGAGCAGGGAAATATAAGGAGAGGATCTCAGTCTGTTTGGTACCTACAGCAGAACCCGACCGAAATCTCCAGTGTTGAGAGAGAGAGAGAGAGAGAGAGAGAGAGAGAGAGCTAATCGTTTGAAGGTGGAGGCAACGACGCTGTGCAACCAAGCAAGGACGACCACCTCTGATTGGAGGCAACCGTGGTGCGTGGCGAAGATCGGCGAGCTCGGCTCGCATCACATCGAGGCTACTTGGAGAATTAGTACTAAATAGTCATTTTCCCTAGAATTTAATCATCAGTAACTACATAATCACAAGTAATGCTAGTTGTAACAAAGTAGCTAGGTGGAGTTTGAGAAAAATTAAGATGCATGAATAGTTGATTACCAATATTAGGATCCTCCATGCAATCAAATAGCCCAGTTCTCCAAGCCTCGGTGCCAATCGGAGGTGGTGTATAAACATGTGGAGGAGTATAGACTTGGTGATGTGGGCTTGGAGGCACAGGTCGAGGCGGCCGTGGAGGCGGATACTGCATTGGTGTTGGTTGTGGTGGGTACTGTAGAGGCTGCAGGTAAGGTGGTGATGGTTGTGGTTGTCCTGGCAGCGGCTGGTGGTGGAAATATGGTTGTGGTTGGCCTCCGCCGTGTGGTTGCTGGTTTTGGTCATAGTTTGCAGAATTATTACCAAACGTGGCTTCCAAAACGACTCCATACTGAACCTCATTATGAACTTCTACCTCATCTTGATGACATTCAGGCTGAACATGCTGGTGGTATATTGAGGAGGGGTCTTCCAACTCTGAAGTTTCCATCACCTCTCTCTCTCTCTCTCTCTCTCTCTCTCTCTACCACACTATTTGATTGAAGAGGAAGCTAGAAAGAGAGTGGGAGAGAGTAGGGCATGCCGTACGATTTATATACTAGTACTTCAGTACGTAGTACCATCTCTACGGCAACCCAATATCACTATATCAGGAACGTCGTTATAATTAATTTAGTTGATGGAGTAACTAAGCTTAATCAATAATGTAGCAAATGCTGGGAGATTTTTCTTCCAACTTAGATTGTTTGACTGATTCATGAATTTTAATTTGGAGGAGTCGTGGTTGGTATATATATAGCAGTAGATCGGGTAATCTGGTTTATAATTATTGGCAGCAACTCAAAATCATAAAATTATATAAGTATGAATAATAAAAATAGTACTCGAGACTAAGTCCTGTTGCGTCCAAATGTCCTATTCGTTTCAAGTTGAAGAAAGAAAAAACGTAAATAAAATTAGTTTATTTTCTCTCACCTTGTATATCGACCACTTGATCTTTGAATTTAAATTTCTGTATACATCATTAGGCCAATTCTACCAAACTTGCATATATATATATAAGCAGAAATACGTGTGTACAGTTTCGGACATGGAACTCTCAAACTAAGCTAGCTAAAAAGTCCTCATTTTAATCTTCTAAAGTTCTAAATACATGGGGAAAGGAAAGGATGCCTTTCATACGAATACGAATTTCAACAACTTGATATACCATATAATTTAGGAAGCAATGGATAAGAGTCTAGAGCTAAATTTGATGTTGAAAAGGTCTTATATATCAATAAATTACTTATGCATCAACTTCTTTTGAGTTTGGTTGGTGTGTTAATACATGTGATGCATCAATTTTATCCTTAAATTGTAAAATAAGTCCTCAAAATATTAATATTAATCCTTAAAGTTGTAAAAAAAAATAGTTACAACATTAGATTTGTCCTTAAGATGGTAATTGAGTCTTCAAAGTGTAATATAAGTCTAAAAATTGTAACAACTTTTTTTTAATTACTTTGAGGACTCAATTAACACTTTAAGCACAGATTTTACCAGATTAAAGACACATGATGACTAATGTTGTAACTAGAAAATTTTACAACTTTAAAGACTAATATTACTAGTTTAAAAACTCAATTTATAAAGTTTCTCTAATCACTAGCTGACTACCAAACATAAGTAGTTAGTAGATGCAAGCATTCAAGTGAAAGAAAGTTTGTTAACAAGAATTTCAGTTGGATTAACAAACCCCCCGCGCCTTAAGAAAATAGGACGCGCCTGAAAAAATCCTAGTAAGAGTAAGATAGAGTCCCTCTTTCTCGGTTGAAGCTTGTCGGCAGCCTCGCCACAATGTTTCAGTTTGGGAGAGGAATCGTTTAGCTAGAGTGCGCCCGTTTTTTCTTGGTTCTGTCTCTTGTTTTCGTCTAGGTTTGGTGTTATGATCTTCCCAGCAAGACCAGAAGAAGTGGATGTCTCCACATGTGAGCCACACGTGCTCATTAGCTAGCTAATTTAGTTAATTAGTTTGTATTAGGGCCACTACCAGGACAAGCACTTTAGCCGACTAAAAATTTTCGTCGGCCTGTTAAAAAAATTCGTCGGCTAAGACCTTAGCCGACGAGCCTTCCTCGGCTATAGTGTCGTCGGGAAAAGGCCGTCTGTGATGATTTTAGCCGACGAAAATTTTTTTTTCGTCGGCTATAGTCCCACAGTTAGCCGACGAAAAACATGTCGTCGGTTTTTTTCCCAGACTTTAGCCGACGAAATATTCGTCGGCTAAAGTGCGTAATAAATAATTAAAAAATAACTATACCCGACGAAATTTAGTATATTTCGTCGGCTGAAGTGTGTAATAAATAATTAAAAAATAACTATAGCCGACGAAATATAAAATATTTTGTCGGCTAAACCTTATAAAAAATAAAAAAATAACTATAGTCGACGAAATTTACTATATTTCGTCGGCTAAACCTTATAAAAAAAAATTTTAAAAATAACTATAGCCGACGAAACATGCCATAATTCGTCGGCTAAACCTTATAAAAAAATTAAAAAATACTATAGCAGACGAATATAATGTTTAAATATCGTCGGCTAAAGTTGCTGGGTTTTGAAAAAAAAAAACTGCAGAAACTTTCGGCCACCTCCAATCACGACCAAAATTTGACAGAATCTTCCTCTCAACATTTCGAACAACTATCTAGAAGAAGTCGAAGCTCAATTCTAAGCCTAAACAGGTCAATCGACTGAAAATATAAAAATCCCCAATTTTAAACCCTAAAAACTTCAAATCTTCGATTCTCTTCACACACACTGAATCGAGCTACCAAATTCTAGGGGAATGTAGTACTAATCAAACTCAACTTATCCATATATAGAACTCACCAAATGGTGATCTAAGGAAGGAGAAATTCGATCGACACCGAATCCGAACCGGCGGAGTTTTGGAGCTCGATTTATCCCTCACGGCGGCGCCACTCGATGCACCACCTATCCAGCAATGAAGTAGAGACGACGGCAAATCTTTTGGGACAAGTGTGACAGTCTCCGGTGGCTTGACGGCGAAGCTAGGCCGAGAAGAAAATCTGGCAGATAATAGACTTCTTACCATCCATCTTCGGCTATATAAAGAACTTTAGCCGACGAAATTCTTTATTTTCGTCGGCTAAACTCTTTTGAAAATTTTGGTTGACCGCCAAAAAATTTTGGTTGAAAATTTTTCGACTTTAGCCGACGACTTTTCATATATTTTCGTCGGCTAAAGTCCTTTGAAAATTTTGGTTGAAAATTTTGAAAATTTTTCGACTTTAGCCGACGACTTTTCATATATTTTCGTCGGCTAAAGTTCTTTGAAAATTTCGTCGGCTAAAGATACAAATTTCGTAGGCTAAACCTTCTAAACTCGTCGGCTAAACTTTATAAATTCGTCGGCTAAACCTTTGAAATTCGTCGGCTAAAAGTATTTTTATACATTTGGCATGTTGTGATTGTGATGATCAAACTTGAGAAACAGAAATCCAACCGTCAGATCTGACCATCATGATAAAATACATGTATGGGAAAAATTTCAACTTGATTCAAAAAGAATAAGGGCTCGATCCGGACGGTCAATCTCGTAAGTCAAACCCCTAAACGCACGGAAAAGGTCGTTCGACCGTCTAAATTACGTATTTTGGCCGGACCTCCAACTGAAAATAGTTTTAAACCGATGACACGCAACAAGTCGTATAAAAATTTTACGCAAAATAACCACCGAATATAGGGCTACTCATAGGGGGAAAAAATGAAAAATTGCATTGACCGCAACTATCGGTACCGAATATTTACCGGAATAGTGTGATTTTTCAACCGTGGATGTATTTCAACATTCTCGTCATATCTTATTTCATGACTTTTTGGCGTTTGAAGGTTTTACGTATAGTTTGTTTTTGAAACGGAACATTTACATAACACTTGGTAAACAAGTTATACAACATTAGTATGCATGTTGTGATTGTGATGATCAAACTTGAGAAACAGAAATTCGACCGTCAGATCTGACCATCATGATAAAATACATGTATGGGAAAAAATTCAACTTGATCCGAAAAGAATAAGGGCTCGATCCGGACGGTCAATCTCGTAAGTCAAACCCCTAAACGCACGGAAAAGGTCGTTCGACCGTCTAAATTACGTATTTTGGCCGGACCTCCAACTGAAAATAGTTTTAAACCGATGACACGCAACAAGTCGTATAAAAATTTTACGCAAAATAACCACCGAATATAGGGCTATAGTAGGTAATAGAAAAATTTTAGGGTTTAGCTGACGATTACCCTAACGTATTAGTCGGCTATAGTATGTAATTAAAAAATTAAAAAATAACTATAGCCGACGAAATATTAGGTTATTCGTCGGCAAAAACCATCTTAGCCGACGAATTATAGTGTATTTCGTCGACTAAACGAAAAATTGATTCGTCAGCTTGGTTTTTTTTTCGTCGGCTAAAGTCTGCAAATATAAGGCACTTTAGCCGACGAAATTATAATATTTCGTCGGCTAAACTTTTAAAAATTTCATCGGTTAAAGTTTAAAAAGTTTGTCGGCTAAACTTTTAAAAATTTCGTCGGCTAAACTTTTAAAAATTTTGTCGGCTAAAGTTCACAGACTATAGCCGACGAAAAAAATTATTCAGCCAACGAAATATTAATTTCGTCGGCTAAAGTTGACCATAGCCGACGAAAAAAAATTCGTCGGCCTAGTTTTTTTATTTTCGTTGGCTAAAGCCTTTCTTCTGGTAGTGGGCTTTGCTCCAAATCTGTTGGATGTTGGCCAAGTGGCAATATTTAGAAGGCCCATTCTGGGTATAAATAGCTTTTGTAAGAGAGCAGTTGGAGGAAGCAAAAAAAGACTAGTTTTTCTTTGATTTCCTTTGCATTTATGTTCTTAGTTTTAGCTAGGGTCCCAGATCCCTATTATCTGGTATCTGATCCCTTGCTCTGGGCCTTATGACAAAAAACAAGGGGGCTAATCCAGCCGGCACCACCTCTCACGGCGGTGATGTCTCGCACATTGAATCTGAGTTGCAAGCTCACAAGGATCTCACTGCGTCTAAGTTCACTGAGCTTCAGACCATTCTAAATGTACAGCAGGACTCTTTTAACTCTTTTCATACCGAGATAATGGAGGAGCTGCGTTCCATGAAGACTTTATCGGCTATTGCTGCTGATAGGCTCGACTCATCATTGCTGAAGTTCGGCTCGCTGCCGCCGGCTACAAGCGCACCCCTGCACCTCGCTCTGTTTGACTCTGCTACTTCAACTCGTGCCCAGGTCTCTTCTTCAGCTGCCCCCCTGAAAGGTAGCAACTTTAATCGCTCTTTTGTGCAATCTATGAACATAGAAGAGTTGGATGAGGATAATGACTCTCATGAGACCTTGTTGGATTTTAATACTACTCAACCCATTATTACTAATGATTCTGGGGAGGTGATGAATGCCCTAAATGTGAGCAAGATGGAAGTTAATAGGTCTCGAGTTGGTAGTAAGGGTTTTGAGAAGGGTGATTCAAGTGGAAAAGGGAAAGGGATGGCCATTGATGCTTCAAAAGCTACTTTTCCCTCTAAACCACCACACCACCAGTAGTTCCAACGCTCCAATTTTGCTTCTCAGGCTTCAAGTTTTGGTCAGCCAAATGTGAATGTTAGTGTACCCTATTCACAGGTCCCATACCCCAATTTTGGTTCTAATCATACACACATTGGTCTGCATACTAATTCCTCATGCCCACACCCTAATTTTGTTCCAACCAATTTTGCTCAACCATACATATCACCCTACTGCCATCAAGACCCTTATGGGAACAGTTGCCAGTACCCTCACACTTACTCTTTTACACCAAACCCAAACCACATTTACACTACCACCACCACCCATACACCGAGGGCTACAGTAACAGCTCAAGGTGCTCCCACATTTCAACACCACCACACTGCAATCTCATTTTTTTGATCCTAACCTGCCAACAATGAAACAAAAATGAAGCTGGAATTCATGCAATTTGCCGGGGGTGATCCGGTAGAATGGTTAAACAAGGTAGAGCAGTATTTTGAATTTTATCAGATACCTGAGGAGAGGAAGCTGTCTATTGCTACTATGCATCTGGTGGAAAAGGCTTCTGACAGGTGGTACATGTTTCGACATGAATTTCCACCAACTTGGGAATGTCTCACTGAGCTGTTAATGAGGGAATTCAGCAGCCATAGTTTGATTGACTACCAAGCTGCACTAGCTAGGATGAGTCAAACTAGCTCAGTGGAACAGTACATAGACCAGTTCACCAAACTATCAATGAGAGCTCCCAGATTCTCACCTCAGGCCTTGCTTTCATTTTTTGTGGGTGGTCTCAAAGACAACATCAGAGCTGATGTCAAGGCCTTGAAACCAAAGACTTTGTATAAGGCTTGTGAGTTAGCAAAAACTTTTGAAGAAAGGGAACTGCATCTCAGAGTGCATAGTAGTGCAACTCTCAACCAGAGGATCAACAATGCAATAGCTCCAAGAGTTGGGGCTGCACAAAAACAAGTTGTAAGGGCTCCTATGCCTGTCAACCAACTAAGGGGTCAAATTGCTCCTGTGGGAAACAATGGAGCTGGCACTAGAAGGCTATCACAAGCGGAGTATCAAGAAAGGAGAGCCAGAAACCAATGCTTCTTTTGTGATGACATTTTTCGCCCAGGCCACAAGTGTAGACGAGGTCAGCCCTTGATGGTAATCGAGGTTGTCCCAGAAAAAGTTAAGTTGGGAGGGCCTGAACCAATGGCAGAAGGAGAAATGGAGGAGCAAGAAGATGGAGCTAATGCATATCAGATATTACAGCTCGATACGGTAGGTGATGGGAGTAGTAGCACAATGCAGCTCAAGGGGTGATGCAACAAGAGACAGCTACACACTGTAATTGATTCTGGTGCTTCTCACAATTTTGTGCACCCAAATGTGCTGAAGAATGTGAGGGCACATGTGGAAGTTATGAAGCCTGTGAGAGTAAGAGTAGCTAGTGGGAAGATTTTAGTAACCACTAAAATTGCCACTTTGGAGCTTTGTTTGCAAGGGTACACATTTTTGTTCCAATACTATGTTCTGCCCATTTCAGGTAGTGAGATCATATTGGGAGCTAACTGGTTGAAAACCCTAGGAGACATTGTATGGAACTTTGAGCACATGTCCATGAAGTTTGACAGTTTGGGGAAGCGACATGTGTTGCAGGGGGAAACAGAAACTAAAGCAACTGTGGTGAGATGGAGGGCGGAAGAGATGGGGTAGGGAGTTGCAAATCCTTCTGAGGTGACCGGGGAAGGGTTTAGATCTGGTTCGGCATGGGTTGTTATGGTGGTCTTTGTACCCGATCCGGTTTTCTTCTGTTTGTGTCGGGTTAGTCTTTAGTCGGGTTACGGTGAGTTATCTCAGGGAGGTGCAACCGAGTTTGGGAGTGTTAGCTGCGGATCTGTTGGTGGAGGCCTCGGCGAATCTGAGTTATGCAAGCTACTGGTTAAGCCTCGATCTGTAGCTTGTTGCAGGTGGGCGGAGGTGTTGTCGGAGGTGCGGAGGATCGACGAAAGCAGGTTGGTGGAGTGATCTGGGCCACAAACTGGGCTGGTTTTGGGTGGGTTCAGATATGGGGGAGCTTAGCTGGGCCGATGTCGAAATGGGCTTAGTCGTGGTGATCAAGGCTGGGCTGCTGCATCTCCTTTCGTTTGTGTGCTTTTTTTTTTCATTTGTTTTGTTGTATGTTTTTCTTTAGTGTTTGGTTATGTTGATCCTTTATGGTCGCATTGTTTGGATTAGTACAAACATCGCTAATGAGTGATGACGGTATTCACCTGCTTTTATTATGAGTATTCGCTACTCAGGAGGCGAAGTTGACTCAAGTTCTTCATCCTTCATGGGACAGAAGCTACTGCCATGTTGGATCTCTGATCTTGATGACCATTTTCCTAGCCTCATGGTGTATAAGAGATTTAGCTCCGATAGGAAGTTAGGGTCATGCCTTTTGATCTGATGTTATAAGTGGTCAATTAGTGGCTCATGATTGTATCATTCATGCCGCTTGTAACTTCTTTCGTACGAATAGTAACCCCATTTGATCAAAAAAGTGAAAGAAAGTCAGCAGAAATTAGAGGTACAAGTACTACCATGTCTTCTGTTCATCCATCATGTTGCGTTTTAATAGTCATGGTGGTCAAGATTATTTTGAGATTACCCAACACCATTTAGTCTCTCATTCTAAATAAGAGGCATACTCAACAATTAGATGCCGGGTATTTTTAAGTTAGGTAATGAAAAAAAAAAAACCCTGGATTAAAGATGGTTAGGGAGTACAAAAATAGTCTAATATTTACTCACTTGTCTGGATACTCAGGAGGCAATTACGCAGACCACCCCATCGGTCATAACAGATGAATAAAGGATACTTGATACAAATCACTAAGTAGACATGAAGGAGATTCGATTTTTGCACCAAAATATATGCTTCTGATAAACAAAGTTCTTTCTTAGTAATAGGCAATAGCATTATAACAAAGATAGCACTGAATATTCATCATAAGGCCGTTTAAAAATCCATATTACAAGCAATATCTCCAGATACTAGATGGACATAGACAGTCACTTCAGAAATTCATATGGTAGATATGATGGCCATAATAGCTAAATCCATGCAGAAATCACTTCACAGCTACAGAATCATCTCAGAAGTCATCTGCCAATATCTCCCACCTGCAAATAGTTGAATGAATGAAGGTTAACTATCATTGCTTTAGCAAGATGTATGTATACACATGCACATGCGCACACATATATAATCCAATATTGATGTTGGATGCATATGCATTCGAAACCCCACTAGATATATTTTCATAGACCAGGATATTTGGTTCTAGCATACCCTTTATGTCATAACATAAATGAAGGGAACTTATGTGCTTTACAGTTGAAGACAAATATGTAGAATGAATAACTGCTCATCATAATTTCCAAGGCATAATACAACATGATGATACTTCAACCCAACAATGAAACCATAGAGATACAATGTCAAAACAAAAGAGGATCTGCAGAAAATCGAGCTATAACTTATGACCATTAATATGTCCTACTTCCAGACTTTTTGAAGTATAACTTGGTACACTGTTACATAAGCATACATTATGGTGATGCCTACTCAAGTGGGAACTAAGAAACCAAGTATCACAAAAATTTAAGTAGCCAGTGCACCTTATCAACTGCCACAGGATGAGATCAGTAAGGTTGTAGGAACATATGGTATAATCCTCCATTTTACTAGCACTACACAGTACCACCTATGTCATTCCTGAGTTTACAGCAATTGGCTGAAAAACTAAATTGGTTAATAACTTGAGATAAACTAAAACATTGTTTCAATGCAGAAAACTATCATTCATATGTCTAAAACCTGAGACAGAGGAAGCAGTTACAGACAAACACATAAATACACAACTTTGTTGGTGGTCTTATAAGTAAATGATTAGATTTCAGTAAACTTCTCCTGCTGCTACTTGTGAGTGTGGAAGTAAGCTTCTATTCATGCTAAGCATCAAAGAGGCTATTAGAATTAAGACCATACTACAAATCAAAGTTACAAAGTCTGTATACTGCATGAGCTATGCTATAGTTTTCTTTTTTTATTTATGGTTGAAACCATGTTAACGTTCTATCCACAACAAACAGAAGTTCAAGCACACTAAGTTAGTAACATCAACAATTTCACCTTCCACTATCTAAGCATCTACGGTAATACCAGGTCATTGCCAAGAAAAAAAATGTAACACCAGGTATAACATAAAACATGAAACTGCAAGCGGATGATAAGAGTAGCCTATCTTATCTCTGTCTTTAACTAATTTCTTTACAAACATATGCTATCTAGAGATATTCTTAGTTCGTCCATCAAATCTGAATCAAGTTTAGTTTCAAAGAAATTATATTGAGACAACAGAAGTAAGAAAAACAGTCAGCTAAGACAAAAGGGCATACTTCGGGTCAAAAAGGACATACTACACAAGACCAACAACAACTTGAGCTAAGAGTGCAATGACTTTGTAACAAAGCAACACTAGGCAAAAATAGTAAATCATAAAATCAATAAGCACATAGAAAACAGGTTGCAAAAATTTAGAGGCAGATGCATCTGAACAATTGTAAACCAGAAAGTCAGTGCTAGATAACTCACCTTGCCTATTTTTTCCCTCAGTATGAAGCTGCATCATCCCTGTCGAGCAAGACAAGGCTCTCTTCAAAAGAGTCAACATAGCAAATATGCCCTCCAGATATCCCTAGACGTTTAAACCCTTTGCTCACTACGTCAAGAGAAACTAACTCATGGCTCAGTTCCAATATCACTTCACTACTCCTCTTGAAACAAAATGCCATGGGTAGACTTCTTTCCGGACCTTGTGGACCGAAAACCACCACTTTTGTCCATGATTTCTCCTCACTGTACTCTGTCATTACCCAAACATCAAGAAAAGAATCACGCTTACACCTCACAAACAAAGCAATAGATTTTCTATCTCCAGAAACAGACAACCTCAAGTCCACTGGGTCCTCCACATCAAAGCTCATGGGCAACACTTTCTCTCCAAATAATTCACTAGCCACATCGAATGTCAAAATGAAATAGGTCGCATATCTCTCTTCGTCTATCCAATTCCCAGCCAGCCAGTGAAGTGCCCCGTTGACAAAAACATTGACAAAGGAATCAGGCACAAAAAAACGAGGACACTGACGGATCATGCTCCAAGATCCCTTGGCCAGAGAATATACCTGACCTAAAGTCCGGCAATCATAATAGTTGTAGACATGATCAGTCAGTCTCACAACCTTATAGTCATTACCAATAGCATCATAACCTAAACCAAGTGAAGCACTATATCTACCGTGCGTCTCAAACCTCACACTGGGCTCGGGAAGGGTCACATACTTTCTAATACTAGGATTCCATATAACAAAGGTGTAACCATAATCCCCCAAATCATCAGCAAGCAAAACCAACCCATTACAAGTACCCACCACACGAAAACACGGATTGATCAATTCTTCATTAAGAGCAACTGGAAACTCAATCTTGCAATACTCAGAAACAGCAGTGTCATCATGAAGCAGAGAGTAAGAGTCTTCTTTGAACCCATCGATTTCAGCTCTTCGTTCAGTTCCAGTCGAGTAGCGGTGACTGTGAACAGTGTGGAGGAGAATGAGGTGGGTGGCATTTTGCTCACTGAAATTGCGGATAAATTTTGCGTCTTTGATGGTGGACATCCAAGATTTAGAGACAGAGGTGAATCTGATGAGGGATTTGATGGGTAGTCTGAGTAGGATGTCGGGTATGAGGTCTTCAGGGAGAGACTTGAGCCAATCTGAGATGACATTATAAATGGAAGAACTAAGCTTAGAGGATGATGCAGGGCTCAAGCGAGACTCACCTTCATAGCATTCGTTCCACATCGTGAAAGAGTATGAGAATGAGAAAGCGCTGTTGCTCACTTGCTTGCCTTAAACCCTCTTTCTATTTTGGTCTGCAAAACCCTAAGGTATAGGAGGCTCTGTGTTTATAAGCTGAAGAGAAATAGGAAATAAGAAAATGATTTGTTCAAAATTGCAAAGCTTCCCACCAATTTGTACTAGTTACATTTCACCACCGTTGTAAATTTGATTCTCATTCTGCTCCCCCCCTTCTGGTTTCTAATTTAACCACATGAGTTCATTTTATTACATTTGCGTCCATCAAAGTTCTCATAAGTTTTTTTTAGAAGTAACCAAGGGTGACATGGGTGCAGTAACCACATGAGTTCATTTTATTACATTTTCCCCCCTGCATCTTCTGGCCTGCCTTTATACTTGGTGCAGTAACCAACAAAACTTACCTATTGTTCATTCTGATCATTGATCCTTCAATTGTTTCAAGACATAATCTGATAAGCCTTTTCGCTTAGAAGCCATGTTGTTAAGACATACTGATTTTCGTTCTGTTGTCCGTCAAGTTTGTTCTAATATCTATACCCGTTTAATCACCATTACAGACATTTCAAATTTGTCTCTTTTACTCGCTGTTTTCCGTTCTAGGACTTGTAAATGGAATAAAGATACTTTTGGTAATCTCTTTGACGGTTTAACCATAATACCTTTCTACTTCACCAGTATTCTAACTCAGTTACTCTCTAATCTAAGCAGTGCAAGAGGCTTTGTTTTCATATATGCTAATTCCTTGCATACATCTGATACTTTGATTGATGAAGCTCTTGCCTTGTGAGCTGGTCTTAATGCCACTCGGTACATGGTTTTTCATGCTTTAGAAGTTGAAAGGGGGATTCTAGACTTTAAATCGACAGTAAACTTGAAATCTTTCATGTTCCTTGGCTGAAAAGTTGCTGTCAAGAGTTGGAAACATGTCAAGGGTTCTGGGCTGGCAATTTCGTTACTGATGCCTTTGTTTAAAAAAAATAAAAAATAAATAAATAATAAAAAAAAGGTCACTTTGCTGCAGCTAAGAGTTGGTACCATTCCCTTCCTAGTTCTTTTTTTGGTCTGATTCTCTTCCTAGTTCGGCTATGACTACTCTTTTTTCTTTCTTTTTTTGTTCTCTTCAAATAGGTTGTAGTGTTGTCCTAGAGGAAGTGTTTTTAATTGTTTTTTCTGTACATAGAAGAAAAAATGCTTCATAATCATGAATCTTCTAAATTCCCACATGAATCTAGATCCTCCCCTTGGCTGCGGCCCTCTAAAAAGAAGAAATTATAAAGCTCAAATGCTTTAACCTTGACTATTAATTTAAGATGGATGGAGAGTACTAAAATAGTTTGCAAATTGGCTCAATATTTCTAGATAATCATGGAACCAATTACATAGAGCACCCTAGCAGTCATTACCAGATCAGAGATACTTTGTGGAAATCATGATTTGAAGGAAAGTCAATTCTTTCACCAAATGATATGCTTCAATAATGATGCAGGGCAGAAACTGAAAGTTTCTGTCTTGCAGCTAGATCAAGGGTAAAACTCTTGAGAATGAAGATCTCAAGAGAAAAACAAGCAAAAACATAGAGGTTCTTGTTGTAGGATTAAAGAAGGAACGATTATTGAGTTCTAGGGCAGAATGTCCCAGAGAAAACTCTTTATATGATTTTCTTCAAAATAACAAAATTACAAGACTCCAAAACCCTAGATATATAGGTAATAGCAAACCCTAATAAAAATAGGAATCTAAAAGATTTAGGAAAAATAATAAAATGTAAAAATAATAATAATATCCTAATTTAGGACTTTCTGGATGCTCCTGCATCAAATAAACACCTTGTTCTTTCTTACTAATAGAGTAATAGGCAATAGCAATATAACAAAGGTAGCATTGTGGAATCTGGTGAGTGAATACCCATGACAAGGCGGGATAGAAAATTCATATTACAAGAAAGTACCGTTAGGGCGTTAGGAAGAACTAAGCTACAGATATGAGATGAACATTTCGATAGAGTGATCACTTCAGAAATTCAGAGGGTACATACAGCGGCCATAATTCATGCAGAAATCAGGTCGCACTTCACACTCTTACAGCTACAGAAAACAGTCACAAAAGCCATTAGCCAATATCTCCAACCTGCACATAGTTGAATGAATAATGAAGTTAACAACTATTCCTTTGGAAAGATGTACCACACAAACTCACGAATAGATATAGTCCAATATTAATGTTGGTTGCATGCATGCCAACACCCCAGTAGAGGAATTCCACAGAACTGTACATTCAGTTCTAGCATACCATTGATATATACTTTATTTCCCATTGAATCTATTGACACGGTATAGCAAGACAAAATCAAAGAAGCCAATGTATTTTGCAGTTAAAGGTGGAAATGCTGAATGAATAATTGCTCATAATCAATCTCCAGGCATAATGCAGCATGGAGATACTTCCACCCGATAAAGAAACCATGGACATACGGTGTAAACAATGAAATAAATAAAAATAAAAGACACACACAAAGAGAATGTGCAGAAAATCAAGTTATAACTTATGACCCTTACCCTATGTCCAACATTCAGAGTACTCAAATTGCAGTTTTTGAAGTATAACTTTGTCCTCTGTGGTCTAATATTGGTTTCATCAGCCTACATTACGGTGATGCCTAGTCAAGTGGGAAGCATCAATGAGGCTACTAGAAAATGAACCATCTCATAAATCTAGTCCATGAACTCTGTTGTAGTGTTTTATTTTTATTCTGAAATTATGTTATAGTTGTACTCTACAACAGAAACTGAAAAGAAAGTTCAAGCACACAATAGTAATATCAACAGTTCCTCCGTCCAATTTCTAAGGCAATACCAGATCATGTAACATAAAAAATCAAAACGCAAGCAGATAATAGGAAGAGCCTACGTATGTATGTTTGTCTTTAATGACTTTCTTTCCAAACATATACTGGTAGAGATAATATTACACTTCCTTTTTAACTTCTTGGTTTCGTCCATCAAATCTAAGTCAGTTACGAAGATCGTATTGAGACAACATCAGTAAGAAAACAGTCAGCTAAGACAAAAAGATGTACTTTGCCAGAAAGAATAACAGGACATACAAAGGAATACCACCATCAACTTGAGCTAAGAGCATAATGACTTCAAAACAAAGGAACACTAGGCAAAAGTACTAAATCAACCATGCCTAGAAAATAGGTTACAAAATATTAGTCGCAGTGGCATCTGAATCAAACAAGATAGAGTAAACCAGAATGTCAGTGCAAGATAACCCACCTTACCTGGTTTTTCCCTCAGTATGAAGCTGCATCATTCCTGTCGAGCAAGACAAGGCTCTCTTCAAAAGAGTCAACAGAGCAAATTTGCCCTCCAGATATCCCTAGATGTTTAAACTCTTTGCTCACAACATCAAAAGAAACTAAATCGTGGCTACCATCTAGTTCCAATATCACTTCACCACTCCTCTTGAAACAAAATGCCTTGGGTAGACTTCTTTCCGGACCTTGTGGACTTAGAACAACCAATTTTGTCCATGATTTCTACTCACTGTACTCTTTCATTACCCAAACATCAAGAAAAGAATCACCTTCATAATTCTCACACCTCAGAAAAGAGCAATCGATTTTCTATCACCAGAAACAGACAACCTCAAGTCCAGTGGCTCATCCAATTTGAACCTCTTGGGCAACAATATCTCTCCAAATGACTCACCACTCACCAGCCACATCAAATGTCAAAATGAAATAGTTCATATATATCTCTATCCATTGGATAGCCAGCCAGTGAAGTACCCCGTTGACAAAAACATGGACAAAGGAATCAGACACAAAACATTGAGGAAGAGGAACAGGAAGGAGCATCTTCCAAGAGCCCTCGGCGAGTGAATATACCTGAGCTTTAGTCAGGCAATCATCAGATTGGTCGAAAAGGGTGGTAAGTCTCACGACCTTATAGTCATTACTAATAGCATCATAACCCATACCAAGTGAAGCATCATACCTACCGTGCATCTCATACTTTCTAATACTAGGATTCCATATAACAAAGGTGTAACCATAATCCCCCAAATCATCAGCAAGCAAAACCAGCCCATTACAAGTACCCACCACACGAAAACATGGATTGATCAATTCTTCATTAAGAGCAATTGGAAATTCAATCTTGCAATACTCAGAAGCAGTGTTATCATAATGCAGAGAGTAAGAGTCTTCTTTGAACCCATGGATTTGAATTGTTCCTTCAGGGTTAAAGTAGCCTTCACTGTGAACAGCGTGGAGGAGAATGAGGTGGGTGGCATTTTGGTCACTGAAATTGCGAATAAATGTTGGGTCTTTGATGGTGGACATCCAAGGTTTACAGACAGAGGTGAACCTAATGAGGGATTTGATGGGTAATCTGATTAGGATGTTGGGTATGAGTTCTTCAGGGAGGGATTGGAGCCAATCTGTTATGACATCAGAAATGGACAAACCAAGCTTAGAGGTGGATGCAGGGCTCAAGAGAGACTTACCTTCATAGCAATCGTCCCACATCATTACAGAGTGAGACTGAGAGAGCGCCGTTGCTTGCCTTAAACCCTAGGAAATTGAAAGCTATGTGTGACTGTGTTTGTACTTTGTAGGTTGAAGAGAAATTAGGAAATGGGATAACTGTTCAAAATTGCAAAGCTTTCCCACCACTAGATGCTGTGAATTACATTCCGCTCCACCAGAGTCTATTTTATTGCATCACCATCCTTACTGTTTCGTCCGGGTCTTGATTTGCCATTTTTTTTCTTTTCGATTAAAAAAAAGAAAGTTATGAAAGATAAATTGTAGAGACAAGAGATAGCAAGAGAATCATATGTGTTTTTTATATAGGGAATTACATAAATATGGTAAGGATATGAATACATAGATCTAGTCAAACTACATATCCTAATGACATAAGGCCAAGACACACATAAAGAATATCTAGAAAGATATAAAATATCATATAACACTCCCCCTTGTGCCGAACGCTGATATATCAATGGTGCTAATCTGTTGCCTCGTCAAAAACCTCGTCAAGTCAAAAAAACCATGTAGGAGAAAAACTGAACCTTGATTGTAGGAGAAAAGGAGTACAACACACCCTTCACATTTGATAGTGACATGTATGTATGTGCTAAACTCCCCTTGAAGTTCGCACATCCCCCTGATCTTTACATCAATCACAGGGCTCTTCCTGATTCTTTCTAATCATGAAAGTTTCAATAACTTGGCATGTTCATGCTCTTTAACATGTCTTCAAATGTGGCATTGGGAAATGATTAACTAAATCATACCGTATTGTCCTCAAACATAATCTTTTACACTTAAATCTTGAGGAGAATGCCGCTTGTGAACTCAAAACATAAGTTCGTGCAGGAAATCAGATTTCCGCGCAGCATGACATTCGGGTACTAGAACAGCCGTAACTTCCTCTAGGAAATACATATGAACGAACCGTAAACGGTTTTGGAAACTAGACACATTTAACTTTCCAACCATATATTACACATGTTCTGGTTCGTCAGGAGCTATTCACAAAGTCCCGTCGAAATTGACTATTTTGCCATAATCAGATTCTCAGATAGATTCGTCATACTTTACGAAAACAGCCATAACTCACTCAATATGATAGTTATAATCAAATAGTTGGTGCCCCTGGAAAGTAGACACATAGACCTTTCCAATGGTACTAATTTCACCATTTTCCAATGAGTAAGATTTCATGTTGGTCCCGTTAAATTTGACCTACGAAACTCGGCAGATTCTTATTTCGCTTTTGATGTGTCTTTCTTATGTAGGGATAGAATAAAGCTCAACCTTTCATACCATTAAGTATTGAAAAATGAGTTACTGCCATTGTTAGTACATAGCCAAAATACTTGGCTGAGCCGAGAATAAGGTGTAATTACCCGGTCACCGAAGATCATTCCAGACAAGATAAGCCCCTCACGGATAGCAAACCGCTTGCCATAATCATTGTAACGGCAAAACTCCCCCAAAAGGGGAGACACCACCAAGACTAGCAAGTAGTCCCACATTGGAGACTAAGGCCAAAGTGCCCAAGCTTGGCCTATAAAACAAGCTCAAGCTACCACAAAAGGTACACACTCTCTCTCTCTCACACTCCTCTACCTTGCAAGTGCTCAAAGCTAACTTAAGCATCGGAGAGTCGAAGACTGGGCCACCCCAGTCCGGACCCCGTGACGTTGTCACTTGCGCAGGTTCCGTGTGAAAGGCCCTAGAATTCTACTTCGCTCCGCCTCGCGACCCTACCCCGGGTCAGGACGAAGCAGGTAGAAACAATTGGCGCTAGAAGGAGAGGTCCCCTATTTTGTGGAACCCCCATTTGACTTAACGCCATGGTAGAAATCACTGATGACCCCACGGACCCTGGTACTCAAGCAGAGGAGGAACTTTTCCAACCCAGCGACACGTCCTTTCCCCAAAGCAGCGATGCAGCCCCCATTAGCCATCCCGACCCCGCCACAGCCCTTGAAATCCTCAAGCGAGACTTTCATTCGTTCCGCGAGCAAGCGGCGAAGGAGAAGGCAGAAGCGGAAGCGTACCGGGTACGCATCACCGAGTTGGAAAAAGAGCAATTCTTGCTCTGCGCCACGTTAGAGCATCGTAACGTGTACAACGATAGCTTGGACCAAGCGGCGCGAGTTGCCGGAACCCCAGACGCCCTTCCTAGCCAAGGCCAGACTGGTTCCATGCTCCCGGGAGGGTCTAGCCAAATCATATATGTATCTCATCCCCTTACCCACCCCTCATTTCCACTACCATCTCCAATCCCCAATGAATCCCCCTTGCCACATCAACCTAATTCATCTACCCAGCCTATCTCCACTTCCACCACTGCCAACTCCCCTAACCCACCTCTCGACATGCCAACCCACCTACTGCTCCAACTCAGCCAAACAGTCACGTAGTTAGCCTCGCGGATTGAAGGCGTCGAGAGTCGCGGGGCTCAGTGACCCTTGTTCTCTGGCTATGGACATCGCCCAAACCCTTTCACACCCCGAGTGCAGATGGATAAGCGGCCTCTGGGAACCAAGCCATTCAAGATGGAAAAATATAAAGGCACAGGGGACCCTCATCTCCACCTCGAGACATTCTTCTCACTCTGTAGCTCCGCTGGCTACAGTGACGCCATAGCCTGCCACGCCTTTCAAGAGACCCTCTCGGACGAGGCCCTCAGTTGGTTCCTCAATCTGCCCCCCAACTCCATTGACAACTTCGACCAACTCTCGGAACGCTTCCTCAGCCGTTTCATGCTGCACACTAGCATTTATCGAAGTGTAGATGCCTTGTTCCACATCAAGCAGAAAAACGGTGAGGGCCTCCATGAACTATTGTCCTGATGGCAATCTGCCACAGCTAGATGCCACAACTTGGACCCTTGCGTAGTGGAGCAAGCTTTCTGTCAGGCCTTGGCAATTTCCTAATGGAGATCAATAGGAACCCTCCCGGATCCTACGATGCCTTGATAGACCTGGCTATGAGGTGGGCCCGCGCTGAATTCGCCACTTTCGAACATTCCGCCCCCACCACGTTAGCACTGCCCGCCCCGCCACAAGATGAACACTTTGACCGCGGGCAAGGTAAAGGACAATCACATGGATCCTCCTGAGACCAGGGACGCGGCTTCGATTGTCGCCATGAGGGACAGAGAAACCGTGACCACCCATATAAAAGGGACCAGAGCCCTCCACAACAACAGCGTCGTTCCGCCCCGACACCCCATTACGAGGTCCACACTACCCTCACCACAACATATGAGGACATATGGGCCAGGCACAAAGATCTCATTCCCCCACCTCCTAAAAGCAGATATCCAAAAAAGCCCCGGCGAGCAACCGGCAACAGATACTGTGCCTATCATGATGATAACGGCCACACAACAGAGCAGTGCCATGGCCTCCGCAACGCAATCGAGTATTTGGTACAGAATGGTCAACTCCACCAATATTGTGTCCCTGCCACAGGCGCTAACGCCATTGAAATACATGGCCAGATCTTCACCCTGCATGGTGGAGCCCCACGGTTCCCCCCACGCAAGCCTTCTGCAAAACGGTAATGCACAACATCCTCAGAAATCCTAGACATCCAACGCAGTGTCATGATCACCCCAACAGCGTGGGATCAAGTGACATTTCGCAGCGATGAGGATACCATAAAATGCCACCACTGTGAACCATTCATTATCAATGTGCAGGTGGATCATTACAGGTGCCACAGAGCTTTAGTGGACACGGAGGCCGTCGTAAGCGTCATGTTTTCTGATTGCTACAAGGAACTCCGCCGAGACCGAACTAAGCTGTACAATAACCATGACCCCCTTGTCAGCTTCTCCGGTGAAACAGTGCAACCGTTAGGCTCAGACCGCCTAACCGTGTTAGTGGGAACAGCTTCTTGCCACTATTCCATCACGGCCCGCTTCCTCATTGTCGATTGCCCCTCATCCTATAATCTCATCTTAGGCCGGGACATCCTCTGGGGGCTGCAGTGCTTCATAGCAGGCCACATGCTTCTCATGAAAGTCCCCACCCCAGGTGGCACCCTGACCATTCAAGGGGATCGAGCAGCCATTGAACACTGCCACCTTAAACACTGCCACCTTAACGCCATCCAACAAAGTCGAGGAGCCTATGAGATGTTCCCTCTCAGCCCCTCGGAGCCCACCACTACCAGAAAATAGAACTTGGGCGACGAAATGAAAAAAACCGGGCGACGATTTTTTTTTTCGTCGCCTAAGAGAAAACTTGGCCGACGAAAAAAAAAATCGTCGCCCAAGGAAAAAAAATCGTCGCCTAAAGTTCAACTTTAGGCGACGAAAAAAAAATCGTCGCCTAAGGATAAATTTCGTCGCCTAATATAGAAACTAGGGCGACGAAACAATATTTCGTCGCCTAAGATATTTATATCGTCGCCTAAGTTTTTTAATCCTTAGGCGACGAAGCTCAAATATATCGTCGCCTAAGTATTTTATTTTTTTATTTTTACTTGCCCGACGAAATAAAAGAATTTCGTCGGCCAAGAGTAATCCGAATAATTAAAATAAAATAAAACACATTTAAATTTCATTGTACATGATTTTTTATTTTTACTCTTGGGCGACGAATTTAACAAATATCGTCGCCCAAGTATTATCTTGGCCGACGAATTACCCTAATTTCGTCGGCCAAGAGTAATCCGAATAATTAAAATAAATAAAGCACGTTTAAATTTCATTGTACAGAATTTTTTAATTTTTACTCTTGGGCGACGAATTTAACAAATATCGTCGCCCAAGTATTATCTTGGCCGACGAATTTCCCTATTTTAGTCGGCCAAGAGTAATCCGAATAATTAAAATAAAATAAAACACATTTAAATTTCATTGTACAGGATTTTACTCTTGGGCGACGAATTTAACAAATATCGTCGCCCAAGTATTATCTTGGCCGACGAATTACCCTAATTTCGTCGGCCAAGATAATCCGAATAATTAAAATAAATAAAGCACATTTAAATTGTAAGGTAATGTTTTTTATTTTTATAGTCCCGTCAGCGTCTCGTCGATTGGAAACTATTCTCAGTTGAAGGTCCGGCCAGATTACGTGATTTGGAGGGTCGAATAGCCGTTTCCGTCCGTTTA
This sequence comes from Fragaria x ananassa, assembly GCA_034370585.1. Classification (NCBI taxonomy): domain Eukaryota; kingdom Viridiplantae; phylum Streptophyta; class Magnoliopsida; order Rosales; family Rosaceae; genus Fragaria; species Fragaria x ananassa. The sequence goes on along the minus strand of CP139765.1, from coordinate 10,595,286 downwards.
GGGGTTTGACCGCGCCGATTGACCGGACGGATCGAGCCTTTATCTTTGTCAGATGGAGCTGAATTTTTTCCCACCCACGTAATTTGTTATGCTGGTCATATCTGACGGTAGGTTTTCAGTTCCTCTTCTCCGATCACCAAAATCACGATATTCTGAATTTTAAGATAGAACTCTTGGCCGACGATTTTCTTCATCTTGGGCGACGAGATTTATAGTGAAGAACATTGTCGCCCAAGTAGAGTATCTTAGGCGACGACTTGAAAAAATCGTCGCCCAAGATTATCTTGGCCGACGATTTTCAAAAAACAGGGCGACGATTTTTCAAGAATCGTCGCCCAAGAACTCCAATATAAAAGGCAAAAATTCGGAACCCTAACCATTCGCGCTGCAAAAACACAAATCCAAGCCGCCCTCTCTCTCTCTCTCTCTCCGAAAATCCACCGAAGCCCTCTCTCTCTCCCTCTCTCCGACCCCGACCCCGGCCCCGACCCCGGCCCCGACCCCGACCCCGACCCCGACCCACGGTTTAAGGTATAACCCTAAAACCCTAAATTGGTTATGTTGATGAAAATTTTAATTGTTGTTGTTGTTGTTTGAAATTGTTGAAATTGTTTGAAATTGTTGAAATTGTTTGAAATTGTGAAATTGTTTGAAATTGTTTGAAATTTTGAAATTGTTTGAAATTATTTGAAATTGTTGGTGAAATTATTGTTGTGTTGTGAAATTGTCGGTGAAATTATTGTTGTTGTTGTTGTAATTTAAATTATAATTGTAAATATATTGTGGAAATTTTGTAAAAAATAATGGATTATTTTTTAGTAAGTATGTAAATATTCGTAAATTAATTTTTGTGATGTAATAATTGCGAATTAATGTAAATAATTTGTTATGTGAATTAAAAAAATAATAAATCCTATAATAACTATTAATTTTTATTTGTGTTATTATTGTTGATAAATTTTTCGAAATTTATGGTTATTTTTTGTTAAATTAATTATAAGACGGTAAAATATTTTTAATAAATTTATGGTTATTTTAAACAGGATGGGCATGAGGAGAACTTCTAGACAACGTTCGGGTGCGAGGAGCCAATATTCCTCGGACGGTACCTCAAACAACCCGTCGGAATCACCGTCAATCGGGTTTCCGTGGCAGCTGACGGCCCGACATGCGGCGCTTAGGGGTGGCGAGAGCGGCTCGCGTTCTGCTGGGCAGTCGGGTCCCGCAGCGACGGCCCCTCGTCATCCAGAGATACTTCCCCGGTCGCGATCTAACACCGCCCCCACACAGTCGTCCCCGACCGACGGTGATGGCGGGTCATCCGGGGTCCCTACGGTGCCGTCCGGCCTCTTCCTTCCTCCGACGATACCGGCGATACCTCGCGTCGATGAGGAGGGTCGACCGATTCGGGAGCAGCTCCCGCATGTGGCACCGCACGAGGCCTATATCTACCGGGAGTTTCCCACGCCTCTTCATCCCGTGAGGGTCTCCGAGCAGGCGGACGGAGACGAATCCGTCGGCTCAGCCTCATCCTCAGGTAATTTATTATTACTGTTTTGTTGATTTTAATTTTTTTTTTGTAAAAATGTATTATTAATAATAAATTTGATTCACAATGTCACAGTCGCCGGAACGAGAAGGCGGAACAGGAGAGGCACCGTCAGCAACAAAGGACTCGATAGGGCGGTCGAGTCCGCTGGACGGATCGCCATCCCGTTTTCCAACGGGAAACCGGTGGACGCCGTGTTGGGAAACCGGTACACGCGCGCCGCGGGAGGCACCATCCGCTCCAGACTCCCTATGTTGTGGGGAGTCTGGAGCCAGGTTCCTGATGGAGTGAAGGAGATGCTCCATCAGTCGATGTCGGTGAGTTTACTCGATCAATTACTATTCTTTTAACTAATAAATTATTTAATTATCGAAAAAAATACTAAAAGTGGTAATGCAGCAATGGTTTGTGGTTCCCGAGGAGGGACGTGACTGGGCGGACAAGGCCCATAGGGAGAGGTACCTCTATTTAATAATTTATTAAATTTTATTTTTTTAATAATATATTTAATATTTTTTTTGTATATGTAGGTTCAAGGAGTGGAAGCACGACCTCCGGTTACACTGGAAGCAGTACGGGAGCGACCGTTCGGGTACCCCGAAGGAGTTCGAGTATCGGGAGTACGAGTGGCGGTGGCTTCTTGTCACGCAGTTCAACGACCCTCACAAACAGGTAATTCGTAAACAAATTTGAATATTTAATTAGTGAATTAATTATAATTGTATGTTTTTAAATATTTACTAACGATAATTTTTTTTTGAAGCACCTCGCCTGGGTGAACGCTGAGAACCGGCAACAGAACACAACCAACCATCGTGCCGGTTCGAGGCCGTTTTCGGCCATCATGGACGACGTGCGGCGAGAGCGGCCAGAGGAGAACCCCTATGTGGGGACCTTTCAGAGGGCATATACTCATTCTAAGGAGGATCTTATAAGTTCCTTATCTTTTCTAATTTTTAATTTTAATTACATTTTATTAAATGTATATTAATATATTTTTTTAATATATCCAATTAGGCGAGGGTGAGGGAGGCGGAGCAAGAGGTCATGAGAGGCATGGTGAACAACACATGGCCGGGCACGGCAGAGGATGACATGTCAGAGGCCATGTCCAGGATCGACACTTCAGATCCTACCGTTGGGGCGCGGATTATGGCCACTGCCTTCGCGCAGCGTTCCAACACCTACTACTGCCGGGGTATGGGAGGCCCTGGAAAGGGGATACTGAAGACGACGCCAGGATTTCAGCGCAAGGGAGCCGCCGGAGCCTCAAGCAGCAAAAGTCGGCTACATGATCAGTTCGAATGTCTACAGTCTGAGCTGGAAGCCCAAAGAGCGAGGGAGATGGCGGTGGCTGCGCATATGGAGCGGGTGAATGAAGTCACCAATGCCAACCAGGCGGCTATGGGACAGTGGATGACTGCCTGCATCGCTGCACATGCGGCCGGACGTGATATTCCGCCCATGCCTACGCCTATACCATTACCTCAGTGGCCCCAGCCTCCTCAGCCTGACCAGCCGTCGCCTCAGGACCCTCCGAATGGGAATGATGAGTTAGATTTCGAGATATTCCGTAGGCAGATGGACTGAATTTTTGTAATAAATTATTTATAAATTTATAAATTTGTGTTATTTTTAATTAAATTTTAGTACTAGAAAAATTTAAAGAAATGCCGAAAAAAAAATTCCAGCAAAAATTAAAAAAACATTATTTATATATTTAAAAAAATTATTTAAATATTTTTTAAAAAAATTTAAATATATCTTAGGCGACGAAATTGCTAAATCGTCGGGCAAGGACTTACCATATAAGACGACGAAAAAAAATTATCGTCGCCCAAGTTCTTGGCCGACGCACTTCTGGCGACGACGTCTTGGCCGACGAAAAAAATTTCGTCGCCCCAGGTTATAACATCTTAAGCGACGAAAAAATTTTTCGTCGGCCTAGGTGTTAAATCTTGGGCGACGAATATTTTTGGGCGACGAGAAGTAGATTTTAGGCGACGAAATTAGTATCGTCGCCTAAGAATTACTCTTAGGCGACGACGGAATGAATTTTCGTCGCCCAAGTTCTTGGCCGACGCACTTCTGGCGACGACGTCTTGGCCGACGACGTGTCGTCGCCTAAGTACTTAGGCGACGAAATTTTGTAACAGGGCGACGATTTTTTTTCGTCGCCCAAGTTGAAATTTCTGGTAGTGCACAGACAACCCACGGGACGACCCAGAGAAAAGCAGGAAAGAGAACCCCGCGACCTAGTCCCCCACCCCCGGAACGCTCATCACCAATTTTAACCTTAGCTTTGAAAAGCCATTGTATATATACTATAGCCCAACAACGGCTCTAACATTGTACACTTCGCCCGCTAGCGGCTAAATTTAAGTGCAATGAAATCTTTTGTCACTCCAACATGCTACGCTTAGCCCCCGCAACGCAGGGCCACAAACATACACAAGTAAACAGCAAGACAAACAAAAAGGCTACACATAACGCCAAAACATCAACCTGGACTCCCAGGCAAATTAACATAAATCAATTACAATGACTAACCACGCCACTTACATTGTTCAAAACATCAGTCCTACAACTATCAAAAATGCCCAAGTACATCTCACTCTCCCCCAGCGGATGAGTCGCCAGACTTGTTTACACTCCCCTTCGACCCGCCACTGCGGCCACGAACCTGGCTCACATTCCCTGCCATCCTCTGCCCAACCAGCTGCCTCGGCTGGCCCCGAGACAAAAAGGAAGGCCTCACAGCCGCGGTAGGGCGCACAAGTGAGCTGCCAGGAACTCCCTCAAGGCCAGAGCGCCCCCTCACTGGAGCCTTCTGAGCTTCAAGACCCGCACGTGCCAACAACCCCGGAGCCCAAGGATCGCGAGACGGGACAGCAGAAGAAGCTGCCTGCGACGCCGCTGCTTGAGTAGGTGTAGACCCCTCGGGGCCGGTGGCCCTTACAGATGATGCAACCTCAATGACAAGAGGTCGCGGGTCGCCTGCAGTTGGCATCCCCTTCTGCCCAGCAGACGTTGCACGCCACGCCTCATGCTGCTTCGCCAGAGACTGCGAGATCTCGGCTTGCTTCCTCTGATCAGGCGTCATTTGTTCCCACGCCCCCTTGGCAGCATTCTTCTCTGCGTACCACTTGCGCATGGCAGCCTCATTAATCCAGCCCGCCTGGCAGCCTAGTCGGCTCAAGTCATCTTGCCCTTTATTATAGGCACTCTTTAGTTGCTGCTTGTACACTTCGTCCTCCCGGAACAGCCTCTGCCCTGCCGCGGCCGCCCGCTCACACTTAGCCTTCCAGGACACCTCCAGCTCTGCAAGGGCCCGTGTCAACTTCTCCACCTCAACTTCCAAAGACACTGCCTTGGCAGCCGCCATCTCCCCAGCCGCCACCTGCTCATCCTTCCTCTTGATATCCTCTTTCAGCTCCGCCACTTGGGCCTGGAAGACAGCAGCGTTCTGCTCCGCCTGCGCTAGCCGCTCCTCAGCCTCCCTTAACCACTCTCTCCTTCCTCTTCCGAGTCCGGGCCGCACCAGTCTCTTCCTCACGGTCCGCAACCTCCTCCACGACAGGTTCTTCCCCTTGCGCCTCGACGGGTTCACCCTCGTCATCACCCTCTGCTTGTGCCTCCTCCAAGTCCACCTCTTGGACGCCCAAACCCATCGCTTCCGCCGCCAATGGAGGCACATAGGCATAATCTTTATCTGCCAGGTTCAACCTCAAAAAGTCTTCACAATCACCTAGCTCCACCTCCCTTCCCTCCCCCGTCTCCAAGTCAATGTCATACTGCTTGGCATGGTCAGCTTCAGCCAGCAGTCCATCCAACACGTCCTCATTCGACACCTTGTCGTAAGGACCTTCTTTCTTCTGCGAACCCCCGTCGCGTGGCATTGTCACTACAACAAACAAGCAATAGTCAGACAACGACTCGCAAACTTAAAACAGATAACGCAACCACTAAAATACAGATCCGGAACCCGGGCATAGCCGAAGTGGCTGTATATGCCAAGGCGGAATATCTGGTACGAGCTCCTACATTTAAACGCCCATGTCACCCGACGAATCCATCGCTCCATCAGCTCTGTAAGATTGTACTCTTGCGGCACTGCACAAAGCTAGTTGTCAGCACTGACAGAGCAGACAAAACAAAACAAAACAACACAAGGTACAAGAGCACGGTACCTATTCTCTGGAAACTCTCCGGGACCCGGAAAGGATGCCCGTGCCACTCCTGCCACTGCCCCCCAACAAGGAAACACTTGCGCCTCCAGGTTTCACTTGTTGAAGTGGGCAAGTCCTCCATCAGGACTTTAAACTTTCCACGCGACTTCATCGTCACGCAGCCCCGGCTGCCCTTCTTCGCGCACCATCCCATGTGCCAACACGCGTTGAATTCTTCACAATTTGGGAACTCCTGCTTCAGCAGGCGGAATAGCACGCCTGTTCCCAAAATTTGCTTCAGCATGTTCGGGGTGACCTGCCCCCGGGCGACATGCAGACACGCCAAGGTGTACTGCACAAATGGGGGTAGCGGGAACATCAACCCGCACCTCAGTTGGTACTCGTACACCAACGTAAAGTTACCCGGGGGATCCCAAAACTTCACCCCTCTGCCAAGTGGCCGCAACAACACTTCCTCTGGTATACTCCAATTATGTTAAAGCGCCTCAAGCTCCGACAATGTCATACTCTCGCCAGGAGGTTCCCAAAATGAATCATCCTCCTCTCGAGATCTCGCCATTATAAATTCCTCTACCTCTTGCAAGAGAGGGTCACACGAGGACACATGAGATCCGGCATCCATCACAAGAATGCCTTCCCCCAAGTCAAGGGCAATTTCTGCCATAAGATTATCCAAGCCCTCTTCCATCCTGTTCAAAGTGTCCGAATCCGAACTAGGCGAACTAGAGACTACCACAATCTCTTCGCTGGACACCCACACCGGACCTGCCATATCCCGCTACCTTAACCCTAACCAGCCCGACAACAAATCCCTCACCCTAGAATTCCTACCAACATCGCAAACATGTGAACAATCCCACTCACCCCAAATAACCCAAAACACCAACGCCACCACCACAAACAAAAATTCAAAGACAAAGAAGGCGACAAATTCATACCTGGAAACAGCGGGTTTGCGTAGTGGCAGTGACGCTGGTTGCAAACAGCCGAGCGCTCGCACCCTCTCGATCGAGGATGAAATTGGACGTTTCCTAGTCTAAAATTTATGAGAAATGCCCGAAACCCTAAAACGAAAATAGCGGCTCCCAGTTTTTAGTTTCGAACTCACACTCCCCCCTCTAGTTCTCCCAACTCTATATATAGCCATCTCCCCAGACCCCACAAACTTCTACAGACAGGGCCACGCCACGCCCTCGTTTGTTGCAAAAAAAAGGGGACGCTAAGGCATCTCGCCACGCCCCTTAGTGAGAGTCTCGCCATCTAGCGCGGACTGACTCGCCCATCATCGGCCCGCCACGCCGCGAAAGTCAAGCCATCTCGCGCGGACTTACTCGCCCAGCAACGGCCCCGCCGCTCGAGAGTCTCGCCATCTAGCGCGAACTGACTCGCCCATCATCGGCCCGCCACGCCGCGAGAGTCACGCCATCTTGCGCGGACTTCCTCGCCCAGCAACGGCCCCACCGCTCGAGAGTCTCGCCATCTAGCACGGACTGACTCGCCCTTCATCGGCCCGCCACGCCGCGAGAGTCACGCCATCTCGCGCGGACTTACTCGCCCAGCAACGGCCCCGCCGCTCGAGAGTCTCGCCATCTAGCGCGGACTGACTCGCCCTTCATCGGCCCGCCACGCCGCTAGAGTCACGCTATCTCTCGCGGACTTACTCACCCAGCAACGGCCCCGCTGCTCGAGAGTCTCGCCATCTAGCGAGGACTGACTCGCCCTTCATCGGCCAGCCACGCCGCGAGAGTTACGCCATCTCGCGCGGACTTACTCGCCCAGCAACGGCCCCGCCGCTCGAGAGTCTTGCCATCTAGCGCGGACTGACTCGCCCCTTAGTGAGAGTCTCGCCAACTAGCGCGGACGGACGCGAATGCCATTAGCACATTTCCTCGCCACTTAGCGCGAACAACATCAACCCGAAGCGGCACGCAATGCCAATAACACATTTCCTCTCGCCTACTAAACTCGGAACTTCACCCCCGTCACCTCGCGACCCTCGCGTGGGGACTTGGGGACTCGGCACCATGCCTCCAGCACCCGGGTAAAACCTCTTCTCGGCATTTTATAGAATAACTCCCCACCCAAGAGCTCTTTCGGACTGGGGACTTGGGGACTTGTTAGTACATAGCCAAAATACTTGGCTGAGCCGAGAATAAGGTGTAATTACCCGGTCACCGAAGATCATTCCAGACATGATAAGCCCCTCACGGATAGCAAACCGCTTGCCATAATCATTCTAACGGCAAAACTTCCCCAAAAGGAGAGACACCACCAAGACTAGCAAGTAGTCCCACATTGGAGACTAAGGCCAAAGTGCCCAAGCTTGGCCTATAAAACAAGCTCAAGCTACCACAAAAGGTACACACTCTCTCTCTCACACTCCTCTACCTTGCAAGTGCTCAAAGCTAACTTAAGCATCGGAGAGTCGAAGACTGGGCCACCCCAGTCCCGACCCCGTGACTCTGTCACTTGCGCAGGTTCCGTGTGAAAGGCCCTAGAATTCTACTTCGCTCCGCCTCGCGACCCTACCCCGGCTCGGGACGAAGCAGGTAGAAACAACCATTACATTGGCATTGCATGGAAGCATAACTACACTTAGCTTTTACAACTTTTCATAGCAAATGAGATGTCAAGTCTTTCATATTGTGTTGAGTACATTGATGTTTCTTATTGTATTTAGATGGGAACTCCATCTCTTAACACATATTTATCATCTTGTTTTAGACAAAATAATGGATCTCTCTTTAGAGCAAAGACTTTGACTAATCATGGGAGTATATGTAGGCCTCACTAGTTATAGAGTGTCTAAGCCGATTGATGAAAAATCATCATCAATACAGTCATCGAGTACCTTTTCGAGACCGTGTCTTCCCAAGATCTTTTTCTTCGGATGTTGATACATATGGGCATCTCTTGATCCATCAAAAGTCCATGTAAATCCAGAATAAACACTCAAATGCATAATTCATCATATCCCTGCTTCCAAATCAAGTAGAGTCTATATGTGTTTCAATACCTTTAACAAACGAGTGCTCCTATGGTCTGGAGCCACTTGATTAGGAAAAATGAAGTTCATTGAAGACCTTCATGTATATCTCTGATCCCATAGAGATGTTATTATGACCACATTCATAGGCTGCATGTTCAGTTATTGGGAAACTACCAAACTGACAAAGTAGTGGAGTTCAATGACATCCATTACAAGAGCATATCTCATCGTAGTCGATCTCAATGAGTGTTAGTGAGAGACCTTGCGCCATAAGGTGAGTCTAAGCTCTTGTTCTCACTACGCTATCTAACAAATACACAGTTGATAGGGTTTAGCTTGCTATGTCGACATCACCTGCCCAAGGACCTATCTCTTTCTTAATGCCGGATCACATCTTTCCATTAGGCCAATCAACTAATTTGATATCCATCAACGAAAGGTGATTCGATAGTAAACTCATTATCTCATGTCCTCATGTACACTAGTGTAATACTTGTAGAGATCTCTATATGGATTGGATTTGACATTAAGGCGTCCCCCAATGATAATCACAATTCAGACTTCATGAGACGGATTTGAGTATCATTGATCAATGGATCAGGTTGTGTCAAGCTCTCTTTCTTCCTAGTGCGAGAAAGTATCGAACCTAAGGGCCTCCTTCCTTTTGGGGAGCCACACGGCCTTGTGACACCAATTTTTTTATTATATGGCGTCACCATTTCACCATCTATGGTGATGGCATCAAGACCAACACCGTTTGGTCGCGCCATGTTCTTTTGTAGGACATCAATCCTTGCAGACATATTTACAGCATGTGATCTCGTCACTTTAACATTTTAAGCATTTGCGATCAAGATGAGACTTAGTGGGGACAAACCACGACAATTCACGTCGTTTCACTTGAACACTCTTATTCTTATCTCCTCCTAACGGGGGGAATGTTGTCTCATCAAAATGACAATTTGCAATTTAGCGGTGAATGAGATCGCATGAAAAGGTTTCTACATATGCGGATTATAGGTGAAGGTTCATATCCAACCGAAACTTATTCATCTCAAATGACCCATCATTGTGCGCAGTGACATTGTGATTTGACACCTATAAATAACATCTAGCCAAGCTCAAGGATTGGAGATACGTTTCAATCCTGTCGAGCTTTAAGGATTGCAATTTCGTGTCAATCCTAGTACACAGTCACGAGCTGTAGTACAACAATATTCAATGATGGTGGGTCGTAGATGAAATGTTCCACATATACCAAGTGAAGATTCGCCTTAGGCATCTAGTACATCAAAACTCAAAAGAAGCAGAATGTTACATTGCTCTTGCATACAAAACCAAGTTGTTATGAGACTCGATAGAGGTCACAAAAAATGTTTTAATGGTTTGTCCTTCGGATTGATCACACAGAATTCGGAAAAGTCGCGAATTGATCAAACACAATTCGGTAAAATGCTTCGGATTGATCAAATACAATCTGATGATACGTCGGGGTTGATCATACACAACCCGGACAAGGAAATAAGAGTGATCAAACACACTCTTGAACCGCGAATAAAATTCTGGGATTTTTGGTACCTGCACGCACAAAATCTCAAGCATAGAATGGAGATGGAGAAGGGAGAAATGATTTTATCCCCCCGAGTTATTTCAAAGAGTGATTAAACACACTCTTGACCCGCGAATAAAATTCTGGGATTTTTGGTACCTGCACGCACAAAATCTTAAGCATAGAATGAAGATTGAGAAGGGAGAAAAGATTTTATCTTTCCAAGTTATTCCAAAGTAAATAACTGTAATATTAAAGTTTATTTGCTAGTTTGTCAAATAAACTACGTTTATAGGAGTTCTGATGAGTTTGAGTCGATTGCAGGCTTTGATCGAGGGTTAGGAACTTTTCTGCATTTCCTTGGAAGACGAGCAATATTGAAATCTTTGGTTTTTAGAGGCTGCCGAGAGGAGAAACAATGTTTTGACTACTTCTACTTTGAATTTGGGACTGAAAATTTGACAGGAGGAGAAGCTGTGGATGGGGAAGCTGCTGTCAAAAATTCAGGTTGATCGGAGCAAGGGAAGGTGGTGAACCGATGGTCGGTAGCGACGACGGTCTGAAATCTTCCAGCGGCCAGTTCAGAGACTTTCTGGTCGGTTCTCAGGGTGAGGCCGGTGGCGTTGGATTCGGGACGGAGAGATCTTTTTGGGGATGTAAAATTCTGACGGAGGGAAGTAGGAATTTTGGTTGGAAATCTGGAAAAACAAGGCTGCCCGATTTTAGGGTTTTGAAAAACAAATAGTGGGCTATTGACTCTAGGGTTAGAAAAAAGTGCATGATAACGTGATGAAGGATAAAGTATAGAGACAAGAGATAGCAAAATAATCGTCATCTTATTCATTGATAGGTGCCCTTTATATAGGGAATTACACAATACCAATATGGTAAAGATAGGAATACATAGATCTAGTCAAACTACATATCCTAATGGCATAAGGCCAAGACACACATAAAGAATATCTAGAAAGATATAAAATATCCTAGAACATGGAGAGAATTTTACCCCTTTTTTTTATAAAGTCCATTGATAGAGAAATTTTATTAACACATCCATAATTACTAAATACGCATATTGACTTTATTGTTTTAACATTTTACTAGCTAGATACACATATCCAACCTTCCTACAATATCCTCATTTATAATACATCACTTATTCACTAAATACACATAGTTTTCTAGATCTGCTATTTAATTTATTCAAAAGAAAAAAGAAAAAAAGAGGAGTATATATATATATATAGCATCATCCTAAGTTCTAGTTTGGTGTTCAGTTTGAACGACTTAGCATGCGTGGACAATAAAATCTAAATTTCAAATTTTAATTTGTACTATTGATAGTAAAACCGTGATAATTTAATATTTGATAAATTAATAACCTTGATTAAATAATATTTTTTGCCAGCCCCGAAATAAAAAATTAGCAAAATTGACGTCGATAAATTAACAATCTCGATTAAATAATATTTTTTACCGGTCCCGACGTTATTAATTTATAGATATTTAAATTATAAGGCTTTCTATCTTCACATACATTGTTCTTGTATAGAAGTAGAAAAATTTTGAGCAAGATATTTTATTTCAACAAGTTTTCTTTACTTTTGATATGAATGTCTCATTTAGTAATTTTACGCACCCACAAAATCTTATATAATTTGTATAAAAAAAAGAGATATGTATCTATCATTTACGGATGTGTTAATAAAATTTCTCGACTTCATATATTAAGAAAAAACAAACGAAAGAATAGAAGTAGTCATTACATGCTCTACGGTTACCATCTATAAATAGGCAAGTAGTAGTGAGTTAAGATTTACAATAGTACATAGGATAAACTACTCATCAATCGTATTCACTCACTTATTCTACAAGCTTACCATCAACTAATTAAACACGTGATTATAAGCTCTATTCTAAAAACCAACCTACGCCTTTTCCTTGCCCTTAATCGTAGTGGAAAGGCATACAAAGACGTGAAAGACAAAAGCGATAGAAATTGCATAGGAGATGAAAAGCTAAAAACTCCACTCATGACTATCTTGGTCCTGATGGGAACTTGGTGCTCACCTTCGATCCGAACTCACTTGGGACATGCTCTTTTTTAACTATTGCCTAGGGCTAGGAGGTGCAGGCAAGTAAGCCCGATTGCCGGTGGAAGCTGCTCTTTCTGCTGACACGGTTTCTTGTTTTTGCTGCCAATAGGACACCCAAGTTTCCACTTGTAAGTGAAGGGACCAATTTCTGTCACCGGGACCTCAACGTGTTCACCAAGATCAAGATGAGATGCCTCATTTCCTGAACTAAGCCCATTCAGCCCCAAACCCGCCTGAGGCACAACCACAGGTCCACAGCCACAGTCAAATTTCCAGCCTCAGTCACTTGCCCACTCATAGGCCCACTTGGCCCAACCATAATTCTAGCCAACCCATTCTCTTCGAAGTCAAAACCAGGAACCCTAGTCTTTCCTGCCGAAAAAAAAGGGGAATCTCCACCTGCTGCATCTGGCGTCAGTGTGCTCTCTAATTTCGGTAGAACAACATCAACCGGTCTCCCATCTCCGTCGACCACAGACAGCTTAAAGTTGGCATATGCACCCATTGGGTAATACTGGCCAGTAATGTACCCACCCATCTCTAAAATGGGTAAATAACCACTGGGTAGTTTAATTTTTACGGGTATTTCCATACCCAAAACCATGGGTACCCAATTATCCACACCTTTCTCTCTTTTTTCTTTTCTTTTCTAAAACATGAGTTGGGTGGAGGCCCGAGTCGGTGGCTCGGTCATCGTGGCGGTGGTGGTAACGGTCGAGCACTCGTCCTTGTCGTCGGTCCGAGCTTCCACTGATTGGATCGAGTTCTGATTTGGCTCCGGCAAGTTGAAATTTCGGAGAAGTTGAACTTTCTGCCTCAGATGTTGAGCCTGACATCGATGATTTGGAAGAGAGCAACACTGGAGAGAGAGAGAGAGGCTGTTGAAATTTCGGAGAAGTTGAACTTTCTGCCTCAGCTACACGCCCCCACGCCATCGCCAAACACCAACGATGACACGAGCCTTCAAATAAGCGGTGTCTTGCCTCATGCACGGCCCTGATTCAATACACTCAGTCCCAGCCGCGCCCAAACTACGCTACCATTGTAGGAAGACGACTTCAATTTCCAGACGACCTCAAACTTCCCAGATCATAGATCAAGAGAATTGGTAGTGGCTCATGGTTTTTGGCAGGCTGGGTTGGCGTCAGGTATGTTTTTTGTTTGGAAATTGAGGTCTTCTTCAATTTTTTTTCTTTTTTCTTTTTTCTTTTTTCTTTTTTCATATTTATCCATTTATCAGATGTTAGGTTTTTTTTTTTTTTTGGAGGAGAGGAAGAAGCTTTCTGCCCTTAATGATCGAGTGAACCTTCTCTCTAAAACCTCTCCAGATCGATTTTGATCTGCTCCTCCTCCCCCACTCTCTCGCCGGATCTAGATCATTTATTAGAGTAAGAGAGCTTCTCCCTACCCTTCTTGTGGTAGTCCTCTGCCCTAGCGATCGATGGCATGTACCATTTCTCTTCTGCTTTTTCTTTCCTCTCTTGCGCAGACCCCATCTTACAATCTCTCATAATCTTTCAATTTAGAATACCAAGCTTTCTCATCCTTCTCCAATATCCCAGATCTCTGATTCTTCATGGTAAAGATGCACATTCTCCTCCACTAGACCCAACTTCACCGATTATTTGTTGGCCCTTCGGAGCTCCAACGCCTACGTACGTCGTTTGGGATGTCTGTTTAAATGGGGTTTAGCCGTTACCGCACGCAAATCACCAAGGGACTGTATGGTCTTCTTCGACTACATGTCTCTTCTTCGATCCTTCTGCCCATATTTTCTTTGTTTTCTTTTGTTTTGGTTATGTTGTTTTCTTTTTGTTTTCTTTACCCATTGTACAACGGTGGCGGCGACTTGGCAACTTTGGAATTGGGCTCCCCTATGAGTACCTAGGCTTTCGGGGTTGGGTTTAAATGTTGAGTAATTGGATATTAAGGAGCCATGGTCGGGATTGGGATTAAGCTTGGGCCTACAGGTTTGGACTTTGGACGAGACGAGTCGGGCCTTAGTGTATATTAGGGTTCAATAAAGCTAGAGGAGGTTTGGTTTCCTTCTGTTTTACCCTCTAGTATTTGCAGGGATTTATCTTTTGGTTTTCCTTCTGGTTAGGTCCTTTGTTTTTATCATGGTTACAAGATTAGGTTGTCTTGTGTAGCTTGCAATGTGGTGCTTAAAACCAAATATGGTTACCTAAGATTGTCTCAATTTTGTCGTAGTTTTCATTGAGTGAGCTTATAGTTTGTAACGATTTCAACTATTATTAATGGATTGACATCTAATTCCTTTAAAAGAAAATTGGTAATAAACAAAAGTGTGTTCTCTACTTTTTTTTTTAGATAGAATATTGTATAGTTATTGTGGTTTGAAGTCGATATCTATTTAGCCCTTATGGTTTTATTTTAATCTGAATAGTCTTTAAAGTCAAGATTTTTCATCCAAATAGTTTTTATGGTTTTATTTTAATCTGAATAGTTCTTAAAGTCATGATTTTTTTATCCAAATAGTCCTTAACTGAGATTGAATAGTCTTTAAAGTCATGATTTTTCATCTAAATAGTCTTTATGACCTTTAACTGAGAAAATTGTCGAAATGAATATTTTGATGAAAAATCATGACTTTAAGGAATAGTCAGATTAAAATAAAACTATAAGGACTATTTGGATGAAAAATTGTGATTTTAAGGTCTATTCAGATTAAAATAAAATCAAAAGGACTAAACAGATGTCGACTTCAAAGCATAAATACTAAACAAATTTTTTTTTTCTATATTTCATTATTAAAATTATGCCTCAATATCAATTAATACGATCGAGCCCTTCACAACACGCTCAAGTGGTCGTTCTGGTCGATCGTGATATAATGATACCAATTTTCAACAGCCAAAAATATATGGATTACAATTGAACAAGTTAAATGCATTCCTACTAATTAAAATGCTGCTGAAAAAATTAGAGCTGCAATGAACGAGGCTGCAAAACCAGATTTGCCGAAACGAGAGGCTGCATTATGAGCTGGTGATGGACTTGGGGAGGACTTGCCGGTTTTTGGTGAAGAAGATGGAGATGCATCATCCTTAGTATCCTTTGACTTACCGTCGCATTTTGAAACGTCAACCTTCAAGCCACAAGCATTTGCAAGATCCATGACCTCATCTTGAGTCACGTTCAAGTTCTTCAGCACCAGGGGGTTGCTCAAGGCGCCGCAAATGCATTTCCTGTCGTCCGATTTCTCCGATAGCATGTTCTTCATCGGGTCACAACATGTATCAGGCACATTGTCCAGTTTCTTGAAGTACTGTTGACAAGGGGTCATTTTCTGCATGCATGCAAATGGTCCCATGGAGTCAAGACCCAGGCCTAAACCTACAGCCGCCCATGAAGTCAAGATGATCAGAAACAAATTCTGCTGTGAATTAGCCATTGTTCTGATGATCGAGGTTGTCAATCAGATTAAACGCCTCTCAGAAGTAGGCTCTTAATTGATTGGCAAAAAGGAGATGCAAACAATGAGCCAATGAGGTGTAGGAGGTCTGTTTATGGTGTTAATATATAGATCCTATCTCTGCATCGCTATATGTAAAATCCTTAACATAGGCAACCCAGATCTTATCGTCTCCCAATTGGTGATAAGCAATAAGCCATCTAATTAACTATGTAATAATGATCTGTCACCAACTTAATTGGGAAAATTGATCTGGGGGAATTCCACAATATTCTCCTAGAATCATGATGAGCTATATATTGAGCTAGCAGGTAAAAATTAAAACATGTTATGCCCGTTATTCAATAGGCTAAATATAGGCAAGTTATTTCTAACCAACGTGAGTCTCCTCATGTAAGTCTTCCCTCTCTCAAAAGTTGCATAAGATCGAATGACAAGATAGAAAACATCAAAAATAAACACTTGCAACATGAATTTTACGATATAGATTGTGCAAAACGCACGTCTATTTCGCTAAGTAAAATGAAATTTCGGGCCTTTTGATCGAATATTAGGTTGAGGTATAAAGAAGAGAAGGTCTAGCATGGAGAAATTAAAGAGCTCGTCAAGTTAGCCAAGGTGACTGCCTGAGAACCCAACTAGGTTTTTGTATAGGACGCTGGCAAGTCATCCTTGGCTACCAAACAGGACTCTTTTTTTCATGTCTACAGGTTCAGTTCTTCCAAATATACGTGTGGTCGTGTGGTATATATATACTCATGCTCGAATGCTAAAGAAGAGAAGGTCTAGCATGAGAGAAAAGAGCTTGTCAAGTTAGCCAAGGTGACTGCCTGAGAACCCAACCAGGTTTTAATATATAACTCATACAAACCTGTTTTAAGAGGCAGGCAAGTCATCCTTGGCTATCAAACTAGACTCTTTCCTTCATGTTCGACTTCCATCTCTTCATTCATTTCTTTCAGAACATGTATGTTATTCATGCTCCAATGCTGGGATATTAACACAGTGTTTCACAACCCCTCTATTTATAACAATGAATATCACGATAATTGGATTCGTATTCGCTCAAAGTCAGCTATATGTTATCCTCATGCATCAATTTGCCTCATTTCGCTATATATTGTTCTATTTTCATTAATTTTTCATCATGACCACTATGGATCCGAATACATTCGATCTCTCCATGACTCCTATCGCTATATATCCTTTATAATTTGCTAAGAAAACATCGCATGAGTAATCTTATTTTCTCCCTTTTTGGATGATTTTCACAACTTGATATTCTCATATCATCTAATACCAGCATCTTGACCCGCATTATGTGCATGTGTGAATTTTTTATTTATTTATTATTATTACAGTTATGCTTAAAGTCTGTCTTCCCTCCCCACTTTTCTCTCTCACCTTCCCACGTTTTAAGCTTCTTTCTTTCTTTCTTTTTTTTTTTTAATTTTTTTAACATGTGCAATTACTAATTTGTCATTTTCATATGTTAGAATACATATTTTAAAATTTTAATCAATCAAGGACATTACAGGTAGTTCAAAAATTTAACCGTTAAAAAAGTCAAAAAAAGCCTCTGGCTTTATTAATAGAGATATCGACCATTCGAGATCGATCCTCCACCAATGTCGACATTGCGATCTTCTTTCAAAAGAATATATTGGTTGCCTTGACTCGCTTCGCCACTTTCCATATGATCAATCATGAAGCTTTACTTTCAAATTCCTTCTCCTTTTTGAATTGAAGCTAGGGTCGGGAGAGGCAAGTGCAGATATAAGATCTTCTCCGCTGCACAAATTTCCTTTTCACTTACAATTATTTTGCTTCTACTTCTACAATACACCTCCAAAAAGCAACCCTTTCCACTCTTTGGCCATCACTCCATCCGTAGCAGCCCATTTCTGGTTACCTCCTTATTGGCATCAGTGACATGAGTATATAAAGTTGTAAATTTTTATAGTTACCAAATAAAATCTAAAGTAAACTGAGTTCTCATAGTTGGAAAAAGTAATTGATGTACTGTTAGCATACCATAGCCTTACCCTGCATCTAATTGCTTTGCTATTTTATTTAAAATTTACACACACAAAATCTTTTTATTTTAAAGAAAAACAAGAAGCGAAGAATGTCGGCGATAAATGTATTTACCACTTAAAAGTGAAGTGGGCTTCCCGCTTCCCATTGCTTAGTAAATGGTCTACACAGTGAAATGATTGAATTGCCCAATTTTTTTATTTTTTTTTAGAATGGAATAATTGCATTAAAAGCAAATTAGATATTTACAACAGTTACATGTACTTGAGATAACCATATATTGTGGCATAACCCAAGTCCACACGAAATGCAGGAAACAAAAACGCATATCTAGCTAACCTATGCGTTGTCTGATTACATTCTCGTGAGCAAAAAATACAAATAACTGAAGTGAAAAGATGAAACTAAGTCTTCACCTCTTCCGCTGACATGTGCTCTACACCACAAACAACAAAAACAAGGAAATGGTGGAATGTCTTCATTGCTCCTTTTGAACTTAATGTAGAAACCGTTTGGTTGAATCTACACAAACGGTAGTTTGGGGTGGTCTCATTAAAACCTTACTCGGATAAAAACCAAGTAGGAAAACTTTGAACCGAGGAAAGAGTACCACTTGCTAACTAGCTACACATAATGAAACAGTGTTAGGAGACCGACTAACAACGTCCTCCAAACTCTTCAATGGCATTCATGAAGAAATAAATCAACCACAACCATGGGAAGCAAGTAGTCGCATGCTTTCCACAAGTCAAACGCAAAGATGGTATGCAAGGAGTCTCACGCACTACCTGCAGATCATGTAAAAACTCTGAAAAACTCCACAAATTTCATGTCACAAAATCGAAACTATAGTTGCTTTGAAAATATCCACCGAAAAACACACCAAGTTTGTAACTTTGTATTCAGGTCTAATATCATAAAAAGAAATTTGGTGGACCAGGCACGTCAAAACAAGTCGCAAAGGAGAGACAAAAGGGTACAAAAAAAGGAAAATTCTAGCATATCATATAGTATATCCACTGAAGAAACACCATGTTTGTTACTTTGTATTCAGGGCTGATATCATAAAAAGAAATTAGGTGGACCAGGCATGTCAAAACAAGTCGCAAAGGAAAGACAAAAGGGTACAAAAAAGGGAAAATTCTAATATGTCATATGATATAGCATGTCTCACAAAATATGTAGCTATCATTGATTAAAGAAACAATTAAATAACCATAAAATGACCATTTACTCTTTTATAAGCTACAATTTGTCATACAATTTTGCAATATGTATGCCTAAACAAACCCAAAAAAAGAGAGGTTTATGAAAAGACTAATTTCATGGGTGGAATATTAAGCTGGCCTGGCAAACAGTAAGAAGATAAGAAGATAAGAAAACCATCAACCTAAAGAAAAAAAAAAAAAAAGGAAAAAAACCACGGACTCACTTACAACTTATAAGTTACAGTTCACTCATTTCTCGAAGCGTCTATTATAAATCTCTTGCGTCTCGCCATCGAAGGTAACTCTCTCACCAACTTGATATGCGTTTAGCTTTAGAATAAGTTGTTTGGTCCATTTTTGTGATTGATTCCTTTGCTCTAGTATTTCTCCATCTGTTAATTGCTTATGAGTAAGTTGTTCAATGGTGATTGTTATGTAGTTGAGACTGATCTGCTTGATTTATAAATAGAAAATTGACATAGATAGCAAGAATGTATCAGTTATCCCAATTTGATGACAGGGTTTGGGTTATATTTACTGATTGTTAATTGGGTAGTGAGTTATGGAGTATTTCATCTGAACTTTGAAAAAAGATTCAACCTTTACGTATGAGATGATAAATTGATGAGAACCTACTTTTACTGATTGACACCAAACAAGTGTTTTATACAGAGAACAAGAAGGATGGAAGCCGCAGGTATGCTGTGTCTCTGTTTCTCACCTAAAATGTTTTTCCTTTTGATTATTGTGTTCTCTTTTTAGATACGAAATGCAAGTTTTTTTTTGTAATATGAATGGATATATTGACATGCCTAATTGTTTGTCTTTCAAATAATCAGGGAATCCTCCGAAGCCTGGAAACAAGAAAAAACGTAACAAGAAGAAAGGTGGTAAAGCTTCAAACAACCAATTTGGGGCAACTAATCCCACTCAAGCAAACCAAGATGCTCCAGTTCAGAGTGTGGATAGTCCATTGGAGACATGGGTTTTTAGCACTGCATCATCCTATCATGTTACAGCAGATCGGGAGATTATGGAGAACTATACTAGTGGCAATTTTGGCAAGGTCTACCTAGCTACTCGTAATTCCATGGATGTTGTGGGTAAGGGCGATGTTCGCATCAAACTGTCCAGTAATGCCACATGGATTCTACGTGATGCGAAACACATTCTGGGTTATGCGTGGAATCAAATTTCTGTGGGGGTGTTGTGTGAAAAAGGCTATGGGATGACATACTCTCATGTCGGTTGGAAGATTTCGAAAGGAGATTTTGCTTTTACTGTCCCGCTTGATCCAAATCCTCCTATGCGTATCACTTTTCTATCCGCGTCACCCCTTTGAAGGTGACGGTGTGGCTGGATTTCTGAAGGTTATAGTTAATCATTCAAGTATTAGTATGGATCTTCGTAATCTTGTTTTCCTAGATTTCTCAAATGAACTTATAAGCAGGGATCTTCGTTTGTTATGGCATAACACTTGTTTGAATGATATTCAGAATATTAACATATTTGGTGCATGTTTATTATATATTGCAGTTCGTTACATATTTGATATTTCATGTTGTCTGTGACATTCTGTATGTTTCCTGATGTGGGTGGTGAAAATCACTTGAGCAAACTGTCTTTCATTCTTTCTGATTCTCCATTGAGCAATGAAAGAACATTGATGGCATATTATTTGTTTTACTTCATTGTGTATTTGGATTTTGATTTACTAGTTTGATGTGAAAAATAATAGCCTTAAAACATGTTGAAACTTCTTATCGATACTTCACAAGTTAAATGTTCAAGCCCCAAACTGTGTTACTGATCCAGAGCAGTTCTGAGCTGTAAATAATACCCCATTGGTTGATTACTATAAGAATAATGTCGATGTCCCTCCACAGAAAATGAATAATACTAAAAATCTGGGATTTAGATTAGGTGTTCTAACATCTGTTTCTGAATCCAAGCATACCTTAATTGCCCGCATGCTGTTCTCCAAGTCACGAAGCTTACCACTTTCTCTAGCATTGCTTCTATTTTTACCTGTGGCATAATTATATAACAGTATGAAGTTGATTTGGTACTAAGAGACGGATAAATAGGAATCCTCCAACTCTTTTTGTTTGTCCAAGCAACTGACACTATTTGCAGTATTATTCAAGAAAATGTTTTGGCGGAAGAAGCAGCATCAATTGCTTTTCTTCTGCAGACTCTTCGGGGAAGTTAAACTGCTGAATGTGATTAAGGTGGAATTGCAAGATTTCTTTCTAAAAAGTAAAAACATCGAAAAAGCGTATCCCCTACTATATAACCAACAAAGCAATGCTTAGTAGCTATGAAAGTGCATCAACATTCGCCACAGATGGTTCAAGTTGCTGCAGAGTGAGCATGCTTGTGAGGTTGGCATTGCACGCCTATGATGATTCGTGCACACACAACCAGAATAGCATGTTCATCCTTGATAAATTTCCATGTAGGTGTTCTCCTTTGCACAATCGAATCGGCTAGCATAGTATTAGGTACATCATCTGATCCACTGCAGAAGGAAAATTTCAGATTAAAACTTTGTACTATGTAAGGACTAAGGACTAAGGAGAAAGGAGAATATAGAAATGAAGGAAAGCCAAATCAAGGTTTCGGTTTGATTTAGCAGAGAACCTCTGAGTTCAGGGCAGTGGCTCCGCTGTCATCCAAACGAGTGAAACGACAAGACATGAATAACTACCTTTGCTGCATATATAGTTTCGAATCAACTGGAACTGTCATTAATGAGTCCTGCTTCTTGGATGAGCTCGTATCGTTTCCACCGGTAGTCTGAGTGAAGCCTAATTCAGGTGATTTGCACAATGCTGGTGTCTATTTGGCATAAGTTGCATAACGATGCCCAAAATGCGTTAACAAACACTTGCAGAATGAACTTATTGTATGATAAAAATTCCAAATTCATGAGATTATAAATAGGTATATAGATACTATGCACAGTTAAAATTTAAACAAGAGAATGTCGAGCATGAGAGAAAAGAGCTTGTCAAGTTAGCCAAGGTGACTGCCTGAGAACCCAACTAGGTTTTGATAATTGACTGAACCTCTTTTAGGAAGCAGGCAAGTCATCCTTGGCTACCAAACTAGACTCCTTTTTTCATGATTGACATCTCTTCAGTTCTTTCGAAATATATATGGATTTCATGCTCCGATACTGGGATGTCAATACAATGTTTAAGAGCCCTCTATTTATAACAATGTCAATCGTTATAATTAGATTCGTGTTCGCTCATATATAGTCGATCTCTGCTGTATACCTTCATCCGGCCATTTACTTCATCTTCAGCCATATTGTTCTTTTCAGTGATATCAGCTCGTAAAGTAGTTGACGGACCATGAAGGAATATATTCTCTCCACTTGAAGGCAATCAAATTCATGATAAATATATGTACTGCATATCTTACATCGAAAATTTCTAACAAGTGTCTAGTACTGTGGAAGATAAATTAAACATATTCATTCCACTTTATCAGAGTTAGCTACTTGTTCAAAGCAATTATCGATAGCATAGTCTAACTATTAACTCTCCTTGTACTATCCTCTGCTAAGAAAACATTATATATAGCGGTGCGGTTTAAGGGACACTGGTCGAAAAATCGTGGAATAAGCAATCAGACCTCTAAATATTGGAAATTTCATGGACACTATTAATTAGATAACTTTCAAGTGTCAACCAAGATCTCTTTGGCATATATATCTTCTCCTCCTCCAGATCAAACAGCCAACCCTGTGATGTGACCCTGCATATCTCTCCCAGCCAATACAAAGTCAAACCAACAAATATATTCTTCACCAAAATTGTAATCAGATATGGAAGGGGGATCTCGAATATATGGTTCACCATATCAAGTGGTCATAATTATGCATGAAACGTTAAGATAGCTACTTAGCTAGAGAGAAAGGATAGGATCGATATTTCATAGTAGTTTGGTCTTCTTGCCACATATCTAAAAAGATCGAGGAGGGAGAAAAAACGCATAGAGCAGTTGATAGAGCAATATGCTAGAGAATGTATTCCATAATCCATATGGTCGATCAGTAGTCAACTTGATGAGGGTGGTCAAAAGATAAGAAAATCAGAAAAGAATAACAATATAAATACGAATCTAAATTACTAATAGTGTTCTTCATATGTCGTCTATAAATAGATCGAGGGTCGTCAAACTTTGTATTGGCATCCCAATATTGGAGCAAGAAGAGATGTCAACCATGAAAAATGGAGTCTCGTTTGGTAGCCAAGGATGGCTTGCCTGCCTCCTAAAAGAGGTTTAATCAGTTGAGAAAACCTAGTTGGGTTCTCAGGCAGTCACCTTGGCTAACTTGACAAGCTCCTTTCTCTCATGCTCGACATTCTCTTCTTTACAATTTAATTCAAAAACGCTTTTGTCTCTCATATGAGTACATAGTACAAACCGACACTTGGGTCTTGTTTGGTTCACGGAAAGATAAGAACGTATTATTTTTGTCTTTTTCATGGGAAAGAAAATACAAAGGAAATGAAAGTTTTCAAAAATATTTCGTTCCAAATAAATATTTGTTAACACATGAAAAGTTTCTGAAAAGTTGTTAAAAAGTTTGTAGTCAGCGTAATACGTACGTCTGAAAAAATGCAAGGAAACTAGATGATAAGAAATCCTGGAATAAATATGCTAACGATAACAAATCCCCCCGTAGCCTTTGTCTCACGTGAAATACACCTAATCCTCCTCCAGCAGAAACAGCCAACGCTACCATGAGACCTCATCATCTTCTTCTTCAGCCCTCCAAGTCAACTCCTCCAGCCGTAGAAGACCCCGCCGGATCCCACCGTCCACCGGCCGCCGCATTAGCGGGCCTTCATGGGCCCAGGAAGAAAGGGATCCAGTCTACAACAAGCGTCCGTGCGTGGCTGGTGATCGACTCCGGCGGCAACTCTCAAGTCGTGGAGGCCGGAAAACACGCGATCATGCGGCGCACCGGTCTGCCGGCACGTGACCTCCGGATCCTCGATCCGGTTCTGCAGTGCCCATCGACGGTGCTGGGTCGAGAGAGAGGTATTGTCATAAACTTGGAGCACATCAAAGCCATCATCACTGCGCAGGAGGTTTTGTTAGTCAACTCCGCTGACCTTTCTGTCACTCCCTTTGTTGACGAGCTTCAACGTAGGCTGGTTCGTCGTCAACAAGTAAGTTTCTCTCGTCTTCTGAGAATCTTTTGTGGCTTTCCTTTTTTTTTTTTTTTTTCTTATAGTATTAGTATGGTTTCTTCGTGGCTCTAAACCCTTTATTTTCAATAATATTGCTTTTGGATACTATAATTTAGGGTTTAGGGTCTTGGTACTGATTATAATCATTTGCAAGGATTGCTAATGCATGCGTAATCGTTTCGCAAGAATTGTGTTTTTTGCTTTTGTAATTAGGTTTTTTGCCATTATGTTTGCAATTAGGGTTTTGGTATTTGATTTCATGATACATATCTCTTCTCTCCCATTTCTGAAAACGTGTATGTATAGGAGGGTAATGATAATGGACATTCAAAGTTGCATGATTTGGGGGAGTCACAGCCGCTAAAAGAGAGCCGTCAGAACTCTCCAAGTGGGTTTGAGAGTCGTAAACATGATGGAGTAGGGAAAGAAGTGAAGATTCAATTATATGGATCCAAGGTTCCTCCCTTTGAGTTTGTAGCATTAGAGCCTTGTCTTGTGGCTGCTTGCACATCCTTGGAAAATGAAGTAAATATCTACAAATCCCATGTTTATTGATATAGCATCTAGAACTTCATTGATCTTCATTGTTTCCAATTTCCATGTTTAATTTAAAAACAGGCAAAGGGATTGGAGGAAGAAGCTCATCCAGCTTTGGATAAGCTGAGTTCAAAGATTAGTACTTTGAATCTAGAACGTGTGCGCCAAATCAAAAGCCGCTTGGTTGCTATATCCGGACGTGTTCAGAAGGTACAATTCAACCATGTCAATGTTCTCTCTGTATGCTCTTGTGCATATGTGAATGTGTATACACATGCTGATTGGCAGGTGAGGGATGAAATTGAACATTTGCTGGATGATGATGAAGATAAGGCTGAGATGTATCTGACTGACAAGCTCTCTGTTGAGTCAGACCTGGAGAACTCTTCTACTTCGTCCATGAATGATCAGATGAGAAATGAAATAGATGATGAAATTCATCAAGCAGCTGAAGCGAACGACAGGCACGTAGCTTGCTAGTAATCTCCTTCTACTATTTCGAATATGAAAAAGTTTGAAAATCATGTAAGAACATCTCTAGCAAGTTTCGAAATCTGCAGGAACAGCCATACTGGTACAGTTACAAGCAATAAGCAACTTGACGTTGAGGAGCTAGAAATGCGTTTGGAGGCATACTATGTCCAAATTGATGGCACCCTAAACAATTTTTCCACGGTATATCTGCAACTCAAATTAGGTATCATGATTTTTCTTGTTTTTTTTTTCTTTTCTTTTCTTTATGATAATCATGATTTGGAATTTCAGCTGAGGGAGTATGTAGACGACACAGAGGATTACATTAACATAATGCTTGATGATAAACAGAATCAGCTGCTGCAGATGGGAGTTGTTTTATCCACTGCAACACTTGTGGTGAATTCGTTGATCGTTGTTGCCGGAATCTTTGGAATGAATATAGGGATCGAACTATTCAATGAAGAACTGAAAACGGGAAATAAGAAGTTCCTGTGGACTATTGGTGGGAGTTCCATGGGTTGCGTATTCTTGTTTGTGATTGCCATTGCCTGGGGTAAGCATATGCGCTTGCTGGATTAGTGACACTGAAAACAACGAAGGCGCCCAAAAGTTACTTGTTTATGTGTTGGTGTTTTTAAACAATTGAAGCACCTCGACGGCTAATTTTGGGTTGCAAAGAAGGTTATCATATGCTCAGAATTTCTTTCAATTTCTAGTGTTGAAATCTGAGGAAAGCTCTGGAATTAATTGATTTTATCTGAATATTAATGTGGTTCAGAGATGTAGTTCAGAGATCGAGCCGAGTAGTAGCAACAACAATAGTAGCAGCAACAACAAAACGGTAGCAGCAACGACAGTAGTAGCAGCAACAATAAATTGTGTCTTAGTTTTTGAAGCAGTAGCAATTTAAAGTCAGTTTTTCCAAAAAAAATAGAAGAAGAAGAAGAAGGTAGCAATAAGTTTATCCTCAATTCATCTCAATCTCAAAGCAGTAGCAGATAAATTTCCAGCAAGTGCAGTAGCAGGATTGACAAAGTACAGAATTTTGTAGCAGGACTAGACGAGTACAAGTGCAGTAGCAACTAAATCTAACACTTCCATTGAAGATGCTCTTACACGATCAAACTTCTTTGATACTTTACTAGTTACATGTTTTTGTTTCAAGCTGCTATAATGGTCCAGATCGATATCTTTGGGAACAGGACTCAATTAATCCAAAAGTCAAAACCCTTGTGGTACTTAGACCAGAGCCTGCAAGTTAGGGCCATTTGCATAATTCGTCGGAGTTTCTGGATTAATGTCACTATCTCTTCTTGAGAACCTCTGCATGTTTAGGGTCAAACATTGGTTGATTACAGCCAACACTAACTTATAGACTGTTTCTTGCTTAAACATCGATTTATAAATATGGAAAACGTAAACCCCAAGAGAAATGGTTGATGTCCCTCCTGAGAATATGAATAGTATCCAAAAGCTGCTGGGGCTTAGACTTGGGGTACTACCATCTGTTTCTGCATCCAAGCATTTCTGAGTTGCCAGCATTGTTGAAGTTAATGCTTTCCTGGGAGAACTAGGAAGCTGCGGAGACTTGCTGTGACTCACATAGGAGCAAGCGGTGATCATCTCCAGCACATGCTTTACATTTCCAGCTATAACAGTGACTCACTGTTACAGCTGTTTAAACACTTAGTGTTTTGTTAAATATCTAGCAAGTAGTCATTTTGTTTTTGACTTAGTATTGTTCCCTATATAAGGGTAGCAGCTGTGTAATAAAGAAAGTTAAAAGCTAGAAAAGAATACTCTTGATCATAAAAATACAGAGCTACAAGGTCTGGTAGAGACCTCACAAATTCTGACATGGTATCAGAGCTCTGTTGATCAATATCAACTGGGGTGTACCATCCGTTAGAATAAAAAAAACAAACACAAACAAACACTTTTTTCTTTAGATTTAGACTACACCAGCAGCAACAATGACTTCACAAGACAATAATTCAGAAGTCAGAATTCCCATCTTCTCAGGAGAGAACTTTGATTTCTAGATAATCAAGATGGAGACTTTGTTCGAATCACGTGATCTGCTGAGCTACGTTCATGAAGGATATGCAGTTCCTGAAGCCGAAGGGATGACAAATGCTCAGAGAGTTGAGCTGAAAGCAAATATCAAGAAAGATGCAAAAGCTCGTGGTATATTGCAGAATTCAGTCACAGATAACATCTTCCCAAAGATAGCGAATGAAACAACAGCCAAAGGAGCTTGGGACGCCCTGAAGTTGGAGTTCAAAGGCTCAGACAAGGTAAGAGCTGTTAAAGTACAATCTTTGAGGAGAGATTTTGAATACACCAGAATGAATGAACTTGAGCCGCTGAATGATTATCTTACTAAACTGACTGATATAGTCAACCAGATGAAAACCTATGGTGAACCCTTACCTGAAAACAGAGTAGTAGAGAAGATCCTTATAAGCTTGAATAGGAAGTATGATGCTATAGTGAGTATTATAGAGGGTACTAGGGATGTTCAAACACTTGGTGTTCAGGATTTGCTAGGATCACTTAGGGCTTTTGATCAGAGGTTGATGAGTCATGATGAGCAAACAGAAAAAGCCTTTCAAACACTGAGCCTAAACACAAAAAGTAGTGAGCCATCTAGTTCAAATTCCAAGCAGAAGAAGAACTGGAAAAGCAAAGGCAAGAAGTGGGAGGGTAGATCAGATCAGTCATTAAAAGGAAAAAATGAAGGAGGCAGTAGTTCAAATTATTCGAAGTGTTCAATTTGTGACAAGCTTCACTCTGGCGAGTGTTGGTTTAAAGGTAAACCAAAATGCACAAATTGTGGCAAGTTTGGTCATGTCAAGAAGGATTGTAACAAGGGCAATCAACAGGCTTTCTGCAGTGAAGATCAGTATGATACTAACATGTTTAGTGTCAGCCCTGCAGCAACCACTATGGCGAATGACAATGTCTGGTTTGTTGATAGTGCTTGCAGCAATCATATGACGGCGAATGCCAACCTTCTGTATGACTGTGACTACAACAACATCACCAAGGTGAAGATGGCGAATGGAATGTTGGTGGATACAAAAGGCAACGGAAGTATTGCTGTTGAAACCAAGAATGGGAAAATGTTCATCAGAGATGTGATGTTTGTACCAAATCTCGATTCGAATTTGCTGAGTGTTGGACAACTTGTCGAGCATGGCTATCACCTACATTTCGGTGACAACACTTGCAAAATCTTTGAGAGAGGGAGTAGCAAGAAGCTGATGGTGGAAGTTGAAATGAAGAGGAACAGAAGTTTTCCTCTGACTCTCAAGTATGCAGCTGAGAGTGCAAGAAAAATGGAGCTGGAGGATAATCCTTGGCTCTGGCATCAAAGGCTGGGACATTTGAATTTTCAAAGCCTCAAGCTGTTGCATCAGAATAATATGGTGCAAGGATTGCCAAAAATAAAAGAAGTCACTGATGTGTGCGAAGGATGTGCACTCGGGAAACAACATATCATCTCATTTCCTAAAGGGAAAGCATGGAGAGCAAAAGAACCACTGGAGTTAATCCATTCAGATGTCTGTGGTCCTATGAAAACAACTACTGAGGGAGGTAACAGATATTTTCTTACTTTCATTGATGATTTTTCAAGAATGACTTGGGTTTCTTTCTTGAGAGCAAAGTCAGATGTGTTCGCTGTGTTCAAAAAGTTTCAAGCTATGGTGGAAAGACAATCTGGTCTTAAAATCAAGAAGCTGAGATCAGATAGAGGTGGCGAATATACATCCAATGAGTTTGGAGATTTCTGTGCAGATATTGGCTTGGAAAGGCAGCTCACAGTAAGCTATACACCGCAGCAAAATGGGGTAGCTGAAAGGAGAAATAGGACTATTGTCGAAATGGCAAAGTCTATGCTACATGCCAAGAAAGTGCCTCTGGAGTACTGGGGAGAAGCAGTCAATACTGCAGTGTATTTGATGAACAGACATCCTACTACTGCTGTGCAGGGAATGACACCATTTGAAGCATGGAGTGGAAGGAAGCCAAGTGTAAATCACTTGAGGGTGTTCGGTTCAATCTGCTATGCACATATCCCAAAAGTGCTGAGAAAGAAGTTCGATGAATCAAGTGAGAAGTGTGTGTTCATGGGATACAGCTTACAGACAAAAGGCTATAGGCTATACAATCTGGAGAAGAAAAAGGTGATTGTCTGCAAAGACGTTATCTTTAGTGAGAATTCTGTTTGGGATTGGGAGAAAGGTTCAGTCCTGCAACAATGTGTGCAAGACAATGTTGTTCAAGATGAGGAAGATGTTCCAGAAGAATTGGAACTTGATCCACCACAACAAACTCCACCTCACAGTCCTGAAATACCATCACCTGCATCCTCAAATGCTCAATCTACACCAAGTTCAACACCAATAAGGATGAGAAGCTTGAATGAAGTGTATGAAAGCTGCAATGTCTGCTTATTTGAGCCTGAAAGATTTGAGGAAGCTGTGAAAGAAGATGATTGGCGGACTGCAATGAAGGAGGAAATTGATGTGATTGTGAAAAACAACACATGGGAGCTTGTTGACAAACCAGACAACAAGGATGTCATCGGTTTGAAGTGGATTTACAAAACCAAGCTAAATGCGGATGGTTCTGTGGAAAGAAACAAAGCAAGATTGGTGGCGAAAGGGTACTCACAGATACCTGGAGTTGATTTCAATGAAACTTTTGCACCAGTTGCGAGGCATGAGACGATCAGAGGTCTGATCTCCATTGCGGCACAAAAAGGCTGGTTTCTACACCAGCTAGATGTCAAATCGGCATTTCTAAATGGAGTGCTAGAAGAAGAAGTATATGTGGAGCAACCACAAGGTTTCATCGTCAAGGGTAAAGAGCAGAAAGTTTACAAGCTAAAGAAGGCTCTTTATGGCTTGAAACAAGCTCCGAGAGCTTGGTATGGTGAGATCGATTCCTATTTCACAGAAAGAGGGTTTCAGAGAAGTGAAAATGAACCTGCCCTCTACACCAAAACTGAAGGTAAAACAGGTATCCTAATTGTCTCCTTATATGTTGATGATTTGGTGTTTACTGGAAGTTGTGAAAAAATGATTTCAAATTTCAAGTCTAATATGATGAAGAAATATGAAATGAGTGATTTGGGAATCCTGCATTATTTTCTGGGAATTGAGATTATCCAAGATGCGAAGGGAATTTTTATTACTCAGAGAAAATATGCAAAGACAATTCTAGAGAAGTACAAGATACTTGGTTGCAATGCTGTTGCAACACCTCTAGTTGTCAATGAAAAATTCTCAAAAGAAGATGGAAGTGGCAAAGCTGATGAGAGTTTGTACAGAAGTTTAGTGGGGAGTCTGCTTTACTTGACAGCAACAAGGCCTGACATCATGTATGCTGCAAGTTTGTTGTCCAGATTTATGCACAATCCAACCAAGATACACTATGGAGCCGCGAAGAGGGTTCTCAGATACATCCAAGGTACAATGGACTTTGGAATCATGTATGAGAGGAATGTGGAACCAAAACTCTTTGGTTTCTGTGATAGTGACTGGGGAGGAAGTGTGGATGATCTGAAAAGCACATCAGGATATACTTTCACACTAGGAACTGGAGTATTCTCTTGGGCGTCAAAGAAGCAAAAATCAGTTGCTTTGTCTACAGCAGAAGCAGAGTATGTGTCTGCATCAATCGCCACTTCACAAGCAATTTGGCTCAGGAGAGTCATAGAAGACTTTGGTGAGAAGCAAGGTTCTGCAACAACCATTCTCAGTGATAACAAGTCTGCGATTGCCATGAGCAAGAATCCTGTGTATCACAGTAGGGCGAAACACATTGCCTTGAAGTTTCACTACATCAGGAATGCAGTGGAGGAGAATGAGATTGATCTGGTCTATTGTAATACCAATGACCAAGTCGCAGATATCTTCACCAAAGCACTGTCAAGAGAGAGGTTCGAATACCTCAGAGGACTGCTAGGAGTTCAGAAGCAAAGCATTAAGAGGGAGTGTTGAAGTTAATGCTTTCCTGGGAGAACTAGGAAGCTGCGGAGACTTGCTGTGACTCACATAGGAGCAAGCGGTGATCATCTCCAGCACATGCTTTACATTTCCAGCTATAACAGTGACTCACTGTTACAGCTGTTTAAACACTTAGTGTTTTGTTAAATATCTAGCAAGTAGTCATTTTGTTTTTGACTTAGTATTGTTCCCTATATAAGGGTAGCAGCTGTGTAATAAAGTGAGAAAAAAAGCTAGAAAAGAATACTCTTGATCATAAAAATACAGAGCTACAAGGTCTGCTACTGTTTTGATCATTCGCGACTGTTTTCCTTCATTCGCGAGAATCTGTGTTCTTTCATTGTTCTTTCATTCGCGACAGTCTATCTCCCGCGAATGAGCTTCTACTGTCTCATTTGCTACTGCAAATTGATCTTGGTCATATGATTGATCATATCTTGTTCAATAACAAGGTAGAGACCTCACAAATTCTGACAAGCATGTTGTTCTCCAACTGTCGAAGCTTACCACTTTCGGTAACCTTCATCATTGCTTCATTTACACTCGGAAGTAATGGTGACCCCCTTGGAAATGCCTGTGGCATAATTACGTCACACAAACCAGATAAGAATTCTTAATCATGAGCAGCTATCAGTCTATTACTTAATAGTTGAAAAATTGAAGTGCAGAAAAGATTGGTAGAGAATTACGAATCCAAATCCTCCGACTTTGTATGTTGGCCCGACCGACACAAAATCTTTGCAGTATTGTCCGAGGAATATCTTGGCAAAAGGGACTTCAAGAAAAGCAGCAGCAATTGCTTTGCTTTTGAGGGCTTTTGCATACTCTTCCGGAGAGCTAAACTCCTGAATGCGATTACGGGGAAATTGCAAGACTTCATTCAGATACATAGAAACAAAGGATCCTTTACAATAACCAACAACGGCATTGCTCTGTAGAAGTGCATCAACATCTGCTACAGCTGGTTCAAGTTGCTGCACCGTGAGCATGCTGGTGAGGTTGGCGGTGTACGTCTGTGTGATGATTAGTGCGACAAATAACCATACAACCATTGTCATCCTTGACAGATTGCTATGCAGCTTTTCTCCTTTCCAAATCAAATTGGTTAAGAGTATTAGGCACATTATGGTCCAATATTTGAAGAGGGTAATAATTAAGAGACTAAAATTTTGAATAGTTACCATGTAAGGAGAATAGAGTGGTGAAGGAAAGCCAAATCAAGGTTCCAATTTGATTTGGCAGAGAACCTCGGAGGTCAGGGCAGTGGTTTCGTTCTATCAACCAGACAACAAAACCATTGTAGACATTGATGGCGACTATGAGCGCCCACATGGCTTCTGTGAAAGGCTTCATGAATAACCATGCTTTGTTGCAAATTTTGGACCTGACTGGAACTATCATCATCAATCCTGCTTCAGAATAGGGGTGTGTGAATTCTGCATACTGACATCTTCGCGACACTATTGCTACATCACCAACTACAGCATCGAATTCCTGCTTGAATGCACAGACAATTTCAAGTCAAGGTTCATTAGAGATTTAGAGTTGATGGTCAAAAATAAAAATAGACATGCGTAAACCTGTATATAAGTTGGAACTTATTAATCAAGTTGATCAGGAAGGGAGAATGAAGTAAGTCACTTACTCTAGAATAAATTTGCTGCACTATAGCATCATATGTGCCATCAAATGGAAAGAAATCATATGGCAAATGATAAGGCAGCTCCATCAGGGTTTCTTCGAAGAGATCAATTGCAACCCCACTGAACGAGAAATTATTTCCCGAGGGATCTTTTCCTGCATTTACATACTGTTTGAATGTTGATCCGGTAGGCACGCCGATTTTCAATGGCTTTGAACTTGTTGATACAGTCCATCCTTTTGGAGTATAGAGAGGCCCCCCTGGCCAAAACACTGGTCCAAAATCTTTCATGGATGAGCTGATTGTATCATTTCCCCCGATAGTCCGTGAGAAGCCTAATCCATCTGACCAATATCCGAGTTCTATATAACTCTTTCCGATCACATTGATGATCTGGAACTTTTGTTGTGGTGGTAATTTTTGGTCAGTGAACTGAATTTTTCCACTTAAACCATGAAAATCACTTTGAAGAATATTTTCCAACAAGGGCTTCCCATTGTGTTTTCTTTGTGTCACTGCTAGACCCACTGCCGTTGCAGCATCATAGGCCTGTGCTGCGAAGACCCCAGGTTCATTGTTTTCCTCTTCAGGATATTCTGTGCTGAACCTTTTACGAAATCTTCGACGAAAACCGTGAAATTGGGTACTCTCACTTTCCGGGAAGTAGCTCTTGACTCCGATAACCCCTTGCATTGTGGAAATGGTGGAGGCATTGAAGGAATGGACTAGGCTAGTAATAGGATCTGTGGTGATCCATACATAGTCTTTCTCCATCATCTTCATTTCTTTAGCCTTATCAAATAGTTGCAATGCCAACGGCAAAGACAAATGAACGATGAAAACTCTATACTGGTCTTGTCGAAGCTTCTCAAGCGCTTTGACTAATGAAGAAGAGCCGAAAGGTGGAAGAGGTACGAGCTGGCTAATTTCTGCACCAACTTGTCTCAAGGCAAGAAAGAGGCGAGGCAAAATTTCGTTGGATGAAGAATCTCTATCTTGGTATATAACAGTGGCCTGATGCCATTCAAATGACTTAACTATAGCAGCTATTGCTTCCATTTGTTTTAGCTCATCATGAGAAGCTTGAACTAGGGAGGGCCAGAGCTCTGTTGCCCAGTCAGGAGTAGCCTCCGCAAAAGAAACAATTGGGATGTGATTCTCACTGCCAACCTCAGGGACTAATGATGTATCTTCCCATGTATGCGGTCCTAGAAGAATGGCTTGAACATCTTGCATATCTATGAGATCTCTAGCTGCATGTAGAATAATATTGATGAATTCAAATTTGTATTTGAGATTTAACGTGTCACTCGTCTCTTATATTTGCATGGTGACCAAGAAGTTTATGTGGTCTTTCACTCGATACATGTTGATGAGATTAAAAGCATGAATTTGCTCTAATTAGCTATGTTTTGTCTTGACCTTAATTAGATATTAGTTCCAAAATTATGTTACCATGACCGTAATTAGATATTAATTAGTTCCAAAATTATGTTACCATGAAGATCCTTAATCACTACGTGACCATGCAAGAGATAATTGAGGCTTAAACTTGAGACTTTTCCGTTTTGTAACAAGATCCTGATAAAGGATTTCAAGGAGATGCGACCACTTCACTACTTAATTTTGAAGTCTACATTAATGTTTTTAATTTTTTTGCCAATACTAGCTAGCTAGCAATAAAAATATGAGATTCAAACTTGCAATTCTACCCACAATATCACATACCATATATCTTGAAGAAAGAAGGTAAACTAACCTGCAAGAGCCGCCTGCATGGGGTCCTTCTTAGAGTGTCTAATTTGCAGAACAAATCTCTGATTGTTATTGGCATAAAAATCTTCCATTGCCATTTCCATTGCCACTCTCTCTTCTTTGCCAATTCGAGAACAATTATCTATAATTGCCCCAATATTAACAACGATGCCCGTTCCAGCTGCTTCAATGTTCCTCACTGTACTGGGAGTAATTGGCCTAAATGCCAGAACTATGATAACAAAATAAATTAGAGGAGCAAACTTATTCATGTTAGTTAATTTGTATTAGCTAGCTAATTAAGCTCTATATCTTACTCTCTTTCCAAAGTACATGATGAGCCATCACTTGGTATTTATATGCATTAGAATTTGCTGACTAGCAGCTATCTACCACGGTTTTTACTCGGTCAGCTTTAGATTCATTCTCTCCTTTTTGTCTTGGGTACTAGTCAATAGTATGAATAAAATTCAACACGTACACTTTGGGTTTTCGATCTTCTGTTTACTCCATTATTCACTTGCAATTTCGCTACGAATGCATAATCATAATCATATATGCATCTCTATTCTCTGCTACATTCCAAATTATGGGAGCTGCATATGTCGAAAACATTTCCTAGTAATTGTAGGTGCTGGTTGGATTGACCTGGACCGAGTCATCAGTCAGTAGTTCTGCAATTTAAGAATCTTGGAAGGTAGAACAGAACCTGTAGTTCTCGACTGTTTACTTCGAAACAATCAAGTCTAGAACCAATAGCTTCCAGTAGTACCAGTAAGGAAATGGTAAACCCTTGAGATTCATTTTTTGACAAAATACATAGAATAACAGTAAGGAAATGAAGATTAATTGATGGAAGAGTATATGTCTGGAAGTATCATTAAGAGTACTACTAGCTAGTTGGTAGCCAAAATTCACAAGATTAATGTTAATTGTCTACATCGATCATCTTTGAATAGAGACTAACGTTATTGAATGGTTCCGATCATCAAGCAGGATTCATACTTGTTCTGTCAATTGTGATCATATATACTAAATATCGATCGCAAGTCTCATTGTCAAATCCCGTTCAATAGGACCATGGACTAATTCTATCTTTCTAACATATACATACAAATTTGAATAACATACAAATTGAGAGCGAAAGTATTTAGGTGGCACCTAACAGGTAGCTAGCTGCCTGGATGCATGTGGGACTAACTTTGAACAATCATGTAATTTTGAAGCGCATCAAACAAGCATCCATCCATAGTCGTTAAATTAGTCATTGCTTGACTGAAAACTGTTAAAATAGTTCATGACTTACATAACGTCGAACGACTCTTTTTTCAAACATTTCAAATTTTGAAGAAGTAATTTATTAGAAACACAAGAAATATTGTCTTTTCATTTATGTAAGGTGGCAAACAAAATTGACCGATATATAGTCGACATCAATGTTTTAAAAGACTGAGACATAGCCGAGGAGTTTTCAGGAGAGCCTCACCAAGGCGTAAACCTCGATGCACAAGGCATATATAAGTCTTACGCTATAAAAAATTATAACTATAAAACATTAATAACATAAGAAAATAAATGTCTATCCCATTTTGTAGTGATTTTGATAGAGTTAGGGCTAGTTTGGGATTGCTATGATTTTTTATAAAAATTGTTTCTATTGTACTGTGAATCCAATCAGTTGTGAATTAAAACTGTTTTCTGTTTGGTAAATGATACTTTTAAAACTACCGTCAAGACATAAAATACCACCTTTTTTTTAGTTTTTATTGACAACAACTTTGAAAAGCAACCTCAAGACTGTTTTCTAAAATATGTTTCCACTGACCTGTAATTTTCAAAAAAAAAAGTTGTTTTTGTTTAGTTTACCAAACACAATAAAATTTAGAAGTTTAGATAAAAACTGATTTTTTTAAAAGCGAAGCTGTACCAAGTTAGGCATTTTTTGACTCATTTTTCGGTCATATATTCAACATCTTCATCGTTCGGTTTATTGATACTAATGAATAGATCATTGCTGCAAAATTTCATCCAACTTGATGATTGTTAAGGTACCTAATTAGATTAAATCAATGAACGGACCATAAATCTGTCTAACCAGAATTGTTTGTGTAAATAACGATTATGAAAATCCAAACGATCATCAAATTTGATGAAATTTTACAGAAGTAATCTATGCATTAGGTTCTATAAACTGAACGATAGAGATGTTGAAATATGACAAAAAAGTGAGTCAAATAATAAATTTCACATTTTAATTTTAGAGTGAAGCTTCGCAATGGATAAGAACTATATATATATATATATATATATATATATATATATATATATCTAAACATACAGTTCTTATCATTACTAGAAAAAAGTTCTTCGATGACGAAAATATTTCATCACCTAAGGTTCGTCATCTAAGGGCGGTGTTAAGAGCACTTAGGTGACGAAAATAAGTATTTCGTCACAAAATTGGTTAGTTGACGAAAACTGTTTCGTCGCAAAATTGGTTAGCTGACGAAAACTGTTTCGTCGCAAAATTGGTAATTTGACGAAAACAGTTTCGTCGCAAAGTTGGTTAGGTGACTAAAACTGTTTGGTCGCCACAATACCAAAGTAACGAACATATTTCGTGGTGTAGGATCAATTGTGACGTTATTTTACTAGAGCGAACATTCGTTATGAAATTAAAGTGTGAATGTTATTTTTTGGCTCACTTTTCGGTCACCTATCCACATCTCCGCCGTTCAATTTTTAGAACCTAATATATAGATCACTTATGCCAAGTTTCATCCAATTTGACAATCAGTAAGGTGACGAATTGTGTGAAATGCATGAACAAACTAAAATTTGTCAAACCAGAATTGTTCGTGTAAATCATGATTGTGAAAGCTCAAACGATCGTCAAATTAGATAAAACTTGACAGAAGTGATCCAGAACCGGCCTTGGGCTAAAGCCCAACAAGCATATGCTTTGGGCCCCAAATTTAAGGGCTCCAAAAAAAAATCCAAGCATATATATATATATATATATATATATATATATATATATAAAGGCATAATAAATCTATTCTAAACCTATGCAAACTTCTGTCACTTTCTTTCTTTTTGATTGAGTCATCGACTCATTCGACTGCCGCACGTTCACACCACCCGCATGCGTCTTGTCGTCTTTCTCAGTTTCTCATATCAAAGTCTCCTTGCAGCATGCCAGAAACCCTCGATTTTTCTGAGTCTAAGTTCTCTCCCACGAAAGTCAGGTAAATCTGTCATCCTCCTCCGATCCAATAAGTCCAATCCCATAGTTTTTGCAATTTCATAATTAAAAACTTGAAATTGAGAATGAGAAGAGTTTTATTGTCAATTTGAAAGACCGATTGTGAGATAAGTTTTAGTTTGAGTATTTGAATCATTTAATGTTTGATTTTATACATTTGTTTATACCTAAAATTCTGTATGATTATTTTTGCAGGGTGTAAATATACTTTTTCGCAGAGAGCCCCAATTTCTTTTTTCCCCACTTTGAGCCCCTAAATTCTCAAGGCCGACCCTGAAGTGATCTATACATTAGCTAGGTTCTAAAGGCGGAGATGTGGACACGTGACCGAAAAGTGAGTTTAAGAACATCCTTCACACTTTAGTTTGAGAACGAAGTTTGGTTCTGAGTAATAACTGTTTAATCATATCTATGTATCAGAATTTGCTGTGTACGCATTTATATAAAAAAATGCAAAGAAATAACCCGGCCCCTCTCTGCTTTGTTAGCGGTTCATCATCTACGAGTCGATCGTATATGCGATGAACAGAGAGAGATGAGGTGTGAGAGAGCAGCATATGGGAGTGGTAAAAGAACAGAAGAGATCGAAGAAATCAGTGTTCAGTTATAGGGTTTGTATTTCTTTCTTCTTCTTGGTTGGGGTCTGCATGTGGAGGTTGTTGGCCGGAACAAATAACCCTAGTGTAACAAATTCGTTTTCCTTTAACTGACTGTTTTCTTTGTTCCCAGATCTAATCGTGACGGTCTTGCACTGGACATAAAGATCATGACAGAAGAGAAAGATCACAGAGAGATAGATGATCATGCTATTTCTTTTTTGTGCGTTTTTTCTTCTCTCAGTTAACTTCCTGATCCCGATTGATCCATTTATACTACGTACCCATGTATACATTAGACATATTATGATCCTATATGGTAGAACTTAAAGAACAAGAATCAAATAGCATTCTAATTGTATGCTTCAATTTGTTAGGCTCAATATTACGGTCTCAAATCGATCGTTGTTGCCTTGTTGGTTTTGTCTAAACGGAACTGATCAAGAACTCAACATGCATGTTGCCCGGAAATGTAATTTCTTTATAGCCCCAACAATGGAACTGTAATTCCTTTGATTCACTTCTGGCATTATGATGAAATCTAATGATTGATTTGGGTACTTTAGAATCAGCCCTAAATTGTATTGCAAGGAAAATTATGATTCTTCTCTTAGTTAGGCCCCATTGTTGTTTAGGGATTGTAAATTATATTCTTGTTCACATTGTAGTTTGTATTACTTTAGTAAAAATGAGCATTAATGCATTGTTATGAGTTGGTATCTTGAGCTTTCTGGATTTTGCTTTTGCCATGGTGTTTATTCAAGAATGAGAACCAAGATATTGTTAGGTCATTGCTCATTAGTTTCTTATAATGTTTAGTATTTCGACATTTGTGTACATCAAGTTGCATCCGAAGATCCTCGGATTTGAATGGTAGTATATTGACACAAGCATAGATTTACCCAGAGTTGAAAATACTGGGATCATGAGAATTATGATAGTGTGCTCAAGTTTACAACAAAGTTACATTATCAGCTAGCTGTTCTATAACCTCAATACAAAGGATACACATTAATCAAGCTGCAGATATATATATCCTCATCAGTTCATTCTCTTTTTTTGAGTATTGCATTAAGAGAAATCATCTCTATGAAGTTTTTAGAAAGCTGCACTTTGGTTCTCTCATCAATTATTGAAGCGAAAATTTGGGTTCAGATAGCAGTTGTTGTACTGAACTACTGATAATGTAAAGCGTTGCCATCATGTTCTTTTATGATTTTTGAGAAACTTTTCTTGATTTTGTGGGTATTGAATTCTGTGTATCTTAACAGAATCATTTGTGGCTGCTGGAGGGAAGCTAATTTTGAGGTTTATGGTGCTATTAATTGGAGCCAATTTTCATGTCCTCAGTGGGATTCTGGAAGCCATTGTACTCTTCAAGGTAATTGTCTTGCTCTTTTACAATCATCTTGGTTTGCTTCTTTCAAAATAGATGTGACATACATATTTTCGTCTTTTCACAATGAATATCTAGAGCACGGCGCAAGTTACATCAGGAATCTTAACTTACTTAAATTCTTGTGCACCAGGAGGGCTCTAATCAGCAATGGTGAATATAATAGAGAATGTCTGGAGAATGTCACAAGTCTATTGTCTAATGACTTAGAAAGTTCTTGTCTAAATTTCTTGGTGCAGCTATCTGTAATGGTGATCTGTTCATGACACCAGTAATCTGTTCTTCCTATTAGTTCTCTTGGGCATTGTTTACTTCAACGGGTTGAAATGGGACATCTCACCAGAGGTTCTGATTCTCACTATTGTTTGCATTGTATAGGTGATCTCACTGGCTTCTGAATATTTTTCCTCTTTGGATACAGTAGTATCCTTTCTGCTTTATCCCTTGTCCCTCACATTGGTGCATGCCCTGCATTCTATTTTTTTTGGCTGGTCATAGCTACCTCATGGGAACTGCAAAAATTCAAGAAGAGTAGTATTTGGAGAGTCTAAATCAGCATTGCTTCCTCTGCAAGGCATTTGATAAGTTATCTAATTTCATTTAAGTTTACTAGTGTATGCATAAAAAGAATGCAGGCATATTTGCAGTCATACACGTTTATGATATCAACTACTAGTAGGCTCATTTTCTTGAACATTGTCCAAAGACTAACTGATATATTTATTAATTGTTGTGTCTTCCAGGATCAACATTTAACTATTAGCAGATCTGCATTCTAGATTTGCAGATTTCGACTTCTGGTTGTGCATATAGCATGTCTATCTTGAAGAATTGAACCAATTGTAGGAGTAACGTTTACGCAGCTTCTAATGTGCTACAACCATTGTCCAGAAGGACTTCGAGAGGTACTTGCATGAAGTCAATTCTATATTAAGAAGATTATTGTTGTGTATAAATTAATGTTAACTGCCGATTGCAAATGCAGATTATTAATCTGGATAGTCTAATGCAAATTGCATAATCTAATCATTGAGTTGCTTCTTGCTAGTTCTGGCTTGACGGAATCTTATCTGTAAGAAATACACTGCAATATAATGACTAATGTCAACTGAATAAATAGAATTTTAAATTATTCTTGGACTAACTCCCAACGAGAAACATTTGTTTGTCTTGTCCTAACAGAGTTTAAACATTGTTTCATTATCTCTTTAGGAACAATATTCTAACAATTTCCAAGTATATGGAAGCTTTCACATAATTTTTCTATGAAGAAGTAAAGTGTTCTGTATATTGTCAAACGCAGTGTTCTTTCATGAATGTATAAAATTAACTACTACTAGCCAGTGCCAAAATTATAGACTATTACTCAAATTGCATGCCACAATTATCCTCATGATCCACTTTGGAATGTTTAGTATCAACTTGGAATTAAAGGATGCATTACAGTAACCTAATCTGGGACAATTTTAGTATAATAAGGAAAACACATACTATATATATGCTAATGTTCAACAAATCTGCATGGTAAAAAAGCAGCTAGATCATGACCTGTATCGCTTAAGCTTTTCTCCTATCCTCTGATTTATTGTTCAAGTCTGACATGAAAATTGTATGCATTACTTTACTTATTTTTGCCGTAATACTGATCAAAGTTGGAGGCCGCTCTCTGCAACACAGCTCATCTAATTTAGTTTCTGATGGCACTGATAATATTGAAGCAGTCACCCAAACTTCCCTTCTTGTTTTTAGATTCTTCCGAGAATTGCATCCTACTGTATGGCTTGTTCCCATGTTCTTGTACCGTTTTGGGGAAACTCTTTTTGATTGTGGGATATGTTCTTCTGTATATAATTGGAGAATCATATGTCGCTGCTGGCGGTGAGCTGATTTTTGAGGTTAATGGCTCTGTAGGAGCCAATTTGTTTCACATCCTCGGGGCCATTCCAGATGCCATTGTACTTCTACGTACAATGCTTTCCTTGATCACGTACAATCTATCATCTGCTTTTCTTCATTCTTCATTTAAAAAAATATATTGAAAGATAAATATTTTTTAACCAGTTGGGGGGGGGGGGGGGGGGTGCAGGTTTTTTGTGTGTTATATTCCTCAAGGGGAACAATGTCTATGAAATTATATGTCAATGACACATAATAGATATATGAGTAGGTTATAGTTGAATTTGGATGTTGATTCACAAGTCTCTTTTGTTTCCCTAGTATCCGGGCTAACTGTCAGTACAGAAACTGCTCAAAGTTTCCATTGGAGTAGGATTGCTGGTTGGATCAACTGTTTTCTACCTTACAGCTGTGTGGGGATTGTGTGTTTATCCTGGCAAGTGTGATCTTGAGGGTAAGGAAAGCCAAGATACAACAGACGCTAAAAAGTTCAGCCTTTTAGGTAAGTGCATCTACCTCATAAAAGGCTTCCTTGATCTACTGAATAAATGTAGATACTTCATATTCTATAAAATTTTGGCATTTATAGCAGTATCAATTTATGAAGAGGTTCTAATTGTGCAAGGAAATCACTATAAGAAAAATTAAAAATGTATCAAATACTAACAGCAATCTGCAGTAACCTGCTCCAAATATGCTTTAGGGAGTTGATCAGATTATGGAGAAGTCAAAATCTTTAACTACTACTAAACATTATCCCATGATTTATTCGTGGTTTTAATATTATTTGCTATTATTGGCCATGACATATACTAACAAGTCATATCTAAGTTATTTGATTTGAAATTGAAGGTTCTGGAGAGATTACAGAAATTTGGACTACTTATGCTGCAAGGATTATGGTCATATCTATCATGCCATTTGTTGTTTCTCAATTACCTCAAGTTCTCCACTTAAGTTCAGGTGGCCAAGACCTTACAATTTTAATCGCGCTCATTGTTTCTGTGATACTCACTATAGCTTATTTCTTCTACAAGGTAACTGGACAGGATGAAAATTTTGATTCTGTTGACAGCCTGTTATATAGTAAACTGTTATATATAGTAAACTACTATATGTTGATTCTTAGCAATTTGCAATTGTTGGTGCAGTTCTACTGTGAACCTTTGATACAGACAAGCCGTATAAATTATGTTGAACACATGCAAGTTATGTCGGACTCTTAATATATTTAGATTCTTGTGCACCAGAAGAGCTCCTAACCAGCAATGGTGAACCTAATAAAGATGATCTGGAAAGGTTAGTCATTTAAAGAAAATATTTTAGTTTACTTTTATTAGTATGTTCAGTTGTTGGTGCTACATGATTTGTTGATCGAACTTCATGTGATTTCTCTTTGCCACTCTCCTCAGGCTGTTTAAGACCCTCGATACGGATGGAAGTGGATTTGTTTCACCTGATGAAATCAGAACACTGGTTATCAAAACCCAATCTGCAGAGACTGGCTCGAGTAGGAATCATGATCACTTGGATAACATTATGAAAGTATTCGATAGGTCTGGTGATAAATGCATCGATGTTACAGAGTTTATCGAGCACATATCAGTGTGGCTTAATAAGGCCAAACGTCCAAAGAATGCTTGGCCGTTGCTCATTTAAGTACTCGTTTAAGAACATGCAGAAGGTATAAGATCAAGTGTTAAGAATTCAAAGTAATTACTGCTCCTAGAGATAGATTAATTATAATTAAGTTCATATGTACAGGTAATAAACCAAGAGCACTACATGTTGGTGTCTGATAAAAATAAGAGGGAGGAGGTTGTTAAAAACCCCAAGTGGATCTCCTTCAATGCAGCAATGATGTTACTTGGAACTTCTCTTGCTATTCTAGTTGCTGAACCTTTGATAGATGCTGTTGATGATTTCTCGGAAGCGACCAGCATTCCAACCTTCTTTGTATCATTCATGGTGTTGCCTTTAGCTACAAGATGTAGCGAAACATTGTCAGCAATCAAAATGGCTCGCCAGAATACCCAGAAAACAGTATCATCGACATTGTCCGAGGTGTGTGTCTGGCCTCAGCTTCATTAGTTCAAGAAGTACTAATATTAATCGTCTGATCATTAAATGTTATGTCTGAATTTATTGGTGCAGTTGTCCGTGACGGTGACATTGAATAATCTACTGTGCCTATCAGTTTTCTTGGCCATTGTTTACATCAGGGGATTGTATTGGGACTTCGGTTCTGAGGTGCTGGTTCTTGTCATCGTTTGCATTGTGATGGGTGCTCTCACCGGCCAGCTTCCGCACCATTTTGCCTCTTTGGACATCGGTACTAGCTGTCCTGCTTTATCCCTTGTCGCTCGCATTGGTTTACATCCTGCATTCTATTTTTGGCTGGTCATAGATCATCATTGACATCTAGAAAGATGAAAACACAGTAGTAGTCTTTGGCTAGGTTGG
The DNA here is from genome assembly GCA_034370585.1 of Fragaria x ananassa. Lineage (NCBI taxonomy): Eukaryota > Viridiplantae > Streptophyta > Magnoliopsida > Rosales > Rosaceae > Fragaria > Fragaria x ananassa. The sequence continues at coordinate 10,550,975 of CP139765.1, read as the reverse complement.
ATAGCTAGCTAGAACAATATACAGCATGAGTGCATTCTTGCTTCAGTTAAAGCGCTTCATTTTACCTCAATATTAATAAATAATCTTCTGAATGCTCTTTGGTTATACTATCAAACAAGAACTAGCTAGTATTGCAATATTGACCATATTTTGGAAATATCTGGAAAATTAATATATATATATATATATATATATATATATATATATATATGCTAACTAAATGGTACTCTTCCTTCATATTTGTCAGATCAAGACTAATTCAATGTTTGATTGGATTGTTTCCATATTTGCTGGCCAATATATGACCTGCAGCCACCAATAGCTAGGGACTACCAAAATTCTTTGGATCGACTTATTGTCTGGATTAAAAGAATGTATACTATAGTGAAGACAAAAGAGAAGAATAGAAACTCTGTGTTGATCCAATGTTATCTACACGAATGAATTGAAAGACCAGCTATATATCTTCAAAAACTGCCTGCAGCCATGGCTAATAGCCAGGCCAATTTGAACAGATGAAGTGCAGTAATTCCCTAAAAAGAGAAAAGAAAATGATAACAATAGATGAAGGTGATAACCTAGAAAACTAGGATTATTCCCTATACGGTCCTTATGAGTTTTTGGTTGATATCGCATAAGTCTCGTTATTGATAGAGACTAAGCCAGAGTCACTTATGTATATGAAGTCAGATACATTCATGTTTTATAGTAATATGATATGAGACTTAAACCCATAGTCTAATACTTAACCTTAGGGAAGACAGGAAGAAAATATGAACAAATCCAAAAACTAAAAGCAAATTATGTTGCAATAATAAATCAATAAACTAGCTTAATCAGCCAAACACTACCAGTATTGTATGTAATTATCATATATAAACATAATTAATTAGTCATATGAAATGACGTTGGAGACTGCTACTTGGGTTTTCCTTTTTCTTTCTTTCTTTTTTTTTTTACTTATTTCATCATCTCTAGTTTTCGTGATTAATTTTTTCCATAATTTTCAAGTATAAACTATAAAGTCATGGCTGCTAGCTGCTTGGGTGTTCTCTGGCTTATCTGGAGTAAAGCTACAAAAAATAATAAACACCTAATCCACCAAGATCAACATAGGATCATTGACCTTATTTACGTATGCGTCTCCATTCTTCTTAATACTTTTCCACAAATCACCATAATATATATCATATATATATACCATTAATGAACTTTCAAAATCTGTAAAATATATACATCCTTGTCCACCTTCTCCATTAGCTATAGTTTTTGTGTTCATTTCAGCTGCAAGGAGGGAATGAACACACTCAGCAAAAATGCTGCATATTTCATTTTGGTTCTTTTCGATATATTTCTACTGTTACAACAACTGCTCAATCGATTTCGGACGGTGTTGATGATGATCATCATCATAATGTTGGATTCAAACATAGTAATGGAACGATCAGAAGCTCCTTCCAACTTCTCAAAGGAATTGAAGCCGAGTCTAACGAGACCTGCGAGCAACTGTATGGGTTCTTGCCGTGCTCGGACAGTGTTTACGGGCATGTGTTCTTGATGGTGGTATATGAGTACTTATTGTTCCATGGAGAGTCGTATTTGGCCGCCGGTGGTGAGCAGATCTTCAAGATTCTGGGTCCTGGTGTCTTCGGTGCCAGTGCTTTCCATGTCCTCGGCGCCCTCCCAGAGTCTTTGTTGCTTCTTGGTACGTATCAATTTTCAATAATATCTGGCACTTTGATTTCAGGCCATTCTCACATATATCTTCATTCATATATTCTGAAATTGACTGACGGATCGATACATAGTTCATCGATCATCAATTCATTTTGTTTCAACAAAATAGAGAGAAATTTCACAAGCACTGTACATAAAAATAAGACAATGAAAAATAATGGAAATACAGCGATGAAAATTTCACAAACTCTTTTAATTTGCTGGCATTACTGTGGTTTCTATTATTCTCATCAGCAAAGAAAATAGATAAAAGCATGTGGCTTCAATTATTTTGCTGTTATTGCACACATAATATAATAGACACATTTTTGCCTTGTGTGAGAAGCGAGGAATGCAAAGACCCTCTTTTTCAAGTCAACTGTTGTACGCCTTTGAAGATTCAACATAAATTTTTCCTCTTCTGAAAGTTTTTTTTGTTTTTTCTTATGAATTATGATGATAGTTTATTCATAATGTATACCCAGAATAAAGTTTAATCCCAAGATAACAACTTGACCTTTAATCAAAAAAAAAAAAAAAAAAACTTGATCTTCTTCCCCTCGATCCCATATGAGCTGTGAGGAGAGTTGCCTACCCATCTGAAAAAGGATCATGCTCATGTATCACTCACTCTAACAGTAAAGATGTAAAGCCAACGAGATAACTATTCTGTGTAGGCGGCCAACACAAAAATGAGTGTGTTAAGTTTTCGTTAGGTGATGTTTTCTCTTTTGATGATTCAACTGTTGTACTTGTAATATCACTAAAATGCATTCCAAATTGACTAAGTTTTGTAACCATATATATGTGTTGAACAACTTATCACAGCCTCTGGATTCTTCAACACGAAGGAGATTGCTGAAGATTATGTGTACACTGGGGTTGGATTGTTGGCTGGAACATCAATTTTGCTTGTAACAGTGCTTTGGGGGACTTGTGTAATTGTTGGCCGGCAACACTTCACAAGTTGTAATGATGCAAATTCTTCAACAGCTTTTTCATGGGAAAGAATACTTGCGTTATTGACAAGTCAGTTTTCTTAATTCTTCTTGATTAAATTACACCCTTTGATTATTAGTTTACCTAGCTCTGACAATTTCTCAATTTAGTACGTAGAAGCTCCGACTCCAACTTAGTTTTCGTGTTGGTTGAAATGATTGTATAAGTATTACATTGGCTCATTTCTTATTTTCTTTCCTCTTGAATTATAGACTGTGGTATTACAATTGATATGGAGACCAGCGTCCTCGCAAGGATCATGATTTTCTCAGTGCTTCCATTTCTCATAATGCAAATCCCCAATATCTTTCACTCCTCTGCGGAAAACATTTTTATCTTGATTGCTCTCAGTGTTTCCATCATATTCCTATTGCTGTACTTCATTTATCAGGTACACACATTCATGAATCATGACTAATATGTCAATTAACTCACTGTATTCTTTTACTATTATAAATGTCTATGAAGTACGTACTCTATCATAACCTCCTTTACTATGTATAAGTACAGGTCTTCCAGCCCTGGGTTCAAAAAAGAAGATTAGAATTCGTGAAACATGGGCATTTGGTATCAGACATTTTACAACATGTGCAAAAACATGCACTAGGGAGAATCCTCACAGTCCAAGGAGCACCTAACGTACGTGCCATAAGAAGGTACTGAGATTTTGCCAAAATGCAAAGTATAAGCTCTTATATATATATATATATATATATATATATATATATATATATATATATATATATAAACTAATCTATGACTAATATATTGCAGGCTATTTGAGGAAATGGATGAAGATGGTGACAATCAGATATCAATTCCTGAAGTAAAGAAACTTCTTCAGGAAATCCAATTCACATCATTGGAAAATGACGAGGAAAAAGAAATAGCAGAAGTGATGAAAAAGTTTGATGTCGATAACGATGGAAAAATTAGTAAAGATGAATTTATGAATGGCTTCACAAAATGGCTTGATGAGTACAAGTCGCTGCATAAAGAAAATACCGAAAGATCGTTGGAGGACATGTATCAGGTAATATTCTGCCATACCATGTATGAATTCCACATTTTTGTGTGTGTGTGTATATATAGCCGTCCGAGAGCGAAAGTCCGCACGGCTCTTAAAGTGTCGACGTCCCTCCGTTCACCACCGTACGACGCCGGCGAGGGCGCATCTCCACCCCAGCAGACTCCAGTAGCGTCCCCGATTACTTTTCATCCCCGGTGAGTCCGCCGAATCCAAATTTCAGTTTTCTGGCTAGATTGACTTTGTTTGAAGTTTTGGGTGATATGGCTAGAAAACTGAAATTCAACGGACTCTACAGTGAGGAAAAGTGGTCGAAGACGCTGCTGGAGTCTGCTGGGGTGGAGGCGCGCCCTCGCCGGCACCATACAGTGGAGAACGGAGCGACTTTAAGGCCGGTGCGGACGTGCGCCTCTGATCCAGCCTATATATATATATAATTGTTTCAAAATTAGTCGTTTAATCTAAACGTTTTTGTTAATAAATTATTCTTATAATCTTATCTTTTGTTTATTATTTATTTTATTTAGAGTATTCCTTTTTTTAACTCAAGTAACAACGAGGCTTTTCGTTTCGTAGTTTATTACTTTATGGTCTCCTTTGATTTCAATCCATGGATCGAACTAAAAAATAAATTGATTATCGAGTCAAGTTGATGGGGATATATATATATATATATATATATATATATATATATATATATTTATGCAAATTACATTGACATAATATTTGTCAAAGAGTGAAAATTTAAAAGATTCTGCTTATGTTTAATCTCCTTGATCGGTTATCTGCTAAGGAAGGAACTTAGCTAACCACACCTGCATGCTAGATTAGCTAAAGCTAATGTACTCCTTTGTGGCTGCGCAGGTCTTTCAACCTTGGATTCAAAATAGAAGAAAAGAACGGGAAATGAAGACGAATTTGATGTCAGAAGTATTAAGACACATCCAGGGCAATTCATCACTTGGAGCGATTCTCACAGAGAATGGCATGCCTCATAAGGACAATATTAGAAGGTGAGATGACATGCATGAAACTCTTTTCACAATTAGTTAGATGGATTGTTAGTTAAATACCTTTGAGAGATGGGATCAGCAATGTAATCCGTACAAGCTAGTGGTATGTATATGTTGTTCGACATATAGACTTTTTGTGATATGGTATGTACTAATCACTTGCTCTTTCTGTATGAAACAACAGCTTGTTTGAACAGATTGATCGTGATAGAAATAACAATATATCAGAGGCAGAACTAAGAGAACTGATCATGAACATCAAGTCTGGTAACATTCCACTTGACGTGGATGAATCAGTTAACAAATTGGTAGAAGAACTTGACACAAGCGGAGACCATATGATTAATGAGGAAGAATTCGTTATTGGTTTAACAAAATGGATGAATAAATCCCATGATTCCCAAGGTCTTCCCTCATTAGAGTCGGAGGATGATCTCTACCAAGTAAGTAAACTTAACTATCTAAAGCTTAGCTAGCATCAACATGATCTCCCAAGTTGTTAAGGAAATGATGAATTGCAAATTGTGCTTATTAGCCAGCTAGTAGATTCAACCGAAAACTTAAGCAATCAGCTAGATAGGGCTTAGCCAGGTGAATGTATATCGAGTAATACATTCAGATCAAGCTACATAACACATTCAACTATGATATGGAAGTTTAATTATAAAAAAATAATGATTTTGCAGAGAACTTGGGATGCAACAGATAAGTTGGTGGATGAAGAGACTAGGAGCGGTAGACCTGTTGACAAGTCATTATGGGGTTGGTTCAAAGCCATTTCATATATGGTGATCGGGTTTGTTGTACTAGCAGTTCTAGCAGAACCTCTCATAGATAATGTTCAGGACTTCTCCACAGCTGCAGGAATACCTTCTTTCTTCGTAGCATTCGTGCTTGTCCCGTTAGCAACCAATGCTAGACAAGCAGCTTCAGCAATCAGTGCAGCAAGTCGCCAAACACCAAGAACCACGGATTTGACATTTTCAGAGGTAATTTCCTTACTTCACATGTTATTATTCACACTCTCAGTTTGTCGTTCTGCGCTTTTAAACATTGCATGGCATACATTGCTTCGATTGAAATGTCTTCATTGTCATATATAGACTAATTGATTCTTTGGATGCAGATTTATGGTGGGGTTTTTATGAACAATGTGCTGGGATTTTCTGTGCTTCTGGCCATAATTTATGTTCGTGAAATGACATGGGAATTCTCTGCAGAAGTATTAGTAGTTCTAATAGTCTGCCTTGTGGTAGGTCTCATTGCAAGTGTGAGATCGACCTTTCCTCTCTGGACAGCGTTCGTTGCCTTCTTGCTCTACCCACTATCATTGCTTCTAGTCTATATTCTCAATGATGTCATCGGTTATACCTAAATACTGAAACTCTCTCTTGAGTTGAGAAATATTATTTTGTACTTAGTAGGCTCATTTGGCACCAATTTTGCCATTCTTTGTAAGTTTAGATTAAGTAAATAATGTATTCCGATCGATTTTTTTAAATTTTTTATCATTTATTTTCTTGTTGGTTCTCCTTTCGATTCTTATTGTCTCACATTTAAGAAATAAATCATTACGTCCGAACTTCAATAATTTTGCAATTACTACATACACGAAATAGCGTACATTTTTAGGATCTACGAAATACTTGTGCTATTCAAATAACATGCAACAAGGAAAATGAAAACTAATCTTATTTTCCATTGATGAGTATCTATATCTAATGGAGTTACTCATTTGTCAGCTTGAATGATATTCTCTAAAGACCAAAGAACACCCTTAAACGACCCAACATACATTTATAGAAGGACAAAGAAACACTGATCCCTTCAAAAACAAAAGGAACACAATATATAGCAACATTTTGGAGTCCAATTTGGTCCAGGAAAACTCATTTCTAATCCCAAGTCCAAACACTGGACTTCATTCCTCGGTTTATTACTTTACTCCCACCGCTCTCTGTTCAGAAAGAAGAGATGCCTCATTGCATCTACCAGGTAATGCTTCTTAAACCCCAACTGTCTTCTTCCTTCATAACTCTGCAAACCATTCTAACTTTCTGGAGTTTACTTTATTTTTCTGTGAATTGGGGACTTTTCCCTTCAGACTCATGCTTTAACCATTTTCAAGTATTAAGGTTAGAGTGACTAGAGCACCTGGGTTGTTAACAGAAATGTAGAAAGAACCAAAAAGAAGAAAACAAATTGGGTTTAAGATTTAGGTATCTGATGTTTACTGTTTAGTCATTTAAAATGTATAGTCTTGCTTCACTTTATAGGTTGATTATCAACGAGGTAGTTGTTTCTTATATTCTTGTATGGTAATTGTTAATTGGTGTTGTTGATTGAGTTTCAATCTCTGTTTTGAGAACATTTAACTTTTGGGCTTCGGGGTTTAAATCCTAGAAAAGGTTAGGTGAGTGGGTTTCGGATTAGTTTCTTTTGATGTGACTGTGGAAGACAATTGATCTTTAATTGTCAACTGTTGTTGGAAATGTTCATTGTGATTGTCATTGTTGTAGACAATGTAGCTTATGTGGTTGAGTTGATAAATGGATAGGATTCTTGTGGGTAAATTTTAGAGAAACTAAATTGTGTTTGTGAGATGTAATGGGAGAAATGGGCCTCTTTTGCTGATGATCATTTCCATACTAGGGAAAGGGACTTTTTGTTTGTATTTAGTTTGTCATCCGAATGTGTCTTAACCATATCAAATGTGATTGTCTTATCCCTCTGATATCTTGTGCAACTCTGAAATGATATTTTAACTCTGGCGGTGGCAGTTGTGTGTTGAATGTTACAATTATTTGGTTTCCTTATCACATTAAAAATCTAGCTGCATAACTTTGGTGACTTCATAAACTTCTGATCAGATTGGTGTTGCTTGCTCTAATGAAATTTGTGAGAGAAGTTTGTGATATTGTATCTGTTAGGCGGATTCAAGAAGTTTCTCAGCTTGACCTGAAATTCTCAACTTTGTAATCTTTGACCTATGAATGCATCATACCAGATATGTCCTAATAATTTTACGATGACATGATGAATAGCTAAGCTTTATGTATTTCTTTGCTGTTATTGTTGGGTTTCCAGCCCATGTGTTTTTTCTTAAGATGTTTGTCTTTTGAGTATGAGAAAGTTTACTCAGTAGGTTTTGGTTTCCTACTGATGAATGGTGTTCTAATAAGGAAAGTAACTCCTTATTGATGATGGTACCTGTAATATAGAGAAGGAGGAGGCATTACTGCCTACCACTTGTAGGAATAGGATTCCTATTTGGTGAAAATATCTGATATCCTTATGGCTACATAAGGAGGGGTTCAGCTCTGGGGTTTTGTAGACAAAGAGCAAAGTGTATTCCATTCTAAGTTAGAGGGTGAGAGAGGGCAGAGAGGAGAGAGGTAAGAAGAGAAGAGAGAGTCCTTGTTTTCTTATTCTGTCTGGTGTACCCATTATTAATATAGTGGGAGAGTGTTTTCTGCCCGGTGGACGTAGGCAAAATTTTTGCTGAACCACCTTAAATCTGTGTTCTTTGTGTTCTTTTCTCTGTGGTTGTTTCTCTTGGTTTGCTGTGTTTGTTTGGGTTTCTTTGACACACATATTGACCAAATTCACAACAGATAGTCTTATAGACTGCTGAAGAAGAGATTGACCTCTAACTTGGTGATGGTGGAACTGTGGTGGTCCCTCTTGGCTGCTATACCTGCAGCGGTTGCAGGACACGCATTTGGAGTGAAGACAAGACGTGATGAAGAGCAGAAATTAAAGAGTGCTAAAGGAAGGGAGAAGAGTTCTGATGAGATCTTTGTCTGCGAGAGGGTATGCACTTCTAAGAGGATGCTGAAGAAAGTTGGTGCATTCTCAAAGGACCCAATTCCTGATACTTGTGTTACAGTCTGCGGTGTTTCTGAGCTTGATGCATGCACTGATGCATGTGCACGGACTCTTTGTGTAAACCAACATCAAGTACAAAACTGGAATGACACATGCCTCCAAAGATGCCAGAGTGAGTGTTTGAAACTCTCATCTTCGATTTCTAATTAGTACATATTCTATCGATTTAAATTAGAAATATGTATCAGAACTGGTTTGATGTAGTATTTGTTACTCACATTGTCTGACTTTCTTCTTGACCATGAATGGTTGAATTGATAAGGAATATTAGCTCACAAGTCATAAACATGGACTACTATCCTTGACTGCTATTATAGAATCTCTATCAACTTCAAGCTTTAAGCTCTAGGAAAATAGCTTAGTGGGCAGTAAATGAAAACTGTACCTGAACTAAAAGATCACTGAAGTAAACAACATATAAATTCGGGAAAAATTTGTAAGTGTACCTGAAGTTTGCCCCACTAGGAATTTCTATACATAACCTCTATCAACATATGAATTCTTCCCTACGATATCTCTTTTGCTTAGTGAAAGCCAACCATCAGTGTCATTTCTGCAATCTGCTTATCGTCCTTCATGATAAATGCCGGCCATCCAACACATGCAGTAACTCATCAATCAACGTCTTTTAGCAACCTTCCAACAACATTCAATATATTTGTAAATGGATGGTGTGCAAATCAATTTTAGGGCTACAATTCCTTCCTACGACCATTAATAGGATTTCAAACTTTTGCCTTATTTTAATTTTCTTTGATACTAAAGGAACTCTGGTGAGTTGTGACTTAATGTTTAATCATGCACAGAACTCTCAGCTTTTTTATTTTTATTTCTGATTTTTACTTTTAAATTTGAAATCTTACCATATATATATGTAGGCAAGCATTGAACCCATAATCCACCTAGCTTCCTAAATTTTATATTTTGTGTTTGTCTGTTTGGTTACTCCTTAGTTGCCCTACATTTCTCATGATCTCTACTCTCTGAAGCACTAAATTTCTGTTAATTTCAGAAAATACGATTCCTTTTTTCAACGTTAATTTACAACTGTGACCATTTTTTTCTCCTCATCTGTGCACATATGTTTAGGCAATTTAAGGTTGTTCAGTTTATGGGGTAGTGATTATAATGGCCATCAATCTGTAATATTGCTGTTTTCGTTCTGAGAGTTTAAAGCTCGTAAACTTAACAGAAGGTGAAACTGATACGGAAGGCTAGGGTTGATGGTGAGCATTTTGTTGTTTAGTTGGAGACCTTAGGTTTAGTCAATGTCATGTATCTTGGCATTTAAGGTTATTTTGAAATCTGCACTCAGTTATCAATTTCTTGTCTCTTAAGTTTCCGCTTTAAGTTAAAACATGTGTGTGTATTTTGTTCTTTTTGTTTTAGAAGAAACATTTGTCCGGTATTAAAAACCAAGACTGATGTGTTAGTGATACATTAAATTTAATACGTGGTGTTTAATAGTTAATACAACATAGTGAAGGAAGTTGAAGAGAAGTTTGTGTAACTCCATGTACTGTATAATCTGACATTGCCGACAAAGACAATGTCATCAAATCACAGAATGTTATAAAACAAGAATGCCTGCTCACACAGCAGCTCATTGTTTCATATTTATTGGCATATATTAGGTGGGCTACATATCATTTTACTGATATTAGATAATGTTGGGTTTTGACCAATCAAAACATTATCCTCTATAAAAAAAAAAATTGAAAATTGTGAATTTGTCTACATGTTGAAAGGATCAGGGTCCAGAAAATGTTGTTTAATAGCATGAGTGATGTGTTCCACTTTGTAGCTCTACTTTCAAAATCCTTTTCTTCTGGTCCATTTGATCTAAACTTCCTTGTTTGTTAAAGAAATGGTCTAGAGTTGCTTGTTTTGGTTTGGATGAACTACTAGTTCTAGGGAATTTGATGAACTTGGTATGCCTATGATAAGAGCTGACTCTTTGGTTGGAGTTCTTGGAAAGTTAGTTAACTCTTCTGGTTGTGGTCGTTTGATGGTTGGTTTGTGTGAGTCTTTTATGCTGGATCAGGCAAGTAGCAAATAGCTCACTTATACAGGCATTGGAGTGGTCCTCTGACCTGGTCCACTTATCTTAGTGCAGTTCCCTTGTCTGAATCCTGTGCACCTTTTCAAACACTTTCAGTTAACTGCTGACCGTACCTTTAAAATTTATAAGCTATCAGTCTTTCAGTTTTAGTACTACAGTTACGTACCAAATCCATTTTCACCCAGATACAAACTGTACAGGTGATGTAGTTAGAGAATGTGATATCTTCATATTTACTGCCAAGTTTCCTATCTAATATAACTACCTAGGAGCATTTTATCATCTTCTTCTACCTTGATGAATGATGGACAAAGCAAAGATGAGTCCAGGTATCGACAGATGATTTTGCGCTAGTATATCCTCGACAGTCGATTTTTCTGTTCAACATTCTAACCAACCGTTTATATTAACAGTTGATCTTCCTGGATGTACCAACTGATGTTTAATTCTTCAGGTAGCAATGTGCTTGTTCATAAGTTATGCAGGATTGGCCTGCTAGGTAAAGAATAGATATTCGTTGGTTATTGTCTTTTTGGCAGACCACTAGTAATCGAACATGAGAAGATGTGGTGGGAGAAAGTCCTCAAATAATGATGATTCTTTGTCAACTAATGGAAAAAATATCTTACAAAAATCTTGTGTTCCTGTCGATGGAGTAGGAATTTCTCTGCTCCACTTCCTTAATCTTTGTATGTGTTCATGTCGATGGGATAGGTATTTCTTTGCTTCCTTTAGTTAGTCTTTGCATATGATCATTTGGTGACAATGACCGGTAATGCAACATGCAATTTTATGTTTTATTCTTTATAAATTCGACAAACTGTTTCCACAACTTAGGAGCATAAAGTTGTTTGCTTTATAACTAACGTATGTAATTGAGTTGATAAGAGTTTAGGTGTGGAGCTTTAACATGCCAGTGAAGGAATGACCTATGGAGCCCTTCATAGGCCAGGCCGGTTACTAAATTAAGAGTCAAACCAACCCCGGAAAGGGAAAATGAAATAGCCGCCTTGTAGCCGCGTGAGCTCAAACTTGATTGCCGACACACGGGAGGCTTAATCATATGCCACGTGGAATTATGTGAGATGTCAGATCCAATGCTGTACAGATCTCGTGTCGGCTTTTGGAAATGTTACAGAAATGTAGGAGATCGTCTATGTTTCAGATTCTTACTGACACGTCTTAACGTGCATACACCCAGACACGTCTCACACACTCAACTCCTCTCTCTCTCTCTCTCTCTCACTATGCTCCTCTGCTGCTGAACCACCAACTTGAGCCCGCCATGTCCAAACTCCTCCCTCTCCTCCTCCTGTTCTCCTTCCTGATCCTCTGCGGCCAATCCCACGGCCGCTACAGCCTCCCCGAGCCCCGATTGGATCTGCTCTCCGATGGGCTCCACCGATCCGGCACCTCCTCATCCTATTCTCCCAGCAGCTTTCTCACTCTCCAACGCCCCTCCTTGCTGAAGGCCGAGTCCACCTGCGACGAGACCTACGGGTTCTTGCCCTGCACCACCACCGTCCTCGGCAACCTCTTCCTCATCCTCGTCTACGGCGCTCTCATGTACACAGCCGCCACCTACCTCTCCAACGGCAGCGAGCTTCTCCTCGAGATTCTCGGCCCCGGGATTATCGGAGGCTTGTTCCTCCCCATTCTCGGCGCTCTTCCAGACGCCATGCTCATTCTCGGTCAGTCCTCTTTTTCTTTCAGCAAGATATTACATTTTTCGTATTGAATCTTGTACCGCCCTCCAAGTCGGGGTTTTGTTGGGTGTGGGTTGTATCTACACATGTAGGCGCATGAAACAACATTAGGAATTGTATTTGCTAATTACATTTTCTGAAAATTACATACCCCTGTCACCTTTTCCGACTCCACTGTTTTGAAATGTTATTTATTTATTTTTATTTTTTATTAAGTGGGATTTTTGGTATAGTGAACTTTATACTTTGAATCCTTAGTGGGAAGGAATATAAATCTTATAATATAGTGTGCACTTTCTGAAATCCTTAGATGAAGAATTGCAAAAGAAAAGACCCACTTGTGAATTGTGACTTGTCATTTGAATCTGGTTGCTTTATGCTTGTCCCATATGAACGGACTTCTCTTTTTGCTGGAATCTCATTGGATTGGACTGCGTTTGGCTTAATCATAGTGAAGGATCGAGGAAGACAGAAGCGATACTGAATAAAGAGGACATGAGTATGGTTGGGCTCGGGTCGGGCCGATTCGGGCTTTTATGAAAACCCGGCCCGGAACCTGAAATTTCGGGCCGGGTCCGGGCCGGGCTTTTTGAGCAAGTGAAACCGAATGAGACCGGCCCGATCAGTTTTTTCAGGCTTTTCGGGCTTTTTTTCGGGCCCAAAAGGGAGTATTACCTATATTTAGTAAAAACTACCATAAAAATACTTTTTACTACCTATGATGTAATATAGTAAAAAAATTTACTATATTACATCCTCAATGGTTGGTTCAAATCCCAAAGTTAGTGAAGTTACATACAATCAGTCTTGATTGGTTCAAATCCCAAAGTTACATACAACATGATACTCTTCCAAGTTCTAACCATAATCCAAAATACTTCATGTGTTCTTCATCACTTCTTAACAACCTCCATCATCAATCTTGCAATTTGGTGCTTCCGTTTGTCTATCTACTGAGCCTTATGAAATCAAAACAATGAATATGATCAAACATATGCAACAGCAACAACAACATCATCATAACAACAGCCAAACCAACCTTCCACCAAAAGATGACAAAAACAATGCCAATTGGACTAAGAACAACAAGTATTTCACAGAGATTTGATTTTCTTTATGAAACAACATTAGCAAATAAAACACAGTCTGTATTTGAATAATCTAGCATGTTTCGATTTGTATGTATGAATAGTCTACATTTGAATAATCTAGCAAGTTTCGGTCGCAAAGTAAATAGTCTTTCTAGCTATATATAGTATCAGTTGGCTTAAAACTGATTCCGAAAACTTCACCCCCTACAACAGAACTGCATCAACCGAGCTATCCACATTCAATACGGATACTCATGCATCTATTCTAATACAGCAATCTCATACATCAACTATAACAAGTGAAGAAGCACTCGATCTGCCTCCTGCTATGAACATAAATAACATCCAGACAAAGAGAATGAAAGAAACCCAAGTGAAATTTATACCTGAAGATGAAAAAGCTCAAACCCAGAAGATGAAAAAGCTCAGAAACCCCAACTTTGCATCACCCAACTCAAACCCATCCGGCTTCAGTCTTCATTGCAGGATTAGAGGCTTAGATCTGCTTCATCATCCCTTATTCTCCAATCCCTTAATGAGTTTTCAGTACGAAATCGAAGATTGCGACAGAAAGAACAAAGGTTTAAGAGAAGAGAAGTAGAGAACGAGAAAGACTGAAGCAGAACTACGGCCACAAACCGAAGTATAGGGTTCACTATGTTTTTAGGTTTTTTTTTTTTTTTGGAATTACATCGACCAATAACATGCTGCCGCGTGGACAAATCTGGGTATTTCGGGCCTAATCAGGCTTTCGGGTTTAGGCTCGGACCGGACCCGAGACTGAACCGAACTAAAAGCAAACGGGCCGGTCCTTGGCTCGGACCGAACTCTCACATTCTAGACCGGCCCGAATCGGGCCCGATCGGGCTTTTTGGATCCTTTTTTCGGGCTTTTGGGCCCGAACGCCCAGCCTTAGACATGAGGATGGTTCCTTCATTCCTAGTTTTGTATGTGCAAAGTGGGAGACTTTATATTATGTGATCGATCTCTTTCTACACCTTTAGTCTTCCACATCAGACCTGTCTGCCCCTGTTGGAATTTGTGGATACTCGTGTTTTCTTTTGTGTGTGTGCATTTTTATGTTAATTAGATGATCAAATAATAAGTAGCTACTATTTGTTTTTGATACGCTGTATTGTATTGTTTTCAGTATCGGGACTCTCTGGGAGTACGGAAACAGCTCAAGATCAGGTTTCTGTTGGAATGGGCTTGCTAGCTGGTTCGACTGTCATGCTCATCACAGTAGTATGGGGTTCATGTGTTATTATTGGCAAGTGTGATATTGAGAATGGTATTGCCAGAGATAACAAGGATACTAAAGGGTTTAGCTTAACAGGTATTTCCATGTTTTCTTCACATGTTGTTTTGATCCTACTAGCCATCTACGATAAATGGATTCTTAAATATGCTATTCACTTTTCGCACTGAGGAATTATTTAGGTACTCAGATTTCTAGATAAATTGTGAAAATGCAGTGACTCTTGGCTTATATTTTAATTCACGTCAAGGGTGCATCCTTTTCTGCTCAGTTCTTGTGATAGACTTGTAATTTTCCCAGTCTCTGCTTCACAACAATTCATGATTTTAACAAACAAACTGGAATTGTATATGCAATTGAAAAAACTTACATTTCCTGGGGTTTATTATGTGTGTTTCAAAGGGATCTTGACTATAGCAATAAATTAAGTAAACAGGGTTTACCTTATGCCTACTTGCAGTCAGTGATGCTTTTGATGCAGTAACTTGTGCACATTACTAAATAAGTGATCGCATTCGTAGTAGATTTAGTGTACGGGTTCATGCTATATGCCACCATGACCTAGACTTTTCAGATGAATGTGTTTTTCACTCAAGAATAAAAGGGAAATATCTAGTATGGATAAATTAATTAAATCTCTTCATAATTGCAGGTTCTGGTGTTAGTACTGATATCTGGACTAGCTATTCTGCAATAATAATGGCTGTATCTGTCATCCCATTTATTATTGTTCAATTACCGCAGCTCCTCAGTTCCACTGCAGCAAGACAGTGGGCAGTGTTAATTGGCCTAATTTTCTCTCTTGCACTATTGATATCATACTGCATGTATCAGGTAACTGTCATATATTGAAATAACGTGTATTGTTTGTCTGAGAAGTGTTTTAGTTTTCAATTTGCTGGCTTACAAAGACGTGTTTGTTGAACTAATCTTTCGCCTAGATTATAGAGGGTTATTTCCTTCATGTAGTTAATGGTGCATATCTAGCAGCTTTAATCATTCTTCTTGCTGTTATTTTAGTTTGTTTGTATTTATGTCTTAGAAAACATAAAGAAAAGTCACTGGACATCAGTCACATTACATACAGTTGAGAGAACTCTTTTGGGCCCAAATTGGGGGTATTCGTTGTTTTATATCTTTGTTAGGTGTATGTACGTTTCGTTCTACAGCAGGATGATTTCTGTCTATATCAATAGAATGGATTCAAAACCATTCTATGGAATGTGATCTTATCTCCTACTACGCTTACTTTTTATAGCTTAGCTTGACATCTTGCACGTGATTAGATCTGTTGAGGTTGTTACTTGTTCAAATGATAGTAATGTCAACACTGAAAATTATGTTCCGACAACCTTTTATTCTGAGAAGCAGAATCCCCTTTTCATTCTCTCGGTTCATCTCTTAAAAGGAATTGGCCTTGATTGTTGCCATTTATGCAAATTGGTTCTGAACCTGTTCTTATTCAGTCTGTAATGTGTTCCAATTTTTCTTGAGACTATGCTTATTTGAGTTAATCTCAATTTTTCATATATTTTGTTGTTGGTAACAGGTATTTCAGCCGTGGATCCAGAGGAGACGCTTTGCTTATGCAAAACACAAGCATGTTAAATCAGGACTTCTACAACATCTAAAGATGCGTGCTACGGGAAGGCTACTTGACGATAATGGTGAACTCGATATAGAAGTTATAACAAAGTTAGTGTTTAGACTTTATAGAATTTTCCTGAAATTCTCGATGTCTTTACTTTTCTGCCTTTTTTAATTCCTGGAGATTGTTGTAACTGGTTTCTGCACTGATTTTGTGAACGTCAGGTTATTTCATACAATTGATGTGGACAGAGATGATTGTCTTTCACCAGCTGAGTTGAGAGCACTGATAGTTGGAATCAGGTTTGATGAAATAGAGCTGGATAAGGATGATGCTGTAGATAAAGTGATGAAAGATTTTGATACTTCTCGTGATTCTCTCATATCGCGTGATGAGTTCATTACTGGTGTCCGAAAATGGCTTAACGAGGCAAAACATGCAGGAGACTCCAACAAAACTACCTCTGGTTCTCACACTATGAAATTTTTGAGTGACTTCCATGAGGTAAGATTTTCTTATTGAGACTTTAGGACTTTATTATGATTATAGGCAACTCACTACTTGGAAATATGTATACAGCAAACAAAGAAAGAGCATGATCTTGTGGGGGTGGATGAAGATCAAAGTGATGAGGTTGTAGAGGGTGTTGATAATCCCAGGAGGACCTCGATCAAAGCAGGGTTGATGTTGTTAGCCGGAACTCTTGTTGCGGCTGCATTTGCTGATCCCCTGGTAGATGCTGTTGATAATTTCTCAGATGCCACAAGCATTCCTACTTTCTTCATTTCGTTCATAGCACTACCCCTGGCTACTAATTCTAGTGAGGCTGTATCTGCGATAATCTTTGCCAGTCGTAAAAAGAGAAGGACTGCCTCGCTAACATTTTCTGAGGTTTGTATCTCTTATCTCTTCTCTTTATCTATGATCGCTTGGAAACCATAAAATTTACATAGAGAAGAAGAAAAGAAAATGGTTCAAGTAGCTTTTGTGCTGGTTATTTGTTTGTTTATTTATTTATTTTTAACATTAATGGTTGACCTAGTGAATGAAAAAATATAACCTCCTTTCCTTGTGTATCTTATGCAGTTGTATGGTGCAGTGACCATGAATAACGTCCTCTGCCTATCTGTATTTTTGGCCCTGGTTTATGTTAGGGGATTAACATGGGACTTCTCAGCTGAAGTCCTTGTCATTGTTATCGTTTGTATTGTGATGGGTGTTTTTGGCAGCTTACGCACCACCTTCCCTCTTTGGACAACTTCCATTGCATACCTACTTTATCCATTCTCCCTGGTACTGGTTTACGTTCTGGATTATATTTTTGGCTGGTCATAGACTTCGGACGTCATATGGATTCATAGGTTTCATTGTGTTTGTTTCTTATGATTTCTAGAGTCTTTAATAATATTACCATTGCGAGTAGGCATTCAGTTCCATTAGCAACTTGGTGATGTGTATTTGGTCTGGGTCATACATGAGTATCCAATTTTCTCAATATATGTTATAAAGGCTCATTTTGATATTTGATGTTGGTCTATGGCTTCTGTGATCTCCTTTGGGGATCGGAGTTGAACTGAAAAGTTTTTGGTTGCAGACCTCATTGATCCTTGATTAACATCAGCTATATTGTGATCAGGGAGGATTTAGGTTATAACCGAGAATGAGATGATTGAAGCAAGAGGTCATAATTTCATTAATATCAGTTACATGTAATGTTATCAAATGTCTTCAATCACATTTCCTTAGTCCACCAATCATAATCTCATTAATAGAATGTTACCAAATGTTCTCAATCACATTTCCTTAGTCCACCAATCATGAGAATCGCAGGAGACTGTAGCCAAGTTTTTTATGGCATTCTATGGCATAGCATTGCTGGCAGTAATATGCCATTACCTTGTACGTGAAGCTGCATCCAGAAAGAACCAGTGACCATCTAATGATTTATGGAAGTTAAGATGTATGCAGAAGCCTTGAATATAATCCCTCTTTGTATGTAAGACACAAGCATGTGAACTACAAGATGCTAACTATGCATAAATTAGCGCTGCCAATAGTCCCAACATGAGCAAGAGCCATCACGAAAATGATGGAACCGATTGGTGTCGCTCACAAAGATTTATCGCCTTTCCGACGTACTTGATTGCTGAATGACAATCACCACAAACCTTGATGTTCTTCTTGATCCGGATGGTGAATCCAGGAGGGTTTAGGGTTTAGAAGCGCAAATGCAAGTGCAAACTTCTCACTGAAATTTGCTAGTCAATGTTGTTGTGCATCCTACAAGCACCTAGCAAGGCTCTCTATACATCTGCTGTGTGGGTTCAGCGGGCGTTTCTCTTATGAACTTATCAGCTCTATCAAGAAGACCTGCTCGGCCAAGAAGATCAACCATTGTAAACATAACGGAAAACTTGTGGTTCTATTTTGAACTATTTCCTCATCAAGTGAAAATAGTACTGTCCTTCATCCAATAGGTGAGAGTGGCTACAGACAGTAAGAACACAGGAATGATATATCATCAGGTTGAATTCCAAACCTCAGCGTTTCTTCAAAGAGTTGCACAGTTTCCTTCCCAACCCATGCTGGGCGTATCCCTTAAGCATCGTAGTCCAAGAAACAATGCCTCGCTCAACCAACGGGTCAAATACCTTTCTAGCATCCTCAATGCTGCCCTCCTTGGCATCCATGTCAAGAAGAGAATTCCCAGCAAAATGAACAAAGGTTAACATGCACCCGATTTGATCATATGGCTATAGCGTTAGAGTTCTTGTTTTAGCTCTTGTATTCAATAATTTTTTAAAAAAAAATACCACCACCTGTCTGAATACAGGTACGTTGTAGAAATTCTCGATATTATTTCGGGTCTTTGTAATCAGAGGTTTAGGCTTCATGTCCTTCCCTTGTATTCGATGGTTTCATTAATGAAAGCTTAAGGGCAGCCGCATCAGCCTTTTATTAAAAAAAAATGTCACTTCTATATGCAAGAATTTCCTATAACAGACCAAAATTATATAGTAAATCGAGTAACAAATGATGCCCTGTTTACTAAATTGTGTTTGTTACATTATTATGAGGTCTAGGCAAATTTGACACTTCCATATTTACAATCCACACTCATTCTTTCCTCTTATAGTAATTTTTATTTTGTCTTTACTCATATGTGTTTTTTTTTTTTTTATAAAATCTTTAACTATATAAAAAAAGTGAAAGTGCGGATTGTAAAATGGAAAACGCACAATGATCATTCCTTTGTGTGTAACATGGATTGTTGTAACATGTGTGTAAATTTCACTCCTCTAGGCAAAATGTTCCTCCCCCTGTATTTATACAGTTTTATTAATTGTTTTAGTGGGAAGGTTGTTGTTGTAGCTCTTGTATTAATAAATGAATGCCCGGGAGATGGTTCATTATTTTGTCGTTGTAGCCCTCAAAATATTGTGATGTCACTTTAAATGTACAAGAACTTCCTGTACCGGACTCGGAATCTACACAAAAAATCAATCATGCCAAGAGTCCACCTTGAGCTGTCTATTCATGCCCGTTGGCCACCAAGTACTCGCTACAATTTGCTGTGGCTGTTTCCGCCGGGAAGAATAAATGGAAATCACAGGCGAACAGGGAACACATGTGAAGTTGTCAGCTACTGCTTAAATTTGCTGAAGTTGTCAGCTACTGCTTAAATTTGCTGCTCCACATTTTTCTTGTTCTGTTTTACGTACGCCACACATATGTCTATCTCAAATTTCATTCACACGAGATTCCTTTTCTGATATGTTGCATTCGGATTTTCAGATACATATATACTTACAGGCTACTGATGAAGCTATACTATTAGCTTAGCTATGTCTATGAAGCCCTACGTACCCTTCTTCTTCCTCCTCCTCTTGCTAGCCCTATGCAGCAATGTCCAAGGCCATTTCACCTCTTACCGTAAATCCTCAACAGAACTAGTCTCCGACGGGATTAACAAACCCAATTACGAGACCTCATCCTACCTCCTCAGTCTCAAACCTTTAACATCGGCGGAGTTGACGTGTGAGGAGACCTACGGTTTCATGCCATGCACCACCACTGTTCTTGGAAACTTGTTCCTCATGCTGGTTTATGGTTACTTGATGTATTCCGCAGCCAAATGGCTCTCCAGCGGCAGCGAGATTCTGCTTGAGATTCTCGGCCCAGGTATCGTCGGAGGCTTGTTCCTCCCTGTCCTCACTTCTCTTCCTGATGCCATGCTTATTCTCGGTGAGTCTTCCATCTTTATCCTGCACCTCTTTTTGTTTCTGAATTTCAGTTTAACTGCTCTATATAGATCGATGCTAATGTACTGATCAATTAGCTCTAACTTGCTTCTGATGTATTTGCTGCCCTGTTATTTTCAGTATCTGGACTCTCTGGGAGTACAGAAACTGTGCAAAGTCAGGTGTCTGTGGGAATTGGGTTGCTTTCTGGTTCAACAGTGTTGGTTCTTTCACTGATATGGGGCTCCTGTGTTGTTGTTGGCAAGTGCGATATTGATGATTCCACTGCCAAAGATAACAAGGACACTAAAGGGTTTAACTTCACTGGTATGTCCATTTAAAATTACTTTTACATTTATGGTTAGCACTTGCCATCTAAAACATATAGTCGCAGAGAATTAGAAACAGAGAAAATCAGAAATGGTAATTTTTCTGTCAGTAAAAGAAATGTATTTAAACAAATGGTCGATTGGAAATGGAAGGAATCAATCCGCAATATGCTTCTTCTGAACAAAAAAAAATGGATTA
This sequence comes from Fragaria x ananassa, assembly GCA_034370585.1. Taxonomy (NCBI): domain Eukaryota; kingdom Viridiplantae; phylum Streptophyta; class Magnoliopsida; order Rosales; family Rosaceae; genus Fragaria; species Fragaria x ananassa. The sequence goes on along the minus strand of CP139765.1, from coordinate 10,529,858 downwards.
CTTGACATGCTAATTCAGAAATGACTTGCTGACTGTGTCTTTAAAATGATTCTGTTTCTAATTTGAGGAATGATATAATTTAGAAATGCCTGATTCATATAAGAACAATTTCTAACTGCAGGTTCTGGTGTGAGTACTGACATCTGGACTAGCTATTCTGCAAGGATTATGGCTGTCTCTGTCATTCCATTCCTTATAGTTCAGCTACCGCAGCTTCTCAATTCGACATCAGCAAGACGCATAGCAGTTTTGGTTGCTCTAATTGTCTCTGTCACGCTATTTGTTTCGTATTGTGTTTATCAGGTACGTATGAATGTATGATTTTCATACATGTCCCATTGGTTTTGTAGGTTCCCACTCAAATGGAACGTAACTGGGTTGTATGCAGCCATGTCTTAGTTTCGGAGCCAATTTTGATTCACTCACATCATCATTTTTGTAACTATCCATAGTTTGTTTCACTGTTTTTTAATGAGAATTTTAGAGCTTGGTATATATATGAGTTAGTACTATTGGTGCAGGTGTCTCAGCCATGGGTCCAGAAGAGACATATTGCTTATGCAAAACATAAGCATGTTATATCAGGAATCTTACAACATTTGAAGATGCGTGCGTTGGGATGGCTTCTTGACGATGATGGTGAACCGAACAAAGAAGTTATAGACAAGTTAGTATTTCGTGCTGTTTTTTGTTTAGACATTGTTGGCTTGTTGCCTCTTTTCTTTTGTTATTAGAGGTTGTTCTAACTTCTGATCATATGCATTTCCAGGTTGTTTCACACAATAGATCAGGATCATGATGGATATCTTTCAGCCACTGAATTAAGAGCACTCATTATAGGAGTCCGGTTTGATCAAATAGAGTTGAACAAGGATGATGCTGTGGAAAAATTGATGCAAGAATTTGATACTTCACGCGATTCTCGCGTTGATATTCATGAGTTTTTTAATGGTGTCTCAAAATGGCTTAATGTGGCAAAGCGTGTTGCAAATTCCAGCTCTCCCTCTGATCGTAAATTCTTAACTGATTTCCACTCGGTAAGGTTTGCTTATTGAAACACCAACACTCTTTTCCATGATGATGTACTAACTACATGGAAATTCTTCTACAGAGAACAAAGCAAGAGCATGATCTTCTGGCGGCTGGTGATCAAAGTGAAGAGGCCATTGAGGGAAGGAAAAATCTTAAGGTGGCCTTCGTTAAAGCGATAGGAATGCTGTTGGTAGGAACTCTTATTGCGGCTGTAGTTGCAGAACCTTTGGTTGACGTGGTTGATAATTTCTCAGAGGCCACAAGCATTCCAAATTTCTTCATCTCATTCATTGTGCTACCTTTGTTTACTGCTAGTGAGGGTGTGTCTGCAATAACATTCGCTAGCCGAAAAAAGATACGAACTGCTTCTTTGACATTTTCTCAGGTTTGTATCTCTCAGAAATCCTCTCATGTTATATCACCCTGCAGAACATATAATACCTCATATATATAATAGTTGTGTTTATAAGTTATCTATTGGAGTTGAATGCTGCATATATAATTTGATAGCTTAAAGTATAGCTTTCTCTGCTATCAGCCAACTTTTCAATTCTATAGCATCTTTGTTGAATGCTGAAATACAACGTCTTGAGTTGTTCATTTTGGCAGTTGTATGGCTCAGTAACCATGAAGAATGTGCTTTGCCTGTCGGTATTTTTGGCCCTGGTTTACTTCAGGGAATTAACATGGGATTTCTCGGCAGAAGTTCTGGTTATTCTTATTGTCTGCACTGTGATGGGTGTTTTTGCCAGTTTACGCACCACCTTCCCTCTCTGGACATCATCAATTGCTTTCATACTCTATCCTTTCTCTGTGGGACTGATTTATGTTCTGGATTTTGTTTTTGGCTGGTCATAGACTTCAAGTGCACTAGTCCCGGTTGCTAGTGAGCTAACAAGGCCAAAGTTGAACATGTAGTCTTCACCCGACAGTGCAAGATTTTGGAATGGAGATCCAAAGGTTGTTGCTCCACGATTATTTTTTCCCTCCAGGCATTTTAGTATCGGAAACTTGAATCGAATACTATTATGAGACAATGTTTTTTCAATTCGATGTAACAAGTTTCTACTTCTACTTGACAACTCGTTGAACATTGATCAGCATGGCGAATTGATTTCTCCAGGCACCACCATCTAGTGACCATGTAACTTGTAACCCTGCATTCACCCCATTTGAGTTCGAATTCCTCCTCTTCTTGTGGTTATGTAGCCAAAAAATATAAATAAAAAATAAGAACCTAAGTTCATGAAGGTCAGATCTATGGATTCTAATGAAGGAAGATGGGACAAATCACAATGACACAATCAGATTTTCCACAATCCACAAGCTAGAGTTGGTTAGCAAACCAGTGCCTTGAGTCATTCATCCATCATCCACCAACCAAAGAAAGCATATCATAAACCACAGAACTCCATAGCATAACCCACCATTCTTCTGGAGTTCTGGCTTTCATAAAAATTGTGTAACCACTCAAACTGACAAATCTCCATTTCCTTTTCTTTATCAACTATTCCACGCTTTCACAAGGTTCAAGCTTACATATGCAAATTTAAACATATCTACCCTACTCAGTAGAACTTTATGAAAAGCCTATAAATTTTCTATGCATGGTTCACTGAATGGAGAGCAACTAGCCTGGCAAAGTTTATAACTTCAAATTGAGGTCAACAGTTTCTCCTACATCACCATTACAATTGTTTATGGTTGCTGCTGGTCTAACAAGTTGTGCTCTTGCTGGTGGGATGAAGGTGTAGAAAGCCTGTTGTGGATTTGAACCACTTGGTCCTGGCTGAAAAATTGTATCTTCTGAACTTCCCTGTAACGATTCAGTAGAAGCAATTAGAGAATGAAATGACATGACTAAAGCAAACTAGTGAATGAGAAGTGAGTGTATCTGTTTAATTATCTTACTTGATAAGGAAACGAGGCAAAATTGGGGACTTCAGGGTTATGGAATGCTAGATAACCTGGAGGAAAACTGAACTTTTGGCTTGGACATGCCCTATTACTTGTAGGAGGGGCAAGTGTGAGAAAATCTCCATTAACACTCCCATTTTCTTTAATGGTAATCTTTGAATTGAACTCCGCAATGGAAGTTGAGCATGTAGGGCCTTCTCTGAAATTGGTGCAAATAAAAACCATGTAAGGAAGCATGGCCTGGGAGATATAAATGGATCACAAAGATGAATATTCTCAAACCTGAAGATTGAGTTGCATCCAGGGTCTAAATTGTAGGGGCCTCCTCTGTTCCCACAGGAAGTTGTTTCATCTGTTCTCATCGGAGGAGCAACAAAGGTTGGGAATTTGAAGTTGATTGAGGGGGCATCATTGTCTTGAGAAAAGGGATATGGCCTTTTCATGCCAACCATCTACTACATTCAAAATATACTCCACATTAATCAAAAGTTCGAAACATAGAACACCCTCTTAGGTAACTACTAATTAACAAAAACAAATTCCACTACAATTCCACTCAAATCCAAGTCTAAGGCAACAAAATACAGCTACAATTCTATACAAAACCAAGACTATGATTCACAAAATCTAAGCGGATCAGTGTCAGTGCAATGCCTTTCGTGATCAGAAAAAACAGTTGCACTACTGTCCGTTGTAAAAATAAATAAATAGATAAAACAACACTAGTACATTACTCAGAGAAACAATCATATGGTTAAATATAGAGAGATGATCATACCCTTTCTTCCTCTGACCACATTGGTGTAGTATAGTTGCTGTAATAGCTTTGGTTTGAAGGGGGCTCTGTGTGAAAGTTTAGCACAGATGATGATGATGATAATGAAGTAGCTGATGATACATTCACCTACACACACCAAAATACCACATCAAAAATACTAATAAACATAGATCAAACTTGAGATAGTCATTTCTTTTTTTCCCCCATTAAAAAATAACATGATTCTTACCAATGAAGGAGGAGGAGGAGGAGGAGGTGGTGGTGGCTGTGGATGTGGTTGGTGATTAAATTGTTGTGTTCTCTGAAAATTGGGGAGAGGCCAAATCGGATTGGAGTGATCAAAAGTAGGCAAACTATTCAAACTAGGCCGAAATGCGAATCCGGGATCCAAGATTCCTGATGAACTCTCCTTATTGAGATCAGCACCATTGTACTCACAATTGGGATTCCAAAAGTTGGGGACAACAACATTTCCATGTCCCGGAATCTCATACCCATTGTTAGGCAGTGGAACAGCACTCACACTGTTCTGTTGTTTTCGAACAACCTCGGCATTGGGTGGCCTGAAAATCGAGTTTGGAGAGGGCAGATCCAGTGATGGCAGGGATGGAAATGAGATTGAAGAGGGTGGTTGATAATGTCTAATGGGAGCAGGATTAGGAACACATGGAGATGATTTGGTTGGTGAAGGTAAGGAATTTGAGGCAGGTGTGGGGGTTGGTGATGACAAAACAGAAGCAGCTTTCTTTTGCTGTTCTTCTAATCTGATCTTCTCAAGCTGAGCCACACCTAAACCTCTCTGTGGCACTTTCTTTTGCTTATTAGTCTTCTTGGAATTTGAGGATCTACCAAAGCCACCAGTAGGACTAGTACACTGTTGGGTTTTCTCCTCTACACCCATTTTTGCTATATTTCCAACCTACACACTCCCTACAAGTTCACACAGATTGCAAGAATGAATGTGGGATCAAAAACCCAGAAAGCATGAAAGAGAGCTTTTTCTTCATGCTCTACCTTAACCTCTCCCCCTCTACCCTTTAAATCTGATCATGTGTTTTGAGTTATGAAAGAAAGAACAAAGATTGGAGAGAGAATGACCCAAATCTTGGATTTTGAAGAACCATGATTTGAAAACAAACCGATCTCTGTGTGGGAGGGATTTAAGATTTTACCCAAAAATCTCGCAGAGAGAGGGGAACAAACCCAAAAGCCTAGGCACGTTTTTAGCACAAACAAAGATGGTAAAAGATGAGGAATTTGAGTGTGGGAGAGAATCAGATTTTTCTCACTTCTAGTTGGTTTTGTCTGAGAGACGAGGAGCTGTACATATATGCAAATTTATGACCAAAAAATCTCTCCCTTTTTGCCAACTATTTTTTTTTTTTTCGAAATTCAAACCATATGTGCAAATCTAGAGCACTGTGAATCATACTAATATACTGTCAAATTTGTCGCCCAAATTCTCGCTCCACTCCTCGTTTCCTTGCTAGACCGACTCTTATGAGCTCTCTCTCTCTCTCTCTCTCTCTTTCTGATTTCTAGCTCTCACTAAACTTGCTCTCCATCATGACAACTAAAAACTAGAGCTCTCACCCACCAAGCAAAGCCCACTCAGCTCAGATTTTCTCTCCCATTACTTACCAAATTGAGCTACAAGTCAGTCCTGATTGTCACCATTGTTGGATTGTTTCGTTTTTGGGTATCTATGGCTGGCTTTTCAAGCCTTCATGGGGACCCCTCTGAAACTAACACCGACGACTTCTATATATGCATGCATGGAACAGACAAAGAAATTCCCAACATGGAATTCACCACCAAAACCCTAACTTGAGAAGGTGAAAAAAAGTGGTGCATGGGATTCTCTTGGATAGTGAATATATTGTGGTCCATGTAATGAGTTGCAAGGCATTGCATTTCTTGAAAGTGAAAATTGCTCAAGGTTTGCATTGCATTGCATGTATGCAATAATAATATTCGGAAGATAATTTTCTTTTTTCTTATGAACAAATATTCGTTAGATAATTTAAAAGGCATTGGATCAAGCCTATTTCAAGGTCAAATTATCATCATCGTCTGCTAATGGTTATCTACATTATGAATGAAACGAGCCACATTTCAAGGCCAAATTATCATTGGTAATGGTTATATGCCTTATCAATTAGTTATACATAATATTTCTTATCGATCTAGTTTGGATCTTGCCTCATCACTCCCACGTTTTTAAAAAAAAATAAAAAAGAAACAAATAATAACGAAGGACAATATGCCCCTTCTTCAAGTATAGTTACTCTTTCAGACCTAGTATTACTTCAAGAACAAAATTTTGCTAGTAATAGAAGATCCATTGTCACCTATATTTATTCGTAATTGCGAGATCATTTACCATACGAATTACGGTATTCCTAGTAAGTCATTCGACCAAATTCGGTTTCTAATAAATGATGAAAAATACTTAATTACCGTGATCGATAGGGACTTGGATTCAGGTTTTAATTCAATTCAATTTATCATGGAAAATGAGGATAATTTTACACTAGGTACTAGTTAGATTATCCTCCTTGCCACTTATTACTTCATTAGTGAAATGTATCATTCACAAGCTAAACCATTAAGTTTGAAACCCTCCGAATAAAAAGAACTACAACATTTGGTTTTAGAGACCAATTTGTGACGAGAGGATCATGTCATAATGCATTCTCTCCCCCTGATCACTAAGGATAAATTGAGATATCATCGTTGACATGATTTGAGCCTTGGTATGGTAGTTCGATACCTAGACTTTTACCGCTTGACTGGTTGTAGTGGTTAAAAGATAGCCACAATTCAAATTGTTACTTATGTATAAACAAATTTGTTATTAATAAAAGATCCACCATGTCTTGTTTATTTATAATCGTGATCTTTAAACTTAAAGGAATTATAGTGTTTTGCTAGTTCAATCGGGGTTTCTTTTTCAAATTCTTTATTAACATAATGACAATATTACCCAAAAAAAAAGTATGAGAATCTTAGTTTGAGTTGTATACCTATCATAGAAAATGAGAAATTATAACAAATTTGGACATGCTAAATCCTATTCAGATCTTTGGTATAGATACAACAGTCAAAAATTTACTATCCAAACCAAAACTATTTGACAGTAATGAACCAAACCCAGATTTCAGTTCCAGGTATATAATTCATCAAGGGAAATTTTCATAAATTTTGGTAGTCTGAGGCAGAAATAGGAAACACATTCTATAATTGAATCCCCAAATCTCTCTCCCGTGACACACTAAAGGAGCAAACCCTATCTCGACCTTTCTTCAAGGACCCACTTTGGCACCAGCAAAATGATCCCCAAGTTGAAGAATGATTTCATAACAAAACAGAAAAACTGGTGGCTTCAAGAAAACCAGGTACCACCCACCACTGTGAGAAGGACAGTGGAGCCTCCATAACACCATTTCTATTGTCACATAAGGAAGCCAAAGATTTTGTTAGATAACACAGAATATAAGGCCTCCTTCCAAGGCATCTATCTCTAAGATTCTCCTTTTGGGCTTTGTTATCTCATTCATGTTCTTGATCTTCTTTGGTTGTCGATTCCATGATCAAATATGCATGCCTGAAAAAGAATTAAAGGATTACAGCAACATTTTGGTATTAGGAATCTAATGTGTTTAATCCGATATTCCGATATGTTAAAGTCGGGTGAACTAGAGTAGCGGTTCATTTTACTAGTAACATCACGCGCGTTTTCTTCAGTAATTAGAACTCATCAACTGCTAGATCTCTATCCATACGCTCATATATGTTTCTCCAGTTAGAATTGCTTCTTTTAAGTTGTAATCTTGTAGCACATTGATGTGAAGATGATATGAGGTTGATTTTGAGTCCTTCATTCACACCTAATGATTCCTTTTTCTTGTTTTGATCTTTTTCTTTTCTTTTTTTTCTACTGACCAATTCAATTTAGGAGGCAGTTGATCAGGTTGGATTCTATTTCAAGTTGAACTTATCACTATATTGGATTCATATATGTTAGAGTAATGCTCAATCATTCCATAACTAACAAAATGAGGCATCGAGTTTGTTTGCATTGTCAAAACCATGGGCTGTGCGGATGGGTAGATTCAGAAAGACGTAAAGGATGAGAAAAAGTGGTTGATACAATACCATGACAGGTTTTCTTTCTCATGAAGATCTAGATCATCCATTCCATAAAAACCTATAACTTGAAAATAGTAGAAACATTACAATATAGAAACAAGATATTATCACTAATTCGAAGAAATTCTTCCGATCACAAATACGAAGTTAGGATCTTCAAGAATTCTTTAGAATCATACATAAAATAGAGAATAATTGCACATTGAAGTTCTGAACTATATGACCATATATCACAAATGTGTTGAAAATATAAAACATTGCTAAAAATCATGGTCTTATTGTAAAGAAAGAAAGAAAGAAAGAAAGAAAGAAGAGGAGGAGAAAACATAAGGTTACATTGTGAAAAAAGTTCTCCCAAGTTCTGATTACTATATATATCTTCTATACGCCTTTATGTACATGTATTACACTACAAAAAAACTGGGCAATAACTACAATCTTTTCGTGACATAGTGATGTTTGTGAGAGACTTCAGGTTAAAATAGCTCAAAAATCACGAATGGGTAAAATATGTGATACATGTATTATTTTATATTATAACCGATATAAAACTAACCAACACTAATAAAAATGTAAAAAAGTAAAAAGTTAATCAACAATCCCCTATTTTGTGGTGTGCTTTTAATTTCGAGTTTTCTACATACATGACATTCATACATATATAGATGGAACTACATTTGACACAACAATAAAAGGAACATGCATGATTCGATATACTCATATGAAGTCTCTCTTGTTAACGTGAGTCTCAATCTTAGTATATTGAGAAGATGTATATTCTGTAATCAATTAGGATTATGTAAATCTTTCGGTGTAATTAGTTTCCTTCTAGGATTAGAACTGTGCTTGTATATATATACTTGACTTGGGGTTTGTTCAATACATCAGAAAATTTTTAACCTTTTGTGTTATGTTTCACTTGGCATCAGAGCCTAAGTCGATTATGGCAATCTTGGTGATCTAACCTTGTTGTTTTCCGCTGCAAATTTGTTCTAAACCCATCTCAACTTGATATGTTTGACATGTCGAAGGAAGCTTTAGATTTCGTCGAATTCTGTCGTACTTGTTCTGTTCCTCTGTCATCAAATCCTCTTTGCAATGGATCTTGCAAAATTTGGTGATTAACTTGAAGTTTCCTGTGAACCTGATTTCTATGGAGTAGGAGGACATGCAAGACCTCACAACGGGTATGTGTTCTCAGGAGAAAAGAGGTAAAATTGGTATTGTATTAAAAATTTATGACTTTACTGGTAATGATACATGGATAATTGATTATGGTGCATCTGATCTTATGACATTTGATAAGTTTTTTTTTTTTTGAGTCGGTCCCCGCCATCTCCCATAGCTGAAGTGTCTAATGCAAATGAGGTGTCCTTCCCGGTCCTAGGTATATGGTCAATTCAAGTTACTCCAACAATTGTGTTAAACAAAGTCCTTTATGTTCCTACTATATCACATCACTTATTGTCTGTTTCTGAATTGATTTCACAAAACAAATGTTTTGTAACCTTTTTTTTCCTATGTATGTTATCTTCCGAGACCTGTCATCTCAGGCGATAATAGACAAGGGGGATCTGCGGGGGGGGGGGGGGGACTGTTTCACTTGGATTGCATGTACAACGGGGAAGCAAGAGCATCGTCACCAATCGTTGCCCTGACATTGAGTTCTGATCGAGTAAAAGAAATTTGCCTATGACATCGTCGAATGGGTCATCCATCTTTTATGTTCCTACTCTATCACATCGCTTATTGTCTGTTTCTGAATTGATTTCACAAAACAAATGTTTTGTAACTTTTTTTCTATATATGTTATCTTCCGAGACCTGTCATCTCAGGCGATAATAGACAAGGGGGATATGTGGGGGAGACTGTTTCACTTGGATTGCATGTACAACGGGGAAGCAAGAGCATCGTCACCAATCGTTACCCTGACATTGAGTTTTGATTGAGTAAAAGAAATTTGGCTATGACATCGCCGAATGGGTCATCCATCTTTTACAGTCATGAAGAAGTCGATGCCATCTTTGTTTTTTGGAATAAAAGAGTCAAATCTTCATTGTGAAACTTGTGTTTTTGCTAAGAGTCATAAGTCCAGTTATTCTCCTTATTTTTCTTCTAGTTCTGCACCATTCGAGTTGATTCATTCTGATGTATGGGGGCCTTCGAAGAATTTGGCCTTGACAAGAATGAAGTACTTTGTTTTGTTTATTGATGACTTTTCAAGATTAATTTGGGTTGTGTTATTGAAAAGGAGGGATGTTGTGTTTTTGGCTTTCACCGTTTTTCATAGTCTCATCCAAACTCAGTATGATGCTTATGTGAAAATATTTCGATCTGAAAATGGAGGAGAGTTTGTTAAACACTCTTTCCGAGACTATTTTCAACAACATGGAATTGTTCAGCAGACTACTTGTCCTCAGACACCAAAACAGAATGGGGTATCTGAGAGGAAAAATCGACACATCTTGGGTATTGGAAGATCTCTCTTACTCAGTGCCAATTTACCCAAATATCTATGGGCGAAGCTATGTTATGTGCCTCTCACCTTATCAACTGTCTACCATCTGCAGCTTTTCAAAATCGGGTTCCCTTTGAGATATTATCTGAATATGTTACTATTTCATCTCTCAACAAACTTCTTGCTTGTGTCTTTGGTTGTGTGGCCTATGTTCATCTTTACAAAAATCAGAGATCTAAGTTGGAAGCTCGTTCTCTTAAGTGTGTGTTTGTTGGGTACGGATCCCATCAGAAATGATATAAGTGCTACCATCCTCTGTCTCAACAATTCTATGTCATCATGGATGTCACATTTAGTGAAGACCTGTGCTATTTTTCTCCTACGGTATCTCCGAGTGAGGAGAAGAAGCATGTTTTTTATGAAGATCAATTTGGAGAACTAGAAGATTGTGTAATTGTTGACAGTAACCCCACTGAAAAGGATCTTCAGTCTGTCACCAACCAGATCCAAAATCCAAGAGATAATACTCTGGAACCTCAAAAAGTGGTTCAATCTATTGAACCTGCCCAAGTTGAGGTGTATGTTCCCTGTTCTGAAAGTGTTCGACATGACGAACAACTGTCTGACATGTCGAAAGGAGGAGAATTGAATAGTAATCAGCCGCCAGTTTTTGAAGATGTACATGCAAGTTCAGTCTCTCCCCCTACATCAACGATCTCTCCTGGATTGTCATCACCTGAGGTATGTAGTACTATTCCGTTGTCATTCTCCAATGTCCCTGAATCTAGTATGGTCTTGCCTGCTAGGTCAACCTGTGGTCAACCTCCTAAAAAATATGAGCCTCTCTTGTTAGCTAAAGCCAAGTATCGATCTTATAGCCAACTACATGTCAACTCATAGATTGTCTAAACCTTATGTAGCATTTGTGAATCAATTGTCTGTTGTGTCTCTTCCTAGTAAAGTACAGCATGCAATCAAGGAGGAAAAGTGGGCCAAACCAATGGAGGTTGAGATGGATGCTCTCAAGAAGAATGGTACTTAGGATTTGGTGTCATTACCACCTGGAACTGTGAAGCATAATGCAAATGACTCAGTTGACAGATATAAGGCAATGTTGGTTGCAAAGGATACACTCAAAAATATGGGGTGAATTATGATAAGACGTTCGCACTTGTGGGAAAGATCAATACCATTCGAGTCCTCATGTCTTTAGCAGCTAATCTGGATTGGCCCTTGCATCAGTTTGATGTGATAATGCATTTCTTTATGGAGATTTAAATGAAGAAATTTACATGGATCTTCCTCCAAGATATAATACTTCTACGGGTGAGAAGGTGGTGTGCAGATTGAAAAAGTCCTTGTACGGATTGAAGCAATCTCCAAGAGATTAGTTTAGAAGGTTCCCATCTTTCATGAAGAAAATTGGGTATAGGCAGAGTAACTTAGATCATACTTTGTTCCTGAAACACTGACAGGGTAAACTTACTGCCTTGATCATTTATGTAGATGATATGATAGTGACATGTGATGAATTAGAAGATTGAAATATCAGTTGTCTTCTGAATTCGAGATGAATGACCTTGGAAATTTAAAGTATTTCTTGGGAATTGAGGTAGCCAGAAACAAGGACTGTATCATGCTGAGTAAAAAAAAAAAAATGTTCTAGCAGAGACTGGTATGCTTGATTATACACCAGTTGATACACCGATAGAACAAAACCATCGGATTGCAGAGCATCCTGATCAAGTTCCGACTGACAAATCTCGATATCAAAGGTTAGTTGGAAGATTAATTTACTTGTCGCATACTAGACCTGATCTTGCTTATGCGGTTAATGTGGTGAGTCAGTATATCACAATCCTAGTGAAGATCACATGAATGATGTGATGAGAATCTTGAAATAATTAAAGTCTGCTCCTGGAAAAGGCCTGGTGTTTCGTAAGCATGAACATTTGAGGACTAGTGGTTACACTTATGAGAACTGGGCATGGAACATCACTGACAGGCGTTCTACTTCTGGCAATTTTACATTTGTTGGTGGAAACTTAGTCACTTGGAGAAGCAAGAAACAGAATGTGGTGGCCCATTCTAGTGCAGAAGCTGCGTACAGAGGTATGGCTTAAGGAGTCTGTGAGTTGTTATGGTTGAGAAGTTTATTAAAGAGTTTGGGTTTCAAGCTAGAATGGTCAATGCCTCTTCACGATGACAATACTGCTGCGGTTGAAATTGCACATAATCATATTCAGCATGATCGGACAAAACATGTAGAGATTCAGACACTTCATCAAAGAAAAGTTAGATGCTCGCATAATCTCGTTCCCATTTATTCCTTCGGAGGAGTAGCTAGCTGACATCCTTACCAAAATTATGTCGTCTAAGGCGTTCAGTGATTCACTTGACAAGTTGAACACTCATTTGTATGCGCCAACTTGAGTAGGAGTGTTAACGTGAGTCTCAATCCTAGTATATTGGGAAGATGTATATTTTGTAATCAACTAGGATTATGTAAATCTTTCGGTGTAATTAGTTTCTTTCTAGGGTTAGAAATGTGCTTGTATATATACCCGACTTGGGGTTTGTTCAATACATCAGAAAATTCTTAACTTTTTGTGTTCTGTTTGACTCCTCTGAAATGCTATGCTCTAAGTTTAATTAGCAAGAGTCTCTGATCGATAATACTTCATGCACTCTAAATGGTGTGTCGACGTCGAGTTTGGCGAGCACACTCGTTTCCGTGGTGTTTGTGGTCAGAGAGGTGATGTGTGCTTGGCAATTAAGTTGGCATGGCAATTGAGACTAAAGCCGGTGCTTGGGTCGTTGGTATCTCTAGCTAGTTCGATTGTTGAAGGCCATATATGCCATCTCCGATTGGCGCCGCGATTGGTGGACGAGTGGGTGGTTCACTGTGGTTGCTTCCTCGACGAGGGCAATGGCACTTAAGGCCGGGGTTCACAATGCATGTTTTGTTGGAGAGGGCAACCTCTTGACGTTATGGTGATGCTGCATGTTGAGCCTTGGCAACATTCCTTCAAGGATTGGACATTTGATCCTCATTTCAAGGGTGGAGACTTTGGCCATGATTAGTTTTGTTTCGGTTCTAGTCTGTACTAACTAGCTGCTCTTCTATAAATCTTTTTAGAAGTGATTTGTGCACGATAATTGCATATGCTAGGCGTGAAGAGGTAACAGTAGTCTATACTCCCATATAAAATGAAGTATTTTTGTTTTGCTCTAGCCTATAGACTTGCGCTGCAGTTTATAGGTCCTCCACTGCTGCCTGCCATAGAACATATTTGTGCTAGTGTCATGCCGTTTGTTGGTTTCATTAGTACAATGAACGCTTCGATCTGTTAAAATAAGTATAAAAAAATTATATAGTTCAGACCCGAACCCTCGAAATAGTGAAAGGTATCAAACACGAAACGTACAACACCATGGATTTATGTTGCCTCGAGCCCTTAGTTTCAGAGCGGCCTTGGTTGTGCTTTGAACTCTCATTGTGGCTCATCAAGATCTTGTCAATCTAGCTTACTGCCTGTACCTTCAAGCTCCTCGTTGTCCATTTATTCACTCTTATTGTTTTGTGATTATTGGTCGACATCCTTCTTAAATCTCGTTTTGTGTTGTAAGTAGCAGTTTTATTGCATAAAGTGGGTCTAACTAACGAGTAAGGTCCCGTAGCTCAGGTCGCGGGTTCGAACCCCGCCGGGACCAATATGGCAGATATTATGTTATTGGATTCCCAATTTATGTGTTTAAGTAATCAGTCAAGAAATGCAGAATCTACGAGACATATTTCTGGCTTCTGCTTTTTGTGTATCTCTTAAGTGAAGTTTATAACTGCAAGTTCTCTTCATCTCCTTTGCAAGTGGGTTGTCTTGCTTCGGTTTCTTTGGAGTGGTACTAGTCACTCGGAAGCAAATGCATGTACATACATGTTCCAGTGCCTACCTCAGAAGACAGAAACATCATAGCTCTGCTCTCATGAAATCCAGAATTAATCTTGAAGCATAAGTACCTTTCGAGAGAGTTTTCCTGAATTAGCCAACACTTCCATGGTTCGTTCAACTTTCTTTGCATTATTGCATATAGGTTGTTTTGCTTTTAGGGGTACTCGGGCTTGAGGAGCATGTGTTTATGTTACAACGTCTAGCTTTAGAAACCTAATAACATCTTGTGGTTTGTTACATATTACGTACTGATATTTGCTAGGGTTAGCTATTTAGTATTTTACCCATCATCACTAGCTGAGGATTGTTTTCGCTAGATTTCATTGATGCGTCTCAGCGTCTCAAACAATGACAGAATCTTGATTTTAACATATGAGGGAGATGATCACCATTAATCATTCAGTTTATGTATCCACATCATAGCAGTAAATCACCAAGTAATTAAAACTACATTATTGGCTGTTTAAAATAAGTCCATTACTGCCCAACACTTGAATTTGAATCAGAAAACTATAGCAATATAGCATACATTTTGTTTGCATGACACAGATGCGTTGCTGCGGAAGTGTAATATGTGGTGTTCTTGCTATGTATGCAGGCTAGGAATTTTTTGATGAACTTATTCTTTCTGTGGTTTATGTTATTGTCGCAAAGACTTATGGCGCTGCGATCTGCAAAATGCAGTACAGTTACTGGATTTTCATTCTATAAGCATCTCGACAGTACTTTGATTAAGAAGTACTACTTAGCCACTACTGCTCAAATGGCCCTTGAATGTATTGACATCTAACCAGTAACCAGTAACTATTTTTATTCACCTTTCATCGCAATAAAGTTTGCTTCCATGGCATTCGTGTCTAAACTTTGATTAACAAAACTACAATGCCCGAAACCACAGTGGTAATCTGAAGAAACTAGGAGAACATGAAAGCTAGCAAAGCCTATTCCAACCAGGTAAGCTAGTTGCCAAAAATAGATACAAACACTAGCTGACTCATTTGCATGTCGTTAGTTTTTGGAATTTCTTAGCTTGACAACACCGGAGTTTTTAATGCTCATCCGTGCAACATTTATATACTCTTCTGTGTGTCCTTTGGCTATGACGAACAATTCTCAGCTCAATGATTTTGAATTCTCTATTCTCTAATTAGATTTCTTTAATCATGCATTAAACAAATGATTTAGGAAGTGTTATGTAATGTGGGGTTTATGTTGGGCTGAAAAGCTGTGGAGCACAAAGCCATGCAAGGAAAAAGATGAGCTCTCAGCTTACAATATTAATCAGATAACATATTAGATTCACCACTGTATAGTTAATTTGTCACTTACAAATGATAAAGTCTTGATTATTCCATCGTCAAGCTTATATTAGAATATTAACCTATCTTAAAACTAAACTCATTTCTGGTATTCAGCCTTTCTTTCACAAGCTCACATTGTAGCTATAATAGTTAAAGACCATTTTACCTGAGTTTCGAATCCTCTCTTTCATAATATCTCAATATTCTTTTACGCGCTCCACTAAAATTCATGCAACTGATATTCTTTTATGCGCTCCACTAAAATACATGCAACTGTAACGAAAATGTCACCATCTTAATCTCAATCTCAATCTCAATCTCAAAGGAAGCTCTAGATGCTTTTTTTATCTTGGAGGTATGGGGAGGGGAAAATAAAGAAGAAACAAAGTAGTTTCCAGCTACTCCCTCTCTCATAAAGATTTTTAGGAGGCAAGAGGAGGGCACTGAGATTTACAGGATGAGGAGATTGTAGGGGACCATAGACATATGGGCAAGTCCCAGTAGTTATTGGTGGTATCTATCCATATGTGTGTTCTATGAGTATTCTCCATAATTGAGTTTCTTGGGTTGTTCTTGGTTCATGCCTCCTCTCCCTTTCTCCTCCTCCTGGAGCAGATGGATGATTTAGCCCCACTTCCCTCCCTGTACTCATTACATATCTCATTCAGAGTTATATAGACCATGACCCTTAATTCTTCAAAATATGACCTTATAATCAAAGTAATTTCCAGATTTTACACTCTTTCTGTCAAATATATGCAGCAAGATAAAGATGTAGGGCAATGGTTGAACTAACTGAGCCAGATTATTTAACAGCCTCGTTCAGTCAAAGATATGCAGCAAAATAAAGATGTAGGGCAATGGTTGAACTAACTGAGCCAGATGAATAATTCTCTCTCTCTACCCCAGTAAAATGGGGTTCAAGGTTGACAGTGATTCATCTTCTTCTTGTTCTTTCTTCAAGTCAAAAACATTCAGACAGGACCATCATCACTGACACTAAATTGGGTAAAATTGGTTGTCAAGATTTCTCTTTGAATGCAATGTCAAAACAGAAAAGAAAACCATTCTTTTTTCAGTTGGGAAATTTCCCAATTTTGCAGCACTGTGGGGAAATTTGAACTTGAGGGGGGTGGTTGTGAGCTACTGGTCTGCTTAATCTCCAACAATATCTACTGTTTATGGAAAATGACTTTTAGTTTGACTCCTGAAACCAGAGCATTGATAGAGATACATTATCTTTCAATTTTTCTATGCAAGTTTGAGCTACTAGTTGAGGCTTGACCCTTTTGAGTGAAAAGTTTAGTAAATAACAAAAACAATTGCAAACATAGATTCTAAAATTCTCTCACCTACATCACAATAAATTGCTATTTCTAAAAATCCCCTATCTATTTTTCTCTCGTTTTTGGAACTAAGAAAGAACAAATACCTTTCAATTTTCAAATCAAATTATGAAAAATTTACAAGTTCCATATAGGGTTGTTTCAAGTATCCAAAGCAATAACAAAAGATTCTGGTAGGACTAATGAATTAAAAGCACAAAAGTTTCATTCAACTCTAGAAATGAACAATAGAACAAACAACAGCACGGTAGAGTCTCAAGCTAAGTCAGAAACAAAACAACCCAACAAAAGCTAATCAGAGTTTCAGCTTTAAGAGCTCAACTCAAACAAGGAAACATGAACACAACAACATAACAAAGGCAACTGATGAAACTGGTTTCAACATAACAGAAGCTAAGATAAACAAACCGAGGGATCGAAAATAACCCGAATACGAACACAGATTTCTTCTTCCCAAGGTCTACACACGCCATTGAAATCGAAGTAACCGGAAAATCTTCTCTGTCTTTAACTAAACTCGCATGAACAGCTATCTCCTTAATCATTCCTCTCACAATAGAATGAGCCTGAAATAAAAAGAAAAATCAACCAAACAAGTAAACAACTTTGCCAAATTAAATACTTGGATTAGAAGATTGAAACTTACTAAAGAAAGTACCTTCGGGGGTGGAAGAGAAGTTCAGTGTTTCGATTCAATGGCGAGAATTGGAGGAAGCAGAGGATGGCTTGTCAGAGATGCCGTCGTGCTCCTCCTCGCCCTGGATTCTTGCCGGAATGTGGAAGCCGGGGAATACGCCGGAGGCGAATCCCATGCCGGAAATGGAAGACTGTTGATGATGATGATGGTTATGCATTGACGGTGCCATCTGATGTTGATGGTCCGAAAGGTCGTTGTGGTCTATCCAGGCATGAACCGAAGGCGCGTTACTGGACTGAAGGGGTCCCCTCTGTGATGAAAAGAACTGATTTTGGCCGAAAAAGAACGGCTGCAGCGTCGGCGACTGTGACTGACTCAGCGGTAGCGAGTTGAACGTAAACCCACCACCTCCACCGCCGCTGTTGTTGTTACTATCACCACCACCAGCATTACTCCAAGCCAGCATTCTCTGGAACCTGTTGAGCTCCGCCTGCTGCTGCTGCTCTGTCCACGTGGCGGCGGAGCTGTCGAACCCGAGAGGGTTTGGGGTTAGAAAAGTCTGCTCATTTTGGTGATGGGTCTGATGCTGATGAGCTTGGTGGTGGTGAAGAAGAATTGGGTCTTGAAAAGAATGAAGAGACAGTCTTAGATCTTGGCTCTGGCTGCTGGTTCTCGACAGCAAATCCGGCGGGTAGCTCGGGTGGAACGACGGCGTTTCTGCCGTCGTCGCCGCACCCATTGGGAAGAAAGACTTAATAGTATCTGCGATTGAGTCGGAGTCCATCGACGGCGGCAGGAAATTCGAGCTGTTTTGATTCACAAGCTCCGCCACGCCGCTACCCACCATTGAAGCTCTCCGATTAGCAGACAACGAACTCGGAGCCTCCACCATCGAGAAATGGAGGGTCGAGTTGTTCTGCGTTTCTTGCGCCGTGGAAGTCGGCGGCACAGTCGGAGAAGCTGAAGTCTGGACGGAAATTGAGTTCGGGTTCCACGGCGGCAGCTCGTCGATGGCTGCTCTGGCTTTCTTGATGAGCCAATCGACGGCCTTGCTGGGGCGGTCGTATCCCAACCGGTCCTGGACGTCGTAGAATTGAATTGCGGTATGGGCGGCAAGGCGGACGCGGCGGTCCCTGGGGCCTTTGGCGGTGCAGACCTTGCTGTGGCGGTCTTTCCGGCCGGTGGCTCTTATAATGTGGCCGCCGCGAGCCTCCACGATCTCGCTGGCCGTGGAGGAAGATGTAGTGGTTCTTATCCCGAGACCCAGTCGAGCAGCGGAGGAGGACGAGGCGGTGGCGCGGTGGCGGTGGTGGTGAAGGTTGTTGTGGCTCTGCTCCCCCATTTTTCTTGCTGCATATTCGATGGTGGGTTCTCCGGTTGAAGTAGAAGAATGAGGGTACTGGAAATGGTAATGGCTGCCTTGAGGATCCAGAGTCAAGGACCTGTGAGTTTCCTTTTCCAGCTTTTAATGGAACAGTAGTGACAGCAGCACCAGAAGAAGAAGCAGAAGCAGAAGCAGAACTAGTACTAGACCTATCAGAGTTATTTTTAGCAACAACAAGACTCGACGTTTGCTTACTGGGTTTATGAATCTCTACACTCCCAGCTCTCGATTTGCCTAGTGCTTTTACTGATGATGATGATCCGGCAG
This sequence comes from Fragaria x ananassa, assembly GCA_034370585.1. Taxonomy (NCBI): domain Eukaryota; kingdom Viridiplantae; phylum Streptophyta; class Magnoliopsida; order Rosales; family Rosaceae; genus Fragaria; species Fragaria x ananassa. Next base: position 10,510,636 of record CP139765.1, on the reverse strand, counting down.
ATCCGCTGGTGCTGGTGCTGGTGCTGGTGCTGTGGGATTTCTGAAGCCTGATAGCAAAAGACTCTGCCATTCAATGGTTTCAGTTCCATCACACAAAACAAAAACCCACCAACACCAGACGCCAATTAAAGCTGAGCTTAATTAGAGAGAAGAACAAGAAAGAGAAGGCCAAACCAGCTAGCTAGCTCTGTCGCCAGCCTAACCCATCACACAAGTTTTTGGGTACTTCATTTTTATTTTTATGATGGCTCAGCTTCAGCTCTGGTACTTTCACCAATTAGGAAGTATGTTTTGGAAACGAGTGGGATGATTCATACTCTCTCTCTCTCTCTGCCCAGTTCAAAGTTGAGCAGGCAAACCCAGACACAGAAACCCAAATCCCAATTTCAAAAATCTAACTAGCCCTGTTGGAAAGAAGTCTCAATCTTTGAGAAGGGAATGCGAGCGAGAGAGAGAGGAGGGCAGAATAGGAAAATGGAAGAAGGGAAAGAGAGAAATACTGTGTTGGCCTATAGGAGAGGTTGATGATGCCAGTGGTAAGGGTGGCAGTGTTTGGTCAGAAAGAGGATTAAAGATCTCTGTGATCTATCATTGCGTCTGTCATCTCTTTGTACTATTATCTAAACAACAAGACACCAAGTCTAAGAGTAGCCCTCGGTTCCAGTAACAATATCCCATTTACCCAAACTCCATCTCTGTAACTCAACCCAAGTTCGCCTCTCTCTGTGATTTGAGCTTTAACCCTAAACCCCAAGCAAGCTTTGGTTCTGGGTTTTACTAGAAGTTAGAACCGTTGGGGTTTTGTTTTGAATTTGGAAGCTAGCTGGCTGTGAAGGGAAGAGAGACCAGTCTGCAAAGGATGCGTTGGGGTTAGATTAGATAGATCCTTTGGTAAGAGTATTAAATGCCACCACCACCCATGGCATTTGAAAGAGACCCTACCACCCGTCGTCGTCTTCGTTTTCTCTGCCTTCACTTGAAAGAAACAACGTCATCTTTTCTTCTCTCATTTTCCCTTCTGTCTTTTTCACGCTTCTTCTATTTCCTTTTTTCAGACCACCTTTTTTTCTCTCATTTACATGGCATTTTGGGACCTGTCTTAATTTCCTCTATATTTTTTTTTCATTTTTTGTTGTTGTTAATGTAAACAGATGATTCTTATTTTCAGATTCTTTAAATCATATGATGGGTTTTGGTTAACTGAAATTAATGGCTACAAATAGATCATAACAACCGACAAGTAAACTAAATATATTTCTAACTACATCTAAAGATTCTCTTACGTAAACGTATCGCGTATCTAGTAAAGTAGACGTCCAATAAGTATGCATGCATGAATATGATTTGGGTATACTACTTTAATAATTTAAGAATAATTTTGTTTCAATTTTATCAAATGTCTCAAAATAGATAATTTAAGAATAACTTTGGAAATCACTTCAATTTTTTTGAGTTTTGATTTGATAGCTAGCTTCACCGCGTGATACGGCTAGCATGCATAGAAAGTTCTCCACTCCATCTAGTGTGAGATATCATGTACACTACAAACAATGTGACCGAAGCTAAACACTCTTTCCAACCATCAATCTACGAAGGACGGAGTGAACACATTACCCATAAACTTTCTAAGTACTTGGGTATTTCAAGTAATACTGATCCTTTCAAGTAATACACATTATATATAGTTTCTCTCTAGATGCTAGGGTTTTATCCTAATCTTTGCTCTCATGAATCTTGGTATCGAGAATTGGACCTGTTTATTGCTATATCGTCACGAATCTTTTCTTTTGTGCTGACCAGTTGAATACTATCGTTGTGTTTAAAGCGATAATGTGACTATAAGAATTTTTGATCTATGTGTGGCTTATGCGTTGTCCTAGTCAAGGGCGGAGCCAAAGCAATGATTGGTAGGGCTCAAGCCCAACCAAGTTTTTTTTAGTTAAAAAAAAACTAGGTATATTATGTTTTTCTTTCTTTGATATATACATTTTTGTTCAGTCAAGCCCATCTGACTTCCCCAACCAGTTCTGCATATTCTATTTGTTTATACATGATTACGTATTTAATCTTCAGTTCCTCAGTTCATCTTCTGCTCTTACTTCTAGTATTTTAGTCTTCTCCTCCTTAAATCTAAAAAAATCCAAATTTTTAAGGAAAATTTTGTTGGGTCTTCAATTTTGTCTCTGATTTTCAGAATTTTCTTCTATTTTTATTGATGTCTACTTTGTTTTGAATACTTATTAACATCTACTTGAGCTCTTACATTTTGCATGGTTTTATCTGAAATTTTTTTTTTTGGCCTTCGACTAAATTTGAAGCCCACCTCATGTCGAGATCCTAGATCCGCCACTGGTCCTGATGATATCTCCTCTTAGATATGTATGGTGGAATCATGCTTTCCTTTTACTGGGTTTCATCCTCAATTAAAGTCCGATTCCAACCATGGAAGTCTGTCCATAGTTTGCTTCACATGATTTCAATATCGACCGGAGTGGCGATCGAGTTTCTAGCTAGTGTACTCTCGTTCAAGAAATCTAAGAGTTTCGGTGAATTTCAGGCAACAATTCTGATTTCTTTGGCCGCTAAACGCTTTCAGTTCATTAGTGCAGGTCTCCTCCCCTCAACAAGACTTTTACATGCCAGTTTGAGTTCTTGATTCTTACATAAATGGTGTATATATCGTAGTTTTTACATTAAGTAACCGCCAAACCCCCTAGTGAATGTCATTAACAGCTAGCCTTAAGCATTGCTCTTTACATAGCATCTACCCATCGGCCTAAGCACATTAATTCGGCAAGTAATAATGACTTCCATATTCTTTACGCCAACTGAGAGCGACCTTACATAACTAAATGTGGGTTAGTCTATAGAATGAGAGCTATAACCTGGAAATCTTCTTAGTCTGGACTGGACTTTTACGATCGATGCTTATTGTTAATTAAGGTGATGATATAACACATCTGAAAATGACTGCTCATGTATGCACTTTTCCTTTTCCTTCGATCCCCCTCTTTCCTTTTGGGGTCATCTCTAGCTACTCTATTCCATTCCATATTAACTGCCTCTTGTTAGCTTGCTGGGTACTACTCCTTGTTTAATTAGCCCTAACTACAGTGTGTTTGTATCGTATTCATTGTTTATGGATCTGGACTCTCACATGCTTCATAATCGATGATTTTGGAGAGAACAGTTGTCACTAGAGGTCTTGTTTCTCCATTTTCGTGAATGTCTGGTATGCACGAAACTCGCTTTAGTTGCTTACACTATGTGTTGTTTCAATCATCAATTAATGTCCTAGCTAATTAATTTCCCCCCAAAACGAAATGCAAAATTAATCAAATTTAGTTCTCCAGGTGCATGAAATAAGAATATTTTTTTTTAGAAGAGATTATTTATTTATTTTCTTGAGAAGCTCTCCTAAATAGGAATTTGAATCTCATGCATAACTACGAGACTTATTTCGTTTTCTGGTTCATATATAATGTATGCTAATAATACCAACTACACCTAGAGGAGTCAAGGACATAAATCGATCTCTCAAACTATTTTGTAATCTCACATCATAATCTCGCATGTTTGAAGTATTTGTTTTCTTTTGAGTGTTAGGTGACTGAAAGTTCTTTCTTTTTTTTTTCTTTTTTTTTTGTAAGGAACAGAAAGTATTGTTAAAAAATTACAGTAAACCTATACTTATCTTTATTTTGCACTGATAACAACCTATGATACAAATGGATATATATGAGAGAAATTTAGACATATCCTGTTAAAGAATCTCAAATTGAACGCAAGTGTTTCATCATTAGTAAGCTTTGTTAGAATACATTCATTGATCATTGATATTAAGAAGGGAAAAAACATAACAACTGTCTCTACTATTTTTTATTTTCAAATAAAGAATGACAATAAACGAGCATTAATTTGAGAGATGATAAAAACTCTTTTCCATCGAGCAACAATAGTGAGCAAAGGCCTTGAAACATAAATCGATCTCTCAAATTGTTTTCTTTGAAGGTGTTGCATTTTCTCATAAGTGTGGCAATTAAATAAGGTATTAGTGGGGGTATGAGGGAAATATGTCACACATATGAAAAAAAATACAGTCTTATTTGGTCTTTGCTCAATATTATAGTCATGTGGTATTTGATCTTGGTGTATTGTTATCTGGGCTGTAGCCCATACAACTTTTTTCCCTCTTTCAAATTAGATAGGCATAATTATCCCAAATTATATCTTTATATAGTGTTAGCCCAGTAAAAAAAAAAGTCAAACGGCCGAGCATAGAAACTAAAGCCCCAAAATTCCTTTAATACAATGAAATAAGTGTTATATGTTCTAGGATATTTTGTATCTTTCTAGATATTCTTTATGTGTGTCTTGACTTTATGTCATTAGGATATGTAGTTTGACTAGATCTATGTATTCCTTATTATTACCATATTGGTACTTTGTAATTCCCTATATAAAGGGTTTCTATCAATGAATAAGATGATGATTCTCTTGCTATCTCTTTGTCTCCACACATTATCCTTCATCACGTTATCATGCACTTTGTTCTAACCCTAGAGCCAATAGCCCACCATTTGTTTTACATAACCCTAAAATCGGGCAGCCTTGTTTTTCCCAATTTCCGACCAAAATTCCTACTGCCCTTCGTCGGAATTTTATATCCCCAGAAAGCTCTCTCTCCGTCCCAGATCCAAAGTCGCCGGCCTCACCCTGAGAACCGACCGGAAAGTCTCCGAACTGGCCGCCGGAAGATTTTAGACCGCCGCCGCTACTGACCATCGGTTCACCACATTCCCTTGCTCCGATCAATCTGAATTTTTGACAGCAGCTTCCCTATCTAGAGCTTCTCCTCTTATCAAATTTTTCAGCCCCAAATAAAAAGTAGAAGTAGGCGAAACGTTATTTCTCCTCTCGGCAGCCTCTAGAAACCAAAGATTTCAAGATTGCTCGTCTTCCAAGGAAAGGCAAAAAGGTTCCCAACCCTCGGTCGAAGCCTGCAATCGACTCAAACTTATCAGAGCTCCTATAAACGTAGTTTATTTGGCAAACTAGCAAGTAAACTTTAATATTACAATTATTTACTTTGGAATAACTCGGGGGGATAAAATCTTTTCTCATTTCTCTATCTTCATTCTATGCTTGGGATTTTGTGAGTGCAGGTACCAAAAATCCTGGAATTTTATTCGTAGGTCAAGAGTGTGTTTGATCACTCTTGTTTCCTTGTCCGGGTTGTTTATGATCAACCCCGACCTATCATCGGATTGTGTTTGATTAATCCGAGGCCTTTTTCCGAATTGTGTTTGATCAATTCGCGGCTTTTCCGGATTGTGTGTGATCAATCCAAAGGACAAACCATTAAAAGCATTGTGTGACCTCGATGTACTCACATTAACAATAATGAATGCCTTGAGAATTTTTTCGAAGTTATGAAACTATTCTCCTCTTATGGTTCGTATTGATTTACAAACAAGATGTACATTTTTACATCATCCTTAGAAACATGGCATATTTACAATCTACATGGTTAGATTGTGTTGTTTTGGTCTATTCCAAGTGAAGATGACGCACGGCCTTGCATCCTCAAGGAGGATCGCCAATGTGTTTCTAGTTAAGTCTTCTACCCTATAGCGGATATTCCATCATCAATTGTTCAACTAGGCTTATCCAAGCTCAGTGTGATGTCTTAGAATTGTCCGAAATTAAGGAGATAATGGTTTCAAGTATGCCTCGCACTACCGACCCTCCATGAACATACCTGGTCATACTGACTTGGAGTTACCGAAAGCTTTTGATTTTGGATCCCCCTACGCTATTAAACCAATTGTCGTCTTACAAAAGTCTTTGAAGACTTATCAAAACTGAAAAATTATCATCATGATCGAATCCTCTAGGTCCTCTGAGTTAGTTTATGTTCATGTCAGAGAGCTTTAACTAACTAGTCATGGAGTTTACGACCTTAGAACAACTGAAAGGACGTGGTTTTGATCATACACATGTCACTTTTGGCTAAGGCAAAAGCCTACACGCCACCTGCAAGCTTCATAGCTTCGCACATGTCAATTCTGCGAAAAACAGCAATCTGTCCCTTCTGGACAGTCAACTTCGTTTGAGCTTTGTGAATAGCGCCGGACGAACCAGACAGTGCGCTTTATATCATTGGAAATCTCTACGAGTCTAGTTTTCAGAAAATTTCACGGTTTGTTCATATCTATTTTAACAAAGACTTTATCGCTGTTTTAGTGGGCAAATGTCATTCTGCGCGAAAATTTTTATGCACTCTCGGGATTGCAGTTTTTCGTAGCTTCTTTCAATCCTTCTAAATGGTTCAAGTGGAACTATTAACTCACCTATATACTTCTTCTTATAGATATGTCTCATCGAGACATTGAGTGCTTCTCAGACAATGAAATTATCCACAACATTCTAAGGAACCGACAACTATCTTTAGATTTTGTGCCCTTGTAAATCTTCTGTGACTACAATGATTGAATCATACCGGTCATTCAAGGATGCGGTTTTGCTTAAATCTTGATGCCTCGTAACACCATGATCAACGTCACAGATGCCCTCTATGCATTGAGAGGCAATCGAATCATGTTGAGCTTTAAAGGCATTCATGCTAATAGTTTTCATTTGAAAACACATTGTGAAAATGAACAAGAATTCTTTTGTGTATACCTTCTCATGAATGCGGACTAAAGCGCATCTTGAAGAAGTTCATGAGTCAATATAGTGGACTGTATGTCACTACAATTCAAATATCAAATCCCATATTATCACCAAATATGATATTTGGGACACCGACTCATATAGGGTTTGGTTTGACCAAATCGGTCATCCTGGAAGAGATGGTCCAAATTTTGAGAATTTCTCATGGATATCCATTATTCCACTCAAAACGAAGACATTCGAGATCTAGCATCACCATGAAGCATGGTGGTGACCCGGGGGACATTGACGTCACCTGAATACGACTCCAACTTCTTAGAGTCCGTCCGGTCAATTCCTCAAGCAATTAAGGTCCACCGGCATTCCCTCGATATTGCATTGGCCCCCTGCAATGTTCATTGCTCATTTTGAAAGCCTATTCTTTAGCTATATTTGACACGACCCATCCCGAATTTCACCCTGAAACCCGGAGTAACTCGTGCGGGGACCACCTCCAAGGAAGATATTACCGAAAAATCGGCATAACCTCCCTTGAAAATGGACAACCCTTCCTAAAGAAAACCTGCAAACACTTCCAAAAATTTTAATCCGATCTTAACTCCTGGAGCATACGTGCTCCCCAAATACAACTACCACCAACAACACAGCATTAACCAACATCAAATAACATTATCCAAAAGATAACATAAATCCTCCAATAAAAATATTCTAAGACGTCAACAAGTCTTCACCCACAACCGAAATAATATACATTAAACCCAAGTATTCAGAGCTACTAAACACTAGCGGAAAATGAAACCACAAGTAGGTTAAACAGGAACCTACTGATGAAAAGTGGTGGAAATGCGGGTGACTATGCCTCGTCTCCTACTAGGTCCAACCCGAACTCTGCAGACTGGGCATTTTAAAACGAAGGGCCCAGGGGAAACATTTGAACACGTTAGAGTGAGTGGACAAAAATAAAATAAAGGAAATAATTCTTTATGCTTTCCCAATTTTTACTTTTTCATAAAAACAATATGCTACATGCGACAGCTTAAAGCTCTCAACACGAAAACTGGAATTTCATGACTGGCTCCGGCCAGTCTCCAACGCTCAATAAAATACAGCCTCTCAGGCTAAAATAAAATATGTATGTATTACACTTGTCATATCTCTTGTATGAATTTTCTTGAAACAACAAACATAATAGAAAATTCACACAAGGCTACAACGCTTGCGTCTAACGCTCACGTTGCACCATAATGGCATTTTACCTCATTATGGTGGAAAAGACGGTGTATAAATATCCGCGCATATCCCCTATATAAATTATTATTTTTATATAGGGCTACAACGATTGCGTCTAACGCTCACGTTGCGCCATAATGGAATTTTACCTCAGTATGGCGGAAAAGCACGGTGTATAAATATACGCGCATATCCCCTATATAAATTATTATTTTTATATAGGGCTACAACGATTGCGTCTAACGCTCACGTTGCGCCATAATGGAATTTTACCTCAGTATGGCGGAAAAGCACGTATAGCTAGCTAGCATTCCCCCATATACATATTATTCTCATAATCATCCAAATATGGATATATATACATACTCACCGAAATTCTCAATTTCGGTTATTCTCTAATCACATAAATTATTTCGCATGCACATTATTTAAAATAAAAGTCCACTCACAAATTAGGCCTAAGCCTGACGTCGATCTGGGGCCTCGTCAGCTCGAGCCTCCTCACGACCTGTTCCAAATATAATATTAAGTTCCCAGCCGAAATTCCAATATTTACACAAAATAGGCAGAAATTAACTGAGAGCCAATAACACGCTCATCATTGCCTAACTTCGAAATGGTCCACATTTCAACCCTAGAATCAGCGGGCCGTAACTATACCTTTCCACAGATTAAACAACTTAATCCAACGGCCGGATTCTACTTAAATTAACCGCCAAAAATACTAACTTCGGAAATTCATAAACCTATCCAAAACTCATCCAAAAATTCCTTAACTCACTTCAATAAACTCCCCTTAATATTCCAAATTTAACAACATTAAAATCTCCCAACCGGAGGCGGCGGCCGGTAGCCATTTTCCGGCGACCTCCAATTCCTATAAAATTTTAACAGCATCTTCCTCTCATCATGCTCTACAACTTTCCTAACTAGCACAAACCCAAAATCCAAGCCTAGCTATGCCAATCGAACTAAAACAACCAAAAATCCCTAAAACTTCCAATTATACAAACTACCCTAACGAGATCGAAATAGACCGATTCCTTTTGAGGGAATACTCACCTTGATGAGGGCTACAAGTTGAGTCAATAATTACGGCCTATGGTGGCCGGAGGACGGAGCTCCGGCGAGATGGCAGTCGGCGGCTTCCGGCGGCTTTTCTCCTCTTCCGGCGGGTTAGATGCTCGGGGGCTAGGCCGGGGAGGGAGAGGAGGCGACGGGGGTCCTTCCTGGGCCGGAGCGGCGGTCCATCGCTGGCGGGACGGCGGCGAGCTTTCCGGCGGGAGGACTCGGGCAGAGGAAACTCGGGGAGAAGAAAAGAGAAAGAAGAGAAAAGAAAGAAGAGAAAGGAAGAAGAGAAGAAAAAGAAAAGGCTCGGGCCTGGGCTGCCACCCCCGGCCCAACTCAACCAAAAAGCCCACTTTAAAAATACCCCTTTTTACTACCTCCAAATTTTACCAATAAATTCATAACTTTACCATGTTAACTCCGAATTTAACGCCTAGCATGTCTACGAACTCGTAACGACGTTCTCTACAACTTTCATGAAGAAAGTTTTCCCAAATTCCCAACGGAATAAAAAGTCAACTTTAAAGTCTTTAATATTAAACGGTTAATTAATACGGTAAAAGACCAAAATAATACCGGAATAAATAACCGTAAAATAACTTAAGGACTGGGGCGTGACAATATTAGGAGTGAAACCCTCCTATGCTAAATGACACAAAAATGAACATTTCATTCTTACATCAAACTATGTAGATAGATACAACAAACTTGCGGATACCTTTTTATGCTTTATGGTGTTGGTTGAAGTGTTAACACACTGGCCACATGTTACACTATTATCTACTGTTTATGCTGCTTATACTTCTACGGGTTCACTACCCATTCTTTAAAGAAGTGTATCAGGATGTAATTTGAAGTGTCTTGTACCCCATGTTCACATGCAATACGGTCTCATCGAGGCTACGACTAAACAACTTTAGCTTGTCACTCGAACATTATTGATGCGCACCAATCTTTCTATTGTGTCTTGGGGCTATGCAATATTTACATGCAACTTTACTATTCATCTATGACCCACCATCATTGAATATTGTTGTACTACAGCTAGTGACTGTGTACTAGGATTGACACGAAATTGCAATCCTTGAGCTCTGCAGGATTGAAACGGATCTCCAATCCTTGAGCTCGGCTAGATGTTATTTCTAGGTGCCAAATCGTAATGTCACAGCGCACAATGATGGGTCATTTAAGATGAATAAGGTTCGGTTGGATATGAACCTCCACCTATAATCTGTATATGTAGAAACCTTGTCAGGCGATCTCATTCACCGCTAAATTGCGAATTGTCATTTTGATGAGACAATATTCCCGCCGTTAGGGGGAGATAAGAACACAAGTGTTCAAGTGGAACGACGTGAATTGTCGTGGTTTGTCCCCACTAAGTCTCTCATCTCGATCCCAAATGCTTAAAGTGTTAAAGTGACGAGATCACATGCTGCAAGGATTGATGTCCTACAAAAGGACATGGTGCGACCAAAAGGTGTTGGTCTTGACGCCATCCACTACCAGAAGAAAGGCTTTAGCCGACGAAAAAAAAAAAACCAGGCCGACGAATTTTTTTTTCGTCGGCTAAAGTGGACTTTAGCCGACGAAATTTTCCTTCGTCGGCTAATTTAAAATCTTCGTTGGCTATGATTAACTTTAGCAGACGAAATAAAAATTTCGTCGGCTAAATAATTTTTTTCGTCGGCTATAGTCTGTGAACTTTAGCCGACGAAATTTTCAAAAGTTTAGCCGACGAAATTTTCAAAAGTTTAGCCGACGAAATTTTTAAGAGTTTAGCCGACGAAATTTTTAAAAGTTTAGCCGACGAAAAATATAATTTCATCGGCTAAAGTGTCTTATATTTACAGATTTGGAAAACAACTCATCTGGAAAAAAAAAAACTATACGTAGAACCTTCAAACGCAAAAAAGTCGTAAAATAAGATATGACCAGAATAGTGAAATACGTCTACAGTTGAAAAATGTCGACGGTATTCCGGTAAAGTGTCGGTGCCAATAGTTGACTTACCCTTATTATTCACTATGCTGCAGATTTGGCGTTTGGTGTTTGATTGACTATTGTGATACCTTTCAGGAAGCGTAACGGCGTTACGAGTCAAACTCATCGCTAATGCCATGATGTAAAGGCTTTTTTAGCCATCCGAGTCCGTTTAGGGCTTCAAAATGCAGTTTTCTTATTTTCGATTAGAGTTGACCGTTTCGATCGAGCCCTTAACGTTGTCGGATCCAGTTGAATTTTTTACCATAGACGTATTTCGTAATAATGATCATATCTGACGGTCGAATTTTGGTTTGTGAATTTTAGTCATCGGAATCACAACGTGTCTACTAATGTTGTATAACTTGTTTAGTAGGTTATACAACTTTGTGAACCAACTCTACATAGGAAGCAAAATTATTAAAAATCTCGTGAAATAAGATGTGTTCAGAATGGTGAAATACGGCTATGGTTCAAAAATCACGTAAATCGGGTAAAGTTTCGGAGCCGATAGTAGCGGTCAACCCTATTTACCGTTATTATTTCTTATGGGGAGCCCTATCGTCGAAAGGTAAATGTCAAAATTTTTATATAGGTGGTTGCGTCTCATCTACGTGAGAGTTTTTCGTGTGGAAGATTTGACCAAACTACGTAATATAGGAGAAGATATGAGTGTTTTCGTGAATTTAAAGACTTTAGCCGACGAAAATATATGAAAAGTCGTTGGCTAAGGTCAAAAAATTTCAAAATTTTTTAGGCGGTAAACCAAAGTTGGAGGAAAATTTTCAAAGGACTTTAGCCGACGAAAATATATGAAAAGTTGTCGGCTAAGATGGTTTTTGCCGACAAATAACCTAATATTTCGTCGGCTATAGTTATTTTTTAATTTTTTAATTACATACTATAGCCGACGAATACGTTAGGGTATTCGTCGGCTAAACCCTAAAAATTTTCTATTATCTACTATAGCCCTATATTCGGTGGTTATTTTGCGTAAAATTTTTATACGACTTGTTGCGTGTCATCGGTTTAAAACTATTTTCAGTTGGAGGTCCGGTCAAAATACGTAATTTAGACGGTCGAACGACTTTTTCCGTGCGTTTAGGGGTTTGACTTACGAGATTGACCGTCCGGATCGAGCCCTTATTCTTTTCGGATCAAGTTGAATTTTTTCCCATACTTGTATTTTATCATGATGGTCAGATCTGACGGTCGGATTTCTGTTTCTCAAGTTTGATCATCACAATCACAACATGCATACTAATGTTGTATAACTTGTTTACTAAGTGTTATGTAAATGTTCCGTTTCAAAAACAAACTATACGTAAAACCTTCAAACGCTAAAAAGTCATGAAATAAGATATGACGAGAATGTTGAAATACATCCACGGTTGAAAAATCACACTATTCCGGTAAATATTCGGTGCCGATAGTTGCGGTCAATGCAATTTTTCATTTTTCCCCCTATGAGTAGCCCTATATTCGGTGGTTATTTTGCGTAAAATTTTTATACAACTTGTTGCGTGTCATCGGTTTAAAACTATTTTCAGTTGGAGGTCCGGCCAAAATACGTAATTTAGACGGTCGAACGACCTTTTCCGTGCGTTTAGGGGTTTGACTTACGAGATTGACCGTCCGGATCGAGCCCTTATGCTTTTCGGATCAAGTTGAATTTTTTCCCATACATGTATTTTATCATGATGGTCAGATGTGACGGTTGGATTTTTGTTTCTCAAGTTTGATCATCACAATCACAACATGCCAAATGTATAAAAATACTTTTAGCCGACGAATTTCAAAGGTTTAGCCGACGAATTTATAAAGTTTAGCCGACGAGTTTAGAAGGTTTAGCCGACGAATTTCCAAGTTTTAGCCGACGAAATTGGTACCTTTAGCCGACGAAATTTTTAAAGGACTTTAGCCGACGAAAATATATGAAATGTCGTCGGCTAAAGTCGAAAATTTTTTGAAATTTTCAACCAAAATTTATTGGCGGTCAACCAAAATTTTCAAAGGACTTTAGCCGACGAAAATATATGAAAAGTCGTCGGATAAAGTCGGAAAATTTTCAAAATTTTCAACCAAATTTTTTTGGCGGTCTACCAAAGAGTTTAGCCAACGAAAATAAAGAATTTCGTCAACTAAAGTTCTTTATATAGCCGAAGATGGTAAGAAGTCTATTATCTGCCGGATTTTGTTCTCGGCCTAGCTCCGCCGTCAAGCCACCGGAGACCGTCACACTTGTCCCAAAAGCTTCGCCGTCGTCTCTACTTCATTGCTGGATAGGTGGTGCATCGAGTGGCGCCGCCGTGAGGGATAAATCGAGCTCCAAAACTCCGCCTGTTCGGATTCGGTGTCGATCGAATTTCTCCTTCCTTAGATCACCATTTGGTGAGTTCTATATATGGATAAGTTGAGTTTGATTAGTACTACATTCTTATAGAATTTGGTAGCTCGATTCGGTGTGTGTGAAGAGAATCGAAGATTTGAAGTTTTTAGGGTTTAAAATTAGGGATTTTTATATTTTCAGTCGATTGACCAATTTAGGCTTAGAATTGAGCTTCGACTTCTTCTAGAAAGTTGTTCGAAATGTTGAGAGGAACGTTCTGTCAAATTTTGGTCGTGATTGGAGGTGGCCGAAAGTTTCTGCAGTTTTTTTTTCAAAACCCAGCAACTTTAGCCGACGATATTCAAACACTATATTCGTCGGCTATAGTATTTTTTAATTTTTTTATAAGGTTTAGCTGACGAATAACCTAATATTTCGTCAGCTATAGTTATTTTTTAATTTTTTTGTAAGGTTTAGCCGACGAATATAACCTAATATTTCGTCGGCTATAGTTATTTTTCAATTTTTTTATAAGGTTTAGCCGACGAAATATTTTATATTTCATCGGCTATAGTTATTTTTTAATTTTTTTACAAGGTTTAGCCGACGAAATATAAAATATTTTATATTTTGTCGGCTATAGTTATTTTTTAATTTTTTTTACAAGGTTTAGCCGACGAAATATAAAATATTTTATATTTCGTCGGCTATAGTTATTTTTTAATTTTTTTTACAAGGTTTAGCCGATGAAATATAAAATATTTCGTCGGCTATAGTTATTTTTTTATTATTTATTACGCACTTTAGCCGACGAATATTTCGTTAACTAAAGTCTGGGACTATAGCCGACGACATATTTTTCGTCAGCTAAAGTGGGACTATAGCCGACGAAAAAAAAAATTCCGTCGGCTAAAGTCATCACAGACGGCCTTTTCCCGACGACACTATAGCCGACGAAGGATCGTCGGCTAAGGTCTTAGCCGACGAATTTTTTAACAGGCCGACGAAAATTTTTCGTCGGCTAAAGTACTTTTTCTGGTAGTGACTCCACCGCTGCAGAGCAGCTCAAGACCGAGGTTGGTCTGGGCTGAGTTCTGACGCAGCTCAAACTAATCCAACATTTATATGTATCATGCGATCAACGGCCAAGATCTAACGGTTTGATAAATCCAATGATCCAGATCAACTCCCTTTATTTTCTATTTTTAATTAAATTTTTGGATAATACCAAGTTCTAAAAATCATTAAAAATAGCTCTGATGTCCAAAAATACTTCCGTAAAATCCTACGAATTCATAACGACGTCTAGTTTAATCTATGGGCTTGAAAGATAATTTTTGACATACCAAAAATTTGAATAATTTTTGACATACCAAAAATTTGAATAATTTTCGAAAACTACAAAGAATTTGAAGAATAATAGAAATTTAAATTTAAATATCTCAAAAATAATTTTCTTTTCAAAAATAGAAAACCAAATTTCCGAAATGTTATAACTAACCTAAAATAATACTAAATACCGAATCAGATTAATAAAACGATATCTTTTTGCCATAATCTGACATGCCTCGCTATAGTAAGTCTTATAGATCTTGTCGTTCTTATTTCGGAAAGATATTATGCATTCCAAACGGACATTCTGGTCAAAAGTTTGCTTGTGAAAATCAGATTTCGCACGAGCACGAAAAATCCTAAACAACATCTTCTTGAATATTTCAATAGTTAGCAACCTCTTGACACGAGAATTACAGATATTCAAATCATTCTTTTTTATTATTTGTTGCTTCCTGACTTTTATTTTTTTCTGTCTAAATTTGGCTCATTCTTGTTTTACATCAGTCTCCTCCACTATGAAAGAACTCGACCTCGAGTTCATCTTGAATGGAAGACGATAACTTGTAGAAGAAAAACCCAATAAAATATTAGACAATTGAACCTGTGGATTGTTGGTATGATTTTCTGTATATTTTGATGGCACAGTCATGAATCCGACGCCATAGATGAGTTCATCATAGGCAACTTGAATAAATTCTCCTCGGCTCTCAAGATTGCATTCTTGGATGACATCTGAACAATTTATTTGTGGTTGCATGGTTTCTTCAATGTGGATAATCATGTCAAAACAAGCTCTTTCTTCTTTAGCCTCTTGATCATCATGGTTGGTTTCTTGTGAGGCTTCTTTCGCTAAAGGCTTGATTTTAATCTTGCGCGACTCCCACCCAATTAAATAGGTATTGTCTTTGCAATAACCACCATTGAAGTTTTTATGCCATGGACTTCCGAAAAGCACATCGTCCATGTCAATCACATGACAAGCAACATCATCGTTATAAAATTCTTCTATATAGATGAAAACTTTACAAACCTTTGTTACTTGTGCTTGATTATCAATCCAATATGAATCGCTCAGCTTCGCTGTCAATAATTGAAGGTAATTAACAACTTTACTTGTTACAAAATTCTCTTACTGGTTGTTGTCAATTATTACCGACCATACCTTGTCTTGATGAAATATGTTGTTTGAAAGTCATCGTACTCTGGCGATATGAATACCCAACATTCCATGCTAGCTTCCTTCTTCTTGTTTTTTTTTTTTGAATTGATGAGGTTAACCTAGGGCGAATCCCTTGGTATGTTCCTCTTCAATTTTGGATAGATATTCTACGACCAGCGTCGTTAAGGTTGGAGGGGTGAACTACTCCCATGGACCATCGTCTACTAAGGAGCGGGCGAAATGAGGCTCTGATTTCCTATTGATGCAACGGAAATATAAATGTTGGAATCCACCAACGACAACTTAAATCCACAAGTCTAGTTTTCTCGAATCCACAAGAGAATCTAGAATCCATCAGAAAATTGAGATAAACTCAAGAGTTTTACTAATATCAAAAGCTCCTGACTACAACCTATTAGGGTTTCTTATATATGAAAATAAACCCTATGACAACTAACAACCAAGCCTAAAAGCTCATTAGGTTAAAAGAAAACCAAATCCAAAATAAACTAGAAAACCTAAAATAATATTGAATGCCAAATCAGATTAACAACACCATATCTTTTGGCCTAAATCTGACAGGCCTCACAATAGTGAGTCTTGTAGATCTCATCGTTCCCATTCTGGAAAAATATTATGCGTTTCAAACGGATGTTATGGTCAAAAGTTACTCAAAATCAGATTTGTTTGTGAAAATCAGATTTCACATGAGTACGAAAAGTCCAAAACAACATATTCTTGAATATTCCAATGGCCAGCGACCTCTTGACATGAGAATTACCGATCTTCAAATCATTCTTTTTGATTATTCGCCTCTTTTTTACTTTTATTTTTTTCTATCTAAATTTAGTCTATTCTCGTTCTACGTCACATTACTTATTAATTTGTTTTCCGGTGCTTAGCAAATTCGATTCAGAACTAGCTAGCTTCCTCATCACTATCGGGGTCTGTTGCTTTTAGTTGATAGTGAAAGATAGAGCGATATCTGTCTCCTTTTTCTTCTTGCGCATGACCAAAGAATGCAATGATCGACAACTGAGAAAAGAGGGTCGGTCACTCTTCTCTTGGAGACTTGGACAAGTAATATATATACCTAAAGACATTATTGACTTGGTGATCTAGTTGCTTGTGCTCCTGTCTTGGCTCGATCGTTTTGCTCTCCATCAACAGAGTCTCATTTGTATGCTTATATAGATCTATCAGGGCATGCGTACGTATATGCCCGGAAGTGACAGGTAGTAAAGCTAGCTAGGGTTTATGTCAAAGGAACATTATGCCATGTTAGTAGACACGCGCGGTACGTAAGTGCTGGGTTTGTATCTAGTGTTAGGGTCCTCCTCCAAAAGAAAAAACTTGGAGTATATTCATTGCTGTTCTACATATTGTCCAGACATTCTCATGCGATCTTCCTAGTTTGGAAATGTGTAGACTCTTCCAATCATACATATAACACTGATTCCTGGTCCATGAAACACCAAAGTGCTTTACTACTATTATTTCCAGTGATTAATTAGCTACCTTTGTGGCTTTGTCGTCCTCTTCTGTTCGCCGACTTGCACATTTCTTAGGTATTCGAAAAGAGTACTGGTAAGACAATGCATGTCCACAATGTTTTAACTTCCAACTCCTCTTTTTCCTGGAGTTTAGATGGAATATATCATGCACATAAACTAAGGCCGGGGCATGATGTATGAGTGAACTGCTTCCATGCCGAAGGCTTACCTCAATTACATCAATAAACAGGTTTATCATGCGATTCATGCCAATTGGGTTATATAATAAATACATGCCCCCTAAATACATTAGCTGAGCAGCAACATCTTTCAAGCAATTGTTCTTCATTTTCAGTCTTCTTTAATTTGTAAATGCCGAAATAGAATAATCCAAGTAGAAATCTCTTTGCATATATATAGAAGAGTACTGCAAGTCTAGACTAGATAGAGAAGCTGCCGGATTCTCCCATTAGATGTGTAGGAGCTGGGAATCCCTCCATCTATCGGAAGCAGTTAAGACCACCAAAGCCACAATTCCTCATTCAGCCAAAAAAAGAAGAAGCCACATTTCCTCCAGCCAAACCCAAACCCTTGCATAGCAAACACAGCGGCTATGAAAGCAGCAAATTAATCCAAAAAAAGTGATTGAAGGATCCCCTAGAATTCAATTGATGGGGTTCTCCTTCATAACAGAGTTCATGTTTGCCTTGACGATAGTTTGCTTTTCCTCGATTAATTTACTAGCTAGAGATCACACATGTATATATGTAATCTCTTCATATATATGGGGAAGAGATTATCATTGTCAATATAAAGATCACAAATGTACGTGGTACGTAAAACCGACTGGTCCATGTAAGCAATTGAGCAATGAAACGTGGTGTACCTCCCTTGGAATAAGCCCGCAGTGCTTCTTAAAGTTGTAACTGTTGAATTATCGTATGGAAAATGATCGAGTCTCAAAAAATTTAATGATATGTAATCTTTCTTATCTTTCTTCAATAAAGATGTATAAACTCATCGACAATTACATGTTCTCGAGAGAATAGATGTTCTTGTTTTGAACAGAGTCAATAGTGGCTTAGAACCTGCATATTCCCCCATTAAAAGAAAAACGAAGAAAAAATAATCAAAGCAGCATAAGACTAGCACATCCACCTTTCAAACCTTTCCCTCTCCTAGAATTCTCAACCCAAAAGAACAAAAAAAAGAAAAGAAAAGAATCACAGCCTCCCACTTGATGCATATCTTCTACTCTTCCCTCCAAAAAAACAACAGATGCTCTCCAACTGTGTTCATCTCCTTAACCCCCAACCTCTCCCAATCCCCAAACCCCTAATCCCACCTTTACCTCCCAAATTCCAATGCAAGACTCAATCTTTCCCCCTTAAATCTCCACCAAACCCATCTTTTCCTCAATTACGCGCCAAAATCCCATCTGGGTATTCAAGGCCTTTTCTGGGTTGTTTATGTTCTTCAGCTTCATCATGTTCTTCTTCGCCGGAGGAGGAGGATTTCGAGGTGGAACTTGGCCGGCTCTTGGCCCTTTTGCCGGAGGAAATGCGGCAGAGAGTGAAGGAGCACCCGGAGCTTCATCAGTTGATTGAAGTGGTTATGGATTTGGGCCGGAAGCCGCTGGCCCGGTTTCCCTCCGGCGACTTTGTGCTGTCGGACAATCTGATTACGGTTCAGGATCTTGAACAGGCCACTTCTCAGGTAAAATGGTTTATGCCCACCAAGTGTTTGATGGATTTGATTGGACAAAGGTTGAATTTTTTATGTGGTGGAAGTTTAAAGTTGATTGTTTTTGTGTGGGTGTTAGTGTTGGGTTTGGTCTGTGATGAGTTTTTGTTGATGGGTTTGTAATGAATATGGTTTTGAATTTAGTATGAGTCAAGATTTTTGCTTGACCAGTGACAGAGCATTGGTAGGGATTAGGGAGGAAGAGAGAGCTGAAATGGGGTAGACTTGTTGTACTTTCATATTGTTTCTTCAAAAGTCATTGTTCAAGGCCATACCATGTTTAGCTTTTGTAGCTGCTTGTTGTAGGTGGGTGATTTTGCAATTGACAACCGAGCAGGCATTAGCAGGACACTGCACCGCATTAGTGCCATTAGGAATCGGAAGGGTGCTATTATTGGTCTGACTTGTCGTGTTGGTAGGGCGATATCAGGTAGTGCTAGTTTGCTGCGAGATTTGGTTCGGGATGGCCTTTCTTTGTTGCTCATTGGGCCTCCTGGGGTGGGAAAAACAACAATTATCAGGTTAGTTTTTTCCCTTTCTTTATGTTTGTCCTGTGTCACCGTTTTACAACAAAGTAAGATTATGATGCAGGAAAAATGCAAGCCCATGTAACTGTAATTGAGCTACATTATCTTGCGAAAAAATAGAAACCTTGACTTGATTCTTTATGCGGCCCGCATTGCAATTTTCTCACCAATTAAACAGATGGTTGTTTCCATGAGAAACTTTATGATACATTTATATTTCCCACAACTCTCAAAGCAAGTGCTATAGTTGTTGTTTTCGAGTCTCTTAGTAATTATATAGGTTAGCGGGAAGAGTTTTATCTTTGGGCGGTGTGTAATCAATAATCCTGAAGAACCAAGACAAAGGTTTGCAAGTCCATTGGTAAATTGTTATAAATGTTATGCAATGTGTAATCTCAGAAGATGCACTTTTTTGTTAGTTCTTGATAAGTATCGATCTTAATACTTAACGTGCAGGGAAATTGCTCGGATGCTTGCAAATGATCATAAGAAACGTGTGATGATTGTTGACACCTCCAATGAGATTGGTGGGGATGGTGATATTCCTCATGCAGGAATAGGCAATGCTCGGCGAATGCAAGTCCCCATCTCTGATATGCAACATAAGGTATGAACCATGTGATCAGAGCTGTTGAATGATGAAGCTAGAGAATTATGCCGTGCGTTATTCTTTTCCCAATGAGGTTTAGAACTCTACAACATACTTAGAACTGAGAAAGTGGAAAAGATCAACCTAACACCTGATTCCTGACTATTTTTTGGACTAGTTCTACACTTTTCTTGTACAAATTAGCCCTCAATTCCTAAGTATGCAGTACTTCCCAACCATTATAAATAGCTCTACAACGTACTTAGAACTAAGAAAGGGTAAAAGATCAACCCAACACCTAATTCCTGACTATTATTGGACTAGTTCGACACTTTTCTCATTACAAATTAGTCCTCTATTCCTAAGTACGTAGTACTTCCCAACCATTATAAAGTGTCTAGCAGTAAACAATTATGATATTAGAAACTATATGTATAAGAGGAAGAGATTGAATGTCTTTTGGATTCTGGGTATTTAAGCGAAGTATTTTAAGAATTTATGTCATCATGATTCTGAGGTGGTGTTTACTTAATTTCAAGAAAGTACCTACAAGGATGCTATTCTCCTTTCAATTCCTCTCTTTCCTTCTCTTTCCGTCTCTGTCGATTTATGTGTGTGAAGTTGTGTTTAGTCTAGTGTCGACCAATACTTCTTTGGTTAGATGTTCTATATTCTTGGGGTAAATGATAAAATCAAAAACATTTATGCATTGGTAATTACCGAGGAAAGACTGGTTTACATAATGCTTTAAAAGTTACATGACTGTTGGAAATGCTGTGTAGACTCTTCCAATTTTTTTCTCGAAGGCTTGCCAATGCTTAATGCTAGTAGGAAACTGAAAATTGTAGGCAATTTTTTATATTCATTCTGTAAACTTTTTTCTTAGTCTGGGTTATATAGCTTTTCTCCTTTTGTTTTTCCCAGCAACATGATATGATGATCATGCTTCCAGTATTGATTGATAGCCTCTCTTATTCTAGTTTTGAATAAGTTTATATCGTACTTTTTTTCTGCCACAATTAATTGATTCTCATGCTATGTAAGTACTTTTATTCAGGTCTTGATAGAAGCTGTGGAAAATCATATGCCGCAAGTGATTGTAATTGATGAAATTGGCACTAAACTTGAAGCAATGGCTGCAAGCACAATTGCACAACGTGGAATCCAGCTAGTGGCCACTGCTCATGGAGTAACAATCGAGAATCTGATAATGAATCCTTCATTGGAAATGCTTGTTGGAGGTGTACAGGTATGGAGGCTATAGCAAAATTTATTATTGCAAAATCAACTACTGCATGTGCTTTTGGATGGTTTAGATCTTGGGTTTCATTCCCTGTATACTACATTCAACAACATTGGCATGGCAATATTGCATTTTTTAATGGACTTTTATATTCTTGTATTACCTGAATTATGTAGAATTTCATGGGTCACTAGCAACTAGTTCGTGGATTGTTTGAATTCCTCATTTTCTTTGGTTTTTGTATTTTTTCTCTTGATTGATGAGTGTGTGTGTTGTTCTAAAGTGTGGTAGTTAGCAATCTCTTCTGCTAGTTACAACTTTGTCTTTGATTTTTGGTTATTTCTTACTCTTTAAGTATATAAGTTGAAGTTATCTTTTGTCTTCGGTTACATTAATACGTTCACTTTAGAGTGTGACACTAGGAGATGAAGAGGCCAGCCGGAGGGGGGTTCAAAAGACTGTGCTAGAAAGGAAAGGACCTGCAACATTTAGTTGTGGGGTGGAGATAATTTCAAAGGCAGAATTAAGAGTTCATCCTAGCTTAGAAGCAACGGTGGATGCTATCCTCTCAGGTATGTTTCTTAAGAAAAGTAAAACCTTTCCTACTTCATTTTCCTTTCCCATAGTTATGAATCAAATCTGAAAATCATGTTATGTTGGTTAAGGTCGTTTCCCAAATTTCGAAGTTCGCAAAATTAACTCTCAGGGATCAGAAGAAACTACTAAAAGCGAAAATTTGCTCTCTAGTTCCTTGGATGAAGAAGATGATAATGTTATAGAAGTTAACAACAATATGAGTGACAAAGGATATGGTTATAATGATTTTACTCCTGAAGTCTCTCCATATATGCAAGTGGATTCTGAGGATGAAGGGATGGAACTTCGTTTGTTTGTTTATGGGGTAAGACATCATAATTTTGCAAATTAAACAATTCTGTTGATGTCAATTAAAACTTTCCTGATGCTCATTTCTGGTGAGTCTTAAATACACACAACTTACAAAATATTTATTTTAGATCCTAGAAGCCACTGTGATGCAAGGGATAAAACAGTTGAAGATGGATGAGGCTGCTATCAAGTTAACAGATGATATCAGCAAGGCAGATGCACTATTCGCCATGCAATCCAAGCTCAAGAAGAATCCCGGGATTCAGGCTGCTGCTAGATCTCATGGCACACCCATTTATGTCACTAAGGTAATCAACACTGGATTATCTTAGTTTATTTCCTAGTAGTCTACTCATACTCATTGTTGTTTCACCATTGTTTTTTTTTTTCTCTCTCTCAAGACAAGCGCATTGGTGGAAATTAAAAAGGCACTACGGTTACTATTGAATGATTATTACGGTGGTTTGAATGATTATGCACCAGTAGATAAGATGCAATCGTCTGAGAAGGTTGATGCTCTAGAGGTAATTATAAACCTTGTCAAGCCCCACATTTTCAGAACATCTATTGTGATTCTATTTTCTATTGATTTCTTAAATTAGGCAAGAAATGAATTCTCTCTTCCCATCATCAACTTCTGCATGATCAGTAACACAAGTCACAGAGTTGAAGTACATTAGATTGAATCCCCAATCTGTTGATATATTCTTGGTAGAAACATGCTCTTTAGCTTCATACCTATTCTTGTTATTGACTCCCCATGAATTGTGACTTAACAAGAAACAAAACAAGGTAGAACCCTGTGTTACCAATATAATTAGTAATTACCACCCTCTGTAGAATTCATTAATAGTACACAGCATAAAGTTAGGATAGCTAGATTGGGTTTCTTTACCAGGTATTTTATCTGTGGCTTCAAGGGGTATTCACATTTCACATATGCTTTCTCTGACAAAAAAGAAAAGAAAAAAAGAAAGAAAAAAGTGGGTGCTATTCTTCTCCTTTCCCACAAACCAATTAAGGCAAAATTTTAGCATGCAAAATAGGAGTTTCATACTATGACCTTTGAGTACAAGTTGGAGACATCTTCTTGAGTAAGTGGTAAAGCTCTGGTGATCTAGGATTTATGATGTTGCATATAAATAAGGTTTGAGGGATTGGTCATCCATGGATAGTCCCTTGGGACACTATTTAACCGATACCTAGGTCAATAATTTCTTGTTCAATACTGTTTTACAGGAGGCAAGAATAGCCATTGAGCAGGTTGTAATTCCAAAAGGGGAACCTGTAGACCTTCTTCCGAGGCCATCCCACATTATGACTCTTCAGATTGACCTTATTCGCAAGTACAAACTAGAAGCAGAAAGAATTGGTCAGGAGGCTGATGTACGTCTCCGTATCCTTCCGTTTCATACTACAAAGATTGAAGAGAATCGTACTAGCAAAAGAACTGCTAATGATGATGATGAATTTGATGAAGTTCTGGGTACCAATGGTAACACAAACGGTTCACTTCCCACTGTTGAAAGGTTACCATTACTTCCAGATTAGCAAGTAGGATGTGATTGATTTAGAGCTTTGGTACCTTCCCTTGCTCATATGCAAAGGCTACCTTGTGAGCACTGTGACAATGCCTGATCTGTACAAAATATATACCTGTGTACTGATAGACATTAAAGAAGTTGATCAAAGTTTAAAGTCTATATATGGCCTTTGCCCTACAGTTCATCATGTTTTACATGTGCTGCGGCGTAAGATTATTAGTGAAAAGAAAGCCAACAATGGATTGAACTGGTGCTCAAGGATCCTGCGATCTCCCTTTTAGCATTGATAGTTGATTATTTGGAACGAAGTCGTAGATCTTCTTTTGATTTGGCAAGACTTAAGGTCAAGTCATCATAAATGTCGGCTTATGTAAAGTGTGATGCACAACCGACAATTGATCAGCGTTCATGGCCTAGTGTTTCTCTGGCTCTTGGTATCTACTGTGTAAAGTAACTGTTGCAAATCAAAATTGATTCCTTTGATTACTATGCAACAGGAGAGAGATTTACAAAGCACGCGAATGTCCTGCCACGTTATAATAAGGCTACTGAAGTGAAAGAAGAGCTTGTCATGACCCAAGTTTGCTCCAATTTCAGAGGTTGGTATTGGAGGTAAATCAGACGCAGATCAAAGAAACAATATTCATTCCAGTAATGCCAGAAGCTGATTGTAAAAGGGTACGGTACGTTGCTTTGTAACTTTATACCAAGTCTGGCAGTTTCCTGTGTGTATGTAATTGTGATTCTGATGACAATGATCAAATGCCTCTTATGCCTCAGATCCCTCATTAGGGAAAGTTCCTAAGTTGGGAAATTCTATTGGGAGCCAAAGTCTACTTCATGACAGGATATTCACCATGCTGGATAAGCAAAGGGCTTCAGATTAGTGGGATTGATAGTCATTATAAGTTGGCCTAGGTGTAGGTCAAAACGTGTTGGCCTTTAATTTGTACTTAGTAGATTAACATAGCAGGGCATTATGTTGTTTTTATAAAGGATCACACCAAAAAAACATGAAACTTTTATGCTAAGGATTATGTTTCCGAAAGCATACCAAGAATACTCCCTACACTTGTAGGTGTTTTATGAAAGTCGGCTCGTTATTCTTAGAGGTGTTAATTTGTAATGAGTACCTTATAGGACACTCATTGATGATTTCCAATTTTAATTAGCCGATGAGAATGATGATAAATTTAACGTGTTTTGCTGAATTAGTCTATATGATAAGGTACTCGTCGAAGACTATATTTACATGTTAATTTTTCCTTTTTTGTAGATTAATTGAGCCTACACATATATGCAGAATTTGAGATTATCATTGTGTTAACTCGATACAATCTTGCAATATTCTCTACGTACCCTAGTTATTAGCTGTAATCATTTACAAATATCCAATACTTCCATGAGTTCATTTGTAATAGATAATTAGCAAGCAAATTAACTACAAATAATCAAGTTCATGCATTGTAGATATGATTATATCTTGAGTGATATACAGTTAATCTCATCAAAATTAGGAAGAAATTTCTTTTTTTGTCTGATGACTCTGATCTTATCAGCTCTTTTCTTTTACTATCATCTTGTCTGAATTTTTTTTTCTTTTCAGAAAATAACACTACCAGAAGAAAGGTTATAGCCGACGAAAAAAAAAAAACCAGGCCGACGAAGCATTTTTTCGTCGGCTATAGTGGGCTTTAGCCGACGAAAATTTATTTCGTCGGCTAAGGTAAATTTTCGTCGGCTATGATGTCCACTTTAGCCGACGAAATTTTATTTCGCCGGCTATTTTAAATTTTCGTCGGCTATGACACACTTTAGCCGACCAAAAAAAATTTCGTCGGCTAAAGAATTTATGTCGTCGGCTAAAGTTCACAAACCATGGCCGACGAAATATTTAAAGGTTTAGCCGACGAAATTCATAGTCGTCGGCTAAAGTGCTTTATATTTGCAGATCTGGGCAGCAGCAGCTCATTTCGAAAAAAACGGAAAAAAAACGGGAGAAGAAAAAAGGGGAGAAAAAGTTTGGGTGTTGTCGAAATCTGTCCATAATCAGTTTGTGGAGCCATATATAGGTACGTATATGTATATATATGTTGATTAATTGAGTTTTATTTGAGTTGATCGATTTTAATTAGTGTGATTAATTGAGTTTATTGATTTTGATTGTGATTGAGTTGATTAATTTTGAGTACGTTGGATGTATATATATATATGTGTTGATCGATTTGGTTGATGATTTGAATTGATAATATATATGAATTAATTTGTTGTTAATAAATAGTAAATATATATATATATATATATATATGTTAATATTAATTTATAATATTATTGTGTTGATATGGTATGAAGTTGTTGATGATATATATGAGTTCATAATGATAATTTTGTAATTAATTAGTTGTAGTACGTACGTAGAATATATATATACTAAATGAATTGAGATTTTATATATGGCATGAAATTTTATTAATAATTAGCTAGCAGCGTTATAAATATATATATATTTTGTTATATTTTCAGGATATGGATAAGAGTTGGATTTCGCTTCCAAAATGGGACAAAAGATACGGTGCAGGAGTTATGAGTTTTCTAGAATATGCGATGGATAATGCTAACGGGAATACAATTTTCTATTGCCCGTGCACGAAATGTCAGTGTCGCAGCGATATGTATCGATTTCCCATTGACAAAGTATGGCAGCACCTGAGGAGTAACGGGTTTTGGGAGAAGTACACATGTTGGTTATATCACGGTGAAACATCATCAGGGGGTCCGCATGATCATGGCCAATTTTCCGAGACGGGCAGTGCTAGTACATCCAACGATCCAACAACGACATTCATCAACGACATGTTTCCTTATGAGAGCGGTGTATGCGCTCAAGGACAGTATATGCCTGACCCGGTGCAGCCCTTCCCTAGAGCTGTGAACACTGCTGGTATTGAAAAGTACAACAAACTGCTTGCTTTCCAACAGACCCCTGTGTACCCCGGTTGTCAGAAGACCGTTCTTGAAAGTGTGATGGACGTAATGAAGATTAAAGTTGAGACAAAATCGACCGTGAAGGCTGTTGATGAGTATCTACAGTACACTGCTTCGATGCTGCCCAACGGTCATCGTCTTCCTACCACTCATCGGAAGGTCCGATGTATCCTGAAAGATCTTGGGCTTTCCTACATCAAGATCCATGCATGCAGATATGACTGCGTTCTCTTTTGGGGTAAAGATCCAGAAGGGAATGACCTTGGTGGCCTTGACGCATGTCCGGTATGTCACACTGACAGATATAAGCTGACTCCTGCAGGCAACAGGAAACCTGTAAAGGTACTTCGGTATTTCCCTTTGACGGATAGGTTGGAGCGGTTGTACATGTCTTCACACACGGCCGAAGCGATGAGATGGCACGCTGATAGGGAATTGCATGACGAAGATACCCTTATACACCCTGCTGACGGGGAGGCTTGGAAGCATATAGACAGGGAGTTTCCTCAATTTGCGTCAGAGGTCCGAAATGTGAGGCTCGGGCTCTCATCCGACGGGTTCAACCCTTTTGGGAACATGAGTCTGCAATACAGTATATGGCCGGTGATTTTGGTACCGTACAACCTTCCCCCATGGATGTGCATGAAGAAGGAGTACAATATGTTGAGTTTGTTGATTCCGGGGCCCGGTTATCCGGGGAAGTGTCTCGATGTGTACTTGAGACCTTTGATTGAAGAGCTTAAATTTTTGTGGGACGTTGGTCATCCCACTTATGACAAGTACACGCACGAGATGTTCCAGATGCATGTCATGGTTGTTGGCACCATCAGTGATTTTCCTGCCCGTGGGATGTTGTCGGGCAACGTTGTTAGGGGATACAAGGCTTGTCCAGAGTGCCTTAGCGATGAGGGGAGCAGCAGTTATTGTAACAAGATATGCAGATTGGGTCACCGTGCTTTCCTTCCATATGATCACGAATGGCGGTTCGATGAAAAGGCATTTGATGGGACCGTAGAACACGGCGTGCCTCCCAGAAGATGGACGGGGGAAGACATTTTAGCGGTGCTTAATGAGTACGATTTTGGGCAGCTCAGCAATCATCCCAACATTGTGGCGGCTATACCTGAAAGACCCGACATGTACAAATTCTGGACACATAAGAGCATATTCTGGGAACTCCCATACTGGAGTAAGTTGTTGATCAAGCACTACCTGGATGTGATGCACATAGAAAAGAATGTGTGCGACAGTGTGGTGGGCACAGTGCTGAACTTGGAGGGGAAGACGAAAGACGGTCCTAAGGCACGCATTGATCTAAAAAAATGCGGAATAAGAAGACATTTGTGGTTGAAAGAAGGGAAGAAAAAAATGCCTCAAGCTCCTTACACCGTGAAGCCTGACCAGAAGAACCTAATTTTCAGGTGGATGAGTTGTGTGAAGTATCCTTCAGGCTATGCAGGAAATATTGCCCGGTGTGTGAACTTCCGAGACAATAAGATGTACGGGTTGAAGAGTCATGACTGTCATATCCTGCTACAACGTCTCTTCCCTGTTTTCATTCGACCGTTCCTTCCCCGTCAGGTGGTGGAGCCGTTAGTAGCGTTGGGAAGGTTTTTCCAGAAGTTATGCACACGGGAAGTGTCTCGATGTGACCTCCGGGAAATGCAAATGGACATCATTTATATCATGTGTAAATTTGAGAGGATATTTCCTCCAAATTTTTTTGACATCATGCCTCACCTGATGATCCATCTTCCCGAGCAATTGTTGCTTACCGGTCCAGTACACTACACTTGGATGTATCCCATGGAAAGGTACGTTTTTTACTTTCATGAATTCCTCAATACATATACATGTTCAATAATCATAACATTTTGCAACTTGATTTACAGGCAACTTGGAGACTACAAAGATTATGTGGTTAATAAATCCGCTCCCGAATGATGTATAGCTGAAGCATATATTGCGCACGAGTGCGTCACCTACATGAAGTTGTATTTAGGAGCGTTGAAGGAAACTCCGCAAACCATGCCGGTAGATGTACCGAAGTTCAATCTTTCCATAGTCTCTAGTGATGTTGAAGTGTATGGAATTTTGCCAAACTCCTACAAGTTGCAACCACATGAGCTAGTCATTGCCCACTGGTGGGTATTGATTAACTGTCCAGAAGTTGAATACTGGAAAGACATCCATCTCAATCATCCCAACATTCAAGGTGATCTCGAGTACCACAACAGGGAGTTCGCAGATTATTTTGGCGGTTGGGTACGTAATTTAATTTTTCTCTACGGGTTTATGTTTATTGCATAATTATCCATATTTACAGTTGAGATGGTTGGTTACAGATGAACCATATTCAATCTGATGGTCACCCAAATTGGTCGCACGAACTAAGACTTCTAGCCATGAAGCCGATAGTCTCAAGAGTTTATCCGATGTGCAAGGTGAATGGCGTGCAATTTATATGCGAACAAAGAGACAGCAGAAAGAGAACACAAAATTCTGGGGTCATGGCACATGGTGGGCGGAATGGAGTTGACTATTACGGTGTTCTTGATTCAGTGGTGGAACTCGTTTACGGTGAAGGCATGACAGTGCACCTCTTCAAGTGTAGATGGTTTGATACTAGGCCGCAGAGCATGAAGACCGATCAGTACGGAATATTATCGGTGAACACTGCTACAAGTTCTTACGAGGATGACCCCTTCGTTTTTGCCACATCGGTAAAACAAGTGTTTTATCTTGATGACCTTGCTAAGGGTGACGCGTGGAAAGTAGTCAACCTTGTGCACACTCGAAACATTTATCGGGCGGCTACACTTGGAGAGGCCGAAGACGAGGAAGAAGATGTTGCGTATCAAGAGCCCAACGCAATAGGTATTCCTAACTCCTCTACCATTCGCCTTAATAATTTTAAAGCGGGTCGTTCGGTGCGAATTCGTGATGAAGAGCCAAGGCTTGTTGATGTTGATCCAAATCAAGAGTCAGACGAAGACTCTGGCGATGAGGAAATACATATATTACCAGAAATTAATTCTGACACCGAAGAAGACTCATCGGATGATTCCGATTACGAGCCTTAGTTTTAATGTATGATTCCGATTAATTTGTATAATTTTTCAAAGACTTTTTCCTTTATAGTTTACACATGTTGAATTCATATTTCAGTTATGAATATATGAGATTTTGGTGATACATGATGAACAGGGTTTTTTTAATGTATGGTTTATGAATATCATCTGTTTTTTTTTCCCTGTTTTTTTACTTTAGCCGACGAAATATACTATAATTCGTCGGCTAAGATGTTGTTTGCCGACGAAAAAAGCCTTAATTCGTCGGCCATAGATGTTTTTTATTTATTTTTATTACACACTTTAGCCGACGAAATAAACTGTGACTCGTCGGCTAAACTACCTTAGCCGACGAAAAAAGCCTTAATTTCGTCGGCTAAACTTGTTTTTTTATTTTTTTTAATTACTCACTTTAGCCGACGAAATACACTGTAATTCGTCGGCTAATATGGTTTTAGCCGACGAATAACCTAATAATTCGTCGGCTATAGTTATTTTTTAATTTTTTAATTACATACTATAGCCGACGAATATGTTAGGGTATTCGTCGGCTAAACCCTAAAATATTTCTATTACCTACTATAGCCCTATGTTCGGTGGTTATTTTGCGTAAAATTTTTATACGACTTGTTGCGTGTCATCGGTTTAAAACTATTTTCAGTTGGAGGTCCGGCCAAAATACGTAATTTAGACGGTCGAACGACCTTTTCCGTGCGTTTAGGGGTTTGACTTACGAGATTGACCGTCCGGATCGAGCCCTTATTCTTTTCGGATCAAGTTGAATTTTTTCCATACATGTATTTTATCATGATGGTCAGATCTGATGGCTGGATTTGTGTTTCTCAAGTTTGATCATCACGATCACAACATGTGTACTAATGTTGTATAACTTGTTTACCAAGTGTTATGTAAATGTTCCGTTTCAAAAACAAATTATACGTAGATCCTTCAAACGTAAAAAAGTCGTGAAATAAGACATGACTAGAATGGTGAAATACGTCTACGGTTGAAAAATCACGGTATTCCGGTCATGTCTCGGTGCCGATAGTTGCGGTCAATTCAATTTTCCATTCTTTCTCCCTATGGGTAGCCCCGGGTTCGGTGGTTATTTTGCGTAAAATTTTTATACGACTTGTTGCGTGTCATCGGTTTAAAACTATTTTCAGTTGGAGGTCCGGCCAAAATACGTAATTTAGACGGTCGAACGACCTTTTCCGTGCGTTTAGGGGTTTGACTTACGAGATTGACCGTCCGGATCGAGCCCTTATTCTTTTCGGATCAAGTTCAATTTTTTCCGATACATGTATTTTATCATGATGGTCAGATCTGACGGCTGGATTTGTGTTTCTCAAGTTTGATCATCACGATCACAAGTTGCCAAATGTATAAAGGTTTAGCCGACGAATTTCAAAGGTTTAGCCGACGAATTTCAAAGGTTTAGCCGACGAATTTCAAAGGTTTAGCCGACGAATTTCAAATGTTTAGCCGACGAATTTCAAAGGTTTAGCCGACGAATTTCAAAGGTTTAGCCGACGAATTTCAAAGGTTTAGCCGACGAATATATGTATAGCCGACGAAATTTTGTTCTTTAGCCGACGAACAAATTATTTCGTCGGCTAAAGTCCTCGGGTTTTAATTGTGAACCCTAGCCTCCTCCCTCATTTCTGCAGTTTTTCAACCCTAGCCTCCTCCCTCCCGGTCTCCTCCCTCGTCCCTCCTCCCTCCCGGTCTCCAAAACGCTAGTGGTGCTGTTTGTCTGCTCAAGGTACGCTCCCATAAACCCCAAATTCATCGATTTCTTTTCTGCAAAATATATGGATTGATGATTGCTTCTGCGTTTTGCCATTTTGGTTGTATAAAACTGAGAATGACCGTAACTTGTACGTGTTGGGTTTCGATTTGTAGTACCAATTATCTTGTTTTGATTTGTAGTACCAATTATCACTTGCAACGTTTACAATTTTGAATGTTGAGGAGGAAAACCAACTGGAAAGAGCCTTTAAGATTGTGAGATTTAGGGGTCTTTTGCAGTTTACATAGAACATATAGTAATGTGAGACATTGAAGACCCGCAAATATCTTGTAGGTGTAGAGATTTCTGTAATTTTAACATTTCTGTAATTTTTAACATTACAAAATTTTAAAATTATTGTAACATTTTAAATTTTAACATTTGTGTAATTTTTAATATTATTGAATTGTTGTTTTAATATTATTGAATTGTTGTTTTGTAATTTTTAATATTATTAAAAATTTAACACTAGATTAACTAGAGAATCGGGATGAAAACGCGAAGTTGAAGAAAGGAATAAAACTTGTACTTTAATTTTTGTTAATTTAATTTGTGTTAATTAAATTTGTGTTAATTTAATTTGTGTTAATTTAATTATGTTAGTTTATGTGTTTATTTTTGAATATATGTGTTTATTTTTGAATATATGTGTTAATTTATTTTTGATTTCGAATTTAGTTTTACGATATGTTAGTTAATTTATGATGATGTTGATATATATAATATTGTTATGTAAGTAAAATATATATATATATATATATATATCTATATATATATTGGTATGTGTATCTATTTATTGAATAAGTATAATTTTAAAAATGTATAATTTTTTATAAAACAAAGACAAAATAATCTAAAGCCTTTAATTAATATTATAAATAGGATGAGCGGCTTTTTTCGATCGAAGAAGAGTTCGAAGGGCCAAAGGTCCGAATCGTCTGAGGGAACCTCTAGCAACCCTCAAACGACGTTTCAGGGCCACATGACAGCCAGACGTGCGAGCCTTCTGGAGACGGCGCCGGAGGTGCCCGTTTCATCGAGGCAGGCGGCCGTCCCTCGTTCCCCGAGGCCCTTGACGGAGGTGTCTGCACCTCGTATGCCCGAGATACACCGGGCGCCCACTCCGGGTCCTACTTCTTCGGATAGTGGGTCATCTGGGGTACAGATGCCGCCGCCTCATCTGTTCCTTCCGCGGATGATACCGGCGATACCTGTAGTCGATGACTCAGGGACGCCGATTTATCCACTACCCCCGCCAGTGGCTCCATCAGCGGCGTACCGGTTCCTGCCTTTTGATACGCCTCTTATTTCTGCGAGGGTATCATCATCGGCGACAGAGCCGGAATCCGTCGCGAGCTCCTCAGGTAATCAGTGATGCATGATTACTTTTAAAGGGTCATATATATTTTAATAATCAATTTGGCCGAATCATGTCATAGGCACAAAGAAGAAGAGAGGCCCCGTCACAGGGAAAGCTCTCGAGAAGATGGTGAGTACCATGGGGAGGATCCCCATCGATACTGACGGGGATGGCCACGCAGTATCGGGCGGGAAGTCGAGGATGTACTCCGGCCGCGTGGGTGCTCTCATTAGGGATAGAGTCCCTATGCTGTGGTCCGACTGGGGCGAGGTCCCCCAGGAGGTTAAGGACATGGTCCACAACGCGATGTCTGTGAGTTTACAAAATAATATTATGTATTAAATTGTTGATTTCTCGAAAAGCTAAACTAATAATAATCGGTTAAATGCAGGTGTGGTTTGAGGTTCCCGAGCACCTGAGGGACAGCTGGGCCGACGTTGTGCATGGGGGAAGGTACGTTGGGAAGTTAATGAAAAACAATTTTGTATGTGATATTAATAATATTTCTAATATTTTTGTTGTATCTGTAGGTACAAGGAGTGGAAGAACGAGCTGCGGACCCATTGGACTAAGCACGGGAACGCACGTTCTGGTACCCCTACTGAGTTCCAGTACAGGGAGTACGAGTGGCGTTGGCTTCTGACATCAGAATTCAACAACCCTCGTAAACAGGTATTTAAATAAATTAGTTAGTTAATTTAAAAATAAGTACGTGCGTTTTAAAATATTCTACTAATAGTTTACTTTTTTCTTTGAAGGCGGTTTCCCGGGTGAACGCTCAGAACCGGCAACGCAACACAAGGAACCATCATGCCGGTTCTAGACCGTTCGGTGTCTTCATGGACGAGGCGGCCAAGGAACATCCAGAAGTCAACCCCTACGTCTATACGTACGAGAAGGCATATCCTGACTCCCAGGAGGATATTGTAAGTCACTTTACGTTTTTAAATTTTTAAATTTATGTAAAAATTTTAATTAATAATTTTTTTCCTATCCATATAGGCGAGGGTGAGGGAGGCTAGTGACGAGGTCCTGAGTACCTTAGTGAGGGAGGGATGGCCGGACACGCAGGATTCCGAGATGTCCGAAGCCATGTCCCGGATCGACAATTCGGATCCGACGATTGGGGCGAGGATCATGGGCACAGCCTTCCCACCGAGAGGAAACAACTTCTACTGCCGAGGTCTAGGAAAGAGAGGCGAGGGGGTCCTGAAGACCACTCCAGGATTTCAACGAAAGGCAACCTCGACCAGTAGCAGCACCACGTCCACGATCAACAGGACGACTCAGCTAGAGTCGTAAGTTCAGAGACTACGAGAACAGCAAGCTGCTCAAGCTGCTCAAGCTGCCTCGCAGACAGCCTATATTGCCTCGTTGGCAGCCTTTAATGCCGCGCAGGCAGCCTATGTTGCCGAGATATATGCTATCCAGCAGGCCCAGCAGCAGCAGATGTTGCAGTACATGCAGGACTTTGCAGCTGCCCAGAGTCAGGGACTTCCGCCTCCGCCCATGCCTCCGCCCATGACGCTACCCCAGCCGCTGCAACCTCCGCAGCAGCCCCCAGAAGATGACTTCAATTTAGACGATATAGACTTTACGTAGTTGATATATACTTTTATGTAAATTGATACTTTTATGTAGTTCATATATTCTTTTATGTGTTTGTTGTTGGTTATATGAAATTGTTAAATATGTCTTTTGCAGCTTGCATGGAATGGTAATTCAGAAATTTCGGGGTTTTTTTTTTTACTGGAATGCACTTATAGCCGACGGAAAAAGCCATAATTCGTCGGCTAAAGTTTTTTTTTTTAAAAAAAAAAAGTTTAGCCGACGAAATAAGCTTTAATTCGTCGGCTAAATGCCTATAAAGCCGACGAAAAATACAATATTTCGTCGGCCATAGATGTTTTATATTTTTTTATTACAAACTTTAGCCGACGAATATTTTAAATTATTCGTCGGCTAAAGTTTGGAAGATAACCGACGACACAAAATGTCGTCGGCTAAGGTATGGACTATAGCCGACGAAATAATGTCGTCGGCTAAAGGTTGGACTATAGCAGACGATATTATTTCGTCGGCTATAGTATGACTATAGCCGACGAAATTTTTTGTCTCGTCGGCTAAAGTCATTACAGACGACCCTTTCCCGACGACACTATAGCCGACGAACCTTCGTCGGCTAAGGTTGTAGCCGACGAATTTTTTTAACAGGCCGACGAAAAATTTTCGTCGGCTAAAATGCCTGTTCTGGTAGTGTAATATGGAAGATGCATGCATATATGCACTACTACCATGAATTTTGTTGTTCTTTACTTAACTTAAAGTACTCGAATGACGGTCGACATTCGAGCACGTACGTTGGTACGTGATAGAGGCATTCTATTGCTGCTATATATACCCAGCATACCCTAACTCTTGAGTTGTATATATCCCATGAAGGTCTGAGCTCCCAACTTCCTTAGATATAATACATGGCTGGCCAGCTTAACTACTTCTTGTTCTTTATCTTCCTAGTCTTGCTTTCATTTCCAGGTTCTCATCAAGCTCGTGCTCGATCACCATTGCTGAAGGAGAGCAAGGTCGTCGACCGATCGATAATGATGGAGAGTGCCAGAAAGGTGCTGAGGGCTGGTATTCAAAGACAAGCCGGAAAGCCTTTCGACTCCAAACGCTTGAGTCCCGGCGGCCCTGATCCACGCCATCACTAGACGACGTCTGTCTGCCGTACGTGACTTGATCAAACTTTCCAGCTGCAGTACTATAGGATCTCACGAAAACGACGCGGCGAAACGAGTGTGCTAGCTTAATATTATTGCAAGTCTCATACTTGATCTTACATGTACGAGTCATTTTTTCCCCTTCATTTTTGAATTGTTCCGTCTTGATTTGTGTTACAGTTAGAGGCTTGAATTATTATCAGGGAAGATGTAACTTCAATTGTTGAGTAATAAATTTTGGAATTTTAAAATTTTATCTACATATTCTAAGAAGATGAACTCTTTATAGCAGTACTATACCAACTCCCTTTGAAACTAGTTCTATATCATATCGACATAGTGATATAGAGCTATAGTTGACTGATCTACTGATTCAGTTTACTGTTTACCTTTATATTAAACCGGTGAATATATCAGGATTGCATGTTTTATTAATATATAGGGGACCGTTCAGGAGAGGACGTCCGCACCGAAGAAAAAGTGCAGACACCAGCTCAAGGAGGCTTCAGGCGGCGTTAATGGCAGCTCTGCTTCTGTCCTTGAAGACATTAGACATTCCAGACGTTGTCATCATCAAGGTGAAAGCCGAGGTGGGCTAGATCGATGGTCCAGCCGGGAAGTTTTCCAGAAAACTTCAAGCGTCTCATTCTCGACTTCGAACTCATTGTCGGAGAGTCCACCGGTAAGGAGAAGGACAAGATGGAGGTTTGCTTCAACGATGTCAAGGTCGCCAACGCCGTCAGCATCGCATGGAGCCTCCTTGAGCCGGCGTCCACACTTTTTCACCTTTGCGAACGTTGGTTTCTGATCCGATCCGTTATATATATATATATACATATATATATATATATATATATCATGTATTAATGTACCATGAGATACTTCAAAAGGTGAAATAAACTAAACTCAATAGTGTAGCAAGTTCTACAAGATGAGATTGAATATATGTACTAATGGCTTAGTCCAAAAATTGTAGGGTTGCCCATTATGTGGTGCTCCATAGTTGCAAATATTAATAGTTAGAATATATATGCATCATGCATCCAAGAAATTAAGTTCCATGGTTTCCACATCTTAATTACTAACCATCTTATAAATGGTGGGGTATTCCCATTTAGCTGCCTTCATTAGCAAAATGTTACAAAAGGAATGGCTGCATCAAACTTGAATATATGCATGTATGCGCTTTCATGTTAAGCACTTATTAGTGATCAAAATGGCCATTACATAGTGGTCTATGAGAAAATGGTTTCGTAACTTATAAGAACAAACAAATTATGCATATAGAGAAAGGTTTATTATAGTAATTCTGAACTCGGTGGTGATTAGATAATGAGTTGAAGTGCATCTTTTTCTCTTTTACAAATTAGACTATATATGAAAGTAATTTGACTATTCATTTTTTAAAATTAGACTAATAATCGTCCTCTAGCCACTACTGCCTCGATCACAGTATATATTGGCTACCAATCAAAATTAATAAATCTTGTACTGCATGTAGTGCTAAATCATTGTTTTATCTAAGCAAGCATTACGTAGAAATACTAGAACTTATCTAAACGACTAAACCCATGATTTTCAACACGAGAACATATGAAATGACAGAAATCTTATATGCGAGATTGAGTGCTTGACTTTGGGAAAGTATAATCAATAAGTAAAGTTGAAGTAGGTGACCTATCAAAAATTCATCTATCATCAATATTATCTTGTTGGGTCGACCAAACTCGGATAACTCATCATGATTTGGAAACATATATCAACCAAAATATAGTAGTCGTGTTACCATCTCATCTCATAATGACAGAAATTATGCATAGAAAAATACTGCCGATGAGTTGTGGTCTAGTTAAGTAGGTTAACTAACAACTTTAATTGATAGTTTTCTTAAAGCTCTTTTTATGAGCATTTAAGCACCATTAAACGGCTACATACTCTATTTATATATTTAATCAAACTTAAAAGAGTTTTCTCTTATTTTTTGATACACTCCATAATTTTTACTTTAGGGTTTCTGGGTTTATCGCATGTAAACCCCTTCATACTTCTTTCCTAGTGTGTCAAGTACTAGGATGCAACTTTAACGCTAGCTTATAAAAATCGTTTAATATATTTACCGTTTTCTGGATCACTTTGATTAATTAGTTACAATATATACATAATGTCGATACCCTCGATAATTTCATCAACTCAATTTTATATCTTCCAATCCTCGTCACTTAAGCTAGCTAGCCAAATAGCTTACTCAATTGATATTAATTGTAAAGTTTAAACTTCCAGTTCAAACAAAAGAACATTTAGCTAAAGTGGAATATTAATCCTAGTATGTATCCCGTTGTATATCCTACTAGACATGCAATATGGATGATCAAGATATCCATCAATTTGAATTTTTATCTCTTATTATTGTTATTGCTATATATGATCTGGTTCACAACTTCTTTTGTACGTGCCATGTATGATGGCGCTGCATGCACTAAAAAAGAAATCTGGAGAAAAAGTTTTGAGGGCTAGCTCGAGGTCCTCAACCCTTTGAAGTTTTCACCCATTTGGGTTAGCCAACAACTCCAAGAAGATCTTGCATCTCCTTGGTTAACAGGGATTCTCGCTCGATTCTCTGTAGATAATCGCACTACTGAAGCATACACACAGCCTGGAGAACAATATATAAGAGATCGAGAGTCCCTTTAAACTGAATGTGTACGTCGCATATAATTATATATATAGACATATATAGGGACAAAAGGCAATATATATATATATATATATATATAAATACGCCCTAAAGCTTCTCAACTTTTACCAAAGATAACAGTAAAAGTCGAGCAACTATATTTAAACCTGGAAAGTAATTTCATAGTTTCATGGGATATTGATCACTTTCAGTTTCAGATATCAGAAAGATCCATGTTCCATTGATATAAATGCTAAGAAAGATTTCATGTGTGCTCCAAAAAGGCCAAGAGAGATGACTAGCTAGGCCACCAACTCTACAAAGGAATTGGAGAATGACAGTACCGCTATTAGTACGTAAGTGCACATGTATATCATTCATGGGGAGAAGTAGTGGCGTAGTAATCTCACTAAATCGAATGATCAAATTTTATTAATTAAGAAATTAAATTCATTTTCGGTTATTCTCTAGCAATTACACCGTTTTTTGCTTAGATAACACACTCAACTTAATTTCAAATCTCACACATCTCAAAATGTCTTTTGCTCTGCTAGGGTTTTGCCTTAGCCGTGTAACTTGATCGAGCTTTATAGCTTTGATGGCGGGGATAGAAGTGGCGGTGGCGTCTGTTATAGCGGAGGAAGTTGTGGTGAGGTTTGATGATGAGGAAGAGTTGCTTCAAGACGTACTCTTTCTTTTATTTGTGTGGCCGGGTGCTCACCAAGAGACCGGTGAACATTTCGTCGCTCTCGGCGACGATCTGCGGTGTGTAGCGGCTGAAAGAGCTGGTTTTGATCCTCGAGGAGAAGCATATGGGATTCTTGTTTTTCAGTTTTGAGAACTCCGGAGCGTCAAGTTCTGGGTGGCGGCCCTTGGTATTACAACAACGCGATGTAATACCGATGTATGCTTTTGAACATTTGAGCGTATGATCGAGCATATATAATCATACATGTTACGACCATGAGCTTAATATCATCTACTAGGAAGACCTGTGTGTGTACGTGTGATATCATGATTAAATATTAGTTATAATGCTTGAATTTAGATCATATATATGTTATAATTCACAACGTACAGATTACAGGGTTTCTATTGTTCAGTCGAAGCGGCTTATACATATAGCTAGCATAAAATTCAATCTACCATGACCTAGCATTATTTTCTTGGTATGTTGTCAAAATTGTCAAGCAAATGAAGTAACCAATAATTCACTTTTTACTACGTACATGGTGCTTGTTAATATCATAATATGCATAGGTTTTTTTTGAGACTCCTAATAATATTTTGAGATGTTCTCACTTATGGGTTTAGGTAATATGTCCACCCACCTTGTATTATGAGGTTTTATAAATAGTTAAGGTGTAAGGGAGTCGTTCTATCCCTTTAATTCACAAAAAAAAAAAAAAAACTTATTACATCGATAAATTCTATTACTGGTATAACACATATTTTGTTTTGATCAATCAAATAACTCAAATACAACGTGTCTACTCACAACATCCTATTTACATAGAGAAAACCGATGCCACTGCACCAAATGGTGATTGGGCACACAATTGTTATATTAATAACTGACTTTCACAAATCTAACTAAACTTAACTAAAAAGTAAATTATATTGTTGAAGAGATGAATTAAAATTTACAATTTTTTTTTCAATAAAATGAGTTGAAGATTCTTGAAAGTGAATACTAATTTGTCTTGAGCGCAAAGCTTAAACTTTATAATTTTGATATTGGAAAAGTATAGGCAATATCTATCCAATAATAATAATAAAAAATATATATAGGCAATATTGGAGGTTGACTATATGCTCTATCTCTATATATGTGTATCCAACCGTCCATGCTCATAACTCGTCACACCGAGCAACCTCAGTTATCAAACTATAACAATGGCTGCAAACTTTAGCCGCCTCAAAGTTCTGGTTTTGCCTTTTTCTAGTCTTGCTAAGGTTTTCGAACTCAGAGTCTGGCTCTCCTCCATCGTCTTTATCCGACCGGATGAGAATCAGCCAGCGGCCTCCTCGGGCATTTTTGATGGAGACTGCCAAACTAGTGTTGAAGGCAAGCATTGCAAGACAAGAAGCTGCGGCAGGAAGAAGAACTCACTTGGTGTCTAAGTGAGTTAGTCCTAGGGGACCTGATCGATGGACACCATCACTAACTTTTTTGTCTTTAGGTTTTAAACTTTGAAGTCGACGCTGCCCGTACAAGAGTTGCAGAGTTGGTATATATGCGTAAAGGTTTGTCATCATCATCAGTCACGAGCAGCACTTTCTTAAGAGCTGTTCGAATTTGAGACACGAACTTTTGATCAATCATCAGTTTGATTTTTGAAGCTTTGCAGTTCTGGATATGTAAACTTTAATTTCCAAGTGGTGAATATCAGTAAGAAATATTATATGAATTGTTATTAAGAGAAAATGTTAATTATGTACGTGGTGGTAGCAATGTATAGAGCTATTTTAATAGGTCAACTCAAAAATCATAGCAAGCAATTGATAAAAGAGTTGTTTACTCTATATCAGTTTCTAGAAGCTTAGTGACACGTGTTGTAATGGATCACAGCTTTATTTTTTGTTAAGCTGTTAAAACCACTTATTGTATATAAACAGATCTCTCTCTTTTCTTTGTAAGCAAGCCTTCATTTTTCACTAATTAAATATCTGGTTCTGATCTTCTCTCTGAAACTCTCTCTCTTTTCTTTGTTTCTGTAAAATTCTAGTTCAGTTCTCTTCTCTGTTACCATGGCTATCATGGTATCAGAGCGTCCATAGATCCAAAACCTTTAATTCATGCTTCCGCATACTCTATCTGCTTATCCTTACTTTTCTTTTTTGTTGATTCAAATCTTGAATCGATTGCTTGCGATTTGAGGAATCTGTAGCTTCAAGACTAAAGGTTGCAGCTTTGATCTCCATCAAAGCTAGGGTTTGTCGCTTTGGTCTTAATTGACGCTCGTATTTCGGTTTTGCTCTAGATTTAAGGTGATTCTTATTCTACTCTATGTTCTTGAGAATCTATTGAGTATTTGGTTCTGAGAAGTAAGATCTACTACTTTGAGTATTCCTCCTAGATATGCTCTAACCACTGAGGGTGAGGTTACAAGTGAAGAAACTGCAGCATATAAGGCATGGAAACAAAAAAATATGGCTTTCTTGAGTCTCCTTATGGCTACTCTAGATGAAGACATTGTTGATGTTATCATTGGTTGTAAGACATCTAGACAGGCCTGGCATGCTTTACAAGAAAGATTCTCTACTGTTTCAAGAGTGAATATTATGCAGCTCAAGATTAAACTCCAGACAATGCGTAAAGGTGGTGAAAGTAATGAAAAGTATCTTCAGCGTGTCAAACTGCTAGAGATCAACTTCTTTCTGTTGGTGTATCAATTCCAGATGAAGACATTATCATAGTTATTCTTAATGGTCTTCCTGATGAGTATTCTACTGTGAGGACAGTCATTGAAGAGAGAGAAAATCCTATCACACTTAGAGATTTAAGATCTTAATAGCTTGCTGCTGAGAGAAGAATTGAAGTAAGTTTTTCTCTTCATTCTAACATGAGTGCAATGGTGGCACGAGGATATGGTTCAAGGTCTTCAAGCGGAGATGGAAACAGTAGAGGTTGGGATAACAAAGACTTGACAAGAGTGAAGGTAAAAGCAAAGATACAAAATATAGTGGGAACTCAGTTGAGTGTTAAGTATGTGGAAAAAGAGGTCACACTGTAGACACCTGTTTTTGTGTGAATAAGTGTCAAATTTGTGGGAAACATGGACATCTTACTAGCACTTGCTATCAAAATCCTGAATACAAGCCTCACAATGCTCAATCTCAGCAACCACAACACAGATCTTCTTACACTGGACCATCTCCTGAATGTCAAATTTGTTTAAAGAAAGGTCACACTGCTACAAACTGCTTCAATAGAACTAATGTGTCAAATGGACATCCATCTTTGTCCATTCCAACTTGTCAAATCTGTGGTTTGAAGGGTCATGTGGCATTAAACTGCTCTCACAAAACTAACTTTGCTTACCAGGGAACCGAGCCTCCTACATCTCTCACTGCTTTAACTGCATCTCAGTCAGTTGGACATACAAACAATGTACTTCAACAGTCTCAAGGTGGACATGTCATATCTCATGGTAATTCTGGCTCAGCCTTTCCTGGTGGCTTTAATCCTAGCAGTGAGGCTTCTTCTTCTCATACTGCTCAGATGCCTGAAGTGTGGATTAGTGACTCGGGTGTAACTATCACATGACTTCTTAATTGAGGAATCTCTCTATAGCTTAGCCTTATTCTTCTGACAACAACATTACTATTGGCAATGAGGTAGATTTGAATATAGCTCATACTGGCTCTAGTTATATCAAACCTACAGCTCACATCTTGAAATTGAACTATGTGCTTCATGTTCCAGATTTAGCCATGAATTATCTGTAGTCATTTACCAAGTTGTGCAGGGATAATGGTTGTTTTATAACACTTGATGAGAATAATATTGTTGTGCAGGATAAGGCATCAAGAACAATTCTTTACCAAGGCAAGAGCAGTGAAGATAGCTTATTTCTTTTCTAATCACCACCAGTATCATCCATTTCTCAGCTATCTCATAGTGCTCTTCTCAGTTCATCTTCTTCAAATCCAGTTTGGCATCAACGTTTGGGACATCCATCTCATCCTGTTATGTCAAAGATGTTGTCTAGTTATGAAACAAAGTTGTCAAGCACTATTCCTAGTTCTTTGTGTTCTC
Source organism: Fragaria x ananassa (assembly GCA_034370585.1). NCBI lineage: Eukaryota > Viridiplantae > Streptophyta > Magnoliopsida > Rosales > Rosaceae > Fragaria > Fragaria x ananassa. The sequence goes on along the minus strand of CP139765.1, from coordinate 10,467,466 downwards.
ATTGTTTAGAAGGCAAGATGCATTGGCTTCCTTTCTCTGAATCTCAATCCAAGACTTCAGTGCCCTTTTCTAAGGTGCATTCAGATGTTTGGGGACCAACACCATGTTTGTCAATAGAAGGATATAGATACTACGTCACTTTTATTGATGATTGTACATGATTTGTGTGGATTTTTCCACTTATTAATAAATCTGATGTTCTTGCCATCTTTGTGCAATTCTGTGCTTTTGTGGAAAATCAATTTAGCTCTACTATCAAATAATTTCAAACAGATGGAGGTGGTGAAATCAATAGCAAAGCTTTTCAGAACTTTCTGCACTCTAAATGAATACTTCATCAGATTACTTGTCCATATACTTCTCAACAAAATGGAGTTGCCGAAAGGAAGAACAGACATGTGGTTGAAACTGCTATTTCTTTATTGTTTGCTGCTGGTATTCTTAAACACTTTCGGTTCCATAGTGTTGCTCATTCATGTTATCTTGTTAATAGAATGCCTAGCAAATCTCTCAATGTGTTGTCTTCCTATGAGCTTCTTTTTCACAAACCCCCAGATATTTCTCACCATAAAATCTTTGGCTCTTCATGTTATCCTTACCTTAAGCCATACTCTCATGATAAATTAGATTCTAGAACCACTTAGTGTGTGTTTTTAGGTCATGCTTTGGGATACAAAGGGTTGTTTTGTTACAGTATTTCTCAGAATAAGCTTTGGTTGTCAAGACATGTCATCCATGATGAGACTGTTTTCCCTTTTCTTGTCACTCCACCTCCTGTGTTTTCTCTTGTTGATCCCACAACCTTCTTTCCAGTTTCTCCTACTTATTTCTCTCATCACAGTGGTCCTTCCACTGTGTGGCTAGGGGGTATTTCCGAGAATAATAGAGAAACTGACAGTGTTGGTTCTGACAGTTCTGATAATGTAATAGATACCAGTTTTAATAATGTTTTGCCAAATTCAGTTGATGGTGTTGAAAATTTAGTATCAGTTGGTGGTGATGATTATGTAAATTCAGTTGGTAATGAGAGTTCTGAAAATTCATTGGATAGTAATGAAAATTCAGTTGATGGTGACAGGTCTGCAAATTCAATTAGTAATGGTAATTCAGAATATGCTAATGGTCATTCTCATAATGTTTTCAGTGATGGTGGTGTTCATTCCTGTAATACTGATACTGGTGTACATAATTCTTCTCTGAATGACCTTAATGCAGATGAGATAAATGTTGTACAGTTTGGTGGCAATATTGGCCCTAATGATGATCTTCCTCAGGAACTTCAGTTCAAAGTTAATCAAAACTATAATGATCATTCAATGCTGACAAGAGCAAAGAATAGTATTGTTAAACATAAAACATTTGAGGATTATTACTGTTATTCTGCTATTGCTCAGCAAAAATTGTACACATAATTTCCTTACTTTAGTGGTTTTACAGCAATATATGATATTAGTGATGTCATTGAACCTAAATCATTCAAAGCAGTTACTGGGAAGGTAGAATGGGATCAGGCAATGTTGGAGGAAATGGAAGCTCTTCAAAAACAAGGTACATGGTCTCTTGTCCCTTGTCTAAAGAACAAGAATATAGTAAGAAGTAAGTGGATTTATAAAATCAAGAAAAATCCAGATGGAACAGTCTCTAGGTATAAAGCTATATTGGTAGCTCAAGGTTTTAGTCAAGCTAAAGGGCTAGATTATGATGAAACCTTTAGTTCTGTTGTAAGACATAGTACTGTGAGAGTTATTTTAGCACTTGCAGCAATTAGATGTCAAAATGCCTTTTTACATGGTGACTTAAAAGAGGAGGTTTACATGTCTCAGCCCCTTGGTTTCATTGATACTGAAAATCTTGACTATGTATGTCTACTCAGAAAATCACTTTATGGTTTGAAACAGGCTCCAAGAGCCTGGAATGAAAAGTTTACAAGTTTTCTACCAAGTTTGGGATTCAGTTCTTCTCACTCAGATCCAAGCTTGTTTATCAGACATACTTCTACTGGTATAGTTGCATTGCTATTGTATGTTGATGATATTATGATTACTGGTTCAGATACTGCAGGGATACATAAAGTAATTTCAGAATTAAGTCAGGTGTTTGACATGAAAGATCTTGGCTCATTATCTTACTTTCTTGGTCTAGAAGTTAGAGAGTTAAGAAAGGAATATTTGAGTCAAACAAAGTATGCTAAAGATCTTCTTGTCAAGACTGATATGGAAACTATCAATATTTGCAACTCTCCTTGTCTTCCTCATTATCAAATGACTAAAGATCAAGGTACCCTTCTTAAAGATCCAACTCTGTATAGAAGCATTGTAGGAGCATTACAATATTTGACTTTCACTTGTCTAGATATTGCATATTCTGTTATTACTGTATGTCAGTTTATGACATGTCCAACTGATGTGCATTTTGCTGTGGTTAAAAGAATTTTGAGGTATCTGCAAGGTACTCTTCATAAGGGTATATTCTATAGTTCAACAGATGCATTACATAATGCAGTCCATGTTAAGGCATATTGTGACACAAATTGGGCTGGAGAAGTGATACATAAAAGATTAACTATTGGTTTTGTTGTTTATATTGGTTTGTGTCCAGTTTCATGGCAATCCAATAAGCAAAGTACAGTGTCTCGCAGCTCTACTGAATCTGAATATAAGAGCCTTGCAAATACTGCTGCTGAGATAAGTTGACTCAGACACTTGTTGTGTGATTTAAACATCAGAATTCCTAAGGCTCCACTTTTGAAGTGTGATAATCTTTCTGCTTTGGCTCTTGCTTCCAATCCAGTATTTCATTCCAAGATCAAGCATTTGGATAATGATTTTTACTTTGTCCGTGAAAGAGTACAGCATAATGATTTAGCTTTGCGATATGTTTCCACTACTAAGCAAACTACAAATATCTTAACAAAGGGACTGTCTTCTCCTCTTTTAAGAACTCACAGTACCAATCTCAGTACCAATCTCAGACTAGTGACCCTAGCTGAGCTTGAGGGAGGATGATAGAAGCGTTGTTTACTCTATATCAGTTTCTAGAAGCATAGTGACACGTGCTGTAATGGATCACAACTGTATTTTCTGTTAAGCTATTAGAGCCACATATTGTATATAAACATGTATATCTCTTTTCTTTGTAAGCAAGCTTTCATTTTTCACTAATTAAATATCTGGTTCTGAAACTCTCTCTTTTCTTTCTTTCTGTAAAATCCTAGCTCAGTTCTCTTCTTTGTTACCGTGGCTATCAGCATTCAGCAATACCATCCAGATTCAGACTTATCACTCGAAAACGAGAGAGATTCATGAGTAACACGTACACCTAAAACATATAAACATAGGCATCTGTATATATTGTCTTATTTTACTCTTCAACTGGATAGATTATTGGTTAATGAACTCATCTAATTAATTAGTCGAGCAAGCACTTTCACAAAACTAAATCGATTTTTTGTGGAGCATGCTTTATTTTATCACGTTTGCATCATACTGTGATGGGATTGTATGAATCAGTTGAAAGAGTAACAGAAGAGAATGCAGATGGGGTTGTTGGGAATGATGTCCTATAATCCTTGATTTATATCGACATATTCTTATGACTTGCATGTGTTACACGGAAGCCGGGGGGGGATTGGACCTGTGTGTATAGGACCTGTTGGACCCATCAGTCGCTTCCGCGTAACAGCATCTATATTGCTTTCATACATATCCCTTTAGTGTTGATCAGATAAGATGGGGTTAGATCAAAGAAGCTTAGTGAAAAATGGAAAATGTCAGTCTAGTCCTTCTCACTAGCTTATCTCCATAATTTCTCAAATCTGGCTTTCAACTATTCACCCACTTCCTTATCTTCCCACTCTTAATTCATTCCCTGATCTAACCCATTCTTTTCTCAATTATCACATCCCAAATTCCAGCCAATAGCTTAGCCCCTTTATTCCTTTCCCCGTTCCAACATTCTTTCTCCTGTTTTAGATTGTTTGGTTCTGTAGTGGTGGTCAGATCTCACCCTACTGAATCATTTAGCAGGCTTTATGATCATTATTCCAATTGTCTAAAGCTCACATTTATTGTGATTATACTCCTACCCATTCCGGTGTAGGCTTACTTACTCCTTTGTGAATGCTGTGTGAGTTGTTATCTCACTTATTAAGGAAACTGTTACGGCTTCCTCATCGGAACAACATGGTGAGATACCCTACGATGAAGAGAGTATCATTGAGCCCATGCCATGCTGTTTTCAAGAGACAGTTGATGTTTTGGATCTGAACGGTGGTATCAATCTGCTGGGAATATGTTGATACCAAATAAATAAATAAATAAATAAATGATTACAAAAAATAAATGATAATAATACTTTTCTTGTGCTACATGCACAATGCTTTTGAGTTCAATTGTAACTTCTGCAAACAGAAGTCTGAATAGGAACACAATACAGGCATCAAAGTCCAATAGTATCTCAATTATCATAACCAAACACTCTATATAAAGAGGCCGAAGCCTCCAACAGAAAGGGAGACAGACAGAAAGGTGGAGCTAAACACTAGAGAACAAGAAGAGAACAGGCGAAGAAAGCAGAGAAGCAAAGCAAAAAGTAGAAGAGTGGCAAGCCAACAAGAAGGTGGAGCTCTCATTCTAACTCTCTATTTCTTTTGCAGTGTCTTTATCTTTCTGTCTCATCCCTTGCTCCGTTGGAAACCCTGGAAAGCACGTCTTCAGCGAGTCATCTCTCCCTAAGGCGCAGCGAGAGGACTTCACATAGAAGCAGAAGCCTTAAGATGAGGCGAGACGACCTCGCGAGAATGTCACCAAAAGAAGACTATGGCCGCTCGTCCCCCTCCTCTTGTTACAACAAATATATGGCCTTACACCTCGCATAATAAGCCACACAAGGGGAAGAAAACAAACATTCTAAGCAACGCGAATTTGAAGAACAGGAAATTACCCTTGACGACTTGGAGAATTCCTGAGGAGATCGAAGTAAGTTTAAGTATTCAATACACGCTCTCGATCAAAGCAACGGAGGCGACATATCTTCATTTATAGAGAAGCAGTTTCCTCAAGTCCGAAGCCCAATCATATTTGATTTTCATCTGCAAAAAGGTTTCTCAAGATGATAATCATCGAGGTGATGTAAAACTGATTCAAATTAGGAAAGACGTCTCTGAGGAGTTATGTGGTTCATATAATTTCATCAATCTCATCAAGGCTACAAGTTCTTCTGGCCGAGACAACAATGTCATGTTAAGCATTATTGTCACGCCCCGACTCATAATTTTTACCTTTATTACTGGCATTATGGTAACAAGAATTTTACCGTGTTCGTCATTAAGTGTAAAATATAATTGATCCCCAGAGAAGTGTAGGGAACGATTATTTTGTGGGATTATTTTAAGGAATGAATTTTGACGACGGTAAAAAAAATGGTAATTTTTGCTAGTAAAATGTAATTTTATTGGGCTATTATTTTTGGGGTGTTAAATTTTGGTTTGGGTATATGTTGGAGTTGGTGGTCCGGGTTGGGCTAAAGGCCCAAATCAGTTTTTTTTTCTCTCTCTCTTCCTCCCGGTTTCTCTCTCCCCGAGCCCCTCATTGCCGAGACTTTTCGGCCGCCCGAATGCCGTCGTCCGGCCGCCCCAGACCGCCGCGCCGGTCCCGATTGATCGGTCTCTGACCCAGCTGCCATTCTAGACCGGTGGCAGCCTCCCTAGCACCGCCGATCAGGAGAAAAGCCGCTCGAAAGCTCCGGTTTCCCGAAGTTTCTTTTCGCCGGAACTCTTTCCTCCGGCCGCCATAGCCGGCGAGCCGTAGCTCAAAAGGAAGCCCTCCTCCCGTGCTTCAATCCCTTCAAAGGGCTCGCTCCATCTCGAGCTAGGTAAGGAGAAATTGGTAATGGAAATTTTAGAGTTTTATTGTGTGTTTGTGTTCGATTGGCTTGGTTAGGCTTAGAATTGGAGTTTGTGGTAGTTAAGAATGTTGTAGAGGAGGTTGAGAGGAAGATGCTGCCAAATTTTGGTGACCATCGGAGGTCGCCGGAGCTGGTCGCCGGCTGCCGAGAAAATGTTTTTGGTGGGTATAAATGTGAGGAGTTTAATAGAATAAGTTTTAGATTTTTTTGAGGAGTTTTGGATAGGTTTGAGAATTTTTGAAGTTTGGTATTTTTGGCGGATTATTAAGTTAGAATTCGGCCATTAGATATTATTTGATGGAAGGTGATTTTGAGGATGTCGGTAAAATTTGTGGAGTTTTGAGGTTGACAGTGGATTTAAGATTTTGGAGTGTTAGGCTTGGTTGAGAGCGCGAAGCATATTTATTTATGCTTGTTTTGCGTTAAGCGTCGGTGTTTTATTTAAGGTTTTATTTTATTTGGAACAGGACGTGAGGAGGCTCGAGCGGAAGAGACCTCCGACCGACATCAGGCTTAGGCCTAACCTGTGAGTGGACCTTTGTTTTAAATATTGTGTTCGAAATGCTTTATCGTTTTGAATGATTTTCTGTTGTTAGATATTTCCTGAAATTGAGAATTTCGGTGATTATACTCTTATATGAGAATAGTATGTATATGATTAAATGCTAGCTAGTCATACGTGATTTCCCCCATACCGGGGTACAATTCCGGTATGGGTGACGTGAGCGTTAGACACGAGCGTCGTAGCCTTGTGCGACTTTCTAATTTCGTATTTAATTATTCAAAGATTTCGTACAAGAAGTAAGCACGTATATATTACCACTCGGCCGCTTTCCCCCAGCCTGAGGTACAATTCCAGTGTGGGGTGATGTGAGCGTTAAACGCAAGCATAGTAGCTTAGTATGATATCTACTTTATTCAAGTTGTTCATAGATATCGTACAAAAGGTTAGGCGAGTGTGCATACATACTATATATATATAATATTCTGGCCTGAGAGGCAATTTCTTAAAGTTTGGGAGTCTAGCCAGGCAGGACCCCAGTTTAGAATCTTTCTAGTGAAGCTCTTGTTTTTGCCCCTGATGAAGCGTTTTCTTGGAAAGCATTTTTGGGGAAATTAGGCGAGTGTGCATACATACTATATATATATATATAATATTCTGGCCTGAGAGACAATTTCTTAAAGTTTGGGAGTCTAGCCAGGCAGGACCCCAGTTCAGAATCTTTCCAGTGAAGCTCTTGTTTTTGCCCCTGATGAAGCGTTTTCTTGGAAAGCATTTTTGGGGAAATATTTATTTGTTGTCTGAATCGTTTTGTCCACTCACTCTGACGTGTTGAATATTTTTCACTGGGCTCTTCGTTTTTAAAAATGTCCAGTCTGCAGAGTTCGCGTGAGGTCTAGCAGGAGACGTCGAGGCATAGTCACTCATCTATCCGCTACATTTCACCAGTAAGTTACATGTTTAATCTACTAGGGGTTTGTTAGCTTTTACTGTATTTTATTTTATATTTTTTAGTAGCTCTGAATACTTTTGGAATTCTTCTGTGTATATTTTATTCTGGCTACTTTTGGGTTGTAGCGGAAGATTTATTTTGGAGTAAAAAGGGGTTCTTAAATTCTTATAAGTTAGGGTTGTTTATTTTCGAGGGAGGATTGCTTCGGTAAATTTTCCTTGGAGGTGGTCCCCGCATGACTCATCTCGGGTTTCGGGGTGAAATTCGGGGCGGGTCTTGACAATTATTATGCGAGCTAATTAGCAGAGTTTGCATATAAAGATGACTTCGCGTGGAGGCTGAAGCCCTAAAGCAAAACCGCTGAAGTTCTAAAGCACAAGCGAGCCAAGATGACTTCGCGTCAAAGCAAAAGCCCTAAGGCGAGGTGACTTTGCGGAGAAGAGAAAATCCAGGCGAGGCAGGATGGCTTCACAAAATTGGAAGTCCAGGCGAGGCGGGATAACTTCACAAAATTGGAAGTCTAGGCGAGGCGAGATGGCTTCACAAAATTGGAAGTCCAGGCGAGGCGAGATGGCTCCGTGCAGCAAGACGCGGAGTCCGCATGCACGTAAGGTCCACATGCACGCGGAGTCCGTTTACATGCGGGCCTCCGCGTGCATGTGAGGCCCTCATGCACCCGGAGTCCGTTTACACGAGGAGACTGGATTTGCAGGAATCACCTACGCCCCAACCAAGGACTGTGGCTAAAACAATTCAAGTCTCTTGGTCACACTGATGCATCACCCATTTTGGGTGCCCAAGTCAAATCAATAGACACTTTACTGAATTGGGTGTCCACAAGAAATTCAGTTGACGGATTCAAAATATATCTGTCAAACCCAAAGTTGACACTAAGCCGCAAAACCCAAAATCATTAAGAACTACGGTCGGTTTAATCCCACAAAGGGTTACGTAGGCAATCTAGCGACCCACTAGATGCAATCATCAATTTCAAACAGAATCTCTTACATCACTAGTCAAATTCATCTAGTCCAAATGACTCTGGTCAAATTTCTAAAGCACTAGAAAAATCAAATTCATAATCAGAACTTTTTCGAACTACAATGGTTTGATCATTTTACAAGGGTATGTAAACAGTCTGGATTCAAATTTGGATACAACCACACCTAAAATCAAATTCTTGATTCTTTCCAAGCCAATTCCCCTCAAACATACACATTCCCCAGTTGTTACTTTGTAATTAGAATCAAAATGTCATCTCTTGAAAACATGAGTTGTAATTAAGGAATTTACTTTTTTCTGAATGGTCGAACCAGACATAATTAAAACTATATCTTAATTAATAAAATAGAATGAAATTGTATTAGGTATATATGTGTTTACAATTTTTGCTCAACAAAATCTTGGTAGCAGATGAAGAACCGAGTCTTGGGGGGTATCAAGATCGGCCTGATGAATATGTGGAAGTCTTTGGGCCAAATCCGAATTATACAAGTCAAGAAGAACACTTAGTCAATCTCGGTCGGATCTGAGAAATTGGCCGGTAAACTTTTGGATACAAGTCCATGGTTGATAAAGGGGTACTGTTTTCAGTCAGGCACTGGCCACGTTACCATTCAATTGAGGAGATCAAATCCAACTGGGTATCTTTTTGGATACAAGCCCATGGAATCCCACTGGAGCAAATGATGAAGAACAATGGTCGGAAATTAGGAGAGATGCTCGGATCTGTACTTGATGTGGAAGACCCTAGTGTGGTAGGCTTTCGGGGTTATCTCAGAATTCGTGTTGATCTTGATACTCGGCGACCTCTCACAACCTTTGTCCCACTTGCTCGATCACAATCCAGTACTACAAAAATCAACCTGTATTATGAAGGGCTAAAGAATTTCTGCCACCAGTGTGGAAGACTGGGGTTTTCAAATACAGCACGTAGTCACCGGATCAATCCAGGCTTTGTCTCGTTTGGGTATTGTCTATAACAGTGCTCTCATTGCCAAACCCCCATGTCGCCCAATGAACACTCAGGCAAACTTCCCCTCGGAATATCCACAAGCTCCAACCTCTGGGGTTTTTCGCCGGAATCAGGTAACTCCGGTCATTCCAATCACCTGTCATACCGAGAAAGAACCAGGTTCCAAGGAGGTTTTTGAATTTGGCAAGGCACACGTCACAAGGGAGAGCAGCAGCAGTGAGGCGGGTCAGAGAAGTGACAAATCTCTGACCTCTTTTCAAATTCAGCCGCCTAATATATTGTGGGAGGGGCCTAGTATGTACGACCCATGTGCACATGGTAGAAATGTCAGTGTCACTAGAACAATTGGGGGGCACAACATGAATCAGCGGGCCTGGACTGACCCGGAGGTTATCCCTTCATAGGCCACTAGAGATAAAGACACTTTTTATCAGGTAAATACAAAACTTCTTTTTTCAACTCGGTTGGACACTATCAAGGGGCCCATCAAGGAGATTCCAAAGGCCCAGATAACCGAGATCATACCCAATGTCTCCTTAAAAAAAGAGGTCATCCCTACTGTGAATTTAGGAGATGAAGAGCAGAATACTTGTGTGGGGAAGAAGACTATAAAGAGGAAACAGCACAAAGGTGTCGAGGATTCCATGAAGGGTACAAAAAACAAAAAAACAAAAATACCTCAGAGTCCTATTTTGAGGTTATCCTCCAGTGTTGGGAGAGGGCATGGAAGAGGGCGAGGAAGGAAAGTGTTTTGGCCCACGTCCTCAGCAAGGGTAGAGAGGGAACAAAAGGTAAAAATGGTGTGTGCGGGGCGTGCCACCTCACGGATGAGGAAAGAGAACGGTGCGCGTCCTGACTTCTTGACCAAGCGAATGAGGGCTCCGGCGTCACCTGATGAGGAAATATTTCCGAGCTTACTCTTCTAATCACCTGTCGATCGATACTCACTGTGAGAGCGAGCAGAGCAACAATTGGGAAATCGGAGATGAGTCCTGACGGGCTCTAGGATCTAAGGCGGGGTGCGCTTAGAACGTAAGGGTTTCGAGGAGACTCGAAGGTTTCGACTGTGTACATCTGTTTGAAAGAGATTTGTTGATTGATTGATTGTGTGTGTTTCTGTAAGCTGTAAAGCTTCTTTATATATTCATCCGTAAGCAACTCGTGGAGTCTTACTCACAATCCAATGCGGACTCTGCAATTAAAACCCCACAAGGATACGATTAACTCGCCAGTCGTGCGCTCCATGCAACACGTGTCAAACCTATCTCGCTTAGGTTTCGTTCCCTGCCTCGCTGCATTTCATTTGTCGTGTAGTAAGCGAACTCAAACACTAAGCGACCTTATCCCGAGGGCGTTATTAGTCATTTCCAACTCACCCTCGCCAGGAACTGTAGAGTCCCATGCGAACTGGAGATAAGGATCCCGCGAGGACGCCGAATCTCGCGAGGTATCAGAATCTTCTGGATAAAATCCACGTCACGTGCTGCCAAACCTCGCCACCCTTCGTGGGCTAAAAAGGCCACAGGCGTTGGCCCAAATGATATCCAAGCCTTTCTCGAGTCTTGGACCGAAAATGCCCACTGGGCTCAAACATTGCCCCCTAGGCCTTGAGCTTAATCCGTTTCGCAACGGATAAGCGAAAAGGCCTAATTAAGCTTTTTATGGGAACTCGTATTTCAAAAGGTGCTGACGCTTCGGCGCTATCGCTTCCCTTCATCATTACGGCTTTTTGAATTTTGAAACGCGCTGACGTTTCGGTCGTCATTACGTCTTTTCGTTGCGACCATTGATTGAAAGGGACGTTACGGTTCGTCTCCTTTATAAACCTCAACGCGGGTCCCCACATCTTACCATCGCTTTCAAAACAATCTCCGCCTTCTGCAAACAGCCAAACTCCAGCACCAAACAAATTCTAACCAGAAACAATGCCTCCCAAACCTTTTGCCAACGATCCGAACCTCAGCCTTACGGCGGCGACTACTTGGTCGACCAGCCTTGCTCGCCGCTTCGCCACCAACCCGCCTCAAGGAACACCAATCTATTTCCTTGACACAGGGGCGGCTCTGCTCGGTCCGACTCCTTCAAAGCCCCTATCCGACGCCGACCTTAACCATTACAACTCCTCCGTGCGTCGACCAATCTTGGCCCAACGGCGCGAACCGGGGAACTTCTCTACCTGGCAAGCCCGTTCCCATACGAATGTCCGGGTCGAGGAGTGGCCCAGCGCCACCGCAGAGGATAGAACGTGGTACGAGGAGCGCCTCCAGACCGATCAGACGATCTGGGAAGCCACCGGCATCCATGAGGCCATTGCCTTGAGTTTCTCGCTGCCCCCTCACACCGATCGAGCGCCCATCGCTGCCATGGCCTGTTTGTGGAACAGCGCCACCAACACCTTCGACTTCCCCTTCGGGCAGATGGGTATTACTCTACTGGACATCCTCGCCATCACCGGGCTGCCGATCCACGCCAAGCCGTATGCGCCCAGCGACTTTGCGTCGACCGAGTTCACATTCGCCTGCAACTTGGGAGCTCGCCGTGCCCTGAGAATTTCATACGGGGCATGGAGGAAATTTTACATGGGCCACGCGGAGCCGCATGAAGGAGGCATCGCTTTCCTGGAGTATTGGCTTGACAAGTTTGTCTTCTGCGGCAGCGCTCACAAACCAACCGGGAGATGGACCAAGTTGGCCGAAGCACTGTACAATGGGGTTGAAGTCGGGCTAGGGCAACCTGTATTAGGCGCACTCTACCGGACCCTGCATCTGCTGTCGCTGAGGCCTTTCCATCTTTCTGGCGGCCCTCTGTGGATTCTGGACCTGTGGACGCAGCTGTACTTTCCACTCTTCCGGCGAGCCCCGGTGGAATTCATGCCCGAAGATCAGCTGCTTGGCTTTGCGGTGTGCAGGAATGATGCGAATCGGACCCCTCTGTCCTTCTTCGCTAGCCTGTCCATCCTCTACAACCACATCGAGCCACCACCAACCATGGATATGATGGTTCGCCGGCGCCACCCTGAGGTCCTATCGACGGGTTTCTTCCCCCGCCAAGATTCGGACAGCGATGCGAGGACTGCCTTCGTAAGGGCGACCTCATGCTGCGACCTTCAGCTCGCCGAGGATGACCAAGGCTTCGAGCTGTATGCCCCCAACCACTTCGCGAGGCAACTTGGCTTCCATCAAGGGATTCCTTACCCGCTTCTCCATTCAGTTAACAAATACACCTCGTGGAGGAAGATTGGCGAGTCTGATCGGGTCACCCCGCTGCAAAACATCTACCCTCTTTCTCCCAACTTGCTGGAGATCGAGCCTTCGCAAGGTGTTGACCCCGCTTACCTTGCTTGGTGGCGGTCCCTGTCTGACAACCATTGGGAGTTCCCAGACAATGCTGTCTTTGCTGCCGTCTTTCGTCCTCTTTACGATACTTTGGGCGAATCAGACCGTACCATCCTTGATGGCCAGCGCGACCGTGCGGAAAGGAGTTCAGGGGCTGCGACAAGAACTAGGCTCGCGCCTCAGTCAGTTCCTACTGCTCGCCGCCCGACGGGGATCGTCATTCGAGAACGCGATCCCACACCTTCGGTATGTCACTAAATGTGTAAATTTTGAACTTCCTTTGACATATTGATAAAATGCTTTTCTCTAATCCTCTTGTTCTCTTCTCAGTCTGCCTCCCGCCGGAGAACCGTCGACCGGTCTGAAGTTGCCAGAGGAAAGGCACCTGTTCGAAGGGAGACTGTGGCGGGCCACGACAGCGAGACTGCTCCTGTCGTTCCTCGGCCAACGAGCGGTGAAAGCTCGCGGAAGCGTCCTATCGAGGACGAAGAGGACTTGCTGGAGGATGTGCGGTACCAGCGAGAGTATGGCTTGGTAAGCGACCCGGTAAGCGGACCACTTTGAATTAAATTTTTCTTAAGTCAGAGCGACTCGCTAACTTTTGCTTCTGACAGGTTCGCCGCACTCGACCTCGCCTCGCTGCTGTTGAGGAGGCGCCAGTGATGACGGAAGTCCCGTCTCCAGATCCATTCGATACGGGCTTGGCCCTCCAAAGGGTTGCTGAGGCAAGCGCGGAGATGGAACTCGAGGAGGTCGCTGAGGCTGGCGAAGAGGTGGTCATTGAGGAAGTCGCTGTGGCAGGCGCGGAGACGGTCGTCGAAGAACCTGCTGAATCCAGCGAGGAGGTGATCTTCGAAGAGACTGTCGAAGCGGCTGCGGAGGAGACTACCACGGTCATCGAGGGGGCTGACAAGGCTACTGAGGGAGTCACACAACCGTCCTCTCCAACCGCCGCTTCGGGAGAAGCTGGTCTAATCCCAGAGCCAACCTTGGCTCCGGTTGAAAATGCAGCTCTCGACCAGTCCAACCAAGTCTCCGATCCTACTGCCCCCTTGGCGTCTCCGCTCGAAGGCCTCCAACTGATACTTTGGGTTCCTCCTCTGCGATTGGGCCGTGCGGGTCATACCGGCGAAGTGTCTCCGACGGTCCCAACAAAGGATCCTACTGCCCCCTTGGTGGAGACAGAGACAGCTCGTGGCACTCCGCCACCCTCTCCAGAGATTGAAGCGGCTACCGAAGCTGAACCAAGCACTCCGGTCCCAACAAGGAAACCTGGCGAGGAGTCTTCTTCCTTCAGTACCCGGGCCGCTCGTCTTTGGGCCCGAACTACTCCGCCTGCTGATCCGGAGCCCATCCGCCTAGCTCGGTCTTTCCTTCATGGGTTGTTTCATCACGGCTCTCGCCCGAACGTCTTTGACTTGGTAGGACGTATTCGCGAGGCCCATGAAGCTCTGGATCGACATCTCACTGGCGGCAATCCTGTTCTGGACCAAGCGCTGGAATTGGCTGATGCTGTCGAGTCGCAAGCTCGCCGAGTCTTGGATATTGGTGCTCAATCAGCTTCCCGTGATCAAGCTCGCCACAACTTAGACAATCAGATGGCAAACCTCTTGGCCGAGCTTGGTGAAGCTGGCATCCCGGGAGCGTCTTCAGAGAATCCAAGTGCTGGCCATGCTCGGCGAGTGGAGGTCCTGGAGGCTCAGATAGCAGAGCTGCAGGCTCAACTTGCTCGGGCTCGCCAAGACTTGGCCCGCGCTTTGGAAGTGGAGGCTCGTTTGCAGGCCGCGGAGGAGGCCCAGGAGGCTTTGGACTCGGCCGTGGCTGCTGCTTAAGAAGTTCAAGCCCAAGCCTATGAAGAAGAAATAGCCTTAGAAGGCATGCTCTTAGATTTGTATAGGGTTTGTAGGCGTGCGTAGGTTTAACTTGTATTTGCCCCCTTGTGTACGAACTTTTAATGATAATATCGAAGTTGAATTTTTCCCGCTCTTTGCCAACTGTTCTGTAATAACTGTCAGGAAAAAATCCTTTTCCGAGATTTAGTGACGGTTTCCAATGTAACTACTCGCTCGGAACGCGGGCAATCATTATTGAAAAACGCGTCTGACCTTATCTCCAAAGCCCGTATCTCGGAGCAAATATTGCATGGGGGACAACTGTCGAACGCACAATCATTCCTTCTGCCTATAAAAAGAAACGCTTGGCCGGGGTGAAGTATCAGTGAAGTCTTTGCCCCCTCACCATGATTTCTTATTCCCTTCTGTTCATCCTTTTGTCCCTGCTTAGAGCAAAGCCCCCAACCATACATTCCCATTCTTTGCTGATTCTGAAAATCTACTCTCAGGCCTAGAGTGATTCTGAAAATCTACTCTCAGGCCAAGCCTTTGTTCGGCCTGACCAAAGGTTGGGTACCCTCTGCCTTGCGCCTGCTGTTCTATCAGCGCGTGAGGCTCTGCCGGTCCTTCAAACGGAAGACTGGTGGTAGCATGAGGGATCTTGACCCACTGGACCTCTAGCTTCCCAACAATTTGCTTTAGGTCCAGACCGGCGTCAGGGTTTTGGCTGGTCTAAAGACGCGAGGCGTTCGTCAACTTTGAGCGAAGGACGCCGCGGCAGACTTTTCTTTAGCCAAGCGAGCCGGGACGAGGCTTCCAGTATCTGTAGATCTATGCTTTTTGAAATGTAAACATAGTCTAATTTACCTTTTCTGATCAATGTAAATGCTTTGGCCGCAAAGCCATAATTCGAAACATGTATTGAGCAAAGTGAAAAGGCAAAAATGAATGAATTTATTTTTTAGGCCTCTGGAATAGGCCCCAATCTTGTACTAGTCTTTGTGTTTAGACTTTGCACGTTTACAGAGAAAGAAGAAAACAATAGAACTTTTTAGGGCCTCTGGAATAGGCCCCAATCTAATACAGGCCTTTTTAGGCTGGTACGTTACAATGTATTCTATTAGTCTTCTGTCCCGAGTTGCCCCCTAGTGTTAGGCGGCGGAGCGAGTACGCGATGGCGCGTAGCACTATTGACTGTGGTGGCGGGATCTGGTGGAGGCGTAGGATCCTCGCGCTCCCAGACCCCTGCAATGTGGCGCTTGAGGAAGCGGCCATTAATAGGGTTGCGATGAATAGTACCGTCCAAGTCGCGTAAATGGTATGCCCCCTTGGGAAGGATTCGGTGAATAATAAATGGTCCATCCCAGCGAGCGGACCACTTGCCCCGACCATCTGTTTTGTCCCCAAGCGGGAGGACTGCTCGCCACACCTTCTGGCCCTCAGCATAGCTCTGCCCGCGCGTGATTTTATCATAGGAGCGGGCGATGCGCTGTTTCTCCAAGACAAGGTTGTTGAAAGCGGCGACACGGTGCTCGCTTAAATCTTCAAGCTCCTGCCACGTGGCTTGGACGTAATCCTCGCCAAGTAATTGATGCTGTTCCTGGACGCGAAGCGAAGCGATATTTATCTCTAGGGGAAGGACGGCGTCGTGACCGTACATGAGAGCGTACGGTGTGGTATCCGTTGGGCCTCGCTTGGAAGTGCGGTAGGCCCACAAAGTGTGGTAGAGCTCCTGGTGCCAGACGCGAGGGTTCAACTCCAACATCTTGCGGAGGATGCCAAGGATGACCTTATTACTAGCCTCCGCTTGGCCATTGGACTGAGCATAGTATGGCGTGGAGTGTAGCAGCTTGATGCCGTAATCGTTTAAGTACGTAACAACTGAATCGGCCATGAAAGCTGCCCCCCTGTCCGTAACGATGCACTCCGGGATACCAAAGCGTGAGATGACATTGCGGAAAATGAAGTTGCGCACCGAGTTAGCAGAGGCGACTTTGAGCGGTTCGGCCTCGACCCATTTGGTAAAGAAATCGGTGGCAACGATAATGAACTTGTGCTGCTCAGAGGAATGGGGATGAATGATGCCCACGAAATCCATTGCCCATCCGCGACACGGCCAAGGTTTGATGATAGGCTGCAATGGGATGTTAGGAATATGTTGCACTGGTCCGTGAGCCTGGCAGTCTTGGCAACCTCTGGCGAAGGCAATACAGTCTTTCAGAATGGTTGGCCAGTAGTATCCATGGCGGCGGATCAGCCATCGCATTTTGGGCCCGGCTTGGTGCGAGCCGCAAACGCCGCAATGGACTTCGCGCATGAGACGTTTAGCTTCGTTCCCGTATACACAGCGGAAGTCGTTGCCGTCTTCCCCACGCCGCCGGAGTTCGCCATTGCGTAATACAAAGTTTAAGGCGAGGAAGCGGATTTGCCTGGAATGAGCAGCATCGTTGGGGTTCTGGAGGTAGGCGATGAATGGTAGCCGCCAATCCTCGTCGATGGGGTCCAAGGCTGCAACTTCTGGGATGGCGTCCCGAAATTGCCCCCTGGCGATGAAAGAGGGAAGAGTGCGGCGTTCGACCTTGAGCAGGCGTTCGCGCACTCCGTCTCTCAGGCTGAGGCCAGACGCTATCTGGGCGAGCTCGTTGGCAGCGAAGTTAAATTCACGTGGTATGTGCTCGATGTACACGTCGTCGAATCGATCCAGTACCTCGAATGCCTTGCGCAGGTATGGCTCAATTGACAAGCTTAAACATTTGAACTTTTCCACAAGCTGGTTAACGACCAACAAAGAATCACCAAAGATCTGGACCTCGCGGACTCCTAAGTCCAACAAGATCTCTAAGCCGATGATTAGTGCTTCGTACTCGGCCTGGTTGTTGGTGCATTTGAAGTCGAGCTGGAACGAGTAGGAGAAACGATCTCCAGCGGGATTGGCGATGGCTATCCCGGCTCCGGCTGCTGTATCAGTCCGTGAACCATCAAAGTACAAGGTCCAGGGAGCGAGTGTTACTGTGGCGAAGTCCAACTCGCGAAACGCTGTGAGCTCTGATGGTGGGTGATGGGCAAGAAAATCCGCTATTGCCTGTCCTTTTACTGCCTTTTGCGGAACATATTGCAACGAGAATTCGGACATGGCGAGGATCCACTTACCGATGCGTCCCCGCAGGATAGGGCGAGAAAGCATGTATTTGACCAGGTCGGATTGAGCGATGACGACCGTGGTAAAGGCAAGCATGTAATGGCGCAGCTTGCATCCTGCAAAGTAGAGGGCGAGACATAACTTCTCCATGGGCGAGTAGCGTGTCTCACAGTCTGTTAAAACTCTGCTGAGGTAATAGACGGCATGTTCTACCCCGTTCTCATCATCCTGGGCCAGGAGTCCACCGATGGATAGATCGGCGGCTGCGATATAAAGTTTAAGCGGGGCGCCGTCACGAGGCGGAATCAGGACTGGTGGGTTCGTGAGGTAGTCCTTGATTCGATCGAAGGCCTGTTGATGTTGCGGTTCCCATACGAACTCGGTTGCCCCCTGGAGCTTAAGTAGAGGGGAAAAGGGTTGGACCTTCCCTGCCGCGTTTGATATGAAGCGGCGGAGAAAGTTGATTCGCCCTAGTAGCCGTTGTAGCTCCTTCTTGGTAGTGGGAGGCGAAGCGGTGATGACCGCCTGTGCTTTGTCCTTTGGGATCTCGATGCCTCTTTGATGTACGAGGAAGCCAAGGAAATCACCGGCCTCCGCGAAGAAAACGCACTTGGCGGGATTCATCTTGAGGTTATATCTGCGCATCCGTGTGAACACCTGCCGGAGGTCTTCCACGTGGGTTGCTCGCGATTTGGTTTTGACTACCACATCGTCGATGTAGACTTCGATCAACTTGCCCAAGATGTCGTGGAAGATGAGGTTCATGGCGCGCTGGTACGTTGCCCCCGCGTTCTTAAGGCCGAAGGGCATGACAACGTACTCGAACGCGCCAGCGAAACCAGGGCAGCGGAAAGCGGTCTTGTGTCGATCCTCCTCGGCTACGGGAATCTGATGGTACCCGGCCGTGCCGTCCATAAAGGATAACACCTCGTGCCCTGCGGCGGCATCAATAAGTAGGTCAGCCACAGGCATGGGGTACATGTCTTTTGGTGTTGCGTTGTTGAGATCTCGGTAATCAACACAGACACGCATCTTGCCATTTTTCTTGCGGACGGGGACGACGTTAGACAACCACTCGTTATATTTGGCTACGCGAATGATTCCCGATCGGTGCATGCTTTCGATCTCCTCTTTAACCACGATCTGGGTTTCAGTTCGCATGAAACAACCGTCCTGCCGGACTGGACGCCGGTCGGGATAGGTTGGTAGCCGGTGGCAGACCAGGTCCGGGGACAAGCCTGGCATATCTTCGTACTTGTCAGCGAAGCAATCCCTGTACTCGCGTAGTAGGGCAAGAAGGGCTTCTTTTTCTTCCTCCGCCAACTTTGCACTGATGGAAATAAGTAGGGTGTGAGAGTCGCGGACTTGAGGTGGAGTGTCGTCCAAGGCAGCAGGAGCTAACTGAATAACTTCTTCCTTGGTATCGGAATAATCCACCACTTCATCGACGTATTCCATAGTCGCGACCTTGTCGTAGCCTTCGCGTTCTGCCCAGTACGAAAGGAGTCTTTCGCACAAGGACTCGCCAGCCTCGCGTGCCTCCTCAGAAAAGGCACTATCCATCGAAATGGGGTGTGAGAGTCGCGATGGTGTGAGGACGTTGCAAATCGTCCTTCGCCTGGGTAAGTCCCCATCGCGTTAAATTGGAGGCCGTTACCCCGTATGGGCGGCCCTTGTGATCGACGCCTTGAACATCCAACGGGCCCAAGTCCGTATTATAGTACCGGGCATCGTTGAGGTTGGCGGAAATAGAGAAAGGCCGCGGGTCGGCCTTGATGATGACTGCCTCACGTTTGTCTGTGTCCCAGATCATGAGTTCCTGGTGCATTGAGGAAGGCACGCAAAAACTTCTGTGGATCCAGTCTCGGCCGAGGATCATGCTGTAAGAGGAAACGCACTCGGCGACGAAAAAGGTATAAACCCGCGATGCCGGCCCGACCTTGACCCGTAGGAACAGCAAACCTAGGGTTCTGGACACCTGTCCTGTAAAGTTTTTCACCGTTAAGGACGTTGTCTGGATCATTGAGCGCGGGATGTCGAGGAGTCCCATGGTGCGGGTTGTGACGACATTAACCGCGGCACCGGTGTCGATCATGACCTTGTTGATCAGTTTCCCTTGGACCTCTGCCGTGATATACAGTGGTCGCATGTGGGTGGCCATGTCCAGGGTTGGCGTAGAAAAGGTCATGGTTGGCCTTTGTGCGAAACTGCTCGAACTTTCCTCTTGCGGAGTGCTATCGGCTGGGGCCAGGACTGGGCCCATTTCGCTGCTGCATGGCGGGGGTACGTTGCTGTCGTCCTCGCTGATGATAGTGATATCCGCCGCGCTGCAGGTCGTGTTTGGTGGAAGAGCGTATCGTTCCGAAATGAAGAATACCATCCCGACCTGAAAAGAGAATTGTTCGGAGACTGGGATCAGAGGCGTGTCAATGATCCCGTGTTCCCCTTCGAGCACGGCAAAGGCATCTGCTTCGCGGCTAAGCCCTTCATCAGTATCCCATCCGGAGACTTCTACCATATTGCAGGTGAATGACTCAGCCTGCTCTTCGTCTTGCTCTTCCTCTAGGTTGAGCCGAGGTTCTGAATGTGCCTCGTCGGCTTCCTCATTCTCGCGGAAACGTTGAGCCATTTGTTCGGCGAGGTTAGGACTGGAGGGTGCCGGTGTCTCTGCTGGTGGCTCTGAAGCCTGAGTTTGCCGCGGACGCCATACTGGCTTGGGTGAAGGCTGAGGATCCCTGGCTGGCAGTCTGTCTGCTGCCGCAGGAGCCTTACCGTTGTCTTCTTTCCCCAACTGCTGCAGGGCAGATACGCGGGGAACCATCCTAGTCTCGGGTTCCGGGGTACGCCGTGGCCGAGGCTGTTGTGGCGATGGTGGCTCCCTTCTGGCGTCAGCCTCTGGATTTTGACGTTCTTGTCGTCGTGAGGGCTGAGGCGGCTCACGTTTAGACTCTGAGTCCGGAGTCATGAACAACTTTCGCCTAGGGCCGGTAGGTGGAGCCTTGCTTTGTTCGGGCTCCGGTGACGGCCTACGTCTGGAAGGCTGCTGATCCCTCCTCCTGGTAGGCTCCGGTGATGGATTGGGCCTAGCAGGCTGTGGATCCCGTCTCCTGTCAGGTACGGGTGACGGCCTGCGTCTGGAAGGTTGCTGGTCCCTCCTCCTTTCAGGTATTGGGGATGGCCTGCGCCTAGGAGGCTGCGGATCCCTTCTTTGTTCATGTGGCGGTGATTGCCTGCGCATGGGAGGCTGCGAATCCGGTTTTGGTGGAACCGTGAGTCGGCAGAAAACATTTGGCTTGGGCGCAGGATCGTCACTGAACTGCTCGCAGATTCTTGGAGGTATGACTGGCGGCATTTGAAGGACCGCGCGCAGACCTTCTGCTTCCCGCCACATCCGTTCAGGCGTCTGTGCGAGCTGTGAGGGGCGTATAGCGCCCTCATCGACAGCCCGTAAGGCGCGTAGGATGCTGCCGTACCGCTTCTGGAGCTTGCGCTTCTTGGACCTGCTGATGGTCACTGCCTTGCCCCCTTGCTGCGTGTACCAGACCCCTTCCTTGATCGCTGATTTGGACGTCGGGGGAATGTAAGGGTTGGTTAAGACGCCGTCACGAGGGCTTGGGGCGCCGCTGCTGTGACTTCCACTGCTGGATTCTGACATGTCCATCTCGCTGGCGGCAGGGGATGGAGGTATTGCGGCTGCCCAATGCGCGGCAACGTATGTCTCGAGACGCGCTATCCTTTTCTCCAGTTCTTCGCGAGTCCTGGGGCTCGTAGGCTGGGAACCTTTGGCGGGAGACGGTCTATCGTCCCTCATGATTGCTTTGCCCTTATCCTTGTAGGAGGGGCGGTCTGGTTCGAGCTTTGCGACCAACTGTCGAGCTGGGTCGACTGCGCTCCTCATCTGGTTATCTGGGAGCATGTAGTTGTTCGCCGGCCGTTTGCGGTTTCGGCCTGGCGGTTCGGCTGGTCCTGCATTTGGTGACAGGTCTAATGTGATCATTCGCTGGCCGACGCGAGGCCAAGCGAAACCAGCAGTTGCGATTGTAAAGCCGCCCTCGTCCTTGAAGCAGATATATCCGAGGTCAAGCCAGTCTTGGATCTGGTCTCGGAGCTGGCGACATTCGCAGGTCCGGTGCCCCCAGCTGTCATGGAAACTGCAATGGACGCGTCCATCCTTGTACTCGCTGTAGGGCAAGGAGTGGAGTGTGACGAGCCCGGCCTCTCTGAGATCTTCTAAGACCTCGTGTGCCAGACTTTCATTGTAGGTGTACTGGCGACGCGGCTGGCGGGTATTGTCTTCTCCTTCCTCGCGGCCCCTTTTAGGCGCGCGACTTCGCTCGTCGTCCTGGGCCCGATCAGCCCAGTTGACTTCGACCATGCCTACTACGGGCGGGAAAGGGTCTACATCGACCAATGAGGCCGTGCTACCCGGTGCCTTCATCCTCAGCTCGCCTGAGTTTAACCAAGTCTGCAGCTGGTCTCGGAGCTTGACACAATCTTTAGTGTCATGATTGTACACGTTGTGGAAGGCACAGTATTTTTTGTCCTTCAGCTCCTCCTTAGGTGGAATTTTGTGGTCCAGGTGCACGTACTTCGCCTCGATTAGGTCATTGAAGACCAAATGGGCGTTCTTGGCGTCGTAAGTGTACGACTCGTACTCTGGCTTGGTCCAGGCGAAGGACTGGATGGTGATCGGCTCGCGGGTCATCTTCAGATTCTTCAGTTTATGAGCCACTTGCTTACCAGTCAGCTCTACCGCGCCAATGTCATCCAAGTCCTGGTCTGCATGAGCTGGCTCCGGCCTTTGATAGTAGGGATCGTGAGCAGGGGTTTGCATGCTGAGTGCCCCCACGATCCGGTTCTTTCCTGGTACATAGGTTCCCTTGGAAGCGTTGGCCTTGTCGTCCAGTTCGTTCAGGATGAGCTCGTAGCTGCCAACCTTGTTGATTAGGTCACCCATGGAACTGAAACGCTCTCCATGGTGCTTCAGCCGCTGGCGGTGCTCCAGACCCCGGATAGCCAATTTGATGGCTTCCTGCTCAGGCAGCAGGTAATCGCATTTGGCCTGCTGGATCTTGAAGCGCTGGAGGAAAGACACTCCGGACTCCATGATCTGCTGGCTCATCTGCGTGAGGGAGTCGAGGCCGACTTCGGGCTCAATTGTGCCGTATGTCTCCCGGAAGAGACGTTCCATGGTGGGCCAGTCTGGAATTGACCCCGGCTTCAGTCTGGAATACCAGGTGAAAGCGGCTCCGGACAGAGAAGTCCCGAAGAGCTTGAGCTTGAGCATGTCGTCATTCCCGTATTGGCCGCATTGGACCTTGAAACGGGCCATGTGAGTTGCTGCGTCTTCCCTTGTCTCCCCAGAGAATGTGGTGAAGACGATGTTCTTGAACCCGTGGGGGAAGGGATATTGTGCCACGCTATCTGGATAGGGGTCACGGTAGTGCAAGCTAGCATCACCCCTTCCGGTGTGCTCCTTGACAATGCTTGAGATGAGTTGGCGCCAGTCGGCCGCCGTTACTGGTGCAGAATCTGCCCCCTGGTCATGGCCATGCCATGCGGAGAAACTAGGGGCCTGTCCGACGTTCTTATGAGTCGAACTGGAATAAGCCACGATCGGGTCGTCTGGCGTTCCCATTCCTTGCGGCGCAAGAGCATCGGTGCCCTTGAGTGTGATCCTAGGGCTGCATGGCGAGGGTAGACGGGGTGGTGTCCTTGATGAGCTGGCCCCCAATGTGAATTGGGGAGCCTTCTGGGCCCCGACCCTTGGATTTGCCCTAGGACGCTCATTTGGCGGGATATACCTCGAGCCCTCCGCTGCGCTTGAACTGGTGGAGTTCACAGCGTGATTCTTCGGCGCTTGGGCCCGAATCCAGTCTTCCATCTGCAGGACCCTTGTACTCAGGGTATCATGGCGCTCTTTGTAGTCTTCGAGTTTTTCCATGCTGTTCTTGCTCCCGAAGAAGGAAGCGTTCTGCTGTTGCTGCAACTTGGTGTCATGGTCGTTCAGACGATGGGTTTGGGCTTCTAGGGCCTTTGTAAAGGCCACCTTGCTCTGATCCAGTTCAGTCTGGATCCTTTGCAGAGAGCCGGTCATTATGTCCTTGTCCTCCCTGATCGTGCCAACCACGTAGTTGAATTCCTCGCTGAGCCTAGCGTGGTTTTCCTGGTTTGCGAGCCAGATCTCCTTGTCCTTAGCGACCTGCGTAGAGAGGTCCTGGACAGTTTGTTGAGCTTCTTCGACTTTTAAGCCGAGCTCACTCCTGAGCGCGCCGATCTCATTCTTGAGATCGCTCCTCAATTCATTAGATCGCTCCCCGATCTCATTCTTGAGATCGTTCCTCAATTCTTCGAGCATTTTGCGGACTTCCTCTGCGGACAGAGTAGGTCCTGCTTCAGAGGTTGGTTGTGAGTTTGCCATTGTGGACTTAGTAAGGTCGGGATTGCCGAACCGAGTAAGAATCTCTTCTTTAGCGAGAGATCTGCAAGCCGCGCTGTTATGGGGCTTGTATTGCGGAGCCTTATGTTTCAAGCAAGAAAGCGAAGGTCTCCGGTAGGGGGAGTTGTCAGACTTCCCAATGATTGCAAGAAAAGTGAACTCCCCGTCCCACTGGGCGTGCCAATGTTTTGGCCCACGTCCTCAGCAAGGGTAGAGAGGGAACAAAAGGTAAAAATGGTGTGTGCGGGGCGTGCCACCTCACGGATGAGGAAAGAGAACGGTGCGCGTCCTGACTTCTTGACCAAGCGAATGAGGGCTCCGGCGTCACCTGATGAGGAAATATTTCCGAGCTTACTCTTCTAATCACCTGTCGATCGATACTCACTGTGAGAGCGAGCAGAGCAACAATTGGGAAATCGGAGATGAGTCCTGACGGGCTCTAGGATCTAAGGCGGGGTGCGCTTAGAACGTAAGGGTTTCGAGGAGACTCGAAGGTTTCGACTGTGTACGTCTGTTTGAAAGAGATTTGTTGATTGATTGATTGTGTGTGTTTCTGTAAGCTGTAAAGCTTCTTTATATATTCATCCGTAAGCAACTCGTGGAGTCTTACTCACAATCCAATGCGGACTCTGCAATTAAAACCCCACAAGGATACGATTAACTCGCCAGTCGTGCGCTCCATGCAACACGTGTCAAACCTATCTCGCTTAGGTTTCGTTCCCTACCTCGCTGCATTTCATTTGTCGTGTAGTAAGCGAACTCAAACACTAAGCGACCTTATCCCGAGGGCGTTATTAGTCATTTCCAACTCACCCTCGCCAGGAACTGTAGAGTCCCATGCGAACTGGAGATAAGGATCCCGCGAGGACGCCGAATCTCGCGAGGTATCAGAATCTTCTGGATAAAATCCACGTCACGTGCTGCCAAACCTCGCCACCCTTCGTGGGCTAAAAAGGCCACAGGCGTTGGCCCAAATGATATCCAAGCCTTTCTCGAGTCTTGGACCGAAAATGCCCACTGGGCTCAAACAGAAAGGAAGAGCTGGTTCTTCCACTATGATTCCTGATATATCAATAGGTGTTCTGTATGAAATTCCAATTACATAGTCTGATAGCATCATAGAGAGTTCCCAAGGTGGAGAACAAGGTATGAGGGATTTAACCCACCCTCACTCCTTCTTCTGGATATTATATCATGGAACCAGAATGCTTTTGTGTCAGGGAGACTCATACAGGACAATCTACTACTAGCTCATGAAGCTTATCATTACCTACGGCTCAAGAAGGAAGGTGGGAATCGCGAAGTTGGCCTCAAGCTTGATATGAATAAGGGCTTTGACAGGGTTGAACGGGATTTTCTCAAGGAAGCCCTTCTTAGATTTGGTTTCTCAATTACTTGGGTCAATCTCATTATGAAGTGTGTGTCGATGGTCTCGTTCTCAATTGTTCTTAATGGTAATCCAAGGGTTTCTTTCAAGCCTAGTAGGGGACTAAGGCAAGGAGACCTTCTGTCTCCCTGCCTTTTTCTTCTAGTTAGTGAGGTGCTCTCTCTGTGAATTAAGGAAACTATACTAGAGGGTTCTTTGAAGGGTATTACGGATAGTTTGGAGTTAGAACTGGCTTCCCACTTTGCATTGCTTCAATCAATGTTAGATCGAGCCCTTGGGGCCTCAACGTGGGGTTCACGAACACATCAAGAGCATTGTAAAAATTAGACATCTCCAATGGCTCCAAGGCTCCTAGTACCTTCACATTTGTGCCTAATTCAGCATATCTTCTTCTCCAAGGACCTGACCCTGCAACAAGCAAAAACACGCCGGGGTAGCGCTTCACAATTGAAGAAAATGCTCTGTAAAGAAGTGGATGCCCTTTGTCCTTAACCAGCCTCCCTGCCACTCCCATCACAAGGCTCACATTGGGAGGTATACCATGTCTTTCTCGGAACCTTGCACCCGCTTCAGGGTCCGGCAGAAATTCTGTCTCATCAACCCCATTAAGTATAACATGCACATTTCTCTGTGGGATCTGATATATGTTGACTAGAACCTCACCAGCACTCTTGCTTATGCATATATGCTGCTTATAGTTCTTAAAGAACCGAATCTCCTCAATGAGCTTTGGCAATGCTTCTTGCAGCTCTGGCATGGGCTCTAGCATATCCCCATTTGGGTCAGTCAGGAGTTGTTGCAGTAACTTAGAGTGCATTGTTTCATACGATATCCCGTGCCAAGTGACAGCCACATTAGGCATCCTCTTCGCGCGCCAATAAGGCAACGCAACACTCTCGGTGTGCACATAGTCAAATGCCCCATCCAAGTTAACTTTATTGAAAATTTCAAATGCTAGTGAACAATCAACCTTACCATGATCATTTGCTGCAAAGTAAACATGCAGGTTACCTTCATGTATGTCCCAATGAGGCCTCTTATCTGAAGGCACAGTGAAGACATGAACCTCATGACCCTTTGCAGCAAGCGCTTGGTATAATGTGGAAGCATGGCGCTCCATACCACCCGGGTCTGCACCAACTGGCCATGTTTTGGAGAAGACTGCCAGCTTGAGCTTCTCGAATGTGGGACCGAAACAGAGTTTGTTCCATGGGAATTTAGCATCTCTAAGATCACCATTGAATTGGGTGTTCTCATCACCCCCAAAGAATGGTTCTTGGGTGTTCTTAAGTGATGAAAGGAAGAGGAACAACGAAGTAAATAGCAGAATCAAAGTGAGAATGGTCGAGAATCTAATACGTATGAAGTTAGAAGAAGAAGAGCTTTTGCAAGTTTGGTGTTTCAATCCCATTGCTAAAAGAAAAGTGTGATCCTTTGGATGACATGAACTGGTTATTATAAAGTCTTGAATGTAATAAAGGCTTTAGGCCATTGATGCCGGATCTCCTCGAACTTGTATATCACATGGCCTTTGGTCAACTCTTAGAACCCTTTTTCAGTGACATGAAAACTCAACTTGACATGAAAACTCAACTTGCATGAAAGCTCAAAGAAGTTACAAGAGGACACAAGTGCTTTGTTTGCTTCAACGTGTTTTCACTCATTGCAAAAGAATCACCAAAGTTTGGTTCTTTTTCTTCACTAGGCCAAAAAAGACGTGACCTTTGCACAAGCAAAGACCTAAAACGACGACAGCCGATGACAAAACGACACAACACAATCAGTCAACACTTGTTGCTTCTACGCAGCACCCACTCACCATCGTCTCCTAGCCTTTGACACTCAGTTTTCCCAAACTTTCAAACCATAAGCTTGCTTCTTTCTTCAACCTTGATTGCACTGAAGTAGCAGTCTTGTCCCAAAATTCCCCAAACCCTCTAATTCAATTTCAAATTTCAGGGTTACCCACAGTTGCAAGATCAGGGTTTTTGAGGGGGTTATGTTTTTGTAGCAAAACCCTAGGAATGTAATAAATTTAGGGGTTTGTCCCATAAACCCTAACCCAGTTCCGATTTCGATCAAAGCCATCAAATTTGGGAAGATAGTTATCACATTTGGGTTGTTTGTGAGGGTTTTAACCTAGAATGGTTTCGGGCCCACTTGTTGGAGACGAAGCCAGCAACAGATTCTATTCCCGGAACGCCCAGAATCCCAACCATGTCATACGTCACTCGTCGGAGCAGCAGAGCTTGATGCAGCAGTTCCGAGGCGAGACGGCGTCGTTTGATTCCTCGAACAATGGGCTCGCCGAGCCCGGCAATGGGCCACGTGGGTATTCGCAGGTGGGGGACAAGGTGAGGATTTGCTTGAACGCCAAGGCTGATATTAACGGAATCAAGTGGAAGCTGATGGGTGAGCTTGAGCAAGTGAGGAGCTTGGTGAGGAATCTCGAAGCGAAGGAGGCTCAGCTTACTGAAGGGTATGGTTTTTCTCAGAAATCTGATCATAATTTGGTAGATAATAATAATAGAAGTACAATGCCATTTAGGGGTCTAGGTGTTTGTAACGCGGATAATGAGAATAAGGGTGGTGAGGGTGTGGAGAAAAAGAAGAGGAAAACTCCAAAGGGAGATCAGAGTTCTAGGAATCTGAAGTTACCTCCTTCCGGGGGTAAGAAGAATTTGGGTAGGAAGAGTGAAGTTGGGCTGTTGTTGGGGTCGGATAAGAATTCGAGTAGATTGTTGAAGAGTTGTACTACTTTGCTTGAGAAATTGATGAAGCATAAGCATGGCTGGGTGTTTAATAAGCCGGTAGATGCTAAGGGGCTTGGCCTTCATGATTATTATAAGATTGTTAAGCATCCGATGGATTTGGGGACGGTGAAGAGTAGGCTGGACAAGAATTGGTATAAGACGGCTGCTGAGTTTGCAGAGGATGTGAGACTTACGTTCAATAATGCCATGTTGTATAACCCAAAAGAGCAGGACGTTCATGTGATGGCAGCCCTATTGTTGAAGTTGTTTGAAGAGAAATGGGCGGCTATAGAGGATCAGTATAATCTTAATAGGAGAGCTGAAATAGGTAATGATTCAGAATTCCCAACCCCTGCTTCAAGAGATGTTGAAGCTCCTGCTCAATATAATATCAATAGGAGGGTTGAAATGGGTAATAATTCAGAAGTCCCAACCCCCATGTCAAGAAAGGTTCAGGGTCCTGCTCATAATATTAATAGGAGAATTGGAATGGGTAATAGTTCAGAATTGCCTACCCCTATTTCAAGAAAGGTTCAGGCTCCTCCTCCTCCTCTTTCTTCTCCTTCTCCTCCACCATTGGAGATGAGGACTCTTGATAGAGCAGAATATATGACAAAGCCGGTTGATCCCAAGTTGAAACCTGCAAGTGTTGGTCATACAGGTAGAAAGCCGGTTCCAAAGAAACCAAAAGCTCGGGACCCTGACAAAAGGGATATGAATATGGAGGAGAAGCAGAAGCTCAGCACAGACCTTCAGGCTTTGCCTTCTGAGAAACTAGCTAATGTTGTCCAGATTGTTAGAAAGAGGTGTCAAGGGATTCTACAGCAAGACGATGAGATTGAATTGGACATTGGCAGTGTTGATCCTGAAACACTCTGGGAACTGGATAGGTTTGTGACTAATTACAAAAAGAGCTTGACCAAAAATAAGAGAAAAGCTGAACTTGCTCCTCTATCAGTAGAAGAATCTGACTATGCTATGCAGGAGGTAAGGCTATCAGTCATGTAGTATTGAAGTCCTCTTCTTTGTTTTTTTCTTTTTTATGTTTGTACAGCTTATACTTGATTTTTATCTTTTGAACTTGCAGAATGTGGAACAAGCCACCGTAGAAGCACAACATGAACCCATAGCAGGTATAAATTTAACTCTTTATGCCCCAGTGGACTTTGGTTTATGCCCACTGCTGCAACTTGATAACAATATAACAATATAATTATTGCAAACTATTTGGGCTAAACTTGTTACCTCAATTAGCAGTTGAATACAACGAAAATGCATCGTCCCCGGTTCAAAGAGAAGATCAAGGTGGGAATGTGAGTGGATCAAGTAGTTCTAGCAGTGGTTCTGGATCCTCTTCAAGTGGTAAATATCATTATTTTGCTTTCCTATACTTATAATGTTGTAGTGCTCTTTAAGATGATAAATAATTAATTTTGTTGTTACGTTCTGTACAGATTCGGACAATGAGAGTTCCTCTGGAAGTGGATCATATTCAAATTGTTGACCGAGGGCTTGAATTGATTAGTTAAGGTAGGTAGCACCATCTTTGTTAATGAGTATTTCCATTTTCTGGTCATCATGCGTGTGACCATGGGCAATTTGCTTTTTTTAGGCTTCAAAATGCATTTGGTGTTGAATCAACTACTGATTATGATACATGGATACTTTTATACCATGAGTGGTATGCTGCTCTTTTTGCTTCCATAATTGCTCATTATTGACCTTCTTTGATTTTGCGAACCCCAAAAAGGGAAATGAAAAAAATGCGGAGGTTTTATCAAACGAGTGACTTGGTGATCTGCCATTTGTCATTTTGGAAATTAACTTGTTCCTTTTCTTCTCCTCTCAGCCCTGTATGGCCACCTCTCAATAAATAATAAATTCAGAAATAGCGGTCAGAAGCGTTAACGTGTGTGTGTTTCATATGTTATGCTGTTTACCATATTGATTACCAGAAATAATTATAATATGTACTTAAATATGTTTTATACTTAAAAGCATTTTGAAACTTGTGGGTCACATTGGAGAATTTAACTGCTACTTTCTTTAGAACTCAAGCTGTTTCTTCTCATTTCATATATCTCTGTTCCATATTGTTCGTCATATGTATTTTTGCTGTACTTGTTTGCTCTGTAATTATGGCGTACATTCATCTCTCTAGCAGGTAGTGATGTTTTCATCCTGTACTCTAGTAGTGGCACCCCTCCACTTTTTAACTTTTTTGATTATCATGAAATTATTTTAGACATATGAATGCCTTCTCTGTTGGGATCACCAACTTGTCTTCTTTGGTTGCCAATGCTTAGTAGATGCCTGTGCATTTTTTTGTTGTTGTTCAAGTTATAATGCACATAATATATATTTATGGGTATCTTCTATGCATGATACGGCTGCTCGTGCATCATGATATTTTCTTGGGGTCGGAATCCGTTTCAATGACAACAAAAAAGGCTTTGGATTTTACAAAAAGGCTATACGGATTTTATTTTACTTGAAGAATCTGTCAAACTTTAATATATATTTTATTTTTGAAGTGACTAGATATGAACTTTATATAGGCAAAGAATGGTTTCTTTGTGTTATTCTATTCCAATCTAGTTTTTCCATATAATAGTTTAATCAAATATTGGTTAGATCCCTAGATGTAAAATCACCCCAAGTGCGCCCTTGATGATTTTAGATAACTCCCTCTGCAATATCCAATTATAAAGATGGTTAATACCTCTAAAGTCAGAAGGTATACTAATTGTGTGTTAACATTACATAAATTCTCTTGCAATATTTGAACCAAGATGGCTTCTGTTCTTAATTCATGTTTAATGCGTGTGCTGAAATCAACATTTTTGGATGAAATGTTATAGAACCTTGTAGTTAAGAGTCTCTTTTCTTAGAGATCTGTATGATGCTAGATCTGTCTTGTATATGCACGTCTCCACATTGATTGAGAATCTGTTAATCCAAATTCATTAACATACGAAATTTGTAGCCAAAAAAAAAAAATCAGTGATATGCACTTAAGATGATCATGTGCATGCATGAATATACTGTCATTCTGTAGTTCATTTTGTAAAGCTCTATGTGGATGTCTGATGCAAGTTTTCTTATTTTTTTGACAGCTCGGTGTTTTAGAGAAGTTTTTGTTCAGCCTGGGATATGGTGTGTACATCACGTTTGATCCATCTGACAGCTGCCCCATAATCAGAGTTCTCCATAGGTATATGTTAATGTGGCACAGTTAACCTAAATGGTGAGGGTATGGTGTGGGGAAATGGGCTACGTTTAGGATTAGGATAATCCCTTACAATGTAACCTGAAAACAATATCATGGTTACATGAAATATTTTCTATGATAGTACTATTGCAACTGGTGCTCGCTATTTCCACATCAAAATGAAATTTACTTTTGATTGGGGAGCTATTATCATAGGATTTATGCAGCCAAAGTTGGGAGGCTGAATTCAACGCTACAGTTGTCCTTGTGCTGTCGCATGACATCTTGATGACTTGTGATCTAGTTGTTGTCATTGTGGATATTAGTTTATGTTTTGAACAATATTAAACATTTGGCTTTGATCTGTAGCGTTGTAGAGGAAAATGTCTATATTTCTCAATCAAAAATTAGTTGCTCCATTTTGGTTGTCTTATCTTCTACCATGGTCTTGAATTTGTAGCAGGCTTTTGTGGTTTTTTTTTTTGATTAAATTCAGTTTATCCCCTAAATCTTTGGTGTCCAAATCAGTTCAGTTCTGTAACTTTTTTAAAAATCAGTTTGTCCTTTTAACTTTTTTTAAATATATCAATTTGGTCAAATTTTTGAATTTCTCTCAAAATATGACGTCACCAAACTAACAAAGGGACTCATTTTCACCAAACTGAAGGGTAAAATAATCAATTTGATAAGATATTATTAAACAAAATAAAAATATATATTTGTTTGGTAAAAAAAATGGTTCTAACAACAAAACAAAATCAACCACAAAATAAGGCCGTAACATCAAAATTCTTCAGAAAAATCTTGTGAAATCTCAGAAAAATTTTATGACATAAACACAACACAAATTACTGTATATGAACAGAATAACCATCAATTTTTCATAAAATCTACATACAACCATGTTCATAATCACCTAAAGTAGCAACTAAATAGATGCATATTAATGTGTTTACATCCAACTAACAAAACCAACAGTTTGGATTCAGCTGCACAAAAGACTAGCTCTAATCATCTATGCAAAAGACTAGACCTAGCAAGTAGCAACCATGAAACCTATGACATGGTTGCACAAAAATAGCAGCTATGCATCTCTAAAACCTAACCATGTTTGCTAATATCACATCAAAACCACATTACCCTATTTTCAACCATTCTTTGCATTGTCTCGAATCCGGACAGAAGTTGTTGATGAAGCTTGAGAAGCTTTTGGTGCAGAATCTTTAGTCTTACTTGAAGCTGTTTTACCACTGTTTGTAGCAGCTTTAGGTGGTCTTCCTCTCGGTGCAGGCTTACTTGCTGCACGTGTTGCGACCCTTTGTGCAGCCCTCTTTTCCTGCAACAGTAATAGGTATGGATAATGCATTTACAACTAATGGCCACAAACATGTGACACAACATTCTAAAATCTCAAAAAATATTTTGGTGCTTAAATCACAATTCATCAATAAACCTTTGCATCTTTAGCTCTCTTTGCTGCCTTAGCTCTCAATTCATTCTTTGTCTTTGGCAGATCTTTGGTACCATTTTCCTGCAACAATAGTGTGGATTAGTGTATGAGTCCCTGATAACTATACATAGTTCAATAATAACACTTAACAAATCTAAAAGGCATAAAGTACCTTAGAAGCCGATGTCGATGATGATGTCGAACCATTGTTGAGCTTTCTCTTCTTGCTAGTATTAACTGCTTTTCCTTAGGTGGAAGGTGCCTATGACAAGTCGTGATATTGTGACCCAACACTCCACATCGGCTACACTTGAGAGATCTTTGCACCCTTCCAAGTTTAGGACCATCATTCTCTAACTCACAAGCATTCTTGCCCTTTTCATCTTCGGCCTACCCGGTTGCCTATTGTATTCTGGTGGTAAGATGGCAGGTTCTTCACTTGGGATCCACAAGCTCATCCCATTTACAGGCTAGATTGTGTTGGAGTAAGTAGCCATGTAAGTCTTGGTCAGGTAACAAGCATCCACAAATTCTTCAGGCTTTTGTCTCATGAAGTTGATAGCAGCTATGGCATGCTTGCAAGGGATTCCAGTTAGATCCCATCTCCTACAAGCACACATCCTTCTGGCTAGATCTACCACATACTTTGAACATCCAATGCTTTGAACTTCAATTTTGGTGCTTCCGGTCCCTTGAGGGATGCAATCTGTTACAGTTTTAACTTTGTTTTTCTCGAGAATTACCCTAGGCTTGGGGCAGATAGGGTCCAACACTTTGCTCATCTTATCTTTTCTCACAGCTATCCTTTTCATCATCCTTACCCTAATTTCCTCAAAGCAAGTAATAACTGGTTTTAACCTTGCAGGTAGAAATGCTGCATTAAAACTCTCACAAAGATTGTTGAGCAACACATCAAACTTCAAAAAAGTGTTAAAGTGGGCTCTGCACCAATGCTTTGGATTTCTTTTTGGATCTACAAAGTGTAAAATAGTTCATAATATTAGTGTCAAATATGAGTAAAGGTAAAAGATGAAGAAGCTAATAGAAATTTTCTTACCTGTGAGCCAATCAACAGTGGCTGGGCAAATTTGTTTCATCAGAATCATCTCTTTGTCGTATTAAACTATGGTTGTAGACTTTGCAATTGCCCACAGCTGGTCCTTCATCACCTTGCCAGGGAACTTTTTATTAAAATTGGTCCACAAGTGCCTTACACAAAACCGATGATCTACTAATGGCAATACTGACTCACATGCAGGTATAAGCCCTTTTTGTTTATCTAAAATGAAGGTGAAACCATTCCCTTCACCCGTGATTTCCAAATCCTTAACCAAAAGCCTTAAGAACTAGTCCCATGAATCCTTGCTCTCCATTTCTACTTGTGCATAAGCAACCACCCAAGTTGTGTTATTAGCATCAAGTCCAACTGCTGATAATAACTGATCACCATAGGGACTTTTGAGATGACACTCATCTAATCCTAGAATAGGCCTGCATCCAACTTTGAATCCTTGCTTCAATGCTCCTAAACAGATGTACATTCTTTTGAAGATAGGCAACTGTTGTGGATTGTTAAAGTCACACTTGATATCCACAGTTGTATTGAGGTCCACCCTTTTCAGCTCCTTAGCATAATCTTGGACTCTTGCATATTGTTCATTCATGCTTTTTTCAAGCATCTCCAAAGCAACCCTCTTAGTTCTATATGCTTGCTAAAATGAAACGCTAGCTCTCACTTCAGCTGCCATGTATCCTCGAAAATTTTCTAAAACAATAAAACAATAAAAGCATTCAATATAAGGATCTGATCAAACATTAACTTTGATCTAGAAAAAAACAAAGAACAAAATTAATACATGTTGAGATATCAGGGTTAAGTTTGATGAACTGAGAAAATCTCTCCACTAGATATGGTGTTATAACCATAGTGTTCTCTTGAACCCTAGCACAGGTGTGACCACCAATATATTTCCTAACCAACAAGGTGCTCTCATGTTGCATTCTAGTTGCCCTCAACTCAAAATCACAATTATCAGCCTTGCATATAGCGTGGATTTGGTCACTGTCACTCTTGTCAAAGAGGACCTCCCAACCATCCTGGATTTCCCTCTCCCTTAAGGCTGCTCTTAGTATTCTTGTCGTTGCAAACTTCAATCCTTTGAAAAAAAAAAAAAAAAAAAAAAAAGGGTTCGTCATGTCTGTTTTCGGATTAAATTCTGGAAATTTATCCACCTCAAAACCATCATCAGAGTTGTACTCATGCCCTATGGCTTCCTTATCAGAGTCAACTGCCTCAAACATTGCTTCTTCATCTTCAACTTCAATAACTTCGTCTTCATCTGCATCCAACTTACACTGATAAACCCCCTTGTTAACATCTCCTTCTGGTTCAGTTAACCAATTAAACAAAAAATCATCATCTACTCCATAACCTGCATACTCATCATCACCCTTAGCAGGGTTGTAGTCAGCACCATCTTCAATTGGGTCTTCACCATCAGACCCAAACTCATCTTCATAGTCATCTTCCTTTTTCTTCTTTCCTTTATCAGAAGGATCAATTGTGGGAGCCTTGCTTGTTTGAGTTGGAATCTCGTCTTGAGACTCATTTATCTTCAAAGCAGTCATACCTTGCCTATTAGCACACCTCTTATACCTTTTATTCTTCTTTAATGAATCAGGCAGCCTATTGTGTGAAGGTAGGAGCTCTTCAACCCCAACTGATGACTTTTTCCCACTGCTACCAGCTTGACTAAACCCAATTAAGGGTATATAAGCCTCATATATGAACAAATCATCGTCTTCCTCATTGTTTTCTGGGTCCAACTATCTATGGTCAAGGTAGAGAATCACAAGCCTCACCCTTGGAACACAACAACACATCATCAGCGCATCTCCATCATTATTCAGCTTGGTTACTATATCTTCCTCAGACCCTATAAAGTAATAATAATCAAACCTTTTACCAGCATAAGAACGATTGATACCCATCATCATCCCATACACCTCAGTTAAGCTCATTTTGTCCTTGTCCACATCATCGTAGTAACTGATGCTTCCACCTATGTACTTCTCTATATGATCATAATATCCTCCATGATACACTTTAATCGTAAACAAATCAGAATTAACTGCAATCACAAACAAAAAATACAGAATCAGTGACGTAAATATATACTTACCAACCTAATTATGAAAGGCTTCCAACAACTATAATAGGTAAACCAATACACTTCAATAGGTAAACCGGCGAATATACTTCAATAGGTAAACCCAAAATTTTTCGTCTCAACCTAAACCCACAGCTGTCCCATATGCAGTATCAAAAACCCAGAATTTTTCGTCTCGACCTAAATCGGAAACCTAGATGCATATGAATCCCAAAATCAATAATCAACAACACTAAAACCTCAAACAGTAAACCCCCTAAATCATCTGCAACAATAAAAAATTCAAAGCCCTAACTCACCGTAATTTGGTTCGCCTCCATTCTTTAATCGGGGTATCCAAACATCTGCCCCAACCATCTCCTCTACCTTTGCGTTGATCTTCAAACCCCTAACAGCCCAAATTTGGGTTTTTGTTAATCTGGGTTTCGCAAGGTTTGAAGATGATGGAGAGAGAGAGAGAGACCACTAGCCTTTGTCCATTTTCAATCACTGCTCCCGAAACATACTCCTACCATATTTAAACAAGAAAGAAGTTGAGATCGGGGAGGGGAGGAATAAGACACATAATAGCAAGTATATTGGGTTGTCTGGGCTTTAACGAAACCAAGCAAAGATGGCTTTTATTTCCTTTTATTTTAAGTTCCAATTAATTTTAAAAAAATGTATTTTAGACATTTCGTTGAAAATGAGTCCCCTTGTCAGTTTGGTGACGTCATATTTTAAGGGGAATTCAAAAATTAAACGAAACTGATGTGTTTACGAAAGTTGAATCTGTAAACTGATTTAAAAAAAAGTTGCAGGACTGAACTAATTTTGTCACTAAAGATTTGGAGGTAAACTGAAATTAATTCTTTTTTTTTTCTTGAAATACTGAATTTTATTCAATAGATTATAAGGAATGGTTTCATTCTTGTGTAACTAGATTACTAGTACACAATGGAGGAGATGCAAGCCACAATTCAGTCTGCTCTTCATAGGCAACATCAGCCAGCTTGTGGGCTACTTGATCGCAGGACCTGGGAGAAAAGCTGATTCAAACACCCATCTCAAGCAACTCTGTATGTCATGATGTCATTGACTTGCTTATCTCAAACAGATTCACAGCGGTACTAGCAATTTCCTGAACAGCTAGCAAGCAGTCCGATTTGATGATGGCTTCTTTTAGTTTTAGCTGGTGTATGAGACGTAGACGGTAGACCCTCTTGGATGGTCAGTAGTTCTACACTTCCACTTGTGGTGCCTGCATTGACGTGATGCTCATTTGCTCAGGCTTGATGAGAGCAGCCTGAAACGCACCATCGGAGTTTCTTAATACACCACGAACACCCTCATGTGGTATATGTGGTACAAAAGCTCCATCAACATTGAGCTTTGGGGTTTCTGCATTTAGGCTTTAGGGTATGTATAGCAGTAGTGTGTCCAGCTTGTTGGAATCACTCAAGTAAAGCACCCGAACAAAATATCATTTGGCGTCTGCGTCCACCTACCAAGACAACCTGAAAACCTAAATCCATTTCAATCACCCCCATCGCATTAGGACCCAACTCAGAGAAACACTCACCCTAAAGCTGACCAACACCTAAACCAAATTTACAAGGAAAACGAGCAAAGCTCAAATCAAACTTTCTGAAGACAACAAAGCACCAAATTATTGTAGTATAGTAGGAATCATCATAGCCACCTGTTCTTTCTTGGTATAACGGTTTGACCTATGAACTCTTGATTTCTTTTCGAGTATACTTGTATCATTGCATGTATACAAAGTTCATGTTTTGTGATTTCTGTAGAAGCACAAATACATGAGATACATTGTAGAGATCCTAGATTTTAAGAAATTGATCTCCCTCGTTCTTCCTATTTTATAAGTTCTGCTTGGGTGGTTGTCTCTGTCCATTTGGCAACTGAATTAGGGCCATGAGGCATGAGCTGTTGAGTTCTCAATTCTCTTCTTTAATTCTTCCATTCATCACTTCTGCAACAAAAAAAAAAAAAAATTGTTAAGTGAAGTTAGGTTGATCATGGTTAAAAGAAATTGTTCCTTGACACTTCACAGAAGGGTTTGCATCCCCAGGCTACGAAGCATCCATGTCCGTATCTAGACCATAAACATGAGAATATATTCCATTCCGAGTGGTGAAAAACCATACACAAACAAATGGTTGAAATGCACTGCACATTTGTTGTCATCTGAGTCGCCATCTGCAATAGGTTGTGAGATGCTTGCTGCTTTTCTTCCAGATAGCGGCAAGCACTCTATTTGGAACTTTGAGAGCAACACTATACTGGTCTATTAGTTATACTGGACTATTAGTTTTGTCATCCAAACCACTTTCAAAAATTGAATTGGAGTCTTTGAGGCTATCTCTCAAATCCCATTATTTCTCATGGCTTCTACAAAATCAATTCAAATGACTAAACACTAATCAGACATTTGTGATCAAGTTCAAACAGAGTAAACTCTCCCATAAACATGACACCGGGAATTATTGACGCAACGTTTGGTCCTATCAGAACTTACTCCAATAAAAAGCCGGCACTGTTGGCAGCAATGAAAGTACAACACTACTTTGACAAATGCAAAATTTGGATGGGTATAAGGATGGGTAAGATAACCCCATCCCAAGGCATCGATCATGCTTTACACTAACTCTGGTTGGCAAACTTGATACCCTTCTCAATAGATGATTTCAACTCAGGCTTCAATTGTTCCAATCCTTCCTTTTCAAAGTCTGAGAGAGGACCTAAATCCAAAACTTCCTCAACACCATTCTTCCCTAGTCTCACCTGCAAACAGCAATAAATGATCATTGATCACTGAAAAATATACTCAACTGGACAAACATTTATGACAAAAACTGGCCGGAACAAAAAATATCTATGAATATGCATGATGATACAAGCTTTTAACTCCAATAAAACATGCAAACAAATGAATGGTTCACAAATATCAAGGGTCACCCATTAATAAAAAATATGATTAATTTCAGTTTACCCTCCTGAGCTTTGGGGTTAACATCATTTCAGTCCCCATACTCCTAATTTTGAAAATTTGCCCCCTAAAGTTTTCAATTTTCATAAATCAAGCCCAATTGTTAAAATTCCGTCCAATTTGGACGTTAAATGCTAGCATGAAATCTTAGAAAAATGGTCCTAAAAGGCGATTTATGTTGTTATATGACTATTTTAGCCTTTAAAGTGAGTTATGAAGTCAAAATTAACGTCCAAATTAGACAGAATTTCAGCAATTAGGCATGATTTATGAAAATTGAAAACTTTAGGGGGTAAATTTTTAAATTGAGTAACCTCAAGGGGGTAAACTGAATTTAATCCTAAAAAATATACCAACTAGTTACAAATGATTGAACCAATACGTGCTGAAACAGAAAAAAATTATCAACCAAAAAGCACAGTAAGCACATGTTGGAGAAGCCATTTACACACTACTGTTCCTAGAAGGTGGAAACCAGTAAACCATAAAGGGACAGACCACTGATCATGATTACAAAATAGTGGCACATGAAGATATACCAATTAACATGGTAATACTCAAACTCAACACTGAGCACAGAAGTGAACAGTAAAGTCATGTACTTGTGCGTTAAGAAACAATAAGCTTGAGATAAATGAAATCACAATTTTGTCAAGCTCACAAACCTTGGAAGCAAAGAAAGGAAGTTCAGTGATGCATGATTGCACATACGAACATTCCACAACATCAGGGACCCCATTAAGTCCCTTAAGACAAGCATCAGCAAAGAGAGCTCCAGCATAGCTGCAACATACAAGACAAGTCAGTATAGGGAAAGACATTGATTTCCTTTTCTTTATTCCAACAACTAAAAGAAAACATAATCCACACAGTACAACCTGACAGGAGTATTATAGAACTATGAAACAGTAATGGGGACAAAACTTTAACAGGAATGGAGACATAACATTTTAATGTGGATAAGAAAGACATTCACCACATAAATTTACAAACTGCGAGAACAAAATGTCCAACGACCTAGCACAAAATATAAATTAGATGGTTTTATCTAAATACTTACGCCATGGACAATGTAGCAGATCCCTTTCCAGCTTTGGCTTCAACAACTTCTGTCCCTCCGTCCTGGGTCCTCTTTGTCAAAGCCTTGATATAATCATCAGACAAATTGGCTTTTGGGGTAGCCTGCAACACATTCAAAACACACAAGTAGCCAAGTGAATGCAAACCAACGCACATTCCAGAGAAGCACTTCCAAACTTTCATTCGATCCAAGAAACAGTCAAAAGTATTGAAGTGATACCCACCTGAGAAAATAGTGGGAGAATGGTAATGCCAGCATGGCCACCAACAACTGGTACATTAACCTCTGCAACAAGACACACCATTTTTCAATTGAAAGTAAACAAGACGCAAACCTTACAAAATAAATCAAGCTTCTACAACCTAACAAACACCAAAATGAAGACAACTAGCGGTGTCAAGTATCAATCTTTTACACAAAAATCACACATGATATTAACATAACCAAAAGAAATGAAGTTCTCGAACCCATACCAGCAACGGGGATGCCGGCCTTGCCAGCATAGAAAGTCTTGGCCCTGACAACATCAAGAGTAGTCACACCAAACAACTTCTTCTCGTCATAAACCCCGGCCTTCTTCAACACCTCCGATGCGATTGGAACAGTAGAGTTCACAGGGTTGCTAATCATATTGATAATCGCCTAACGAAAACAATCAACCCGAAAACCAATTCAATCACACACACAAACCAATTCAAAAGATTCCGAATACGAAAGCGCAAACCGAGATATAGATACTCACATGAGGACAGTACTTGGCAATTGCGGCAGTCAAAGACCTGACGATACCAGCATTAATGTTGAAGAGATCGTCTCGGGTCATTCCGGGCTTACGTGGCACACCGGCGGGGATAATCACGACGTCGCATCCCTCCAAGGCCTCGCCGAGCTGTTCCTCGCCAGCGTAGCCTTTAACCTAAAATCACACAGCAAAAAACCGCCTAATTTCAGTCAAAAACCGTCGGATCCGAGCAAATCAGACACGAATTCAGAGAGTAAGGAGCAGCAGTACCTCAGATCTGGTGTTGATGTGGCTGACGTCGGCGGCGACGCCGGGGGTGCCGGCGATATCGTAGAGGGAGAGCTGGGAGACGAGAGGGTTGAGCTTCATGAGGAGAGCGAGGGGCTGGCCGATGCCACCGGCCGCGCCGAGGACGGCGACCTTGCGCTGGGGGACGGACTCCGATGAGTAGCCACGGCGGGCGACGCGGCTGACGGATCTGATCAACGACATGGATGGCCTCATTTTCTCTGTGTCGTTTGTTTTGCTGCCTCGGAGTGACGAAGAAGAAAAGAGTCGATAGAGTAAAACTTCAGTCTTCAATGTGGTGGTGCGGGTATTTATAATTTGGTATTTACTGTGTTAGGTAGGGCTTCACTGTATCTACGCAGATTCTGAGAATATGTCAATCTCTCGGCTTGTTTCTTTATTTTGTCTTTTTTTTTTTTGAAAGGTATGTCAATCCATATGTTAGTAAAAAGAAAACAACGTGAACATGATCCGTTTAAAAAAAAATTTGAACCATGAAACACCTAAAACTTAACCAATCTTTAAGTCGAAAACCGTAACTTTAAAGAGCAGAAAAGTAACTTAGTAACCAAAATTAATGAGTTAACTTTTTCAAAAGTGTCCGGAACTAATTTACGTTGAAAGGTTCTCGCCAGACGAGGACACAAAAATAGAAGCATCAATCATTTGCCTCCTAAGAGAGAGGTGGTTGTTATTGTACCTCTGTTATGAACACAATTCTATGAAAACACATCTTTATATATATTAAAGCAAAATCATAGTATCACTATTCATTTAGTGCATAAATAGATAATTTTACCCTCACTTGTAATTTATTTACAATAATGCCATCGTTTTCCTTCTTTCTAGAAAAGAAAAGATTGCTCTATCTCAATGGCTATTATGTTGTATTGATCTAACTTCTGCTAACCATCATTTACTTTGTGATTACACAACCAAATTTTTGAGTCAGGGCAATAAAAAAAAAGCATTAAGGTTGTTAGTACATAGTACAACATCAGTCATACTCGCCTAAGAAGACGCATGCCGCTACATAAAACGGGCTTGGGCCTTGGTTAAGCCCAAGAAGCCCACATTATTCCTTGAGGGCATAATGGTAATACACCCTCTAAGCAAGGGCAAAGTGATATTTTTAGAGTGCATCCACCATACCCCTATAAATACCACTCTCCCCCTCTCATTCTCACGATCTCCATTTTCACTCCTTTATTACCTGCATCTGCTCACTGACTTAGGCATCGGAGGGTCGAAGGCCGGAGCACCCGGTCTTCCCTCTGACGCTTTTCTCTCCTTGATTGACAGGTTATAGGAGGAAGCCCCTGCATCTGGATGATCCCCCCTCAAAGATCATCATGCCCAGAACAATTGGCGCTAGAAGGAAGGTGTCCTAAAGTGGAGGCCCTCACGTCGCTCGCCGAGGAGAGAGAAAGTAAATCTGACTTTCTCTCTCTCCTTCGCTTGGGCGTGCCGCAGCAAGGTAGCTCACCTTCACAGCCATCAGGCACACAGCCTTCCAATGAATCCAGCGTGGCCACCCCAACCTCCGGCCAAGGCCCACGGGCCGGAGAGCAGCGCCCAGAAACTGATCTGGACACCCAGCTTCCTTCAGCCAAAGCGGGAACGCACACTTGGTCTCGCGACCCCAATCTCGACACCCTCCCCCCCGGGACATGCCTTCGCTTTTGGCACCTCCTCCCGGCTCGGGACCTTGGGACGGAGCAGGTAGAAACAATTGCCTTTGCTTTTGGCACCCACTTGATATTTCCCTCCCGGGGACTCCCGCCCATGTCCCGGTGCTGCTCTCCCGAAACATTTGCGGACTCCGCTGGTCCCGCCATCCATCCGCGGACTTCCTAGGTCCCGCCATCCATCCGCGGACTCCGCTGGTCCCGCCATCCATCCGCGGACTCCGCTGGTCCCGCCATCCATTCGCGGACTCCGCAGACCTCGCAGGCTCCCCTGGTCTCGCCTCGCCAGCTCCTCGCGGCATTCCCTGGTCTCGCCAAAGTTCTTAAACCTCGCGTGGGGACATCCCTAGTACCCCTAGCGAACTCCCCCCACACAGCTCTCCATCCCGACTTCCCGGGACTCCTCTATCCCGACAGAAGGATGCAAAAAAAAAAAAAAAAAACCCTTCCCGACACGACGTCTGGTCCCGACACAAGATATAGTCCCGACCAAGAATCCCGTGACAAGAAACAAGTGGCTCCGCCCAGAGCTCCGAGAGCCCTTCCCACATGGCCCCCCGAGTTCCCGAGGCCCCTTCCCTTGCTTACCATGCTCTCGGAACATGCCAGCACAAGTGACCCGCATCACACATCCGCCTTCCTCTCTTCCTCCCTCCCGAGATCATCCATTTCTCACCGCGGACACCGCTCGCCATGCCAGACTCCGCGGACTCCTCTTGTCTCGTCATTCCCCGCGGACTCCACTGGTCTCGCCAGAGTCTCCGCGCAACTCCAAGTTCTCTACAATGACTATAGCTGCTCTACGCGGCTCCAGATAAGTCTTCACACTTCAATTAAATTGTTATCATACAAATAGCATGCCACATACATCATAATATATTCTCATGTACATGCTAAACACATACTTGTAAACCATGTGCAAACCACATATACTTGCTTCACATGATTACAAACCAAACATTGATGTACATCTATCTCTATCAATCACAGGCTACACACAGCATGTGTAAACAGCCAGCATTCAAACATGCATCCTCTAGCTACACACGCTAACTAGCGCGACCCGTCCCGCCACCCCTTCCTGGCTCGAGCCCTCGGGACCCCTTAACCCTAACCAGCCCGACAGTAAAACTCTTACCCTAGAATTCCTACCAACATCACAAACATATGAACAATCCCACCGCCACATACAAATCCAAAAACAAAGAACGCCACCAATTCATACCGTGAAACAATGGACCCGCGTAGTAGCAATGAAGCTGGTTGCAAACAGCCAAGAGCTCGCGCCCACTCGATCGAGGGTGAACTGGGACGCTTCCCAATCTAAGGTTTGTAGAACCACCGAACCCTAGAACACAAATTGCAGCTCGCCCAATTTTCAGTTTGCAAAACAGGAACTCCCCCCTCCAGCTATCCCCA
Source organism: Fragaria x ananassa (assembly GCA_034370585.1). Lineage (NCBI taxonomy): Eukaryota > Viridiplantae > Streptophyta > Magnoliopsida > Rosales > Rosaceae > Fragaria > Fragaria x ananassa. The sequence continues at coordinate 10,423,210 of CP139765.1, read as the reverse complement.
ACCCCATACATAGACATTAGCTCGCCACATAGCGACATTCCCCAATCAAGCGCGGACTGACTCGCCAGGGCAGCGGCCCGCCACGCTGCGACAGTCCCCAATCAAGCGCGGACTGACTCGCCACACAGCGGCCCGAAACGCTCAATAGCGACAGTCCCCAATCAAGCACGGACTGACTCGCCAGGGCAACGACCCGCCACGTTGCGACAGTCCCCAATCAAGCGCGACTGACTCGCCACACAGCGGCCCGTAACGCTCAATAGCGACAGTCGCCAATCAAGCGCGCATTGACTCGCCACATAGCGACAGTCCCCAATGAAGCGCAGACTGACTCGCCAGGGCAGCGGCCCGCCACGTTGCGACAGTCCCCAATCAAGCGCGGACTGACTCGCCACACAGCAGCCCGCAACGCTCAATAGCGACAGTCGCCAATCAAGCGCAGACTGACTCGCCACATAGCGACAGTCCCCAATCAAGCGCGGACTGACTCGCCAGGGCAGCGGCCCGCCACTCTACTACAGTCCCCAATCAAGCGCGGACTGACTCGCCACACAGCGGCCCGCAACACTCAATAGCGACAGTCGCCAATCAAGCGTGGACTGACTCGCCACATAGCGACAGTCCCCAATCAAGCGCGGATTGACTCGCCACATAGCGACCTGCAACGTTCAATAGCGACAGTCGCCAATCAAACGCGCACTGACTCGCCACACAGCGGCCTGCAACGCCACATCTTGACAGTCCCCAACTAAGCGCGAACTGACTCGCCAAGGCAACGGCCCGCAACGCTCAATAACGAGTCTCACCAACCAAGCGCGGACTAACTCGCCACGTCGCGACAGTCTCGCCAACCAAGCGCGGACTGACTCGCCACATAGCGCGAACAATTACTCGCCTGGTAGCGGCTCGCCACGCCATAAGCGCGAACTGGCTCGCCCTATAGCGGCCTGCCATGCCCTTAGCGCAGTTTATCTCACCCTTGGCACGAACTCGCCACCTAGCGCGAACGGCCCCGCCCACTAGCGGCCGGCCACACCCTTAGCGCGGTTCATTCTGCTCAATATGAACTCGGTCCTCATTTCGGTCTCACCACCATAATCTCTTCCAGCACTGGGGGACTTAGGCAACAGCCTTATACACGCCTCATGACGTGCTCTCGATACACTTTGGCACCACCCGCCTCCCATCGGCATCTTGGCTACGCTCCCTAGCGAGCTTTTCGACAGATCTACACAAGCCCTATCGTTAACATCATTATGCCCTAGCGACACCCATCGTCATGCCTCAGCGGCACTCCTCGCCACTCCTAGACGGCACACTTGCCTCGATGGCGAAATGGTGAACTACGTCTGGTTTGATCCCATAAACGGGTACATAGGCACTCTAGCACTCACCTAAAGGCAACCACAAAATATGCCACCACAATCTCCCCCTCGAACATATGCTGGAATAACTCAGCTAGCTCGAGCATATAGCTGGTACATATCAAAGGCTACTAAAACGCCAAGGCATACCAACATGCCGGTACCCCGTGGCCCTCGCGAGATGCTCGCCAGCGGTACCTCAACTTCGACCCCCGATCGCCCTGCCATCTCCAAACAATACATGGGAGCAACAACTCGATGTCTCAATCATATATAGCGATACACGGCATACCCCACTCGGAGGGAGCCGGTCCATCCCCTCCCTTGCATGGGGACTTGGGGGACTGGGGACTGGATATGTCGCCACTAGTAAGAGACTCGTACTCCCGATATTGTATCAGATAAAGTCCCCACCCAAGAGAGTCTCTTGACCGCGGACTTGGGGACTTGTTAGTACATAGTACAACATCAGTCATACTCGCCTAAGAAGACGCATGCCGCCACATAAAACGGGCTTGGGCCTTGGTTAAGCCCAAGAAGCCCACACTATTCCTTGAGGGCATAATGGTAATACACCCTCTAAGCAAGGGCAAAGTGGTATTTTTAGAGTGCATCCACCATACCCCTATAAATACCACTCTCCCCCTCTCATTCTCACGATCTCCATTTTCACTCCTTTATTACCTGCATCTGCTCACTGACTTAGGCATCGGAGGGTCGAAGGCCGGAGTACCCGGTCTTCCCTCTGACGCTTTTCTCTCCTTGATTGACAGGTTATAGGAGGAAGCCCCTGCATCTGGATGATCCCCCCTCAGAGATCATCATGCCCAGAACAAAGGTTTGCAATAAGGTTTGTATTGGTCTTTCATTTTGTATAGATGTAACTATGGTGATTGACTTTTTAAATACTAACCTCTTAGATGGATCAAAATAATAGAAGAAGTATATATGAATTGCTCCACCTAACATAAAATTTGTTTACTCCTATTTTTTTTAAATAACTGCTCCACCAAAAATGGAAAACTATCACGTCCTTTTTTCTCTCTTTTATATTTCAGTGTTATTTTACGGTCAAGCCCATAGAAACTACTATTTTTATTCTTTAAGAATTTTCTACAACCTTGGTTTTTTTAAAATTTGAAAAAAGGTTAATAGTAGAGAGAGATATATGAACTAATGGAAAAAGTCTTAAATATGTGAAAATTACCTATCCGATAGATATCTCATATTTACATTTCAGAAAAAAGTTTGAAATGGAAGAGTTTTAAAAAAAAAAAAAAATTCCACTAAGGTTTTTATAGGTGATTAGCTATTTTTGGTACTTTAATTTGCTATAATGCATTTTAGTTATGAATTTCTGTAAACATGTGAGAATTATTTGTTATGTTTAGAATTTGAGAAAAAAAGGCCGCAGGAAGGCGCGCGGCTGGGTTTTCGCCTAGTGTCTATTAGGAAACCTAGAGCACGAAACTTGAGAGCGTCGCTTGGTGGGATTGCACTTGTTCGGCTACGCCTTTGGGCGGCCAAGCTAGTGCACCGTGCGTTCGACCGTACTGGTTCTGGTGTCCATTGGACAACTACTGAAGATGTATTGGTGAAAGAAACAGTCATCCAAAACATGTAACACTGTAACCCTAAAAGATGTTGTCTTTGGGTGTCGGCATTTGCAAACGGATCCGGACGGAACAACAACTTGAAATGAAATGGGAATTGCTCACAGATTTTCTCAGTGCTTGGTGCCTCTAGATACGGATCACAAAAATCGAAAGCCAGATCAATTTTGGGAATGGGAGAACCATTCCCGATATTGAATGTGCAGTCTGATCAGGTGGTGTTGGAGAGCATTCACTGACCATTTTCCTTTGCTTATGATAAGCTCATTATTCTTGCTTGTAAAGTTTTGGAGCTCATCACTGATACTGTGGAGAACACAAAAGAAGGATGTGGAGGGTTTTTGATAACAAGTCTATGTCCCCCTTGCGGACAAGCTCATACCCGAAAATTGGTAATGGTGCTTGTATGCATGCTACAACAAGTGAATCCATATCCAGCAGGGAATAATTAGCTATAGAACAGTTGCAAGGCTTAAGTGAAGAATTTCAAGAGAAGTGTATCAACAACGCAGAAAAATCAGGAAACTAATTTGTGATGAAGATAAAACAAACTAGCAATGAATGACTTTGTTTCTGACTAGCAATGGTTTGAGAATGCTTATGAAGACGTGGAGGGAGTTTCTTGGCCTTTTTCCTATGTTCTTTTCTTTTGAAACATTATGATGTTGATTCAATCTGGTCTTCTTCCTCAATACCTTCTTTGCAGTTTAATATCTGAGCACAGTAATTTCAGACCGAAAAGTAATAAAAATAACCACAGTAATTAGACGGCAGTGACCCAAAATCATGTGCTTAATATACACTAAAATACCGATGGATGTTTGTTACAGACTGGTCCCATTTCAAAAAAAAATATATATATATGAACAGATTGAATTGTATAAGAAACAAGTTATTGTCGTTGAGCTTTTGTAAAGATACATAGATCACAATGAGGACTTTACATAAAGATGTTGTAGGGCAGAGCCGGAGCTGGATTAGAAGCCAACCTCTCCAAAGAAACAAACTCTCGTGCGATGAGAAATTTTGGCGGTCAAGATTATCACTACTCAAGTATGGTTCTGGATGATCATATCAGATTGATGCTTTGTGTTCTCTGTATCCAGTCTAGAATATCCGAACAATCTTCACGTCTGATGAAATGCCTTCACGATTGCATATAAACAAAACTATTATCCCTTTGTGCCAACTCAACAATAACTAAAATCATGCAATGTTCGTAAACTATACCTGTTTTTAGTTCGATAGCTCTTTAGTTGAGACTCTTCTCGGCGGCTTGACAATTCTTTCTTCATTTTCAGTGATTCAGGCACAACCCAGTTTCCACTTTTGTCATGGTATGCATCACAAATAAAGTTAAGAACAGAATCCTGCAAAACTTGCCCAGTGTGAGATGAGTACACAAAGTTTAAATGAGAATACCTTAACCATTCAAAATGACAAAAAAAAAAATTGCTAATATGTCTAACCATTCACTGGTGCAACGAAATAGTGTGGGGAAATAATACCAAAAGGTATGGGGAGTCACCTACATCTCTATCAAATAATGGAAACAAATTGGAGAGCATGCATAACAAGGGTTTGGAAGCATCAAGCCAGTGACAGATATGCTCGTTACGGAACCACGTCAATTGCCGTTTTGCAAAATTTCTGCAGAGAATTTACAAATTCTGGTTTAAAATGTATATTGTAATGGCTAAGAAACTTGTAAACAGTAAAGAGAACACAGGGAGTATTAAAGCTCTACGCAGCACAAGGTTTTCTACACAACTATGCAAGTTAAATGTCTATAACAATAGAGATACCGTCAGACCCGTACCTGAATAGAGTCTTAAGAGTCGATGGACTCAGGGCCATAACCTTAAGGGGCCCAAAATTTTCTTTTCTTTTTGTGTGATTACATTAGTTTAGTTAAAAACAATAAAAAATAATTAATAAATCCAATTAGGGTGGTGTTAGATTACAAAAGAGAGCCGCACTGGCCCTTCTTTAAAAAAAAACAAAAAGATTACAAAAGAGAAAAGTGAATATAAAATCTTACCCATTATTACAATCATTAATTACTATTTTAGAAAAATTAACAGCCTAAGTAAGAGATTTGTTGCATAAATAGGATTTAATTTTAATAGAATGTTTTTTGTTGTTAGATTTTGAGTTTATATATAACTTTAGTTCGTGAATTTTTTGTGTGTTTCTTAAAATGAGAAAATAAAATTGTATAAATACTATACTTTGAGGGCCTAATTTTAAAAGTTCGACTCAGGCCTGAAAATCTCAGGTCCGGGCCTGGATACCGTCAGACATTTGAAGATGTCTATAACATGATGAGAATGCTACCTTCGGAACAAAATCGAAAGCAACAAGTACTTATTTGAGGATGGTTGTACTGGTACTTTTCTTTCTCGTGTACTTGATCTTTTACCAAGTAAATTCAAATGGATCGCTCCTAATAAATATTTGCAATGCAACTGAATGTCTCTTTTTTTTTTCTCCCTATCCCAATGGTTTTATCAGATATTGCTTTTATACCAAGTATAAGTAATATTTATCAAGCATGTCCAAAAAGCTGGCTCATGGCTTTTTATACAAATTTATTTAAGTTTTCTTTTTCTTTTCTTCAAATGGAATTTTAAAACAGAATTGTATCTGGAAATTGCATTACCTAGATGCCTTCTGAAATTGAGTCAAAAAGTTATAGAACTCTCTTGGTGAAGAACTACCTCCTTGCTCCCTACACAATAATAAATACTCCATAGCCTGAAATATGTTCAGTGTTACTACCTATAGCAAATAATATTAAAATGATATGAAGTGTATAATATTCTAATGAAAATGTGTGTGTTCAGGAATGACTGGTTGAATAATAAGAAAGTTAAGAAAGTTCAATGAATCAAAGAAGAATAGAACTGTACTTGTCTGTAACCAATTGCTCTGGTTGCTGAATTGGAATTTGGATGAAGACCCACATCAAGAAGCCATCTGGCCTCAGACAAGATACCATCACTTCCTGTTGTAAACCAAATGATTAGTTTATGTAAAACAATGAGCTTATGCAAAACAAATGACATTTTCTGATTTGAATCAGGAACAAAGATGCATGATTGATCTGTAGTAATGAACCCTAATATGACTTACCTAGCACCATATCTTCACATCGCCAATCAATTGCTCTGTACAGATCAACCCTTTGGTTTGAGAGGAAAAAGCAAATGAAGTTATAATCCAATTCCTTTGATTTAACTTCCTCCACGACATCAGCAGAGGAACTGAAATCATGAGTGACAACTAAACTAGAATCACATTCTTTGCGGAAAGATTCATATGGTACTTCAAATGCAGATGGAGGTGATCCACTAGACTGTCACTAAAGGAAAGGAGGAAAACAGTTCAATCAGAGAGACAGCAATGAGATAAGTTATAAAATAACAATAAAATTATGTTTGTCGTGTGTCTCACTGTTTAAAGAATGTATTGTTTCAGTTCCTACTTTTTTCTCTTTGGGGTGGGGCTGGGGGGAGGTTCCATTATTCAGATATATAAGCAGAAACATTACAGACTAACCTTGATGATCTCAAGGCTGCGTCTTAATCGGTACCAATCATTAGCAGCCAAGTGTTCAGCCTTAGGGTCACCCGCGTTAACCACCAACTGCACAGCTGCATCCCAGTGTCCATTCCTCTCTAAATCTGCCAACTCAGTATACACTTCAGATGCGATCTCTTTCGAGGCTTTGGGAACATCTGGTTTTCCATATATTAACCTAATATTTGTAAGAACAAAGAATGTTATGAATATAACCAAGAAGAAAAGAGAAACAATAAACAACAGTGTACCCTAAAAGTCTAATTTAGTTGGTGTATCTGATCGAAGTCAACCTCAAAATGACCGAGTTAATTGGTGCCAATATCACCAATAAACGTAGAGATGTTTTCCAGAATTTGTTTTATCAGAAGGCTATTACATGAAGAGCTAAGTGTCATTAGTGTGACTTAACATTCTAACTTATACATAATTAAAATATTCAACAAATAATAATAAAGAGAAATGCTTTGTAGACAATTTTTACACAAAACATAGTAGCACCTACCATCGCAAGTACAATCCAGTGCCACCAGTAACTATGGGAACACGGCCATTATCAAGAATACACCTTGTAGCTTGCCTTGCATCCTCATAAAATTGTCCAACAGAGTAGTCTGAAGAATAATACATGTGATAATTTGGGAGATCAGAAATCCAATGTTCCAGCCACAGCAGTGAAACTCATTTAAGCATACAACTTAGGACCAACTTTTAAAGCCTCCAAATCATAGCAGATGACTGAGATGAGAATACATAAATATATATACACATATTTATACATGTACATATAAATACATACATATATACACAAACACAAAATATGCATTTCCTGCCCTTATACTTAATAGGAAAACACACCTTCAGATGGGTGCAATATGTCAACCAGATGATGTGGTACTTCCTGCACCAAGAAGAAAAGAAAAGGAATAAGCTAATAATTATTAAGATGACATTGACCAAATAAACCAAAAAAAACTGAGATTTAGAGGGATCAAGAACTCAGCAGTCATCAATTATTAACAGTATCATGTTAAATGAACCTATAATGACTAAAAGAAAAGTTATATAAACTTATCTTTCAATTAGGCTCTTTTTTCCATCAGGGTAAAAGCTATTTGTTTATCAACTTGATAGCGTGTTCACTTTTTACTTCAATTGCTTATATGTTGTTTTGTGGAGACTGGACACTATACGGCTTATACACTTACCGCCTCAATCCGTCTATAAGCAGCTCTTACTCAAGTTCAATGTATTGTAATTTCAATACCCAATCCCCAGGATACCACATTTTCCCATTTTTCCTTTCAACATTCCTTAAAGCCAAAAACTTGAAGTGGGTAGTGCAAATTCGGTCATACCTGGACAGAGTCGGCGCTGATAATCTCGTCATCGAGCAGCTTAGCGAGCTCGAGAGTCAGCCGGCTCTTCCCGGCTCCGGTGGGCCCAGATACCACTATCACCTTCTCCTTCTTCTTCTGGGTGGCCGAAACAGAGCAAAAGGTGGCGGAAGGTCGCCGCCGGAGAGTGAAAGTGAACTTGACCGCCGACCGGAGGAGGCGCTTCTCCGAGGAAGATGGAAAGCGTGGGAAACATGTGCGTACGCTACTGCTGATAATCATTTTGAGGTTTCAAAGGGGTTTTGGGTTTAGGATGAAACCGATCGAGTGAGGTTTTGGAGTTTATTTTATGTGACATACATTTTTGTTTTTTTATAACAATATATTAGAAGGGCCCTGATATATATATATATATATATATATATATATATATATATATATATATATATATATATATATATATATATATATATATATATATATATATATATATAAATCACAACGATACTTTTGTAATAACTTAAAAAGTCATGCAAAACAAAGTTAGAAGCAGTGAATAAAGTTTATTCTGCCCACCAACAATTAAAGTTGAATGACCAATGTATACAAAGTAATTGAATGATATCATTAAACAATCAATGTGACATACATCATTGAAGGTAGTTCTTTAAGAACATTAAATTAACTAAGACGTAACATTAATGCCAAAACTAAGGAGTAAAGACTAAAAAGTAAATATTACTCAGGTTTGATCCATCATAACCAAAGAACCGGTACACTTTAAACACAGTCAACCTAAAAAATCATTAAATAATAAATGTAGCGAGTAATTTATTGAAATATATGTGAATAACATAACCACTGTTATTTCATATTTGAAAGAAAATCTAACGAGGAAATGCTTATATTAAAAGAAAATAATGAAGTTGTAGAAAGTATGAGAGATTTATTAAGAAATTTAGATATCTCAATATGTCAACGCCGTTGTGTGAAATATTGAAGACCTACTCAACATCAGACCCTCATTTGTGAAATATTGAAGACCTACTCAACATCAAACATCTAAGCAGTTCAAACTTTTCAAGTGTCTTCACAAGAAACACTTGAAAGAGTTCAGGTATTTGTCACACAAGTACTTTTAAACATAGACACTTTTCCCTCTCAAAATTAACATGGACACTTTTACACAACATCTCTCAAATTGAATATTGTTACGACCTCAATGGCTACATCAGAATTCAGAAATCTGAGTAACAACCTTTACCTAAAACTTGATCCTACCAACTGGTGGTTGCATATGTAGCTTTCACCAAACAGACTTAAAACCCAAGACATGTAGATGTTCAAAATACTTAACCAGGTAATGTTATTGACAGTCAATTAAAAACCATCATCTTCTTCCCCCAATGACAAAGCAGGTCTCTCTTGACCGTCGCCTCCAAACGCTCTTCCCGGTTGCATTGGCTTCTCTCCTTGTCCTTGGGACTACCCGACTATTCCTGGACACGTTGAAGAGCAACCATAGCTTTGTGTTTCAGCTATATGGCAGGCCAAGAGGTCAAGCAGAGAGACCAGCAGTGATTGTTTCCCCTGAGGATCGCATTGATGAAAGTTGCAATGTTTTTGAAGGAAACTGGGTATGGAATAACGAGTCAGGTCCTCCGCACTATACAGAAGAGAGCTGCCCCTACTTGGTGAAACAGGTTACATGCCAAAAGAATGGTAGGCCTGATTCCTATTACAAGAATTGGAGATGGCAACCCAATGACTGCAACCTCCCAAGGTAAAGAAGCTATCTTCATCTGAGCAAGCATATATTTTAGGTGTACAAGTTAATTAGAACTAATTGGCGATGATGGACAGTTCAAGGACCCTTAAAGATATTCAGCCAATGCTTAAGATTTACTATACGCATGTTGAATGTAGAAGTGTACACCGATAACAATCAAGGAACTATGGAATGAAGTAAAAACTTGCGTAGAAATTAGAATCAAACTGGGACTTATTTCATGCATTAAAGTACTAGTTAGCTTTACATATATGTAAATATGGGATGTGGGTGGTGTCATCTTCTCAGTCTTTCGTTTTCTTAGTAAGTGGCATTCATTTTGAATTCAGATTTGATGCATTGAAGCTACTGCAAATTCTGAGGGGCAAAAGACTGATGTTTGTTGGAGACTCGGTACAAAGAGGCCAGTTTGAATCCATGGTCTGCATGGTGCAATCTATACTTCCTCAAGGAAAGAAATCCCTCCAAAGGGTTCCACCTAGGAAGATATTCAAAATCAAGGTAAATATTCTGCAACAAATAGCTAAACACTAGTAAGATTTTCGTTTTTGGTTTTTGGCAAAACCAATTAGTTTCATTCTTTTTTTTTTCTTTGCCAGGAGTTTGATGCCTCCATTGAGTACTACTGGGCTCCATTCATTGTGGAGTCAATTTCGGATCATGCAACGAAGCATACTGTACTAAAAAGGCTGGTGAAGCTCAACTCCATAGCCAAGCATGGCAAGCACTGGGAAGGAGTAGATATTTTGGTGTTTGAGAGCTATGTATGGTGGATGCACAAACCTACGATCAATGCTACGTGAGTAAAATGTGTTTCTCTACTTTGTTTGGATGTGAATTTTGAGCTGAGAATTGTTGAGATATCAATCACATATCGGGAATATGAGATTTTGCCCGTAGATTTATAAGAGTTTGGGTCACTCCACCCATTACCAATTGGTTTTGGATGTAAATCCCAGACTACTTTATCAAAAATGAGATTCCAAACCTAAAATCAAGTGTTTAACTTTGTTTATTTGTGTTGTTAATTAATTTCCTTCAGATATGGATCTCCAAATGATGTCCAAGAATATAATGTAACTGCTGCTTATAAACTGGCATTACAAACTTGGGCAGAATGGTTAGAATCAAGCATAAACCCAGAAAGGCAAAAGGTGTTCTTCATGAGTATGTCTCCAACACATCTATGGTGAGTTCCATTCAAACACTTTCAGAAGAATATTACAGAACAAAACCAAATCATAATGATTTTTTTTCCCATAGGAGCTGGGAATGGAGGCCTGGCAGTGATGAAAACTGCTATAATGAGTCCTATCCAATTCAAGGTTCATATTGGGGTACTGGTTCGAACACCAAAATAATGGATATTATAGACGATACTTTACAGGATTTGAAAGTTAAGGTCACGTTTCTGAATATCACACAATTGTCTGAGTACAGAAAAGATGCACACACATCAATTTATGGGGAACGCAAGGGCAAGCTCCTGACGAAGGAACAAAGATCTGATCCGAAAAACTTTGCCGATTGCATACACTGGTGCTTACCTGGAGTTCCAGATACATGGAATGAAATTTTGTACGCACATTTGTTAAAGGGTCATCAAAATTTTTTGTAACTTGAAGTTAGCAGTTGAGTCTTTGGTGGTAGTAATGCAAGAAAGGAGGGAGTGAGACATCCAATATCACTTGTATTAACATTTGTCCCTCTTTATCACATGTAAATTTCTCTTAGAACCAATAGTAACCCATCTAACACTATATAGTCGGCTTGATCACTCGATCATTTTCCGACATGTTTTTATCTGATAGGCCTGCAGCCTTGTAACCCGTCCAATCCACAATTTCATTTAATTACATACACAAATTATATTGCTTAGAGAAGCTCCCATTCAGAGTCACCTGCCTGATGAGTACCCAAATTGTCCTTGTAAGAGTTTGCTTCTTGGCTAGAATCTAAACCAACATCTCCAAACCAAATCGCTAGCTGTTCGTACTCCTTCACCAATCTCTTCTTTGATGTAAAAGCATCCTGGATTTGTTTCTGTAGTTAACACACAACATGGTTTTAGAAAATCTCAGCTTGCTAGAAACCACAAGCTTAATTTTCTTTCTTCAACAGAACTTGTAATTTTTGTTTGATAAGCCATTGATTCTTATGACAGTTCTGTTATGTGACTTATCCAATCTTATGAAGAATTCCCAGAAAATATACAATTCTTCAAAAAGGAATGCAGGAGCATATTATCAAGTAATTCAAATGGCAATGTAAAATGATGCGTGCTGTTTTCTACTTCTTCTAAATTGCATTTCCTTTAACTAATTATAACATCACCAAGAGAGAGGTGGAGTATACCTTGTATGATCTTTGCTTTCTTGTTCTGTGAGAAATAGCACGAAGTACACTATCCTCTACATTCACACAGTTTTCCTGAATCTGCACCTTATCATGCAAGTCAATGCTTTCCATGTGACAGTAAGCAATATCAGAACTTGATTCATCCAAACATCCTGCAAAAGGATTCCAAGATTAGAGAATAGGTAACATCTAAAACATCAAAGAAACCAAATAAACGGATATTTCTGGTTTGAAATAGTTGGCTCAGTTTCCGGTATGCAAAAGTAGCCCAAGGAACACACGACTGTGAAGCCATAGTACCAATTTAACATGCACCCAACTCTATTGTTTTAAGGACCATTCAGTTAATTTCCTGCTTTTCTATTATCTGGTTGAGATCTTTGGTTCCTGTTGTACTTGCATCTGATACCATTTGAGATCTTTGATTACATATGGGAAAAATTAAGGTGCAGAACAAAAGATAAAAAGGCACTGAGTGGGGCAAGGGCAATTCTTAAATCTTTGGCATCTAGGCCTCCTCAAGTTAGGTGTTTCAAGAATGTGACAGCCTGAAGTAGAAGCCAAAGGAGGACTAAAATTGGGTAGTTGCTGGAACATACTCTTATAGTCTTTAGCCAAAAGGAAAAGTGGAGTTATGGACCTCAACCTTTTAATTGAACTATAATTCTAGGCTGCTTAAAAGTAGCAAGATTGAAACAGAATTGGTTATCACACCACAATTGTTGTTACTATCGTCAAAGTTGGAGGAAGGAAACAGAGTTTGGGAATTGGTGTCTAAGGGGTGAGAGAGGACAGAGGAAACAAATGGAAGTAACACATGTACATTAAATTGCATACCAGTATCAGAAGAGGTTATTGCAGCCTCATGTTGAACGGACTTGCAGATCTTGACTTGCTGTTTTCCACAATGTACTGTGAGAGGCATGGTGTCCGTACTTCTTGAAGTGCCTTCTGCTGTAAAATATGAGTTAATTAATACCGATTGTGCAATTGAAGCAAATATACATATGTAAGCAACCAAGAACTCATTAGGGAAAATATACTGACCAACTGATAGGACACTGCTGAATGAAGCAAGTAGACCATCTGTGTCCTTATTCTTACTGGACACAGTAAGGGCTGGAGCTGACGATGAGGATCCGTCGGAGCTATCAGAAACACATCCAGCCTTCCCACCAGAACTATGACTAAGTGTAGCTTCCTCAGATAATATTTGGGGTGGATTTTCAGTGAACCTAGGAAATTCATTTGCATTGGAACCGCTGAAGGACGGAACTCCAATTTCCCCTGCAGCATTCTCTCCAGAGACAAATGAACAGAGTACTTCAGAAGTAGCTATTGATGGACCAGAAACACATTGATTATCATCAGCACAGTCATCCCAAGCCAGTGAGCTTAGCTGGAATTCAAACTTCAAACCATGTGCTGAAGTGCCATGTATGACCTCAGACGTATCACAAACCGCCTCGATAGACTTATGACATGGCATTGCTTCCCTGGATAACTCTTGAGATGACTCTCCAGAGAGCCCAAGTGGTTTAGCATTGGAGTAGTCAAAGGATGTCACACCAATCTTTTGTGTAGAAGTATCCCCAGGTACAACTGAGCACACCATCTCGGAAGTTGTACTTGAACCAGTAGAATCACACTCAGTTTCATCAGCAAAGTCATCCCAAGCAGTCGAGTCTAGCTGACACTCCAAGCTATGTGCTGAGGTTTCATGTGCAGCATCAGAGAAATTGGAAACAAAACCGACCCCCTCAATAGAGTTATGACAAAACACTGCTTCCTGGGTTAACTTTTCAGGTGAACTTTCGGAGAATCTAAGAGATTCCTCTGCATTGGATCTGCTGAAGGATGCAAGACCAGCATCCTCTGTAGTATTCTCCACTGAGACAACTGAAAAGGACATTTCAGAGGTGGAATTCAAAGCATCAGGAACACGTTCAATTTTATCAACATAATCGTCCCAAAGAGTCCAGTTTTCCAGATATTCAAACTCCTCTTCTTGTGCTGAAGTCTCAGGTTCATCCTTAGACAAATCAGCATGTCTATTTGTGTCATTTCTCTGATCAAATACCCCCATTGGTGACTTTGTAAAGTGTTCTACCACACCAGGAGAGTTAGAGTCCGACAATACAGGTGCATATGCTTTTATGGAAAATTCTTCGTTGTTCGCATCTGAGCTTTCGTTTGTCAAAATGCCATCAGTCTTTGCAAAGCATAAGTTTGACTCTGAGCCCTTGAGAGTATCCTTTGAAGCTGGATAACTAAGTTGCTCTAAAAGGTGATATTGCCTAGAGAAAAGACTCAGCTGGTGTTCAGGATCCATTACTTCGGGATCTGTTGTGGAAACCATTACAGTTGAAACACCTGACACACACTCAACTTCTTCAAATAAGTAATCACGCCTTGATTTCTGCTCAGAACCCAAATCCAATTCATCAGTGGAGGTTTCAACCTCAGACAAATCAGCCTGTCTATTTTCATGATTACTTTGAATAAATTCCCCAACTGATAACTCTGAAAAAGGTTCTTCCCCACCAGGAGACATTAGCTTTGGAAGAATTGGTTTGGCAATTTCTTCATCATCTGCAGCACAATTTTCAATTGTCATAATGTCTTCAACCTTTCCTATCCGTAAGTTCGAGTCTGACTCCACAAGAGTATCCATAGAAGTTAGAGAACTAAGTTGGTCCCCAAGGTGATGTTCCCTTGATACAAGACTCAGTTGGCTTGTCACAGGATCATTGGGCTCTGTAGGTGATTGATTCTCAGATGCATCAACAGAATTTTCCTGCAAGCTTTTCCTTGTCCTAGTACTAACAGTAGCAATATCTTTACTAGCCACATCTTCAGCCACATGTTTGACAGGATGGCCTAAAGGAGGAAGTAAATCAGAACATAGTTTCTTCACATTTTTACCCACTGATTGCATCTGGTTTTCCACATATTTAAATGTATCCTGTGAACAAAATATATTTAACATCATCAGAATTATTGACAACATCAAACCACAAAACCAGTAATTTTTCCTTGTGGATATGTTTCCTATTACCTGTTTCACAATATCATCCACCTCATGGCAGATTGCTTCAAACTTCTGGTAAATGTTTCCAACCCAATTTGGACCCTTGAATTTTAAATCCATCATGAATGGTGAAAATCACCTACAGCCTGTCATATTATAGATATTTATTATTTTCAAGTGACATTCTAACTCAAAAAACTTTATTATGGCAGAGAAATATGCATCCTAGTTCAATGAGAAAAAAGTGCAAATCTTTCCAACACAAAAAATAACTGAACAACAACATAAGGAAGCTTAATCTAGTTTGGCACCTCTCTAGTATGATCTCATAATCCATACTCTCCGAAGTCATATTAATCAAAATAAAGAGAAAATAATCTGTCAACTATATAGCACATGTAAAAGCAGTAGCGGGGGGAAGGAAAATGGTAAAACATATTCATGAGGGTGTAAAACCAATAGTAATGAAACAGATAGACTTACGAGTACCACAGTATAATAAACAGAAAGTGCACGTCTCCGTTTCTAAGTTCTAAAACAACAAGGTCACTAAGTCGTATCTTACAACTACTAGGACCCTGAGGTCACAGTGAATCAAAGAGAGGAAATTGGCCAAGTAATAAACAAACGTGCGCAAAAGTTTACAATAGCATAGCCAAAAAAACAAACAAACAACAGCAATACATGGTCAGGGGAAGCATCCAGTAGAAACAGAAGACAAGAGCAATCAGTGCATGAGAACTTCAGGAATAAAAACAAGGAAAATATAGAAGCAAGCAAACCTGGCATAGCAAAAGTGCATGACAAGATCTATGTATGAACCACCACTTATGATTTGATTTAATAAAATTAGATGTACAGAACCAGGAAAGCAAGGTCTTGACAACCTGCAAAAAGAATTGGGAGGTCAGCGTTCTGAAGAACACAGATAAGAGAGATATATTCATACATCCAAGGTAATCATAGTGGTTCTATGTTCGTGTATTTATTTGAGCATATACAACTTTGTACTACTAATTTGTTGCGATTTTCAACTTCTTCTCAAACTAATACAAACATGACAAAATCTTGTTTCAACAGTACTCGACTCGGAGGCATGTGCCTATTCCTTAGCACCTAAATCCAGCAAAGACAGCTAAAATTGGTCTTGCTAGTGCTTCTTCTGTGTACACCACATAATTACTACAAGTCTCAAGCAACACTCATATCTATCTGAACCTTAGACACATACTCTTTGCTTAAATCAATGTGTAAACTCCAAGAACAACAGTCATACTGAATTGGGTTTTTTTCTTCTTTTCGAGTAACCAACTTCAGGGATCAAAAAAATTCACCCTAATTTACATATATATGCATTCTCATCAGGAAATCCAACATCAAGACAGAGTCTTCCAGACACAACTAGATTATCAAATTAGTTTGACCAAACTGGTAATCCAAACCTCAACACCTAAATGATGCAGAACTAAACCAAACAAACAAAAGATGATAACTTTCACGATTCCATGAGTACAAAGATTCATACAGACATAACTTACTTAAGTACAAACACACAATAGTTCTCCTTTTTTTTTTGTTTTGGAAGGGAAAAGAAAAAAGATCAAAGACTCTAAATTGACTCGAAGAAAACAAAACCAAAAAAAAAAAAAGGTTCGAAATTTGAAAGAAAAGGGACGCCGAAAACAGAAAGAAGAAGAGGGTGACCGGAAAGTGTAGCAGGTGGTGAGTTGCAGAGGTTGTTCGCCGGTGAGCTCAGGCGATCATGGAGAGAGAGAGAGAGAGAGGTTTAGGAAGAAAGGGGCCAGGGTTTTAAGGAAGGTGTGTTTGTTGGTTTATTAAAAGAAAAGTAATACACGTCCAACTAATTCAATTACACGTCATCTCTCTCCCAGACAGAAAAAGGAAAAAATAAATAGCACAACTTTGGAATATATGATTTATTGGGAAAAGTGAACTATCTTTTTCAATTATTTGCTTTTGCTATGTGTCTTTGTTTTCTTAATTAATTTGTATCGGTCTCTCATCAATTTTTTCTTTCAAGAAAAATTAATTTTCATCCAAGAACAAGGTAACAATGTGTCAATGTCACTTTGATAAGCTGATGTGATATCTGATATGAGCATATTAAACACATTATGAATCGGTGTACATTTCTGAGAACCATAACCAATCTTAAAATTACATTACACGGTTTGGACTTTGGATAAAGCTTGTTATTGTTAGTAAGGTTGTCAAACGGAAGACCCCCACCACAGACTGGTGATGTTTTTGTAAGCCAATGCTTGATGTATGAAAGAAATATTGGCACGGCTGGTTCCTCATATTTATGTTCTCACTAAATACAGACAACCCCATAACAATGAAGACATCTTTGTTATTGACCTAGAGGGGCACTGTACAACCATTTTCACTTTTAACATAAAGCTTTTGAGCTTAAGATACAAATGCTTCAGCATCATCTTGACAAAGAGAACCAATGTACTGCCTTGCCAGGCCAGGTTTAAAGTGCTGCCTTGCCAGGTTTTAAGCGCGCTAGAAAACAGCAAGCTTTACAAATCCCCTTGATGCTTCGTCATATCGCCTCCACTTGGGACTCGGCATAATAGAACACACATCTGGTCAAACTCACAAAATTACTTGTGAACATCACGCCATTTTACTATAGGAGCCACACAAGGAATAAAACTGCCTCAATCATTGCAGCTATTCCACAACCAGTCACAGTCTATGAATCCTTCAAACCATCTAAATAAATGAATAGAAATATACACAACACAAAGCAAAGAACAAGTAGTACAATAGCCCTCAAGGACATGCCAATAACACACGAACCAAGATTATGAAATCACAACCCTTAGGTCTACTAAACAAATGCAGATGAATCACCAAACAACTTCCCACAAGAACATGCCAATAAAACTTGAACCAATATTTTGGGATGACAAACCCTTTGGTCTACTAAACAAATGCAGATGACACGATCACCAAACACCTTCCCACCCAAAAAGAAAACACCACATGAACCAACACAGATCAACCAACCTACAATTACAATCAATGCTTTTCGAGTGTCACCAATCAGAGTGACCATTTCTGACTCAAGATCTTCTGTTAACAAAACAACTGAGCTCCTTTAACAAAACCATCAAAAGCACAATGAGCTTAAAATAAACCAGAAAGAATCTGCATCAACTTATTTAATGTTGACCAACTATAATCATACCCTCACAATGGGAGTTCAACCAAAAAAACCAGAAATTCTGACCACTACAAACCCAGTCATAAGACGAATGTCATAGACACTATATTCTGCCCAATACAGCTGATACAAGGTTACCAAAATCACTGCAG
Organism: Fragaria x ananassa; assembly: GCA_034370585.1. Taxonomy (NCBI): domain Eukaryota; kingdom Viridiplantae; phylum Streptophyta; class Magnoliopsida; order Rosales; family Rosaceae; genus Fragaria; species Fragaria x ananassa. Next base: position 10,404,785 of record CP139765.1, on the reverse strand, counting down.
TTGGGTTGAGACCTAAAAAATAAAATTTTGTGTCTTCACCAAAAAGAGAGAGATAATAAACTCGCCAGCAGGAAACCACCATTCCATTAAAGATTATATGCTTAATTTGCTTACTTGGAAGCATTTCTAGTAACAATAACAGCAATACTAAAACCCAGAAGCAATTAGCTTAAAATCCTCCATACAAATAAAGGCACATAACAAATAACAAAAGCTTTGAGTACAATATCAGAGCAAGCACCACCATACAAATTTTCCCCTTGTAAAAGAAAATGTAAACTAATAGATTAACTATAATTCATAAAATAAAAATGTATTAAAAAAGCAAGCAACACTTCTGTTCCTGACAGAATACAAACTAATCTACTTTAGTCACACTGACTACCATAACTCAGAAATGACCTACATCTTAAAAGGTGCAGATGAAGAGAGGAAGTGGCGATAAAAGCACAGCTAATACAATCATCAAACGAGAGCATATACTCTGCAATCACGCAAATCACCAGAACCACATAAAGCATCAGCTCCCAACAAGCGGTCATACACCTGAAGCACACATTCATCAACTCAATTCATCATTCAATTCAACCATAAACCACACAAACAGTTCAACACAACAAACATGCAAATCAGAGTTCACCCAACTTGAAGTACATCAACACAAAGCACCCATTGTGTTTTTCCTAGTAACTAGGAAAATACAAATTGGAAAAAGTACCAATTTGAAAGAGACATCACAAAAAATAAATTTGAAAAGTGGCTGGATAGAAATTTTGAAGCTTGTAAACCAGTAAAACATATTATGGACCTTTTGATACTCTATCAAAATGAGGGAAGTAACTATCTACCATCTAGTCTTACTATTACTATGTACCATTCAAGAGCTGTTAAGAGATGTGCAAATCCAATATGACAGTATGTGGCAAAATGAGAAAATGAAAGAACAAAACTACTCCACTAGCCATAAAAAAGAACTTAAAACGAGAGCTCAATCCATACAATTTTTACATTTGAACTCAATCCCCAAAGCCAAAAACTATCCACTAATTTAACAACATTGACCTTTTTATTCAAAATTCCATTAACATAAAAGGCACAACACATTCGAACAATATTGGGCTAAAGAAGCAAACACCATTTTCAACACTATATTGATCATATAAACATTACAAAAAGTAAAGCCATGGGGGTGGGCGGGGTGTAAGCAAAAATCATTTCAACCCACATAATACTAATATTTCTTAAATCTAACTTCTCAGCCTTTTTAAATTTTCTCACAAACATGAACTCAAGATGCACCAGTACTCAAGGCAAGCCCAAATCATCCATCCATGTTAGAGAAAACAGTTATCTGAATAAGAATCCACAAAGTCACTCACAGACAAGTGAATTATCACACACTTGAGACAAACAAACACAAAACCCCAAGCAAGTCAACAACCAAACCCCAAGCAAATCAACAACAAGATGCAGTGCAACAAAAACCAGAAGTACCAAATAAATGCAGGAGACTCAAACAACAAAGCAATGGCCATACCTCAGTGGCTCAGTAATAAGGTGCACTGGGATACATTCCCCCTGGAGGAACCCTTGGCAATGGTGACGTGCCTGGCTGGTAGTGTTGATTCTGAAATGCCGACAGGCCATAGGGTCCGCCCTCAGGATACCTACCAGAAGGCAAGCCACCTGAGCTCGGTGGCAGTCCATACAAAGACGACCCAGTCCCAGTACCACTACCAGGTACTCCACCACCAACTCCACCCAACCCACCAGCACCACCCAAACCATATCCAGTAGAACCAGGTCCACCGTAATTATAAGGACCACCCAATCCAGAACCATAGCCACCACTACCCGGCCCCTGATTTCCCAAAGATGACAGCCCCGGTCCACCCAGATGATGATGCCCCAAGGGAGGCTGGCCACCCGAAAACCCTCCATACCCAAACCCACCAGGCCCGCCATACTGGCCAGGCATCGAAGAGGGAGGAGCCATGCCCATCCCATCTCCATGGGCATTCGGTCCACCTACAGGCCCCTGACCCTGACCGCCTCCGTCGGCACCACCGCCCATCTTCGGCTTCTTCCCATCGCTAGCAAATTTACAATTCAACTGCCTGCCCTCAATGTTCTTAATCGGATCCACAAGCGCCTTCTGCGCTCCCTCGGGAGTCTTGTACACAAACAAAGCATAGCCTTTGCATTTCCCAGTCTGCTTATCAAACCCTAGCGGCCCCTCCTCAACCTCGCCGTACTGCGCGAAATGCGCCAGCAGCTTATCCGCCGCCATCTCATACGGCACATTGGCCACATAAATCTTCCGAAGCGACACATCCACCGGGTTCACGGACGCGGTGGTGGACCCTCCGCCGCCCTGGTTTCCGGCGGCGGCGAGCTGCGTGACGGTCATGCGGCCGTCGATCTTCTTGCTGGGCTCCTTGAGGGCGAGGTAGGCGGCGTCAACGTGCTTGAAGGTGACGAAGCCGTAGCCTTTGGACTTGCCGGTGTTCTTGTCGAGAATGACGATGGCCTCCTCGAGCTCGCCGTAGGCGGAGAAGAGGCTGCGGAGGCCCTCGGTGGTGGTGTCCCAGCCAAGGCCGCGGATGAAGAGCTTGCGCTGGGCAGTGTCGGGATCGGCGATGGATCGGACGGCGTCGAGGACATCGGAGTGGCGGGAGAGGGCGTCGAGGAGGAGGTCGATGAGCTGATCGGAGCTGAAGCGCTCGATGATTTTGCGGGCGTCTTCGCGGTCGAGCTTGGGGACGGAGGAGGGGTCGGTGTCCAGAACGACGCCGTTCTCGTCGAGCTTGCGCTTCTTGGTTAGGTCCATCGGAGAAGAGATAAACCCTAACCCTTTGGAGGGAGCTTTTACTCTCTCGGGTTTTATATAGGTCTCGGGATGGGCCGGACACTTTGGGCTATTGAATTATCCTAGTGGTATGAGAGTAAACATGGTAAAAAGTTAGATCTGGTAAATCTGTTTCGTATATCTATTTCTTATCAGATACGATACCAGAACACGTGGCGGATGTTAAAATCGAAACCGAACTAGCTAGTAAATTATGTGTTAATGATTAAACGCATCAGACCAACAAGAGTTCCTTCAAATTTCAAAAAAGAAAGAAAAAAAAAAAGAATTCCTTCATCAAAACATCCATACGATCAAAGTGTATGAATTCTGCTACAGGAAGGGGGTTTTGCTTAACGTCGTATAGATCTAATAAGGTTAGGGCATGGTTTTGCCTTTGAGGCTTGAGCTTGTCCAGGACCATAATATAGCTTATTAATTAGGGTTTAGCCTAATTAATCATGACTAACGTAGGAACGTACCCTGCAAATGCATGCTCTCATCCAATTTTCATGTACTTAAATCGGAGCGTGATATGTTGAAATGTAAAATGATAATCAGGTTTTGAATCCATTTACAATACTCTATTTCGGGTGATGAGTTTTACTGTTGCCTACAATGTTTATCCAGAAATTATCATTTTACCCTTTTTTTTTTGTTGATTTACGCCTTTGTCGTTCGGTCATAAAATTACCATTTTATCCTCAATTTTTTGATAATTTACGAACTCTCTCTCTCACAGCGGAGCGCGGGTAAGCTATCTAGTTTTCTTAATTTTTTAAGCTTACTATGCCCATGATTTTGACTTTCGAGCCTTAATTTCTTTAAGGTTTGGGCCTAGGTCTCGATCTTGACCGAGGTTTGGGCTTTGAGCCTTGCTGAGATAACTATGTTTATGGTTTTTATTTATGTGATGTTATTTATTTCATGTTCCATGTTTATGGGCTCACTTCACTCATGTGGTGTATTTTCATCCCTATGTGGGTTATACTGGCCACGTCTAGATCAAGAGGACTCGGTTCCTCACGCCGATGTCAATCAATCTCGTCTTTTATCAGATTCTTGGTCACCCAATACCAAAACTACCCATCAATTATCATTGCAAACCTTCACAAGAGCTTGTGTGGCTGCATGCTTAAAGTGTAATTCGGTATTTACCTACCAGATTATGAGTGCTCAAGTGTGGGTTCATCACCCCCATTTTTTTTGGTTTTGGTTCTTTCGTTTGGTTCTTGGTACTCTATCGTCAACCGCAACTCTTTCATGATGGTGGATCGTATGGTGTTGTTTAGAGGGAGTTCTTCCTCTGGGTTGTGTGTGTTCCATATGATTTGTGTATTGGGATTTGTTTGGCATTAGGTATTCGGGCTTCATCGCTCTAGTTTAGTACTCCTCACTACCTCGTGTTTGTTGGCAGAGATGATGACGACAATGTCAGCAAGCACTGGTGGTGTGTGTGGTAGCTTTTGTTGTATTGTTGCATTTCTTTTATTGAATGCAGGGCTTTTGGTCCATAGATTACTGAGTTGTAGGTTTCCTTTTACTCATTCTTATTGGATCAAGTTGGAGACCTATACTCTTTGTTACTAGCTTTCTTTTCGTCTTTATTTAATAAATGAGTTTGTCCCTTGATTAATAAATTATATATTTTTCTCCAAAAACAATAGTCACGTACTATGTTACACCGATACTCCACACCTATGGAGTGTCGGAGTTATGGAGTGTCGGAGTGTCCGACACTCCCGACACACCGATACCGATACGATACACCAAAATGTGTGTCCGATACTCCATGTGGCTTGTCCAAAAAAGTTGACTTTTTGGACACGTTGACCGACACGCCATGTCAGCGTGTATTGAAAAAAAAAAGAGTCTAAAACCTAATCAAAGAGGAAGCCCACTTTAACGAAGCCGCATAGAAGAGGAACGATGAAAAAGGAAGCCGAGGAACGACGTCGCCTTTCTCTGTCACAGCGACTCTTCTTCTGTCTACAACCGCCGGCGGCCTAAACCCTCTCTCTCTTTCCCTGTCAGTGCGATTGTTCCTCCGCCAACGCCACTCTGCGAGAACGACGAGAACGGCGTCTCCTTTCTTTGTCACAACGACTCTTCCTCCGCCGACGTCGCCTCCGCCTATAGCCGACGGCGGCCTAAACCCTCTCTTTGGTTGTAAGATCAGTCTTAATCTCAGCTTTGAAGTGTTTGGTGATTGCAGTCTCATTTGTAGTAATAGAAAAGCATATAAGATTTTAATCATTTTATGATCGTTCTGATACCACTTATAGATTTGTGAGGCAATGTGTTATTGAAGCATCTGCACTGTGATGTTAAGTGTCATGATATTGCTCAATTGCTGATAAGGTAGGATGGAGCTAGACATTTGAGACTTTGCAAAATTGAGTTTAGGCAGTTAGTGTTGTTATGAGGTTAGGAAAGTCAGATTTTCATTCAGTTTGATAATTGTGTTGAATTGGATATATAGAACTATTTGGTAATCATTCTTTAGATTAAATATTGACTCTTTTTATGTTATTTGTTACAGTTATGCAATTGCTTAAATTTAGAACATTATTTAAGCAATGTGATGAATTTCTTCATATTTGAGCATTTTTTTTATTAATTAGAAATATATAAATAAGTAATTATATTTGCCGTGTCCAAGCCGTGTCGAAAATGCAGTTTTTGAGTTTTGCTGTGTCGCCGTGTCGGTACGTATCGTGTCGCCGTATCCGTGTCCGTGTCCATGCAACATAGGTCACGTATTATCATATTATCGTTTGTCACGTGGTCAAAGTTCATCGGAGATCATCGGGTCTTTGCTTATTTATCCGTGAAACGGTCCAAAATATAACCCGAAAAAAGGGTCCAGGCCCAATTTTGAAAAGGCGGGTACAAGTAAATCCAACTTGTAGGTGTATTGCAAAAACGGGTCTGTTCGGTTCGCCTGCAGTCTCTCTTATCTTCCACCTCCAAATGCCGTTGTCTCACCTGTAAGTTCCTTCTTCTCTCTCCCTCTAAGAAATTCTAACACATTCACTGACATGGGTTCTCTTTCTCTTCTTACCCATTTTCTGACTCACCTCGAAAGCTCGGGTCTTGATGAAGAAAATGGAGTGAAAAAGCAAAGGATATGAATGCTTCAACTGAGCTTCTACTCTCTCTCTCTTTTTTAATATTTTTTTTCTGGTTAATGGTCTTGAATAGGAAGTGGGTATCTTAGTGTTAGTAAGTTTGAACCAAAGTTTGAATCTTCTCTGGCAATAGTGTGGTTTTACTATAAACGAATGAATTGTGAACAATGTACTACAGAAATGGTGTTGATGTTATATTAGTGGTGGAATGTTGAATAGTTACAATAAAATGTAGTGTTCTGCTGACTGTAAGAAAACTTGATGTCAAACCCATTGTGAGATATTGAAGATGTTTTTCGTTACAATGGCTCTAGCTTGCAATTGAAATTTAGTAGTCTAGTGTATTAACTGTATGTGTAAATGTATGCTTAAAGAGGCTGGTCAGATTTCTATTCTTCATGTTGGAATTCTGGTGAAGTTCTTGTACAATTGTCTGCTACAAAGTAGCTGCTAAATTTCTAATAATTTTGAGCGTGATGATTTGCTTCAGTGATTATGAATTGTTTACAAACAGAGTTGTGTTTATTAAGTGGTTGTGTCTTTGCATATGTAACTTGTAAGCTGATAACTTATAATGATAGCAGCTTCATATTGATATGAAATCCATTTTTAATTAACCAGTCTGTTCTATCACACTTTTAATTTCTAACAGGAGATTGTCCGCTCCATATTCAACCATTGATCGTGTTCCACTGTTCGGATATGTGGTGGAAGCCACTCACTTTCCACAGAACATGGAGCATTTGAATTATCATTTACGTGTTCTGAGGAATTGGCCTCCGTTGATCGCCTCTACCAATTCTTCCCCTCAACTTCACTACATTGGAGCCATGCAGAACAGTGTTGGCATGGATGAGAAATGTGATATTGCCAACCTCAGCCATTCAATAGTTAGCAGAAAGTCACGAGAGCAGCAAAAAGTAAGAAAGGAGGTTCGATTAATTGGTCAGAGTGACTCTACTGTAAGTATTAGCAATGAAGAAATAAAGGAAAGAGAAAGACGAAAGAAAATAGGACTAGCCAACAGAGGAAAAGTGCCATGGAACAAAGGCAGGAAACACAGTGCAGGTAAAGGGACATATATTTATAAATTACAGTGTGTATATTTGTTATTCGATTTTGAACACTCATACATTGGTTGAATCTTTAAGTTGTGATTTTCCACATAATGCAGAGACTTGCGAGCGCATCAGGCAACATACAATAGAAGCCTTAAAAGACCCCAAGGTGAAGTCATGTAAGATTTATCAAGTATTATGATATTTTTCTTCTGCACATGGGTGTTTTTGAATGGCATGAAAAAGCTAATATTATAGTTTTCAGTAGTCATAGACTCATAGGTACAGCAGAACTTATGTAAAGAAGAGTAATCATTTTTCAGTCCTTGTACTTCTTTGAAATCTCCTTATATGACCCTCAGTAGTTTTCAGGTTAGAAAGAAGATGTCCCAGCGCCCCCGCTCACATAGGTACACTCAGAGACCTTTACATATGCACTATTATTGAAAGTTAATAACTAAAAAAAACTAGCTGGATCATCATCAAACTTCCTAACAAGAGTAGGTTTAGGCTCTCAATTTGTGGAAACGAAAATTAAGTTTCAGCACTCAGTTTCAATCATAGTTACTTTGTAACTATACATGCACACACGATGGAACATAGACGAATTCTGTGATCCTGTGGTTGATGGTTCTTTTTTACTCTAAAAATGAATGTCCGGAAGAAAGTTAGTGTTGATCGCCAAAAAAAATTAAAAAAAAGCCATCTTTCTGTATGACTCCTCCGGAAGCCCGAAAACAAAGCCATCTTCCCCCTCGCGTGATGACCCCGCGAGGCAGTCACCAAGTCTAGGGCGAGACGACCTTGCCCCCTTCCTCCCTTGTTACAGCAAACATATGGCCTTGCAGCTCGCATAACAAGCCATGCAAGGGGAAGGAAACAAACAAGTAACGCGAGTTTGAAGAGCAAGAACTCACCCTTGATGACTCGAAGAATCCTTGACCAGATCAAAGAGAAGGAGACGACATATCTCAATTTATAGAAGAGCAGTTTCCTTAAGTCCAATTCCCAACCAGACAGGGATAGACGTCTGAAGTTATGTGATTCGCGCAATCTCATCAACTTCATCAAGGAAAAGACGACAGAGTCTTGCGAAACAGAATTCGTGTGACTTCGCGAGATGGTTTTAAGCCCTAAAGCAAAGGCGAGCCAACATTCGCTCCAAGGCAGAAAACCCTAAGGGGTGGCGAACCTACAGTCGGGCCAAAGCAGAAGCAGGCGACTTAACCCTAAGGGGTGGCGAGCCAACATTCGCGCCAAGGCAGGAACCCTAAGGGGTGGCGAACCTACAGTCGGGCCAAAGCAGAAGCAGGCGACTTAACCCTAAGGGGTGGCGAGCCAACATTCGCGCCAAGGCAGAAACCCTAAGGGTAGGCGAGCCGACATTCGCGCCAAAGCAGAAACCCTAAGGGGTGGCGAGCCAATATTCGTGCAAAAGCAGAAGCCCTAAGGGGTGGCGAGGTGATTTTTACTTGAAGCAGAAGCATAAGGGGTGACGAGCTAATATTCAGCAGCTCTAAGCCCAGGCGAGGCGAGATCCATTCACGCAGAAGATGAAGCAAGTCGCGGAGGCCGCTCACAAATATACACGCGGAATCCGCTCACAAGTGAATACGCGGATTCCGCTCGCAGACACATACGCGGAGACCGCTCACAGACATACGCGGAGCCCGCTCACAGACATGCACAAGCAATCCGCTCACAGACATGCACAAGCAATCCGTTCACAAGTGAGCACGTAAATCCCTCTTTCAGACATACACGGAACCCGCTCACAGACATGCACAAGCAATCCGCTCACAAGTGAACACGCGAAGCCCGCTCACAGACATGCACAAGCAATCCGCTCACAAGTGAACACGCGAAGCCCGCTCACAGACATGCACAAGCAATCTGCTTACAAGTGAACACACGAATCCCTCTCACAAGCATATACGCGGAGTCCGCTCACAAGTGAACACGCGGAACCCGCTCACAGACATATACGCGGAGACCGCTCAAAGACATACACGCGGAGCCCGCTCACAGACATACACGCGGAGACCGCTCACAAGCATACATGCGGAGTCCGCATGAAGGGGGAATCCGCTTGCACACCGAGGCTGGAACTACAGGAATCACATACGCCCTAAGCAAGGACTGTGGCCAAAGTCATTCAAGCCTTTTGTCACGCTGCTGCAACACCTGTTCCGGGTGCCTAAATCAAATCAACAGATACCCTACCAAATTAGGTGTCCACAAGAAACACAGTTAACGGACTCAAAATACGTCTGTTAAACCAAAAAAAAAAGCCTACAAACCTCTTTTGAACTACGGTCGGTTTGATCCCACAAATGGGTACGTAGGCAGTCTAGCAACCCACTAGATGCAACCAAAATTCCAAACAGAATCTCTGACACCAACAGTCAAATTCGTCCAGCTCTGGCCAAATTTCTAAAGCACCAGAGAATCAAATCTTTTGAACTACAGTCGGTTTGATCCCACAAATGGGTACGTAGGCAGTCTAGCAACTCACTAGATGCAACCAAAATTCCAAACAGAATCCCTGACACCACCAGTCAAATTCGTCCAGCTCTGGCCAAATTCCTAAAGCACCAGAGAATCAAATCTTTCGAACTACATTGGTTTGATCCCTTTACAAGGGTATGTAGGCAGTCTGGACTTAAATCTGGATGCAACCACCAATCCAAATAAATCCCCGGATCGCCTGAAGCCAGAATTTTGCTCCAAAGCTCAAATGCTTTCAGACACAAATCCAAACACATTTCCAAACACCACTCTCATCCTAAAGTCAAAGCCCTCCAACGAGTCATTCACTTGTTGGAACCCTTGAACTACGAGTGACTTGATCCTCTCCAGGGTACGTAGGCAACCCATTCCCAAATGTGGGTGCAGTCATAAAAACAAACAAACCTACAATGGTCTCTTGGTAAACGGAATCAAAGGGTGTTCCTTTGTAACAAGGGATTGTAATTAAGAGACACATTTTGTCTTGAATGGGTTGAACCAGACATAAATTAAAACCCTATCTTAGTTAATAAGATAGGGTGAAGTTATGTTGGGTATATATATCTTTACAATTTTTGCCCAACAGTTAGTAATTTCTTTTATTGTTTTTGGAGGCACTCTAGAGGTTTCTATTTGGTAGAATGGTTATTAGAATCTATGGGGACTATAGGTGTATTTATGTTTTGAACTCTTCCTGCAAATATTTGAAGTTAATCCATCATTCATCAAAGGAAGAAGGAATAAAGGATCAGATCCACAACCTGTTCATTGGGCCTCATTTGAATACTTTTTCAGAAACCGAGAGAGAGAGAGAGAGAGAGAGAGAGACCACTTTGGGATCTTAAACACTAGAAACACTAGAAACCAATCTTTGTACATCGAAAAGGAACTTTGCTGCTGATACTTTGCTGTTGTTGTTTGTTTAACAAGTGTCTGGCTCTTTGAGAGAGTTAAGACCGCCATGCCACTCAATTTTAATCACATTTTGAACTGTTATGTAGTGAGGAATCCAAGGCAAAAATGAGTTCTTCACTCAGATGTCTTTGGGGACAGCGTTTAAAGTGGAAAAGGTCAAGGGAGAAGCTCTTTCTGTCATGGGTAGAAGGCATAGCAGAGGCAGCTAAGACAGGTGGAAGTGAGCAACAAGAGCTAAACTGGGATAGTTATGAGATTATACGGGAAGAATTATATCTGCAACAGCTTCAGCAGGCTGCCGAAAAGAAAAAGGCAAAGGAACGGGCAAAGATGAGAGCCAAGGAAGCAGCGGCACAAGCTAAAGAAAAAAAGAAGGCACAGCGTGCTGTTGAGAGGAAAGCAGATGGAGAGTTGACATCTCTAAAAGGGCTGAAAGTTAAGCGGAGATCAACGAAGGTAATTGCTCATTAACCAAGATCAAGTTCAATATAGCTACTACATTTGTAGCATCTCATTTAAAAGATAGACATATATGAACAATAAAGAATTACTTAAGAAAAATAAAGAAGCACAAATATCAGGTTTGATGAATAGGTCACAGATGTTAGGGCTTTTCCTTACCAACACATGATCATGTAGTGAGGGCTTTTGAATGAGTCGAATTCAATTAGGAATGTGTCCTGATGGACAAATATTGTAATGAATTCTTTTCTATTCTTGAGGGAAAAAAAATAAAAAATTCTTTTCTTATTTTGGATGGGACAATTTATGCCTTGCATATATAAAAGACCTGATTCTCAAAACCTGTTGGAATTCTTAAGCTTGTATCCTGAATCCATGGTCGCTAACTGTTCCAGATTTTCCTGGCTTTTAAAATAAAGGGTACCTTTTTTACAAGTATGTTACTTCGATTCTTTAATGCTTCACAGTCTACTGTCCTAGTGTTGTGACATGTTTCTTTTCTCTTTCTAAAGCTTGACAGAAAGACTTTTACAAATGATCAAGTTGCTAGCCGAAGGAACATAGTTGCATCGCAATTACGTATCTCGGCTTTGGAGAAATTGGATGTAGAGCTCATAAAGAAAGAAAAAATGCGAGCAGAAGTTTCATTTGCAGACCAGATAAGAGCTGCTAAAAACAGAAAAGTGGAACAAGCTATGGCTGCCCCATGTACTGTGGTATTACACAACAAACCAGGGATGCAACACTTCTGCAGTCTCAGTAGTTTGTTACCATAAGAGAAAAAGAAGAAGAAAAAGGAAAGTGGTGATTACTATGAACTCCACCTCTACGCCTCCTGTGTTTTCAATTTCAACAGCTCATTACCCTCGATTTTCAAACTTGACAGTTTTCTTGTTTAGCTTAAAGTATCTTCTAGGTTTGTATAATGAGAAATCTTGGGACTTATAGACACCTTTTCCAACTAGTGGCTGGAATCCCCATTTTTCTTTCCAGGGCTTGATGTTAAAATAACAAGCTTCGGCTGCTATTTTCAGTGAACCTGTTACAAGCAGAATTTGCATGTCGTTAACATCCTGATGCAGTTGAATGTTCAGATGAAGCTCCCTACCAATTTTGGTGTTTGATTTGCTGCTGTTGGATAGGTTGAGAATGTAGAACTCCTGAGAAAACGATGAATCTCCAACATTGTTCTGTGAGGAAAAGGAATTGAAATTTTGGAGTTCATGTAAATTGTTAAACATTCTCATTCTCATTTGAAATGCAAGCATGTTTCATATTTCTTTTTATCCTCGAGCTATCAGAAGAGAGCGGCATTTTAAGGAAATACAAACAGGTCAGGGTTGTAGTGAAGTAGGCTACAAACTATATCCATGGAAAAAGGAACAAGTAAAAGAATTACCAACGTCTGAGACTCTGAGCATTGTCATACAAAATTTTGCTCCCTGCACTTCAGTCTTGAGAAAAGAATGTATAGATTGGCATTATGAAGTGAAATCCCATTATTCCACAGGGTCAATCTAACAATCTTGTCAAGGAGGATAAAATGCAGGATGTTGTAGAAAAGATACAAAAGATGCGATATAAAATGCAAATCAAAAAGCACCACAAAACAAAAATAACTAAACAGTCTGCTTTCAGCAAATTATGTGCACTACATGAAATAACTCATATTACATAGCAAAGGAATGATCATTCACATCCAGCTATGACAAAGATATTATAACCATACTCAGAAAAAAGGCAAACCAGGTCCTGACCCAGCAAGGAGTCGAACACAAAGCTAGTAAATGAAAAGCCACCTAGAGGCGCAGCCACGTAACATCTCTCTACAGCATGCCTGACTGCCTACAAAGACTGATGGCAGCATAGCATGTAACCTCAATAGCGGTTTTGACCACCACCATTGTCCCTCTCAGGTGAATAGTTAGTTTGGTATTGCGCAGGATCAGACCATGATGGCGCAGGTTGTCCTCCTCCCATTTGTGGTGGTGGTGGTCCTCCCATGTTGTTTTGGGGCGGTGGTGGCCCTCTCATATTGTTGTTTGGAGGCGTCTGATTGTAGTTGTTTGGAGGCATCTGATTGTAGTTGTTTGGAGGCATCTGATTGTAGTTGTTTGGAGGCCCCTGATTGTAGTTGTTAGGAGGCCCCTGATTGTAGTTGTTAGGCGGCCCCTGATTGTAGGTCGGCTGCCCTCCACCCCAGTTGTTGTTCGGCTGCTGCACATTGTTGTAGTTTGGTGGTGCACTCATGTTAGGAGGCATTGGAGCTCCGTTCACAGGTGGGGGAGGCATATTACTGGGTGGACTCATGTTGTTTGGTGGTCCAGCGATGCCAGGGCCATTCGGCCCAGGTTGATTAGGCATGGGAGGGGCACCCCTATTCTGGAAATCTCTGCGCTGCATGTTTTCCCTTCTGTTGTTAAAGTTCCTTGAATTGTCAAAGTTCTTAGGTCTATCATTGCGCCTGTTTCTCTCGTTTGCCCGACTATTGTTTCTTATCCATTCCTCATGGAACCTGGCCTCATATGGTACTGCTTCCCCATTAATAAAAGGTTCACCTGACAAAACAACCAGTAGAAGGATTCATGAACTAATTCTTGCAGCCAAACTATTGATAAACCATAACAAAGAAACAGTTCCACATGTCAAAATCACTAACATCATTGATCATCAAATACTCTATTAAAAAGAGCAAGTACTGAGAACTTCTAATTTTACTCATCAGAGTAACCATGAAAATTTCTTTGTTCAGTATTTGCAAATGAAAATCAAAGAAACAAGCATGTTCTTACCTCCATAATCTTTGTTCTTAACATCCAAGTACGAATCAGGAAGCACCCAACGGACCTTTGGCAACTCTGGAAGAATATAATGAAAACACAAATGAGATAACCAGTAAAGCCAAGCAATAATAAAAAAAAATACAAGCAGTTAGAACCAGAAGTACCTTTAAGTTTGTATGAAAGCTCTTCAGACACAAGTGCACCAAATGCAAAGTAACACTTAGTGGAAACAGAGTAGATCTTCATCCTCGCTTCTTCCTCACTGGTTGAGATTCATACAGGACACAACATTAATTAGCAAGTAAACTTGCACAACTATCACATTTCAGACTGTAAATAAACTCTCGACAACAAACACGAAAAGCAAAGATGCCCACATAAATTATCGTAAACCTAATAGCATAATTAGGTTTAACTCTCAAATTACAGCCTATCGACAAATTCCAAATAGTCGAAAGATCATAGCTACAGATTAAAACAACAAGCAACGCAAATTCCGAAAACAATACAAATCAGCAGAAATGAAAATAGTCTCTTTTCATTTCAATTACTCACAGATAAAATAAAAAAAACAGAGAGATTATTAAAACAGCAAAGAGTTCGAAATCGGTAACCTGCCGACGACCATGGCTAGGGTTTTGATGTACTCCTTGATGAGCTCCTCCCTCGTGGTGTTCTCCTCCGGCGGCTCCATGACGACGAGCCAGTGCTCGAAGTCGCAGCCATCGAGGAGGATAGTCTCCTTGGGAGGGCGGTTGGACCAGTTGGGGTTGGGATCGCGGAGAGAGGAGGTGGTGGCGTTGGCGGAGAAGCACCGGATGACGGGGGGAGAGAGCTTTCCGGGGGAGGAGATGGCGGCGCCGGCGAGGAGGCGGAGGCTGTGGAGGAGGGAGAGGGAGGAGCGGGAGTAGGCGGAGGAGAGGGTGGTGGTGGCGGAAGTGGCGGTGGAGAGGGAGCGGGAGAGGAAGGAGGAGGAGAGAGGGGCTAGGGTTTTGGGGAAGGAGCGAGAGAGGAAATGGGTCGCCATGGTTTGATAAACCCAGAGATGGAAACTGGGGAGGAGATAAGAGGGGCATAGGGTTTTGAAGACCAGATTTTTATAGAGCGAGAGTGAGAGATGCGAGAGTATTTACCTTTTTACCCCTCGGGGTACTTCTGTTTCATTCTGGAATCTGGACAGTCTGGTCTATTATTTTCTGATATATATATATATATATATATATATATATATATATATATATATATATATATATATAGGGCCCTTCCAATGAAGGATCCCTATTTTAAGCCATTTATAGGGATAGGGCATTACACCAACTTCCCGATTATAATTTTACATCTCCACCGTTCATATCTTAGGTCTATATGAGTAGATCACCTCTACAAAATTTCATATGATTTGGTGATCGTTAAGGCTTTCAAAAGTTCAATTTAGTTTTAATAACCTTCAACGGTTTTAGTTTGACATAAGCTGGACCATTCAAAATCATTAAAACTAAATCAAAGTTTTGAAAGTCTTAACGATCACCAAATCATATGAAATTTTGTAGAGGTGATCTACTCATATAGACCTAAGATATGAACGGTGGAGATGTAAAAATTCAATTGGGAAGTGGTGTAATGCCCTATCCCTAGAAAGTGGCCAAAAATAGGGATCCCTCAATGGAAGGGGGCTGTATATATATATATATATATTATTCAGAACCAAACTTCGTTCTAAAATTAAAATATAAAATTTCTTATTTGACTCATTTTTAATTATATTTTGACATTTCTACCGTTCAGTTTTTAGAATCAATGCATATATCACTTATACAAAGTTTCATCGAATTTGATGATCATTTGGGTATTTATAATCGTGATTTACATAAACAGTTTGGTCAGACCAGTTTATGGTTCGTTCATTGATTTAACCTAATTCAGTACCTAAATGATCATCAATTTGAATGAAATTTTGCATGAATGATCTATGTATCAGTATCAATAAACATAACGGTAGATATGTGGAAACGGTAGAGATGTGGGAATATGAGCGAAAAATGAGTTAAATAAGGAACTTCACACTTTAATTTCAGAGTGAAGTTTCGCTCTTGATAGGAACTGTAGCAATGTTTTGAACATCTTTTTCTAAAACATCTTTTGCACTTTTACAATCAACTCGGACTAAAAAATTTTAATTTAATAAATCATCTTGAAATTTACTAATACATAATACAATTGATAAAATTTCTTTTTTGATAGTACTATAATTGGATTGGGTTGGGTTCCAAACCCCAGAATGAAATCGAACAATTTGTTCTGGATGATTGGGAGAAACTTGTTGTTTGAGTATACCTCCAAAACCAATTTCAGAGACATCGGTTTTTACTATTTTATAGGAATCAGGAAGAGGAATACCTAAGCATGGTAGGGTTTTAACATGACTCTTAATTTCTTTACTCAAGTTCATCAATCAAATGTTTTAATTTACAATTCTTTATTACCCATTCTTAGTTATGATTCCGTATCTTTGGTATCAGAGCCAAAATGGCATGATATAGTTAAACATTACAAGTCTTCAACCCCAGGTGGCGGACTACCGCCTAAGATTGGCTCTGAAGGTTATCAAATTTTTTCATTAAACTTCTCAAACCCCAGGTGGCGGACTACCGCTTAGGAGTGGATCTTGAGTTGATCTATTTCGTTTACTTATTTTGTGAAATAATTTGATTTATGTCCTTAATTTCAAGGATTTCGGTTTTATTTTCTTTCCTTTATCTCCTTTTAAGATTGTTCTTCTCTCCAACCAAACAATAAGTTCAGATCCAAACACTAAGTCCCAGGGGAGGCATGAGCGGATGCGGCATGAGCGGAGCAGAGTGAGTTTTAGTCTTTAGGGTTCTAAGCTAAGGTTCTTAAAACCTCCTATCCTTTTAGTTTTTGTCCAATTTTCTCTTCTCTTCCCAAAATGAGTCAACTTTTTAGATCCAACTCAGTCACTTCTAGTTCGTTTAGGTCCTCCCTCACTAGAATCTCAGATATAGTTAATGAAGAACAAGTAGAATATCAGTCAAATGATAACATAGATATGAATGATTGAAATATTCCCAGAGTTCCTAGTCATGAAATTTATAAGAAAAAATAGAGTCTTTCTTCTTTCAAAAGTGAACACCATATTAAATTTGTAGAACAAGTTTATGCCCTTAGTAAACAACATGAAACTCGTCAACTTTTTAGTCCTGAATCAATTAAGAAACATCGAAAAGATGGTCATAATTTCCTCCATATTGGATTAGTTCAAATAGGTGTTAAACATTTAACTAGAAAAGGTCTTAATGCCTCCATCCTTTTATGTTTAAGAGATGCAAGGTTTACTGACTTTAATGACAGTACCCTTGATTAATTGAGTCAAGTCTATTCAATGGCCTAGTTCATTTCAACTGTTTCCCAGATTTTACCATTAGCCTTAGTGACCCTCATATCTTAAAAGTTTTAACTCTAAATATTAAAACTTTTGGATATCATGTTCTTGAAAGAACTCAACATTTAGCTTTAATATACATAATCCACTATAAAGTCACTGACACAAATATGAATTTCCAAGCTATTAGCAAGAGTCCCAAAAATCATACTCTCTTAATTCAAAGCAGTCAACAAAATGTCAATATTAGTGTTCCACATACAATTAGATGGTCAGATGTCTATCTTCCTTCTGAATGGTCTCTCACCAGTGAGAACCACCCATCCAATGCATAACATAGTCTTGCTGATTTAGACTGTATTCAACAGTTTAATGATGGCACATTAAGAATTAATTTCTAAAATTCAAGGATAAATGAAACTTAAGAATTCAAGAAATAGGAAATTCTTCTAGACATTCTTTCGCAACTGCTAGACACTCATTTGCTGGTTCCACTACAGCTGAAACAATGTCTAGGCAAGATTATGATATAGATAAAGAAATTAAAAATATTAGGATTAAAGAAGTAGAAGATGAATTGTAAAAGCTCAAAATTAAAAACATCACAACTAATTCTCAAGTTAGTTACCCAAATTATACAGAAAATGAAACTTAAAATATTTCATTCACAGATGAAGATCAAGCTTCTCCCACAGCTTCTGATTTCTTAGTTACTCCCCCATTAAATCCTCAATTAAGTACACTTACCCAACCTTTCGTAATCAACTATCCTCGATTAGAAAAACATCTTGAATCACAAGAAAATATCCTTAGAAGGAACCTCTATTGAATGAAGTATCCCTTTATGACTCACAAAAGCAATTATTTCATGATTGGCAAACATTTATGCTTGAAACAAAATCCGAAATATTCTTTCTTGATTTTTTAGATCAACTAAACGACCAAAAAATTGTTCAAACATTAACAAAAGCAAAATGGAAAACCTCCACTAGTTCGATAATTTCTAGTCATCCTCCTGTCGAAACAATGATAATTGATCATCTCAACAGTCCAATCACCGCCTCACCTTTTAAAATTGCTGTAGAAGATCTAGAGACTAAGAAAATCAACCCAGAAACTAAAAAAATTATTGAGCAAAATAATTACACAAACCAGAGCTTAGTAACCATAGGAGTTCAGTTAGATAAAATAGAAACAAAAGTTGATAACATATTCTCTAAAGTTAACATTCTACCTCAACCCAAACCAGAAACTCTTTTAGTTCGTTTCAGTGAACTGAATAAACCTACAATCAATCCTATTTCTTCCATTCAAAAGATCGAACAAATGTTAGAAAAATTAAAAACTAAAACACATGGATCTAGTAGAATTGCATTAATTCATCCCAAAAACCCTCTTCATCTACTTCATCCGATAGCGATTCTAGTAACACTAGCCAAATCACATAATTAAACCAAATACTTCAAACCTTACAAATAGATAGAATTGTTCATCCAAAGAAAAGACCTTTTAAAACTTGGACAAAACGTCATCTCCTTATAGATATACAACCTAGTAATCACCTTAACAACCAATTCTCAGCTTCTTCCGATAAAACCTATGAATTGAACATTGATAATTTATCAGAACAAGAAATTTTAAACAAATTACATCACATGTCTATGGTAGCAAATAGCTATGTCACTAATCACAATTTCAGTCAGCCTGAAATCATTGATATACTTTTCACATGATTTACATAAATGCATCATTCCTTGTAGGAAAAACATCTCACTCCTGATTCTAGATCATCCATTAAACATGTCATTAAACGTGATGAAGATGAGACTCACATCTTCAACGAACGCACATGAACATGGATTTCCGATGCAGTTAACACATTATTTTACACAATTATCCAACATTTCATAGGTACCCCTAGTCATATTACCTCCAGAATTCATGACCAACTCAGTAACCTTCGATGCCCTACCTTAAGTTATTTCAAATGGTATAAAGATGTTTTCACTTCCCAAGTTATGCTTAGAGAAGATAGTAACCAACCATTTTGGAAAGAAAAATTCATAAACGGTCTCCCAAAATTATTTGCTTATAAAATTAGACAAGTCCTTAGTAATGAAACATGTCACATTAACTATGATTCTTTAACCTATGGAAATATAATTACAGTTATCCAAAAAGAAGGGTTAAAAATGTGTATAGATATGAAACTAAATGCTCAAACAAAATCCGATAAGAAAATAGCTAAATATGAATTAGGAAATTTTTGCAAACAATATGACTTATCCTTATTACCTCCTTCAAGAAGAAAAAAGGCAAACAATAAATTCATTCCACACTATTCAAAACAAAAATTTGAACCCTACAAACAGCAATTTTGAACCAAACAACTTTTATTCCAAAAATAAAGTTCGAAAAAATTGGTCCAGAAAACCAAATGGTCAACCAAAAAATAAATTTTTCAATAAAAGTAAAACTAAATGTTTTAAATCCAATAAGACCGGTCACTTTGTAAATAACTGTCCAGTTAAAAATACTATTAATTAATTAAAAATCAATCAAGAAGACAAAGAAAAACTTATACAAACCTTAGAATTACGAAATACTGATTCAGAAAACGAAATGAGTGAAGAAGACATCACATTGATGGAATCTTCTTCCCATGAATCTGATGAACATTCTTACCCAGATATTACTTTTGGGTGTCAGGATGCTTGTGTTTGTAAAACCATCAATGTTCTTTCTAAACAGGAAGAGCAAGAAGAACTATTAATTGATTTAATAAGTAAAATAGACAATCCTGAACTTAAAGCTGATTATCTTAAAAAATTAAAAAAATTAATTACCCAAGAAAATATAATTAATCCTCCCTCACAAAAAATTAGCCTCACCACAACTTTTAATAAATTTTCTGCTAGTAAAAAAGAAATAACAATCCAAGATTTGCAATTTGAAGTAAAAACAATTAAGTGTCAAATACATACCCTGCAACAAACACATTTAGAACTTATGAAGGACAATAAAGAAACTAAACAAAAATTAAACTTACTCAAAATAAATAATCAATTTCTTAAATTACAGGATCCTCCTGAAAATCTTTTTCCAAATCAGTTCCCAGTAACTAATGAAGCTGAAACTTCTGAAAACAATACTATTAGTATCATACGCCAAATCCAACTTAAAAAAATGGTACAACACTGTCCAACTCAAAATAAAAGATTTTCAATTAACCATAACAACCCTTATTGATTCTGGTGCAGACCTTAATTGCATCTAAGAATGCTTAATACCTTCAGAATATTTTGAAAAAACAAAAGAGTCATTACGATCAGCCAACGGAACAAAAATGGATATTAAATACGAAATCCCTAAACTCCTTTTGTCTTAGTCAAAAATTTAACTGATAAAGTAATTTTAAGACTTCCTTTTATTATTTTATTTTAACCTTTCACAACCGAATATGATGGCATTATCACATATCTTTTTAATGAACCAGTTAAATTTGTTTTTCTTTCTAATATATCATGAAATCCATACTTTAAAAGCATTCTAAGAAAATAATATTTCAAAAACCATTAGTTGCATTGACGCAAAAAATAAACAAATAGCCTTTCTTCAAGAAGAAATTAATTTTAAAAGAATAGAAAATCAACTCCAAAATCCTTCTCTTCAACAAAAAATCAAAACTTTTGAAGAAAAAATTATAAAAGAAATATGTTCGGATATCCCAACTACCTTTTGGCATAGGAAAAAACATATCGTTTCTCTTCCTTACATTAATGGATTTAATGAGAAAAATATCCCCACTAAAGCTCGTCAAATCCAAATGAGTCATGAAATTATAGATTTCTGTAAAATCGAAATTAATGATTTACTTAACAAAAACATTATCCGGCATAGTAAATCCCCTTGGTTTTGCCCTCCTTTCTATGTTCAGAAAAATGCTGAACTCGAAAGAGGAACTTCTCGATTAGTTATTAATTATAAACCTCTTAACACAGTGTTTGAATGGATCATGTATCTTATTCCTAACAAACGAGATCTCATCAATAGATTAAACAAATTTGTTATCTTTAGTAAATTCGATATTAAATCAGGATTTTGACAGATTCAAATCAGTGAAACCGACAAATACAAAACTGCATTTGTCACGCCTTTTGGCCATTATGAACGGAATGTCATGCCTTTTGGCCTAAAGAATACACCTAGCGAATTCCAAAATATAATGAATGATATTTTCAACCCTTATGGTCATTTTTCCATCGTCTACATTGATGATGTCCTAATTTTTTAACAATCAATTGACCAGCACTGGAAACATTTACACTAATTCTTTTCAATAATAAAGAATAATGGTTTAGTTGTTTCTGCTTCCAAAATTAAATTATTTCAACCCAATGTTCGTTTTCTTGGATTCAACATTCACCAACTCTGAATCAGACCCATAGATAGAGCAATATAATTTGTAGATAAATTTCAAGATGTCATTTTAGATAAAAATCAATTGCAAAGATTCTTATGATCTTTAAATTATGTAGCCGATTTTTACAAAAATCTTAGAAAATACTGCAAACCTCTATTTGATAGATTACAAAAAAATCATCCCCCCTGGACTTCAGTTCATACGTCTTTACTCAAAGAAATTAAGAGTCATGTTAAAACCCTACCATTCTTATGTATTCCTCTTCCTGATTTCTATAAAATAGTAGAAACCGATGCCTCTGAAATTGGTTATGGAGGTACACTCAAACAACAAGTTTCTCCCAATCATCTAGAACAAATTGTTCGATTTCATTCTGGGGTTTGGAACCCAGCCCAATCCAATTATAGTACTATCAAAAAAGAAATTTTATCAATTGTATTATGTATTAGTAAATTTCAAGATGATTTATTAAATCAAAATTTTTTAATCCAAGTTGATTGTAAAAGTGCAAAAGATGTTTTAGAAAAGGATGTTCAAAACATTGCTAGTAAACAAATCTTTGCCCGTTGGCAAGCAATCTTAAGTATTTTTGATTTTGAAATTGCATTCATTAAAGGCAGTCACAATCATCTACCAGATTTCCTAACTCGTGAATTTCTACAGGGCACTAAAACATGAAGCCCAGCTCATCCAAAGGGAGAAATCCCGAAAAATCAGTATCTAAATCATCTCCAACTATTAAAACAGAATCACCTGAGTCAAAACCAAGCATCGTTCCTTATACATGTCATTCTCCTATTCCTTTAGTCAACCAGTACAGTGTTTTTGGTAGCACCATCAGTCTCACTAAACCCAATTACCAGTCAGTTTTAGTAAACCAATATGATCCCTTCAAAACAGGGTATCCTCCAGTCAATTATAAAAAATCATCCCCTTACATTACCAGGACCGAACAATTCCTGTTTTATATTAAGCATTCTCTAGGTCACCTCAAAAATTCTGCCTCTATAGTAAAAAGTTATTATGGCCCAAAGGCTTCATTTTTTCTCTTCTTCCTTTTCTCTCTCACCTTCTCTCCCTAGTAAAGCCTAAGACTAGAATAGAGAGCCCCGGCTCTTGCTACTCATGCATTGATTTAAATAGTAAGTTGTAATTTCTTTACTCAAGTTCATCAATCAAGTGTTTTAATTTACAATTCTTTATTACCCATTTTTAGTTATGCTTCTGTATCTTTGGTATCAGAGCCAAAACGGTCTGATATAGTTAATCATTACAAGTCTCCAACCCCAGGTGACGGACTACCGCCTAGGAGTGGCTCTGGAGGTTATCAATTTTTTTTTTCTATTTTATCTAACTGGACTCATATGGTTACTAAGCTCTGGTTTGTGTAATTATTTTGCTCAATAATTTTTTTAGTTTCTGGGTTGATTTTCTTAGTCTCTAGATCTTCTACAGTAATTTTAAAAGGTGAGGCGGTGATTGGACTGTTAACTTTAGGGTGTATATATATAACTCCAGTTCAAGAGCCATTGTTTTTTACACATTTTTTTACACTCTTTCAGGGTTATCAGATTTTAAATTTTTTAACGGTCTAGATTATTTGCTAATATGATGTCAACAAAAAGAATGTGATGTCGCAGATGACATTGGGTTTTATATTTTCATAACAAATTAGATTTTACATTTCTTTATTAAAAGAGAAAACCAAATCCAATTTTCACTTTTGCAAAATCAAAATCAGATCATACACAAAAAAAAGAAAGAAAGAGAGCAAGAATGCCTAAAGAAGAAGAAGAACGATGCACAAGAAGGGCAGAAGAACAAACATCGAAAGCACCATCTTTAACTCGAATCTTGAATCTCTCATCTACCTACTTGCAACAAGAATACAGATTCATAAGAACAAATTAATTTTTTTTTGTCGACATAGTATTACAATGTCACACCCCAATTTCAGAATGATATATTTTCAAAAATTCGAGCGTGATATAACACAGAATCTTAATATCCTAAAACCTACTCAACAACTTCCAAACTAAAAACAAATACTGGAAATGAAAATGTTAATAAATTCATCAACCGAGTTAAACATTTCATCTTCTTAATTACATCAACTTCAAAAGTGTAGTAATAAGTCGTTCACATGAGCTTAAAAACAACTGTCACAATTCAAATAAATATACAACATCAAAAACCCAGCGCCTAAGCCACTGTCTCAACCCTGTTGATCATCACCTGCAGGTCTAAACCTTACACCAAGAATTGGTGCACCGGGTTGTAAACAACAAACCCGGTAAGTTAAAAGGCCCATATGAGTAAATCCCAAAAATAACTCAATACATCTAAAAGAAACACATGAACAATAATTAATTCCCACCAATTCAACAATTTACAAAAAGATAAAACTAGTAATTCATGTATTTAACAATTTAGTTTAGGAAACGCCTAAAAGCAAGAGAATTTCAAAAGAAATAATTAAGAAAACACATCAATTCAAAATCACTCAAAATTATGAAAGAATTCTGCAAAAAGCGTAGTTCAAGAATTCTATTAAAATCACACAATTAAGATTAAAAAAATTCAAATAATCAACATCACACAATCATTTCTCTACTCTTACTTATGAGTTCGTCAACACTTAGTCATCCCATATAAGTAACTAAATAAATACGTACTCATGGGTTCGTTAACACCTAGTCATCCCTCATGAAGTATCGACAGACAGACTAGAGCTCTATACTGACCGTAACCAATCACCCGGCTAAGGCTTGGTTCCTGGTCCACCACGAAGGCTCATAATCTAATGCACACGATCATCACTAAAGCACACAATCACAACTAATGCACTCAATCACCACTAAGACACACAATCACAACTCAATCACCACTAAGGCACCCAATCACAACTAATGCATTCAATCACCACTAAGACACCCAATCACAACTAATGCACTAAATCACCACTAATCACATCAAAGGAACCAAAAATATTATGGTCAACAAGAAACTTAAAAATAGTCATTTAAATAGGAAAACTTGTTTTCTCTTACATATGAGTCGTTGGCGATCAAGCTTATATATTTTAAAACAAACAAAAGAAAACAACATTTTTTTTAAAAACATTATCATTATAAACTTCATTATCAACATTTTCATCAACATCATAATCATAATCATTATAATCATCATCGATCATAATAACTATCCTCATAACCATCATCATCATATTATCATCATAATAATAATCATCCTCATAATCATCATCATCATCATCATATTGACCATAATTAAATAGGTCACAAAGTGAACCTTGGTGATATTTTACTCACCTAGAAATCTTGGTGCATCTTCACAAAAGAAACTCAAGAACCAAGCACAACACCAACTTCGTCAATCACCTAGGTAACGTAAAGGACTTAGTGACTAACAAAACAAGTTAAGACTAAGACAAAACACTCTTAGACCGAGACCCTAACTTAACCCAAAGATTTGTCCCTTGATAACAATCATCCCCTGAGACCTCTCAAGATCACCAGAAAGTTTGACACACACCATGTCAAATCTACAACAACAATCAAAGTAATGGACTTCAATCTTTAAGCCTAATATGTGACACTCATAGTAACATAACATTATGACAAAACAAAAGGCTAGCATTTTCGAGTACAACACAAAGTGACCGCTCAACTCACCAACTCTGCTAGACACGCCACCACAAGCGGCCATGCGTCGGCCTCATTCACCACCTAACCCTAAACTTTACATTCCTGACACTTAGAGGCAACCAAAACAAAGATCAAAGGAGAATAGGCATCTTTAATACCTGTAACTAAGAACAACTTGACCAGAAAATGGCCTGAAACACAGCCACAAACTCGAACTTCAATCTGCATAATCAAGGTTTCCAAAAAAACTCAAATCGTGTTGTAAGACAAGCATAAGAGTTCTCAGAAGGAAAGAAATATCAGAACTCACTTAACGTTGTGCCTCGTCGCCACCAGGATTGGGATTCCGGTCAAGGCAACGCCGTTGCAAGGAGAGTCAACTCGATAGCTTTACACAACAAGGCGAGCTACAAAACCACCAAGGATCGAACAAGGGCGCCCAACACTTCCTATCCCGACCGGTTCCAAGTCTCGTCGCCGCCGTCGGAGGTGAGAATCCTGACCGGTCTCCAAGTCAAACTTTTGAGCTTTGAATCGCCACTTCGAGACTGAGTCAGCATGAACTTGCTAGAGACCGGCGAAGGCAAGGAGAAGAGGAATCGATTCGGGCCGGTGGCGTGGTCAGGCGACGTCAGACGACGCTGAAAAGTCCGGGTCAAGTCACCGGGTTTGGGTCAAGTCGGCTGGAGGACTTCGATACTGAAGGCTTCAGTATCGCGAGAGAGAAGAAAGAGAGAAAAAAGAAGAGAGAGGAATGGGTTCCGGAGAAAAAGAAATGGAACCCTAAACTTTCTTATTTAACCTAAAAATCTCATAAAGCCACGAACTTCTGCTGACCATAACTTTCACATGTGAAGTCGTTTTTATGCGTGTCACGTGTCTACGAACTCGTATCATCGTGCTCTACAACTTTCATGAAAGAAGTTTCTCAAGAAACCAATCGATTAAAAAGTCAACTCTTGACCTTTCAAAATAAAGCATCTTCAAGAAAATTAAATGCTCGAATACTTTAAATCCACTCACTAAACCACAAAACCGCACAACTCCTACTTAAATAATTTCCAAAATAAAATTAGAAACTAATATCAAATTTCCAGGGTATTATATACAAAAAACAAGATTTAGGGTTTAGTAATTGAATTGAAGTTTATGGTATTTGATAAATTATACTGCCAAAAAACCTGCATCTTAGTTAAATAGCACCCCAGAAAAACTTAAGAAACTAAATTGACATGGGGTACATATATGTATATGGTTGCCTTTGGTAAGTGTATGGTTTATGCTTCTTTAAGGAATTGGAGTAATCGCAAAGAATGCTGGAGAAAATATATTTGACCACCATAGAATGTTCAGATATAAGTTCCTATTTCAATCGACAGCATTAGAAACCTGATATACATTTAATGAGATCTAGATTTCAATTGTATGAGATAAATGCTTTGGAAAATTTTGCATTAGATGCCTTGGAAAATTTCAATTGTAAACTGTGTGTGTGTGTGTGTTTTTTTTAAAAAGAATTGTAAACTGTGGTTTTTTTTTTCTTACTGATGGATATGTCGATGGGAAGGTGATGAATGTTTTTGGAAGTTGCTGGGTGTCAAGCAACTCATATATTGATTATATTCTACGTTCTTCCTTTTCGATCTTTTTTCTTTTCTTTTTATTGTGTATGATCTGATTTTGATTTTTGAAAAGTTAGAATTTGATTTTGTAAAATCTAATTTGTTATGAAAATAGAAAACGTCATGTCACATGCCACATCACAATCTTTTTGTTGACATCATATTGGCAAGTGATCTAGATCGTTGAAAATTTTAAAATCTGATGACCATGAAAGAGTGTCAAAAAGTATGTAAAAAATAATAGCCCTTGAATCGGACCCTATATATATATATATATATATATATATATATATATATATAGTTGTAAACATAGAAATTTGTGAACAAATAACAAACTAACATATGTACAAAATAATTTTTTTGTTCAATATTGAAAATGTGGGTTCACAAGGGCGGAACCAAGATTAATACAGGGGAATGGGGTTCCAAATAAAAAAAATTGTTCGACAATAAGCTATCACTATCTACATTCTAATGAGAGAATATAAATGAGAAACGGAGGAGAAAATTTTATTATGCTCATTAAGGAATAAATCGACAATGAAAAATAAACAAATAATCATTTCAAGTTTGATCTATTAAATAAATTATAACATCAAAGGAAAGAATTTGTTAATAATTTTCTAGAACAAATATACATTTTTTTAATTATTTTTTTTGGGGGGGGGGGGGTGTTCATTAAGGAATTTGAACAACAATTAAGCTAAATTGAAGGTGACTAATGATGTTTGCTTGGATTGTTTAGGAATGCAAGGGGGGTTCGGACCCTCCCAAGCCTTAACTTGGCTTTGCCCCTGAGGTACAATCTTTGTAAGTAATCCTCTTATTCTTTCTCTGGGCTTGGTTTGGATTCAATGGTGTTGGCCACTTCTTGAATCAGCTTGAGGTCCACAAGGGTTGCCTCCGTGGATTAGAGTTCTTCTGTTTTGGTGGTGAATGAATCGCCTTCCGATGGCTTAATGGTTTTTCACAGAGTTTTGGTGACTTCTGAGATTTATCTCATAATTGTATTTCAGAATGTCGTAAGTCCTCTTTTTGGCTTGAGCTCGTGTTCCCTTTTGTAACTGGCGAGCATTAATTCTGGATTTAATTTTAAATCAAGAAACGTTTCCACGTAATTTAATCCTCATTATGGACAATCAATGTTTCATTGTTGGACTTATGTAACAACATTTTTTACACATGGCGCTTATGTGTTACTCTAATTCGACGATATATAGTCCTTTTATAAGTTTCTAATTTTAATAATTTTCCTTGTCTACAATTAATAATGTTTTGGTAGGAGTTTAGAGCCAATTGTATGTAAGCTTATGATCGAGCTAAATTTGTTTGCAATGAGGGTATTCATCAGTTAGTTTGATTTTTTTTTTTTTTACTAGCAAAGAGCTTTGGTAACTCGATAATTGATGTAAGTGTATTCCGGCCATATGGATTTGATTTTTAAAAGGAAAAATATTTCATTGATAAATCTCAAGCCATAATAGCATAAAACTACCATTACATTAGACAATTAACTCACTTATTCAAATGACTGAAATGAGCTTAACGCTTAACAGATGATTAAATTAGATACAAAACAAGATACTAAATAAACATAATTGCGGTACTCCAAGCTTCATGAATCCATCTAGCTGCAGTTAGCTTGCTCAGTCTGTCAAGCTATCCTAACATCGCGACTTAAGACACAGTCAGTTTGAAATCAGGCCCAACAACCCAATTCCAAACTCGACTTTTTTGAAGTTCTGGTTTAGACCCAGGCCCAAGGACCTGAGCTCATTCCCACACCCTAGCAGATTTGCATATTTTCTTGTCACCAAGTATTCCGGCCATATGGATAAATAATGCTATTATTTATTTATTTTCAAAAATAAAATAAAAAGAAGGGTGTTCTTAATAAAATAATAATATACATTACGAACGTGTTCCAATGTTACTAACAAGAATTTCAATAAAAAAAAAAAAGTTATTGCCGAGAAAATTCTAAAGCATGAGTATTTTCCAATCCAAAATGGCTTGCCAAACAATAATCATCGAGCTGAAACTAAGACAAAGGTTGTTGTTGAGTTCGCACATTAAAAGCATGTTTACCTGTTGGGTTAGATTAAATGAAGTGACCTAGGTCACTCTGAGTAACTATGACTGGGCAACAGTTTCCACCCGTCAGAAATGTGAGTTGTTGCCACAATGACTATTTATTAAATTTTTTTAAAAAAATTTTAAGTGTGAATAATGATTTTAGTTGCAAATAAATGATGGTGAAAACAACAATGTGACATATTGAAATAATTTTTAAAAGACTTATAATTTAATGATTTTATGTGCCATATACAAAATGGTGCTAGGTATTATATATACGACTTTTCTTCTTTAAAATAGAGAAGTTCATAAATTTTTAAATAATTTTTTTACCATTTTTATTATTTTCCCCTTTTTAAAAAGAGTGGTTAAATTGTTTTCATTAATTCACCTTTAGTCATATTTTTATTTTTTAACCATAAAAAATTAATCCCAATGATATTTTTCTAAGTCGTCTGATTCATATTTCAAAGGAAAGAAACGGTCAGGATCTGCTGACCGTTGCATTTAAATTTTCGTCAGCCACCTATGTCCATGAGACACGTTTTTGGTGGGCCACACCAGGTCGCGCATCGCTACAAAATACTTGGTTGCATGTAGGACGCCTGGCGCGCGATTGGTTCATGTGAGAGACGCGCTCGTTTGGAGCGTCTCTGTCTAAGGTTCCCGCACTGACGTCGGCCACATTGAGAGGAATGGGCTGATGTGGCGCAAGTAACCTGGGTTGGACCTGGGTCACTTATCTCCCCTAAAATCTCACCTAGGTTGAATTGGGGAGAAAACTCATTCATGAGTGAAAGGAGGGTTTTTTTTTTTTTTTCACTTAGGTTGGATTCCTAGTGGCATCTAACCTGGGTTGAATTTTTGGGCATGGATAGACTTGCTCAAAGGGGCTGAGATGATAAAAGGGCAAAACATACATTTCAATAAGATGAATTTACCACCCTAATTCCTTAATTGAAAGAAAAGAAAATAAATTGGTAAGTTGGGAAATAAATTGGTAAATTAGGCCTGAGCAGGGTCAACCTACCAAAGGCATATGTCAAGCTTTAAAATGATATAACACATTTTTTTTTATCATATATTACAATTTACTTGAGTTGAACTCACAACCTTTTACTTGCTAAAAGAAGCTAGACATTGATAACACAATTTTGGGTACTCCTATTGTTCTTGACTAATTGGTCCATTTCATTAGCAATTTTCCAACCAAACTCCCCAGATTGCTGAGCTGATGAGTTAAAGAGTGGGCAGATAGTGAAGCAACTAACACCAACCCTACACAGTCAATAATCAGCTCACCTGAAATTATGAACTTCCCAATAAAGCAAGTCATCCTCTTCCTCTCTTTCTTTCTCTGGTTTCTTGAACCTCTCCCAACTCCCAGAACTTCCATTTTCCATTGCCAACAACTAAACACTAAGAAAGCAATACCAAGTCAACTACATAGTTTTCCATGTGCCTTAAGTTTATCCCTTTTATCAAAGCTGGCTTCTTCTCTAGGTTAACTTGTGTGGTAACACCAAGTTTGGTGTGTTAGCTCATCTCCCATAATAACTCTCATACACTCCACAAATATCGCATTCTCTCTCAAGCTTTCACTCTTTACTCACAATGGAGTTGCCGGTGAAGAATCCGGTCCGCGGTGGCCAGAGAACTCCATACAGACTTGAAACCAGAAATCTGAGCTACAAACTATGTGCTCAGTTTGATGAAATGAAGGTGCTTTGTGGTGGTGCTAGTTCCAGGAGAGTTCCAACCTTCATTTTGAAGAATGTGAACTGTGAAGCAAGGCCTGGTGAGATAACTGCAATAGCTGGTCCTAGTGGAGCTGGGAAAACCACCTTGCTAGAGATTCTTGCTGGAAAGATCCCCCCAAGGAAAGTGTGTAGTGGTCAAGTGCTGTTTAATAATCTTCCGATGGAGGCTGAAAGTTTTCGGCGAATGTCAGGGTATGTTACTCAAGATGATGCTCTATTCCCATTACTTACAGTCGAAGAAACACTAACGTATAGTGCCCTACTGAGGCTTCCTGGTGGGAGAAGTGAGGCTGCAACCAGAGTGAGGCAGCTGATGAAAGAGCTTGGGCTGGAACATGTTGCAGCTTCAAGAGTCGGTGGGGGATCAAGCAATAATGGAATTTCGGGAGGAGAAAGGCGCAGAGTTTCGGTTGGAGTTGATTTAGTGCATGATCCAGCTGTGATTCTGATTGATGAACCAACTTCAGGCCTGGATTCTGCCTCAGCTTTCCATATAGTGTCATTGCTCAAAACAATGGTTGTCAATCAAGGCAAGACTATTGTTCTCACCATTCACCAACCTGGTTTTCGGATCTTAGAGATGTTTGATCGCCTTGTTCTGCTTTCCAGTGGAACTGTCATGCACAACGGATCCATGCGTCTTCTCAAAGAAAGGCTCAAGTTTGCAGGCCATCGCATCCCCAACCGTGTCAACATGCTTGAATTTGCAATCGATGTTATTGAAAGCTTGGATACACAAATCCCAGAAGCCTTAAGCAACCAACGTTTCCTCAGAGGTAATCATAAGTTTGAGCTTCATTTTCACAGTTCAGAAGAAAAGAAGCAACTCTACCGGAATTCTAGACTCGAGGAAGTTGTTATACTAGGAGAAAGATTTTGCAGCAACATTTTCAGAACCAGACAACTGTTTGTCACAAGAGTCATACAAGCCTTAGTAGCTGGGTTACTGCTGGGAACCATATTTCTGAATGTAGGCAGAGAACAAAGTACAATTGCTTTACAAACCCAAACTGGTTTTTTTGCCTTCAGCCTCACTTTCTTGCTATCGTCCACTACAGAAGGCCTGCCGATTTTTTTACAAGAGAGAAGAATACTAATGAGTGAAACTTCCAAAGGAGCTTATAGAGTTTCCTCTTATGTGATAGCAAATACCCTCATATTTCTTCCTTTCCTTTTGATGGTCGGTATTCTCTTTACCACTCCGGTTTACTGGTTGATTGGATTGAGGGGAGACGTCGACAAGTTCATCTACTTCAATCTTGTGGTCTGGATGGTTCTTCTGATGTCCAATTCTGTTGTAGCATGTTTCAGCGCTCTCGTGCCGAACTTCATCATGGGGACATCAGTTGTTTCAGGGCTAATGGGATCATTCTTTCTCTTTTCGGGCTACTTCATTCCGAAGGATAACATTCCAAGTTACTGGCTTTTCATGCATTACTCGAGTCTTTTCAAGTACCCTTTTGAGTGCTTTATGATAAATGAGTATGGAGGGGAGCAGGGAAGAAGGTGCATTCAGATTATTGATGGAGTATGCAATCTATATGGGGATGACTTGTTAAGACAGCAGAATTTGAGAGACACACAAAAATGGGGCAATTTGGCCGTGATGCTGGGTTTCATAGTTGGATATAGAGTCCTTTGCTTTCTTATTCTGTGGTACAGATGCTACAGAAATGGAAACTAGCTAGAAAGTTTTCATATAGAGATATACAAATTGTTGATGTGGTTCCTGTTTTCAATTCTTTTGTATATTCTTTTAGGATGATCAAACTACAATTTCATCTTCATACATAAGAAAACTAGCCATTACTAGGTTTGGTACCTCAATTCCACAATATTGTATAATTGCAGTCTTTCTCCGAGAGCACATGCATTCAAGTTCAATCTGGGTTCTAGCACACAGTATTCATCAAAAAGAGAAGGTCTCTAACATGATACCTGGATTTAGACGCAGGAATGTAAGGGTCTTTATGTAGACAGGAGTCAGGACTTTCTTTACAGACTAAAGAAGATAAAGCCTAGGTGATTATAAAACTTTACATGAATACTGTTACCCTACAAAATGGTTGAAGGGCTATTTCATAGCTTAGGAAAGCAAAGAATGATATGGCCACTTGCTCTCCAAAACAAGTAAACAACAATTAAGACTAATATGGATCCTAACCAAACAAAACAGTACCAGAAAGCTTCATAAGTCCTAATTGCTTCGGTCATATATAGAATTGAAGGTCATGGTAGCAAATGAAGTAGTGACTTGTTCTGAGGAAGATGACGAATGGAGAACCCTTCCAGAAGGTGATAGTGAGTAAGATGAGTGTTTAACTTCAGCTGAATCTCTCTGATCCGTGAACTCAGAAAGCATTCCAGGTTTGTCTATCTTCTCCTCATCCACGTCTACCTCACCTGTTAGCATCTTAACAACCATAGACATGGATGGTCGGATCTTAGGCTTGTCTTGGGTGCAAAGAATACCAATCTTCATGAATTTGCAAGCCTCTTCAACATTTAAATCTTCATTTAAAGAAGTATCGATCAACTCCACCAGCTGACCTCTCTCATGCAGTTCCCATACCTGCAACAGCAAAAAAATTCTTTCAATAAGTTTTCTCAAGATCCTATCAGTATATTTTAGATTTGCCAATTATTAACTATTACATATCTCAGTAGGATATTCAATTGGAGATGACACCAAGTTATGAAGCCAAAACATATATTATGCAAGAAAATGAAAAAGATAACTTTTAAAATTAAGGAGAGGGTTCTCACAAATAAACAGCGCCTAAAGCAGCTCAAAGAAAACTCAAAGTTCTGGAACATTTCATGTAGTTTCACTTTTTAACACATTTCAACGTAATTACAGGGTCCCTAGTAAATATTCACTGTGAAACATGGATGTCTTTGTATTTATATGGAGTACTTATATGGATGATAAATCATTTGTTGAAAGCTTGTAATAAGCAAGTTATACTGAGTACTAATAACATTAAAAATCATAAGTATGCCCTGTCAAGAAGAAATCTTTCCTCCTTACTACAAAGAACAAGTAAAAGCTATAATCTAGTCCAAATAATTTAATTTAGTGATACGAGGAAATACTTATTGATGACACTAGCTTCATAGATTTATACCCTTTCAAGGAGATACTGTTCTTTGGGCGGTAAACGTCTGTTTGTGTTGCACCTGCCACTAACAATTTCCAAGACTAAAACACCAAAACTATATATATCTGCTTTCCTTGTCACTTGACCTCGTATGGCATATTCAGGTGCTAAGTAACCTCTGAAAAAATCAATCAGGAATAGGTCAACAAACATGTGTAATTTAAGAAAACATTTTGAAAAAAAAAAAAAAAAACTGGAACAGAAAAAATACTTTTAGAGCTAGACCATGAAGTCAAGTCATTAACATTCTGAAATACCATGATATTAAAGTAAAATTGTATCATTATTCAGTCATGTAACCTTCAGACATCCATACTATTTCTTAAACAATAGCGTGAAGGCTATATTGATGTTCGGACAACTTCTAAAATCAAACTAGCATACTACCAACACCAAAGACTTTCACCAGTTTGATAAATCTTTTAGGATAAACTTTTCGAACTAAAGTTTTTTCAATTATTTCTTTGAAACCCTCAGAGTGGTACATAAATTACTTTCATATGAATTCCACAGGAAATATAAACAGAGTAGAACTGGAAATAGCGAACTTACGCTGTTCCAGCGACACGGGTACTAACATGGGTCAAGTTGGGAGCGATGAACTTTGCAAGACCAAAATCTGAAATTTTGGGCGAGAGGTCTTCATCAAGGAGAATATTGCTTGCTTTAATGTCTCTGTGAATAATATGGGGTTGAACATCCTCATGGAGGTAAGCGAGCCCCCTTGCAATACCAATGCAGATTTTACACCTTGTTTGCCAACTAAATTGGATGCCACTTTGGCCTCCACCTATAAATGCAGAGGACTAAGTCATCATCCAGACATTCAATTAATTCAAATAAAGACCAAGTAATGGACTTACCAAGAAGAGTTTGTGAAAGGCTATTATTCTCGAGATAGCCATATACTAATATCCTGTGATTTCCTTCAGCACAGCAACCATATAGCTTAACTAGGTTCTCATGATTAACACTTGCAATCACCTCAATTTCTGTCAAAAATTCTCGCGACCCTTGCTTAGAATCTCCTGACAATACCTTTATTGCTGCCACAGAGCCATCCTTGAGTGTTCCCTGATCGAACACATATCACAACAATGTGGGAGAGGCAAAAGTCAATGGAAGAGTTTTTAGGACAATCAAGTGGTATTGACCAAGTATTCCTCAAAAATGATAACCAAAAAGCATTCTCTGTGATATTACCTTGTATACAGAGCCAAAGCCTCCCTGCCCAATTTTATTTTCGCCACTGAAATTTTCAGTGGCATTCCGCAGTTCCTTGTAAGTGTACAGTTTGAGATTCGAAATACCTGAAACAACTGCACCCATACAATCACATTTAGAAGCCTTTACGGTAGGATAGAAATGCAATGCAAAACCTCAAATAGAACATTATTTTCCTTTTGTTGAAAAGCCTGACAGTTGAAGTTATGGACATAGTAACACAGCGCAATTTAATGGCATGTAATACAAAGTAAACAAAACAAGACATCATCAGAAAAACTTTGAGAGCATATAGTCAAAATAAAATGATCAAAGGATGTATCAAAGTCCTCTTCATGCATAATTTGTGTAGTTACACAAAGTAAATGAGAGAACAGACTAAAAGGCGCATCCTAGCCCAAATAGTAAATAGCAAGCGAACTCCCAAATCTAAAGCAATTTGTACACAAAAAGGAAAGCAGTCTTTGTTGCATGGCCATGTGATCCCGTAATAAGGCCAGGGATTATCATGATTTGGAAGGTAAGCCATTCAAAGATGAAATTGAAATTGATTTATTTATCGGCAAGACAGCAAGTTTCTATAATAGGCTTTGAGCCACATACTTCTAAGTGGTTCAGATTCAGTAGACGATGCTTATACTATGAAAGCATGAAGCATAGAAAAATGCACCTGTTTTGGTTTTCGAAGACCCATGTTTGACTTACAAAAAATTTCCCACTATTGCACAATGGGAAGCAGCAGCTAATTGAGCTGAAGTAGCTAATATAGCTAATATTGGAACAAATCATATTTGGATGGATATCAATTATTCAATTCTCCAATGATCTCTACATAGGAACAACAGAATAAAGGCATCAGCATCTCACCTTCATCTATTTCAACAGTACGTTTAACTGAAGAAGCAGCCTTCTGGCTAAACAAGCAAGAGAAACAAGTCATCACCCTCTTTTTTACTTCGAAAATTAGCACAGATCAATCAAAATCCCCAAGCTGTGAGAGTACACAAACAAAAACATGTCAACAACTCGCTGTTTTGTAAGGAGACAAATGGGGAATGCAGGAGTGAGTTGTCAATCAATTGAATAAGAAGCAACAGTCACAATTCTATAGCTTATGAACTCTACATTACACATCTAGGTGGCTATTTTATTCTACATGCTCTGCCAACCAACTGGAATGAGACATGAGGACCCCTACTGCATTGTCAATCTCCTTTCAAACTACAAAAGAATCTGCTACATTTTCAGATGTTACTAAAAGGTAAATGGGAACATCTAAAATCTGCTTGCAGACACACTCAAAAAAGACACAAAACTTCCACAAGATTTTAGGCCTAGAACCAAATTTCATGAATCAATAACAGTTGGCACCTGCCAGGTATAGATAGAGTTGGATCATAGGTTGCTGATTGAAAAACTTGAAAAATTTGAAAAATTTGCATTATTGGGGCAATTGAAGAAAACTAATGGATTCAAGACAAGAATCGTTCAACATAAAGAGCAAGTCTTTTCCACAAGTTAACAGAGAAACATTTTCTGCAAACACACCCAAGTATATATCATTACAAGTCTCAATGAACCGGTTATAAGACATGTAATCCTTTGTACTAGAGCAATGGAACAAATTGACCAACTCTAAATCTTACAAGTCAAAACAAGAAGCACCAAAGTTCTAGACAACTCTTACCTCCACAACTCTCCAAAACGGAATTGAACTCTGGGTTTCTGCTATCTTCCCAACAGAGATTCCCAGGAACATGAAACCGTTATTGTGTGAGTTTCTGAGGATCCAGAATCACTTCTTTGGTTCCAAAACGGTGTGAATGAATAGTCAAAAAGTCTTCTTGGGTTTCCTTACATTCTCTCAGCAGCCAAAGAGAAACATAAAGTAGATGTAAAAACCAAGATGGGAAATTCAAAGATGAAGGGTCTTGACTTATGCCCACACCTTATAACAGAAATATGGGAGAGAGAAGAAAGTACTCGTCTTTCCTCAAGTGGAAGACTTTGAAATGTCAAACTGGTGTCGGCCTGTCCAGACGAGGAAAATGAAAGTCAAATTAACTGAACTGCTTCCCTCTGCTGCCTAAATGTACGCGAGTTTTTAACCAAGATTTTAATCCAAAAACACGTGTTTTCGAAAAATAAAATAAAAGGTATTTCTTGTTTCTATGCCAAAATCTAAACCTTCTCTTTCCTTCTAGGCTGCGAGTCTTACCTTGATATGTTATGAACTCTTAATATTTCTGAAAAATCATCAACGGAAGTCTACACCTTCTGAGAACATTATATTAGTCAATACATATTGACATCAAATAGCTCAATCACAGAATGGGAAGCCAAATGGTGCTAGGTATCCGAGACCTGTTTTTCTTTTTCTTTTCTTTTTTGAGACATCTTGCAATCAGATATATAAATAAAGTTTCCGTTGATAAAGTGAGGAAAGAGTTGAATATCGGCTCATTTAGTATCTACATCTCTAGTTTTGAATCTAAGTATATATATTTCATCGAATCAATCACCATGCGGAATCTTAATTTGGATACCAAACTTTACCAAACAATATATTCTTCGAGCATGGATGTAAAAGAAAGACATGCTCTTTCAAACGAAGCTTAAAGAATTTCTTCATCAACTCATCATGTCATTCATGTGTCACCTAACTATACATCTTCTTCTTATGGAAGTCAATATAAGAACATATGACTATTCTCCTTTGACATGCAGTGCAAGATCGGACAGAAAATTTGAGTTTGCCGACATTTCATTTTCTGAATGTATCTATCATAATTTTGGTACAAATTAATATCGTCATTGACTAATAAATAATCGTTAGATACTCACCGCTCATGAGCATGGTAGAAAATATAAGATATCTCTTTCGTCTATAATTTTTTAGCCTGATATTTATCTGCAGGCCTTCTGCTTCAGATCAATGAAATCAATCTTGACTGACCAGGCTTGCTTGATATGTATGCAAGACTAGGGGAGCCAGGCTGCGTGAAGAGTTAGTTGCCCTAGGCAGTCCTATAGACTCCTAGTTGACATGGGTTTTGATTCCTCAGTTACATTGACCTGGGTTAGGGTTCATTTCAGGACAAAACATGTTTTTTTGGCTACGTACTGTGTGCGCCTGCAAGCATATGAGTATCCTGGACATGGTTTCTGGGTTGAACTTTAAAGATTTGGATTTTAACACTTTGATCCCGGTAGATTTTAAGGGTGAAAACACAATCCAGAATCACTAAATCACTCTCTTTATCATCCTAATAAGATAGTTAATTAAATCAAAAACGCTGATTTAAATTGTCGAAAGAATTAACATATCAAAATAAATATAGAGTGTCCTTTATGATTTTGTTTCTTTTGAAAACTTGTTGACATTGTTTGATGTAGTTAATTGTGGAATACTTAATCTCAAAT
Source organism: Fragaria x ananassa (assembly GCA_034370585.1). Lineage (NCBI taxonomy): Eukaryota > Viridiplantae > Streptophyta > Magnoliopsida > Rosales > Rosaceae > Fragaria > Fragaria x ananassa. The sequence continues at coordinate 10,366,326 of CP139765.1, read as the reverse complement.
GCTAAGATTAGACCCTCTTAAGTTTGTGGCTGGGTCTCAACTTCAAAGTAAGCTTGCTACCCTTTTTCAAAAGTAAAAAAGAAGTGAATGATTCTCCAAGAGATAGTTCATGCAATCAAGGTCAAATTTTAATGTCAACATTTAATCATGCTCCATTTCCAGATTTCTAACAACTTGTTAACTTGTTTATCATCAAAAGTTACTTATTAATACATTTTAACCACAAACGGCATAGAGACCACGAAGTCAACAAGACAAACTAATCATACCGTCTTGTTGCTTGATTCTTTCAAGGTTTTATGCCATTTGATTTTAGTTGAGGAGTTTTCATTCCTGCCTCTGCCTTTCCCTCGTTGTTTTGTTCTTGTTCTTCATTTTTGTCGAGAATTATAGAAAACCAGACAAGATGATCGATGTGATGGGAATATGAACATTGTAGTGATACATAAGTAATAGATGAAAATATAGTACAGCCAGGATACTGTAACAAAAGACCATTATTTTAAATGTGGTACTTGTTACTGTATGTTACTTGAATCCCAACTTTGAAATCCTAACTTTCTATTAAAATAGTACTAGGGATACAAATGGGAATTTCATAATAGATATTTATCAAAACTACTGACAGAGCAGTTGTTAGTTTGATATATTAGATGGGTTGAAGAGAACAAATGAGCAGGAACATAAGAAAAATAAAATAAAATAAAAAGAGTTTTGCCTTGTAGTTTAGTGTACCGTATATATAAGATACTTAGATACAAGACCCCAAATTCAAATCCCTTGAATTCAAATATTGAAATGGCACCAAAAGCCGAAATGGAGCAGTTTTATTGGACTGACTTTTGAACAGAAATGAAGACTTGAAAATGAAAAAGGACGAGGATTGGTTCTAAGTTCCAACAAGAGCCAGTTTCATCACATAACAGATGAATAGAAACACATTGATCGTCTAATTATCTAATTAATTAAAAAGAAAGAGAACATTTATCTATTTAATTCAGTGTTCTAATAATTCTGCTAATTGATGAGCGACGGCCAGCGCATGTCGAATTTAAAACGCATGTTTAGAAAAACATAAAAACATATGTAATTCCTCGCCACCGCCGCCAACGGCGTTGCAATTTCTAAAATATTATTGGATTACATCACTTGAACCGGACTTTGCTTTTTCCTGGAAAGTGACGATATTGAAAAGCCGGATTGTTCAATAGTATCTTGCCTATCTGGTTCATACCAAGAGCCTAAGGTTCACAAACCCAATCAGGGTCCGAGAAGTTCTAAGAACTTTTGAACCTTCTCAACAGACACGATCACGATGATACTACAAAGAGCTAACTCTCAAGTAGGCAGTGAAATTAGAGAAATTAGGAAGATCGAAAGCTCGGTCCATTACAGTTTATTTACTTACAAACCCACGGTACATAACCTCATAAAAGGATTCATGCATGTACACAAGAATCCCACTCTCCACTTTTCTACGTGACCATAGTTTTATGGGCGAACAAAAACCATAACTTTTGCAAGCTCTATTGCTTTTTCGCGGCCGAAAAACTTCTCAACGATTCCTAGAGCAAACTCCATGGAGGTTCCAGGCCCCCTGCTGGTGATGAGGTTACCATCAACCAATACCCTATTTTCAATTTCACTCTGGTCAGACAGCTTCTCACACAAGGCGGGGAAAGCTGTGGCCTTTTTGCCCTGCACAAAAGAAAAAAGATGGTTTACAACCGGATGCAGCAACACTGGCATCTGAAGGTGCTCTTAGACGTTGACAATAAAAAAGTTATTCAATTCACATCTAAAAACGTTGAGATGATGGTAAATATCATGGTTTTATATAACAACATCAGATGACTATCATGGATATCAGATTCCAAGAGAAAGAATCCTAAATGATGTGTAAGAGAAATCCAACAAGCACAGTGGTCAGGTGGATCTTTTAAGCAGTTAGAACAAGCTAGTAGACTACCACATAAGATGAACTGCAGTCAGCTCTGGGCTTGATCAAGTTTCAGTGAAATGGTTCTTCAATGAAAAAGATATCAGCAAAGGTTATTGGGCATACCTTGAGTAAGCCATGGGGTTCAAAGACTAAAGCTGGTGAAGCACATATTGCTCCATAAGGCTTATTTGAGTCCCTTTGCTTTTTTAACAAATTCACAAGTGTTTCTGATTTTGCAAATGCTTGGGCACCACCAATTCCACCCTAAAAAAAATAGAGAACATAGTTAACCTAGTCAACTGGTGAACAGTAATGATTGAACAAACGCAAACAGGAAAACTAACTTACAGGCAAAACTATAAGGTCATACGAACTTTTGGCTGCTTCATCCAGGAGCACATCTGCTTCCAGCTTAACTTTTCGAGAAGCAATAGTTTCTAGCTTGTCTTCAACAGAGGCCACTACAACGGTTGCTTTGGCTCTTCGTAGAATATCAATGATCATAATCGCTTCCATTTCCTCTATACCATTAGCTATCGGTACAAGAATCTGAAGACGACAAAAAAGTCATAAAGGGCACTCCATAGCATTCCAAGTCAAAATAGCCACTATTCATGTCATATAATACTTATGGTTCTCTTCAGAGAATTGTAGACAACTCTCTGTTCATAATAAACTTGTAAGAACATGGAATAATCTCATAGGGGCAACGTAATTGCCAAAGTAAACTACTACCAATAAGAGCATGTGAATACAACTATTTACAAGATCTCTGACACAACTACACATGAATAAATAAGCACCAATTTTGTTCTCAAGTTTTACCCTGTACTAAAGAGCAAACCAACATTAGCCTACCTGAGTTTTGCATGCAATGTTCCAAGATAAAATATATATATATATATATATATAGAGGCCGGATGTGGAGCGGACGTCCGCACTCGGCTTAAAGTGCGGACGTTGGTCCGTTCTCCCCCCTCCGGCGCGCCTCCACCCCACAAGACTCCAGCAACGTCCCCGACCACTTTCCCTCCCTGGCGAGTTTGTTCTTTTCCAATTTTACTGCGAGATCGACTTGGGGAGGGAAAGTGGTCGGGGACGCTGCTGGAGTCTTGTGGGGTGGAGGCGAGCCGTCGCCAGCGCCGGAGGGGGGAGAACGGACAGACGTCCGCACTTTAAGCCAAGTGCGGACGTCCGCTTCACATCTTTTTCGTGTGTGTGTGTGTCTATATATATATATATATATATATATATATATATATATACGGAGCCATTCAAGAGCAGATGTCTGTACGGCTCTTAAAGTGCGGACGTCCCTCCGTTCGCCACCGGCTAAGGTGCGCCTCCACTCCAGTGAACTCCAGCAACGTCCCGACCACTTTCCATCCCCAGCGACTCCGCCGAATTCCAGTTTTCCGGCCAGATCGACTTTGTTTGAAGTTTTGGGTAATCTAGCCAGAAAACTGAAATTCAGCGGACTCGCCGGTGAGAGAAAGTGGTCGGGGACGCTGCTGGAGTCTGCTGGGGTGGAGGCGCGCCCTTGCTGGCGCCGTATGGTGGCGAACGGAGGGACGTTGGAACTTTAAGGCCGGTGCGGACGTGCGCATCTGATCCGGCTGTGTGTGTGTGTGTGTAGGAAGCCCTTCTAATGAGGACCCTTAAGTTGATGACTTGTTGAGGACTTTTCGGCTTATCCCACATTTCGATCTTATATCCACATTTTGACCGTTCAGTTTATAGGTATTTATGAGTAGATCATTTCTCCAAATTTTCAACTATATTGAAAATTGTTAAAGCATTCATAAGTGTGATTTATTGATCTAGTTTGTTCTCTTAACGAACACCAATTTGGCTGAAAATTTGTAGAAATGATCTACTCACATAAACCTAAAAACAGAACGGATGAAATGTCAAAATGTGATCGAAAAATGGGTTTCCTCAACTAGTCCTTAACTTAAGAGTCCTCACTAGAAGGGCTCCCTATATATATATATATATATACACACACACACACAGTAAATGAAAAGTTCACCTTTGGGGAATCAGTGGAAGTCCACTTCATTGGGTTTCGCTCTGTTATGATGTATTCATCCCCATGGTTAGCACACATCACCTGAGAAAGAATTTGAAGTCACAAACCCAGCACAAACAAAAACAAAAGAGTGTTCCAGTATACATTAACCTCTCTAGTTGCGATAAAAGTAACAGTCGTGCAGGGACGGAGCCAGGATTTTGAACTCGACTGAGCAGAAAGTTCATTTGATACAAATTTCAAATAACATAAATATATTTATTGTATAATTCAAATTCAACTCGAAACAAGTTAAGATGCAGCTCGGCTACATAATCTTAAGTTGTACTCTACGATTGTAGCAAATCTATACCTATTCTGTGAAGAGGAAGAAGATTTAGACATTTGAAGGGAAGAATTGAAGAAGAACTACATCTTCTGTCCTCTTGTTATAAATAGAATATAAATCTTTAAGATATCTTACTCTTTATTATGGGATTTTGTTGTTATTTTTTTTACTATTTGAGTTATGATTGGTAAGTTTTTTCAATTAACTATGGTTAGTAAGTTAATTAGATGCTGTGTAATCTTTTTCTCTTGTCTCATACGGCTGTAGACACGTGTAGTTCCCAATGACAAAGTTAACTAGTAGTTTAATATCATGAAGACTTGCTAGCATAGGAATTCTATAGGCTGGGCTAGTAATAAAGATAGCTGACATAGCCTATGTAATTAAAGAAAGCTGAAAAAGTCTTCTGGGCTATAGCCCATTTAGCTCCTCACAATCATCAGTCTCTGCAGTCGTGGTTAGATTGTATTTATTTCCGTTTTTCCAGATTATGATAACTTCCCATTTCTTTTAATTAAACGCTAGAATTACCTCTTGGATTTACAACAATTTTTTTCATTTAATCAAAGGACTTAAAAGTTAAATTTCTAAATTCTACTGGATTCCTCTCTCTTTCCTGAACACCTTCTCCTACATCAGATACGCAACCATAATCCGTTGTTCCAACTCTATGAAGATCAAACCACCCAAATGACCTTATCTCCAAATGCTATTTTGGTACGTTTAAACTTTCTCTTTGGGAAAGAATGTGACAAGCCAAAAGAAACTATGCTGAGAAAGCATTTACCATGGGACCAGAAACTTCATCAGCTTTCTCTTTCCCACACAATTGCTCAACAAGTGCAACAGCGAACTCCATGGTAGTACCAGGTCCGCGACTTGTCACAGCTTTGCCATCTAGCTGCACTCTCGATTCAACAGCCGTTGCACCAGATGCTGCTAGTTGCTCCATAAATGATGGATAACAAGTTGCCTGTCAAAAACCAGTTCAGGGCATGAGCTCAGATTCAATCACTTCAAGAGAAACAAAGGTGCACTGGAAAAAGATAATCTTAGTAGACATTTAGTACTTACTTTCAATCCCTTCAGCACACCCCAAGATCCAAGTGCCACTGCAGGTGAAGCACAGATTGCAGCATAGAGCTTCCCATCTGCAACTTGCTTTTTAACTAGGCTTTCCAGGACCTCACAATCCTTAAGATTGGTAGCACCAGGCATCCCTCCCTATAGCATGAAAATCCCAAAGTCAAATTCAATTACTACAAGCAAAAATTAACGCACACTCCAGAAACTCGTAAGATTATGAAAGGCTTCCCCCGATCTTATCTATTATGGATTACATCATACTGTATGCATAGTTCTATCAAAAGACATGGATTCATCTGAGGAAGATAACATTAAAGAAACAGTTGGTTGCTTAAGAATGATATGAATCAATCTCCTCAGACAGTTCTATATAAGGTATCCAATTGATTCCCTGAATTTTCAGTCGCAACTTTCCAATTAAATGATTATCGGCTCCTAATCACAAGCAGGCTACGAAACCAAATGCACAAGCCAACATTTAATTAGCTAAATACAGCAGCTTCAAATAAGCATACTTCTTTACTACTGTTAACACTTGGATTTACTGTTGATTATTCACTTTCATCTTTCTTTTCTATCAAGTGTTTAAGCACTCAGAAAACAAAAGCTGCCAAATTTGAACTTGCAATTCACAAATAAAGAACACTCAGACATCCATCGATTCATAAATTCAGACACAAGGGACTGGTTTACTCACAGGCAGAGTAATGAGATCGAAGGAGCTCCGGCCACAATCCGAAACCAAAGCATCAGCGATGATCTTAACCCCGTGACAAGCCTCAACCCTCAGCTGCTTCCCCACAGAAGCCACAGTGACATCAGCTCCGGCTCGGCGCAGAACATCGACGGTGATCACCGCCTCCATCGGCTCCGTGCCGTTCGCAATCGGAACCAGAACCTGCAAAAATTCCAGAGTCAGTCTCGCACTCTCGAAAACACAAATCCAGAGAAGAAGATAGAGCTGAGAGTTTTACCTTCTTGGCGGGAGAAGCAGAAGCCATGGCGGTGGAGGAGAGAGAGAAAGAGAGAGAAGGAATGTGTTTGGTGATGAGAGAAGAAGAAGAGTGAAGTTATAAAGGGAGACAACCCCAACAGAAATGAGCGAGGCAATGCCATCTGTGGTTTTCTCGTTTCTAGATTCGGCTAGCGCTTCGGGGTTTATCTCGACTAACATTCTAACGGGTCGGGTCGGGTCGGGTCATAAATTTTGTTAATTCATAATTTTTTTTCGTCTTACTTCTATGTCTATGAGTACGGCTATGATCGTTAACATTTTTCATACAACAATGACAACTTTTATCATTTCCCGAACTCATTTTATCACTTGATGATTCATGTGGTAGTTAAGAAAATCTTTGAATTTAAGGATTCATCTTACCATGTTAAGAGCTAATATTAAATGTTCGTAAGTTATGAACAAACAAAGATCTTAAAAAAAAACACCTGACATCCTAGAGAACATATCTCATCCCCATGTCTGCTGATCTAGGATGATCTTATCATAATTAATTAAGTTATGATCTCAACATAACCACTTAAGTTATAATTACATCCGTAGTTATAATTATACTTAACTATAATTAGTTAAGATATTTTATAAACCATCGATTAGTAATGGTTTATTTTTATTTTCTTAATTTAGTTTTCTATTTCCGGATACTTATTTTGTATATAAGCCGGAACAATTCATACAATTAAATATTCGATTGTAATCAGTTTTTTCTTGTTTCAATCTTCTTCTTTCTCAAGTTTTTTTATAAATTCTTTCTCTTATATTAAGTAGTCAACTTCCAAGGGAAGTTGCGACACTTATTTCATACTAAAAGTTCTATCTCCTAGAAGTTTTAGATCAAGTGATATCAGAGCCCCATATATGCAAAGGGGTAAAAGTGGTTTATGGTCTTAACTCGTGGCCGACGCAGAACTTCTAAAGAAGAACTTGTAGGTCATTTGCTCGTCCATCGAAAGCTAAGGATAAAGAGAGAAAAAATGACAGGAGAAGTTCCACAACCAAATGGTGACAGTGAACAAATCACCAAGCTGGAACAAGAGGTCCAATTATTAGCAACATCTATTTTAGAGTTGGTTCAAAGTCAAAACCCTTGAAACTTTCACATGCATCCCTTTCAAAAAGGAAAGTTGACGATGACAGTGAAGACGAGGATGACACCATCAAAGAAGACACCACCGGGGAAGCAGATAAGGATGAAAATTCCGTAAGTACCTTAAAAGTTGATTTTAAGGTTGAAATTCATATGTATAATGGTGTTATAGATGCTGAAAAATTAGATAACTGGATTAACACATTAGAAACTTATTTTACTATTCATAAGTATTCTAATGTAGAAAAGATCCAATTTGCAAGCTTGAAACTCTCAAGCCATGCCATCACATGGTAGAAGTCATATAGAAAACGTTACAATGTTGCAGAATTGACTTGGAGTAAATTTAAGAAGTTGCTAAGAAAACTATTCTATCATGTTGTTTACGAGGAAGAAAGATGGTACAAATGACATCACTTCAATCAAAGGTTCGGTCAATCAGTACAAGGCTATACCTCTGAATTTCATAATCAAGCCTTGGTATTGGATATAGATGTTGATGATTATGATGTCTTCATGAAATATATCGGGGGTCTTGCCGACTACATACAAAAAGAACTGAAATTGTTCACCGTGGAATCAATTGAAGAAGCTACAATCAAGGCCATCGTTATTGAGGCCAAATACAAAAAAAATCAACAAGAAGGACGACAAACAAACAACTGTTAATAAAACTGATTGGAAGGGAAAAGGCAAGCAACACAAGGATGGCCAAAAACAGAAGAATTATTGTGATCACTGTCGTACTAGCGGACATGTCAAGGACAAGTGCTGGGTACTTCATCCTGAGTTGAAACCCAAGAACCAAAGGAACAACCAGGGAAGAAACGACAAAAAGACCATATTAATGGTGTAACAGGTAGAAGAGCTTCTAGAGTTGAATCAATCTGACACTACACTTGTCTTAATGACTTCACCAACAGACATTGCAAAAGCTTACAACCGTGAAGAACTGTTCCATTTGAACATTCAAGTGAAGTAGAGTGTTATACAAGCAATTGTCGATCCTGGAAGTCAGAAAAATTTGATCTCAGAGGCTCTAGTAAGGAAGGTAGGGTTAGAAACAATGCCTCACCCTAAGCCTTACCCACTAGGGTGGATTCAAAAGGACATTGACATGCAGATAACAAAACAATGTACCTTCAAATTTGCAACCACTAATTATTTTATCGATGAAATGACATGCGAGGTGGTTCTGTTGGACATATGCCAAGTTATATTGGGTAGTCCATATTTATGGGACTGTGATGCCATTCACTATACGAGGCTTCAAAAATATCGTTTAGTGAAGGATGGAAAGGAGTTTCATATCAACGCTTGTAGGCCTCAATCTACAGACATTTTGCTGATAGTTAACCAAGCCAAACGATTGGTTAACTCTTATGGGCAGTTTGTTTTACTAATGATTCGACCAAAAGAACAACTTGCTGATACGATCACTTTATCAACAATGACTTTAACATCTTCACAATGTTCCGATATTGGAAAATTGCAGAAGGATTTCAAGGATCTTTTTCAGGATGTGCAAGGCCTGCCACCTCGGAGAGCTGTAGAACATGAGATCCATTTGGTTGGAGATTCACCTCTACCAAACTTGGGTTTATATCGCACCTCTTTGACGAAGAGTGAGGAGATCAAGAAGCAAATACAAGGACTTCTTGAACACGGAGTTATCAAGCCCAGTTGTTCACCATGAGGTTCACCAGTGCTACTTATGCCCAAGAAAGATGGAGGGTGGCACATGTGCGTGGACTATAGAGCTCTTAATAAGATCATTATAAAGAATCAGTATCCATTACCGAGGATTGATGATCTTCTAGATCAATTGCATGGTGCTCGTTACTTCACCAAACTTGACCTCAAATCAGGTTACCATCAGGTACGCATCCATGAAGAAGATACTTGGAAAACTGCTTTTAAAACAAAGAAGGAATTGTTTGAGTGGTTAGTTATGCCATTCAGACTATGTAACGCTCCAGCAACCTTTATGCGGCTAATGAATAAAGTACTTCGCCCTTTCATTGATGATTTTGTCATTGTTTATCTGGATGACATACTTATATACAGTGTCACATGGGAGGACCATCTTCATCCTATTGTTCAAGTTATGAAAGTTTTACAATCTAGCTAACTACGGTTGAATGGTAAGAATTGTGAATTTGGGAAGCTACAACTTGTATATCTAGGGTTCATAGTTGGTGCTGGAGAGCTCAAAGTGGATCCAGAGAAAGTACAAGTTATCACTCAATGGCCCACACCTAGATCAGTAACCGAAGTTCGAAGCTTTATAGGTGCATGCCAATATTTGAGAAAGTTTATTAGACATTTTTCTCTAATTGCAACACCATTACATTCTCTTACAAAGGCCAATCAAAAGTTTGAATGGTCAAAGAATCATGAAGAATCTTTCTAGTTATTGAAACGGAAGATCACCGAGGCCCCAATGTTAGCATTGCCAAATCTACAGAAAGCATTTGAAGTTGAAGCAGCTGCATCCAACTATGCAATGGGAGCCGTATTACTTCAGGATGGTAAACAAGTTGCTTACCATTCTGAGATGTTTAGTGGACCAATTTTGAATTATCCGACTTACGACAAAGAGCTTTTTACACTGCATTAAGCATTAATACATTAGAGAACTTACTTGTTAGAAAAGAAAGTTGTGGTACACTCAGATCATAAGTCTCTTAAGTATCTAACTACACAGTCTAAGTTACAGCAAGCTCGACATATGAAGTTGATGTCTTACCTACAACAATTTAATATTGTAATTAAGTACAAGAAGAGAATGACAAATAAGTTGGCAGATATGTTATCTCGACCCCCTACACCTGTAAGTTTCGCATTATTGGTGGCTATGCAGATCCAACCTATAGTTTCTTCTTAGTACGCAAAAGGGTATGACACTAATGCTGTGCGACAAGATAAGACTAGTGAGTTTCAACTGAAGAATAGACTAATATACAAGGGGACACAATTGTGCATACCTGAAGATGGTGACAGACTGCAGTGGATTCGAGAAGCTCATACTTCCGAAGTAGCAGGGCATTTTGGGGTAGAGAAGACTTTATCGAATCTGCATTGGTACGTCTATTGGCCAAAGATGCATCTCGATGTTTCCAGATACATAAGAGGTTGTGTTTTATGTAACACTTCGAAGCCTTCTAATAGGAAGTTGGGATTGTCTCTTCCATTATCGGTACCTAGCCGACCTTGGGAGAGTATTTCAATGGACTTCCTTGGGGGATTACCTAAAACCAAGTCCGGGAATGATTACTTGTACGTAGTAGTGGATTGTTTCAGCAAGATGGCAGTACTCATTCTATGCAAGAAGACTGTCACAGGAGAAGGAGCAGCTAAGTTGTTTTTCCAACATGTTTGGAAACATTTTGGCCTCCCATCTTCAATTATATCAAACAGAGATAGTCGATTCTTAGGCCATTTCTGGAGGTCTTTATGGGGAATGATGGACTAGGTTGAAGCGTAGTACTGCTTTTCATCCACAGACTGATGGACAAATAGAGGTTGTTAACCGGACTATGGTACATTTATTAAGGGGATATAATTCCATGCATCCAAAAACTTGGGATGAAAGCCTCCCTTACTTACAATTTACTTTTAACCGAGCAATTCATGGCTCCACACTGAAATCTCTTTTCGAGGTTTTCTTTGGGTTACTTACCCCAAAGCCCTTTTGATATGGCATTTACTACAAGCGACAAACCATTAAGTGAAAAGGAAGAAGAAGAACATGTTCGAGCACAAAAATTTCTCAAACACGTTAGAAAGATTCACTCAGAAGTGGAAACACAACTGCAACGCTCGCAACAACAATATAAAAATCGCCATGACAAGCATCGTGTACCATGTACCTTTAAAGAAGGTGACTTAGTATGGTTACACTTAGGGAAAGAACGACTAATTGGAAAAGGCAAGAAACTCAAGCCTATCCGATATGGACCGTTCAAGAGCATCAAACAAATTGGTGATAATGCCTTCGAGCTCTATCTACCACCATACATGCACATGTACTCGGTAATTAATGCCGAGAATTTGAAGCTCTTTGAACCATCTCTATTGGATGATGATCATGATGAGGACACTCGTCTACCTTCAGTTGATGACCTAAAAATGGAACGAGAAGATCCTTTAGAGGATGACTGTATTTTGGAACAAAAAATTCAAGAATCCCGACATGGAAAGTATGAGTATTTTCGCATTGACAGAAAGAGTCAACTTCCCAGCAAATCAAAGTGGTGCCTATGGGACAAGGCAACTAACGAGTTTCCTCATCTCAAGATAACTTGATCAGGAGCTCAAGGTTCCTAAATAGGGGAGCCATGATCCAGGAGGATCTTATCATAATTAATTATGTTATGATCTCATCATATCCATTTAAGTTATAACTACATCCGTAGTTATAATTACACTTAACTATAATTAGTTAAGATATATTATAAACCATCAATTAGTAATGGTTTACTTTCATTTTCTTAATTTAGTTTTCTATTTCCGGATACTTATTTTGTATATAAGCCGGAACAGTTCATACAATTAGATATTTAATTGTAATCAGTTTTCTCTTGTTTCAATCTTCTTCTTTCTCGAGTTTTTTCATAAATTCTTTCTCTTGTATTAAGTAGTCCACTTCCAAGGGAAGTAGTGACACTTATTTCCTACTAAAAGTTCTATCTCCTAGAAGTTTTGGATCATCTGCATCCACACTTGTCTAGTTTTGCATCCAATTATGTGTTGGCCTCTGGCCCCGCAAGCATGTGCCGAGTGTGGTCGGAGGGGATTCATGCTCGCGGGTGGGTCAACGATTAAGCGTCGAGGTCAAATGGCGTGGAAGAAACTATGAACGAGTTGGTAAACTGGTGGTTTGGGGATCAAAACTTGATTGGAGAAGATTTGGGTTATGGAATGGTGAGCGGGTTGGCGGCTGGAGGTGTCCGGCTTTGGCATGGCTGGGTGGAAACTTGCTTTGGCAGTCACTCGCGGCGACATCATTAAGTAGTTGCGACCATCTGACAAAATAAGGAACTTGCCACCTCATTAAAGCATACACGACACGTAGACGTCCACCACCCAGCCTAATATATGAAGGGCATACCACTTATCTAATAGCCTCCAAATGCAATGTCGTCAACTTTCTGTCTCCCCGACACCATCGTCATATCAACAACCACCGATCACGACAACAACCATCATCCTTAAAACCAAAGAATTAGGCTAGATCTTGGTTTGAGTTGTACCAAAACTAGATATATGATTGTAATTCAATTCATCAAAATTTAACTTGATCTCCCACTTGGTGGAAACTTCCACCTTTCTGACATAGAGTTTAGGGTTTATTTATGGCCTTTCATGAGTGTTATTTTTCAGTATTCATAATAAGCATGTAATGTGTCATTGAAGATCTAAAGATTAAGTGGAATGAGAATGAGAAACTTATAATAAAATAATATTTGAAAAAAATTACTTTTTAGAGCATGATATAGATGACTATCATTATCTCTCACCGAGAAAAGTGCAACGGTATGAAACTCATACGAGAGCACACATGACACAATTCCTATCTAGAATACTAACAGAGCAAAGTACCGATGGATCTTTATCCTTAGACAGAAGTAGTAGTACCTGAAATACCCACACATAAAAATGTCAGCAAATAAGATCTTCTCTTTTCCATAACGAGCGTGACAAATATTATAAACCCTCCCAGAGGGGTTTATGCGCGGCTTGAAAAACACAAGCAGACAAAGCATAGTGGCCTTTTAGTGGAAGAAGAAAAACAGAAACCCAAGGGGTAGAAATGAGAAGATGAGCTCACACACACTGTCTCACATGGGAGTTGTAACTAAAGTGAGAAGGCAGAGATTACATGCCATCTGTTTCAGTTGGGACTGCTTTCCGGGTTCCCCCAAAAACGTTTCATATATTTTTAAAATTTTTTTTTTTTATCTTTTGGCTGGTGAACTGATGTGAGGAGGCCCAGAGGAGCTTGACCCATTTCAATGCTCTATCTATTTCGCTGATCTGACCCAGACCCATTTGTTTTTGTTGCCTCAATTTCAAAACCCTACTCCCAGATTGTGCTCTGGTTGTCTCTGCATGTCGAATTTGGGAAATGCGATGCTATGGTGAGCTGAGTTTTGGATTGAATTGCCATGCCCTCTTTGGTTATCTATCTGTTTTGACCTCAATTGCTGACACCCTTTGGTTTGTTTAGCTGGTAATTGAAATCCTAGCAGTGAATGTGTGAATCCGTGTTGTTTGCATGTTTGATCAACTGTGCATTTCTATGGGTTTTTGGATTCTGGTTGGTTTGATTGTGTGATTAGCTTGTTTATCCTTGGTGTGTGCATTGGGTGATGGTGTTGAGAGGGAGTGAAATGTGCTGTGGATTTTGATCTGCATAATTGTGGGATACTGGGGATGTTTGGGTTTTGATTTTTGACATTTCATTCATTTCTGATCATGACTGCACAGAATTATGGTGAAATGTTGTTGGAATTTTTTTTTTCTTTGGGTTTTATACCTGTAGTCTGTAGACTTGGTTCGTGAATGCATGGGTCTGCCTATGCTATGGTTTTGTAGGATAGTTTTATCTTTTACGTATAGATAGGGAGCATCTTTTCTACTAGCAACAAAATTTTGAAGTTTTTAATCATCTGATTGCGCCCGTTACACAGTGCTCCAATTTTGGAATGCGGTTATGATTTTATAGCATGTTTGTATTCTATTTTACGATGCAGGGTTCTGCGGTGATTTGAAGTTCATTTAAGCTTATATTAGGAAGGCATTTTAGAAGAGTGTTAGTTATATCCAAAGAAGATAATATATCTAGAAGAGAATTACTTCTTGACAAGTCTTAAGAAGTTTCCATTTATTGCTGTTTTGTTTGTGTTAGACATTTGCACGTATTTCCTCGTGGACTTGTTTCAGGATATCAAAAATAGTGATCATATGAATCACTTTATGTTTTGTGGTTTTCATATTCATTTGAGCAGTAGAAGACTAGGCCATCTATTATAGATACATTTTTTTTTCAAGGGATCTATTGTTCAGTTGCATAGCCATGTAACGTGTGACAACCATAAAAAAGATCTCATGGGACTATTGGCTGCATTGATCTATGTTTTATAGTAACTGCAGGAAGTTCCTTACCATTTATGAAAGTAAGAAAGATTACAACATTCAGAAGTTTGAAAAATGTTGCACTGTTTGTGTTTTATGCTTTTATTCCTGACTAGGTTGATGTTCGACACTTGTAAGCTGTAAGATGTTTAGATATGATTTTTTATTTTTTATTAATTTTTTTATGAAATAAACTTCCCTTGTTTTCTGTTTTTTTCTAAATTAAATTTTTGTTGTTCTAAATGCATGACAACATCAAGTTAGTTAGTAATAACCACCAAGGTGACGTCACCAACTTCTATTTTGTAACATTAATAGTATGCGTAGACACGTGTCAAGAAATTTTATGCGAAGGTCCTTATATTATTGGGAAGAAACTAGTGTTTGTGGCCATGGAGAAAGTGATCCAAAAGTCCACTCTACAAATAAGGAAACAGCTGCATGTTGGATTTGGGCAAGGTTCTCAAGTGAGATCACATATCTCAAATATCAAGTGAGATATGGATGGTTGAGATGTATATCACCTTATATCATGCATGTCTAAGCATACGGATGAGAAAGAAGACTTTGAATGAAAACATTATTTATTTGATGATAGATAGAGAAATAGGGAGAGTGATATTTTCTGCACAATCTAATCTGACATATTACAGTGCACAGTCTTATTCAGTATCACACATTTAAACATGATTTTACCTCTAATCAAGTCATGTCAAGATATTTTTGATTTATGTAAAAGCATTTATATTTTCATCAGTTGGTGACATCTAGTTGGGAAGCATTTTTTTAACTTTGGAAAAAAGCTAGCATCAAGTAGTCACTACAGTGGAGTGGTAAAGTATATGCCAAAATAGTTATCCACACACTTGTCCTGCAGTTAGAAACACATTTCCGTGTTTAAATTCTACTGATATTTTTTTTTTGGTTTAAATTATCCTTTTGGCTAAGTTCTTCTAAATTGTTTAAAAAGGATAAGACCAAGTGACTTGGCATTGACTGTTTTGTGATGCTCATGGTGGATGTAACTTATTGTTTAAGGGAGTGGTGTAGTATGTGCTTTTTCTAACATGTCTTGGTGAAAGAAACGGTTCTCAGTAGGTCAAATCAGTAATGACGCCCGAATTTGATTGATCCATATTCGCATACATATGGTATAAGAAATGGGCTGGGAATAGTTTGATTGATCCATATTCAGTAGGTCAGTCATAAAACGGTTCTCAATAGGTCAATCATGATAGTTTGATTGATCCATATACACATACATGCTGCAAGGGGCTGGAAATTGATGCAACAGTTTTCAAACTCAAAAAGTCTGAAATGATTTATATTTGAGTATTTTGTTTCAGATAGTCAAAAATTTAGTGCATAAATGAAATTAGTATATCGGCCTCATAATTTCTTTTACTTGTGGCAAGATGTTTGGAATTGGATTGATGTATAATCGGGTCTGTTTGCGATGGTAATTGAGTTTATTGGAAGAGTTAGATAGGTGTTTTGCAATCCATTGTGGGTGGAAGGGGTGGTTTCACTGTCTTGTCTTTTACTAGCTATGGAGTTATGGAACAATTGTAGTTTGTCCTTTACCCATTCAAGGCTAGTAGCTATGTTTTTAAGCATCATGCAGCTTTTAGAGTGATGTTAGGATGATGTTAATCAACTAGTTTAAGTACATGAGTTTTAAATTCTTAATTATTTTCCCTTCCCATTGCAGATCTTGTATCAGTAATTTACACCTTTTCTGGAGTTGGATGGATGTACAGATTGTGGATGTAGCTCTTAGTCCAGTTGTATATGTATCCTTGGAATTATTGAGGATGATGACGTGGCAATAATTAAATCACTTCCTATATTTCACTCTTCAGTAATGATGAGGTTTGCTCTTTTCTTTTTGATTCATGTAATTTGTTGAATAGTTTGCAACGTGGTATATTTACCTTTCGTTATGATGTATCTATGTTGAGCAGATAAGGAATGATACGGAAGATTCTGAGGATAAAGAGGAGTTGCAGTTACTAGAGATGTTTCTCAGCAAAGAAATTGAGGATCTGCATGATAGTGACTTTGAGGGATCCAAAACTGAGCGCTGTATATTCACAGAGGTTTTCTTTGGTGGTGACAGTGCTAGAACGAGTAAGAGATGTCTTGTGACTGGAGTGATTAACTTTGAATGTGAGTCAAGTAAGGCCACAGATACATCACTCTCTTCAAACAGTGAAAACTCAATTGTAACGAATCAGTCAGACTCTAAAAATACTAGTTTGGAGGAGTTATATAATGCTACTGAAGAATCTAGAGAAACTCTTGCACCAGGGTTTTCCCCAGAGAGATCTGCTTGGCTGGATAGGAATGGTGAAGATGCGAGTGCTAAGAGAACGAAGTTTTCTGTTGATGAACTTCCTAGTGCAAAATCTGATTTAGAAAAGGTCATAAATCAGTCCATAGTTTCAAAAGAAATGGTTTCTGGTATGTCTGGTTCTTCAGACTCCATCACCGAAACAGTGACATTTGGTTTGGTCGAATCGTCTAGTGAGGGAGTTACATCTAGTTGCTATCTGTTAAAGCAGCCTGCAAAACTTGACAGAGGGACCGTATTAGGTGACTCTGATGTTTCAGAGTGCAGATTGCCAACTTATGATGGGAATGATGGAAAGGAACAATGTCCAAGTAAAGCTGTCGCTTCACCTGTGTCCCAGGAGAGCTTTTCCACCATGCTTTTGGCTACTGGTCCCTCTGTCACTCTATTGGATAAGTTGGGAACTCCTCTAGGTGCTGAGGGAAAACTTGAGGGATTGGAATCTCCTGCGATGGCTAGATCTGCTATTTCCTTCAAGAAAGACTCTTGTAAGGATCCTCGTCAACTTCTCCAGTATGATGTCAATTGCTTACTCGAAGCTGCAGGATGGCATATTCAGAGGCGGAAAAGACCTTGTAGATCTTATCTGGAGTCTGTATATGTAACACCGAAGGGAAGATTAATTCGTGACTTCCCCAAAGCTTGGCAGCTGTGTGGTGAACTTTTGTTTGTAGATAGATGCAGTTCGTTGCAGAGAGATGATGCAAACGAATGGGCCAATATCAATCAGTTTTGTTCAGATCTTTCTGGTGCTTTAGTAAAGTTTGAAAGTGAGATTAATCAACCAGAACCTGCTACTAAATTGGCTTATTTGTGGAGGCTCTTAGATCCCTTTGTGATTGTTGTGTTTATTCAGAGAAAGATTCTTGCTCTGAGAAAAGGGGAAACTGTTAAAGCAACTCACAGTTTAGCTTTTAATACTAATCACAAGGTATTGGCCTTGACTAATGCGAATAGTATGAAAAATCATCTGGAGAAGGAAGATGTTTCTGCTCCACTCTGTGATACAACTCTGGCAGGAGGGAGTGGATCGGCTATCTCTGAAGGGAATGTTATGGAAGATGTAACAATGGTTTATTCTGAGGAAGATCAACTGCTGGGAGGCAAGGCTTACGTTAAGCTAAGAGGTAATCTGCAGGGGTCAATGGATTGCCAACAAAAATGTGCAAGTAATGTTGTTTCGAAAAAGAAAACACGAAGGAAGTGTAGAAAGATTTCTGAAATGGAATCAAGCTCCAATTCTAGAAATAATATTGGTTTGCAATGCGATGATGTCAGTGGTAACCAGTCAAAGTTGAAAGAGGTTGAGGGTGACCTTGCAGGCAATAAAAGAAGTAAGGAAAGTTGCATGAAGTCCTCACCTCTCAACTCCTCCCAGCATGTAGTTGGTGAAAAAAGTCCCAAGTCTGTGAAAAATTGTCGTGAATATGATGTTGTTAAAACTGGAAAGAAGAAACCATCTAGATGTGAAATCAAAGATGATGACTTACTGGTTTCAGCTATCATTAAAAACACAGATTTTACTGCAAGTCCTGGTCGATGTTCTTCTAGAAAGAAAGGCCGCAAATCTAGAGCTCATAGGAAGCTTAAAAGTCAAAAGAGCCATTGCAAGTTGCTTCTTAGAAGCCTGGGTAGTGTAGGAGTGAAAACGGTCCTGTCTTGGATGCTTGATGCTGGGGTCATATTTCTGGATGATGTAATCCAGTATCGGAATACTAAGGATGGTTCTGTTATTAAAGATGGTGTAGTTACCAGAGATGGTATTTTTTGCAAGTGTTGCAGTGAAGTGCTTACAGTTTCTGAGTTCAAGATCCATAGTGGGTTCAGACTAAATCGTCCATGTTTAAATCTTTTTCTGGAATCTGGTAAGGCCTTCTCCTTATGCCAACTTCAAGCCTGGTCAGCCGAATACAAGTCCAGGAAACAGCGTACTCAAGTGGTGCGAGCTGATGACAATGATGAAAACGATGATTCTTGTGGACTTTGTGGTGAAGGGGGTGAGCTGATATGCTGTGATAACTGCCCCTCTACTTTTCATCAGGCTTGTTTGTCTCTGCAGGTTTGCTTTTGATGCTCTTGCATATCTATATCGGTCAAGTTTTCCTGAAGTTTTCTCATATTAAATATTTAAACATTTCAAAGGTATGGAGGCATAACTTTTGCATTACATTATATTTGTATGTGTATGCGTATTTTGGGGACTCTGACTTGCCTCATGCAATCCAGACAGGATATTTCATTGAGAAATATGTCAAATTTTAATTGAAGCCCTTTAAGTGCTAATAAATCATATTTTCGTGGTATGATCTAAATTTTGGATTCATGGAGGGTCTAGAATATATAACAGGTCAATCTTTCTTTCTTCATCTATAACAAAGAGCTTCTGAATATACAAAGGTTTTTCTTAATAAGTCTGGCTGAATGGCCAATACATTCTGTTCCATTTACAACTTCAGCAGAGGCATGGATTCTGTTCATGTACATTGATCTAACATATATTTGACATGAGGCTTAGATATGATAAAGCACTAATGTAAATAGTTATGGTTATTTACATAGAAGTGCTCCTAAAGTTCAGTGAACTCACTTATTAAGATATGCATGTTTGGAAGCATTAGTAATGATGCATTACATGGCAAAAGATGGATCACTGATTAATGATATTCAAAAGAAATAAAAAAAATCCTCATATTCTTATCCCGGTCGATGTCGATATCCATAAGCGTTATTGGTCTTGACTAGTTAAGTTTCATTCTTGTATGTATAATCACAAACATGAAAGAAACAGTACCATTTTCTCTTATCAAATTTTGTTGTATCCTGAAATTGTGTGGAGTTAGTTGATGATTGATTCGGAAAAAAAAAGTGTTCTGTCTGTACAATGATCGCCAGTGTACTTGTGCTTAGTATTCAGAGTACTTCTCACTGTTTCTCATAAACAAGCATTCAAAAGCAACTGCTAAATGTGTACATCTTGGACACGAACTTATTCTATGTTGAGTTGCATACAGAATTTACTTCCTCCAGAATGCAGTGGCTTGACATTTTATTTTCTGTTGCTAGGCAAACTTTGTCTTTATGTCATTGGAGGAAAAATTATATGTTTGAATTCTTTTATAACTGAATATTTTGTATGTATAGTTCCAGGACATTAGATTATCATCTTTGATAACTTTTTCTCTTTCATACTTGTTCTAGCTATTGTTGAATATGTTTTGGACTTGTTTGTTATTTATACCGATGTTTTGTTTTGTACTTTCAATTTCAGGAGCTTCCTGAAGGCAGCTGGTATTGCCCAAATTGCACCTGTTGGATATGTGGTCATTTTGTCACCGACAAAGAGGCTTCAAGTACTTCTGATGGATTTAAATGTTCACAGTGTGAGCATAAATGTAAGTTTCCTGTTTTAAGATACTCTTTCAAGTACCTAAACAGTTTTCAGTACCTGTAGAGAGTGTGAAGTCCTTTAATGTGTTATGTGCATAAAATTCAGATATGGTAAGTTGGTAACTGATACTGTGTACACCGGTGAAGATGTTTAGTAGGTTGTAGAAATACATGTTGGAAAAAGAGGACAATTGCTCATAGTGGAAGTATAGAAATAATATTTCCACATCTTCTGTGAACAGATCATGAGGCATGTCAGAAAGGAAAATCCATACATGTACTGGATTCTTGGTTCTGTGATAGAAGTTGTCAGGAGGTATGTGTAATTCCAAATATTCACTTAAAGAGGAACATATCAGTGAAAACTTTTGTGGCATTTTTCTTCTTCAAAGAGGGACTTGCAGCTTGCTATTTCTTCAATCACTATATTTGTTTAAATGGAAGATTTTGGTTCTGCTTTCCTGAATCATCATCATAAGTTTAGGCGACACGTGCAAACAGTTGATTGTCTTGTTTATTGTATCAAGAACTGCGTCCTTTTAATAAGGAAACTGGTTCTTGCTTGCCACCTTCCTTTGAAGGCTGTTGTCACAATCAAGTGAGGTGGTTATGATCATTATCACAGATCCCATTTTAACAGTTTTGGGAGCAATCAATATTCCGATTAATAATCATCTTAAGTAACTAGGCTACTTGTGTATAGTTTCATAGGTTCCCTGTCAATCTTCAGTAATCCATTTTGTCCTGAAAAGATCACATGGAACCCTGGCACATTTTTTCTTCTTTCAGTTTTATTAATTTTTTTTCTTCATTTATTAGTGCTTTGCGCGTGTTCTTTTCCTTATCCGCTCCGGTTCACTGATGAGGAAGATAGAGTTGGGGTGGGGTTCTATGATGTGATACTGTTCTGTACATCCTCTCTATCATTAATTAATTTATGTTTTCTATTAAATAGAACATTCTCTTTACATCCAAATGAAGAACGGATTGGTTGAACAGAGGTGTTACTTTTGGTGGACTTGCGTGAATTTCCTATAGTGTTTTAAGATATTTTAGTGTAATAGTTTATTCTTGAATGGATGAGAGATGTACTTCTCCTGTGGCAGGATCCGTCATCTTGGCAGGAATTCCTTTAAAATTGGGAACCCACCGGCGTTACTCAAGTTCATTTATGTAAAACTAGTGTAATTGCTTTTAAGTGTCGAGATATGAGTGTGCTGTAGCCTGGAAGTAGCATAACTAGCTTTGTGGGAAGCAATATTTTATGGGACAATACTAAAGATCTTGCTCAAGTAGTGATGAGCTTTAGTTAGCTATGAAAGATTTTTTGTTTCTTATGATTTTCTTCCTTCCAAGTGTTTGTAAATAATGTTAAAGAGAAAATTAACCTTTTGTTCTCCTACTGTTTGTACGTAATGGTCTTGACTTACCACATATGGTTCGGGTTAATTCATTGCTTGGTTTTACTGTTGTGTGTAGGTTTACTCAGGTCTTCAGTCTCATGTTGGCTACATTAATCATGTTGTTGATGGCTTTTCATGGACACTTCTTAGATGCATCCATGATGACCAAAAGGTTCATTCTGCACAACGGTTAGCACTGAAAGCAGAATGCAATACAAGATTAGCTGTTGCTCTTACTGTCATGGAAGAAAGCTTTCTGTCTATGGTAGATCCTAGAACAGGCATAGACATGATACCCCAAGTTTTGTACAGTTGGGGGTGAGTTTATCTCTTTCGCAGATAGCCTTGACATTTTGTGACTTGATCTTGTCTTTTGTTTTGTGTCTTACATTTACTTATTCTTGATAGCAATAGCCATGGCTACTCCAGTGCCTTGTGCTCTTTAATTTAATATATTTTAGTTCATTCTTCTTTCACCATTTTTACTCTATAATCCTAAGTTCTCATCCATTTTTAAATCGTTGCTTGAGTTTGCACTGTTTCTACATTGATTTGAGGCTTAAATTTACTACAAATATCTGCCGAGAAATTAGGGCTGCCGACCATGTTTACATTTTTAAGGCAGAAGTTTTCTTTCTGCGCTCAATAATTGTCCTGTTTATGTGTGATCTTGTTTTTATCTTCCGCTAGTTCAACTCTAACCTTTTATAGATATTATCATGTTCTTTGGCCAGTTTTCATTTCTTTTATCAAAAACAAGGCAATGAAAAATTCCCTTGATGTTTATGATCTTGTGATAATCATGTGTAAGAAAGCTGAAGAAACAGTAGATCACCTCCTCTCTATTTTGCAATCAAAACAGAGTTTGTAGCTATCCTTGGCTGTGGTTAAATAATAAAGGAGTAGGTGGAGGATTAGGATCTCAAGTTTACTGATTTACTACAGTTGTAAGTTGTGCGACGGTATCAGGCTTGTCTTTTTTCTTTTTGAAAAAAAAAACAGTTATACGAGTTTTGGAAAAGAGGACATTAATCCCATTTTCACCTTGAATTGATCCCCATATATGGGGAGTTTCTTACTTCAAGTTGAGGACTGATGAATATTCCGCTATCATTTAGCTATTGCATCTTTTTGGGTAGCTGGTCTTATGTACTTGACTGGGTTTGCTCATGGTATACATGATACTTTAGATGCTTATGAATGCCCATTTTCTTATCAATTATATCAGAATGTGACACTTTCTGAATCCAGTTCATGTTATTTGTTTCAAGTATGAGTTGCTTATAAATTGGTAATTCTTGTTATGAATTGCTTATTATTTTTCTAATCTAACATTCAGGTCAGAGTTTGCTCGTTTGAATTTTCAAGGCTTCTACACTGCAGTCTTGGAGAAAGATGATGTGCTGATATCTGTAGCATCCATCAGGTAGTACTTTTATGTGTTCATGTTTAAGTATGTAGATCCTTTTAACATTCATTTTATATTACGCTCTGCTGTAAGTTTTTTTTTATTCTGCAGCCCTATATCCCCACATTCTTCCTGGTATCCACCACACTTGTTTTAAATGATTTATTAACTTTAAGTGCATAAGATGGTCATTCTTATCTTGTGTCCTTTAGATAGAGAGCTGGGCAGGTTCTAATGAAAAGCTGTGATGAGAAAATGACTAGAAACTAGTTATGATCACCTTAAATGATAAGCTGCATGATTCATACTCGGTACAATCTTGTAAGTGATATGTATGGCAGGTTGTTTGCTGTTTGAGTAGCTACAAACCGAAGGTTATACCTCTCTATATGTTCATGGTTGTTGCATTACTAGGGTGGGCTTAAGCTAGACTAGTCTTGGGCTACCTTTGGTGTAGTGGACGACTTAGTTTTCTTTTGTCACTACCTTTCTTTCTTAGTATTTATCAACTGCAACACCCACAATTCTCATTCTGCCTTGACCCAAAATTGTATCAGAAGTTAGAGACCGTGAAGTGACAATGAAGGATGACTCTTAGCTTTTCTCTATCTAATATCAAGTATCAATTATCAACACTTGGCTCTTCTACTTGGCACAAAGAGAAATTCAGTAGCGATGAGGAAGAGTAAGAAGAATGATGAGTGATGAC
Source organism: Fragaria x ananassa (assembly GCA_034370585.1). Classification (NCBI taxonomy): domain Eukaryota; kingdom Viridiplantae; phylum Streptophyta; class Magnoliopsida; order Rosales; family Rosaceae; genus Fragaria; species Fragaria x ananassa. The sequence continues at coordinate 10,342,436 of CP139765.1, read as the reverse complement.
AGAGGAAGAGCAATGGAGATTACTATGAGCAAGCTATCAGCGCTCCCTGATGGAGAGAGGGACAAAGAAAGAAAGAGAACATATTTTTAGCTAAGGATCGCCTGTTCTGTATCCTTATTGTGGGCAACTAGTGAGCCCATTTTAAGAAAATGGTCCTAGAAATCTAGACTGCTAGTTAGCACCAGTTATTCTAGCACCAGGCCACATATCAAAAATAATTCAAACTCGTTTGTTACTCTTATTTAATACAGTACCAGCTAACACCATGTGCCAAATGAACCCTATGGCCACCCAATAAATGCTGTTTGCGTTTTGAGGCTTAGTTAAGCCACCCCTGAGGGAGCTTGTTGAGGTGAGCATTACATGGAGTATGTGTAGCCCGGCAGAGCAATTGACAAGATCTTGGGCCTCTCCACACCATGCTAAATGGTTTTGGATCAGTGGTTCCAATTCTTAATCAATCTTATCTTTCAATGTGCTTCTGCTTCAGAAACTTGGAACTATGTTGTTCCTCTGTAACTGCTTTTATCCAGAGACAGAATTTGCTAACTGTTGTTTGTGGCAGGGTTCATGGAACAACAGTTGCAGAGATGCCGCTAATTGCAACTTGTAGTCGATACCGTCGCCAGGGAATGTGCCGACGCCTTCTGACTGCTATTGAAGAGGTATAAATGTAAACGTGACGTTTAGTTTATATACGCTAAAATATTTTTGTCCCTTTCATACACTCACTATCGGGCTTGCTGGTTTGATGGGAGGTCTTAATAGATTTACACTTTTGATTCATGTAAATACACACACACACACAGATATACAGTTCTTATCCAGAGCGAAGCTTCGCTCTGAAATTAAAATGTGAAGTTCCTTATTTGACTCACTTTTTCATTATATTTCCACATTTTCATCGTTCAGATTATTGATACTAATGTATAGATCATTCCTACAAAATTTCATCAAGATTGATGATCATTTGGGTACCGAATTAGATCAAATCAATGAACGGACCATAAATTTGTCTAACCAGAATTGTGATTACAAAAACCCAAACGATCATCAATTTGAATGAAATTTTGCATGAATGATCTATACATTAGTATTAATAAACTGAACGGTGGAGATGTGGAAATATGACCGAAAATGTATCAAATAAGGAACTTCACACTTTAATTTCAGAGTGAAGCTTCGCTCTAGATAGGAACTATATATATATATATATATATATATATATATATATATATGGACCTGATAACGACTGTATATCAGGCCTTTTCAGATACAAACCTCCTTATTTATTCAAAAGGTACGGATTTCCTTAATTGACATACTTTTCGATCATATTTTCTCATCTCAACCATTCGTCTTTTAGGTATATATGAGTAGATCATCTCTACAAAATTTCAGCCAAATTGATAATCATTAAGGTATTCAAAACTGTGAATTACACGAACGGTTCCTGTTGAACGGATTTGGTTTGTTCATTGTAATCATATAGTTTTGATACCTTAACGATCAGCAATTTAGCTGAAATTTTGCAGAGATGATCATGTCATATATAACTAGAAACTAGTTGGCTATGATCGTAAAATATAACCGAAAACTGGTTCTTTTGGCAAAATCCGTACCTTTTGAATAAATAAGGATGTTTGGACCTGATAAGGACTGCTGTGTGTGTGTGTGTGCTGTATCTATTGGGAACATAATGTCTGCCTTTTGAAGAATTAGGTACGTCAAGTCTAAATGTCAACTTATAGAGGTTGTTCATAATATTATATTCTGCCATCTTATAACTCTCACTACATTAGCTTTGCGTAATTATGTACTATTCTTCTACCTTTAGCTTGTCATGGTATTCATATTTCTATATATGCATTTGTCCTCCTTTTCTTTGTTCTTCTAAGACCGTCTGTAGTGCTTTTAATACGTGCATGACATTAGAAATGTGTCTATCTTGATGTTTTCCTACATTAATAATTATTTACCTTTTCCATGTATTTAGTTTTGATTCTCACAACTTTTGATTCTGGCAGAGTGAAAGAATTCTATTACTTTTTCACAGTAGTGCATTATACCATTCTTGCAATGGTATAATTTATGGATAGGTGTTAGAGATCCAATTTTAGAATTCAAAGTTCCAACTGGTTTTATTTATTTTCTCAACTTTAATTGCTTCATGTTACTAATTCGCTTCTTTCTTCCACGTGGCTCTAGATGCTCATATCTTATAAGGTGGAAAAGCTTGTAATAGCTGCCATTCCAGATTTGGTGGGGACATGGAGTGGGGGTTTTGGGTTTATACCTGTGGAAGATGGAGAAAAGCAAAGCTTGAACAAGATCAATTTGATGGTTTTTCCTGGAACAGTTTTACTCAAGAAGCCATTATGTGAAAATAAAACAGCATATAGACATCCTGGTAATGTATTTTTCCCCTCTTTTTATACCTTGGATTTTTCTCCATTCATCAGATAATTTGATTCGTGGTCAACACAGGAACATGTGATACATCATCCTTGGAAATGGTTGAGTTTGTGCACACTGATGATATTTCTTGTGGAAACAAAACTGGGGCTGAAGCAGGAATTGAATTTGTAGAAGGTACTAATTTAGAAGAAGCTGCTGATGGTAGTAAATAATTTATGACTGATGACACTGGGAAATCAGAAGAAGGAAAGAACCAATCAACTGAAGTAGGTATTCAATCCAGAGAGACCATTGTTGGGTTTGTACAACAACATGGTGTCCAGTGTTCTGCTAATAGAAATGATGCTGGACTGGAAATGAAAAGCAAGAAGTCGCTGGAATCTGAATCATATGTGGAAATTGGTATTGAGGCTGTAAAACAATTGGATGGAATATGTCATGCTGACATAGTTGCTAATGCAGTTAGACTTGAAGTCGAGAATCTCCAGGGATTTGAACCTGTACAGGAATCGGAAATCTGTTGCCAGATTGCAATAGGCAATGAGTCAGACTCTAGACAGATGACTGGCAAGGATTTGCTGGAATCTGAAGTTGGCAATGAAACAGAAGATACAGTTTCTGACAGCAATAATGTGCAAGCAGGTGAAGCCAAAGTAAGTCATTTGCATGAGCAATTTTCAAAGCTGTCTTGTGAAGAACCAGCTTCAGCAGTAGAAAATAGGCAGCTGGAAAAAGCTACCAATGTTGAATCCCTAGAAATGTATGATGAAACACAGCTTTCTCTGGACGAACAATCACAGAAAGGATTAATTACAAAACATAACCCGAACTATGATGCTATTTTCATTTTCATACCTAACTATCAAAAACTTACATTTTCATACCCGAAGTTTCATTCCGTTAGCATTTTGATACCCTGACCACTAACACCGTTAAATTTTGAGGGCATTTTTGTCATTTCAATAAATATATCATTTTTTACATTTACTTTAACAAAATAATTTATTTTTTCAGGTAATCAAATACAAATAAAACAATTTACTTTAGTAAAAATATTATAAAAAAACTTTAAAATTAAATATATATTTTTGCAACAATAGTGATAAAAGTTAGTAGAACTCTTGTATGTATATTAATTTTTGGAGTTACATGTTAAGCAAAACAAAACAAAGTAAACTATATAATTAAAATAAATTATATCGAGAAAATATCGAATATTGATGAAAATTTTATCAAATTTTATATAAACATGTTTAATCTATTGTTGGTTAAATATATACCATTGTTGCAAAAATAAATATTTAATTTTGGAGTTTTTTTTATATAATATTTGTGCTAAAGTAAATTTTTTTTATTTGTATTTGATAACCTTAAAAAATAAATTATTTTGTTAAAATAAATGTAAAAAATGATATATTAATTGAAATAACGAAAATGCCCTCAAAATTTAACGGTGTTGGTGGTCAAGGTATCAAAATGCTAACGGAATGAAACTTCAGGTATGAAAATGTAAGATTTTGATAGTTAGGTATGAAAATGAAAATAATATCATAGTTCGGGTGGTGTTTTGTAATTAATCCTCACAGAAATGATGTGAGGTGGAAATAAAATGAGTTAATTAGGAGAATATCCTTGCCTCTTATCATGGTGATGTATATTTACTTTTGGAAAGTGTCTGCAGACAAAAATGAAAACACGAATAGTGAATCTGAACAATCCCGTTTTGCTTAAACCCTAGCTCACCTTCTTTTATGCCTAGATCAACATCTAAAAGAAGCGTACAAGTAATCAACAATAACAAAGTTTAGGTGTTTGGTAGCATTTTCGTAACTATATTCTCAGTTAACTTTTAAAAATGAAGATTTTGTGAGAACGCATTGGGCGCCAAATTTGTCTATATTTTTCCCATACCAAACAACAGCAACATTTTTCAAATTTGCAAAAAAATACAATTTCTTTTCTATTCTTCAAAACGTCATCAAACAGTCTAATTCTTTTTCAATTAATCTCTCGAAACAATGCTCTCACCTTCCTTCCTGATTCCAACTCAAGCCGAGAATTTCCTATCTTCAGGCTCGATTACTAGGCCACTTATAGTTTATTAAGTCAATTCAAATCTACGGATTTTCAGTCGATTTTTTTTTTAAAAAACTAACAAAAAGATAATATAAAATGTGGGGCCATCCAAATATAGTTTAACTTCTAATTTTCAGATTTCGGACCCAAACCGGAGGCAGCAGCAGCTCTCTCTCTCTCTCTCTTCTCCGATTGCTGCTCCGATCCTCTCCAGTCTCCACCTCCACCAAACCCTAGATTACTCCATCTAGGGTTTCCCCCTCCCTACGATGCCTTCCTCCCCCAAGTTCTTCCACGCGCGCCAACCACCCTCCGGCCGCCGATCAACGGTCCTGATCATCTCCTTCTGCCTCGTCTTCGGCCTCTCCGGCTTCATCTTCGGCCTCGTCGCCCTCCGCAGTAGCCAGTACAAGTGCCTCACAAGCCAGTCCAGATCGGTGAGCGTCGTCTGGGAGCGAATCGGCACCACCAGAAGCACCGGAAACGGCCTCGTTTTGAGCGACGGAGATGGAAGCGCCCGGCGGCATAAGGTCATGGGCTTCGTAGGGATTCAGACCGGGTTCGGATCCGTCGGCAGGAGAGAGTCGCTCCGGAAGACTTGGATGCCGTCCGATGCTCAGGGCCTTCAACGGTACCGATTTCGTCACATAGCTTCAGTTTATCTGATTCAAATTTGATCAATTAATCACATTGCTTAGGTTTAGTAACTAGAAAGAGAAGAAATGAAGAAGCTTTTATAATTTGATTGATTGGGATTTTTGTGTTGATTTTAGTAGAAGTTGATTGCAGATTGGAAGAAGCTACTGGTTTGGCTTTTAGGTTTATCATTGGTAAGAGCAAGGATAAAGCTAAGATGTTGGAACTGGGGAAGGAAGTTGCGCGATACGACGATTTCTTGCTGTTGGATATTGAAGAGGAGTACAGTAAGCTCCCCTACAAAACGTTAGTTCTGAAGGGATTGTGTTGTACATTTTGTGTGTTTGGTTAATTATTACTGCGAATTGTGAGCTTAAAGTGTTTTTGTTACAGATTGGCTTTCTTCAAAGCTGCCTATGCGCTTTTTGATTCCGATTTCTATGTCAAAGCTGATGACGATATTTACTTAAGGCCAGGTGACTTGATTTCTAAACCTTAGATTTTCCTTGTTTAGTGTACACTGGAAATCTGATAAGTTGTTTCGTTCGGAGATTTCTTTGCAGTAATGCAATCTGTTTTTGTTAACATTGTCAGATCGCCTTTCAACGCTCTTGGCAAAAGAGCGTTCTCATTCTCAGACTTACCTTGGATGCATGAAAAAAGGCCCAGTCTTTACAGACCCAAAGCTTAAATGGTTAGTTTTGTTTGGATTTGTTTTATTTTTGAAATCATTTTGGGGAAATGTGATAAGGTCCATTTCTACCACATACATGCCACGTGTGTTGAGATATCGGCCAATTATGTATGTTAAGGAACCCCAAAAGAACACAGCAAACCAAGAGAAACAACCACAGAGATAAGACACAAAGAACACAGATTTAAGGTGGTTCAACAAAACTTTTGCCTACGTCCACCGACAGAAAACACTCTCCACTATATTAATAATGGGTACACCAAAAAGTATAAGAAAACAAGGACTCTCTCTTCTCTTCCTATCTCTCTCCTCTCTGCCCTCTCTCACCCTCTAACCGAAAAGAAAATAATGGAACACACTTTGCTCTTTGTCTCTGCGATACAAAACCCTAGAGCTGAACCCCTCCTTATATAGCCATAAGGATCTTCAGATCTCTTCACCAAATAGGAAATCCTATTCCTATTAGTGGTAGGCAATAATGCCTCCTTCCTTCTCTGTAATCAACCAAGATTACAGGTATACCATCATCAATAAGGATATCCTTTCTTATTGGAATACCATACTCTAAGACAAAACATCTTAGGAAAAACACATGGGCTGGAAACCCAACAACGTGAAAGGGTTTACTGATCCCCTAAATTATTATTCTTTTTTTTTCTGTAGCATTGTTATCTGAATTATCTAATATATCAAAATTCTGTCAGGTATGAGCCGCTAGGGTATTTGCTGGGGAGTGAATACTTTTTCCATGCTTATGGTCCATTGTATGCTCTTTCTGCCGATGTTGTTGCAAGTTTGGTTGCTCTTAGGAATAACAGGCAAGTTTATTATCACAACATAACCTACGTTTGCAAGGACCTCTCTAGTGTATTATTGTTCCCAGCATTCCAAGCATTATATTATGTATTTCAAATTTAGCTTAGTTATGCGCAGTTAATTGTTGGTTTCCATCTTAGCATCTGTATGGGGCAGAAAGACAGATGGTGTGGCATTTTTTCTTCTGCTTTGGCTCCTTTACTTATAATATAAATATTGAGGGAGTAGTGTGATAGCTAAGATGAGTATATGAGGGATTTCAAAGCTGAGACAAACCCTTTGACCTAATTAGAGGAAGGAGGGGGTGCTGTTATTGCTTTATGGCTGCGTTTGGTTTGCGAAGTTTTAGTCATTGTGTAGGACATTTAGGTATCAGATATGTCTTGAAACATCTGTCAGGGGAATGCTCTAACGTCTTATTTCAGTTGTAATTCTAAAGTAATTGAATGTGTCCATTCTTTCTTTCTTTTTTCTTTTTCTTTTTATTTTGAAAAGAAACAGCTTTTATTAAACAGATAGAATGTACAAGGAGGTGGAGGAATCCGCTTTAGATAGCTAAAGAGGGCAGCTAGGGACAGAGGCTTAGCAGCCCATCTTATAATGCTAACTCAAATTCAAAGCTTAGGGGTTTGGGGTTATATTACAACTGCTTGCCAGTTAAGAATAATGGAAGAAAGAGTATAATCCCTAAAAGTCTTAGAAGTTGAAGCCCATAATGATGCCCAAAACTTAACTCTTTCCCACGGGTCTTCCTTCTCCACCCCGGCATAGGTTTCAAATAATCTTTTATTTCTTTCCATCTGCCCCACCCAAATTACAGCTAGCACCCCACAACCCTAAAGTATTCTGGGCTTCTTCCCTTTACCAAAAGCTGAAGTATTTTCCTTTAGTAAGCCACTCCTCTCTAATGGAGCTATCCAGTCCACCCTTGCCTCCCTAAATAACTTCTTCCATAATTAAGTCACTCCTCCCTAATGAATGTGTCTTCATTGATCGTCTATTCTCTCATCATTCATAGTAATAAAGTCTTGTTTCTAAGAAAGATTAAAAAAAAAGAGTTGAATATGTTCAGCCTGTGTAAGAAATGATCACAGCATCATGGGCCATATGCTATTATGCTTCAATTACGGAGGATTCTCTTACTTTTCTGAAAATGAACCTTAGACTTAATCACTGCATTATCACTTGAGCTAAGGACTAACACCCAGGTGGTTGAACATGTCCGGCATCGTTTGCACCATTAGTTGATTTAGTTTTCGAGAAGATTTATCCTTGGCAACAGCTTGATATCTACCATCGACTAATTGTATACATGAAGAGTTTGGAATGTAATGTTTCAATTCATATTTGTGCAGTTACTTAAAAATTTTTTTTTTTAACAAGTTGCTCATATTATTATTACTTTTTCTTAGCACAATGGGAATGCCGTGTTTCTTTTTAGAAATATGGATTGCAACAAATCAAGATGATATGTGCTTAAATGACACTTATTGACTAATTATACCCCCTGTTTGATGTGCCTCTTGTCTATAATGACAGTTTTCGGATGTTTAGCAATGAGGATGTTACAATTGGTGCGTGGATGCTTGCAATGAACGTCAACCATGAGAACAACCAAGCACTATGCTCACCAGAATGTACATCATCATCTATTGCTGTTTGGGATATTCCTAAGTGCTCAGGTTGGTAATTCTTCTCGCTTCAATAACAATCAACTGCAAGCCATTTATCTTCTCTTTTTCTTTTTCCTGTGTTTGCTCCTTTCCTTTTCTGTCAGTTATGTAAGTCTGTAGATATTGTCTAATTAGTACATATCAAGCGTTGAAAGTATAGACCATTTGTTAAAGTATGTTTGATATGAATATGGGGATGCCAAAAGAATCTATCTTATGCAGAGATACCGTAATAGACACAAATATGTGCTAGAAGATAAATATTCTTCATGTTCAGCTCCTGGAGTTGATTAAAAATAATGAATAGTTACAGCAACTGACACGCAAAAAACCAAAAACCATTTCATAACGCTACGAATGATTCAAATTTGTTTTGAAAAATAATGTATAGCAGAAAATAAATCGATGCATGAAAATTTAAGACTTCAAAACTTTCAGGGATCCACATCATTGAATGACTTTATCATCATGTAGTTCCAATGAGAAATGGAAAACTGAATGTAGTTAATCATTGATCCGTTTTTTCCTCTTGATTTCTTATGCATCATTGAATTATACGGGATATTTGGCTTTGCACCTTTATGTGGACAAAATGTACGTTATTTCTTATTTGTCATTGTTAATGCAGGGCTCTGCAATCCGGAAAAGAAACTGTTAGAACTACATCAAATGGACAGCTGTACAAAAAGTCCAACGATGGAATCTGATGATGATTAGCAGTCTTGCATCGGTTCGCTCATTCAGGAGTTAATTTTGGTATATGCCCATCCCCACAATTGCATGATGAGTTTGTTGTTTTGAGTTTGTCCTATAGTTGGATTGGCCACACGGTACGATGAAAAAAAAAAAATCTAGTCCTTTTGTTTAGGGTGATGGATATAAAGAGAGGAAAGTGTGGAAAAGGGTAGGGGTCACAGTTGCACGATTTTAGGAACACAAGTAGTTAGTGTTGTAATGCAATCATTCATCTTAATTTTTTATATCAAATATCATTCTTTCGTATTTGTGTCTTCATGTGAAAAAGATCTCTGAATATTGCTCTTCTTTTTGGATAAGTTATGTTTATGTGACTGCGTAGCTACTTCGATTTTACTCACCGGTACTCATGGTCATCATGGTCGTACACATAACAGTTCTATGATTGAAAAGATGGTGGAAGAGCTTAACATCATTGTGATAATGTGATGGATAGGAATCCTAATCTTGATTCACCTTGCAAGGAATATAATTTTTTAGGACGACTCAGTTTGCTAAGACAAATACACATGAAGACTATTATTAGTCACTTTAGCTGATAAAATAGTCACAGACAGAGCAATGAGAGTTTCTGAAAGGGAACGAAATTTTGAGGGCATCAAATGTTGAACCGTCTGAGTTTCTGGAGGGATAAACAGCTACTGGTTTTGAATGGCAATTTCTTCTGTGTCGTTCCTCTATGTTCTTTATATCGATCAGTTCTAACTTTCTTGAGGGAGTTATAGCACACCTTCAACTTTAACATTGGAGCCCCTTCAACTTTAACATTGGAGCTTGCCAACTCGATGTTCAAGGAGGAAATCAAGACCTCATCAGGCTGCACTCAAGGACCGGAAAACACACAGTAGCCTGACTGGGTGAGCCTACTGATCTAAATTCAAAGTACATTTTGGACCTGTATAGATCAAACTTGCTTGCCATTCAAAGCTTTGGTTAGGATAGCCTCAGTGTTTACTCATCTTCCGCCGTGACGCCGTCCTAATGTTTCACATGTACTTGTTTTGGGTAATGAAATTATGCATGATCGATCTATGAGCATACCAGAAGCCACGATTCATCAAATTTCATCAAATAACATAAACGTAACTCGTGTATTATTTTTATACCAAACCATCTTTAAGGAGTTAAGTTTTAATCATAAAATGTCTTAGGTACAATTAGAAATGATCTACCAACTTATAAGTTATATTTTATTTGTCATTTTTTCAATGTGGATCTCTCCTCTCAAACACTTTTCTTCCAAAAAAATCATCAAATTTCATGTGAATGAGAACAATGATTGTTGATTTATATATAGTCTGTCATTATCTCAAGTCTCTATTGCTGGTATGGGTGTCCATATTATGGAGCTCTGCGTACTTCATCATTGCTTCCCAACTAGTATGCAACTATGCACCATGTAATACCTCCCCTCGACAAAGTTATACTAAACATTTGCTATATGTTGGTGTTGGTATACATATGAAAGCTTTTCCTTGTCCCACTTAAAACATGGTCCAGTTGTTTAGCTTGTTTTCATTTAAAACTAGATCCAACTGTTTAACTTTGTATGCATTTTGTTTGATCTAAAAGACTAAAACCCAGATACTAAATTTGATAGGGTAGAGTTAAGATAAGCTGGTGGGATGAGCAATGATGGCATTTCAACCCAAATAATTGGAGCTTTATAACAAAGCTTGAACTGAATTTAAAATTGAGCAGTGAAGTTGAAGTTACTACATTGATTAAAAGCAGCTTCTGATATTATTGTTCTTGTTGTTGGTGATTGTTGAATCATTGATGCTTTGAGCCTTCGAGTGTTTGAGTAGATATTAAGGTGCTAGAGGGGAACATGAGATGAGCTAGCTTCCTCCAAACTCCAACATAACTATACTATATGAATCGTATAGTGGTGCCATTAGGATTCAAATTTGTTGTAGTGTTTATTGATAAGACAAAAAAATATATTGAAGGTTTTTCTCATAGCAGTCACGAACGTAGCATATGTGTGCACCATCGTTTGGGAGAAAAATGAAAAGAAAATAATATGTGATTGAAAATAAGAAAGATATAGACACTTGCAAATTAGGCCAAATTTCTCAAGATTATTGTGTGTGTGTGTGTATATATATATATATATATATATATATATAGATTCCCAGAGGGAACAAACTACTAATTGAAACAAGGCTATATAGACATGAGATACATTTGTGGCTTGACATGATGCTTACAAAATATGTCTCAAAGCTTTGAAAACAGATGTCTCAAAGCTGCTTACAAAATATGGAAATCAAAACTGCTTACAAAATATGGAAATGACATCCTAGAAGACCCCCTCTACCTTGCCATGTTCTAGGTGTCACCATTATGTCGAATCGAGCACCTTGCCTTAAGACCATAACATGCACAGCACAACCCTGATTCATTTGAGTCCCAGAAGCAATTTTTCGCAACAAATTATCTCCATTTTTTACATTGCCGAATTTCACAAACTGATCTCCAAATTGTATACCATCCTCCGCCTGGTGATGCATCAGCTATCTCATCAACCAATGCAAATGGTACACTCACTTCCATATCCATGGCATGTGAAGGAACATATGGGTTGAAGATGAAGATTCTCCAACATTGACAACTGAATCACCCTGACCATATGAAAATTTGGGGGATGATGAGTTTGGACCAAGCTTTGTTGAACGTAGAACTTGAATATTTCGGTCTAGTTTCTCCGTAATATCTATATGGTCATTTTTTTCAGTTCAGCAAGACCACATCGTTGAATGTCAATGTCCTCACGAGGAAACCCTTCAAAGTTAAGGAGGTTGCCGGAAAGCCCAGGGCCGGCAGGGTGAATAAGAATCTTGATGATGGCGCATTCATCTCCGCCTAGCTCTAAAGCACTTATCTTCTCCGTAAGAGCTAACGTCTCCGCCTTCAGATTTGCTGACATCATTTTTCTTTTTTCTAGGGAAATTTTTAAACGTCTTTCTTCTTCTTCTTCTTCTTCTTCTTCTTCTTCTTCTTCAAGTCTCACTTCTTCTAAATGAGAGTTCGAAGAAGCAAATGTTGAAATTGTAACACATAGAAGATTAGATTTAATTATAGTAATAATGGGATTCCAATTACAGTACAGTCAGTACTAATCAAGTAGTAATAAGATTCTCGTTCTAGTCCTAATTAATACGATTATTGTCCTAGTCGTAATAGGATTCTCATTTTAGCAGTAATGGAACTATCATTGGTTGGGGTGTGTTACCAAACAGTTTATCGTGACAAGTATTCTTTGTTTTTAGATATAGCAAACTAAAACTGATCATGATCGACTGATCCTGTACGTATCTGGTTTGTTGGTTTGTTCTGATCTACTGTTAGCTAGTACAGTCGATCCAGCCACTAAGGTTCATCTCTGGTGCCACACTATCTACATAGATTAGAAAATGAAAAACCAGTAAACGAAATCAATTGTAGGAACATGAACTATGAATACAGCACCAAGCTCACTAATAAGACCATGTTTTATATGAACTAATGAACTGTATATTATTCCTAGCAAGACATCATTTAGTGGGATGAAGGATGATGACGGTCTAAAACTCTAAATTATACTATTTGCGAGTTTGATTTACTCACTGGCTTAGTTTATAATTATAATCAACCCATGCCAGTGCAGATTTGGATCTCATATATATAGTCTCCCCACTAAAAGGAAAATGAAGAAGCAACTAAACGAATTCATATATTTCCATAAAAAAGAAAACAAAACACAGGGTTGGAATCTGAGACCTTTATATATAGGCAGCTTTACAAGATGTTCAAGTTTAATTTTTCCTCTTTCCAGAACATTATATAGTGGCCAATATAATTGGGATTCTCTTCTGGAGTCCCATGTACCAAATGGGCATCACGTGCCTTGCCCCCTCTACATCTATCCCTCAATGAGTACATCACTTGTCTCTCACTTCCATAATGCTTATGCATATATCTCCAACTCTTCTGTTTTCAGCCCCCGAACATTAATTTGATGAATGATATATACGCATTTCCTCATTGTTTCTGTATTTTTTTTTTCCTTGAAGAGAATGAGAAAATGAGGTGTTTTTGTTGAAATTGATTTATGAAGTATTTGAAATGGCTATAAATTAAACTCAGAATAGCTGTTACATTAGTTATTGTTTGCTAGCGCTACGTAATTCACACAAAAAACAAATTCAACGAATACCAAGTTTGATATTTAAATATTCGAGAACTCTATAAGATAACATAGATGGCCTACTTATACATTGCCCTCATTTTGGAGGGTTATGGTAGCTAGATATATGGAACAAGAATCAAGAGAGAAACAGATAAGGAAATGGATGTATGAGAAGAAATCCAATGTATACAATATGAGGTTGAGGACAACTAAACAACCAAGCCAAGAGAGGGTAATTTATCAGTCCTTTTTCCCCATAGAACAGGAATCCAAAGTGAGCCCCCTTCTCAAGAGAGAACTTGAGGGAGGAGACAACAACAGAGACCAGTTGTAATGTGTACATTGTATATTTCAATTATATGCATGTGGTCTACTGGATTATGCTATAATTATCTAGGCAACTTATGTACCCTCCAAACGCATCACTATCCAATGATGGATCATAGCTATCTTATCATCCAAGACCCCCATTCCAAAATAAACAGATAGAAACAAATTCAATATATTCCCTTGACCAAAAGGAAAACATTATCATATATTAAGGAAATATATATAGACCCACAAAGGAATTTCCTTAATCAGTGATTAATATATGAAATCTGATTCCCTTTGGTGAGATTATGGAGTTCAGCTAACATGTTTTTGGAGATGAAGAAGGAGACTGGTCGTGATCGATCGATTAACTGGATACTTTGGTCGGTGCCAGAATTTGGTTTGTGTCAAAATTTTCACAAGTTATTAACAACTTTTACAAAAGAATACTCATCACTTGTGTATGAAAATTGGTTTTTATAACTTGTCACATGAACAACGTACTTGTTGGCCTTTAACCAAAAACGAACAAATTATGGGTCCAATTCCAATATCTATCGTACGTAGTTGCTCGTTTAGTACGTGAAGCATGTAATGGGATGTCAAAAGCCTCAGAGTGAGGAATATGTCTCACTTTCTTGGTGATCAATCTAAATCTGTGTGGCTCGTCCTTTTTTAAAATGTGGTCCGTACTCTTCCATCTCAGGAACATACATCTATGTCTCCAAGGAAAAAGGTACGTAATAGATTCTCATCACAAAACAGGCAAAGAAACAATCGTGCATTGTCAATCTTTTACCTATCTGGAGCTGGAGCAAACTCTAGTAGCTAGCATTCCAGCAATGCAAGATACAAAAGAAGGTAAAAATTATAGAGTAAAAGTTGAAACAACTGGGTCTTCTGGTGTATAGCTTCAAACACGATCATAGCAATGGCATTGCCTCTGTAACAGTACCAGACTACCAGAGAGTATCATGACATTTGGTGCAGACCTAACTAAGCCATAGCTTAGCTTGAACTGTACAAGATAGCCTAGCTAGCTTACTTCAAGAAAAATGGATCAGAGAAAACAGGGTGATACTGAAGCAGCAGAAAAGGATGGGAGAGAAGAGGAAGAGATCGAAATGGAGTTTTTTCGAAAGAGCTTCATGCATGCATGTTTTCCCTCTTCGATTATCACATGGCTGTCACGTGCCATTGCAGCTCTGTGACGATAAAACCCTAGCTAGCTACTGTCATATGTTTAGGGAATTAGGGTTTTCTGCAAGGGTGTGAAACTGACAGCCCTTTTTGGCTCTCTGCACTTGCCAGCTTCGTTTTTCCACTTCGAAGCCAAGAGTTTGTTAGACTCTGCTTGCACCAAATTAAAAACTTTCTGGGTTTGTGGGTATCTGTTTGTGACGATGAGAACAAAGAAACAAAACTGATAGCTTAGAAAGGAAGGAGTTGGGAGTAAAAACAAACTTTGACTGGGCAGAAGAACTATCATAGTAACAGTGAGAGAGGACAAGAAATATATTCAAAGACTGAATCTAATTCACGAAAGGAAGTCAGATTGAATTCTACTGAATAATGAACCTCTCTATATCTAGATCATTGTCATGTGATGAACATGGTGGTTCTGACTCCCATGATTAAAGGGTCTCTGCAAAATTTTAATCCTTAAAATTATTTGATGATGTATTCCGTACTTTCTTACACACACATAGAGAGCGAAGTCCAAGACATTCTAGGTTTGCTGCTCTCTTTCTGTATTGATCATGAATTCCATGGCTACTCACATGCTTGTAACCTCTTGGCATGGAAATGGACACACCTAGCTACAAAAATTTCTATTTTTACAAATACCCGATATGAAACTCACACCTATATAAATATGCAAACTGCGTAAATACTTTTATAAGAATTCTGCTGGAGTTCTGTGAGCAATATAGTTTGGAAGATTAACAAGACCTGGTCAATAATTAACAATCTCTTATTGGTACTTTGAAGAAGTCCTCAAAGTATAAATTTATCTCTTATTTATATTTATATGCCTATATGGTTTGCTACATGGGAACAAATCACTTGTCGTCTTGTCCCAAATTCTGTTGTATACAAAGATGGTAAAGGGCGCTATATAACTTTAATTTATATATACTTTTTTTTTAGATGAAACTTTAATTTATAGTAAGAACATGGGAACATGGAACTCTTAGTTTTCCAACTAGGTATCAAAAGCATTCACCCTCAAACATTAATTTTGTTGTGGAAACTTATAGGTTTAGTGATCAGAAGTTTAGACAGTAAAAATTAGTCACAATGTTTTTAGGGCTAATATGATTGTCTTCAAGTTCTGTATCTTATTGTGTAAAGAAAGAAACAAAACATATATGAAATGTGCGCATTACACACTTTTTAAACTAAGTTTTAAGTCAATTAGAATCGTTCCGTTTTTACAAATTAAACACTCACGGTTTTCCCAATTTCTCTAGTTAGGCCAATATAGTGGGTTGGATATCTACATTACTTATCATTCTACTTGGTACCATATGCATATTAAGTTCTTAATTTAACAGCCTCATTTCAATATATACATATAATATATATACAGTTTTCTTTCGGAACGGGACACCGCATTGAAATTAAAGTGTGTCGCTCCTTATTTCGCTCACTTTTAGGTTACATTTTCACATCTTCACCGTTCAGTGTCTAGAACATAGTATATAGAATATTCCTGCAAAGTTTAATCCTATTTGAAGATCATTTGGATACTGAATTAAAATAAATGAATTAACTGAACAAAATTTGTTCAAACGAAACCATTTGCGTAAATCACAATTACGGAAACTCAAATGATCTCCAAATTGGATGAAACTTTACAAGAATGATCTGTTTGCCAAAACATGATCTACACCCTATGTTCTAGACACTGAACAGTGGAGATGTGAAAATATGACCTAAAAGTGAGCGAAATAAGGAGCACCACACTTTAATTTTAAAGCGGTATCCCGCTCTGTAATGAAACTAATATATAGACATGTATGAGTGCGGCTATTGAGACCTCCAAATTTGCTCAGTATACCTCTCATGCTCTTTACACCTCATTTTTAATTTTAACTACAAGCATTTACTCACTATACTTCCTTTCAAATTCTTAATAATCTTAGGTATGTTATTCACACATATATTGATAATTTACTCATTATACTCTTATTTATTCACTAGACCTCTCATTCTTTTAATTTTTTTTCTTTTTGCATGTTATCATCGAGATCTCTATTCATTGATTTTTTTTTATTCAAACCTCTTTAACGACCTCAATTCCTTGATATTTTTAATTTCCCATATAATGTCACTTAACCTCCATTATTTGATCAATCTGTAAGAAAAAAAAATTTCAATGACGTCAATTTTTTTCTATTAAAAATCAAATAATAACACAAAGTATTAGGTTTCAAAAACTTATATTTACATTTTACCAGTCTAGTACCGTCTTTCCTTATAAGTGAGAGGTCGTAAGTTCAACTCACAGTAGACTCATTGTAGCATATTAGTTGTTAATCTGATAAAAAAAACTTATATTTACCAACAAGAAAATATTTTAACATACATTAGCTTTTCTTTTTCTTGTTCTATTTTACTTGTGCTAATATAAACAACAATCAATGATAACAATTATATACTATGTATGTTCTTTTTGTCCCTCTATTTTATGTACATCATGAAATTATTTCAACAGTTATTTAATTTTTCATTATCTATTTGTTTTTGCATATATATATTTCTTCACCTTGTATATGCTTTCAACATATATGTATGATAGTAGAATATTTTATGTCACACGATCGATATTGATTATATAGTTTTAGCTTTAATTAAATATATAATATATATGTAGTAAAATTTAGAAAATAGTAAATTAGAAATTAAAAATATATAAGGAAAATAATAAAAAAATACAATCAATTAATTATCGAATTGGAAAGTCTGAGAGAATAAATATATTTCTTTTTATATGATTATTGTCCTTAATAGTTATTAGGTAAGAGGAAATAATTGTCATTCAATAACTCATAACAAAAGAAAGTCAAGTGTGTTATAAATATTATAATCTATGTGGTTGTCCACGTAATTACTCATTAGATATGTACTCTGATGTAAATCATATATCTATATAAAGAGGCTAATGAGAATGAATGAGTAGACTTTTACCTCCTCCCAACTATTCTTTAGTTCTTCTTTTCTTTACTTACAACACGTTATCAGCACGACTCTACCTTTGAGTTGATAACGACCAAATCCTACAAACCCAAAACTGAATTTCCTACACTAAATTTTTTTTTTTTCTATACTCGATGATGATCTGAATATTATACGGTGCAACTTAATTGTTGTTTTTCTCTTGTGTTCTTGATCTATGAGTTGATTTGTTTATTGTTAATACTCAGATGATTCAATTGTTTTATTGTCATGATCTCCATAAATAATCATTATCATTCTCTGTTTTGCTGTGGGTGTTGGGATTTTTTGGTTGCTACGATTAGGGTTTTGTTTAATAGCTATGTAGTGCCTTTAATTCATATTAACTAGTTACCTTTGAGTTATAGCTCGCAATTGTGTTTAAACGTTTTATTTTACTCTAACCATATCGTTCTTTAGATTTGGTGTTGGCTCTACTTTACTTTAAGATTTGGTTAAACCCTAGAAAACCAAAAACTCATCTTTTTCCCCAAAACTCGATGATGATCAAGGATTTCTTGGTGCAATGCTTGTTGTTTTTGACCATGATGAATGATCTATGAGTTCAAATTTCACAATTATATATAGCAGTTGATTTTTTTTTAACATATAATTGTTTTCAATCGCAGGTTATGTAATTATGCCAATAAATTGGTTCGGTGTGCATATATATGAGAATGTTTTCCTAACATGTTGATTAAAGGATGGCTAGCTAAGCCACTACATGGCTTGCATATCAAATCGTTTGATTTGGTTAAATTTAGGCTTCTAGCAAGCAAACAAAAAAAAGCCTTTTTATATGTTATTATTGTATCATGATATATATGGATCTCCATGATTGGGTAATTACTTTAAGGCGAGATAACATTCACAATAGATTCAGTGTGATCTTCTCCTTTTTAACAACGCATCGGTCTCATTAGTATGATTGATTGTCATGCTAATATGGATTTTTCAATCCAGATCAGGACCTAAAGTCTCTTGATTAAACAATGGAGAGCCTGAAGTTCCTTAAGAGTAATATCGGAATTTTAATATAAAGTTTCCCAAAGTTTATGCAATTAACGAGGGCCTGAAGTTTCTCCAAGTTATAAAAAGATTATTGAAGCCACGCCTTGTGATCCCTAATCATATGAGGACCTAAAGTTCCCCACCTATTTCATATGATGTTTCTTGCATGTGTAACTAGATGAGATCGGGAATCACTATTATCATATTTGATAAAGTTAACCAGACCTGAAGATCTGTGTATTTTATTTATTTATGGAATCAGAAGTTTCCTATATACAATTTATTTATTTTTTGTTGTTTATAGTTTTCTTTATTTAGTCATGTAATTTCATTACTGTACTTATTTTTTTTTACATTTTATTGTTATTCATATGGGCCAGCAGCACTATATCTCAATCATATGAATTTCGAGTGTAATATTTTTAGACCAGAAGATTCAAAATATTATACTGCAGAACCTAAAGTTCTAATAGTACATTTCACATCTAAACATTTGATTACACGTATCATTGATGGCTCCAAAAGAGCACATACAATGTTAAATTACTACAATAACTCGAGACATATATATCATGAACCCGAAGTTCATTAAAACCGGGCATGACTAACTAAGTCATAATTTACCTAGAGTGTTGTCTTGAATAAGTTACAAGTTTTGATGACCACTAGTCTATATGCCACATATTTTTGAGTTGTCACCTCAATGAGACACTCATCTTGTCATGAGAGGGAGAAAGATTGTTCCTGAAGAACGATGTAAATTGGTGTGAGTTGTCTATCCACCGTCTTATTTTGGTTTTGAGAAATATCTCAGCAAATGAGTTGATAAAAGATCTTGATAAAATTATATGTTAAATGCTAAGGCATCTGCTTGGGTTAAAGTCCTAGGGACAAACCATATATATTAACACATTCGATCTGTGGGATGCATATGTACCTAAGTGACATGGTTCTCCTGCAGAGAATATAAACTAATCAATGTTAGAGTTCCTACTACGGCTACACATACAAAGGTCGTAGGTACGCCATTAGAGAATAGTATATTCGTTGACACATGAATTTAATGTTCTTGACCTCAAACTTGATTTTGGTTCGCCGCTAGCCAATGAACATCCCACTCAAAAGAAAGTGATCGAGCTTTAAACACGTATTAGCGCATGGTCATAATATGACAGTCTTCTCGCCGTTAGGGAGAGAATAAGACTACTATCATTTGAATAACGGCATGAATTTGAGTGGAATGTATCCGCTAGGTCTAAAGTTTTGAGCTCCTGAAAATAGAAGATTATACAGGTTATCTAATGGTCTACATGGTATTACAAGTAAAAGATCCACATTCGCTAGATAATATTTGTCCTAGAAGTGACAATATTTGCCCCAGAAGTGGCATGAGTACCCAATATCAAAAATGCATCTATATAAGAATGTGTGGAATCTATGAATGATGATCATCTATGACAATTTACAAATGGTAGCTACCAAAGACCATTAAGGATTGTATTAATCGATGTTATGCCACGTTTCATTATGCATGTCGACAAAGCATATTATTGGCCAAATTGGAAAGAGGCAATTCTAATGAAACTAAATATTTGAAACGTGATGAGATACTTTGACCTTTAACCTTACAGATACAAAAGGGTATTTACCACAATGAAAGTAAATCACTATAATTTAATGTCTACAAAAGACATGGGATTATGAATTTGCCCTTATACGAATGATACTTTTCTATAAGTATAGTGTTACATGTAACTGTTACATGGACGAGAGACTTATGATATGTTATCATCATATATTACGAGGGCTTTTAAAGACACATTGATAAACCAAATTCCCAGAAGTGAAGTGTCATTACAAGCTTATCACTTGTCAAATCCTTAAAGGATTCAAGTACATGAATGATTCTAATGTAATTCGATCCATGAATTCTTGAGAGAGCTTGAAGCTAATTCATGGAATCAAATAGTCTAAAGTTAACTCATATATACTCATTCTGTTATAGCTAACCCCATGACTCCATGAGTCTCCACTAAATGTTGGAACATGGTTATGCCGATCGATGACTCTCACTGGCTGACCGGCTGGCTATATAATACAAACCTCTGTGTGTGTACGGAGGGGAATATAGAAGACGACGTTTCTTTACATCCATTAATATCATTGGGGACAGAGAGGAGACATCTTCTCCCATTAACCACCATGATCGAGCTTAGCTAGCTTCCATGCATGGACCCCTGAAGAGCTCGATGAAAGTCCTCCCCTGCCGGTGGTGGGCTAAGCTGCTAGCACCACCCGACCCCTTCTAGTCTTTTCTAGAGAGAGAGAGAGAGCTAGGTCGTGAGCATTACTCTAATGAGTTACCCTTATAACGTAAGCTCCATTAGTTAATCTTATATATACGTATGCTAAGAAAGTAAGAAGAAGATGCTTACTTCCCAACTTAATATATAGACCTATATGATTACGGAATTGGGAGAAGCAAAGGGTTCTTAATAAACATATAAATTATATATCATTATACAATAATGCCCAATGAAGATGCATCTTTGGTCATTGTTCATGTACATTGAACCTTCCCTAGAAGACATAATGCTTAGGAAAATTTTGATTATGTACTTTGTTGGGAAACTAAGCAAAAAGTTATCTGTATAATTATATATATAACAACTCCTTTATTCTATAATTGATTTCAAAACAAAAGCAAGGTTGCTACAAGAAATGAAAATTGTCATACTTTTTTATTTTGACCTTTTCTAAATCCACCAACGGAATTTGTTCTGCCAAGCATGATTATTTGTAGAAGTATTAAAGTATCAACGATTTTATATTAAAAAGAAGTATCAAATTCAATTGTCTACACAAGAAGGGTACGTGCATGTTGTGTTGGACAGTGATTAACCAAGAGATTTCTAGTCAGTCACATTTAGATGTAAATTCATTAATTGGATTATTTTGAAGTAGAGTTGTTTTGTTTTTGACCCTTGAATGTAAATCTAATGGTGATTTATCATGAATTTCTTGGTCAATAACTGACTACGCGAACACGTACTACTAAAATGTTGTATAGGTTTATAACCTTGTCTATATCGATCAAGAAATGAAAACCCTACCATGTTAAACAATAACAACCCTTTAGCATTGTGTCGTAATCAATGTTCTAAAACGCGCTAGACGGTAGGCGGGAGGTAACTCGCAGGCTAGAGCCTGGACAGCCTAAACGGGGACTAGGCGATTTGTTTTTTTAAGATTTATTTATTTAAAATATATATATATATATATATATATATATTATGTACTCAAATACTTAAAAACAGTCAAATATGGATAAATTTTTGGATAAATTTTAACATCTCGATCACTTTAATGTTTTCTTTTTTCTACATGAATGAAGTTTCAAATTTAAAACTTGATAATAGACATATTTTTAACCGAATTCATCGAGGATTAATTATGTTTTCATTGATAAGAGCTTAATGATTCATAATAATATATTCCACCATATGCAAAAACTTAGAATGGTACTGTCTATCCTGCAAACAAGTGGAGTATCGCTCAAAGTTTTTGAGCATAAAAAACTGGTGATCTAATTTGACATCTGTTTTGCAATGATCTAAAACATGTTTAGGTGCAAAACGTCCAAAATAATTAATATGTCAAATGATTCTATATATATTGATCAATCATGGTGGAGCAGTTTGAATGTTCTTGAATTTGCAAAGAAAAGTTAGTCTTCTCGTTGTTTAGCAAGGAGAGAGAAAACTTTTATTTTTTTCAAGTCGAGATGATATAAAAAATGAATGAATGTGTATTTAGAATATATATATTATATATATATGGTAGCATCGGTATATTTTAAATAAGGATAGTCTAGAAAGTTTAAAGATGTGTATCTAGTTTTTTTTTTTTTTTTTAAACAAGGACGTTAGAATTTTATTGAGACAGATTAAGAACTACAAGAAGAGGCTAGAAGCCCCTGCAAATCAACTGGAGGGGAACCAGCCCAACTGACCGAATTAGCACTGTGAAGTGCCAGTTTAGCTAACTTATGAGCAACCAAATTAGACTGCCTAAAAACATGAGAAAAGAAAGAAGAATTTAACTCAGCAAGGCCATGCTGAATATCTGCTACAATTACACCAAACCCAGAATCATCTTCTTCTTGATGTTTCGTAGCTTGCACCAGTTTCAGACAATCAGATTCAAAAACCACTAGGAAGAGATGCAGCTCTTTAGCTAGTTCACAAGCCATGCGACCTGCCATAGCCTCTACAATCTCGGGCGAGTTCACATGGGCATTACAACAATACTTACCACCCACAATCAGGGATTGCTCATCCCTAAATACCACGCCAATACCTCCACATTTAGTGGTACTATCAACAGCTCCATCAAATTTTGCTTTCAACCAACCATTAGGTGGCGGCACCCATGGCCTGAATTGTCGCTTCCCACCAACCTTTTTCAATAAGCAGGATCGAGTTTAGCTCATATCACAAATTTTAGTATCCATTCTATTTAGGGGTGGACATGGGACAGGATGAGACGAGATAGAACTAATCCCACGGCCCGTCCCGGATATTGAGATCGAGATGGGACGGGACGGGCTTTGCGTTTTTTAGATTTCATCCCACCCAGGCTTTATCTCGGTCAGGATGGGACGAGACGGACCCAGTCCCGGATAAAAAAAGTTAAAAATAAACTTGTTAGCAAAAGAAAGAGTTTCATAGTTTTATAGTGCTCTTTATTCTATTAAGTATTAACAAGTACTTGTAGCATATTTACAAGTACAACACAATGTAATAAGAGAGTTTATACTGTTTACTTTCTCTAAACCTGTCATCACAACTATGGTGCAAGAAGAGAGTCTACAACAATCAACAAATTAAAGTATTAAACATTATTGTAATTGAATTTGAGATAACCTAGTAACTTAAAGAAACAAAGCTAGGATCAAAACACTTAAATGAAAGGTTCAAATCATATATTAATCAATCATTAAAATAGTCGGGACGAGACGAGTTTAAACGAGACTTGAATTATCCGTTTCATATCTCGTCTCATTGTATAAGGATGAGACGGGACGAGACTGACGTTTTAAGTTTAAATCTCGTCTCGTCCCGACAAATTTCTGAACAAAACCGGGATTACGGGATTTTATGCCCACCCCCTATGTTGCACGGACACTTCACTAGGGTTCCGACATGCCGACACAGCGCCCGACACGGCAAAATACGTGTCTGACATGTCACGTGGTGTGTCGAAAAATGTTGAGTTTTATGACACGTTTCGGACACGTTGACCAACACGTCACATCATCTCTAACACGCCACATCATTATTTATTAATTTTTTTAATTGAAAAAAAGGAACCAAAACCAAAATAAAGTTACTGTTCACTTTTAAAAGTCAATTACTACTCATTTTTGTCAGCAATCTACTACAAATTTGATTTTCTTTAATGTTATGTTTTAAGTTAGAGGTCTGCTACTTATAATATTATTAATTATGCACTTCTATCATTTGCATTTGACTCTCTTTAATGTTATTTTTATAGTTATGTAAAGAATTGAATTTAGAACATTATTTTGATAATGTAATGTATATTGTAGTATATTTGTATTTATTAAAAATAATAAATATATAATTTTATTTGCCGTGTCCAAACCGTATCGGATATTCAGTTTTTAAGTTTTACCGTGCCAGCGTGTCGTGTCGCACTGTCCGTGTCTATGCAACATAACCCACCCCTAATTCTATTTAATTGACGTGATAGATACAACACAACCGTAACTTGAGCTTAACACGATTAGACATGACACTACCAGAAAATAGATCTTGGGCGACGAAAAAAAATCGTCGCCCTGTTAAAAATGTCGTCGGCCAAGACGTTGTCGCCAGAACTGCGTCGGTCAAGAACTTGGGCGACGAAAATTCATTCCGTCGTCGCCTAAGAGTAATTCTTAGGCGACGATACGAATTTTGTCGCCTAAAATATACTTCTCGTCGCCCAAAAATATTCGTCGCCCAAGATTTGACACCTTGGCCGACAAAAAAAATTTTCGTCGCTTAAGATCTTATAACCTTGGGCGACGAAAATAAATATTTCGTCGCCTAAGATCACTACATCTTAGGCGACGATATTTTTTTTTCGTCGCCTAAGATGGTAAGTCCTTGACCGACGATTTAGAAATTTCGTCGCCTAAGATATATTTAAATTTTTTTTTTAAATAATTAAATAATTTTTTTAAATATATAAATAATGTTTTTTTAATTTTTGCTGGAATTTTTTTTTTCGGCATTTCTTTAAATTTTTCTAATACTAAAAAAATTTAATTAAAAATAACACAAATTTATAAATTTATAAATAATTTATTACAAAAATTCAGTCCATCTGCCTATGGATCGAGAAACTCGAAATCTAACTCATCATTCCCGTTCAGAGGGTCCTGAGGCTGAGGCGGCGGCTGGTCAGGCTGAGGAGGCTGCTGCTGAGGCTGGGGCCACTGAGGTAATGGTATAGGCGTAGGCATGGGCGGAAACGGCTGTCCGGCCGCATGTGCAGCGATGCAGGCAGTCATCCACTGTCCCATAGCTGCCTGGTTGGCATTGGTGACTTCATTCACCCGCTCCATATGCGCAGCCGTGGAAGCCGCATATGATTCCGCCATCGCCGCCATCTCCCTCGCTCTTTGGGCTTCCAGCTTAGACTCCCTCGCTCTTTGGGCTTCCAGCTCAGACTGTAGACTTGCGAACTGATCCTGTAGCCGAGTGGTCTGGCTGTTGCTGCTTGAGGCTCCGGCGGCTCCATTGCGCTGAAATCCTGGAGTCGTCTTCAGGATCCCCTTTCCAGCGTCTCCCATACCCCGGCAGTAGTAGGTGTTGGAATGCTGCGCGAAGGCAGTGGCCATAATCCGCGCCCCAACGGTAGGATCTGAAGTGTCGATCCTGGACATGGCCTCTGACATGTCATCCTCTGCCGTGCCCGGCCATGTGTCGTTCACCATGCCTCTCATGACCTCTTGCTCCGCCTCCCTCACCCTCGCCTAATTGGATATATTATAAAAATATATTAATATACATTTAATAAAATGTAATTAAAATTAAAAATTAGAAAATATAAGGAACTTACAAGATCCTCCTCAGAATGAGGATATGCCCTCTGAAAGGTCCCCACATAGGGGTTCTCCTCTGGCCGCTCTCGCCGCACGACGTCCATGATGGCCGAAAACGGCCTCGAACCGGCACGATGGTTGGTTGTGTTCTGTTGCCGGTTCTCAGCGTTCACCCGGACGAGGTGCTTCAAAAAAAAATTATCGTTAGTAAATATTTAAAAACATACAATTATAATTAATTCACTAATTAAATATTCAAATTTGTTTACGAATTACCTGTTTGTGAGGGTCGTTGAACTGCGTGACAAGAAGCCACCGCCACTCGTACTCCCGATACTCGAACTCCTTCGGGGTACCCGAACGGTCGCTCCTGTACTTCTTCCAGTGTTCCCGGAGGTCGTGCTTCCACTCCTTGAACCTACATATACAAAAAAAATATTAAATATATTATTAAAAAAATAAAATTTAATAAATTATTAAATAGAGGTACCTCTCCCTATGGGCCTTGTCCGCCCAGTCACGTCCCTCCTCGGGAACCACAAACCATTGCTACATTACCACTTGTTAGTATTTTTTTCGATAATTAAATAATTTATTAGTTAAAAAAATAGTAATTGATCGAGTAAACTCACCGACATCGACTGATGGAGCATCTCCTTCACTCCATCAGGAACCTGGCTCCAGACTCCCCACAACATAGGGAGTCTGGAGCGGATGGTGCCTCCCGCGGCGCGCGTGTACCGGTTTCCCAACGCGGCGTCCACCGGTTTCCCGTTGGAAAACGGGATGGCGATCCGTCCAGCGGACTCGACCGCCCTATCGAGTCCCTTGTTGCTGACAGTGCCTCTCCTGTTCCGCCTTCTCGTTCCGGCGGCTGTGACATTGTGAATCAAATTTAATATTAATAATACATTTTTACAAAAAAACAAATTAAAATCGACAAAAAAGTAATAATAAATTACCTGAGGATGAGGCTGAGCCGACGGATTCGTCTCCGTCCGCCTGCTCGGAGACCCTCACGGGATGAAGAGGCGTGGGAAACTCCCGGTAGATATAGGCCTCGTGCGATGCCACATGCGGGAGCTGCTCCCGAATCGGTCGACCCTCCTCATCGACGCGAGGTATCGCCGGTATGGTCGGAGGAAGGAAGAGGTCGGACGGCACCATAGGGACCCCGGATGACCCGCCATCATCGTCGGTCGGGGACGACTGTGTGGGGGCGTCGCTGCGGGATCGCGACCGGCGAAGTATGGGTGGATGACGAGGAGCTGTCGCTGCGGGACCCGACTGCCCAGCAGAACCCGAGCCGCTCGCGCCACCCCTAAGCGCCGCATGTCGGGCCGTCAACTGCCACGGAAACCCGATCGACGGTGATTCCGACGGGTTGTTTGAGGTACCGTCCGAGCCGTCTTGGCTCCTCGCACCCGAACGTTGTCCAGAAGTTCTCCTCATGGCCATCCTGTTTAAAATAACCATAAATTTATTAAAAATATTTTACCGTCTTATAATTAAGTTCACAAAAAATAACCATAAATTTTGAAAAATTTATCAACAATAATAGCACAAATAAAAATTAATAGTTATTATAGGATTTATTATTTTTTTTATTCACATAACAAATTATTTACATTAATTCGCAATTATTACATCACAAAAATTAATTTACGAATATTTACATCCTTACTCAAAAATAATCCATTATTTTTTACAAAATTTCCACAATATATTTACAATTATAATTTATATTATTTAATTATTTAATCAAAAATTATTTAATCATTTACAATATATTTACAAATTATTTAATCATTTACAATCCTAAACCCTAAACCCTAAACCGTAAACCCTAATATTTTACAATTATCATTTACATCACAATTTACCATAATTTACATCACAATTTACAATTATCACAACAACAACCATTTACAATTATCACAACAACAATTTACAATTATCACAACAACAACAACAACAATTTACAATTTACAATTATCACAACAACAACAACAACAATTTACAATTATCACAACAACAACAACAATTAAAACCAATTTAGAGTTTTAAGGTTATACCTTAAATTGTGGGTCGGCGTCGGGGTCGGCGTCGGGGTCGGAGAGAGGGAGAGAGAGAGGGCAGAGAGAGGATTTTCGGAGAGAGAGAGAGAGAGAGGGCTTGGCGGCTGAAGAAATGGTTAGGGTTCCGAATTTTTGCCTTTTATACTGGCGTTCTTGGGCGACGATTCTGTAAAAATCGTCGCCCTGTTTTTTGAAAATCGTCGGCCAAGATAATCTTGGCCGACGATTTTTGAATTCGTCGCCCTATTTTTTGAAAATCGTCAGCCAAGATAGTCTACTTGGGCGACGATGTTCTTCACTATAAATCTCGTCGCCCAAGATGAAGAAAATCGTCGGCCAATAGTTCTATCATAAAATTCAGACTATTCGACCATCCAAATCACGTAATCTGGCCGGACCTTCAACTGAGAATAGTTTCCAATCGACGAGACTCTTACGGGGCTATAAAAATTTGGTAAAAAATAAATATCCGGGATAGGGCTACCACTAGGTAGAAATAAGAGAAAAATTCGTTGACCGAAACAACCGGCACCGAAATTTTACTGGAATATCTTTATTTTTCACGGGTTGACGTATTTCACCGTTCCGGTCATATCTTATTTCACGACTTTTTTGCGTTTGAGGCATCTACGTATACGTTGTCTTCAAAACGAATCTTAAACTCAACACTTGTATAAAAAAGTTATACAACATTAGTACTTATATCGTGAGTTTGGTGATCGGAGAAGAGGAACTAAAAACCGACCGTCAGATATGACCAGCATAACTAATTACGTAGGTGGGAAAAAATTCAGCTCCATTTGACAAAGATAAGGGCTCGATCCGTCCGGTCAATCGGCGCGGTCAAACCCCTAAACGGACGGAAACGGCTATTCGACCATCCAAATCACGTAATCTGGCTGGACCTTCAACTGAGAATAGTTTCCAATCGACGAGACTCTTACGGGGCTATAAAAATAAAAAACATTACCTTACAATTTAAATGTGCTTTATTTATTTTAATTATTCGGATTATCTTGGCCGACGAAATTAGAATAATTCGTCGGCCAAGATAATACTTGGGCGACGATATTTGTTAAAATCGTCGCCCAAGAGTAAAAATAAAAAATCCTGTACAATGAAATTTAAATGTGCTTTATTTATTTTAATTATTCGGATTACTCTTGGCCGACGAAATTAGGCTAATTCGTCGGCCAAGATAATACTTGGGCGACGATATTTGTTAAAATCGTCGCCCAAGAGTAAAAATAAAAAATCCTGTACAATGAAATTTAAATGTGTTTTATTTTATTTTAATTATTCGAATTACTCTTGGCCGACGAAATTAGGCTAATTCGTCGGCCAAGATAATACTTGGGCGACGATATTTGTTAAAATCGTCGCCCAAGAGTAAAAATAAAAAATCCTGTATAATGAAATTTAAATGTGCTTTATTTATTTTAGTACAAACATATTCTTTTAGTACAAACAATTATAAAGCTAAGGCTCAATTATAACTAAGCTAAGGCTCGTAATCTGAGTCATCCAATGAGTCTTCTTCGGTATCGGAATTAATATCTGGTAATCTATGCCTTAATTCGTCGTCAGAGTCGTCGTCTGTTTCTTCATTTGGATCAACATCAATAAAGGTTGAATCTTCGTCACGAATTCTGAGCACTCGACCATGTTTAACATTATTTTCACGAACAGTAGCTACATCATGAATACCTACTGCGTTCGGCTCCTGATACGCATCAGCCTCTGGCCCTGGAATGGTCACTCCAAGTGTAGCCGCCCGGTAAATGTTTCGAGGATGCACAATGTTCGCTATTTTCCACGCGTCACCCCTGGCAAGGTCATCAAGATAAAACACTTGTTTTACCGATGTAGCAAAAACAAACGGGTCATCTTCGTAGGCGCTTGTAGCAGTGTTGACCGATAAATTGCCGTACTGATCCATCTTCATGCTCTGTGCGCCTGTATCAAACCATCTACACTTGAACAGATGCACTTTCATGCCTTCCGCATAAACCAGTTCGACCACTGAATGGAGAACACCGTAATAGTCAAGGCCATGACCTTTCGCCATCACCCCAGAATTCTGTGTTCTTCGTCTGCTGTCTCTCTCTTCAGATACAAATTTGACGCCATTCACTGTGCAAGTGGGATAAACTCTAGCCCGTTGCGGTTGCATCGCAAGAAGTAATAGTTCGTGCGACCAGTTTGAATTATCATCAGATTTAATCATGTCCATCTGTAACGGATATTGAACTGTAAATATCCGAAAATATATGCAATAGAAAATAATTAGATATATATATATATATATATATATATATATAACAGGGAAGATTAAATTACGTACCCAGGTGTGAAAATAATTTGCGAACGTCATGTTGTGGTACTCGAGATCACCATCAACTTCCGGAAAATTTAGGTGCAACTCTTTCCAATATTTAACTTCTTCACAATTGATTAGTACCCACCAGTGCGCTATGGCTATCTCTTCATCCGACAATGCATACTCGGCGGACAGTCGTGCTCCACCAACTTCGACATCACTGGAAACTATAGAGAGATTGAACCGCGGCGCATGTTCCTCCATGGCTTGCGGAGCTCCCAACGACGCTCCTAAATATAACTTCATGTAGGTGACGCATTCATGCGCAATATATGCTTCAGCTATACATCCTTCAGGCGCGGATTTATTAGTGACATAATCTTTGTACTCACCAAGTTGCCTGTAAATATAAGATTGCAAACTATACGTTATGGTTATTGAACATGTACGTACATATATGTATTCTGGAGATGTAAGTGAATAAAACATACCTTTCCATGGGATACATCCAAGTGAAGTGTACTGGACCGGTAAGCAACAATTGCTGGGGAAGATGGATCATCAGGTGAGGCATGATATCGAAAAAATTTGGCGGAAAGATCCTCTCGAATTTACACATGATGTATATGATGTCTGCCTGCATTTCCCGGAGATCGGATTTTCTCACTTCCCTTGTGCATAACTTCATGAAGAATCTTGACAGCGCTACTAACGACTCCACAACCTGGCCAACCACACATCACAAATTTAATATAAAATCCAACAACGACAGGTTAACCGTAATTTTAACCACAAATTTACCTGACGGTGAAGGAACGGTCGAATGAAAACAGGGAAGAGACGTTGTAGCAGAATATGACAGTCATGACTCTTCAAGCCGTATATCTTATTCTCCCGCAAGTTCACACACCGGGCTATATTTCCTGCAACGCCTGAGGGATACGTCACACAACTCATCCACCTGAAGATCTGGGTCTTCTGATCAGGCTTCACGGTGTAAGGAGCCCAAGGCATCTTTTTCTTCCCCTCTTTCAGCCAAAGATGTTTTCTGATTCCCATTTTCTTAAGATCAACGCGTGCCTTAGGACCGTCTTTCGTCTTCCCCTCCAAGTTGAGCACTGTACCTACCACACTGTCGCAGACATTCTTCTCTATGTGCATCACATCTAGGTAGTGCCTGATCAACAGCGTACTCCAGTACGGGAGTTCCCAAAATATGCTCTTATGTGTCCAGAATTTGTACCTGTCTGGTCTTTCAGGTATTCTGGCCACAATATCGGGATGATTGCTGAGCTGCCCAAAATCATACTCATCCAGCACTGCTAAAATCTCTTCCCCCGACCATCTATGCGGCTCCACACCTCTCTCTTCGGTCCCATCAAATGCCCCGGTATCTATCCGCCAGGGGTGATCATGTGGTAGGTAAGCACGGTGACCCATCCGGACTATCTTGTTGCAATGATTGCTGCACCCCTGGGAGCTAAGGCACTCAGGACAAGCCTTGTATCCCCTAACAACGTTGCCGGACAACATCCCACGTGCAGGAAAATCACTGATGGTACCAACAATCATGGCATGCATCTGGAACATCTCCTTTTTGTGGGAGTCATAAGTGGGATGACCAACCTCCCAAAGCAATTTACACTCTTCAATCAGCGGTCTCATATACACATCGAGACACTTCCCTGGATAACAACAACAACAACAACCACAACAAATTCAGATAACGACTATATATGACCAACAATATAGAACAAAAACAATAAATGGAGAGGTGTTGAACCAACAGCAATATATACAATATGAAGGGAAAGTAGATACCTGGATAACCGGGCCCCGGAATCAACAAGGTCAACATGTTGTATTCCTTCTTCATGCACATCCATGGAGGAAGGTTGTAAGGCACCAAAATGACCGGCCATATACTGTACGAAAGACTCATGGTCCCAAAAGGGTTGAACCCGTCGGATGACAGCCCGAGCCTCACATTCCTCACCTCTGAAGCAAAATGAGGAAACTCCCTGTCTATATGCTTCCACGCCTCCCCATCAGCAGGGTGTACCATGAGGTCTTCGTCATGCACCTCCCTCACAGCGTGCCATCTCATAGCTTCGGCCGTCTTTGAAGACATGTACAACCGCTCCAGCCTATCCCTCAACGGGAAATAGCGAAGTACCTTAACAGGTTTTCTGTTGCCTGCGGGAGACCGCTTATACATGTCGGTCCCACATACCGGACAACGATGAAGGCCTTCAAGGTCATTACCGTCTGCATCTTTACCCCAGAATAGAACGCAGTCATATCTGCATGCATGGATCTTGATGTAGGAAAGCCCGAGATCTCTCAAGATACGACGGACCTTATGATGCGTGGTGGGATGACGATGACCGTCGGGCAGGAGCGAAGCAGCGTACTGTAGATACCTATCAACAGCCGTCACGGTCGATTTTGTGTCAACCTTGATATGCATCACCTCCATCACACACTGAAGAACGGTCTTCTCATGACCTGGGCACAGAGGGGTCTGTTGGAAAGCAATAAGTCTGTTGTACTTGGCTATACCGGCAGTGTTGACACCTCTAGGGACGGCCTGCATCGGCGCCTGCGGAATGTGCTGTCGTTCAGGGCATACACCGCTGTCATGAGGAAACATGTCGTTGATGAAGGCCGTTGTTGGATCGTTGGATGTACTGCCCGTCTCATAAAACTGTCCATGATCATGCGGGCGTGATGAGGTTTCACCGTGATATATCCAACATGTGTAACGTTCCCAGAATCCGTTACTCTTCAGGTGGTCTCATACTGTCCCCAACGGAAATCGATGCATATCACTGCGACACTTACACATCTTGTACGGGCAATAGAACATGCCACTCCCGTCAGCATTGGCCTGCGCATATTGCATAAAATCCCAAACTCCTTCAGCATATTTTCTGTGATATCTTGGAAGAGAAATCCAACTCTTATCCATATCCTGAAAATAACACATATATATATCAATATTTAATGAACATATCTTTTATATATATATATATTAATGTAATACAACATACTAATTATTAATTATATATATCTAGTTCGAGCGGATTCCGTGGTTTCAGAAGGCAAGTGTCAATGTCACGGAGGGCGAACCCCCTACAGGAACCAGGCAGGACTCGTTTGTGATCACGGAGGCGAACCCCTATCGACCCCTTCACCGAGAAAAGTGGTCAGTTTGTGATCTTGAGATCCAGTTAAACAAACCTGTGAACCATATCTATGACAGAACGGCCCCTTACTCAGCTTGGAACAAACTCTATGCATATATATATATATCATTAATTCAACTCAAATAAAACTGAAAATCAATATATATATATATATATATGCATATATATATGTGCATATATATGCATATGTACGTACCTGAGAGTAGCTCCACAAACTATGTATGGACAGATTTCCACAACACCGAACGATTTGAAGAACTAGAGAAATTTATGTTTCAAATTTTCAAAGTTCTCATTCTTCTATCCCGGCCTCTCAATATATAGAAGAATCTTGGGCAACGAAATATTTGAGTTTCGTCGCCTAAGAATTAAAAATCTTGGGAGACGAAATATCTCAGTTTCGTCGCCTAAGGATAAAAAACTTAGGCGACGAAATAAATATCTTAGGCGACGACATATTGTTTCGTCGCCCTAGTTTCTATCTTGGCCGACGAAATTTATTTTTAGGCGACGATTTTTTTTTTCGTCGCCTAAGAGGAAACTTAGGCGACGATTTTTTTTACTTAGGCAACGAAAAAAAAATCGTCGCCTAAGTTCCCTCTTAGGCGACGAAAAAAAAAATTGTCGCTCGGTTTTTTTTGTTTCGTCGCCCAAGACCCATTTTCTGGTAGTGTGATCACTACGAGAATGTGTCTTTCCCCACTAATGCATTAGAGTGATTAGACTACAACGGAAATGAAACTTAACCAAAGACGAGCAAACAAATACAAATCAAGCTATTATTCAAAAAAAGAAAATCAACTTGTTACTTGCATAATGCTGATCTCACAATCAATAATTTCCCCACATCCCAAGCCATCTAGATGTCTTTTTTAAGCATCTAACCCTAGCTATGATGATTAAAAACAGACCCAACACTGTATATGCTAGTCCCAATCCTCGAGTTACCATCAAAATTAGGGTTTGGATTAGAAAATACTACGAAGCTCAGAAAAACGGCCGGTTTTGACCACCATAGGACCTCCCCACCTATAAACTCACCTTCTACTTCCATTCTGCATATATTAACTTCGACGTATTACCACCCTTACACTATACCTTATAAGGAAGCAGCATCCTTTTGTGAAACCCTAGCTGATTTCCTTATCAAAATTTAGGTTTCGTTCTGGAAAAAGTCGATATGAAATAGCTCGCTCGATCACAAGTGATAGCGGTTTCGACCACCATAGGACCTCACCGGACCTATAAATTCATCCTCTACTGCTCCTTTACACCAAGTAGGAAGCAGCATCTTTCACTGTTCAAACTAAGATGCCCTAAGTCGATCGCGATTTCCTTATCAAGTTATGCCCTAAACCCAGCTTGTAGCTAGGTTTTTCTCGTTATTCTTCATCACGTACATAAGTGGATCACAACTCACGTACAGATGGAGCTGCACGTTATTACTTGTATTTCCATGATTTCTCACATGACAGCCACGCACCATTTCTGCCCCATTACCCTCTTCTTCTTCTATTACTATACTTACATTCTGGAACGCAACCCGCCATTTCGATCTTCAACCACTCCCCTTCATTATTGGGGTGCTTATAATTTTGGTTTCACACCCCTCTCATTGATATGCAATTATCAAGAAATAATTGCGCTAGTAATTTGTAATTTTGACTTGAAATAATTTAACGGTTTTTAATTTCATCTTGACCATATATATATTCGACCATTCACTTGAGGTTGAGTGAAAACAATGACTTAACACTAGATTTGTTGCTGTGGGAGTGTGGATGCATCTTCAATTTTGTTTGACAAAATGGATAAGTTATTACAATATATGTAATGAAAACCAAGAGGTCTCCTAGCTACTTGGGACTAATTTTGACTGAAAGTAACACTGAATTTGTTGCTGGCATGGAAGATCTTCAGTTTTGATGATTTTCACGCTTCTTAAACACATCGATTGAATTTCTGATTTGCATTAATAAAGGATCAATTCCAATTTTTTGACCTACTATTTTTAGGATCGATATGTCCTCTTATACGTAGTTGAGTGTAAACTTCTACCCATGATGCTCGATGAGTTACTCGTTTAAGGTTGACTCCATTTGATCACGGCTAATCACACTAGTTTGATGAAAACAAAAGATCTCATTCCATTAACCAGTTTTCGGCTAATGAACGTTTGGCCTTTCAAAATTTGAAATTACTAAAACAAAAATGAACCTCTAAACGATTTAAGAAATTAATTAGAACATAAATTAACTTTACAAAAAAAGACAAAGCAACATGGTATGAAGTAAAAGCCACGAAAAAAAAACCCTAGCCACACCTGCGAAACTCAAGCCTTCTCTTTCAAGACCACATACTAGCACCCATCTCGTCTGGCGGAAACCCTAGCTATTGGCTAGCCCTTTGGCTTAACCAATGCTAGGGTTTCGCTGCCAAACGAGACTTGTTTTTTACTGCCTAGTAGTTTTCTTTGACAATGGCTTGGCTCTAGGGTGATAGGAAGAATCCGGGTCCGTGACCTTTGCAAGTTTGGGGAGATCGGTGATTGCTTTCAATCCAACGGCGGTGGGGGACTTTGAAAGAAGGTCCCATGATTGAGTTGGTGCAATTTGGATGCTTTTCAACGGATTGCGTTGTGGCAAGACTTAGCGAGAGCTGAATTGGGTGGTTGTCAAACCTCATCAGACAATGGTGGTAGAGTCGTTGGGATTTACGGGGATTCATGGTGGTTCTGGTGGTTGCGGATCGACGGTGACTATGGAGTATGGTGTGGTGGAACATGGGTCAGTGGGCACAAGTCTTTTCTGATGGGCCTGGGGTTGGACTTCTTTAAGACTGCTGGGACCTAGTTGGGGGTAGGCTAGGGCTCTAAGTTGGGGCTTATCCCTTTTATCCCTTTGGGGAACTATAGGGGTTTTCCCCAATCTAGAGTTCTAGTCTTTCTACCTTAGCCTAGACATTTGATTGTGGACTACTTCTGTTCGATTCTAGACTCTAGTAGTTGTACATCAAATGCGGTCTCTAGGCGACTATTTTTACCTATAAAAGGGGTTTGAAAGAGTGATTTAAGGTCATTTGTATGTAGGCTCAATAAACTTAGCTAACCCGTTCGCAATGAGGGTACTTTTCAGTTATTTTTAGAATTGAACTTTGTTTAGTCATTGTAGTTTTATTTTAATTTGAATAGTCCTTAAAGTCACGATTTTTTATCAAAATAGTCATTCTGTCAATTTTCTCAGTTAAATTGTTGTCGTGGCATTTAGCTGAGAAATTTGGGAAAAGATTATTTGGATGAAAAATCGTGACTTTAAGGACTATTTAGATTAAAATAAAACCATAAGGATTATTTAGATGAAAAATCGTGACTTTAAGGATTATTCAGATTAAAATAAAATCATAAGGACTAAACAAATGTCGACTTCAAACCACGAGGACTATACAGTATTTTACCCTTATTTTTACTTGTTTACTACTAGGGAACTTTGGTGTAAGTCGATAAATGTTGTAAGTGTCTTCTGGTTATAAATAAGTAATGAAATTATCTATTTTCCTTCAAAAAAGAAAGAAAAAAAGACAGAGCAACCAAATTTCCACTAGGTAATTAAACCAAAAACTAATTAGCCAGGTTAATGCCCACCTCTAGTATGAAGTTTGAAGTATTTACTGACAAGTTATTGCATAGAATATTGTCTAACATAAACGAATGGACTTTCTTTGTTGATGAAAAGAGTTACATCTGGTAAGTAAGGGAATGAACACAATGTGTGTGTGTGTGTGAATTATGGTCAAACAAGCACCACCATTAACTACCTAACCATACATATATAGAAGCTATAAAGCCTAAAGATGCGACGATCGAGATTCTAAATTCAAAAACAGATTCCCTGATGAATATTGAAGGAAATCAAAGAAGAATCTCAGGTAGGTGGTCGTCTAGATAAGATTGAAGAAGAACGCTAACTCTGCATAGCAATTAACTAAGGTAACCAGTGGCCGATTCAAACTTTAGGGGGTGCTTCAGCTAGCTTCCCCCAAATGAGTTTGAAAAATAACCGATAATGAAAAAACCACAAGGTGTTAGATTCTGTTGAAGTTTTTCAAGTATGGCAAGGGCTGAGGGGAAGGGGTAGAAGCTCTATACAGTTTGGATCACTTTTACCTCACCGTCGACTGTCACTAACTTAACTTACATCAAATTAGATATCATTTTTTTTATCAATGGCATAGCTAGGAAATATATTGATCACAAGCCATAATAGGCCGTTACATATCCTCTTGCTGCCTCTAGGATAGAACAAGGAGTTGTAGTAGTACCCACTAGTGATACATAAAACAGATCTACCCATTATACGATTGAATATGTAGAGATATCAGATCGATATCCTCCTTCGGTACTACTCCAGAGTACGCTAGAGAAAAACTTAGAGACCAAAACTTTAGAAAATAGACTCACAACACCTAGCAGGGCAATGACGCACGTAGTGTGCTTAGGATCTTAATGTAACAGTGGAATCAAAGCCCAACTGGGCTTTAGCATGAGCAGGAAGATGTCTTTCCACACGCGTTGAGCAATACCGCTTGGTAACGTCTGCCGCCGTCATGATTCAACCAGGTGCTCACCAAACCAGCAAACGACATGACCACACCACTAACCTACACGGCATCACAGTTCTATCAGATCTTACACCGGCACCGTCGTCAAGATTCCACTGGTTGTAGATCTCATGCCGCCACCGTCGTTTAGACCTTTAAGGAGAAATCATGCCGCCACCAGGGAAGTCTACGCTGAAACAATCATAATACAAGAAACTAAAAAAGAAAAGTTGACTATGAAACCAAAAAATAAAAGTTTCAGTCATGTATAACAATGAAAAATCGTCAGCCAACCTAGTGGGTAATCACTTTTTTGACATGGTAGAAGGACAACCACATTTTTAAGTGTAAATGTACGTTGGTTTTGACTGACACTTGAATTTTTTGTTACCGTCATGTTTGAATCATTTTTATTTGTCATATGTTTGAACCATTTTGCGAATGATGAAAATATAACACGTTGAGCTCTCTCTTAATTTTTCTTGTTCTTTGAGAGTGGTCAGAGAGCAGCTCATGAGGGTTTGGATTTCTCTATACTAACCGCCTCCTCTCCCTCACTAGCCCAACAATCAACATTATGTTCCTTTAGGTCAAGTCGACCTGATTTTTGGACAGAATGTCACCATGAAGTAGTACGGCGACAACGACAGCCTAGGTCGATCTCGCTCATATATGACACCTCAATCTTTGCATATGTTGATGTAGTCGTGGCCGAGAGCGAGAAGGAGACTTATGGTTGTGTGGCAGGGGAGGGTCGCGATAGTTGGTATGACGATGGGGAGAAAGGAGGTGACTACGACAGAGACAGTGGCGAGCGTAAGAGGAGCTGGCAGATTGCGCCCAGGCGAGGTCAAAAGTAGAAGTGTAGATGTTGATGTGAGTACAGACTTTTTTGATTGACATAACAGTTTTGTGAGCTCTTCGTTAACATAAATGAGGTGAGTCCTCATTAGTTGGGGGGAAGAATCTCCGAACATCAAAACTTTTTTTAAGAAGATTACAATTACCATTTTAGTATCTATTATGGAGGTAAATGTCAAAAGTCTTACTAGGAAAATGAAAGGTGTGGATGATGAAGTAGCTAGAATAAGTAGTCTTTTTAGTATGAAGTGCAATTTTTTTTTCTTCTGTTGACAGTGTTACATATAGTCTTAGTTCTAGAAGTTAAGTGCATGTAAAATTTTCTAATTATGCATTTTTCTGGCTACTTTCAAAACTTTAAGGTATAAACCTAGGTTGGAGAGCACATCCAACTAAACGAAAACCAACAAGTCACTTGCAATGGTTTAGTAGAAGTGCATGTAGTCTTACCTATAAACATCTCTTGATTAAATAGTAAATTTAAACATCAACTGACCGCTTGTTCACATTTTTACATTCCTATCCTTATTGTTCATACAAAAATATGGATTTACCTAATTCGAGTGAGTGATATTTAAATTACAACCACATTTCTACCAAAAGCCAAAAGAAAAATTTTCAACAACATACTCGAATAGTAGATGCTCAAAAGGAAACTTGAGTTTAAATATTGTATTTATGATAACGAGTTTATGTTTTTGTCAATGAAAACAATACAAAATTGCTTATAAGATATGAGACAAAATATTGATAATATCATTTCCTTATTAAGCGGCCTCAAATTTGGTTCAACAATAAGGAAGGGCCATAGATTCTTCACAATCTTTTTGTTTTTGTTTTTGTTTTTGTGTCATTTTGGTTAATGTAACATTGTGTTTTGTGGCGTTACTGATAGGGTAATTATATGTCGTTTTGTCAACTAAGAACTGCTAAATTGTGCATAGTCGCACAACATGCATGGAAAACACATTTCGCCTTCGACCTTACGACTATTTTTTCATAAAGACCGATACCTTTACTCGTTTTTCCTGTCAATGGGTACACATTACTCGTTTACTAGGTTCACCGATTCTTTTTTCCTTTTGACGTTATTTTTGTCTTCAACTAATTTAAGTTTTTGCCCCTTACTTCCATGTGCACCGCATGACGCATAATCGTCGAAAATCCAGTATCAAAAGAAGAGATAAACACCGGAATTAAATGGAGTCATATTTGAAACAACCGTCCCAAAAAATGGACAAGGGGGGAGGTAAAATGTGAAAATCAAAAGGTAAATTACACCTCTTTGGACTGCCCTTGTAACTTTTGTTTAACATGCGTTGTAGCAATTAATCTCATGATTATAGCACATAATTAGGCTAAATCAATGTGGAGTCAAGGTGTCACTGTTGTAAAGGTAATGGAGAGTATAGTAGGGCAACGTTTTCTTCTGCTAAGAGAAGAAATAAAAAGAAATAAGGAGAGATTTATAGGACCCAAATGGAGAAAGAAAGTAATAAAAATCCAAGAAGAGTACAGAGTAGAATAGTAGAAATTGTAGAGAGAAAAGAAAGGAGAGAAGAAAACTAAACCCTGTCTCGTGAAGCAGCAGGTGAAGAGAGAAAGAGGCGAAGAAGAAGAAGAAGGAAAAAAACAAAAACCCCATTATTCATATAAAATAAAAGCTTCTCTCTCTCTTTCTTTCTTTC
The DNA here is from genome assembly GCA_034370585.1 of Fragaria x ananassa. NCBI lineage: Eukaryota > Viridiplantae > Streptophyta > Magnoliopsida > Rosales > Rosaceae > Fragaria > Fragaria x ananassa. The sequence continues at coordinate 10,301,783 of CP139765.1, read as the reverse complement.
TTTCTTCTTCTCAGATTATCTCTCTCTCTCTCTCTAAACAAAAACACCCTTCACATTCATTCTTTGCTTCTTCCCTTTTTTTTGTTATATCACGAGATCCCCATCTCGGCCCTTTTCCTCTCAATCTCTCTTTCTTTAATGTCTTCTTCTTCCTCCTCACACCCTCTTCTTCTTCTTCAGCTGCTTCTGGGTTTGTCTTTTTCTTGCACCCATTGTTGTTGTTGGAGTAAAGGCCTCACTGGGTCTCACATTGCTCACTCTCTGTGAAAAAATCTCCAAATTTGAAACACACAGACTGAAAAAGATTCAACCTTAATTTTTTTTTTCTCGCCGGAGTTTTGTTATCGGAAATGTCGCACTCCGGGAAGCCCATTTCGGAGACAGGAGGAGGAGTCGACTCGCTCTCGGATCGCCTCCGTGACTCACTGAGTTGCGAGGCCAACAAGCCCGATTTCCGAGAACTCGATCTGGGCTCGCCCGTTTCGCCACTCCGGACCCACCAGAGTGGCGGCCTCGCCGCCGCCGCCGCCACAAGTAGCAGCTCCAGTTCGTCCGGTTCGGTTTCGGGTCGGAACCCGGTTGCCAAGAGATCCGGTTCCGGTTCGGGGCCCACCACCACCAACAAGAGCCACTCCGGCGAGCTCTCCCGGTCCAGCGAGAGCAGTCCCACGAACAATTCCAAACCGGGTCATAGGAGATCCAATTCCGGGTCAGCCCACCCGTTAATATACTCGGGTCAGATCTCCTCCTCCTCCGCCGTCAACTCGTCTCCGAGATCGAATGTTCTCCCCGCCGGGAACATATGCCCGTCCGGGAAGATCCTCAAGGCGGGTATGGTGCCCAATCGGAGCTCCAGAACCGACGTCTTGGGCTCCGGGACGGGCTTCTACGGCCACGGGAGCATAATGCGGGGCGGCGTGGCGGCCAAGACGGAGGCGGTGAGCTCGAGGACTAGCGGCGGAGGAGGCGGAGACTTGAAGAGAGTGATGGAGCCTGAAGAGGTCAAGAGAGCTGGGAATGAGCATTACAGAAGAGGCAACTTTGCGGAGGCTTTGAGCTTGTATGATCGGGCAATTGCTTTGTCTCCGGCCAATGCCGCTTTCCGGAGCAACCGGGCTGCGGCATTGACCGGCCTAGGGCGGCTGGGGGAGGCGGTGAGGGAGTGTGAGGAGGCTGTCAAGTTGGATCCCAATTATGGCAGAGCTCACCACCGTTTGGGGTGTTTGTTTGTTAGGTGAGTTGGGAGCTAAAGCTCAAGTCTTTTCAAAGCAGATGTGTTGGTTTATTAAATTTGGTGCTGGGTTAGTGTCGGTGTTGTTGATTAGTTTGAGAATGTCTCTACTTTTTTGGTTCTTAGATCTGGTTCTCTGTGCTGTTTTAGGTTTCCATTCTTGACTTGGATGTGTGTTCGTCATGGTGTGCTTCTTTTAGTCTAGTTTACTGTATGCTCCTGTATTACATTATGCTGTGTTTGCTTAGAGGTCTTAGAAGGGTTTTCAAAGCCTTGTTGGTTCGTATTCATTTGATTCGGATCCGAATCCTGCTGTAAAATTTCAGTGCGGTGTGAAATTTTCTCCACTCTAATCTCTGCATAATTCACTGTTGTGACAGGTTAGGGCAGGTCGAGGATGCCAGGAGGCATCTATGTTTTCCAGGGCTGCAGCCCGATGCGGCTGAGTTACAGAAATTAGAGGTAGTAGCGAAGCATCTTAAAAAATGCACAGATGCCCGCCGTGTAGGAGATTGGAAAAGTGTATTGAGGGAAAATGATTCTGCCATTGCTGCTGGAGCTGACTTTTCTCCCCAGGTAACTATTGGTGTCTAAAATCTTGACAACTGAAATTGTATTAGATTTTGTCATGAGATGCATGTAACAAAATGCTGAACTTGTTCAAATTGAATTTACAGCTCTCTATGTGTAGAGCGGAAGCACATTTGAAGCTCTACCAAATTGATGATGCTGAATCAGTCGTATCAAACATACCCAAAGTAGACACTTATACGACCTCCTCACAATCTAAGTTCTTTGGGATGCTTTCTGAAGCATACACTTACTTTGTCTTGGCCCAAATTGAGATGGCATTTGGAAGGTGAGTTTGAATTTTTATTTAAAGGTTCATCACAATTACAAAGGTTATGAGCTTTGTGGTGAGTGAGAATGGATGATGGATGTATTGCAGGTTTGAGAATGCAGTTACTGCTGCTGAGAAAGCTGGAAAGATTGACCCCCGAAACCTTGAAGTTGCTTCACTGCTTCAAAATGTGAGAATGGTGGTGAGAGCTCGTGCCCGTGGCAATGATCTCTTCAAATCCGAAAGGTTCACCGAAGCATGCTTAGCATATGGAGATGGCCTGAGACTTGATCCTTCAAACTCTGTTCTATATTGCAACAGAGCAGCTTGTTGGTTTAAGCTTGGGATGTGGGAGCATTCCATTGAAGACTGCAATCAGGCCCTGTGTATTAAACCGAATTACTCAAAAGCTCTTCTTCGAAGGGCTGCATCAAACAGCAAGGTAAATTGCATATTTAACTGGTTCATGCATTTCTCTTTTTCTGAAACAAATTCACAACTTTTGAATTTTGGCTTTTTTGTATTACAGCTTGAAAGATGGGTAGATGCTGTTAGAGACTATGAGGTTTTGAGGAGGGAGCTTCCTGATGACAACGAAGTGGCTGAATCATTGTTTCATGCTCAAGTTGCATTGAAAAAATCTCGTGGGGAAGAAGTGCATAATATGAAGTTTGGGGGTGAAGTAGAAGAAATATTGGGTCTTGAGCAGTTCAGAGCTGCAATATGTTTACCAGGTAGGCCTTCAAATTCGTACATGCCTGTCACACGTTTACACTTGCATCATTGTACAAGTGCCTAAAGATTTTATATTTCCAGGTGTCTCTCTGGTCCATTTCAAAGCAGCATCTGATTTGCAATGCAAGCAAATATCACCTTTTGTGGACATGCTCTGTGCCCGCTATCCATCCATAAATTTCCTCAAGGCAAGTTACAGACACTTCCATCGTATCACTTTAATTATACTATACTTTGCATGCCTCGTTATTTTTGCTGGTGTATACTGGATATAAAGTTATATACTTATGATGGTGATGCATTGCAGGTTGACATTGAAGAAAGCCCAGCAGTTGCGAACATTGAAAATGTAAAGATTGTACCAACATTCAAGATATACAAACATGGTAGCCGGGTGAAGGAAATGGTGTGCCCCTGTCGTGAAATGTTAGAACACTCGGTCAGGCATTATAGCTTTTAGAACTTAGAAAACTGTACTGTAATTCTGCTTCATATCTGCTGTATTTTTGCATTTTTCTTGCTGCTTTCCAAACCCCAGTTCGATAGGGAGCTCTTCCTCACATCCCCTTCCATTCAGCCTCCCCTGTCTATTTACCAGCTACCTGTGCCATAATCAATATCACCAAAAAATTCAGTTACCAGCCAATGCCATTGGGTTCCAGAGAAGTAGCTTAGTTCCTTTCTCAGTTTTCATTTATTTATTCATTCCTCATTGCTCTCTGGTTCCAGTTCTTCCTCTTTCCACCTCTCTCGTCGTCATATAAAATGTAGGCTGGCCTGGATACTGTTTACCCAGTTCCAGAAAAAAAAATCCATGTACAATTGTTTAGTTCACCCTTGAGTGGGTTAGAGAGTGAGAGAGTTGAGAGAGTAAGGGAGAGAGTGAGGGGGGTGAGAGAGGGTGAGTGAAGGAGTGGGAGGGAGAAAGAGATGGCTGGCTGGTTGTAGAAGAGGATTTGTACATGTATATATGTGATAATACATGCAAAAAAAAGAAAAGAGAATGGAAGAGTATGGGAGGGGATTAGATGTCTGGTGGGTACTTACTGGGTTAGTGAAAGAAGAATGTCTATGAATATGTTACATTATTATCATCATCATGACTATGAATATGTTATCAGAATTATCATTCAACAATAAAAAAATTATATTTTCTTTTTCTCACTTGATGTCTGCTTCTTCTATCAAGTCTCCAGAGTTCATTTCCTATTCACAGTTTTTTTTTTTTTTTTTTTTTTTTTTTTTTTTTTTTTTTTTTTCAATCTCACTCATTTCCTATTCACCAGGATGTGTTGGTGAGATCACATTTTTTTTGGTCAATTCGAAAATCAGTGAAATTTGCCTTGTCAGTTCTTGTAACATTTCTCTCATGTCCTCTTGAACTAAACAGTTATCAGCATTGTTGACAATGTGGGAAAGATCCATATCTATTTAATTATCTATGGAAAATGCTATTAGGGGTATTATGCCGCAGGCGAAGTTCACTGATTACATCAGTTAGAGTCAACGAAGTTGTTACTGAATACATCATTCTGTTAAGATCTCATTTTCGCAAAACTGCTATAGGGCACTTCAGTATGCGTTATGACTATCATTCCAAATCACAAACTACATCATCAATGGTACGTTGGAGACTTGGAGGTCACTATATATGTGTTTTGTAAAGGTTTGGTTCATTCTTCCCGAGTAGAATTATATGACCAACAAGCTTGTCGAGATGGGAGAGTAACACAGTTTTAGTTATACATGGATATTTGATTAACTAGTGACTTTGTTCATGTTTGCACACCGACATGCAGAGAACCATGGTCGGTGCTGACAAAATTTATGTTGTTGTTTCTTTCTGTAAAGGTTAAGTAAACAATGGGGAGTGATTAGGGGGAGATCATATTCTAGGGTTTTGTTTAATGGGAAATGGTTGACAAGACAATGTCTCTTCTGGGTGGGAATTGGGAGAAAAGGCAAGTGTGTTTTAAAATGAATGAATAAAGGGAAGTAGTCGGTGGTTGAGACTATTGAATGGAATCAATACTCTTGCTTCAAAGCAAGTGTAGATTCCTGTAGCCAGAGAAGGGGGAGAGAAAAGCTCCCCAAGAGACCACACTCTTTACTCATGCCAACCACTTGTGACCAATTTGGTTGTTGAATAGTGATTGTGAAAGAGAGATCAATGCCCCCCTTTGGAGATCATCATATCACTATGCAATGTGTTTATCAAAAGTTTCGAGCCTTCACAAAGCAACATTTAACATCTTGTATATTTCTCCTTTTATTGCAATTGGTTTTAGTTTTGATAATGATACGAATGTTTGAGTTTAGGTTGTTCATAATGTCACTATATGTCTTACATATTGTGTGTGTGACCACTATATGACCTTACTTATTCCCCTTTAGGGACGGCTTGCATATGCGACTCCAAGCCAGTTTTTAGAATTAACATGGGCTAAATTTTATTACTAGAGCTTGGATGGCTATTATTATAAAAATGGTGGGATGAAGGCTTAATCAACCTTTATATTATTATAAAAGAAAGAATAAAATTCAGTTTACCCTATTCTGGTTTAGAGGTCAATTCATGTTAGTCCCTAAATTTTCAATTTCATCAGATTACCCTTCGAGCTCTTGTTTTTCTGGTAATTTAGCTTCTCAACCCCTAAAAAGTCATCAAATTTCAACGTCCCAATTGGACTGAGCATGAGTAATAGGATACGACAGACAGAAAAACAAGAGCTCAGGGGGTAATTTGATGAAATTGAAAGTTTAAGGACTAACATAAATTCGCCTCTAAACCACAGTGGGGTAAACTGAATTTAATTTTAGAAGAAACAAGAAAGCTGTATGGGTTTAGGGACAGTGACTTCAATTCTCCGTCTCTCAGTGACTTGACGCACTGAGGGACAAATTGGAGATTCATGCTCTTCGTTATTAGTCTTTTCAGCCTTACGTTTACAGGTTTGTAATTAGGTTTATCTCTTAATTAATAAAATATTTATTTCTCTCTGAAAAAAATTTATAATAAACTAAGAAGTCTCATATTGGCAACCAATTTTAGGAAAGTCTAAATTATTACTCTTAAAAATAATGATAATGGTTGTGATAGGGCCTCCTTTCCAACCTAGTTTGCTACTTTCTAAGAACCTTCAGAGGTGGCATCTGGAGTGTTTTTGTTTTACTTACTCTTTTGATGCATAAAATGGTATCAAGGTCCAAACTCCGCAAAGAGAATCAGTTCTGGTCTTTGATTTTGACAAATTTTGTTAAGTTTGTTTGGGTTTTTGTTTGCTTTGGCAAGTGAATGGTCCTTAGTAGGATCATCATTGTCTTATCAGCAAACATTCTTATCAGTCATAATAATAAAGTTGGATCATCGTTAAAGTATTTCTCTCTCTAATTTAACTGATTTTACGATCTACTTTCATCTTGTAGGTTAGTGTTACAAACTTACTATCTGAATTATATTTCTTGAATTAAGAAAAAAGATATCTTCTTTAACTGCAGACAATATCTCTTCTAAAAAAACAAAAAAAACAAAAAAAAAAAAAGAAAAGAAAAGAAAAAGAAATTGCAGACAATATCTTTTTGACTCATGTTTTTCAATACAAGAAACATAATTCAGATAGTAAGTTCATGATACTAAGCTACAAGATGAAAAATAATGTTAAATTTGAGTAATGAACCATCCAAAAATGGCTTTAGGTCTTTAATTTCGAACATAAACATTTCATTCAGTTGATTCCAGAAATATGCCACTGCCAGAGTGACACTAATTAGGACATTTTTGGGAGTGGTCCGAGAGTGGGGTTTGCTCTTCAATCTTGGCATGTGGACATTTAAGAAAGAAACAAGTACCCCAACTCAATTCAGTCATACTCACATATATATATATATATATATATATATATATATAGACACCAAATTGATCATCATCAACTTCCAAAGTCCGGCCGGTAGAGCCACCCTGGCTGACGGCGACCACCCCCCATCTGGGCTGATGGCTACGTCTGTGAGGGCTGCCGTCGCAATAAATGAATTCAATTCCATCCTGTCCACTTCTTAGAACTTTCAGTTCAGTTCTTCCCATGGACCATTTCCATATTCAATCAAAGCTTGATTGGCATGGTGACAAAATGAGCCCTTCCCCCTCCCCCTAATATCATCAACAACCTAACAAAACGGAATGTGAGACTGGTGGTCCAAGATTTGAGAGGATAGGTGGTCGTCTGCCGTTAATCGATGAATTTCGCACGTCGAAGATCGGATTGCATGTTCATACGGGAGGCTGAAATGGCTTGGAAGGGTTTGAACATAACATGATCAAAATGAAGGATTTGACAAGAGAATGGAAGAAATGATGGGAAAGAAAGTGCCACAAATTAAGAAGATACAATATTGTAAACTAAAAATTACTATTTAATCAAGTGACATAAGTTTTATATTCGTAAATGAAAGGTGGTGAGACCAAATCAGATAGGGAGGTCACTGCCCTAAACGTGGCTGTGAGGCTCTTAACCTGCCTCTTCTAGTACGGCCTACTCAAACAGTGAAAACTCGTGCAGCAAGTTCCGTCAGATTGGATTCTCATCTAACACGTCGTTTTCTGGGGTTTTCAGACTTGGGTAATTGTGTCTTCCCTTACCATTTGTGGAGCTTACACAGTTACACAGAAAGAAGATTTGGATGTTACGTACAAGTGTGCAACTCCATTGCAGTTCATCATTCTGTAAATGAGAAACTGTATAAAGAAATGTAAAATGAAACAAGAGGGCCATACACCCTTTAACTATGATGACCCTCAAAGATAAAATAAATAAATAATAATAATAATAAAAACGATCAGTCATTTGAGATTTGAAGGCCAACAGGTTACAAGGGTTGTAGTTCAAACATGGCTGCTCATATTGTAAACATGGCTTAGGGTATAGCTAGGTATATATTTAGGTCCTCTGCAAAATCATACACAGAAGTAAGCTCCTAAATTAATGAACTGAAAGAAGATGCTGCTTTGCACACAGGGTGTCTTTCAATGCCATGAGCTCCACCACTATCGGTATTTGATCTGGTGAAGCAATTGCATAGGAATAACACATTGAGAGGTTTCTTCAAATCAAATAATTGCATTTACGAGTCAAGAAAAGGAAATTAATCGGCAATTATTCACAATGTTTACTTGATACCATATTTTATCTCCCCCGTCATTTTGAAACGGGGGAGATAAAAGTACCTTAGCTAATCTTACAAGTTCAGAGCCAACAGAACTATCAGATGAGAACACTTACCAGCCTGTAATTGCTTGAGAAATTAAAATATTTTGAAACATCAATTCTTCCAAATTTTCATGTAACAATGACATTGAATAGCATACATTGCAATAAGGTTATTTGTGAGAAGGATAACTTCCACCATGTCATCACACACCACTTGCATATAAACGGGTCCATTCCTTAGCTGCAGGGATTAGTGAAGAGAACATTAGGCAGCAGTATAACTAGAGCTAATGTTTTTGAAAAAAAAAAATGGTGTATGTGTTTGTTAAGAGAGGCAAAACGATAAGAGAGTTAATAAGATTACCTGTTTCAACAGCTTCTGCCTCATTTGATTTCCAATGCTTAGCAATGTTCTCTGAGAGTGGATCATCGGGATTTGGAGCACTCAAAAGTGCTTGAATACTAGCAGAAAAGATACCAACATTGGCAATGATTCAGTTCCAATTTGAACTTCAAACAAATATACCCAAACACTAGATACTGTTATGAAAGCACATTATGCAGATATTAAACAAAAAGTGTCAGGATAATTTGAGCATGTGATTCAAATAGGTGTTTCTTATGGAGACTGATCTGAAAGGTAATAGCTTTACCATAATTCAAAGACCAAGGCACTTTAAATGATGATACCTTAGAAGAACAGTTCGTATCTGGAGAGCAGGACTCCACTTGTCTTTCAAAATGTCAAGGCATATCCTTCCCAGCTGTATAAAAAAATGCACACATGGAACACAATACATTAATTCTGAATCCTTTAAAAGTAAGAGAGAGAGAGAGAGAGAGAGAGAGAGAGAGAGAAACAAAACGAGAAAGGTTGCCTACCTTGTCTATGTTAGGATGGTAAATTTTAGTGAGAAACCGAACCTGGTGCAAGCCAGAAAAATTAGTTCTTGATAGTGAAGAATATCAAGGGTGCTACACAACATGATTAGGACTAAAAAGAAGGGATATAAAATATAATACAAGTGTATTATCTAGCTATTGGCCAAAACTTAGAGGAATTAAATGTTCATATGGCAGGTACCACAGAGTTCTGCCAGGACTTTTTGATCCTTTCTTTCTATTTTGTCCAATATAATATGAACATTAGACAAATTTAAATGACACGGATGGTTTAGAACTGCAAGGCCAAAAACACACAAGATCACAACAATGACTCAGTTGGCCTAGGTGGCCTTTTAATAGGTTGCAGTACTATGTTGGTATCCTACAGAAGGGCTAGTAAACTATCCAATCCTGCTCAGCCCTGTAGAGGTTACACCAACGTAAGCATGCCAGACATCAAAAGGGTTACTAGCACCAGTAATCATGTGCAACTTATTTTTAGATTAGTTTAATCAAGTGAAAACATCCAAATATAACTATTAACCTTGTATAATTTCTATCAGCAACTGCACTCCCAATATTTTCAACTGAACTTAAAATTCCATCCATAAATCATGAACAATTAACCGTTCTAAAGAGAGTGCCTGATCATTAATCATATATTTCCCTGAACAATTGACAAATGACATCACATATGCAAACACAGCTTTCCCCTTCTAACTACAATATTGGACTTCTTCATTGTGGGTGACTACGGAACTTCCTTTTCAGATCCCAATGATCCTCCTAGCATGCAGTAACTATGCATATACCAGATACTATTTTCTCTAAACTTTAAGGACTACATATTTACAGAGTAATCAATACTACTTCTGTAGAAACATTCCACTTGGGTGATGAAGGTATGCCATCAAATTGCCCTGGACATAGATGATAAAAATGGAGAAAACACCCAGCTAAAACTTCCAATTAAATATTAGAACAGTGCACATGTGAAGCCATAATTAGAAGGTTTACACACTGCAATTCAATTTAACTGTCCCTGAATCTTTGAAACAATTAACAAAAAAGGTACTTATCATACATCCAAGGACGAGCAACAGTCGTGCAGAACCAACAACCGTACAAGAAAGCAATATAGCCTTGGCACAGATTACCTTAGGAGCAGCCATTGGATATTCTTCAGGCAAAAATAGTTCCAACTTGAAAACTCCACCTGAATTTTTTTTTTCAAAATAAGTGAATATACAACAACAATATAAAATCTGCAATTATATTCCAGACAGAAAAAGAAACCAATCAATAAGAAATATCACAGTTGTAAAACTGACACCTTCATGAACAACTCAACTAAAAATAATAACAATCTTGCTATATGTAATCAACATAAAGTATCAGTAAGCTATCAACATTCTTATCATTCTATCTCACAAGCTCAACCCAAAAGAAAGGTAGACTTCTTAATAAAGATATAAAAGCAATTTTCTGTAAAGTAAAACACACATCTGCTGGCCTTTTTACTTAGATTCTGGCAACTAAAGGCTGTCGTCAATCATCTACGGCCCAGCTATAAGACTATAGAACTATTACTCAAGTCATTGTCATACTCTGAAAAGCTAACAAACTCATAGGAGATAGATCAGTGGTACATAAACTGACTACAATTCTGAATTCTCACTGAGTCAACGATATACACTTTTCCACAGGATGATCAAATAACTCTTCCCAAGCATAGATGATTGCTAGAACATCTCTCCAAATAGCCTGCCAACCTGGGAAATCACTAACCATCCCTCCTGACTGACATCCAAAAGTATTCCTATTGGTAGACAGGAAACTCTAGGTCTCCTTTATAATAAGGTTCCTCCAATCCCCTAATATGCTATGGGAAACAAAATGATGAGAATATGCAGTCGCTACTTGGTCCAAAGACATAATATCTGAATATAGTTCAATCGTTTGCTTAACGGCAACAGTTGACCTAAACGATCCCACAAACTAGACTGCCACATCAAAGTATAAATCTATCGACATGACACTTATTCCATACACGAGTAAAGAGAAAACCTCAAAGCAAGAATACCTTGAATGATACTTAATCATAGTCTACAGAGCTCAATGAAATGCTCCAACTTGATAAGACATTCTACTTAAATCCAACTTTATTAAACACATTCATTTATGCAAAGCCCACTTTCACAGAAAAAGAAGAAGAAGTAGATCATAGATTTCCAGCAGCATAAATACATGCACTAACTGATCAACTGAATATGAACAGATTCCTCAGATCACAGTTACCATCAAGCCTTTACACCTTAACTAGAGCTGAATCTCTCAAATTCATTAACATAACTACCTCCCTAAAAGTTGCAATCATGAACCTTAGGATAAACCCAAAATCTCTTTGTAAAACCACAACATTAACACACTAGAAATGAAGTCCAGTGATTTATACCTTCATAAGGAGACTGTGTCGGGCCAAGGATCATCACATTGAAATAGCGCATATTATCTTCCGACGGCGAAGCACTAATCCCAGGAGCTGTAAAATCACAACACAGTAAATCAAAATCAAACTAAACCCACAAATCCCCATACAAAAAAGAAAAAAAGTTCAATTATTTATACTACATCTAACCAAAGAAAACAAACTAATCAAAAGCTCAATTCAACATTCCAGCTACACAAATAATCAAAGACTGAAGCACTAACCGGGTTCACTAAGAAGACGCTGAGTTTCCTGCAAGAATTAACCAAAAAAAAAAAATTAAAACCAAAAATCGAAAATTCAAAGCTGGGCCAAAAAACCCTAACAAGATCGAAACTTTCGGAGCATAAATTCTAGTGTAAGCATGCAGAATGAAATTGGGGAAGAAAAAACTGAGTCTTTGAAATTCAGGGTTTTGAGAAAAGAGAAGTAGAGTGATCGGAGGGGAAAATTAAGAGAGGGATCGCGAAGCGGACCTTAATGATCCGCCGGGGAAGGTTACTGTTCGCCATTCCAAGGTCGATTGCAGACTACGCAATGAGGGTTTTGCAGAGAGAGAAGAGAGAGAGAGAACGGTTCGTTTTCGCTATGACATAAAAGAGAGCATATATGCAATTCTCGATTTTTTGGGTCGAGAGGGCTTGGAGAATAATTTTCCTTTTTCTTTCCTTCTGCATATTGGTTTCTAGTTTGTTATTTATTTTATTTTATTTTGAAAAATCTCATTGCGACCTTTATTATTCAAACTAGGGCTGCCACTCGGTCGGTTCGAATCGGTAATGGGCATTACCAACTTCAAAACCAAAACTTTCGGTAATGAAATATGACTTTCAATTACCAAACTAAAAACTTCGGTATGAGATAAATCTTACCAACTTCGGATGTCGGTTTTTCGGTATTACCAAACTTCACAACAAATATATTTTCAAAATATAACAAAACAATACAAAACTATAAAATTTAAATATCACTTGAGTTTCTAGAGTTTGATAATACATATACAAAATATAGTCATTTCAGTACACATTATCGAGTATGGTTTAATTTTCTACCGAAATAGTCATGATGTAAATGTTTCTAAATTTTTATATGAACAAGTTATGTGTCATCTATGTGAAAGTATGTGTGTGGAATAAGTCACATAAGGGCAGTAAAAGCTTTTTCGTGTAATAAGTGACGTTAAATTATGGTTGACCGCTTTGATCAAGACCCGAGCATTATTGAGTACAATTGAATTTTCTATCATAATTGTATTATACTATAATGATCACATCAGACGATCGAATTTTAATTTTGTGAATTGTAATCATTAGAACCACAACATGCCTGGTAATGTGGTATAACTTATTTAGTAAGTTATATGCATATGTACATCTTTGTGAACCAACTACAAAGAGGAAGTAAAATTTTCAAAAACCTTGTGAACTATGATGTGATCAATATAGTGAAATACGACTCTGGTAGAAAAATTAGGTATTTTTGATAATGTTTTGGCCTTGATCAAGGCGGCTAACCCTATTACGTTTGTGCTTCCTATGGGGAGTCCTATCATTAAAAGAGGTAAAAACATTCCTAAATTTTTACATAGGCGGTTACATGTCATCTAAGTGGGTTTGTCTATGTGTGTGTGATGAATCGACTAAGACGGGTAGGTAAGAGCGTTTTTATATAATAAGTAACATTGAATTAAAGTTGATTGCTTTAATTGAGACCTGATACTACCAAGTATAGTTGAATTTTTCTATTCATTGTCTTGTTTTTTACTAAATGGTATATACAATTGAAAACGTGAGATAAGATTATTAGTTTGTGTGTTTTTAGAAATATAAGTCTTTAAATAATTAGAATTTCGGTAAATTCGGTATTTATCAAAAACCAAACCAACTTTTTCGGTATTTCTCGGTTTCGGTTTTTTTGATTTCGATTACCAAAATTCGGTTTACCAAATCACAAATTTTCGGTCGGTTTTCGATCGGTTTGGTATTTACCAAACCAAGTGGTAGCACTAATTCAAACTCAAAACGTGCAGGTCAGAAGCCGTTATATACCATGTCGTTACCGTATATAGATAGACAAGAAATTGTGAGGTCAAACTCATATAATCAGTATGTCAGATGGATTACAAATTAATCGTAATCATTAATAAAGTTTTTAAGACATAGAAAAAGAGCTAGATCTAGTCCCCCTCGATAAAAATCATAAAATAGACCAAACTCCGGAGTCCACCAAACCCGCATGTCCTAACCCACCATCGCCAACAACATGTCACACACCCAAACCTAGCGCATGCACCAAACGCACTCAGCCTCGACTCACGCTGCTTTGATCTCCGTCATCATGACCGTCGCTGCTTCAGACCTCAATCTCTGCACCGCTCGTTGTTGCTACTTATCCAGGAATCTGTCGCCGGTCAAATCCGCACAAGCGCACTGTCCAACAAAGAGGATGCTAGAGAATAATGTCACGGGCTTCCTTTTTCCAAAGCTTCTCGTGCGGCCTTAGCACTTCCCTTATGCTAAGTCAGCATTCCTTGCGCAAACACTTTGGCTAGAACACTTAAGCGAAGGGAGAAGATCTTTAAAAGAGAGAACTTGTATTAAGCTTTAGAGAACTTTACAAGGCTTTACAAGTGAGCTAAATTGCTACTCAACTCTCAATCCCAAATGGAAGGGGTGCCTCCCTATTTATATGCATCCTCCCCCCTGCCTAAGTTCTAGATTTTTCTAGGACATTTACAAGTATGGAGGGTTCTAGAGTGTTCTATACAACTCTAAGTATTTCCTTGAATATTCCAGAGACTTCCAGAGTGGTCTTGAGCCTTGAGCCTCTCTAGGGTTCTAGAGAGTTCCGGAGTGTCTTAGAGACTCGCTAAGGTGCTAGAGAGTTCTAGAGTTATCCGAATGCTTCCCGATCCTTCCGGATGCTTCTAAGACCTTCCATAATATTTCGGATGCTTCTAGAATGCTCATGTGCTCTCCAAAACATTTCATTGAGCCAAGCTTGCATCAAAATTCTCAAGAAAACTCCTCTTTAATTTGGCGGGGCGTGACACTCTCCCCCACCTAAGCACGCGATGCCCTCATCGTGCCTTCGTTGTACCGCTGGATTTTGTGTTTGAATTGCCATAATATGTCCTTGGACTCCCAGCTGGCTTCCGTATCGGGCAAACCTCTCCACTTGATGAGATACTCTTTATAACTTGGCACACCTCGACGACGGATGACTCGGTCCGCAAGTATCTCATCAACTTCTCTGTCGAAAGAAGTGACAACTGATGTTGGTGCCCGATGTGAAACTCCCCTTGATGGGTCTTCCGCGTCCTCATGAAAAGGCTTTAACATGCTCACGTTGAAGACCGGATCAATCTTCAACTTGGGCGGGAGGTGAAGCTTATGTGAAACATTTCTAATGCGTTTGATAACTTCAAACGGCCCTTCGTACTTGCGTACCAAGCCCTTATGCACCTTCCTAAGGGTCTTGAATTGTTGCGGTAAGAGTTTCACGAGTACAAGGTTGTCTTCCTTGAACTTCACATGCCTCATCTTCTTGTCCTCCCACTTCTTCATCCTTGTGGCAGCCTTGTGTAAAACCGCTCGAGCTAACTCTGTTTGCTCACGCCATGACTTGGTCAAGTAGCTATCCTTTTCCCTCTTGATGCCTTTGTTAAATTGTAACGCCGATAACACCTTCAAGTCTTGTTTTGTGCCTCTAGTTGTTGGCACTACACAAGCCTTGTCGCCTTCCGTTATGCACAAGCTATTGGCAAATGGTATCGGGATCGCCTTGACTTGATCATGGAATTTCAACCCCAGGATGACTTTGAAGTCATCCATTGGAACAATCGAGAAGTCTAGGTTCCCACACCATGCTCCCACGCTGGTCTTAACTCCTCGAACTATGTCATGAATGGGTCGAGTTGGTGAATTGACCGCCTTGATGGAGCCTCCTCCATTGTTTCCCTTAAGGCCTAGCCTTTGGGCCTCTTCAACCTAGATGAAGTTGTGGGTTGCACCCGTGTCGAGCATCGTTGTTGTCGGCTTTCCACCTATGGTGACATCAACGATGAGTAAACCTTTGGCTTGGACCTTAGGTGTGGATCAGATCACATTCAACAGCTGCATAGATCCCATATGTGCACCACCATTGTCACCCTCGGCTTCCATCTCACTTTGATGACTTCCCAAGAGTGCACTTAGAGCTCTCTTTTAGGGCAATCTCTAGCCCAATGAGGACCATCGCAAAGGAAACATTTGTTATTGTTGGGTTTACCCGAGCTCCTTGTCTCTTTTTGCTTGCCCTTGTCATAGCTCTTTGCCTAGTAGTTGTCTTGGCGGGGCTCGTCTTTGAGTTGGCCTTTGTCTCCACCTTTGGCATAGCTACTCTTCTTTTTCTTCGGCTTACCGGTGGACTCCTTTAGACTAGCATAGTCGATTAGGCTTTCGGCCACGGCTATGGCGGTAGCAAGATCTTGCACCCCACGTCGCCTTAACTCGGTCTTAGCTCATGGTTGGAGACCATCCATAAAATTGAAGAGAGCATCCTTGTCGGGAAAATCGAGAATCTCAAGCACTAGGTTGGTAAAGTCCTTAATATAGTCACGAATAGACCCCGAGTGCTTGAGCCTTCGCAAGCGAGCTCTTGCCTCATCCTCGGCATTCTCCGGATAAAATTGTCTTTTGAGCTCTTTTGTAAAGTCATCAAAGGTAGCAATGGTGCACGTACCTTTTTCAACATCTCCTCGTCTTCTCCTCCACCATAGCATGGCGGTGTCAGTGAGGTAGAGAGCCGCGGTCCTAATCTTGGCATCCTCCTCGGTGATGCCTACGGCTCCAAAATATTGGTCTAGCCCCCATAAGAAGTTGTCTACTTCTCGAGCGTTGCGCGATCCTCCGAAACTCTTAGACTTTGGCACCTCGATGCGCTTAGCCTCCACAACGCCGCTAGTGCCGGCTCCCGTAGCCAATGCGCGCTTGCATAGGACCAAGTCTCCATGCATCTCCTCAATGCGTATAAGTGTGCTATTCAACCCCTTCTCGTGGACTTGACGCATTTTGGTGAGTTCCCCCATGAACTCCTCGCTAATCTTCGCCATCTCGCCCCATAAGGACTCCTCTAGCCGGGCCACCATGCCCTTGATTGCAGTATGGATGACAGCATCCTCCGCCTCTAAGTCTTCTACCCGTTGGCCTAGATCATCCACCTGGGCCTCCATGCCACTCACGTCCTCCTCCACCTGAGTTAGACGTGAGTCGAAAGCAAAGATCATGTCCTTAGACCGTTCCCGCCTTGGAACGACATGGTCGACTTGCTCTTCGCGACCACTCCTTTGCGTAACTTCCTCAGAATGGTTGGATCCTGATGCACCTTTGGCAGCATCATGCTTCGCCAATTCGAAGGGGTTTGATCTCGATGTAGTTTTGGTAGCACCGTGCTTCACCATTGTGTCGAGCGAGGTTCCGATCAAACTTGCTCTGATACCAACTGTCACGAGCTTCCTTTTTCCAAAGCTTTTCGTGCGGCCTAGCACTTCCCTTATGCTAACTCAGCATTCCTTACGCAAACACTTTGGCTAGAACACTTAAGCGAAGGGAGAAGATCTTTGAAAGAGAGAACTTGTATTAAGCTTGAGAGAACTTTTCAAGGCTTTACAAGTGAGCTAAATTGCTACTCAACTCTCTATCCCAAATGAGAGGGGTGCCTCCCTATTTATAGGCATCCCCCCTTGCCTAAGTTCTAGATTTTTCTAAAACATTTACAAGTGTGGAGGGTTCTAGAGTGTTCTATACAACTCTAAGTATTTCCTTAAGTATTCTAGAGACTTCCAGAGTGGTCTTGAGCCTTGAGTCTCTCTAGGGTTCTAGAGAGTTCTGGAGTGTCCTAGAGACTCTCTAAGGTGCTAGAGAGTTCTAGAGTTGTCCGAATGCTTCCCGATCCTTCCGGATGCTTCTAAGACCTTCTATTCCGGATATATGCTTCTAGAATGCTCATGTGCTCTCCAAAACATTTCCTTGAGCCAAGCTTGCATCAAAATGCTCAAGGAAACTCCTCTTTAATTTGGCGGGGCGTGACAATAAGCTGACTTAGGAACAAACTCGTGCGAGGCTACCATAAGCAACTTGGGGAAGTATTTCATAACAAAGAAAATAAGAGAAATGAATGAGAAAAACGTTGGTGTATCCTGCATTTCTTGTGTCTCTACAAATATGTTTAATATTAACCATTTTTAATGACCGATCATGTTTAACAGTTTTCTTATTTGTTACCCTAATCGGATTCTACGAGATTTATTTTCCTTTTTTTTAATATACCAACGGACAACGGATCAAGGGTTGAGGAGTTGCGCAGTATCAGTACATCAAATCACTAGTAGATAAACTAACAATTTTGAGAGGGCGAACACACACTAGTCTCTTTGTAAGTTCTTTTTTTTTTTCTTCTTTTTTTTTTCTTCTTTTTTTTCTTTTTCAAGTGGAAGCTATTAAATTCGATTTCAAATACGAAGTCGGTGTTATGGCATACTTGAATGTCTAACAAGTTTATATATTCAACTAGTTGATGTCTGAGTTTACATGATTCACCCAAGGAACCCCAACTAAAGCCAATTATTTGAAACCTAACTTAATTTGTGGTAAAAATCGGAGCCAAACATATTGAGTTGTCAAATCCCCCTAATTAATCCCAAACATATCATACGTGCAGGTTGTTAATTGCAAATACAAAAACATAGAATTATTATAGAAACTTTCAGCATAAGGTTTCTGTAATCTGTATGATCAAAACTGAAATGGTAAAGAGGTACTGCATACTTCCCTCAGATTATATGTAAATAGTTCACATTATGCATGATACTTTTGACACGATCAGTTCTCGAATTTTTTCTTAAATTCGTCTGGCATGTCTTCTGGGAATAATTCCTCAATAACTTCTTTGCACTCGTCACTAATTTCTTTCTTCATGAACCCAAGGGGGTTGGCATAACGAGCCGCAGATTGAATGCCATTCTTTTTTGTGATCAAAACTCTAGCTCTTTCAATAGCGTCAAATTTTTCATTGCAATCATCTGTATTGCTTTTAATCGCTGTCACCTCACATATCTGTTCTTGGAAGTCTGCATTCACATAAAGCTTATAGGATCCATTGTCATCGGTCGTTGCATCTTCGGTGTAGATGACAGTTTCATTTTCGCGACTTCTGCATTCCAATCTTACTAAAGCGTCTGTGTACATGAATCAAAATGTCATTTACGCAACCAGTTTCATGTGCTTTATCAACATTTTGTCGAAACTCGTAACAAACTAATAATGTAATGAAAATAATGATCCGAGTCGTTAATACAATTTAGTCGAAGAGTCACTAGCATGATTGATTCATTGTTCTATAGTGTACATGAACCCAAATTCATATATGTCTACTGAAAATTCTCATTCTAGATTCAAAATAGTTGAAAAGAATAAATAGACTAGCTAGGGTGATATACCGGATATCCGTTTACTGACTCTGGTTGGGAACTGAACACGGCATGGGTCACAATATATATAACCCTCAACAGTGATGCTGGTTTTGTCGCCTTCATTGTCACCGTCGGCATAGACCAAAGACAACAAGCATGACAAGGTGAGAAAAACTGCAACGATTTCCAAGTTCTTCGCCATTATTCTTCTCTCGCTAATTGTACGTGTTTCTCTTCTCTGTTGGTCTTTTCTTGATGTTTCTTCCTTTCCTTGATTGGTGCAGTAAGTTTATTTAGCTGCAAGAAATAATGGAATTGGTTAACATCGTGTGGTAATAATTGGCATGGTCAGAATTTCACGACGAGTTGTTTGTTTTACGCTTGTAATAGCATATCCTAATTATAATGTGTTGCCTTGGTTTGCCATTTTATTAAGGGTACAAAATGTTCTATTTCAATATTTTTAGCCAACAATTTTTTTTTTATAGAAGTGTTTGTATGGAATATAAAAGTACATAGAGCGATGTAAAAAGGAAAGCGATAAAGCAAAAATAAAATGCACATGCGCATCTAAAATAAAAAACGATAAAGAATAGCAAGATCCACAAACACATCTAGAATAATAGGTAACCAAGTGACTTGATGTCGCAAGACATCGCGTCACTGCACATGTCACGAAAGCAGTGTAAAGGTAAAATTGGTCGTAATCGTAACCAATGAAACAATCACCTAGGAGTGAATCACTCATCGAGAGTTCAACAATAAATGAGGGTGTAAAAAACTCAAAAATTAGCAATTGAACTTGATCCCAAAAACCAGAACCAATGCCATATCCATGTAAGCAGCTGAGTAAGATCTTTTATGCCACCCTGGTCCCATATATATGTCATTTTTCCGGGTTAGGTTTATCAGACCTGGTTTGTCTACGCCTCCGATCTCGGGTACGACAAGGAGTGATCTGGGTTTGTTTGGACCTGGTCGGAGTGGCCGAGCATGGACAGTGGTGAACCGGCAACTCTAGTAGCGCGGTGATGGCTCTACGCGGCTATCGGCTTGGTTTCCTTATGTTTCTTGTGTAGCTTGGGCTTGGGTCCTCTTAGGCCCAATATAGGCTGGTATCTTAATTTCTGTTTTTTGTTTGATTTACGTTTGTTGTCTAGGTGGCTTTATGCCGTTAATAAGCCCTTCTGCGATAGGGCGATGTGGGTTATGTCCTGGTAAGGGCATGCAACATGCTATGACTGCTTTACTGAGGCAGCGAGTTCATTGCTTAGTCAAATGGTCATAGTCTCTTTACGGCAGAGTGAAATCTTCACATAATGGGAAAACATATATACATAGTCTTTTATGACTCCATATGAGTTTTAGCTTTCCATTATGTTGCCATGTTTTATGCAAAATAAATAGAGTTGTCAATGATGCAATCTTTGTTAAATGGTTCTTGCTTGAATGCATAGGTTGTGTAGGGTCTCATGATATTATTTTTAGGTGTTCTTACACTATGCATGCATGAAGCCCAGGAGGCAGGGATGCTTCACTTGTGGGTAGGCATGTCATTTTTCCAGGGATTGCACCCGACCACATGCTGGAGGGCAGGGTATTCAGTAGAGACCGTTACTTCCAGCACCAGCCAGAGTGTATGTCATTGGTCAGTATGGTGCAGAAGTGGAAGGTACCATTCTTGTTTATGATCTGCTTGCTACAGTTTTGTTTGATACATGAGCAACCCATTCTTTCTTATCTAGATTTGTGTGATGCATGTCCTATAGTGATTAGTGGAAGGGAGTTCTTTGCATCTCTGATTGTGATTCCAGACCGCTCCCATAATGTGATTTTGGGAGTGGATTGGCTAAGGTCAAACCATGCTTTGATTGACTGTTTTGACATGGTGGTGTCATTCCACATTCCTGACAGCCGAGTTTTCGCTATCGTTGTCATAAGTCATACACGGCCATGTCGAAATGAGTGTTAGCACACATCGAGGCTACATGTAGTACCGTGGGTATTGCAGTAGTCTCTGAGTTTAGTGATGTGTTCCAGAAGATTCTGGGGTTACCTCCTAAGAGGGTAGTGGAGTTTGTTATAGATGTGTTACCGGGTACTTTGCCGGTATCAAAGTATCCTTATCAAATGGGGAAAACTAAACTTCAGGAGTTGAAGGTTCAGATAGAAAGTCTCCTCGAGCAGAGATTCATTAGACCTAACACCTCGCCTTGGGATGCACCAGTGTTATTTGTGAGGAAGAAGGATGATACACTTTGGTTGTGTGTGGACTATCAGGAGTTGAACAAGGTGACCATCAAGAATAGGTATCCCTTGCCTAGGATTGATAATTTGTTTGATCAACTTAGAGGTGCTACGGTGTTCTCTAAGATTGACTTAAAGTCCGGTTATCACCAGTTGAGGGTGAAAGAGGAGGATATTCTGAAGACCGCTTTCAGGACTAGATATGGGCATTATGAGTTTTTTGTTATGTCTTTTGGTCTAACCAATGCGCCTGCTACTTTTATGGATTTGATGAACCGCATCTTCAGTCCTTATCTGAATGTGTTTGTGGTAGTATTTGTGGATGATATTTTGATTTAGTCTAAGACCTTGGAGGATTATGATAGGCATTTACAGATTGTACTACAGGTTCCGAGATAGGATCCGAACGGCACAAAACAGGCAAAAGAGCTATGCCGACTTGAAGAGGAGACAAATAGATTTTGATGTTGGGGATCATGTGTTCTTGAAGGTCTCCCCTACTAAGAGTGTGGTAAGATTTGGCAAGAAAGGAAAGTTGGCTCCAAGGTATGTAGGACCTTTTGAGATTTTGGAGAAAGTAGGAGATTTGGCTTATCGGCTTGCCTTACCTCCTATCATGTCCGGGGTACAAAATGTGTTTCATGTGTCCTTGTTGAGGAAGTATATTCTGGATGCGTCACATGTGATTGATTATGGAACTATCAAGGTGAATGCAGATGCAACCTTTGTTGTTGAACCAGTTCGAATCTTGGATAGGTCAACCAAGAGGCTTCGAAGGAAGGAAGTCGATTTGGTTAAGGTGTGTTGGAGTCACCATGATGAGGGTGATGCATCTTGGGAGTTAGATTCGGACATAAGGGCTATGTACCCTAAGTTGTTTTTGGGTTAGTATTGTTGAATTTCGAGGCGAAATTCTTTTAAGGGAGGTAGATTGTAATACCTCAGAATTTTCATATCAATTTCCTTGTTTTATTCCGAGTTTAATGAAGGATTATTTGTGAAAATTCTTAGTTTTTTTTTTTTCGAATGTGAAATTTTGGAAGTTAATTTAAGGTGCTTTGACATTTAAAGGGGGCAAAAGTTCACTTTCTTATCCATAAGTTATTTTCAAAAACTTCATTTATAAAAGTTGTAGAGTTTTTCGATACGAGTGCATAGACATGCGGCATGAGTGAAACAGATGTCGTATGAAAAAGTTATGGTCAGAGGAAGTTAGTTTCCAAGTTTAGAAATGGTATAAGTAGAAAAATGTGTGTGGGTTATTGTTAGAAGCCCAATTTGTAGAAAGCCCAACTCAGTTCTCTCTCTTCCTCTCCCGGGCTCACCCCGCGCAACTAACTTCCGTCGGAGCTAGCTCCGCCGTTCAGCCACCATTTGGACCGCCCCCGGTCCCGTTCGACTCTCACAAGTGTCCTCTTCAAGGCTAGGCAACTGCTGCTAGGTGTTGCTCGCCGGAAACGGAGTTCTTGGCCGGCAAAGAGCGTTGTTGTATCGCCGATCAAAACCGTCATATATGGCAGCGACGAGGGGCAACCTTATGGGAGTGTTGGTCCTCTCCTCCTCATGGTTATGCCTAGGCATGGTTTGAATCAAATATTTGAGTGTTTGAGCCCGGAATTGCAAGTTTGGGTTTTGAATTCGGATTGGAGTTTCGTGGCGTTTTCCGGCCGATCCCGGCGGAATCGGTTAAAACCTCAGGTATTAAAGTTTATATCCATGTTTCAATCTACAAGTTTTATGTTATGAGTTTGTCCAAATTCAGAAGTTTTGGGTGGCATGTGGGGCTCACTCGCCGCTGCCTATGGCGACGCGTGGCAACGTGTCCGGCTGTGTTGCGGCCTTAGTTTTCTGTGTTACCTAGCTCTTGTTGAGAGTTAGAATTTCTAGGTTTGGAGCAAGGATTTCATGTTAGGACCTAAGGTTTAATAATTGGAATTTGGTTGAGGTTTGAGTTTAGGTTTTGAAAATTGGAGGCAACCTTAGTGTGTCGTTGAGTTCAATGACTTTGGAAAGTTGTCCTCCTTTGAGCTAAGAGTTAGTTTAAGGGTATTGTGATATCATATGGTATTCGGTTACTAAGGTTATTAATTGTGTAATTTTAGGTGATTTTGTGAGTTTGTGGTCTTCCTTGGCTCTTGTGTTGCTGAAGAACGTAGCAGGATTTTTAAGTGAGTAAATCTCACCATGGTTCAATTTTGGTCCAAAATTTATTATAATCATTTGATGATTGATGTTGGATATATTAATATGCTATTAATTGTTTTAAAATATATGAGCTTAATTGCCAACGACTCATATGTAAGATAAAACAAATTTTCTTTATGTGTTTATTTTGAGGTTCTAGTGATCATAATTTTATTGATATTTGATAAGTTATTCTTGTGAAATAATCTATATTGTTCATATAATTATATTCTTGTGAAGGATATAATTTTATGGTGTGAATCATGTGTTGTTGATGAGGATGTGGTGATATAGTGTATTGTTGTTTAAAATAGTCAAACTTGGTTCCAAGTCTTTAATCAGGTGATTGGTTACGGTTATGATGAAATGATTATTTTGTGATTTTTATTGGATAGTGAAACCGGGTTCCAAGCCTTTAATCGAGTGATTTGTTACGATTATGACCAAATTATTATTTTGTTATTTTTATTGGACAGTCAAACAGGGTTTCAAACTTTGGCCGGGTGATTGGTTACGGTTAGGAATAGAGCTCTAGTCCGTCTATCAGTGTAAGTCATGGGAGATACCTTATAGTATCTGGGACCTATGGGTACAGAAATTGTTGTTGTAGGTCATGAGATGTATTTTTTTAATATCTGGGACTCATGGGTACATGTTATTGTAAATGTGTTGGATGTGTGAATTTATTGATTGATTAAATTTCTCTTGTGAGATAAATGAATGTTAGAAGTGTTGTATTATTTTTTAGATTACTCATACGGGCTTTATAGCTTACCGGGTTTGTTATTTTACAACCCGGTGTAACATTTCTTAGTGTAGGGGTTAGTGTAGGGGTTAGACTTACATGTGAGGATTAACAGGGTTGAGGCGGAGGTTTAATGACAGGGTTTTTTTTGTATTTGTCGTACTCTGGATATTTTTATATTTGGGTAGACAGTATTAAACTCATGGAGTGTTTTCATTTTCTTAACTTTCAAGTTTATATAAACAAGAAAATGTAATATTTTAACTCTGTGTTGAGTTCTGTGACATTTACATTTCCGTTTGAGTTTAATTTTTCTATAAAGATTGTTGAAACAGGTTTTAGGATTATAATATTTTAAGATATATCATGCCAAAAATTTTGAAAATTCTCTTTCGAAAATTAGGGTGTGACAGTGATAGTGCTAGAGAATGAGATTAGAGATTGCGGCCTCTGCATGTATACCTCCATCCACATAAACCACATACTAAGAAGAAAAAAATACAGAAATTGAAGATCAGATATATACAAAATGGAAACTTAGAAAAGAGTTGTCTTATACTAAAACAGGTTAATTAGAAACAAATATATACAAACACTAGAAAGTAGAAACTATTCAGAAATATAAAATCAGTTCCTTATGCTTGGTTTCTGTAAACCTCAGTGGGGACCTAAGTCATAAATACTCATAAGCTACATTGCATGGAATCGGAAGCGGTAGCGTGGAAACGAAGCATTTGAAAACGCAGAAGCGTTTTTTTTCAAAAATACTTGGAAGTGGAAGTGTTTTGGAAGTGCGAAATAGTATATATATATATATATTATAATATATGAAATAAAATTTTGATGTTGGATGGAGTAGTTTTTGGGTATTTGAGGAGCACTACTTTTTTTGTATGTAGGTGCATCTATTAGATTTCTTCTCACTAGCCTTTTACCTGTGTATTTACACGGGACAGTATCACGATCACCTATAAAGAAAGTTGTGTGGTTAATTTTGGTTTCCCACTACTTTTCTCAATTATCTCTATGTTTTATTTTCTTTTATTTATTTTGTTGTTTACTATAATGACCCTTGTTTTTATTGAGTTATTAATGATAATTATGGCAGTCCATATTTTGGTGAATTTCCTTACCCCCCTGGCTTTATAGTAGTAAAGATAAGAAAAACTAGTATCCTACAGTTTGCGCCACCGCACTATCAGTACCCAATCAAGACTGGCTTCACTCTTTTCTCTCTCTTCTCCCTCATCTTCTCCATCTTTCTTCTCTCTTTACTTGCTCTCTCTTCTCCCTCATATGGCGATCATCTTCCATCCTATGTAACAAATCTGGAAAATCCAAACCCCTCGACACCACCCATCGGCAGACCCAAACGATACCTTTTGAGTCTCTTACCCTGAGAGTAGATCCGTAGATAAGAGCAATGGCGACAACGACCAGACTGGAGACAAACAACGGTGAGATGGAGGTCGCACTTCCTACATAAGTTCCACTGTCGTGCTTCCAAATCGGAAGCTCGCGCTTCCGTCGCGCTCCCAGATCTGCTTTTTTCGGAAGCATGATTCTGACCGCTTCTGCGGCGTTTCCTCTTCGGAAGCGAGAAACGGATGTTTCACGACTATTTCGTGCTTCCTAGCTCATAAGCAATTGGATATCTAAGAACCTCACAAGAACAGCTACAATGTGATCACATTAAAGTATACATAAATCTGATCACAACTGGATAAAGTATAC
This sequence comes from Fragaria x ananassa, assembly GCA_034370585.1. NCBI lineage: Eukaryota > Viridiplantae > Streptophyta > Magnoliopsida > Rosales > Rosaceae > Fragaria > Fragaria x ananassa. Next base: position 10,276,039 of record CP139765.1, on the reverse strand, counting down.
ATAAATCCTAGGATTAAATTCAGTTACCCCCTGAACTTTAAGGTTAAAATCAGTTGGTCTCTGACCTTTTGTTTTAATCACGTTGGTCCTTGTACTCTCAAACATCATCAACTAAGTTCAAAATTTTAATATGGCTCCAAAAATAATATCATTTGTTGAATTGAAACTAACATGGGGATCCACATTTAAGCTTTTTAACCTACAAAGAGGGCAAATAAACATTCTAACAATGAAAAAATATTATTTTTCAAGGGCGAAACTCACCCATTTTTGCACTAAAATTCAAATTTTAGATTTAGATGATGTCATTTGAGAGTATAAGGACCAACGTGATTTAAAAAAAACAAAAAGCAATGACCAAACTGATTTTAGTCATAATGTTTGAGAATCCGAATACAACAAGAACAACTACAATCTGATCAGATTAACATGTTACGATTCATTCTTTTTAAGAGAATGTATAATAAGATCATATATGAAGTACTTATTTTGAGATAAGAGAATGTATAATAAGATCATGAAGTACTTATTTTGAGATAAGAACCAGACACACACGTTAGATAATGAATAAGACTACACAGCTAATAAATAAGACTACACAACCTAACAACAAATGCAACAGTAATAGATTGGATATATGCAATCAAAAAAATATCAAAAAAGGTGTAAAATACATGATCATAGAGAGCCATAAGCATGACACGACCCATCCCGGATTTCATCCTGAAACCCAAAGTAAATCATGCGGGTCCACCTCCAAGGAAAATTTACAAAAAAAAAAAATGGCATAACCTCCCTTGAAAATAGACAACACTTCCTAAATAAAAACATTTGCTAAGTTAAAAAACATTGCATGTCATTTGGAATAATCCACAGCTAAGTTATACAACATTGCAAATGCTGCGTCATTGGTCATCTTCCTTCTTCGATCTGGCTTTTTTTGTTACGATTGTTTTCAGATGGAGAAATTTTATTCACATACTTCTAAATACTAAATATACATCCCATTTTTCATACATTATATTTCAAATTTTAAGGGTAAGTTATATTACCAAAAAGTCTTTAGTGATATGGACAAACAAGAGCAAATGAAAACTAATATGAATTTCTGATTATATATATGGTTATGGAAGTTAAAACAAGACAATAGTATTTCACAAGAAAGTCAAGAGAGAAGATAGCTTCAAGGTTCTAATATGAAGGTTGCATGCATCTGTCGCAAACCCCGATTAAGAGGTGCATTCAGTCACTCTTTAATCTTTAAAACTGAAATGAAATACAATCCATTTGAGTCTGAAGACAAACACGAAAGATCAAATCATTATTTCACTGGTAACGAAGCATATAATTAAACTGGTATAAAAACACATATATCAAAGCTTGTGCTATAAGAAAGGGTTTCAATGAAAGACTATCAAGGCCCTCGCCATGGGTACTTGTTGTAACTATCCTTGTCATATTTCTAGTGGTGGTGACCTTGCAAATGGTTGGCTCATGAAGCTCAAGGACTTAAGCTCAATCACGTTCCCCCTTCATATGTAGCAATCATGTTGTGCATCTAGTAAAATGTTAAAATTAAAAGGTGAATACAATATGTATTAAGTATGAGATGTGTATATAGTATTTAGTTATGTATGAATAAAATTTCTCTTTCAGATGTATCATTTTGATTTTGTACTTCTTAAAAACTTTAATTTAATAATATTTCACAGGAAAATAAATATAATTTGATGTCATTTTTGAAGTGTTGACATCACTAATAAAGCCAACCTACACCGCTGAAGTAATTTAAATCTAATATAATGTGTAAAAAATTGTGTAAAATATGGTGTCGTTGGAACCGGACACTTATAGAAACTTTAAATACAAAAGACATACAATTATTATAGAACCTTTCAGCTTAAGGTTTATGTATGATCAAAATTGGAAACATAAAATGTAACGAGGGCCGAGACTGCATTCTTCCCTCATATTATATGTAAATAGTTCACATTATTCATGATACTTTTAATCTTCGTCGACCTCTAAAGGCAGTACAGCTTCAGGTGCCACTTCTGCCGGCAATAACTCGCCAATATCTCTCTTGCATTCGTCACTAGTTTTTGCCTTCATGAACCCAAGGGGGTCGACAAAATGTGCCCTCGGTTCATAGCCACACTTTTTTGTGATAAAACTCTAGTTGCTTCAGGACTGTAAAATGGTTCAGGGCAAACATTTGTATTGCTAGAAACGGCTGTCACCACACAAATTTATTCTTGCATGTTATCATTCAATTTCACATCAAATTTATAGGCTCCATTCTTAGCGGTCTTCGCTTTAAGGGAGTAGAGGGGAGTTTGATTGTCTTGTCTAAAGCAATCCAATTTTACTTCAACGCCTACGTCAATGAATCATAATGTCATTTACGCAACCAGCTTCATGTATTTTATCAACTTTTTTTCGAAACTCATAACAAAACATATATATGTTGTACATGTAATATAATAAGTTATATTGTCAGAATAATGATACGAGTCATTAAAACTTTGAGTCGAAGAGTCATTGATATGGTTCATACGTGAACTCAAGTTCATATATGTTCACTAACAATTCTTATGCCAGATTCAAAATAGTTAGAAAAGAATAAATAGACTAGTTAGGGTGACGAAACATGTTACCAGGCAGCCGTTTACTGAAATTGGATGGGAACTGAATACGGCATGGGTCACAATATATGTATCCCTCAATATTGGGGCCAATTACGGAGCCCTGGGCATAGGCCAAAGACAACAAGCAAGACACAGTGAGAAAAATTGCAACGATTTCCAAGTTCTTCGCCATTGTTCTTCTCTCGCTAATTGTATGTGTTTCTCTTCTCTATTGGTTCTTTCTTGATGTTTCTTCCTTGATTGGAGTAGTAAGTTTATATAGGTGCCTGAAAATAATGGAATTGCTTACCGTCATGTGGTAATAATTGACATGGACAGAATCTCACGGCGAGTTGTTTGTTCTAGGCTTGTAATAGCATATCCTAATTATAATAGTTGCAAAATGTTTTATATCAATCGATTTTTAACCAACCAATTCTTTGAACCGGTCCTATGGAAAACGATTCTTTGAACTCATCGCCAAAAGTTTTAATTCATTAACATGGGCCTTGAGTCCCTTGACAGCCCTTTAATCGTTTTTTCTTTTTCATTTAAATTTTAACATCATTAGTAATAACTTATGACTTTTTATTTTTAAAAAAAATAAATAATTCATTAATCGAGGACAAATCCAATTACACATGCACCCTGCAAATGCGAGGCTGAAAAGCTACAAATAACAAAGGCCAAGTTAGAGATTCATGTTTTTTGTTAATACGTTATGACTTTAATCAAACGTAAAAAGATGTAAAGAGCTTTATAATAATTATAAAAAAAAAGATGTAAAGGTCTATATCGTCCAATAAGCATTCAAAATGATTCTTCATACAATCATGGCCGACTGTACGTACTATATTTCCGTAAATATTAGGAATTATTCTATACATTCAAATACAAAATTATGTTTTCATTTTAAATCAGTAATTAGTTAGATATTGGTTGTTCTTGAAAAATTTTGTTTGTAATTTTTGTTTATCATTAAAAAGAAGCTCTGATTAGCTCTTACATACGCATCAAATTCATTCCATGTACTCTTAAGGACGTTGATTGTCCTTACATGTTACATCTCCTTGGCGTAGTTCTCATACATGCGAAGAATATATTGATGCCATTCTTTCATCACTAGAATCTGTACCTCCGATCGACCTGCCCGCTTAATAGCAAGCAAGTCAGTGATTCTGCATGATGTTTCTAATCAAAGTTATACGCGAGATTATATATATGTGGTTAAGTTTTTCTTGTCAAACATCGATCCGATTCAATTGCTTGCAATCAGGTTTCTCACCTTTTCTTTTGCTATGTGAGTCTTTTGCTATCTTGTCTAGAAATCCAAATGCCGACATACATACATACCCGGTACCGTATGCACAACCCTCTGCCCATATCTGCTGACAATGAGTTCGTTACAAAGGTCATCAATCGGGGGTTTAAACATTTCTGTTGAGCTAGCTAGCTAGTAGCTGGCTGCATGGCTCTTCGAGACTCATGCATGTTCCGATAGCCCCTTCCGGCGATGATTGTTGGCTCACTCCACCAGATTCTATCCTCCGGCCGGTTTGGTCCTCATCCTCCCCGCATTGTGGAGGATAAATGTGTGTAGAGAATGTACAAGGTCTTTAAGGAAGGGTGGCCATATATCTACCGTTTGGGTTTGTCTAGCTCACGGTTTTTTTTTTTTGGGTAATTTCTAGCTCACGGTTGATTTGCATGGAGTTCGATAATGAGGGTGACCGTAGGGCTGGCATTGGCACGCAAAATACCGAGCCAACCGACGAACCATCCCGAACCGCCGGAATCGGTTACCGACATTGTCGGTTACCGACTTTTCGGCATGGTAGTACCGTACCGCCATCAACGTATGGTACGGTAGCGGTACTGAATTTTGTATAAATACGGTATTACCGTACCGTACCGACTTTTTAAGGAAGAGACATCAAATGTTCAGTGGTTCATCGGTTCATCCCCAATTCGACTCTCTCTCTCTCTCAGTCTCTCTCTCAATCTGAAATTCTCAATTCTCAAATTCTCGACTCTCTCTCAGTCTCTGGACTCTTGAATCTTGATCAAGGGGGCGACTCAGCCTCTCAAGTCTCAAACAAAATCACAGGTACTTCTCTTTCTCTCTAACTTGCCTTTCTGACTTTCTGGTTTCTGCGTTTCTGACTTTCTGCGTTCTTGACTGGTTAGGGAAGTCTCGAAGATGGGTCGGCAGTGGGTTAGGATGACAGGGAGCGCATTAGGGAGGCAAGCTGCACAAGGGAGGCAAGCTGCAGTAGGTTCGACTCTGCACTCTCTCTTAATCTCTTCTTCTCTATGAGACTATGATGATATATGTGATTAGGTAGCTCGACTGTTGTTGATTGTTGTTTTGAGATGTATGAAGTGAACTGCAGAGGAAGTGTTGCGTTGGTGTGTTAGTCTGTTAGATGAGTTTTACTGTTTTAGACTAAAACTTTTAGTTGCTTTGAGAAGAAAAAGGTATAGGATGGATTAGTTGCTGAGATTAGTTACTGATTAATTTACATGTAATGAGTAACAGAGAGTTAGGAAAATCATCAAAATCATCTATTGTCTGTTGACCTGACCATTCCCTCCAGACCCTTGACAAGATCATCTAGATATGATCACCTTTTGTTTGCCGTATAAGTCATCTTTGAAAGCTTGAGGAAGAAGAAGTAAAGCTAAGGAAAATAGAAAAGTACTATGGCTCTGAAGTTTGTAATGATAATAAATTAATAACACATTGCTTCTAGTAAACTTCCAAACACAAACCAAAAAATGATAGATAAGAGATGTGAATTAAAATACCTTTTTTCTCTTGGCAACAGCTGCTTCAGTAATTTGCGCAAGTTTCTTTACACCTTCTGGATAATTGATATCCATAGCAGCCTTAGCTGCTGCCTCCTTCGCTGCTTGCTCCTATAAAAGTTTACTGGATGAATGAGTTATACAATAGATATAAACATAAGGATAAGAATCTTGGATGACACAATCAATATAAACCATGCATGTTGCAACAAAGATTTAGAATGTTACAAATGGTTGCATCTCATGTCTGCTGCTATATGTTGCTGTTTTGATTCAATAGTCAATAATAAGAACAGAGAAAATACTTAACAATATGTTAGTGTACATTGTTATTTTGCTGTTAATTGCTGTTTTGGCTCAATTTATATTAAGTTATGATTTATTGGTTTTTGTTTTTCAATTTTCATAGCAGATACAGCAATGTCTCAATCTCAAATTCATAGCAGTCAGACCAGTAGCTCATCTCCATCTATTCAATCTACTGCAAATATAGAGGAAACTGCATCCTTACATAGAAACATATCCCTATTAGGACCTCCCCCTGAACCTCCACACCCTGCCTCTGCCCTTGGATCTGAACCTACACCTCCACTTGAATATGGTCCTGAAACCAGCTCACAACCTTCCTTTGGGAAGAAAAGAAATGAACCAGCCAACAAAAGTCCTCTTTGGTCGTTCTTTACTAGATGTAAGATCCCAAACTCGGATGAAATAGATCCGGAGTGGTGCACCTGCAACATTTGTGGTCAGGAAGTGTTGTGTTCAGTTAAGAGAAATGGGACAAGTTCAATGTGGGCTCATGTGAGGAAATGTGAGTTACACCCTATGCGTACCAAACCTGGTGAAACTGATCCAAAACAGTCCAAACTGAACCTAGATAATGTGTCTGGAGGAAAACCTCATAAGTATAACAGACAACGATGTGATGATAAGTGTATTGAGATGATAATTAGGGATGAACTACCCTTTAGGCATATGAAGAAGGAGGGTTTTAAGGCTTTTGTTAAGGAATTACAACCGGAGTGGCCAATAATGACTAGAAAGCAGGTTGCCAAGGGTGTGTTAGAGAAGTTTAATCATGAGAAGGCTGTTTTGTTGAGTTTTTTGAAGGCTGCAGACACTAGGATTTCGATTACCACATACACATGGACATCGATACAAAATATTAACTACATGGTTCTTACAGCTCATTTTATGGATGTTGACTGGAAATTGCACAAAAGAATCATAAACTTTTGTCCAATTGTCAGTCACAAAGGTGAGGACATTGGTAGAGTTATGGAGCAATGTTTGAGGCAGTGGGAGATCTCAAAAGTGTTCACCATCACTGTCGACAATGCTTCTGCTAATGATGTAGCAGTGCAATACATGAAGAGAAGGTTGAAGGGCTACAAAACTTTGATGTTTGATGGGGCCTATTTGCATTTAAGATGTTCTTGCCATATTATTAACTTAATAGTTAAAGATGGTTTGAAGGAGTTGGAGAATGGGATTGCAGCAATATGGAATTGTGCAAAGTATGTTAGGAGTTCATCTGCTAGGCTTGACAAGTTTAGGGAGTTTGCTGTTTTGAAGCAATGCAGGGCTAATGCAAATGTTCCATTAGATGTTATAACAAGATGGAACAGCACATTTCTTATGTTGCAAGCTGCTTTGAAGTATGAAGCTGTTTTTAGGAGGATGGCAGAAGAAGATCCTTCATTTAGAAGCTATTTTCAGGACAAGGTTGGACCACCAGATTTTGAAGCTTGGAGGAATGCTGAAGCTTTCTGTTTGTTTTTGGAGAAATTTTATGCAGCTACTGTGAGGCTGAGTGCATGGAAATCAGTGACTGCAAACATATTATTTGTGGAGATGATTACATTGCAGACTGAGATTGACAAGGCTTGTGACTCCACTGATGAGGTTTTGAAGAGGGTTGCTGAATCTATGAAGGCTAAGTTTGACAAGTATTGGGGCAGCTTTGAGGTGTTGAACAACATGGTCATGATAGCTAATGTTTTAGACCCAAGATACAAGTTGCAGTGGGCTAAAGTGGCAATGAAAAAGGTGAAAGCAAGTGCACATGTAGTTGAAACCATTGAAGGTGAGTTGAAGAGAATCTTGATGAAGATGTATGAAGAATATAAAGGTGAAGACATTACTGATTTGACTGAGCATACTTCTGGAAGTGAGATGGCTGAAATGGAATTTGATGAAATGGATGGCCTCGATGAAGTTAGCAGGGAGATAGCAAGGGAGAGGGTGGCTGAGCAATCTTTATGCATAAGAAATGAAGTTGACCAGTACTTATCCGATAGATATGTCAGCCTCTTGTCCAAGGGTTTTGAAATTGCCAAATGGTGGAAAGGCAATGAGGCAACCTATCCAGTTCTATCAAAGCTGGCGAAGGATATATTTGCTATTCCTTGCTCAACAGTGGCATCTGAAAATGCTTTTAGTTTAGGTAATAGAGTTGTCGATCCTTTTAGAGCATCATTGACACCAAGAATGGTGGAGGCCCTGGTGTGCACTAGTGATTGGCTAAGAGCTGATACACCAAGCTTATACAAGGATCCAACTGAAGAAGACCTCAAATTTTACTATGAGTTAGAGGAACTTGAGAAAGGTAATTTTGTTAGTAATTGACTACAAACAGTCAAACACTGTGAATTTACTGAATTTAATGGTATTCATTCTTTCTTATTTTATTCAACTATATAATTTTTTTTCTCTTTTACAGAAAATGGTTATAACCAAGGAGTGGAGGCAGCAACTCCAAAAGAGATTACTGGGAGTTCTGGCCAAACCAATGTGTAGAAGCCGCCATCAGTGTTTAATTCAGTATTTGGGAGATCTCAACTTTCTGAACAATATTTCTGATTTGGTTACTGATATTTAGTTGTTCAATTTTCTGAAAAATATTTATGGTTTGGTTACTTAAATATTTCTGAACAATTTATGATATTTCTGTTTTATTTTCTGTTTTGGTTACTGATATTCAGTATTTCAATGTGTGTTTGTTGTTGGGTGTTGGCAGTTGACTACTTGACTTGGAATTAGTTTCTTTTTGAATTGTGTTACTATGCTGCAGTTTTACACTTGTACAGGGTTTTTTGGTTTCAATGTCTGTTCACTTGTTAATTGTTATTGGCAGTTGGCTTGGAAATTGCAAAGTTTGTTCACTTGTTTGTTTTGTTGTTTGTTCTCTTGTTTGTTCACTTGTTACTGTGTAGGTTTTTATAGTTTGTTTTTCAACTGAGTTTTAGAGTTTAGACTTGACATTGCTGCTAATGCTGCATGATCTGCATCAGTTCAAGTTCAGTTCAAAACAGGAAAATATGATTTGGGCCAATGGGCCATGTCTTTTTTTTTATATATAAAAACTGGCCCATTTTGAAGTCGGTAACCGGCCCAGCCTTACCGTACCAAACTGAGAGTTCGGTATACCGAACTCTCGGTATACCGAATTTGCCGGTCGGTAGTGGTAGATGATTTAATGTACCATAACAAGTCGGTACGGTAGTTGGTTTTGGCAAAAAAACGCCGGTACCGTACCAATGCCAGCCCTAGGTGACCGTATATATAGAAATATCTTAATATTTCAAGTGTGTAACTACTAATGTTGAAGCATATCCTGTAGTATGAATTGCATATGCTGGGTAAGTGGCGGATTGCATACAGTAAGTTTGAAGTAAAGATTACTATTTCTAATTCATTAATTTGTTAGTCCAAGAACTTATAGATGAAGGTTAATTTACTTATTGGACGTGTACCTTATTCCATGAAGTTCAATTACAATCAACATACCATAGACTAACTCCGAATCAACATCTGATATGTGATGAAAAGTTTATCAAATGAGAATTATTAGTTGTTGATCACATTTATAACTAGATATTTGAATTTGAATTACCACGTCAAGTTTCTTTTTCCATTCCTCTAAACTATTTTCAAACATGAACATACGTTAAGAGGTAGATATTAGAGTGGGAATTCCTCCCACAAATTAGCTAGATATTCTATATTGATGTATTATACATACATATGGAGCTTTTACATATGTTTTCACTCATCGGTCTGCTCCTCGGGAAACAGTTCCTTGAGTACTTGCTCGCACTCAGGAACTGCTTCCTTCTTCATGAACCCAAGGGGATTGGCATAACGAGCCGTGGAAGCAACACCATTGTTATTTGTGATCAAAACTCTAGCCTTCTCAAAGTCATTGAAACGGTCGTTGCAATCCGCCCTAGGGCTGCTCACTGTCTTCACCTCGCAGATCTCGTTTGCGTAGTCCTCATCCACCGAAAGAGTGTAAAGGCCATCCTTATTGGTCTTGCCTTGAAGTTTGTTAAAGACGGTTGAATTTACGCGGCTCCTGCATTGCAACTCTACTGTGGCACCTGCATATGCATCAAAATGTCCTTATTATAGATCATTCATGTAAACAATGTTACATATTATATATGTCGAACTAGACATATAGTAGAACAATGTCATCCAGTATATGAATGGATATGATGTTACCGTCGATAGGTTCGCTGATTCTGGTTTGGAATTGGACACGGCAGGGATCACAGTACACCTTGCCCTCCACAAAAATTTTGCTAATATTCTGGCCGTCGGCATTGGCCAAAGAGCACAAGCAAAATACAGTGAGAACAACAGCTGTGACTACCAAAGTCTTGGCCATTTTTCTCCTTTATTTGTTTGTGCTTTTTATTGATTAATGGTGTTTCTCCTCTGGTTCGATGCCAATGCCCCTCGGTTGATTTTTCTCTGGATGCATGGAAGAGCTTTTATAAGAGAAAGAAATGGTGGTTAGTTATCAATGTGCGGTGAAGAAACCAGCTATTACTTGATCTATTTTAAGGTGTGTAGAGGGAGTCAGATTGGTTAAATTTTCCGGAGTTTATTGCTTTTGATCAACCAATGCTAATAGAACGTACAAAGTTAGAACTGTATAACTGATCATACAGCTGGTAAGAATTGAAGAGAGTACAAAATAATGTTTTTAGTTTTCGTACCCCAAGTCTGCAACAACCTGAACTACTTCAACCAAACATTGTTGGATCCTTGCAAGTACTGGTACTGCTTGTGCTATTTCTGTTTTAAGAAGATCAACGCGTCCTCGAACCATTAGTGATTAGTCCCTATTCTGATGTCCTCGCTCGCAGAGTTCTTACCGCCCCTCCTCCTTAAATGACATTGTCTAAGAAAAGCCTATAGGATTTTACGGAAATTGAGACTAGCCAAGCTCAGCTCTTTTGAAGAGTGAGACTTGGATCGATGTACAATAAATTGGTGAAAAGTTGTTCATTACACAAGCTCTCTAGTTATAAGGGTGACGTTATTTTAAGAGCAAGTCCAACCAAAAGGCAAAGAGTAAGCTGTAAAGAGCATGTCATGGATATTGCATTCACTTTGATTGAATATACTCTAGTAACTTGTGAGAAAAATGAATGATCAGGTGAAACAATGAATGATACCCTGATCGATCAACATGTGCAGTAACAGATATTTAAACACATCATTGGCTACTTCTCAGATCATTATTATTTTTTTGGTTGTATTTGTTAGGTCCAACTTGTTGATAATGTCATTGTTGGTTGAATATTTGATCTAAAGGGAACAACTATAAGTCATTACTATTGCTACTTAAAGAGAAATAGGTAATCATAGTTAACATTGTTGGTTTTAATCTCTAATTAGTTTCAGTATTTTGGACTTCAAAATTGGTAACCACAGATCACATATCCTAAGCTTCTATTGCATATTTTTCATGTGAACAACTATGATGCATGAAACTTTTTTTTAACTTGGGGCTGGAAAAAGGAGTCTGGCTGGGCACTAATGCCTCAAAAACCATATTATTAGTTGAAGAACAAGATACAAATAGGGGAGGTAATGCCTAAACCCCGTCAACAATTACATAGTGAATTCTAGTATAAGATCAATGAAAAACCAAAACAAAAAAATTGCTAACTAGATTGTTAAGTTGTTGAAATCTAAATAAGAATTATCATTCGATTGATCACCCACATCCATGGCACTTAGCTGCTGCTGATCATTGTGTAATAGCTGCTTTAGCTCCTCAATATCATAAGATGGCCAATTTGCATCATCCATAACATAATTTAAGTCTTCGCCATACAGACCAACTTCCCCAAGTGTCATGAAACCCTCTTCAGCTCCCCTTTGCTGCACCTGATTTTTATCTTGGTGAAAGTTATTATGGCCAGTCATTATATTATTATCTGAGTACATTGTCATCTGACATTGCTTTCCCAAATAACCTTCGCTTGGTTGAGGTTCAGCTAGGTTATAAGCTTCCAATGGTGGTGCTGGTTGATAGTATTCTGAGTTAAACCATTGGTCTACTTCAGCCACCGGATCCAATGATGGTGCTGGCACATTATCAGTGCATGGTAGATCACGTTGCTGTTTCTCTTGCGGGTCCTCAATAACAGGTTCAGGTTTCATGTTATCTCCATCGTCGTCGTCCTCGGCGTAGTCTTCAAGCACCTGATCATCTTCTTCTTCTTGCCTTTTTCTTTTCTTTTCCGGCAGTATATCATTCTTCCTAATTAAACAAAGAACGTACTCATTCTTGTTTACTTGTTTCTTGTGCAGGAATTGGGACTCATCAAGTTCATACTCATACATGATCCAACGACCATGATGTTCAGATCCCGTATTCTTGTAGGTGTAGGTTTTCTTGGAACCAAGAAGAGTTTTTGTTTGTTGCTGTTTCTGATCAACAAGATATATCTTTTTGGCTTTGTCCTGGCCTTTCCATGTACGCTTCCCAACTTTTCGGCATATACGTGAGCCTTTTGCGCTCACCTTTTTCAATCTGGTGAAGAATTAAGTAGAGATCTTTGTTCCTTCTCAAGTCGTTTGCTCTATCTTTTTCGAATCTTTTCCATGTATTCCAAGGTTCTTCGTCACCGTAAAGATCTAACTCGCTAATTAGGGTTTCTTGTCCGGGTACCTCCTTTCCATTCACCTTGGGATTAAGGTAATGCATAAGTAGTTCATCTTCCATGGGGCAAAACCTTTGACCTGGAAGAAGCGTATGACGCTCACAGCCACCCTCCATTAATGGAACTAAGTTGTTTCTGCCGGGTGAAACTGAATATCGGCCTATTTAACTTGGGAAAACCTAGAGAGAGTGGGAAGACTGCGGATGAAATTTAGAAACCAAGGACGTATGTACTTGTTGAAACCTTTATGGATTAGGCTGTATTTATAGAAACCAATGCCCCTAGTTTGTATAGGAGTTCTATACGGTGACCAATCAGATTCGGATATGGAAATGGTTTTTTGTTTCATTTTTTTTCCCATGCAACGACAATTAATATCCATATGGGATTTAGATTCCACCTTATGAGATAAAACCTTATGAAACCATGACTCCCAACTTGAGTTGGGCACGGATTTTGTTCCTCTCGCATAAACACATGCTGACATGCCGGTGTAAGTTTTGTCATACACACGATGTTTAATGGTTGTTCTTGTAAAAGACTCCGTCGAACATGGCATGACTGGCTAGCTGTATGTTGTGAAGATGCAGCGGCTAATGATGCAGAGCCACAACTTCAACTAGTGCCTTTGCCTTTTAAGATTCATATGGAGCGAAAGGTTGGAGTAAGTGAAAAAGAACCAAAGAAGAACTTAGCTATCATGGCTGGTCAGAAAACAACGAATTCCTTTCTTGTGGAGTTTCTAAGAGGCTGTTTTCGGAATCGGCGTGATGCAGAATGGGGGATTCTAGATGAGAAGAAGGATCGAGCATTTGAACTTGGATATATGCTCTCTTCCCTGCTGGCTCGATTCTTGTTCTTGGTGTCTTTGAAGGAACCGGAGGAGGTGATCAGAAGGTTGGTGAAGTTTGGTGCTTCGTTGAAAGTTTTGGTTGCAGATGACCAGAATAGTGTGATAGTCGAAAAGGTTACCACTGTATTGAAGATGACATATAAGGAGCTGAGAGACAGGAATATTACTGAACCAGACAAGGTGAAAGATCAAAGGGTATTGGATGATGAATTCAAGCTCCTTACAGAATTCTATGGAGTTGACAAGGTCCTCGATCGATTCATGACAGAACTTCTTAGTTTGAATGCTGTTCTGAGTTCTCCAAATGTAAGCGTACCCCTTTGTTTAGTGGAGCCTGGTCTGAACCATTGCGAGAAAAAACTCATAGGGCTACAAGTGGTGGTTGAGACACTGGAGGTATATGCGAATTGTACCCAGGAATCAGAGAACATTAGTGCAATTGTGCAACAGAAGATCCAGATTTTGTGGAGTGAAGAGCTACAAGTTTGCAGTCCTGAATTTGTATCGCTCGAGATTGAAGAGGAATGGAGTAGCTTGATGGATTATGACAAGAAATTGGAAAGAAACGGACCTGAAGAGTGAAGACAGCGAAAAGAGCGAGGTACATGCAGAAGAAGGCAGATAATGCCTTGGTATTTACTTGGGTGACAAACTTACGAGTACAGTTTGTGATACAGCGTAGTTTTGCCAGATGTGAATTATTACACCCTTGTACATAAATTGAACATTCTTGGATGATTGGTTTTGTTCTCTATTGAATTTGTTGGTTCTTTTAGTTGCAAAAAGACATGAAAGAAACCGATGAAGTAACTACTTGTACAGACTAAGGAAGTCCTACCTCAAAGAACAGTTAAAACTATATCATCAAACATCACAAAGTGAGTGTTCCTTTTCAAAAGAGGGGTTACAGTAACGTCCAGTAAAATGTTAAAACTCAGGCTGGTCCGGAATCTAACACTGTCAGAGCGTTTAACCTACACTATATCCGCCTTCATTTCGGTACTCTTCTAAGTAGCTTGTACTTGCCAAAAATATTCTTGTGCATCCACACATAAGGGATGAAAAATGAGCGGTACTTGGCAGGGGATAGCTCCCTGTCCAGGTAAGGCAATGCTGCAATGACCTAAATTAAGCAGAAAACAAAATTCAGTACATATCAACCCATGGAGTAGGAAACATGACAGAAAGACCAATATTTACCTCCCAAGTTGATGAGTCACTTCCACGAGAAGGGAAGGGTCGACTAAGCTCGAGCTCAACAAGGAATGTACAATGTTCAAGATCCCGGAGCTGTAACATAGATTTTTTTCAATGAAAAACAATTAATTTTCAAGACAAAAACTAATCAGCATAGAGCATTTTAATTCTAAACTAGCTCAAAAAGTGTGACTCACATATTGCTCATCAGAGGCTTTGTTCTTATTGTTAAGATATGGTGGGGCTGCTGCTGTTCCACCCAACGTAGAATTGAATGGGAATGGAAGGAGTCCTCGGAACCCGTCATCTATCCAACGGACCTCTCCCACATAATCAGGAACAAAGAAGGATGATGGGAAACGGTGCCATTCACTTCCAACACAAAGTACAGAACCTGACATTCAAAAAGTAAAATATAAGAAGTTTAAGTGATATTTTATCGTTCTACGATTGCATGGTCTAACTTTTGATGGAGAGTCATGCCTCGGAAAAACTATGATATTACTGACTATAATGGCGATTAGTCTTTGCTAGTAAAGTGAAGAGTAGTAGAGACAAAGAGACAGAAATGGTCAACAGCAATAAAAAGAACCACCTCGTCAATCAGTTTAAGAACTCCCACAACATACACAAGTTTGATGCAATCTAGGTTATATGGGCAAAATGAATGTCAGACTAGAAAGCAAATTGACCATTTTGGAATATATCAATGTTTATTAAACACAAGACATTGACATTCTTCAGACCAAAAAAGGAGACATTTGCATTCTGGTTACCAGATAAGGCATGTTATTTATAGTTCTCCAAGTAAAATTGCAACAAGAGTTTATACTTTCTTATGTATACATCAAAAAGCCATGTTCAGTTACAGTTACAGTGAACAGTAAATTTATGGAACAATGCACTTTTGAGGTCAATAAAACTGAAGTAGCAAATATACTGATTCTCACCTGGTCCTGCATCTTCATGATGCTCCAAAAGCTTGTATATCTCTATAGGAGCAGAATATCCATTGATAAGTGAAAACGTTCGAGCATGGGAAGCACACAGAATAAGACTAAGAATCACTGGCCTCAGAATCTTTGTGGCCTACATGTACAAACAACAATAGTATGACCATAGAGAAGCAGTTGGTAAAGGTAATATAACAAAGTTAGATGAAATATATGAAATACTTACCATAACCAATGCAGATTCATCATGGGGATTATACTTGGATCGAAAAACATCAGGAAAGCTCTCAATAACAGCTGAGGCGGCAACACAAATTAGTGGATATATCGGATAAAGAAACCTGCAATGAAGAATTGAGTTAACTATCACTCCCATCTGACCTCCAATTTAATGAAGCCTAACAATAAAAAGATGGAAAGAAACACAAACTAAATCGAAAACACCACATTTTCAGTGTAAATATCCAACTTCCAGCCATTTAGTATAGAACTATAATTATTTAAAGAAACTAAATTTCATTTTCTAAGTTTTTGCACCATATAATTCTTTTAAGCCACCCATTCAGCACACTGACATGACAAAATATCCTATAAGGGAAGATTTTGATCTGCCTAACCTTTCTTCTTTATGAGGCTGCAGAGACATAAATGCCAACCAAATATATATCGGCGAGAGCACAATCAGCAGGTCAGGGGAATACTTTTTCTTTGCGATTGGCAGCATTACCAGAAACAGTAATGCGAGTACGAAACAGAAGTTAAAATTGTTAAACCCATTCTGCAGATAAAAGAGCGGTCCTTCAGTTCCATACAAATGGCTCTCACCGCCTCCTGCCACATTGTAGACCAATAAGTTTAACACAGATGAGGTCCATCTGCTGTAGTAGCTGTGGTCAACGAGAACCGAAAGTGCCTGAAAGAATTATAATGTATAGGCATGAGCATAACAAAATGAGAAAATTTTCACCTTGTGTGCCAAGTGCTCTGGGTACATGCATATGTAAATTGTATATCAAACAAAAACTAGTAGTGAGTAACTTACAAGAATAACAATAGAGGTGGCAGCACCAGCAATAAATGCTAGTTTGAACCTTCTAGCTAGAGAGTAGATTGTGACAGGCAGAAAAACCAAGATTGAGAAAGGCCAGCCAAGGATTACACCAGCAGCTGCAACTGAAACTACCATGGCATGTTTGTCTAGAAGAAACAACCCTGATGAAAGAGAGACGGCATACATAGAGAACGAACTTGGCAAGAAACCTGGCAATACAAAGAATCGTTATATCACTGAACAACTACCCCTCAAGACAAGCAAGTGAAATAACACTCGGAAAGAACAAATATAAATAAGCTGAGCAAGACGAACCACGGCCATGTACTTGTACTAGCAAAGAAACAACCGCTGGTTAAGCATAGCATGGCAAGTGTATACGACGCGAGACGTTTCCCATACTTTCTTGACAGAGCATAAACCAGAATGGTTTCAGTAATAACAGAAATGAGTCCAAGAAACATCCTAACAGCATAAAACACTCTCACCTGCCAGCAACAATAATATGGTTCAGAACATGGCTCACCACAAACAAAAAAGCCGATAAAATAAAATGTCAACAAATATGAGAAGAAAAACAGTTCAAAAAGCATGCACAAACTTCTTACTTTTTCCTCACCGAACCACCATGAAGCCGGCCGACCCACCAATTCATGGAAAAGAATGTACAAATATGACCGAAGTGCAAACTGAGAACTGCAAGAGGCATTTCATAATAAGAAACAAGGATTAGTTGGTGATAAAACTACACAAAATTGTACGGAAAATTGACCTGCAATTCCTTAATGATGACGCACCATTTCACTCTCACCCATGATTTCGCAATGCAACTAATTACGCAATACTCTAACACAACTAGTATCCAAAATCAACACATTTTTGATTGGAAAGAAATGGAATTTGGGCAAAAACCCTAGTAAGAATGACGAAAAGGGTACCTGTATTCCCAAGTCTGGAAGCCAGATTTGTAGAGAAGGTAATGAAGAGGCTCCCAGTAGTTAAAGACCTCATCGCAGTCGTGAATGATGTTCGACGTGGCGCTCATGTAGCGGAGCATACCCAAAGCAAGGAGCGGAACGAACCAGCTGAAGCCCTTCTCTGCCGTGACGCCGCCTGATTTGGGTTGCTTGTCGACTTTGGTGTAGGATACAGACGGCGACGATGAGGACGAAGGATCGGACGGCTGAGGACGTCTCTGCCGGGTTGAGAGAGCCATGGTGAATTGGTACAGTTACGACTCTGTTGGGTTTAGTCAAGCTGGGAAAGGAGGTAGATGAGTTGAGTGGGTTCTTTACCTTGGAAACAAGTATAGATTGAAACTTTAACAGACTGTAGAGATTAGAAATCCACCTCTGTATGTCAGCTTTTTGTTCTTTAGAGTTTTTTTTGTTAATTACACATCATTTTCCTTTTGCTAAATTCCCGTTTGTACCCAAAAAAAATACAATACTTAGACAATACTTTTTTTTGGATCAAACCAACAACTGAATTGCTACGACAGTTTCTCGTGAGTCGAACTTTGAGCATCTCTTACCGTGAGTTAAATTTGAAGCTAAATAGCTTAGAAAACAAGAATATTCTTTAGAATCTTTTTTTAGCTTACCAAACTCTCTCACCATAAGCTAAATTCTTAACTTTAGCTAAATTAATAACATTTTGGCTTTAGAAAGACTCACACCGTAAGCTAAACCTGAGGTAAATCCATTTATTTTTCTTTTCTCATATATTTGTTTAAATCAGTAATTAATCATAAAAAATATTATATAAATATATTCGATATGTGGCTCATATGAAAGATCTCATCGAGATTTTCGCGATGGTTGTTAGTAATAAATTTTTAATTTTGATGATAGTGTAAATTAAAAAGAGAAATGTAAAGTTAAATAAAATAATATTTACAAACTTCATAAGCCAAATTTGGCTTACCAAATAGCTTAAGCCAAATTTTTTATTTTGTAAAATGTAATTTGGCTTATGGTGTGAATAAATATAGGCTAAATTTGGTTTTTTAACTTATGGTGGGAGATGGTTTTACAGAGGAGAGACTGATGTCACTAGACTAAATGATACTGGGCATACTTAGACTATACTTAGAGCATCTACAACCGCTCTTGTATTAATTTTTTATTACAAAGAAGTAAATCATAAAATCTCTAAAAGTAAAAAATAAAAACAACAGCTTTTTTATTCTAATTAAATATTTTTCTGTATAATTTAATGAATATATATAAATATTATATATTTATTCAAATCACACCCGAAATTCATAAATATTATATATTTATTCAAATCAAACCCCAAATTCATGTTAAATGTTTTATTTTTATGATGAAAATAAATTCTAAAAGGCAAGTAATAAAGTTTAGAGAATTCTTCATAAATACAAATTTTGAGAATATAGAGAATATGTTTCTCTATCTTACCACTTTTTGTATTATAAATGATCATTTACATGAGTTGTTGGAGCCAAAAAATAGTGTTTTTCTTTTAAAATAGAAATAATTATAGTTTTACATGAGCTGTTAAGATGCTCTTAAGGTGATGAAAGTTTTAATATTTGAAAGTGTTTCGGAATATGGATTGAAAATTATTGTTTCTAAGTACTAAATTCGGGAGTACTAAATTGTATGATTCTATTTCAAAATTTTTAAAGGGGTACGTTGAGAGATATGTAGAGATTAGTCATTAGACAAGTAGAGGATTTATAATGTCTCATAATATTAAAAGTTTAAAACTCAAGAAAAGATATGCAAACTTGATTGTTTCAGAGATGTATTGTTAACGTCGCATGCACATCATTTGATCTAATCTTCACTATATAGTTAGAGAAAGATTGTACATTCGTGTGAACTACTTACAAATGATGAAATAATTAAGATGTTAAACGAAGAACTAGTATGAAAGAAAAGAACGGGAGAAGTTACTATGTTGAAAATTGAGAAATGAATCGAACAACTAAGTTATCTTTTTTCATAGAGAGTGAGGTAGCAAACCACATCAGTTACGTTAGCAAGTTAGTAACACATCTACATAGCAATCACTATCTAGACATAGATCTACGAGAGTATTTCAGAAAACTTAGACTAATCTCCCACCCTAGGAGCTCGAAGTTAAAAGTCTCTCGACCTGCTGGTCATAAGTTTCATACTATGCAGCTTGATTCATTTTACCACAATAGGTAATCAAGTGGTTAACAATTATGTCATTTTTTTTTTTTGAACTAAAAGACAATTTCATTGATAGAATTAGCTGCCTAACCAGCTTGAAAAATTACATAATAGAGTTTAGTGATAAGCAAATAGAAAAATAGAAAATAAAGCTTGGTGACAAGCATATTGAAACACCTCCATATAACATATTTGAAGTGTAGTTGAGCTATTTGAGAGTTGAGATAGCCTAAAGCCAGAGTGGTCATTAAATACTCGTCTGTTGTCATTTATAGACAAAACAAGACGTTGTGGTAGTACTCACGGTGGTAAATGTCTCGTGGTCCACTCATTTGACATTTCATGCTCCGCATAATAACCTGAATCATCCTTCAGTACTACTCCAGACAATTCAATAGCCCAGTTGCCAAAGTATTCGTATCTTGTCGGAACAAAATCTCCGGGATCCCAAATTCGGAACCCTAGTAGTCTAGGGCTCATCAACATCGCCCATAAGTGAGCTAAAGTCCAGATTAAGGCTTCAAGATTGTCCATATTTCAGCCAACTCCCATTTTGGTGCTAAACCTCCATTGGGCTTCAAAGCAAAACATGTCATTGGACACCCAGCCTAAAATGAGCCTTGAATTGAGCCTGGGCCACGAAACTGATGTGCGCACCCTACCGAAAAGGAGTCACCCAACAGGTTCGCCGCTCATCTCCTGCTTGAACATGATCATCACCGCCGCGTTGTCTTGCATCGTACACGCAGTCTGATCATACACGCAGTCTGTTGTGCCATATGCAGCCATTCCATGATTGTTAACAATTATGCCATTGAAAAGAAAAACTATTTTATAGGAATACAAACTATTTTTCTGGATAACTATTTACCCTACAAAATAAAATAAAATTACAGGAACAAATAAAATAGCTGAAGAAAAACTTATAGTCGTGGTTACTCTCTTCACTCTATTCTTCTTCTTCTTCTTCTTCTTCTTCTGCTTCAGTCTTCGCTGAAATCCCTAAACCAACAAAATGGCGTCGCGTCGGCTCTTATCCCCTCTTCTCCGATCATCGGCCAAATTCCCGATCTCAAACTATAACCCCACTCTCTCAACCCCGTCGCAATCGCCCCTCCGGGCTGCTCTTCTCAGCGGCCACCGTATGCTCCACGCCGCTTCTTCTCTCACCGTAAGCCCCCAAGTTCATTTGTTTATAGCTTGTGCGGTTTCCATTAGATTCGGCAGAAAAAGTTTAGAGCTTTACAAAGCCTGCCATTAGTTTTGGTAACAGATTTTAGGGGTTTAGTGAAAATGAATGGAATTTTTATTTGATCTATGTGTTGCTGTTCTTGATTTCTATTTCTTGATGTTATTAATATTGTGTTTTTAAGCTGATTGACCCAAATTTCTGCCTTGTGCTGTTGAAAAGCGCTTGTTATATTGTATAGAGTTCAAGTAGTGCATTGATTTTTACCTAATAGATTTTGCATACGTCTGATAAATAATGTTAGGCTCTAGTGATGGTCGAGGTGCAAGTGTTGAAGTTGTGCTTGTTTCGAGTTAAGTTATTCGACTTTGGCTGACATAAGAGTTGATTTAGCTAGTCTTTCTAGATCCTGAGTGTTGTTGCCGCGTTTTGTTTTGTGCAGTACAACTGATTTTTCCAAAGTTATGGCCTCCTGTCGAAAGCTTATGTTATGCAGGGATCAAGTTGTACATTTACTGTTCAATGTTATTTCGTCACAGGTGTCTTTACCGACTAGGGTCAGTCTGATTTCCAGTATTTTGAGGTTAGGAGAGCCATAGGGCTTTACTGTTTTCTGTCCGTGCTTGTTAATTTGGCTTTACGAGGACTGGTTGCATTAGCTTTGATAAGAACTGAAGTGTTGATTTAGGCGCTCGTATGGATTTAGATGGTTTGAGTGTGATTGACTAATGAGTTGGTGTCGAGGATTTCTAGATCTAGGTGGTGTTGATGTTTTGTGCTGTTCCGTACGCAATCTTTCAGCTCATTGATCATCATGGGCTTCTGTTGTTGAAAGCTTTGATGTTAATAGTTATGCTGTGTAGGGATCAAGTTGTTCATTGATACTTAGTTGTTGTGTCTTCATTGACTTGGTTTACATCTGTTGATACATTTTTTTCTTCTTTTCGGGCATAATTCAGTTGATGTGTTGAAGAACTATTGAAGATGTTGTGTCCTTACTCATCGGATTGCTTGTTTCTGTCCCATCCTGTAGACTAATTCACAGGTGCCTGCTTTGCTTTGTCGTATCCCATCTGCTGTCCAATACCAAGCTACTACAGCTACTTATCTTGGAGGGTTTAGAACAACCTACCAGCGTTTCATCTCTTCTGCCCAAGCTATTAATGTGCCTTCTGTCCAACAGACTCTTGCTACTAGAACTAAGGTCTTGTTATTAACCTTTCAAATGTTCTTTTGTAATAGCATTCAATGTTGTAATTGCTTTCCTGCCTTTGTGCCTGTTCTAGATACTCTGTTTTCAGTAAACTTATATTACTTAATTCATGTACAGGTTGTTGACTTTCTTGCTCCATACCAAAGAAGAGGAAATATTGGGTTATTTGGTGGGGCTACTGTAGGGAAGAATTACGCTTACTATTCAGCTCAACCTGGTGGTGGTGGAAGTGGAGGGTCAGTTTCCAAAAGATATACATGTCAACTTACTAGCTTGATAATGTTCCTGTCTCTCTCCATTATTTAAGTTCCTTTGTTGCTTAGGTGGTTTTGCTTGTGTTTATGTTCAGATTCCGAAAAGGATGGCGCAAGGGAAGAATGCATGGACTTTCTTGTCGAGGTAATCGTATCAGCTTTGGTAAATATGGTCTTCAAGCGCTTGAACCTGCTTGGATCACAGCTAGACAATTAGAAGCAGGGCGGAGAGCTATGTCACGAAATGCACGTGGCGGAGGGAAAATATGGGTACGAGTAATTACAGACAAACCAGTTACAGCAAAGCCTACAGAAGTACGTATGGGAAAGGGAAAAGGAGCTGTCTCGCATAGGGTGGCTGTTGTTTTACCAGGGAGAATACTTTATGAAGTGAGCGGAGTTGCAGAAAATGTAGCCAGAAGGGCTATTACAATAGCTGGATCGAAAATGCCTATAAAAACTAAATTTGTCGTCTCAGGGTAGGAATGTAGGACCAAAGGAAAGAGTTATTGGACAGGAGAAGCGATTTCAAGTTTCTTTTTTCTGTTTTGAACGCACTGTTTCACCATTTTTGTATTGAAATGGAAAGACCTGATAAAGGAAGTAATATGATTCAAGCTCAAACTAACCCATTTGAATTTGATTGTGTATTAGAAGCATAGGAGTATGCTCATTATTGTTCGTTGTAGACTTTGTAGTTGGAGAAGCAGTACCAATATGATATGATACATTCATATCTCTGCCCCCGTTATTCATTAAGATGAGATTTACCGGATCCATTACCTAAATATCCTGCAACTTAGCATCGTGATTTCATCTTATTACCAGGTTAAAGTGATGATAGCATTGGTTGCAGAATGACTTGCTCAAACTTACGGAATGAATCTGATTAAAATGTCTGATTTGCATCTGTTACGAAGATGAACACAGTATGAGTTGATTCTCTAACAAAAAAAGAAAAAAAAGAACACAGTATGAGTTCTACTGTGGCTGTTCCAGTACTGTAAATCGAGATTGGAATTTATCGAATTAAATGTGTAAATCAACTTGGAGAGATGGCAATGATACACTCAAGAAGCTTTAAAGGCCGCCAAAGATTTTGTCCACAGCTACATGACCTCGAGGTTTTATGCAGAATTAAATCTTCCATCCTTCCACACAGATAACATTGGTCACCAAGTGTTTTGCGAGTTTTATTATCCTGATGGAGTGGCTAATGTGTTACAAGAGAAAAAGGAAAACACCCAACATTACTTGATGTGAGAAAAGGTTGTAAACTTGTAATGTTGTAGTGTGATGGTCGTCTGATTATTTGATAAATAAAAGGAAAAAAACAGAGTTCTATTAGCAATAACCAAGTTATTAAACTTGAAGTCTCACATCACCATCTGTATTAAGCACAACAAAGGGTAACATTGAGTTCAATTTCTTCCGAGGCAAGTATAACAATGGTGACTATGTTTGAGCACCGTAATATGATCGTAGAACAGCAGTTATCTGACCTTTTAAGGTGGATGATCAAAAGGCAGCCACTTCATGTAAATAAAAATTCAGTTTCTGGGACACAGCCCATCTCTATAAAACAGAAAAACAGGAAGCAAAAAAGCATAGAAACACATAAGAGACGCATGTTTAACCAGTGTTCTGCAAGCCAGCTGCAATACCCTTCATCGTCAAGATAAGGGTGTCCTCCAAACCAGGGGCATACTCACTTGTTGGGTTCAGCTTCACAAGTTCATCAGCTGGTTTGTTTGACTCCATAATATCCTTGGACAGATGTGGTCGAACAGTCACATGGTAGGTAGGATCTCGGATCCGTTTCAGTGTATATGCTTGGCAGACATTGAGAGTGGTGATGTACGAATCACGCAGGCGAAGTCTTTGCTTCAGATGGGGGTCTCCTTCAAGAAGATCCTTGTGTCCAGCAATCTAGAAGTAGAAAAGGCAAAAGGTCAATTTATGCAAAGAGGTGTATTGCTGGCAAAATCAAAGAACACAGAATACTGCAAGAGAATTGGTAGTATATAAATATGCCAAAAAAAAAAAACATTCATGAGTTGATGTGCACAAATGTAATATGTACTCTTCCAATGGATTTACCTGCAAAAGATATTTCTGGGTTTCTGCATAGTCAGCTCTCAAACGCTCTCCGAATGACCATAGGTCTTCTGAAACAAGGAGTTTATCATACAAAGCAGCAATTCCGGGGTTTCCTTTGGCAAACACCATTTCAACTAAATCAATGGTGACCCTGAAAAATGGCCATTGATTGTACATATCTTGCAGCATGTGAAGGTTCCTAATGTCCTTCTCAATGACATGTTTGAAAGCTTCTCCAAAGCCCAACCACACTGGAAGATGGAACCTTGTTTGTGTCCAGGCAAAGATCCATGGGATTGCACGAAGTGACTCAATGCCTCCACTAGGCTTTCGCTTTGATGGGCGACTGCCAATGTTCATCCGACCATACTCCAGCTCAGGTGTAGCCTACATCATATGTATCAGAAAGGTCATTATAATGAAAATAGTCAATAGAAAAACTAATGTGACAAAACCAAGGTATTAAATCCTTACCAGACGAAAATACTCGACGAATCTGGGTTCTTTGAAAACAATATTACGGTAGGCCTCGGTAGATACAACAGCCATTTCATCCATAAGTTTACGCCATTCTGGTTTTGGTGAAACTTGGGAATGCATTCCATGCTCTAGTGTAGCAGCTGTGAAACGCTGGAGTGTTCTAAAACACAAGAGCTCCTCTCCAAAGGACTGCTCAATAACTTCACCTTGGACAGTCACACGGAGGGAACCATGAATCGTATCAGGTGGCTGAGACAATATAGCAAGATGGGTTGGTCCACCTCCCCTTCCAACAGTCCCACCACGACCATGGAACATAGTTAGCTTCACACCAAAATCCTTGGCAACCTTTATAAGGTCCTCCTGGGCCTTGTATAACTGCCAGGCAGCTGAGAAACGCCCTGCATCTTTACCAGAATCTGAGTACCCAATCATGACTTCTTGCTTTCCACGGATCCTTTCCTTATACCAATCAATTGAGAAGAGCCGAGACAACGCAGCAGGAGCAGCCTCCAAATCTGCAAGCTTCTCAAACAGTGGAACGACTCTTAGTGGGGTCTTCACATGACATTCACGTTGCAGGAGCTCAACTGCAAGGACATCAGATGGAGCGGTTGCCATTGAGATGATGTATGCTCCAAAGTTGTCAGCAGGGAGTTCTGCTATCACATGCAATGTATCTAAAACATCAGCAATTTCTTCAGTCTTTGGAAGATCAGGGCCAAACAACGGGCGCTTGCCGCTAAGTTCAGATAGAAGCCACTCCTGACGGCGTTCTTCAGACCATTCTCTATAGGAGCCAATTTCCAGATGCTTGGTGATGGCATCCATGACATCAGTGTGCCTATCGGATTCTTGCCGAATATCAAGTCTCACAAGCGAAAGCCCAAAGGTGGAGACTTGCCTTAAGAAGTCAAGAAGGGAGCCATCGGCAATTGCCCGATCACCACAAGAGCAGAGTGATCTATAGCATAGTTCGAGTGGTTCCAGGAACTACATGTAATTTAAATTTCAGTTAGGACCATAACCAATTACCCAGATTGAAAAGTAAACAAGCGAGTTAGCAGTCAGACAGTGTCCTAAAATGGCAGTACCTGCTCAACACTGGTCAATGCTGCTTCCTCAGGAATCTCAGAGTGCCCACTGGCTAACAACTGACGAGAACGCTCACGTGTATGATAA